>JAYESD010000011.1:148804039-151264391 GCA_036927565.1 Tuctoria greenei
AGTTGCTAGGAAAGTTCAATGGTTAGTGAAACTTAGTCAATAACCACTCTCCTAACCAGTGGCGAAGCTAGCCTACGAATTGCCTTGACGCCTCGGTTCTTTCATGTCCAAATTGTCATGCAAAATCTAGCAAATTATGTGCTATTTAAAGAAAAAGTTCATTTCTGAGAGGAGAGATGTGTGAGCTGAGCGAGTTGAGCCCCCCTTCGCCGGATGCTCCGGCAACCCTACCATCTGTCACCTCCTCGCCGGTGCGCCCATCGGCACCAGCGTCCATTCCCACATCGCCGTCTTCACTCCGCCCCGTGGTCCTAGCCTTCCTTCCTGCCACTGCCGCCCCAAGTTTTCTTCTCGCCGCACACCTCAGGTCATCCTGTCTAACCACCACCATGCCCCTACGCCAGCTCTCTCCCGCCACCGTCTCCGCGTCTCCTTCCCGTGGCACCTCCTCCTTGGATGCTCCGGGGTCCTCAGACCGCAGTCTCTCGGTCTCGGCGGCAGGCCTAGAGGGTGAGTAGGCTTTGAATTGGGGGTCCATTGAAGACGAGGATGGGGCTCTCGCTCTGTACTCGACTGCCCTAGTCCGAGATGCCATCAATGCTCTGGCGCCACGCCTCCCGCCGGCAACCTGCACCTCCCTCCCTCCCCCCTCCCCCACCCCCTGCTCCGGCCTTTACTCCAGCGCCCACTCGGCAGTTCCTGACCCTCAAAACCAGGCGCCTTAAATCTGAGGCATGGGTCAAGGTCGGGACTGCTATGCCGGCGTTAAAGCACCCCGTCAGTCGCTCGGAGGCCCCCGTCCAGGAAAGTCCGCTCTCTTCCCCGGAATGGATCCGGGTGGTCTCCAAGACGTCACGTCGTAGAGCCAGCCACCCCCTTCCGGCTCGGTATGGGCAGTGTCAGGCCTCTGCTGTCGATCGACCTCCGAAGCACGCCTCCCGTCGGTCCTCAATGTGCGCAGCTTTCCCACAGCGGGCTTCTGCTACTGGGAACGTCGGCAAGGTCCATTCATCCCTGCCTCCACGGGCGCCAGCCCCGTGACCTCCCCCTCGCTGGTTGGCCTTTAAAGAGCGTTTCAAGGGGTGTTGCTTCTGCTACCTATCCACTGACCATCATCGTCTCCACTGCCGTGAGCCAAGGACTTCCCTTGCTTGTGGTGGTGCAGGCCACTTCGCCCGAGCTTGTCGTTCGCCGCCCGCCTGCCACAAAGCAACTGCTAAGCAAAGCGCTTTCTCCCGACTCTCCTTCCCCTCTTTTCCTCCTCAGAGCTCCTCGAACCATCGCCCGGCCTCCTATGCCGAGGCTGTCCGCGGACATTCACCTATGGCGGCTCCTGCTTCTCTCGTTCCTGGTTTCCCTGAGGAGAGACCAGAGATTGGCTTTGCCACGGTGATCCCCTATGGTGCCATGACAGCTGACTACAACAGCATGTTGTCCCGTGCTGTGGTCGTCTTTTCATTGGACCAGAACTTCCGCCCTTCGGCGCATGAGATGTTGGGTGTCCTTCATGCCCAACTTGGCATCCCGCGGGCTCACATGATCATCTCCCCACATCGCCCGGAGAACTTCTTCGTGATGTTCGATTACCCAGAGCAGCAGCTCGCGGCAATCCGCCGGGGGCGTGTTGAGTATTGCGGCATCACCTTCAGGATCCGTGCCTGGCGTGTTTGGCCGGTGTCGGTTTCTTGGAGATTCCACGTCAAGATTGTTGTGGAGGACCTCCCTCTGCATGCCTGGTGCGAGCACGACATTAGGCAAATATTCGGGAATATCTGCATGTTTGATCGCTTCGAGAGTACCTCCTACACCCGCTCCTCCGATGTGTGCATCTTCTGGGCCTGGATGGCAGACCCCAGCCAACTACCATGCACCATGCAGATTACTCTCTTCCAGCCCCGGGACTACAGCACGCCGGCGCTTGAGCTTCCCCCGACGGGGCAGGACGTTGAGATCGTCATTCACATTGATGAGCTGCATGATTGGTCGGCGCCAGCAAACGTCTCACCGCGGTCTGGTATAAGCGCTCTCCCTTCCACACTCTCTTCGGGCTCAGATGAGGACCTGCAGGTTCGCCTTCAGAGGCTTGATTGGGTGGATGGTATACCAGATCATCTCATCCTCTCAAACAGGCCTCCACCTCAGGAGCGTTGCCGCCAGATGGGTCCGCTTGGCCCTGTTGATCACTCCGACGGAGATGTTGGGGGTGCCCCAGGGTCTAGGGCCCCCCCCCCCCCCCCCAGGGAGGCTCCTGGAGGGGTCCTTCATCCGCTACCAACGGGTTCCACCGCTACGGTCGTGGCGGCGGCTGGGGTCATCGTCATCAGAGCCTGCCGGACGCCCCGCGGGGTCGTTCTATGGCAACTTCGCCTCTGCGTCTTCGTCGTCGAGAGGCGCCGCGCCGAGACGATGAAGAGTGGGACCGACGCCGTTCTACCTCCCCTGCACCGCGCCGTGTGGAGCCCGCCCCGGAAAAGCGTGCTCTGGTGCCGTCAGTATCTTTGGCTCCTTCTGTGCAGGTGCAGGACCAGCCATGCCCACCTGCCCTTGCCGGTGATGACCCTATCTTCGTCAGTCTGTTCAGCTCTGCTTCCTGGAAAGGAGCTGAGCACCAGGCCGCGAAGGACGACTGGGCCGACCCCATGCTCCTAGAGCTTCTGGGGCCCATGGCTGCTGCTCCTGCTCCTGCTCTACCTGCTGGTCAGAAGCCTTCGTCTGCTTCCGGTCTTGAGACCAACTCTTCACCCGGGAGCGGGAGGCAGCGCTCCCCAGCACCGCTGGTTGGCTCCTCGTCTGGGGGACACATCCCGGCCCCCGGGGCCCTCTTACCAGCGCCAGGAATCCATGTGAGGCCGACCAGTCTCCTGCTCGAGGAGGGGGTGGAAAACTCGCTGCATACGGGCCACTCTACTGAGGCCCACGATACCGTTGGCGGAGACTCCCCTGCTGCAACCGCTCAGCATCCGGGCGCCCCCGACACCACGCTCCTGCCGCTCCACACCCGCCCGCCCCGCAGGACTCCTCGTCGGCCCATCTCCAGCAGGCCAACTCAGGCCCGGAGCAGGCGGACTTCACCGCCGGTCCAGATCGTCTAGCCGGTCTATTCAAAAGAGTCTCGCCCGCCATTCTGGGTGACCCGCCGAAGAAGTCAAGTGTCCCCCGTGCCCGCCCTGCCGTCATCAACCCAACCAGGCGCAGCAAACGGCAGGCGGGAAACTGCAGCTCCCTCCCGGTGGCGCTGAGGGCCACCCAAGGCTTGATTCAGGAGCTTGACATGGCTGGAGGAAAGGAGCACATCGGGGCAGCAACCTTGCAGAAGTACGAAGCAATGTATCATCGGCCTCTACCACCAAAGGCCATTTCGGTCATCAGGGGCATCACCTGCTTGGCCAAGGACGCCCTCACCCGAGCCACTGCATCTCTGGTGGCAGACGAGTTAGCTGCTCAGGCAGCGGCTTGAGGCTGCATGCCTGCATCACAGAGTGTTAACCGTTCATCCATGTTAGGCCCTCGTACTTTGTTATCAAAGCAGGTCGTAACTAGTATGTGTCTCGGGTTGGTTAGGACCTGTTATAGGAGGAGGCTCTTCTTGGGGCTATTGGCGGTTGCCTCCTCTCCTCCCTGCTATGTTGGAAGGTGTATCGTGTGTTGTACTGTGGTTGTTATTGCTATCAACAATGGATGAACAACTTATCTTGTTATCATGGAACGTCAGGGGTCTAAACTTGCCTGCTCGGAGGGAGGTGCTACATTTACAAATCCTCAATTCTCGAGCCAATGTGTCTGCATTCAGGAATCCAAGCTACAGGAAGTGGATAGTCGCTTGGGCTTGGAGTTTCTTGGTCCTCGCCTTACCGGTTTTGTGTTCAAGCCGGCGAGTGGCACTAGGGGGGGGGGGGGGGGGGGGGGGCATTGTACTGGCCTGGGATCCTACAATTTATAGTGGCACAAACCAGCAGCAGCAGGAATTCTCCATCTCACTAGAGCTGAATCATCTATCCTCCTCTCTTCGTTTCAAGCTGACAGTGGTCTACGGCCCCATCGTCGTGGCTGATCGAGGACGCTTCCTGCAGCAGCTAGTTCAAAGCAAACCTCTGGCCACATTGCCCTGGCTCTGCGTGGAAGACTTCAACTTGATATACAATGCCAGGGACAAGAACAATACTCATTATAGTCGCCACTGGATGTCCTCCTTTTGCCATGCCATCAACTCATCACAACTTGTCGAGCTACCGCTACGCAATCGGGACTTCACCTGGAGCAACGAGCGTCGAGAGCCTACTCTTGTGCGTCTCGACAGAGTCTTCTGCTCATCTGCCTGGGACATTGCTTTTCCACACCATCAGCTGCAAGCCCTTTCCTCCTCGCTCTCAGACCATTGTCCCTTGATGCTAACCTCCCAGAACCGGTTCCCGGACCGCACCTTCAAATTTGAGACATTCTGGACCAAAGTCCCAGGCTTCCAGGATGTGGTAACTACCTCCTGGGCAGGGAACGTTGAGGGGACTTCCCCGATGGTGAGACTCCATAACAAAATGAGATGTCTCGCTGCAGCATTGAAGAAATGGAGCAAAGGTTTGTTTGGACGGGTGAGGTTGCAACTGGCAGTAGCAGCAGAGGTAATTGAACGGCTCGATCGAGCACAGGAACGTCTAGTCTTATCAGAGGAAGAGTTTACACTCTGGAAAGACCTAAAAGTTCGGATCCTGGGATTGCCGCTGTCGGTACCCTAAAAACCGTACACCCCCTGAGGTTACAAAGATCTCGAGGGAAGGCCGTCTACTTGGATTGAAGACCCTCGGAGGCCCACTTGTCAGACATGACCGGACCTGGTTCTCCAACATGGTTAATCCCTAGGTCGCCACGTGTACTGCCAAACCAGAGCTACCGCCCACAAGGGGGAAGCTCCGGGCCAGGTACCGAAATGGCACCTCCGGACTTAACCCCTGACCGAGAGAAGCTCCGGACCTGACACGTGTCAGATAGACCCGGAGCTACCTGCTTCCCTTAGCAAGCTCCAGAGCTGCCACGTGTCCAAACGTCGGAGCTGGCAGCCTCTAACCTCCGGAAGACCTTGTAACGGCTCCGGATCTTCAAAGGAGAGCCAAGGACTTCAAGACCCGATTAAGCGTCATTAATGCCATATTAATGACGCTTAAACGGACGATCTTAACACCAGTAATGGCACTGTCGGAGCCCGTTACAGAATCATTAACAGCAATTAATCGTGTATCAATACTAGTAACCGTCGGGGCCACATGTCGGGTCAGGCTAGCTTGTAACGGTCTGTCCTTGTACTATAAAAGGACAGGCCGACGATACACGCGAGAGGGACATTCACAGACGTTGACAAGCAATCATACGTGACAAGCTAATACAACATCAACACACCCGTGGAGTAGGGTATTACGCTCAGGCGGCCTGAACCACGTAGATCCTTGTGTCTCCTGTGTTAAATCACAATTCACCTTCTTGAGTCTCCGCGCGCCCACACCAAACCACAAACTCCTTCAACACTTTAGCAGTGTCAGGAGATCTGCCGACTCCAACAGTCGACAGTTGGCGCTCAGGCCGGCCAACCTGCTGCTCAGGTTGTTGGGGGCAATCCCTCCAACAGGCAGCCACCAGCAGGAGCCTCAGCACCAGCAGGAGCCACACTCCCACCACCACCATCTTCTCCAGCAAATCGTGCTGGGCAACGTGATGGTGCGCCGGCGTCACTTACTGTGTCGGCAAGTCATGACAACCCGGAACACGCACTCCATGCAGCGCGTGCTCTTCTCCAACGTCCACCACCTCCGGATGCATCTCGAGATGCAATGGAGCAGTGGAGGGCCGATGTGGAGCATTTGGTCGCAACAGCGGCCGAACGCCTCAACAACCAGGGTCCTCCTCCTTCGGGACGAGCCCCGTCGCAGCGGCGGACTTTGTCAGGTAGACTTGGTCCGCACGTCTCCAACAACAGGAGACGATCTGCGTCACAACAGGTGACGTCGTTGCCTTCTGGGGCACGACGCACCCATACGGTATCCAGGCTTTCGACTCATGACCTCCGGGCGAAGCTTGATCGCCGATACCGCCAACAGTATTGCCGTGTCCATATCGAGCGCGCTCGTGAAAGACGGGAAGCTCAGGACCTTTCTACTCTGGAAGGAGTAGGAGGAGGTTGTTCAGTCCTAGCCATGCACCTGCGCATGGTTAGATGGCCACAGAAGTTCCGGCCACACCTGCCAGAAAAATTCGACGGGACTGTCAACCCCGCCGAATTCCTTCAGATATACTCCACTGCAATCTTGGCAGCTGGAGGAAACGAGGCTGTAATGGCCAATTACTTTCTAGTGGCCTTAACTGGGACCGCCAGGTCCTGGTTTATGAGCCTTCCACCCAACTCTATCAACAGTTGGGAGGAGCTGTGCCGTCAGTTCACTGCCAACTTCGGGAGTTCATACACCCGACCAGGCACTGAACTGGACCTTTTTGCGGTCGTGCAAAAAGGGGGAGAATCTTTGCGGTCCTTCATCCAGAGGTTCTCTCAGGTACGCAACACAATCCCTTCTATCTCAAGCGCTTCTTTCATTGTGGCATTCAGACAGGGCGTACGGGACAAGAAGATGTTGGAGAAGCTGGCGATCAAAGAGATCACCAGCGTCACAGAACTCTTCAGCCTAGCAGACAAATGTGCCAGAGCTGCGGAGGGTCGTGAAATGCACTCCAAACCAGCCTCGAAGGATCACAAGAAATCCTCCAAAGACGAAGCCGCTACCTCCGGGGGTGGCAAGAAGAAAAAGAAGACCAACGGCAAGAAGAAGCCGTCGGCCGGCACATCCAACGTTGTAGCTGCTGCAACTCCGGGTGGCCGGGGGCCACGCCCTGAGAAGCGACCTCGACCGTCTTCCGAAGACGGTGGCAAACACAAAGTGTGGTGTCCCATTCACAAAACGGGCAGCCACGGTTTGGAAGACTGTCGGGAGGTCCAAAACCTTGCCGAGTGCTACAGCAAGCGCCGGGAAGGGTCCCCTTTCCGACAGAGGGAAGGAAAATAGAAGGTCGACGAAGCTCCGGCTGAAGAGGAGTTAGGGTTTCAGGACCCCAAAAAGGTCCTAAAGGCCGTCTACACCTCCGTCGATGATGACTCTGACGTCTCTGACAACGAGCGTCGGAAGACCATGAACACCATTTTTGGTGGATCATGGGACATCACCTCCCGTCGCGTCATCAAGACTATGCGGCGGGATATGGCCGCTGTAGCTCCTACAGCTAGACCGGAGCCACATCAAAAGTGGATGTACACATCCATCACTTTTGATGCTTCGAACTGTCCTCGAAGCATGGTCGGAGCTGGACAGTTACCTTTGATGGTATCTCCCACCATCAATAACATCCAGCTCCATCATGTTATGGTGGACGGAGGTTCGGGGCTGAACCTCATAAGCTTTGAAGCTTTTACCAAGCTTCAGCTCCAACCTTCAGATCTCCAGCCCTCTCGACCTTTCTCCAGAGTAGGTCCGGGGTCCATTACCCCACTCGGAGCTATAACTCTCCCCGTTACCTTCGGGACACGGGAGAAGTATCGCACCGAGAAGTTGGTCTTCGACGTCGCTCAGATCAACTTACCATTCAATGCCATCTTGGGTAGACCTACCCTATACAAATTTATGGCAGCTGCTCATTATGGATACCTGGTGTTGAAGATGCCAACACCAGTAGGCGTTCTCCGGATCCGCAGAGATCGCACCGCCGGAGTGACTGCTCTGGAGGAGCTCCATGCACTCACCACGGCGCAAGAGGAGGACTCCAGACAGGAGCAAGCTTCGAAACCCCCGAGCATTCGTCAACGAGGCTCAACCTCTGCACCCCGTGTGCAGCCAAGCGGCGACACCAACATTCCCGTCAAAGTCGTTCAAATTGGTTCCAATGCCGCTCAAACCACCCGTATATCGGGAGGGTTGAACGACAAATAGGAACTCGCGCTCATCACTTTCCTCCGGGCTAATGTTGACGTGTTTGCCTGGCAACCGTCACAAATGCCTGGGATCCCCAAGGAAGTGATTGAGCTCAATCTGAAGATTTACCCCGATGCTCGGCCTGTGCATCAGAAGCCTCGGAAGCAATCCGTAGAGCGGCAGAACTTCATCTGACAAGAAGTGAAGAAGTTGCTCGAAGCCGGATTCATCCGAGAAGTCTTTCATCCAAAATGGCTGGCGAACCCAGTCGTTGTGCCCAAGGCCGGCGGGAAGCTTCGGATGTGCATCGACTACACCACACTGAATAAGGCATGTCCAAAAGATCCATTCCCACTACCTAGAATAGATCAGATAGTGGATTCCACCTCCGGGTGTGAGTTACTGTGTTTCCTAGACGCATATTCTGGGTATCATCAAATCAGGATGTCTAGGGAGGATGAAGAGCATACTTCATTCATCACAGTAGATGGATTGTATTGTTACACAGCCATGCCATTTGGTCTCAAGAATGCAGCTTCAACTTTTGTACGAGCTATGTACAAAACTTTTGAAGAACTCATCAGAGACATAGTGGAAGTGTACATCAATGACATCGTGGTCAAGGTCAAGAACAAGGAGTCCCTCTTGGACACCTTGCAGGCTGTCTTCGACAAGCTGCGGGCCACTCGCACGAAGCTAAACCCAGACAAGTGTGTCTTCGGGGTTAGCTCCGGAAAACTTCTTGGTTTCCTGGTAAGTCACCGGGGCATAGAGGCTAATACGGTGAAGATAAAAGCCATTGAAGACATGCGGCCACCAACCCGCATCAAAGACATCCAAAAGTTAACTGGGTGTCTAGCGGCCCTCAGCCGGTTCATATCAAGACTGGCGGAACGGGCACTTCCCTTCTTCAAGTTGTTGAGGAAGTCCGGACCATTCCAATGGTCCGAAGAAGCAGAGAAGGCATTCCAGGAGCTGAAACAGTTCCTCACCACCCTACCAATTCTGGTAGCTCCGAACCCTGGTGAGCCTTTGTTGCTTTACATTTTAGCTACTGACGAAGTCGTCAGTATGGTTCTGGTTGCGGAGAGACCGGAACTACCCCATACTCAGGAATCCAGACCCCTTCAGGAGGGTCCGGAGGTTCCTGAAAGTGAGTCTGGGTCCCAGCTCCCAGACTCAAATCCACAAGAAGTCACTTCAGAAGACTCAGACTCCTCTAAGAGGGTCCAGGTCATTTCTGAAGAAGCTCCGGGTTCCTCCAGCCAGAACCCGGAAGTCCCCGAAGAGAATCTGGACTCCTCCGACAGGGTCCGGATCAATGAAGAGGAAACCCCGGACCCCTCCGGGAGGGTTCAGACCATTCAACGCCCGGTATACTTCATCAGTGAAGTATTACATGATGCCAAGACTCGATATATAGAGGTGCATAAGCTGCTTTATGCAATTCTTATTGCCTCCAGGAAGCTTCGACACTACTTCCAAGCTCACAAAGTCTCGGTGGTGACCTCCTATCCACTTCGAGCGATCTTGCATAATCCAAATTCAACTGGGAATATTGCAAAGTGGGCAGCGGAATTGGCTGAATTCGATCTCGAATTCATTCTGAGGCAAGCAATCAAGAGTCAAGCGTTAGCAGATTTCGTGGCGGAATGGACTCCCTCTCCATCAAACCCTGGGGGCCCCAGTGAACAGAAGACGGAGCATCAAGCTCCAACCTTCACCGAGCCTCACTGGACCCTCTACTTCGATGGCTCCATGCAGAAGCAGGGGGCCGGAGCTGGAATCCTTCTCCTTGCACCGACTGGGGAGAAGGTGAAATACATGGTGCACCTTGACTTCAAGGCAACCAACAACATGACGGAGTATGAAGCACTCATCTACGGACTAAAGGTGGCACTGTCATACGGGGTCAAGCAACTGCTGGTCAAAGGAGATTCACAGCTCATCATCAAGCAGGTGAAGGGTGAATGCTCCTGCAATAATCTCCAGCTAGCTGCTTACCTCCTTGAAGTCCAGAGGCTTCAGAAGGACTTTGAAGTCCTAGACCTCCACCATGTTCAGCGTGCCCACGAACTCTCGACGAAAGCGTCAACCGGAGCTCCGGCTCCTGACGGAATCTTTGTCCGGAGGTTGTCAAAACCCACAGTTCAGCCTGCCGAACTGAACGAAGGGGGCGAGATCAGCATCCCGAAGCTGACGGTCCCGATGGCCCTGTTACCATGGCAGCCATCAAGGGTCGTAGGTGCTGCCGGAAGCTCCGAGCAACCCAGCACGCAAGACTCAAATGTTCAAGTCAGTTCCGATGCATGGATCTCGGAGATCCGGAACTACTTGAAAGACAACATCCTTCCTGACGATGATGTATCCGCTGACCAGGTAGTCAGATTGGCTAAAAGATACACGCTGGTAGAAGGGGATCTCTACCGGCGCGGTGCCAACGGCATCCTAATGCGGTGCATCACAAGGGAAGAAGGTTGCGAGCTCCTCGCAGAAATCCATGGAGGCGAGTGTGGGAACCACGCATCTTCCCGCACGCTGGTCGGAAAAGCCTTTCGGCATGGCTTCTACTGGCCTACAGCGCTCCAGGATACCACTAAGCTGGTGAAGAAATGCGAAGCATGCCAATTTCATGCAAAGCAAATTCATACACCTGCTCAACCCTTACAAATGATACCTCCTACATAGCCCTTCGCTGTGTGGGGGATGGACATCTTGGGACCCTTCCCAAGAGCCGTCGGAGGTTACAAGTTCCTGTACGTCGCCATTGACAAGTTCACCAAGTGGCCGGAAGCAACTCCAGTTGTGACGATCAACAAGCAATCTGCTATCAACTTTCTGCAATCCATTGTAAGCAGATTCGGAGTCCCAAACAAGATCATCACTGATAATGGGACTCAATTCACAAGCTCCGCATTCCAAGGATATTGCGAAGATCTCGGCATACAAGTTTGCTACGCCTCCGTAGCTCATCCAGCCAGCAATGGCCAAGCCGAGAGAGCAAATGCAGAAATCCTTAAAGGACTCAAAACGCGCACCTATGAGCGCTTGAAAAAGCACGGAGCCAACTGGATCGAAGAGCTTCCGCCCACTCTATGGGCCAACAGGACTTCTCCAAACCGGTCAACCGGAGAAACACCCTTCTTTTTGGTGTACGGAGCTGAAGCAATCCTTCCTCCGGAAATCACCTTGGGTTCGCTCCGGGTCCAGACCTTCGACGAAGCCGCGCAGGACCAGCTCCGGCGTGAAGACCTAGACCTCCTCGAGGAGGGAAGGTGCCAAGCAGCTGTTCAGAATGCCCGATATCGCCAAGCTCTACGGCGTTATCACCAGCGGCATGCACACAACCGACAGCTCGAGGAAGGCGATCTGGTGCTACAGAGAATACTATCCAGAGAAGGGTTAAACAAACTCTCCCCCGGCTGGGAGGGGCCCTTTCGAGTGATCAAAGTATCCCGTCCCGGAAGCGTTCGCTTGGCTACCGAGGATGGGACACCTCTCCCAAATCCTTGGAACATCTAGCACCTCCGTAAGTTCTACACTTAATACCACGGAGGTGAGTCTTGAGTAACTTGAGATGTATGTTATAGAGTCATTGTACAGAGTCGGGTAGTTCCTCTGGGAGAGCAGCCGGACCTTTCCCGAAAGGTCCGTAAAGCTCATGCAGCACTTGTCACAGTCTCCGGACTAAAAGTGTGGCTAACTACCCTGGGTCAAACGAGAAACCAAACACACTTAGCCTGGTCCCGTACCCTAAGAGTGTACTTGTTTCCCCTGTACCCCGGACCTATAATGAAAGACATCTTCATGTGAAATAGACTCCACGTGCATTCATTTTGTGCAGGCTCGACATTTTTATTTTTCTCTTTCTTGTCTATAACAGAGACGTGCAATTCTTAAGAAATTTTTAGTTCGATCGGTTTATATACGATTCGAGTTGTATTGTCAGATCTTTTGGATTTAAATATCGTTTATGGCCAACTCGCCTGAAAGCCGCCAAGCCAATCTAGGGCCGGAGTGCGCTATCGACTTAGCCTGGTCAAGCACCCTAAGTACGCCACTCTACCTACACCCCGGCAGGCCGAAGTAAGGCGGGTCCATGGACAATTGGATCTAAGAGAAAAGACAACGCATCCAGTTGTATTTAAAATCGCGTTCAACTTAAAATTTTCTTGAGTATCGTAAGCCGCGACGAAATTATAGACAAGGAACGAATTTTACTATTTTTCTTGGCTTAAGTGTGCAGGAAAAATAAACTCTACGTTGATGGAGAAAAGCCGGAGCTAACCAAGCTCCGACTCCCCCAAGGGGGTCAACCGTCGACGCTGAGTAAAAGATGATGAGAAGACCCCGTAAATGGAGTTTGTTGCCAACAAACCAAGTGTTGGCAAAGGTCACTGCCGAAGCTACTAAGCTCCGACACCTCGGAGGACTAACTATCGACGCTCTACGTGTTGATAGAGGCTATTGCCGGAGCTACCAAGCTCCAGCGATGGACAATGCCGGAGCTTCTAAGCTCCGACAACTTCAGGGGACCTTCACTATCAAAGACTTCGGACCTAAATTCTACAAGTTCGGAGCAAATTCGTCTTCAACAAAACTCAATATCCTTTTGGTACATGTTCACAATCAAATTGTGTACATCTACCAGGGGGCCAAGTGAAGATAAAGATGTTAAAGACAAAAAATGAAATTCGCAAAAATTTGGGGATTTCATTCATCTGGAGACAGGAGATTACATCTGGAGACAAGGGATTACAAAATTGAGGAAGAAGAAGAGAAAATACAAGTGAGAGCTAAAGAGATGGTCCTAGACCCTATGGAAGAACTCGGCGACCTTCTGGGCGACCTCCGACACGCTGGCTCGGGTAGCTTCGCCTTCTCCTTCGACGGGGCCTTCAAGCACCGGGTCCAGAGGAAATTGAGGGTTCCGGCTGGTGTAGCACGTCAGCACATATTCTGTGATGTTCCTCGCTAGGGATTGCCCCTCGACCTCCAATTGGTCCGCGATGACGTCGCCCACCTTGGAGAGCTTGCTACCTGTTGCGCTCAACGCCTGCAGCGCAAGGTCCGGCTCTGGCTCCGGATCATCCGGGCGCACGGGGCTGAAACCCATCGGCGTCAGCGCATCATTGGCCTTGCCCAGGAACTCCCAAATCTGCAGGGAGTCCGCCGTCCTCAGGCTCTTCACCTCTTCCAGGGATCTCTTGGCCGCCGTCAGTTCGGAATTCTCACGGGCGAGGCGCTCAACTTCTTTGGCGTTTTGCTGAATCTTTGCAGCAACCCGTCTCTCAAGTCTTCCGAGCTCCTCCTCCCGGAGGTGGATCTTGTTCCGACAATCGACCAGGTCCTTCTCCCTAGCCTCCACTTTCTTCTCCCGGGCAACAAGGGCACACTCGTATTCGTAGAGTTCCTGCCCCCGCACCCAGGTCTTCTCCTCTTCATCGAGGCAGCGCTCTTCCAACTTCTTAGTGCGCTCCTCGAGGCCCTTGTCAGCCAGAGCTACTTTCTCGGCGAGCTCCTCTTCCCTCCTCAGGACGTCATCCCGTAGCTCCAGGAGTTTCTGCTCTTCGTCCTCGAGCCGTCTCTCCCTCCCTTCGAGTGCCTCTCGGCGCTTGATGAGTGCGGTGTTGATGGCCTCAAGCTGTTCGTGCCGAGCATTGGTTGCGTCGTTGGTAGCCTTGGCCTGATCGTGGATCTCCCGGGATTGAGCGTCGAGGGCATGAGTCATGCTCTCCCTGTCATCCAGCAGCTTATCCCAGTACTCCAGGTGGATCTTCTCCCGCTTGATCCACTCCTTGTCGTCCGCTAGCCTCGACTGCGCTAGCTTAGTCTCGAAGTGGAGCCGATTACGCCACCGCCTAAGGGTTTAGCGCTCCTCTTCAAGAGCCTTGCTGTCGTGGAAGAAGGCCAGTTGGACCTGACGTAGACAGGAGCAGGCGTTGTCGATAGACATCGACAGCGGGATGGGCTCCGGACCTGCTGGGGTCTCCTCTGCTGATTCCAGCGGGTCTTCACATACAAAAGTTGGGTCCCACTCTACGAGAGTGGAACCTTGAGCTTCCAAGGCACTAGGGCCGTCCTCCGGGATGGCCTCAGTCGCCATCGAAGAAGGCCCCGTCGCCAAGTCTTCATTCGCCCCCTCGGGCAGGGGGCCAGCGACTTCGCTTGGGCACTCCGGCTCGGCCGCAGGTACAATCAACGTCATCGCCTCCGGAACAGGAGCTGCTACAGGCTCTGACCGAGACACCTCTTCCGAGGGAGGCTCGAGCTCCCTCGCCTCTTCAACCGCCGGCTCTGTGACCGGCGCTCCAACAATAACCGGCTCAGCGACCGGTACTTCGGAGGTAACCGGCTCAACTGCCGGAACTACCTCGACTTCCGGCTCGCATGCCGGAGCTTCAGTCACCTCCGGCTCAATCGTTGGGGCTTCGACAAGTTCCGGCTCCGAGGCCGAGACTACTACTTCTTCTGGCTCTACAGCCGGAGCTTCCACTACTGCGGCACCAGGACCCAGAGCTTCAACCTCCGAGACAAGTGCCGCTGGCATGTCTTCACTCCCGTGGTCCGGCGCTACCACAGGAAATTCTGGGGACGAGTCGAGGTTCATGACCACAACAGCCGGCGCCGGAGCTATCGCAGCCTCAGCCACCACCTGGGGCGGCACTGGGACAGGAGCAGAAGCTCCCACAGCCTCAGACATCGTGGCCGATGGTGGAGCTTCACTCCCCTTCTTGGGGACACTGCAGAGGATGGATAAAGAAAATTAACAAACAATCGCTACAATTAAAAAGTTAACCAAGGTAAAGATCAAAATTACCTTGGAAGGCTTCCGCACCAGCTTGCGCGGAACCTTTTTCCCGGACGTTCCGAGCTGGACATGGTCGGCGTAGGAGCTCCGGGAGGCCCCCCAGAACTTGTCGCAGCCACGGGCATTTCTCGGGTCGAGGCTCTCCTCGATCGGGAGGAACCCCTGGACCTGGAGGCTCCCACCGTCCCAGGTGCCGGAGTCGTGCACCCGGAGCTAGCACCCCAGGAGGGCTCCACCACGGGGACAGACGCGCTCCGGGAGGATCCCACTGCAGGAACAGTATCGTTCCGGAAGGACCCCACTACGGGGACAGTCGCCACGGCGGCAGAAGATCTTCCCCCATGGGGAGAAGGAACCGAGGCGGAAGTAGCGGGCCTGACAGACCTTCCGTCGGCATGTCGTAGCTTCCTCTTCCGACTCTCCGGCTCCTCCGCCAACTCCTTGCCCTTGCCGATGACCTCGACCCTCGGCTATGGAGCAGGGACCGAGCCGTCTTCGGGCACCCCGGGGATTGCCACCCGGGTGGTTGGTCTTCTCTCGACGACACCAAGGTCGTCAAGCGCGGGCATCGTCCGCCGAAGCTCCCTGCTGAACTCCACTTCCATGTTCAGGGGGAGAAAGGCCGACGGTGGAGTCAAGTCATCACTGTCAACGTCGATGTCGTGCTGGAATTTCTTGAGGTGGAACTCCAAGGCCTTCCCCACCATGTTGGACTTCAACCCGGTCTCAACCCGGTCCTCGTCCATCACGCTGTTGAGGGCCCAGGCGAGCTTCTCCCTCCTCTTCAGTGGCACCCACCTGTTGGCCAGGAAGTTGCAGAACACCGTCTGGGGAGTCAATCCTCCCTCCACGCATCGGCGGATCCTGGTCAGGGCAGGGTCGAAAGCTTCCACCAGCACCGGAACTTCACTCCATATTGACGTGTCGATGCCGGGCAGACCGTCTGGCAGCTCCAACCGCTCATGCTCCTCCACCCTGACGACTATCCAATCTTTCTTCCAGTCATCCCACTTCCCGGAAGGGAACGACTGGAGGTACTTGAATGGGCACTTCTTGCGCTTCACGAAGTAGTAGAAGCCAAGGTACTCATTGCTCCGGCCGGTGGTGTGAACAGTGAAGAAGGTTCGGAAGAGCTCGACGCAGGGGGGATGCCCACCTACATCTCGCAGAAGTGGACAAAGATGGACACGAGGAGAATGGAGTGAGGGCCAAGGTGGTATAGCTGCAGACCATAGAAGTCTAGCAGCATCAAGAAGAAAGAAGAAAAAGGTGGGATCAGCCCCACCATGGCGTACGAAGAAAAGTACACCATCTCTCCAGCACGCTCCTTCTCAAAGGGGAGCTCTCCACCGGCACGGACCAAGCGGTTGAAGAAGTCCGAGGACCACCCCATGAGGGCCCGGACCTTCTTCAAATCGTTGTCAGTCTTCAGGCGACTCTCACGCAGACCCAACTCCATCGCGGCACAGCTAGGCAAGAGAAGAGGAGCGAAGTACGAGTCGGGAGTTTGAGCGCAAGATCATATGAGAGGCGTAAAGAACTCCCGACGGTGCGCGCTTTCCTTCTTAAGTAAGCCCTCGCAACGCTTGGGTGGAAATTGCAGGGAAGTCGAAGATACTACTCAAGAATTCAACCCAGCCGATGACAAGAGGGCCCGGGACCACCCCGACGATCAAGTCGAAGCTCTTACCCAGGCGAACGGTTGTCATCACGAGGCGGGAAACCCAAAGGCGGCGGCCTGACAGGGCGCGCGGAACCGATACGGTTTTCGTATCGGGAACCAGCGACCTTCAATTGCGTGAGATCCGCACGTCAAAGATCTCATCTGCCGCCTGAGGTGCGCCACGCGGCAGGATCTAACTGTAAAACCCTGCCAACAGCACCTCCGAAGACCCTTGAAGACCCAGTTCAGGAGTCGCAAGGATGGACCCACCTCCGACGGAACGACTTCACCCCAGTGACCTTCCTCGGAGGTAGGTCCAGGGGGCCATTGTCGGTACCCTAAAAACCGTACACCCCCTAAGGTTACAAAGATCTCGAGGGAAGGCCGTCTACTTGGATTGAAGACCCTCGGAGGCCCACTTGTCAGACATGACCGGACCTGCTTCTCCAACATGGTTAATCCCTAGGTCGTCACGTGTACTGCCAAACCGGAGCTACCGCCCACAAGGGGGAAGCTCCGGGCCAGGTACCAAAATGGCACCTCCGGACTTAACCCCTGACCGAGAGAAGCTCCGGACCTAACACGTGTCAGATAGCCCCGGAGCTACCTGCTTCCCATAGCAAGCTCCGGAGCTGCCACGTGTCCAAACGTCGGAGCTGGCAGCCTCTAACCTCCGGAAGACCTTGTAACAGCTCCGGATCTTCAAAGGAGAGCCAAGGACTTCAAGACCCGATTAAGCGTCATTAATGCCATATTAATGACGCTTAAACGGACGATCTTAACACCAGTAACGGCACTATCGGAGCCCGTTACAGAATCATTAACAGCAATTAATCGTGTATCAATACTAGTAACCGTCGGGGCCACATGTCGGGCCAGGCTAGCTTGTAACGGTCTGTCCTTGTACTATAAAAGGACAGGCCGACAATACACGCGAGAGGGACATTCACAGACGTTGACAAGCAATCATACGTGACAAGCTAATACAACACCAACACACCCGTGGAGTAGGGTATTACGCTCAGGCGGCCCGAACCACGTAGATCCTTGTGTCTCCTGTGTTAAATCACAATTCACCTTCTTGAGTCTCCGCGCGCCGACACCGAACCACAAACTCCTTCAACAATTTAGCAGTGTCAGGAGATCTGCCGACTCCAACAGTCGACAGCCGCCTTAGAACGATCACGTCGGCGGCAAGCATATCGGATTCTCTGGTTGAAGGAAGGCGATGCAACATCGAGGTTCTTTCACTAGAAGGCAAATGGTCGGGCCCGACAAAACTACATCACCCATTTATCATGCGTCGATGGCCCGATCCTCTGGTCCCATGAAGACAAGGAACAGCACCTAGCGCAGCACTTCCACCAGATTCTGGGATCCATAAGCACCCGCTCCTGGACTCTTAACTGGCAATCACTCAATCTATCTCAACTGTGTCAATCGGTGGATGCCCCTTTCTCAGAACATGAAGTGTTCAGTGCAATCTATCAATCACCCACAGAGAAATCGCCGGGCCCAGACGGTTTCACTGGAGCATTCTACCGCCACTGTTGGAACGTCGTTAAGCCCGAGCTCATGGCCGTATTGCAGCAGTTCTTTGCAACACTGGCTCCCTCGGTCTGCTCAACTCAGCCAACATAACCCTGCTGCCAAAGGTCCAAGTCCCTTCCTCCGCAGCAGATTACAGGCCGATCAGTTTGGTGAATTCCTTTGCAAAACTGGTATCCAAAGTGCTAGCTTTGCGGTTGCCCCCAGAAATTGGGAATTTGATCTCGCCAGCGCAAAGTGCTTTCATAAAAGGAAGATGTATTCAGGAGAATTTTCTAAGTGTCCGTAGTGCCCTCCAAAGCTGTCATCGAACTCGCAGGCCAATTCTCATGCTAAAGTTGGACATATCAAGAGTGTTCGACTCCGTTCGATGGGACTACCTTCTCGAGCTTATGCAGGCACGCGGGTTCCCGCCAAGGTGGCGAGACTGGCTGTCCCTCCTCTGGTCTACGGCTACCTCCTCGGTCAAGCTCAATGACCGCCGTGGTCCGGCTGTAAAGCATGTTCGAGGACTTCGGCAGGGTGACCCCTTGTCGCCATATCTGTTCATTCTCGCCATTGACCCGCTATTTCATATCTTCAACCGAGCCACTGAGGATGGGTTGCTGACGCCTCTCAGCGGTCTGGGACCACGTCTTCGTCTATCGCTATATGCGGACGACGTTGCCCTCTTCCTCAATCCTATGAAGGAAGATGTGGAGGCGACCATGGAAATTCTCTCCCGATTCGGGGACGCTTCTGGCTTGGCGGTCAACATATCAAAGAGTTTGGTGGTCTCATTGCACTGTGATAACATCGATTTGGACAACGTCCTGGCCGGGTTCAGCGGTAGCCGCTCCCAGTGGCCTATCAAATACTTGGGGTTACCACTCACCCCTCACAGAATTCGGCTACAGGATTTACAAGAAGCTCAAGGTCGCATCACAAACAGGTTAGCTGGCTGGCAAGGTCCCCTTCTCTCCTTTGCTGGGTGCCGGGAGCTGGTTCGTGCCACCTCCATGGTTATCTATCTTCTGTTGGCGATCAGGCCGCCAAAGCGTTTTCTCTCTGAGGTGGATCGGGCGCGCCGTCGCTTCCTCTAGGCTGGCTCACGTCCGGTTACGGGTGCTCAATGCAAATTTAGCTGGCCTATTGTGTGCGAACCGTTGATACATGGCGGGCTAGGTATTCTGGACCTTTGGAAATTCGGTCGAGCTCTACGGCTACGATGGCTATGGCACGAATGGCTCCGTGATGACCAGTGGCATGGAATTGAGCATCCAACGGATAACTCAGATCGCGATGTATTCTCGGCTGTGACATCGGTCACACTTGGCAACGGCAAACGAGCCTCCTTCTGGAGCAGTAGCTGGCTTCACGGAAACGCCCTAGCCTCACTTTTCCCGCCTTGTTCCACATTAGCCGCAACAAAAATATGTCAGTGATGGAGGCGTTGGAGGACTCCCGGTGGATTAGCGATCTCTGCAGGCGCATGAATCCAGAGACCCTAGTGGAATTCCTCAGACTATGGGTCCTCATTGAGGACCTGAGCCCACAACTCCGGCCAGAAGCGCCGGATGAAATTGCTTGGTTGCACTCTCCCACTGGAGCCTATTCTACCAGGTCTGCCTACTTGGCTCAATTTGAAGGATCGATCTGCTCCATGCTTCCGGGCAAGGTCTGGAGAGTATGGGCACCTTCCCGGTGTAAGACCTTCATATGGCTCATATTACGCAACAAACTATGGACCGCGGACCGGCTAATGTGTAGACAGTGGCCGAACTCATACTTCTGTCCACTGTGCATGAGGAGCTTGGAAACTGCGGCGCACCTCTTTTCGGAGTGCTGGCTGACTAAGTTTGTATGGCGTGAGCTTGCTACATGGATGGGGAGTCAACTCCTGGCACCGATGAACTGGACAGGGGGTGCCAACCTCCATAGCTGGTTCGAACGGCTATCTCCTGATGGGGATTCACCTCGGGCCAAGGGTACCCGGACTGCCGTCATCGCCATCATCTGGGAACTATGGAAGGAGCACAGCGCACGGATTTTTCGGGCATCGTCGCGATCGGAGGTGCAAATTGTGGATGATATCAAAGGGATCCTGTGTCTCTGGCAACTCGCAGGATGCCCACGCCTACCGTTGGCTCAACGTCGCAGCTGACTACATGTTCTTTGATAATTTATTACGGGTGTGCGTACAGTCTGTAAATATATTCACTCTTCTCTTATAATACATCAACCAGTTTCCCTGGTTGCGTTCGAAAAAAAAAAAAGTTCATTTCTACCATGGTGCATGTGCATTAGAGAAGATGAACATAGCTAAGTCAGTGCTCGTAACATCAACCACGACATGGGCAAGGTTTCACTAGTATGTCGTAAGGTATTCGCTGATGCCCCCCAGACCCATGCGGCCACATTTTGAGTTGGGAAGAAATACCATGTTGAAACAAAAGTATGAGGGATATTTATGCCCTAGATGCATTACAACTTAGTTTCAGTTTTGCGTGTGAGGTATTTGTAGCCCGAGTCTTCTCATATGCATCACCGAAGAATGAAACTTCAGATGGAGAAAATAAAACAGTGCGTTTACTGCCCTCACCTACTATCTCCTAGCTGGAGTCATAAGACAGTGTTACGTGACCACAGACCACGTGCCACAAATCAACTTTAACTAGTTCAACAGATAATGGGAAATTTCAAAATTGATGTTACACCATGCCCACTTTTGAAATTCAAGGGTGGTTATCAGATTCGAGATCAAGTTTAGGGTTCAAAAATGGAGTTTTCATATTAACAAATGCAAATCTACAAATAGTGAATGCTTTCCATAAATGAATACACAAACACACAAGCACAAATACACAAAGGAACAATTGTGTTTTAACCACGGATTCAGAGCGCAATTGTGATCTAGACCCCATTTTTCAAATTTTTTGTTTTAACCACAACTTTTTCATTCGAAGCTCAACATTACCATAAGTCTGTTAAGTGCTCCTAACGGTGTTAGCTTTGAGGTAGAAGAACAAATATACCCTTTGTGATTTTACCACTATTTTCGTATCATAATTGTGTCTGAACTATAATTTTGAGCTAAATGATTCAAGAACTCATCAGCAACGTAATCTTAACAAATTCAATTATTTTTCACCAAAATTCAAATATAGACATAATTAAAAAAACATAATTTTGACAATAATTCAACAGCATGTTAAATATATATCTCTCACATTTTTTCAACGGATAAATCAACTTTCATTTCATACAAAACGAAGATCATAGTTTGAGTACAAGCACTGACGTAACCTAGTAATAAGAGATAACTCTACTAACTCCGATCCAGAATCATCAGATTCTGATGATAGGACAGAGTCAAAACAACCTCCAAGAATGTTCCATGTCGTTCTGACAAGGAGCAACTATCGAAGATTCAAAGTTTTGCACAACTATTAAAACGAGACTCCACCAGAAATCAAAGCATGGGAACTTTTGCAGAAGTCTTCATTTTCTCTTCTTTGGGAATCCCACCGAGTCTTCACTGACCCATAGAGTGTTCTTCCTCGCTAGTTCCAGTTTCACCGTCTTCTCCTGATGCCCAAAGCGTAAAATCCTACCCCCAGGCAAAGCTATTTTAATCTGTAACCAAGTTTGGAAAGTTATTAGCTCACGTCTAAAAAACAAGTATAGTGAGGGTTGGGCAGAGGAGCCGGCGGAGCCGGGAACAGCGCCGGGGAAGATCTACGGGACCAAGAACAGAGGGGATGGGGAGAAATCACCGCCGCCAGATGCACTTGCCTAGTGCTGCGCCACGCTTGTTCCTCGCGCCGCTTGCCTGGTGCCGCGCCGGCAGCACCCCGCGCCGGCACACCAAGCAGCAGCCCGTGTCGAAACCGCCTGCCGCCGCTCGCCGTAGGGTTTGGTCCGCCACCCCTGATAGAATCCGTCGCTCCCGATAGAACTGATCGGGTGGAAAGAAAGCAGGGGTATTTCGGTCCTGTTTTAGTTTTTAGTTAATTTTTTTCTTTTCTTTATCCTGTTTATTAGAAATCCATTAACAGAGTCCCAGATCTGTGGTTAACCGTGAGTTGGGAGAGGAAAAGTTATGGCTAAAACATAAAATTGAAAAAACAGGGTCTGAATCACAATTAACCTTTGAAATTGTGGTTGAAACACAATTGTCCCCATACACAAACTTTGTTATTTTGACACAGATGAAGAATGGTATAAACTTTTGCAGATGTTCGCCTCCTCTGTGCCCGTCTTGACGCATAAGTTATGACTACAACCGTCTTTATGGCATGATTGCATTTCATGTGAGTTGTGTCGTGCCAGTTCGGGCCTTGCTGGGTCGGGCCAGTCTAAAACTCGTTTATTACATGTAGAAATTAAACACTCAAAAAGATTAAACAACTAATATACAACTAAACTAAACTAATGAAAATAAACATTAAGCAACTCTAAACTAAACTAAGTAACGAAAAATAATCAATTAAACAGGAATAGTTAATCTAAACTAGACACTAAACTAAACAAGACTAGACACTAAACAATCTAAACAAGAATATAAATTAATCTAAATATCAATTAATTAAACAAGACACTAATCATCTAAACAAGATATTAATCATTATACAAGAATATCATTTAAACAAGACACTAATCATCTAAACAAGACACTAAACAATCTAAACAAGAATATCAATTAGCCTAAGAATTATACAAGAATAAATCACAAACCTAATAGCAATTAATCTAAACTAATTCAACATAATAAGAAAAAATTAAAAAAATGGCAATGGAGCTTGGGGGCTCAGGTGGGGGGGGGGGGGGGGTGGGGTGGGAGAGGTGAGGCCGGCCGAAGGGTTGGAGGAGGGGAGGAGCCGGTGTTGGGGCGGCCGACCGGAGGGATGAGGGAGGGGATGAGCCAGCGTTGGGGCGGCCGGCTGGAGGGGTGAGCAAGGGGCGACGGCAGCGTGGAGGCAAGAGAGAGAGAGGGAGACGGCGTGGAGGAGGAAGAGAGGATGACCTTGCCGGCATGGAGGAAGCGGCGCACGGCGACGACGCTAGGGCGCGGTGGTGGTGGTGCTATGGCCGGGTATTGAGCCTTAATTTTCAATGGTCTGGTAAGGAACGACAGTCCATCGTCGTAAATACGGTCTTAGGTACGACGGCTAGACCAACCAACGTAAATAAGGACCTTATTTACGACGGTCTAGGTCAACTGTCGTAAATAAGGATCTTATTTACGACGACCGACTTCAGCAGTCGTCAATTATATTAAAAATGACGGCACCATCGCAAATTAACCTGACTTTCGTTAATACGATGTTTTTCTGTAGTGATCCTTATTGGAATATGGAGACACTTTCATGAAGCGTCTTGGGGCGTCTCCGCATTGGACTGTATCATATGTTCCTACAGACTAATTTCAAAAACATGTCTTGCATACATAATTTTTTTTATGGGGATGATAGATACATGTCTACACACACTTTAATTTTATAGTTGCATTTATATTACACGGCTATCATTTTACACACGTTTTATGCGTGCTCACAAAGTTAAACATAATTTCATAGATACATTTGTAATTTGTATATACTAGTATTGACACATTGTATATAATGAGATATTTATTCATGCAAGATCAATATAAGAATCTCTAAGATAATATGCTGAAACATACCCCGCTAAATATTTTTACATTACCTATGTTCACTATTATTAAACAAATGTCTAGAATATCCATATAAACTTATAAATGGGTAAATCATAATACATAGGTAATAGAAAAATAAGTTGATGAGCTATCCAAGACAATACAATATTAGCTATAGGTAGACTATTAATACTGGCCACATAAATGTGTAGGCGAACCTACTAGTTTAATAAAATTAAGCATAGGGGGCCTGCCTTCCTGTACGTTCTCTCAAAATTAATAAAATAAGTTACGTGGGCTGAGAAAATGGAAAAGACCTGCTTTTTGGTACAGGTAGTTTCCATTCATTGTGCATTTTGGCTTTTAGTTATATTTCCTAGTTGAACTGAATATTCTGCTTTCAGTATAATCTTGAATCAATACATTACATTACGTACTCTTGTTCATGAACACTAATTCGATTTATTTGTTGAGAAAATTTATGGCACATAATACTAGCTAGTACTTCCTCTGTTTCCAAATATATGACATTTTGAACGGAGGGAGTCCTATTTCTTAGGATGTGTTTCAGAATTGAATAGCAACTACCCTTCCCTTCACTCAACTCACCAAGCAGCAACGGCGCTGCTAAAGTTTCATCTGCCCTCCACTTGAGTTATCTTTTTTCTTTTTCTTTGTTACGTCTGGAGCCCTTAGTATATGAAGGAGAAAACAGGCACAAAAGCAGCAGCTGTTGTGTGGTAGCCAGACATTTGGCGCTAACGGTGAGCACTACTATAAAAAGCATTTTTACAGGCGTCTCAATTTTTCAAACACAGGCGGTCCTTAAAAATATGCGACTGTGATGACGAATGATATAATAACCGCTTGTAATGACAGAACAACACAGACGGATATTAAAGAACCGTCTGGGTAAATACATGATCTTCACAGACGGTTCTTAATTAAGAACCGTCTACAATGCAATGAACTTCACAGGCGGATTTTAAAAAATAACCGTCTGGGTAAATACATGATCTTCATAGACGGTTCTTAATTAAGAACCGCCTGTAATGTAATGAACTTCACAGACGGATTTTAAAAAACAACCGTCTGGGTAAATACATGATCTTCGTTGACGGTTCTTAATTAATAATCGTCTGTAATGCAATGAACTTCATAGACGGATTTTAAAAAACAACCGTCTGGGTAAATACATGATCTTCGTTGACGGTTCTTAATTAATAACCGCCTGTAATGCAATGAACTTCATAGACGGTTCTTGGTTAACAACGGTCTGAGAAGATCATGTATGTAGTTGTTCAATTATCACAAGCGGTTTTCATTGAAATTACAGGGATGTAGTCGTTGCAATTATCACAACCGTATGTAGTCGTTGCAGGGAAAATTGTATCAGGAAAAAACACAGATGAGCGGATACTAGTACAGTAATGCATTGTAGGAAATGCTCGATCACCAGTGAGGCTGGCTTAATTGTGATAATACACCATTAGAGGCTTTACAATTGTTCAAAGATAATTTCTTTACACACTGAATAAAAATCATGCTACATTCATTGTAGATCGACGATGAAGCTCCCATCGATCAATCTAAATTGTACCGTCCTGCTTGCTCCCGAACACGTCTCTTATATTCCGCTGAATCCTGAAAATATTGACATTATTTAAATTAACAAATGTCGAAAGAGGAATGAATAACCTACATTGGTCACTAAGTCAAAATGTCATCTAACCTTGATAAGTAGATTATAGCAATCATTTTCAACATCAGGCACATTTGGATGATGCAGCAAACGCTGAACTTCAAGTAGTATAGTTTTGATTGTAAAAGCACTGCACCACCCCTACGAAATATAATTTAAGCAATATAAGAAACCAGTTCAAATAAGTTCGACAACAATTATAAGTAATAATTACATGAACAAAATAGGTCTATCTTACAGTCTCTTGATCAAGAATCCCGATGCAGAGTGCTCCCGAACGATGCACATTTGGGTGGAAAAACCCAATTGGAAAGGTGCATCTTAGAGGCACCAAGGGATAGTCCTCAGAGAAGGAGATTGTTAGGGGGTAGTAACCATCTTCCCATTCAGTCTGCAAAAGAAATTTATTAATAGGAGGACGATGGTTAAACTCATATTGTGCTTGTTCTTCATGACTTACCCCTTCTTTAACGGGGACGATGCACTGCCACTTCAATAAATCTCCCGATTCAGGCTTCGCAGAGAAACCCTACGCGGAGAAATTGAAAATACCAAAAACAAACAAGATGGAAAAACAAACTATAGTTAAGTTCATCAGTCCATTACAAATGCATATGTATATACAATCATGTGACCGGTGTGCCATATGTACATACATGGGGATGGTTCTTGCGCCACGCCAAACGCTCCTCCTTCAATCGGCTACACGCCCGAGACATCATTATCTGAAAGACCAAACTTCCAAACTTCCAAATCATTGAGTCCAAACGCTTATGTGTACACAAATGCAAAAGGACACAATCCATATACCAACATTGTTCTAAGTTGATTTTAGAAGATACAAATATATACAATATATATCATCTCGCATTGCTATATACATTTTTTCCAGCATTGACATCTTCTCGCATATAGGGTTTCAAATTCTTTTTAATGCTTCTCTCTACGCGCTTGATGTTTTCTGGTTCGGTGAAAAGGTACATCTCTTCATACTGATTATATTCCTCTTCATTATCTCCCACATTGTCAACCCCAACAATATTTTGCTTTCCAGAAACAACTACGTGCAACTTCTCAGTTTCTGGATCTTGAACATAAAAAAGTTGTGCAACATTATCGGCGAGAACCCACAGGTCATCTTTGTAACCCACTTTATTCAAGTCTACCAGTGTCAGCCCGTAATTGTCCACTTTCAAACCATCAGGATGTTTGACCCATTGGCACTTAAATACGGGCATTACCATTCTTTCGCCATAATCGAGTTCCCATATTTCCTCTATGAACCCGAAGTATGTGGTCTTCTGCCCTTGTGAATCATAAGCCTCAATACGAACACCACTATTTTGTGCAACACTCTTACCGTCTTTTTCTTTAGTGTAAAATGTGTAACCATTGATGTCATATGCTTGCCATGATGTTACCAAAGAAGATGGGCCACAAGCTAACTCCTTCATTGTTGCCTCTTCTATAAGAGCTGTGCGGGGATTTGCTTTTTGTCCCTTGCTTGACCAGTTATAGGTCCGGAGCTAGGCGCCGCCTAGTAAACCTCAAGAACGTGGTCGCCACTCTGAACGAAGCTAGCCTATTTAGAATAAAAAGATAAAATTGCCATTGGTGAGCAACTTTAACATGCTTGTCACCCTCGCAATGTATAGGAACCTTTTGGTCAGTCGCCTTAAACCGTAGAATGTCTTATCAAATCCTAGAATGCTTCCATCTTTTTCTTCATGCAACACTTCATGTAGAGTTAATATTCTATTTATTAGATTTTTTGTCTTATTAGATCTAGCATGAAAAGCCCTAAGAAGACTGGTCCTGATAGTAACAACAAAGAAGACAATATGGAGTTTACTGACTCCAGCAGTTCAGGCTCCTATCACAGTCCTTCGGATCCTTTTCCGAATATAGAAATTAAAAAGACTTCAGTGGATCTAGACCCGGAATATGATCCTGCCGACGAGGTATGGATCACGAATCTTAACTTCAGCAGTTCAAGTTAATGTTGGTTGTCAAGTATACGAAGTCTTATAATTTTTTTCTACCTAGATTAATCTCGAAGATAATGAGGTGACATCGGCTCCTAAAACCGCAGAAGGTTCTCCAATGGATGAATCCTCAGCTTCACTCAAGCAGAAACGAGGGCAATGAGGTCCCAATAAGGGTGCATTGGACCGCATCATGTACATAACAAGGGTCGGTCCAGGTGGGCTTCCACAAGAACCACTGGATTCAGTTACCAAGTACTGTAATGCATGCGGTTTTCTTGTTAGGGAGGTTGTGCCGATCATAACCGAGAATTGGAGGAAATTACCCGAGCAGACCAAGAATGAGTTGTGGGAAAAGATAAAGAAACAATTCAAGTTCCCGAAAGGCACAGAAGAAACTGTAAAGAAAGCAACAATGGTCTCTTGCGGCAAGAAGTTTCGATGCTGGAAGAGTGAAATGAATGCTTATGTTAAGGCCGATAAGGTCCCTAGCCCGAGGAAGATGGGAAAAATCACACAAGCTCAGTGGCAAGAGTTTGTTCGTCAAAAGAGCACACCTGATGCTAAAGATCTAAGTGCAACTAGGTCAGAGCTTGCAAAGAAGAACAAATACCATCATCGCTTGGGGTCTGCCGGATATGCCCCCAAAGTCCAGAAATGGAATAAGATATTAGACGAAATTCTTAGTAAGGGCAATCCTCACCCATTAGAAGGGTGCGATGAGCGAACTCAACGCTGGGTCTTTGCTCGGTCAGGTTTGACCAGCGAGGGCAAACTTGAAAAGCCCGACTCTCTGAATGAAGTAGAGGATAAAATGAAAGAAGTAATTGAAAAGCAACAGAAGGGTCTCTTCAAGCCGAAGAGAGAGAATGACCAACTTACCGCTATCTTAGGAAACCCTGAACACAGCGGACGGGTTCGAGCGGTCTCTTCTCAAATGTCTTGGCTAGATGGTTTCCCTAAAGATAAAGACATATATAGAAGACGTGAGAAGTTTAAGAAAACACTTGATGAAACGATTGCTAAAAAGGTCAAAGAAAATATGCAAGAAATAATGGAACAACTTAGACAATCAGGACAATTAGTGACACCGAGTACAATGATGGTTCCGGTGCAAAAGGAGCAATTAGTATCTCCAACTGCCTACCCTAACAGCGTTGGTTCCGTGCCAGGCTCAGGGTCAGCCCATAAGTTCCCTATCGATGATATTGCTAACGACAAATCTTGTCGTCTTCTTGTCCCGATAGGCCGAGCAGGGAACAAAAACAAACAGGTTGCCACTGCTATGGCAAAGCCTGATCGTGACTTCAACGGGAATCCACTTCCGTTGTATTATTCTGTGGTGCAAGTTCTTCAGATCATTGATAATGATTATGAAGATTATGAAATAGACCACGTCACACCTGAGGGGATTGTGACTCTGGGGCAGACTGTCAACCAATTAATCCTTTGGCACCGACGCGATATTGCGTTGGACGATGAGCCAATTTTTAGCCCCGTCGCATCTCCAAATACTGCAACCCCATCTTCTAAGGCAAAAGTGCATGAAGATCCACTCCCAGTCCGGGAAGATCCACTCCCCCTATGTCTCAGCAAGGATGATATCCAAGAGCAACAAGTTGGACAACAACTTCAAGCAGTACCAGAGCAAGCTGTTGCTAGTAAAGAGCAACTAGTTGAGCAACAGCTTGAAGTGGTACTAGAGCCAACTGCTGGGAGTAAAGAGCAATCAGTTGAACAACAGGTTCAACAACAAGCCAGTGTCCAACTTCCGACGACTACTCCTCGATCATCAGTGCCTATCAAAGTTAGCTCATACGAAATTAATAAACCTTCATCAGAAGTGTCAAAGTATTTGGAAACTATGAAGGAAAATATTAGAAAATCGAGTGCATCTCGTTCTTCTCATGAGCCAGCATTAGAAGATATCGAGGAGTGGGAAGAAGACTGTGTCATGTATAATCGGCGGTCGGCTTTAGTTAAACCAGGAGTTCCAATATACAAGCTTGAGGATGTTCCTCCTAAATTTGAGAATGGGAAGCCGTTCATGACATCCGTACAACTTAGCAAACAACCCGTCCAGCTCAAAAGAATGCATGAGTGGTACATCACTGCCAGCACAAAATTTGGTCTTAATTGCGTCACATTTTGTATTCCAAAAGAAGCATTCTGGAGCACTGGAGTAGATAAACGAGTCATTTTATTTGAAGAGCTGCTTTCCCTTTTCCATCGGGGCATGCTCGATATCAACCTGCTGCTCGTCTGGTGCTTGTAAGTGCTCTAATATTTTCTATTTGCTTTTCTTACTACACGCATACGCATTTCATGAGATTATAACAATTCTGGACTTCTTCAATAGGATGCAATACATGGATAATGAAAAGTTGGCATGCAAGACATGTATCCTTGACCCTACTAGGATTGCAAAGTCGCTATTCGACGTCCAGGCAAATCGAGAATCAAGCCAGTACAAACACATGAAAAAAAAGATTTTGAAAGAGCAATTGCAAAACTTAAGAAGGATAGAAAGACAGAAGTTGCAGCTTACATAGGACATGCGATGTTTAACTTTGTCAGAGACGGCAAGGACCTCGTAAAGGCTTCGTACCACTTCGAGTAAGTTCGACACATGACATTGAAATAGCAATTATTGGTAATTGTTAACACGTGTGTTTGTATGTTTGCAGTAATCACTACATAATGATCTTCATCAAGCCAACGCAGGGAATGGCAACAGTCTTGGACTCGGCCGATTACCCACCAGATCGTTACAAAGATTTCCTTTCCATTTTGAAAAGGTACGTTTATTCAATAATTTTAATTTACGTACATTTAGAATGTGTTGACAAATTTTATATGACATTTCTTGTATTACAGCGCTTGGCAGTTTTACACGGAGCTTGGCGGTCAGAGACCTCCTAATACGAATGCATTGGACATTAAAATGTATTATGCTTGTCCGAAGCAGCCTGCTGGGAGTGTCTTATGCGGGTATTATGTATGCGAGCATCTTCGGACCGCCAGCGTATATAGAGTCAATCGTGAGGATGTAAGTTATCCTTAATGTCGATACCTTATTTTCTTACTTTTGTGTTTCATTTTCATTGTAACTAGCATAGTTTAATGCTTATATTCTCTGCTGTTCAATATTACCAGAAACATTATTTTCATATTTTGATTCCAACTTCAAAATTCAATTGCTCATAGTACAACTGCTCCAAAAATGCCAACTAAATTCCTGTATACTATCACTTTGATCTATACTTTGAGATTGTTCAAACCAACACATTCTAAACCTTGTTATGTGTTATATTGCAGCACAAGAAGAATCTGAACGAAGAATGGCCGGTTTGTAGAAGTATTTCCGATGGAGAAGCCGACAAGATTGCTTCTGAACTCTGTCAGTTCATGCATCGCGAAATTTTGCACAAAAAGGGGAAGTTCTTTGATAAGAATGGTTCAGCAGCTGATGTGCCAGAACTTTGCGACTATGCCAATTTAAACAATTTTTAGTGAAAACTTGTAAACTTTGAGATGAATTGTATCTGTAACTCGTATATATATATATTGTTTTAGTGAAATTGACTTATGTGATGATAATATTGTTGACTTTTGTTCTGTGATGATATTGTTGTTTTTTGTTCTGTGATTATATTGAATTGACCTGGAAATTAGAAATAACAGCAGTAGTACTGCATAGGTTATACCTTATCACAGGCGGTTATTAACCAACGGCTAGGCATGGCTGTGAAAAACAATTATCACAGGTGGCTAGATACAAGTAAAGAAACATCTGTGATAACCTAATTTTCACGGGCGGTGACTGTTATGGTAGAAACCGGTTGCGTTAAAGGGTCTTCACAGACGGCTAATATAGGTAAACTCCGTCTGTGATAATACTATTATCATTGACGGTTAGTTATGCTTCAATAACCATCTGTGAAGACACATTATCATTGACGGTTAGTTATGCTTCAATACCCGTCTGTGAAAACACATTATCAAAGACGGTTAGTTATGCTTCAAAATCCGCCTGTGAAGACACATTATCATAGACGGTTAGTTATGCTTCAAAACCCGCCTGTGAAGACACATTATCATTGGCGGTTAGTTATGCTTCAATACCCGCCTGTGAAGACCCATTATCATAGGCGGTTAGTTATGCTTCAATAACCGTCTGTGATAAGACGTTTATCACAGACGGTTATATATGCTGCAGGACCCGTCTGTGATAAAGTATTTTCACAGGCGGCTAGCCTAAGTAAAGAACCGCCTATGATAATCTGTCTTCACAGGCGGCTAGCCTAAGTGAAGAACCGCCTATGATAATTAGTCTTTACAGGCGGTTTCACTTCTCTGCCTGTGAAATTGCGGATTATCACAGACTCTTCGTTTCAGACGGTTTTAAAAGCCGTCTGTGATAATAGGTTTGGAGCCGCCTGTGATGAGACTTATTGTAGCAGTGGAGGGTGGTGCTTCTTGCTTTTCTCGCCCCCTCTAGAACCACCTTGCCGTCAAACACAGCGATCATATGGTGCATTTCTATCACAATTATGCAATTTTAGGCTTGTGAGGCATCAGGAGAACACCATTCACGCGAAGATGCTCACTCCGCCTCTACTTTTGCACTGTCGATTTCGTTGACATGCACATGCACTTATGCAACAAGAACCGGGGTTGCATGAACGGCATGTTAGTGGACATGGATGTGTGAATCGGTGTTATGACCTCCACCACCATGTTGTTTAAAGCAATCAGGGTGTGCATAGCTAAATACACGGCATGAACTCCTCAATCGATGAAAATCTCCAATAATAGTGTACCACCAACATTTCTCATAGCTTCACATTGTGAAAGGGTCTCTCCAGTAAAAAAATATGGCCTGTTTCTAGATTATAATAATGAATTAACGATCTGCTATTCTGCTGGACAAAGCAAAACTGAACTAAAAATCTCTATTTTTTTCTAGCGTAGCTATTGAAGGAGCATTAAGGATATTCAATCACGTTAAACATTTCAAAAAGAACGGGGAAATACGGAAGAAACGTATCAACACATGACTCTTTACAGGTCTATAATGCCTAACGCTAACCCAACTTAATATGGGTCTAACCGTACGTTTGTTGGGGGCATGCATGGGTTTGTTTACCCGATGATGATTGCTGTATCGGAATTCCATCGTCTTTCTTCTGCCACACTTGCAGTTCTCAACGTTCCACGGAGAAGACCGCATACGGTTGTACTAGCAATCACGGAGAGTCTGGCGACGGACAGAGCCAGATCAGAGGGCCAATCGTGAGCTCAAAATTTGGCATGGACTATGCAACACGTAATTAGCTAAAATAAACTCGACGATACTTCCGCAACTGACTAGCTCATCAATTACATGCTGCGCCAGCTCGTAACTCCGTATCATTACAAAATGGGGCCCTCTGTTGCAACTCTGTAGTGGGATTGGCCAGGTAATATATATTCCACCTCAGATTTGCTTTCATCCTTACCGACCTTATTTGTTATCAATTTTTTCCCTGGTGTTTTATTGCATGCATGGGCAGTATATATTTACTCATGCTACACGGTGAAACAGCAAGTGGGCAATTTTTCCGTGCGAAACATAGAGCTGGATGTGGACAACAATGAATGTGATAGCATTGCTTAGATTATGTGTTCATCGTGAAAGTATAGGAAGGGATGGTATTGGAAAAAGCTCGTGCAGGAACTCGATATAGAGGAGTGTCCACGGTGAACATGTTATATCTAGCTCTGTCAAGATCGAATTTGGACAGCGGCACACCTTCAATTGAGGGGCTGGCCAAATTTTTATTTGTGCATGCTCTGGCGCCGTAATCTAGAGACGGTGGAACACCTATTCATAGAGTGTCCTGTTGTGAGGCTCTATGGATACGTGTGGCGCAACGGGTGGGTGTTTATGTACTGCTACCATCTAACTGGTCGTCAGTTCTAGATTTACAGAGCTGGTACTATGAACTCATAGGTTCAACTGACAAGGAACTCTGGACGCTGATTATCCTGGTTTGCAGGCACATCTGGGGTGAAAGGAACAGACGACTGTTCGAAGAGCAAGAGCGGAGCTTCGACCATCTCTTCACAGTGTTCACGATGACCTGCTACTTTGGAAGCAAGCTGACGCTAAGGTCCCTCTGCGTGGTGAAGCGAGTGACATTAGCAGAGTTGTCGTAGCACAATTTTGTAGGATGCGCGAGAAGGCTAATTGTAATATGCTGTTTTTGTTCAGCAGTCTAGGCTACTAACATTTTTTACCTTCTTATGAATATATAAGCCAGACCGCTGATCCGAAGCTTTCGAAAAAAAATCTAGCTCTGTTCGTAACTGAAGGCCACTGAAACCCACTGAAACGAATTTTGTAAGAGGTGGTGAGTTCTAGAGGTAGCAGTTCCCTTCACTCTCCTAGTGGTTTTTGTCATTCGGATGGTTTCCAAATGGTTTTCTGATCAGAAGAGGAATTAATGTAAAATTTGCTAAAGTCATCATGATTTCTTGCCACAGCTCCTCTCCTTGCTTCAACTGACTAATTCAAGTAACGTCAACTTCCATAAACATTATCTATATGCTACCCCCGATTGCAAAATAAGAATAAACTTGAACATTATGACTAATTGACGGTAATCTGAAGCTACTCACCACATGAACTTGAACTCTTAGAAACAAGATTAGCAAATCAATGAATTTGGGTGCAAAAGCATTTACAGAAGGCTAGAGAACAAGATTAACCATCCGCCATGAAGAATCTCATCGTTGGCGCCAATGAACATTAACAGTAAACAAAATATTTGTGCAAATCTGATGCAATGTAAGAATTAATTATGAGTAATTAGCATCAAGAAGATTACTATAGTGGTTCATGATGTAGGCTAGATGTGTCACAGCCCGAATTTTTAACCAAAGAGAAAAATCACTCCGAATTAAAATTTTTGAATAAATCTCGAACAAACATTAATCTTCAATAAAAAAATCGATGCGCAAGAGTGTATAAATGCGAACATGAACACATTTTAAAACAAATCAAACTATAAAATAGATTTGAGATGAATAAACTATAGATGAGACTTGAAACATAAGCATATACACATACATGTGAGTTGACCACTGAATATATAAGTAAATAAAGGAGAGCAAGCAATTGACTCAACACTATGAGAATCTAAGACGAATCAAACTCCAAAACCATGTCAATATTAAAGAAAACTTGGTTGACAGTAAATATATACAAAATAACCTATAAAGACATGCACATACATTTTACACATGGATGCACCAAATAATGCATTGAATAAAAATAAATAAATCTGGTGTGGATATATTTGAATGAAGCAGCTAGCAACCCAATGAGTATAATTTAAACTTCAAAACCAAGTTCAAAAGGACATAACCCAAAAATTACTCAAACTAGACTCGAATTCAAATCCGAATAATCCAACCACCTTGGAAAATTACAAAATAAAAATATTAAAATAGAGTGAACTGGGAGAAGATCATTTAAATCAAAACCAACCTTGAAATCAAATTCAAACTCAAATAGACAAAGAGAGGGAAACCAGCCTATTCCATCTATCCTGGGCGCAACCCACTTTCTCCCCCCTCCTCTACCCAGCGCGGCCCGCTCCTCCCCTCCTTTTTTATCAACCAGCGCGACCCGTGTCCTCTCTCAACGTGTGGCCCGCTCCGCTCTGACTCCCTCTACGCGAGCGGCCCGGCCCGACTCGGCCCAAGAGCGAACCGCCCCAGAGCTGTCATCTCCTACCTCCTGCCGCCTTCCCCTCTTAGCCCAACAGCGTCGTGTGCTCTCCATGACACGCGCGGCGGGACTTTGCCTGTCGCTTTGTGTTGTGTCGCGCCAGGCGCTGAACCCCCCCTACTACCCATCGCCTATGTCCTATTGCCTCTGATGCTCGGTCCCGGTATCATTGCCGCGACGACCGCGAGCCCCCCCCCCTCCCGCGCACTGCCTCTGACCGCGCCCGGAAACCGCCTGCGCCATGCCAGCTCCACCCGTCGGACCATTGTGTCACGTCGCCAGCCTTCCGTTGCGTCGCCCGCGTGCATACCCGCTAAGGAACGCCAGCTGCGCACCACCCAAGCACCAGCCTCACGCCCGTCGCACCACCTTCGCCCGCTGCCTCACTTGCCCCGTCATAAAATGGCCTCCCCACCTCCGTTCTCCCGATAAACATCTTGCCCCTATCCACCCTCCTTACTCGTGCACTCAGCACGCCGCGCCGAGCTCCCCTCGCCTCCAATTTGGACGGACATTTGCGGAGCTCCTCTGTTTTTCCCCAGCAATGGCAGGGCACCCGTTCCCACATTGGTGAGCCACTGTCATCTAATTACTTTAGTGCAAACCTTCCTTGCTTCGTGAAATAGCTAGAACGAGCAATGGTTAGAAGTTTGGCTTGCTGTATCATGGATTAGTCGCAACCCTAGCCGTGTCCGCCATGCGCCACCGCCCACCACCGCGCGCCATAGCCGTCGACGAGATATGAGCTCTCTCCACCCTACAAACCTTGCCCGACGTGCTTGTATTAGCTCGTAGCACAAGTAGGTGTACTTCCTCAGAACAAAATACCACCGGAAGGGCGTTCCCGAAACGCTGCCGTCAAGACCGCCGCCCTTCCTCGTCGTCGCTCGCCGTGGACCTCGCCCTGGCCGATGCGGCCACTCCAACACCTTCCACGCATGCTAGAACACGACCTTGGCCAGTTATCCCATTGTTATAGAAAACGCACGTGGATTTCCCATGAGTTCCACCACCTCCCTCCACCGTATGCCGTCGCCGTCCCTCACAGCTGTCGCTCCAGCCCAATCGAGCTCAGCAGGACCTTACCCATACTCTGGAACGCGTCTCTAGCAGACTAGCCCGTTGGATTGCACAACGCGCGTGTAGTTCACCATGCACGGCCTGTCATCGTTGTCCCGAACACTGCCGCCTCTAGCCGTTGTGCGTCATCGCCCGCCGCCATGGGCGCGTCCTCGGCCCAGCCGAGCACGCAGCTCGCTTGTGCGCGCCCCGCGGACTCGCCGTAGATGGCCGACTAGCTCCGCTGACCGCCGACGAGCTCCCGTAGCCGCCCGCCACCTCCTTCCCCTGTTTACCGAGCGCAGTGCGCACGTGGCTTCAGATTGGCTTCCACCTCAGTGGCCTGAGCGAACGTGTCCGCCACATGGCTGCCACACGGGCCCAAGTGCTACGTGGACTCGGTTCATGGTGACTGATCGACCTTGATTCACTGACATCCTTTTCCCACATGCCAGTGACCAGAGCGAAGTGAATTCGGTAGGTGCACACTTTCTGACCTTGGGCCCACTGACCGGCCTCTGCCCCGGAGGAGACAATGCTAGGTCCACCCTTTGGTGTACCCAAAAACTCAGAAAATGCATTTCCTTATTCAGGAAAATTCTAGGAAATCATCTAAAATTAGTGCATGACTTTTAGAGCATGAAAACAGTGATTAGTAACAAAAATAAATGATAGTTATTCTGAGAAATATTATTATCTAAGTAATAATAATAATTGACTAGGAAATTGGCAATACTCATGTTCAGTATTCAAATTTGATATTCTCTTCACAAATAATTATGTATCAATCCCTAAAAAATGTTATTTAACTTATATAATATAATGTAAGTGATATTGGACTAATATAAATGATGAAATAAGAATCAGCTATCACTCCCATAGGAAAACCATATGGATATTCATAATTTGTAAAATGCACACAACTTCTAATTAGTGTTTTTCATAAATGGCATTCTAAATATTTCCAAAGTATATTATTAGGAACTTTAGAATAGAAATTGACTAAAAAATTATAGAATAATGAACTACTCACCAGCATCAAAGAAGGGCAATTAGAGAGCTTTTAATAATAGAAACTCACATACAAGCTCTAAATAGAATAGACCCCCCACTAGTAACTCCCTCATGTCCTAATATCCATGCACTAAAGAAATTCTAGAATAAGTTCATAACCTTTAGAGTATATGTCACAGCCCGAATTTTAAGAAATGATAAAAATCGCTCCAAAATAAATTTTTAATAAACATTGAACAAACCTTAGTTGCAAATAGAAATAGAGACGCATATGTATACAAATACAAACACATACACACAGGAATACCAAAATCATACATATTTAAATATGAACTAAAAACAAAATAATAAAAAAACAATATAAGTATATATAGTCGCATATACATACACAGACATGTATGGGTTCCAAATAGTAAGTTATTCACAACAAACAAATCGTGTTCAGGACTATCAAAATGCTAGAAGGGAATGAACAAAATATATAACTTCAAAATTGAATGAAATCCATAATTCAAAACACAAGCCATACTGTCGGTACCCTAGAAACCGTACACCCCTTGAGGTTGCAAAGATCTCAAAGGAAAGTCATCTACTTGGTTTGAAGACCCTCGGAGGCCCACTTGTCAGACATAACCGGACCCGCTTCTCCAACATGGTTAATCCCTGGGTCGCCACGTGTACTACCAAACCGGAGCTACCGCCCACACGGGGGAAGCTCCGGGCCATGTACCGAAACGGCACCTCCGGACTTAACCCCAGACCGAGAGAAGCTCCGGACCTGACACGTGTCGGGTAGCCCCGGAGCTACCTGTTTCCCACAGCAAGCTCCGGAGCTGCCACGCGTCCAATCGTCGGATCTCCAGCCTCTAACCTCCGGAAGACCCCGCAACGGCTCCAGATCTTCAAAAAGGAATCAAAGACTTCAAGACCCGATTAAGTGTCCTTAATACCATATTAATGACACTTAAACGGACGATCTTAACACCAGTAACGGTGCTGTCAAAGCCCGTTACAGGGTCATCAAGAGCAATTAAACGTGTATCAATACTAGTAACCACCGGGGCCACATGTCGGGCCAGGCTAACCTGTAACGGCCTGCCCTTGTACTATAAAAGGACATGCCGACGACACGTTCAGGGGAGCTACACACGCGCCACAGACACTCGTCACAAGCTCATATTGCTAATACAACACCAACACACCTGTGGAGTAGGGTATTACGCTCAGGCGGCCCGAACCACGTAAACTCTTGTGTCTCCTGTGTCATTTCCTACTCACCTTCTTGAATCTCCGCGCGCCCACACCAAACATCAAACTCCCCTATCACTTTAGCAGTGTAGGGAGATCTGCCGGTTCCAAACCGCTGACAGTTGGCGCGCCAGGTAGGGGCGCCTGAGATTTTGAGAATGGTGAACTCAGCTGCTGGATCATCCAACGGTCAACCTGCTGCTCAGGCTGTTGGGGGCAATCCCTCCAATAGGCAGCCACCAGCAGGAGTCTCAGCACCAGCAGGAGTCACACTCCCACCACCACCGTCTCCTCCAGCAAATCGTGTTGGGCGACGTGATGGTGCGCCGGCGTCAATTACTGCGTCGGCAAATCATGACAACCCGGAACACGCGCTCCATGCAGCGCGTGCTCTTCTCCAACGCCCACCACCTCCGGATGCATCTCGGGATGCACTGGAGCAGTGGAGGGCCAATGTGGAGAATTTGGTTGCAGCAGCAGCCGAACGCCTCAGCAACCAGTGTCCTCCTCCTTCAGGACGAGCCCCGTCGCAGCGGTGGACTTTGTCTGGAAGACTTGGTCCACACGTCTCCAATAGTAGGAGACGTGCTGCATCGCAACAAGTGTGTCATTGCCCTCCGGGGCACGACGCACTCACACGGTATCCAGGCTTTCGACTCATGACCTTCGGGCGGAGCTTGATCGCCAATACCGCCAGCAGGATGGCCGAGTCCATATTGAGCGTGCCCGTGAAAGACGGGAAGCTCAGGACCTTTCTACTCTTGAAGGAGTAGGAGGAGGCTGTTCAGCCCTGGTCATGCACCTGCGCATGGTTAGATGGCCACAGAAGTCCCAGCCTCACCTGCCAGAAAAATTCGACGGGACTGTCAATCCCGCCGAATTTCTTTAGATATACTCCACTGCAATCTTGGCAGCTGGAGGAAACGAGGCCGTATGACCAATTATTTTCCAGTGGCCTTAACTGGGACCGCCAGGTCCTGGTTTATGAGCCTTCCACCCAACTCTATCAACAGTTGGGAGGAGCTGTGCCGTCAGTTCACTGCCAACTTCGGGAGTTCATACACCCGACCAGGCACTGAACTAGACCTTTTTGCAGTCGTGCAAAAAGGGGGAGAATCCTTGCGGTCATTCATCCAGAGGTTCTCTCAGGTACGAAACACTATCCCTTCTATCTCTAGTGCCTCTGTCATTGTGGCATTCAGACAGGGCGTACGGGACAAGAAGATGTTGGAGAAACTGGCGATCAAGGAGATCACCAGCGTCACGGAACTCTTCAGCTTGGCAGACAAATGTGCCAGAGCTGCGGAGGGCCGTGAAATGCACTCCAAACCAACCTCGGAGGATCACAAGAAATCCTCCAAAGAAGAAGCCGCTACCTCCGGGGGTGGCAAGAAGAAAAAGAAGACCAACGGCAAGAAAAAGCCGTCGACCGGCACATCCAATGTTGCAGCTGCTGCAACTCCGGGTGGCCGGGGGCCACACCCCGAGAAGCGACCCCGACCGTCTTCTGAAGACGGTGGCAAACCCAAAGTGTGGTGTCCCATTCACAAAACGGGCAGCCACAGTTTGGAAGACTGTCGGGAGGTCCAAAACCTTGCCGAGCGCTACAACAAGCACCGGGAAGAATCTCCTTTCCGACAGAGGGAAGGAAAGCAAAAAGTCGACGAAGCTCCGGCTGAAGAGGAATTAGGATTTCAGGATCCCAAAAAGGTCCTGAAGGCCGTTTACACCTCAGTCGACGATGATTCTGACGTCTCTGACAACGAGCGTCGGAAGACCATGAACACCATTTTTGGTGGGTCATGGGATATCACCTCTCGTCGCGTCATCAAGACTATGCGACGGGATATGGCCGTTGTAGCCCCTACAGTCAGGCCTGAACCTCATCGGAAGTGGATGGACACCTCCATCACTTTTGATGCTTCGGATTGCCCTTGGAGCATGGTTGGAGCAGTCAATTACCTTTGATGGTATCTCCTACCATCAACAATATCCAGCTCCACCATGTCATGGTAGACGGAGGTTCGGGGCTTAACCTCATCAGCTTCGAAGCTTTCACTAAGCTTCAGCTCCGACCTTCGGATCTCCACCCCTCTCGACCTTTCTCCGGAGTAGGTCCGGTGGCCATTACCCCACTCGGAGCTATTACTCTCCCCGTTACCTTCGGCACACGGGAGAAGTACCGCACCGAGAAGTTGGTCTTCGACGTTGCTCAGATCAACTTACCATTCAATGCCATCTTGGGTAGACCTGCCCTGTACAAATTCATGGCAGCTGCTCATTATGGTTATCTGGTGTTGAAGATGCCAACACCAGTAGGCGTTCTCCGGATCCGTGGAGATCGTACTGATGGAGTAACTGCTCTGGAAGAACTCCACGCACTCACCACGGCGCAAGAGGAGGACTCCAGGCAGGAGCAAACTCCAAAACCCCCGAGCATTCGTCAATGAGGCTCGACTTCTGCACCTCGTGTGCAGCCAAGCGGCGACACCGACATTCCCGTCAAAGTCGTCCAAATTGGTTTCGATGCCGCTCAGACCACCCGTATATCGGGAGGATTGAACGACAAATAGGAACTCGCACTCATCACTTTCCTCCGGGCTAACGTCGACGTGTTTGCTTGGCAACCGTCACAAATGCCTGGGATCCCCAGGGAAGTGATTGAGCACAATCTGAAGATCTACCCCGATGCCCGGCCTATGCATCAGAAACCTCGGAAGCAATCCGTAGAGCGACAGAACTTCATCCGACAAGAAGTGAAGACGCTACTCGAAGCCGGATTCATCTGAGAAGTCTTCCATCCAAAATGGCTGGCAAACCCAGTCGTTGTGCCCAAGGCTAGCGGGAAGCTTCGGATGTGCATCGACTACACCACACTAAATAAGGCATGTCCAAAAGATCCATTCCCACTACCTAGAATAGATCAGATAGTGGATTCCACCTCCGGGTGTGAATTATTGTGTTTCCTAGACGCATATTCCGGGTATCATCAATTCAGGATGTCTAGGGAGGATGAAGAGCATACTTCATTCATCACAGTAGATGGATTGTACTGTTACACAGCCATGCCCTTTGGTCTCAAGAATGCAGCTTCAACTTTTGTACGAGCTATGTACAAAACTTTTGAAGAACTCATTAGAGACATAGTGGAAGTGTACGTCGATGACATCGTGGTCAAGGTCAGGAACAAGGAGTCACTCCTTGACACCTTGCAGGCTATCTTCGACAAGCTGCGGGCCACCCGCACAAAGCTAAACCCAGACAAGTGCGTCTTCGGGGTTAGCTCCGGAAAACTTCTCGGTTTCCTGGTAAGTCACCGGGGCATAGAAGCTAATCCGGTGAAGATTAAAGCCATTGAAGACATGCGGCCACCAACCCGTATCAAAGACGTCCAAAAGTTAACTGGATGTCTAGCAGCCCTTAGCCGGTTCATATCAAGACTGGCGGAACGGGCACTCCCCTTCTTCAAGTTATTGAGGAAGTCCGGATCATTCCAATGGTCCGAAGAAGTACAGAAGGCATTCCAGGAGCTGAAACAGTTCCTCACCACCCTACCAATTCTGGTAGCTCCGAACCCTGGTGAGCCTTTGTTGCTTTATATTTCAGCTACTGACGAATTCGTCAGTATGGTTCTGGTTGCTTAGAGACCAGAACTACCCCACACTCAGGAATCCAGACCCCTTCGGGAAGGTCCAGAGGTTCCTGAAAGTGAGTCTGGGTCCCAGCTCCCAGATTCAAAAGAAGTCGCTTCAGGAGACCTAGACCCCTTCGGGAGGGTCCAGGTCATTTCTGAAGAAGCTCCGGGTTCCTCCAGCCAGAACTCAGAGGTCCCCGAAGAAAATCCGGACTCCTCCGAGAGGGTCCGGGTCAGTGAAGAGGAAGCTCCGGACCCCTCCGGGAGGGTCCGGACCATTCAACGCCCAGTGTACTTCATTAGTGAAGTATTACATGATGCCAAGACTCGATACCTAGAGGTGCATAAGCTGCTCTATGCAGTTCTTATTGCCTCCAGAAAGCTTCGTCATTACTTCCAAGCTCACAAAGTCTCGGTGGTGACTTCTTACCCACTACGAGCAATCTTGCATAATCCCAATTCAACTGGGAATATTGCAAAGTGGGCAGCGGAATTGGTTGAATTTGATCTTGAATTTATTTCAAGACAAACAGTTAAGAGTCAAGCATTGACAGATTTTGTGGCAGAATGGACTCCCTCTCCATCAAACCCTGGGGGCCCCAGTGAGCAGAAGACAGAGCATCAAGCTCCAACCTTTACCGAGCCTCATTGGACCCTCTACTTCGACGGCTCCATGCAGAAGTAGGGGGCCGGAGCTGGAATCCTTCTCCTTGCACCGACTGGGGAGAAGGTGAAATACATGGTACACCTTGACTTCAAGGCAACCAACAACATGGCAGAGTATGAAGCACTCATCTACGGACTAAAGGTGGCACTGTCATATGGTGTCAAGCAACTATTGGTCAAGGGAGATTCACAGCTCATCATTAAGCGGGTGAAGGGTGAATGCTCCTGCAATAATCTCCAGCTAACTGCTTACCTCCTTGAAGTCCAGAGGCTTTAGAAGGATTTCAAAGTCCTAGATCTCCACCATGTTCAGCGTGCCCATAACGCTGAAGCTGACGAACTCTCGACCAAAGCGTCAACCGGAGCTCTGGCTCCTGACGGAATCTTTGTCCGGAGGTTGTCAAAGCCAACAGCTCAGCCTGCCGAACTGAGCGAAGGGGGCAAGATCAGCATCCCGAAGTTGACGGTCCCGATGGCCCTATTACCATGGCAGCCATCAAGGGTCGTAGGTGCTGCCGGGAGCTCCGAGCAACCCAGCACGCAAGACTCAAAAGCTCAAGCTAGTTCCGATGCATGGATCTCGGAGATCCGGAGCTACTTGAAAGACAACATCCTTCCTGACGATGATGTATCCGCTGACCGGGTAGTCAGATTGGCTAAAAGATACACGCTGGTAGAAGGGGATCTCTACCAGCGCGGTGCCAACAGCATCCTAATGCGGTGTATCACAAGGGAAGAAGGCTGCGAACTTCTCGCAGAAATCCATGGAGGCGAGTGTGGGAACCACGCGTCTTCCCGCACGCTGGTCGGTAAAGCCTTTCGGCACGGCTTCTACTGGCCTACAGCGCTCCAGGATGCAACTAAGCTGGTGAAAAAATGTGAAGCCTGTCAATTTCATGCAAAGCAAATTCACACACCAGCTTAGCCCTTACAAATGATACCTCCTACATGGCCCTTCGCTGTGTGGGGCATGGACATCTTGGGACCTTTCCCAAGAGCCGTCAGAGGTTACAAGTTCCTGTATGTCGCCATTGACAAGTTCACCAAGTGGCCGGAAGCAACTCCAGTTGTGACAATCAACAAGCAATCTGCTATCAACTTTTTGCAGTCCATTGTATGCAGATTTGGAGTCCCAAACAAAATCATCACTGATAATGGGACCCAATTTACAAGCTCAGCATTCCAAGGATATTGCAAAGACCTCGGCATACAGGTTTGCTACGCCTCCGTAGCTCACCCAGCAAGCAATGGCCAAGCCGAGAGAGCAAATGCTGAAATCCTTAAAGGACTCAAAACGCGCACCTACGAGTGCATGAAAAAACATGGAGCCAACTGGATCGAAGAGCTTCCTCCCACTTTATGGGCCAACAGGACATCTCAAAACCGGTCAACTGGAGAGACACCCTTCTTTCTGGTGTACGGAGCTGAAGCAATCCCTCCTCCGGAAATCACCTTGGGTTCACTCCGGGTTCGGACCTTCGACGAAGCCGCGCAGGACCAGCTCCGGCGTGAAGACCTAGACCTCCTTGAGGAGGGAAGGTGCCAAGCAGCTGTTCGGAATGCCCGATATCGCCAAGCCCTGCGGCGTTATCACCAGCGGCATGTACACAACCGATAGCTCGAGGAAGGCGATCTGGTGCTACGGAGAATACAATCCAGAGAAGGGCTAAACAAACTCTCCCCCGGATGGGAGGGACCCTTCCGAGTGATTAAAGTATCCCGTCCCGAAAGCGTTCGCTTGGCTACTGAGGATGGGACACCTCTCCCAAATCCTTGGAACATCGAGCACCTCCGTAAGTTCTACACTTAATACCATGGAGGTGAGTCTTGAGTAACTTGAGGTGTATGTTATAGAGTCATTGTACAGAGTCGGGTAGTTCCTCCGGGAGAGCAGTCGGACCTTTCCCGAAAGGTCCGCAAAGTTCATGCAACACTTGTCACAGTCTCAGGATTAAAAGTGCGGCTAACTACCCTGTGTCAAACGAGAAATAAAACACACTTAGCCTGGTTTCGTACTCTAAGAGTGTACTTGTTTCCCCTGTACCCCGGACCTATAATGAAAGACATCTTCATGTGAAATAGACTCCACGTGCATTTATTTTGTACAGGCTCAACATTTTTATTTTTCTCTTTCTTTTCTATAACAAAGACGTGCAATTCTTAAGAAATTTTAGTTCGACCGGTTTATATACGATTCGAGTTGTATCGTCAATTCTTTTGGATTCAAATATTGTTCATGGCCAACTCGCCTGAAAGCCGCCAAGCCAATCTAGGGCTGGTGTGTGCTATCGACTTAGCCTGGTCAAGCACCCTAAGCACGCCACTCTACCTACACCCCGGCAGGCCGAAGTAAGGCGGGTCCATGGACAGTTGAATCTAGAAGAAAAAATAACGCATTCGGTTGTATTTAAAATCGCGTTTGACTTAAAGTCTTCTTGAGAATCGTAAGCCGCGACGAAATTATAGACAAGGAACGAATTTTACTATTTTTCTTGGCTTAAGTGTGCAGAAAAAATAAAGTCTACATTGATGGAGAAAAGCCGGAGCTAACTAAGCTCCGACTCCCCTAAGGGGGCCAGCCGTCGACGCTGAATAAAAGATGGTGAGAAGACCCCGTAAATGGAGTCTGCTGCCAACAAACTAAGTGTTGGCAAAGGTCACTGCCGGAGCTACTCAGCTCCGACACCCCGGAGGACTAACTATCGATGCTCTACGTGTTGATAGAGACTATTGCCGGAGCTATCAAGCTCCAGCGATGGACAATGCCGGAGCTTCTAAGCTCCGAGAACCTCAGGGGGCCTTCACTATCGAAGACTTCGGACCTAAATTCTACAAGTTCGGAGCAAATGAGTCTTCAACAAAACACAATATCCTCTTGGTACATGTTCACAATCAAATTGTGCACATCTACCAGGGGGCCAAGTGAAGATAAAAGGTGTTGAAGACAAAAAGTGAAATTCACAAAAATTTGGGGATTTCATTTATCTGGTGACAAGAGATTACATCTGGAGACAAGGGATTACAAAATTGAGGAAGAAGAGGAGAAAATACAAGTGAGAATTACAGAGATGGTCCTAGACCCTATGGAAGAATTGGGCGACCTTCTGGGCAACCTCCGATACGCTAGCTCGGGTAGCTTTGCCTTCTCCTTCGACGGGACCTTCAAGTACCGGGTCGAGAGGAAATTGGGAGTTCCGGCTGGTGTAGCACGTCAGCACATACTCTGCGACGTTCTTCGCCAGGGATTGCCCCTCAACCTCCAGTTGGTCCGCGATGACATTGCCCACCTTGGAGAGCTTGCTACCTGCTGCGTTGAACGCCTGCAGCGCTAGGTCCGGCTCCGGCTCCGGATCATCCGGGCGCACGGGGCTGAAACCCATCGGTGTCAGCGCGTCGTTGGCCTTGCCCAGGAACTCCCAAATCTGTAGGGAGTCCGCAGTCCTCAAGCCCTTCATTTCTTCCAGGGATCTCCTGGCCGCCATCAGTTCGGAATTCTCACGGGCAAGGCGCTCAACTTCTTTGGCGTTCTGCTGAATCTTCTCAGCAACCTGCTTTTTGAGTTTTCCGAGCTCCTCCTCCCGGAGGTGGATCTTGTTCTGGCGGTCGACCAGGTCCTTCTCTCTACCCCTCACTTTCTTCTCCCTGGCAGTAAGGGCACACTCTTGTTTGTAGAGTTCCTGCCCTCGCACCCAGGCTTTCTCCTCTTCCTCATGGAAGCGCTCTTCTAATTTCTTGGCGCGCTCCTCGAGGCCCTTGTCAGCCAGAGCCACCTTCTCGGTGAGCTCCTCCTCCCTCCTCAGGACATCATCCCGCAGCTCTAGGAGTTTTTGCTCTTCATCTTCGAGCCGTTTCTCCCTCTCTTCAAGTGCCTCTCGGTGCTTGATGAGCGTAGTGTTAATGGCCTCAAGCCTTACGTGGCGTTCCTCGGCCACACTATTGGCTGCTTTGGCCTGATTGTAGATCTCCTGGGATTGGGAGTCGAGGGCGCGAGTCATACTCTCCCTGTCATCCAGCAACTTGCCCCAGTACTCCAGGCGGATCTTCTCCCGTTTGATCCACTCTTTGTCATCCGCTAGCCTCGACTGCGCCAGCTTGGTCTCGAAGTAGAGCCAGTTATGCCACTGCCTAAGGGTTTGGTGCTCCTCTTCAAGAGCCTTGCTGTCGTGGAAGAAGGCCAGTTGGACTTGACGCAGACTGGAACATGCGTTGTCAATAGACAGTGACAACGGGATGGGTTCCGGACCTGCTGGGGTCTCCTCCGCTGGTTCCAGCGGGTCTTCAGATACAAAAATTGGGTCCCACTCCACAAGAGTGGACCCCTAAGTCTCCAAGGCACTAGGGCCGTCCTCCGGGATGGCCTCAGTCGCCATCGAAGAAGGCCCCGCCGCCAAGTCTTCGTTCACCCCCTCGGGCAGGGGGCCAGCGACTTCGCTTGGGCACTCCGGCTCGGCCACAGGTACCTTCGACGTCGTCGCTTCCAGAGCAGGAGCCGTTGCTGGCTCCGGTCTGGGCACCTCTTCCAACGGAGGCTCAAGCTCCGTCACCTCTTCAACCACTGGCTCAGGAGCCGAAAGATCTTCAACATCGACCGGCCCTATGACCGGAGCTCCAACAATGACCGGCTCAGCGGCCAGTGCTTCGAGGGAAGCTGGCCCAACTGCCGGAACTACCTCAGTTTCCGGCTCGCACGCCGGGGCTTCAGTCACCTCTGGCTCAACCGTCGGGGCTTCAACAATTTCCGGCTCAGACGCCGGGATTACTGCTTCCTCCGGCTCAACAGCCGAAGCTTCCATCATCGCAGCACCAGAACCCGGAGCTTCAACCTCCGGGACAGGTGCCGCTGGCGCATCTTCACTCGTGGTCCGGCGCTACCACGAGAACTTCTGGGGATGAGTCGAGGTCCATGACCACAACAGCCGGCGCCGGAGCTGTCGTAGCTTCAGCCACCACTTGGGGCGAAAGGCCGACGCCGGAGCTCCCTGCTGAACTCCACCTTCACGTTCAGAGGGAGAAAGGCCGACGGAGGAGTCAAGTCATCACCGTCGACGTCGATGTCGTGCTGGAACTTCTTGAGGTGGAACTCCAAGGTTTTCCCCACCATGTTGGACTTCAACCCGGTCTCAACCCGGTCGTCGTCCATCACGCTGTTGAGGGCCCAAGCGAGTTTCTCCCTCCTCTTCAGCGGCGCCCACCTGTTGACCAAGAAATTGCAAAATACCGCCTGAGGAGTCAATCCTCCCTCCACGCATTGGCGGATCCTGGTCAAAGCAGGGCTGAAAGCTTCCGCCAGCACCGGAGCTTCACTCCAGATCGTCGTGTTGATGCTAAGCAGACCATCGGGCAGCTCCAGCCTCTCGTGCTCCTCCACCCTGATGACTATCCAGTCTTTCTTCCAGTCATCCCACTTCCGAGAGGGAAACGACCGGAGGTACTTGAATGGGCACTTCTTGCGCTTCACGAAGTAGTAGAAGCCAAGGTACTCATTGCTCCGGCCGGTGGTGTGGACGGTGAAGAAGGTCCGGAAGAGTTCAATGCAGGGGGGATGCCCACCCACATCTCATAGAAGTGGACGAAGATAGACACGAGGAGAATGGAGTGAGGGCCAAGGTGGGATAACTGCAGACCATAGAAGTCTAGCAGCATCAAGAAAAAGGAAGAAAAAGGCGGGATCAACCCCACCATGGCGTACGAGGAGAAGTACACCATTTCGTCGGCGTGCTCCTTCTCGAATGGAAGCTCTCCACCGGCACAGACCGAGCGGTTGAAGAAGTTTGAGGACCACCCCATGAGGGTCCGGACCTTCTTCAAATCGTCGTCGGTCTTCAAGCGACTCTCGCGGAGACCCAACTCCATCGCGGCACGGCTAGGCAAGAGAAGAAGAGCGAAGCACAAGTTGGGAGTTTGAGCGCAAGATCAGATGAGAGGCGTAAAGAACTCCCGATGGTGCGCGCTTTCCTTCTTAAGTAAGCCCTCGCAACGCTTTGATGGAAACCGCAAGGAAGTCGAAGATACCATTCAAAAATTCCACCCAGCCGATGACAAGAGGGCCCGGGACCACCCCGACGATCAAGTCGAGGTTCTTACCCAGGCGAACGGTTGTCATCATGAGGCGGGAAACCCAAAGGCGGCGGCCCGACAAGGCGCGCGGAACCGATACGGTTTTCGTATCGGGAACCGGCGACCTTCAATTACGTGAGATCCGCACACCAAAGATCTCATCTGCCGCACGAGGGATGCGCCACGCGGCGGGGGTCTAACTCTAAATCCTCGCCAACGGCACCCTCAAAGACCCTTGAAGACTCAGTTCAAGAGTCACGAGGATGGACCCAACTCCGGCGAAACGACTTCACCTCAGTGATCTTCCCCGGAGGTAGGTCCAGGGGGCCACTGTCGGTACCCTAGAAACCGTACACCCCTTAAGGTTGCAAAGATCTCAAAGGAAAGTCATCTACTTGGTTTGAAGACCCTCGGAGGCCCACATGTCAGACATAACTGGACCCGCTTCTCCAACATGGTTAATCCGTGGGTCGCCACGTGTACTACCAAACTGGAGCTACCGCCCACACGGGGGAAGCTCTGGGCCATGTACCGAAACGGCACCTCCGGACTTAACCCCAGACCGAGAGAAGCTCCGGACCTGACACGTGTCGGGTAGCCCCGGAGCTACCTGTTTCCCACAGCAAGCACCGGAGCTGCCACGCGTCCAATCGTCGGATATTCAGCCTCTAACCTCCGGAAGACCCCGCAACGGCTCCGGATCTTCAAAAAGGAATCAAAGACTTCAAGACCCGATTAAGTGTCCTTAATACCATATTAATGACACTTAAACGGACGATCTTAACACCAGTAACGGTGCTGTCAAAGCCCGTTACAGTGTCATTAAGAGCAATTAAACGTGTATCAATACTAGTAACCGCCGGGGCCACATGTCGGGCCAGGCTAACCTGTAACGGCCTTCCCTTGTACTATAAAAGGACAGGCCGACGACACGTTCAGGGGAGCTACACACGCACCACAGACGCTCGTCACAAGCTCATATTGCTAATACAACACCAACACACCCGTGGAGTAGGGTATTACGCTCAGGCGGCCCGAACCACGTAAACTCTTGTGTCTCCTGTGTCAATTCCTACTCACCTTCTTGAATCTTCGCGCGCCCACACCGAACATCAAACTCCCCTATCACTTTAGCAGTGTAGGGAGATCTGCCGGTTCCAAACCGCCGACACATACTAAATCCATATTTAATCTAACCCCATAAAAAATTTGGGTGTGGAAATATTTAAATAAAATACCTACAAAAGATCCCGAGAACAAAGCAAAACAAATTAGAGTCAAACTTGAATTCATATTCAACCCGAAATTAGAAAAAGAAAACAAATTAGGACAGAAAAACTGGGCAGGGCCCATCTCCCCTTTCACCCCGCGCAGCCCAACCGGCCTCTCTTTCCCCTTTCTTTTCCCAGCGCGCGACCCAGCCCGTTATTGTGCTTCTTCCACCTCCCACCGCCTCTGTCTAAATCACCTGACAAAGCCGCCCGACACCGGCAATCCAGGGACGAGACCCTTCCCGTCGTGTCCCCCTGCGTTGTGGCAGGCCGCCGCCACCTGAGCATCATTGCCCCGATGACCTGATGCACCCCGCGCACCGCCTCAGCCTACGCTAGCACATTTGATCCAACTCACGCCGGGTGTTGTTCCATCCCGTCCCCCTTTTCCCATCGCGTTGCCAGCTACGCCGTTGCCATTCGTTTCCAATCGGCTGTCCTCTCCCCATGAACTCGGGTGCCTAGTTGCGTCGCCACTCCGCCCCGACATCATTGCCACCATGACCACGCCGACAGTCGCACCTGCACCGCCTCCGTAGCTCCCTTGAATTGCCTTTTTGGCCACCGCCTCGCCAAGCCTATAAAGCGTCCTCCCTGTACCTCACTTGCGCATGCAACAATCCCCCTTTACTTTTCCTCCGCTCGCTCGAACAGGAAGGTGGACTCCTGAGGTGTTACCCTGTTCTAGCACAAACCTAACCGCCGCCCAAATTTCCGTCGACAGGCCTCCTACCCCTCACTATCGTGCGCTACGCTCTCGCCGCCCTCTACTATGCGTGCCTGAGCTAACGCCGAACCGAGTGGAGCCCTCCCGCAAGGGGATTCTGGAGCTCCTGGGTTCTTCCCCAACTTTGGCCGCCGAAGCGCGTTCCAGCTCCGGTAAGTGCTAGACATCGAATTACTTCCCACCATTGCTTCCTCAATCACCTAGATAGCCAGAACACGCATCAAATAGGAGTTTAGCATGATATACCATGGGTCCACCGTCAACCCTAGGCGCGCCGCCACCTATGGCCGCCATGGCATCATCGACCACAGTGGGACAACCCCCAGCTCAGTTGGATACTCCCACACATTCCCCTACATCCTAGGAACGCCATAGAGCACTTAGTTTTTGTAGGGATCACGCGAACAGATGAGTTCGTTGAAGCACCGGCGAAGTTGCCACCGCACGCCATAGCTAGCCACCATGGGCGCCACTCCGTCCCGGCCACACTGACCGGGAGAATGCCCACACTCTAGAACACGCACACGACGCCTTGGATCGTCCAAAATCTGAGCGCGCACAAGTTTCTCCAAGCGTCCCCGCCTCTCTCGCCTCTGACATGGCGACGCCTCCCCTCCGCTGTGCGGCCCGCCGTTCCCGCTGCCTCCCCTATTCAGCCCCCTGGCGCCTACGTGGTGCTTGCATGGCGCACACGTGGCTACCACCTAGGCGCCACCTCTTCCCAGCAAGACGCCAAGTCAGCGCCACATAAGCGCCATTTGCCACCCAGCGCACAACCCATGGGTGCACTCGGTCCATGGACCACTGGTCCTAGCACGCCCTGACACCTAGGCCCACTGGACCCACTAGACAGCCATACCTGTTTGAAGAAAGAAAATGCTAGGTACACACACCAACCACCAAGGCCCACATGTCAGTCTCTGTTCGGTCATGAAACTGTTAGGTCCACACATCAAATGCACACATGGCTCTATAAAACATACTTTTAAGCGTAGGAAAAATCCTATAACATTCCATGAAATAATAATCGACTCTTAGAATATGCTAGTAGTGATTGATGATCGAACTAAATTATGTGAATTTGTAAAATATGTATAACCTTTGATAAATAATTTAACTAATTAGGGAATTGAGAAAGTCCCACAATGGGCATCCAAATAGATAACTTATCCAGACATAATAATATTAAAATTATAGAAATAATGTAAGAATAATTGGATTAAGATAAATTATGCGATAGTAAAGTAATTATTATCATTATCGGAAAGCCATTAAGTAACTGTTAATTAGTAAAGTCACCTACAAACCCCAAACAAAATCTCACAACTAATAATTACCTAAAAACCCCTAGAAAATATTGTTATGCGTATCTAATATAATGTAAGTAGAAACTGGGTAATATAATTGTAGGATAGGGAAGTAACTGTCATCCCCATAGGGAGATCTAGTGAATAGTCATAATTAGTAAAATGCATATAGGAGTTCCCAATCAAATAATCCCTCCACAAATGACCTTCTAAATATTCCCCAGAATATATCACTAGGACTTTGAAATAGTTGATTAAAAATAACATATAGGATAATAAACTAAATAGTGTCATTATAGAAAAATAATTAGACGACTAATGAATGATAGAACTCACAAGCAAGCTCTAATTGAATAGACTCACCGGTAATTCCATGAAGTCCTAACAAACATGCATTAAAGGAATTCCACAATAAGTTCGCAACATTTAGAGTATTTTAGGAAATCAATAAATTAAGAAATAGAATGAGTTGATAAGTCATATTCTGCTCTTCATCAGAATGTTTCCTTAAGTTCAAACACGTTATGATTCATGCTTAGTCTCTAAAATACGTGACACTTACATTAGTGGAACCCTAGTAAATGTACTATTCTTAAGATTGGCTAATTATAAAGAAGTCTCATAGAGCTTATGGTTAACCTGTTCATCGTAACATATGTAATCTATAATATAAACTAGTGAATTAATCATAATGGTCATAAACCTGTAAATAACAAGAAGATCGATAAAACCATTATAACCTTTCAATGACTGTTTGGTTGACCAAATAAATAATAATGTTTCCAAATAAGACACCAGTAGAATCGCATATTCTCCGATGAGCCTTCTAAGGATCATAGAAACCACGTTATTAAAATGATTGTTTGTATCTATTGGAGTTTTATTTGGATTTCTTGGATCTTTATCGATGGTTTGTATTTTATTCATGTAGCCACGTACTTAGTAATCAGAGAGTTCGTGAATAAGATATTCAAGACCCAGATCATGAAGAACGGGACAAAGACACTGATAAACACAATAAAGGCAAGCTCTAACTCCTTGATCATATTTCACCTATGTTTTGCAATCGCACCTATTGGCTTGTTTTGATTGCATGACTGTGTGACTGTTTTAAAATGTTGCTATGCTATTAACCACTTCAAATTTGGTAGCATGAGCTATGTTGATGAATGAATAGCGGTGTTAGCTACTAGCCAACGATAAACAGTAACACAATAGTTACTCGCTATCAACGGCTTGAAACAAGACACTGCATCAGTTACAATAATAGCAGTGACTATCACAAACCCCTCCTTGACCTTGACAACTCGACCCCTTGACTACCTAACAGCTTCATCATTGCGCTATAGCAGTGATGCGTGCACCTCCTTGTTAGTACTATGCTTAGGAGCCCCTGCGATGTTCGCATCGTGAACCACTACACACTAGATACATGATTGTGAAATGTGTTAAAAGGTGTTTGGTGGTGTGAGTTAGGACATGGGTGGGTGATTAATGAACTGTGTGTGTGAAGGGTGGTCGAGGCGGGTATGGTGATGGGTTGTCGCGGACTCCCTAATAGGAATACCAGTTGCGGTTATATATTCGGTGTAATCCACCGATCGATGTTGAGTGATTCAGTAATAGTCTGATGACCATGTTTTCCGGACAAGCCTTATGCTGAGTACTTCAGTTTAGTTTGATGTTGTGTGTTCTGAACTAGTCCTTCTGCCAAGGACGGACGGAGCCACCTCACCAATATAAGGACCGGTTCATTCGACCTCAACATAGTGATTTCGTACAACCACAGAACCTGTATGGGTGAGACTCGCCCTACCTTTCTGGTAACTGCCACAAGAGAAAACCTGGAGAGCCATGAAGGGCATGATGGACCAAGAAATGGCACAAAGACCTAGGGTCGTCTGATGTCTGGCTGGGTAGGAGTTTCCAGAATAGCCCCCACATCAGGCCGAGGTTTTATTGTGGGGTTACACGGGGAAGATGGGATGAGCGTCATGTCATACACTTGCTAGGTGTGCATGTCTTGTTGGTAAAGTGTACAAACTCTGTGGAGTACTAATCTATCCGGATAGCTGTTGTCACAGTCTTGGCACACGATGCTCTAGGCTCCTTATGATTAGCATTAGTGCATCTCCATAAGTGTGTGTGTGGGTGGTTGAGGCCACCGTGTTTTGGAAAAGTGATGGCATGCGTGTCAGAGTCGTCAGGGCCATGGGTCCGAAGACTCATCTATAAGTGAGGGAACTGGCGGGATGGTCTGAAACTCCCCCAGGGCCCACCAACTATAATAATATTGATTCAACTACTTCTCCCTCTTATTGCAAAAACACTTTTCAAAGAGAATCTTGCATAAAATGCTTTTCGGCGAAACTAAGTCGTATGGCCTCTTCTTCCTACAAGCCCCAATGCATGAAACACTTCCCCTTGAGTAGTGTTAGGGCTTGCGGAGTACCTTATGTACTTAGTCTTGCTTGATATGTGGTTTATCAGAAGACAAAGAAGTTAAAGCATGTGAGGATGACGATTAGGTCTACTCTTACTTCCCAAGTCTGCCTGTTGGGCATGGCGCTGTTCTGCTTCGTTGTTTCTAAGGATTTATCTGTTTTGGTGGTCATCCACAACCACGTCCAATGTAAATCTAGATCATGTTTGTAAGACTTATATTGTTTATAAATAAATAATCGTTGTATGAATCTCGATCTATTCTGTTGTGCGTACCAACTACTGATCCAATGATTGGTACGGAATGCACAAGTGGACCCGCAGAAGGCGGGTCCTGACAGAGTGGTATCAGATCCATACTTGACCGTTGGACGAAACCTTATAGTCATTCTATACCCTGAACATATATTTTGATAAGTATAAAACTATTTTTAAAAGATTATGTAGGATTGAAGAGCACATGAAAAGCTACCAGAGGGGGGTGAATGGTAGATTTAAAAAATCTTACGCAGCGGAAACAATTAAATCTCAACCCCTTCGGTAGAAAAATGATCTGTTAAATAAATCGTGTGTAAAACTAATCTAAACGTGTTTCACCGTGACAAAAGTGATATATATAAGAGATAATAAAGTCACGAAGAAAGCACAAAAAGAATCACTCCAATCCGTCGAGGAAAACTCAAGTTATGATCGAAAGATCGAACAAAGGTCAATTTGTCCTACCCAAGAAAAATAGTTCTGGAACACTGCAAATAAACTCGTGTAGATCAGAAACCACAAATCCAATGACCGTGAAATTTTGACAGATGATAGATAATCATGTTTTGAAGACAACCCAAAAAGAATCACATCAATTGGATCTGTAAAACTCGAGTTATGATAAAACCACCGACGAAAGGTAGTGTTGTCCAGAAACTCGATGAGTAAAACTTGTCTGGAACAAGTCGGACGAACAAGGCACAAAAATTCCTTCAAACTATGAATTTTATTCAATAGAACACAAGAGAAACAACCCCAAAGTCGTGCCACATGAGCTTTGGCCTCCCATGCTTATATAACCAGCCCTTAGACCAACCAAATCTCAACTAGGACTCTAATCATACTCAGATCACGAATTGAAACTTTCCATAACTGCTTAGGACTCTTCTATACGCAGATAGAAGCAATCTTAAGACTCCCAAACACCTTAGAAACATATCCCACATTCCTAAAACAACTCAAATTCGTGACCCACATGAAATCCTATCATAACCAACTCGATACTTTCCATACCGAGCCATAACCGACTCCACCGCAACCAAAGTCATCAACTGATACGATCCGATCCTTCCAACCGGATCTTCCCATACATAAACCATCTTCGGAACCATGTTGCCACATCATGCACCGCATGCATATATGCAAACACCTTCCTTCGATGTCCAGTAACCTTCATATGCACTGCCCTTGATTCAATCATCCTGCGCGACCTCCTGACCCGCTCAACCACAATTTCTCCTGAATTTGGTTGTTGGAACCTCATCTCCTCCCTGAAACTAGTCCAAAGGATCCTGTCACCAGCCATGTTTTGAACTCAAGCAACACCTGCACATGAATAAACAACCAATCCGTACGATCCCAAGTCCGTGACTTGACTCAAGTCAGTTCCGAACACAACACCTTACGTGAGCACCTCACATAAGCATGTTGCAAAGCACAACAAAATGATATCAGCCATATCAACCAAAACGCACCAAGATCTTAGTAAAAGAATACTAAGCAACCTTTCCATAAGTGTAAAGCAAGTTCGAAACATTTCACATGAAAATTTGGAACATTATGATCAAGCTCTGAACCTAGCCAAAGCTAACCGGAGCTTGAGCTGGAACTTACCAAAGCTAGTACAACCTAGCGCTGGAGCTTACCAACGCTAGTACAACCTAGCGTCGAAGCTTACCAAAGCTGACCTAGCACCAGAGCTAACCAAAACAAGTCGAAACTAGTCATCCCAAAAGTCGGAGCTAGAAAAACATGTCGAATCTAACAAAGACATGCTGAAGCTAAAGACGAAGCTCACCGGAGCTACCCAAAAACATGTCGGACCTAGACAAAGAAAGTCGGACCTATTGTTGTACCTTGCAGAAGCTCGAAGCTAGAGTCGGACCATGCTAAAAAGATGTTATGGCAGCATTCAAAACTTTTATTGTCAAAGCCAATGTATTCAGCACACATAGGTCTCACAATCTCCCCCTTGATGAATGCATTGGCAACACCATTTAAATCCGAACATTGGCATGAAAAGTTTTGAGAACAATTTTCTCCCTTTTTGAAAATCAAATGAGATAGAAATAAATTTCTCCCCCTACAAATATTTCTCCCCCTTGCATAATTCACATATTATCTCTCCCCCTTTGACAATGTATTCAGCAAGGTTCAAAAGAGAAATTTTAATTGCTATGAGCATATTATAACATATACATATAAAACAAAGCTCATCCAAGTCATACTATCATGTAATTTACACTATCACAACAATGAGATACATAAAGTAGTGTAAGCCATGCTAGAGATCAAATGTAATTTCCAATTTAGCAAGTCATGATCTCACAAACTTAACTATTTTAAAACCTGAAAGCATGACACTTGTTGCTGCATTTCATTATTTTTCAAAGCACAAATTTAGATCATATGATATTTGCAAGAGATTATATGTGCATCTGCCTTATTCTAACCAACCAAGCCAAGCCTATGTCATTTGACAATCAGAAGCTTAAGGACATGATTTTAGTCATACACAACTTCTTCCAAGTTCATATCTAAGTGCAATGATAAGCCATCTCAAAAGAAGAAGTGTGATGCATACATATTCTCTTGATGTTTTCTCAACTTATATTTGTTCACAAAAACTCAACATGTGAGTTGATTACATGATTAATTCTTTATGATTAAAAACACTTGTGAGCATGCAACAAGTTCAAAACGGCAAGAAAGTTCAACCATGACCAGATTTAGTGTAAGTAATTATTCCAATTACTAGACATGGCAAAAACTACAAAATGTATAACACGAGTAATGTAGTAAGATCTTTTAGCATGTAAGAGGAATCACAAAATTATATATGTAAGAAATACTATGATCATATTATTTTAATTTCAGATTCACACATAGACTTCTCAAGTTTGAAAACTCCCCCTCAATGTAAGCCATGAGGATGCATAACCCCTATTTCACTACGAATGTAACAAAAAACGAGTGAAATCCAAAGGTTTTGTAAAAATGTCGGCCAATTGTTGTTCGGTATCTACATGGTGAAGCATAATGTTTCCTTTTTCAACATTATCACGGAGAAAGTGATACCTAATGTCAATGTGCTTAGTTCTAGAATGTTGCACAGAGTTTTTAGCAATGCAAATGGCACTAGTGTTATCACAAAACAGTGGAACACTATCTAGATCAATCCCATAGTCCTTAAGTGTTTGAACAATCCATAGAATTTGTGAGCAAGCACTAGCAGCAGCTACATATTCAAATTCGGTTGTGGATTGTGCAACTGAATTTTGTTTTCTAAAGGACCAAGCAACCAGTGAATTACCAAGAAAATGACAAGCACCGGAAGTACTTTTCCTATCAATCCTACAACACCCAAAATCAGCATTGGAAAAAGCTTTCAAATTAACGGTTGAGGAAGAAGGAAGAAATATATCAAATTCTTGAGTTCCATGTAAGTACCTGAGAATCCTTTTGATGGCTTGATGATGTGAAGCACGTGGGGAAGCTTGAAACCGTGCACAAAGACATACGCTGAATTGTATGTCTGGTCTTGATGTCATGAGGTACAAAAGTGATCCGATCATGCTTCTATATTCTTTTTGATCTACGGATTCACCATCTTTATCAAGTTCAAGTGTTGTTGCCGTTCCCATTGGTGTCCGAAGAGGCTTGCTTTTGTCCGTGTTGAAGCGCCTTAGGAGGTCTTTTGTATACTTCATTTGATGCACAAAGGTACCCTCCTTGGTTTGCTTGATTTGCAGCCCCAAAAAATATGTGAGTTCTCCCATCATACTCATCTCAAATTCTGAACTCATCATAGCTGAAAACTTGGACACAAGATCATGAGAAACACAACCAAAGATAATATCATCCACATACACTTGAACGAATAATGAGTCATTGCCATGCTTAAGCACAAAAAGAGTTTTATCAACCTTGCCCATGGTAAACCCCTTTTCAAGTAAGAATGTTTTTAACCTATCATACCATGCTCTAGGGGCTTGTTTGAGACCGTACAAGGCTTTGGACAGTTTGTAAACATGATTAGGAAAATCTGAATTTTCAAAACCCGGTGGTTGTTTGACATAAACCTCCTCATCTATGTAGCCATTAAGAAAAGCACTTTTAACATCCATTTGATATAGCTTAAAACCTTTAGATGCAGCAAAAGCTAACAAAATTCTTATGGCTTCTAATCTAGCAACAGGAGCAAAAGTTTCATCAAAATCTAGACCTTCAACTTGAGTGAAACCTTGAGCAACCAACGTAGCCTTATTCCTAACCACGACCCCATCCTCGCTTTGTTTACTTTTAAACACCCATTTAGTTCCAATTAAAGTGTGATCTTGAGGTGGAGGTACAAGTTTCCAAACATTATTTCTTTCAAAATTTTCTAACTCTTCCTGCATGGCAATAATCTAAGATTCATTAGTGAGTGCGTGTGATATATCTTTGGGTTCAAAAGTAAGCAACAAAAGCAGAATGAGCATGAGAGTTTGGATCGCAAAACCTGGACCGTGTAACTCGTTCATGCAAGCTTCCAATAATCTGTTGTGGGGGATGATCTTTGTAAAACCATAGGGGAACATATGTCTCACAAGCTTCTTCTTCTTCTTCATGTTCATCACAAATCAATGAGCTTGTGACTTGAGGACGATTTGAATCAGCATTTATGGTTGTCGGTGCTGGTTGAGAATTAACATTCGGAGTTGAACCAAAGTCTTTAGCTGCTGAATTTTCGGGCAGCAACTCCAATTCTTCCTCATCTTCAACGAAAATGCTCTCCCCCTGCGGATATGGATTTGGACTTGCAATGTTTGAGCTAGTACCTGGGCTAGCTTCATCAAAATACACTTCTCAAGTCTCCACAATTTTGTTAGTGTCAAGTAAAAACACACGGTAGCCTCTAGTATGAGATGGATAACAAAGAAACATGCTATCAATGGATCTAGGTTCAAATTTATCAAGATTACCATGTTTCTTAATAAAGAATTTGCAACCAAAAACACGAAAGTGTGTAACACTAGGCCTATGTCCAAATCGGAGCTCATATGGGGTTTTACCTAGCTTAGCGCGCAAGAAAACACAATTTGAGACATAACAAGCGGTTGCAATCGCATCAGCCCAAAATTTCCTAGGAGATTGATATTCATCAAGCATAGTCCTAGCCATCTCAACTAAGGTTCTGTTCTTTCTTTCTACAACACCGTTTTGTTGAGGTACATATGGTGAAGAAAATTAATGATCTATACCATTTTCAGCACAAAAGTGATCAAAAGATTGATTTTTAAATTCAGTTCCGTTATCACTTCTAATTGCTTTTAAAGGTCCTGGGTGATCAATTGATAATCTAAGAAATAAAGTTCTAAAGTGACCAAAAGCTTCATTCTTAGACGCCATAAAGTAAACCCAAGAGTATCTAGAATAATCATCAACAATAACAAGAACATACCATTTACCTTCGAAGGATTGAACACGTGAAGGTCCTACGGTGTCAAGGTGCAAAAGTTGACCCGGTTTAGTTGTCATGATCATTGTGAGAGGAGTATGTGAACCTGCAACCATCTTAGCATGTCTACAAGAAGATCACACAATTTCTTTGTCCCCTTTAAGCTTAGGCAGCCCACGTATGCGATCAAGAGCACTAACACGCGTTAGGTGATCAAAGCCTATGTGACCAAGTCTACGATGCCAAAAATATAAGTCCGTTGAATCATTAGCAACTAGACATCTATGTTTCGAGGAAGACATATCAAAATCAGCTTTGAAAACTCTTCCAAACTGAGACATGTTAAAAATAAGCTCACTATTTGAACCTACAACTTTGCAGCAGTTTTTATTGAAAATAATTTCCAGATTTTCATCTAGCAATTGTGAAACAGAAAGCAAGTTGTATTTCAAAATTTTAACAAGTGTCACGTCCTTCAAAGTGTAGTGATTATTTACTCTAACCGAACCCTTAGTAATTATAGGAGTTGAAGACATTCTCTACACGTGACACAAAAGAGAGGGAGGAGAACTAATCTTTGTTACCGGTCATGTGGCATGAGCAACCTGAATCCACAATCTAAATGTTCTCCTTCCTCAAGCATGTAACCTACATAGAAGCACAATACGTCGATGACTACATATTGGGGTTAGTCAAAAGGCATTTAGGAATCCAGTACTGAGTCACACGACGTGCAGCAGGAAAAACACGTGAAAGCTGAGATAAAACAGCAGGTTTATGAGTCAAAGTTTGAGGTTCTTTACTCTTAACTACTGACCTATAAGATGTTACTTGAGTAGCACAAAATCAGTAGCTCCGGAGGCAAAAACAGAAGGTCCGAAGGTAAACTTTGAATGTTTTTGACTCATAACAGCAGGTTGCTTGTTCTTGGCATTCGATTTAATATGTGCAGGAAATTTTACATGAAATTTATGAGATCTTTAGCAATTATTCTTTCCCTTTTCTGTTGTTTAGCTAGTCTATAACAAAAATCTATGACATGACCATCTCTACCACAGTAGGCACAATGAAATTTAACTTTGTGTTCATGTCTAGATGAGCAAGCAATATTTTTATTTGAAACCGAATGAGACAACACTCCTGTAGATTTGAAAACCACTTCTTTTTTGTTTAGGAACTATTTGAATCAAACCACTTTCTAATGACTTAACAATTTTAGGTGGATGTGCCTTAGCATGAGCATGAGAATCAAAACCTAAACCAGTTTTATCTTTGCAAGACTTGGTAGAATTCAGCAGCAAGTTTAGGTTCTTATTCCCATTACAAAACCGATCTAATGTCCTATGCATGTTATCAAGTTTATCAGACAAATCAAGGCAATTTTCACATGAAGTTTTTCCTTTTATTTGCAATTGGAACAATATTTAACTTCATGAGAATGTAAAGCATTATTCAATATTGAAATTTCATTCATAGCATCTTTTAGTTTCTTTTCAAGGTCATCACAACTAGAACAATGCAAATCAATTGTAGAACAAGAAGCATCTTTTAAGTTTCCAATGTCAAGTGCAACAAGCTTTTTGTTCTTTTCAATTTCAAGTTCAAGTCTATCTAGACTGGAGGAATGTGCAATTCTTAATGTAGACAATTGTTCATAGATTAAATCACATGAGGGACAAGAATCATCACTAGGAATCAAGGTTTTCAAATGGTTGATTTCAGATTCTAGTGATTCAATTTTAGTAGAATTATCCTTAAGTTTTTTGTCCTTTTTCTTAACAATAATAGTTGCTCGAGAAATTGCATCACACATTTCATTACAGGTAGAACATACCTCATCGTCGTCACTGTTGTGTCCTGCATCCTCCTAACTTGATCTTGATCTTGTTTTGCCCGCCATGAAGCATAAGTTGGCCAAATCATCTTCATCTTTGTCACTCCCAATGTCCATGTCGCTTGAGCCAAGTTCCTGGAGTGCGGAGATAAAACTGTTCACCAGTTGGCGACCTGTAAAGCCCTTCTTCTTCTTCTTATCATTTGTTGAGGAGTGCTTCGTCCTTTATTGTTTTTCTTCTCGGGAAGTAGAACTTGAAAGGTTAGAGCATTCTTTACAAAAGTGTCCTGTCTTACCACATTCGAAGCATCGTTGAGGTCCGGAGCTTCCTCTCCTTCTAGTTCTCACATTTTGCAATGCTATTGAGAACCTAGTAGAGAGAAGTGCTAGCTCCTCCTCTGGAAATTCCTCGATCTACTCCAGGGTTAGTAAGGACAACAAAGCAAGAGTATTGCAAGATGATGATTGGTTGAAGCTAGGCATATCATGTTGTGAGACAAATGCAATAGACTTATTTGGGTTCTTACGTGATAAGATGTCAATTTCGTGAGTTTTGAGTTTAGAGTAAAGCACATCTAAAGTAAGTGTACTCATGACAGTAGATTCACAAATATATGTAACTTTCATCTCCCAGATTGACATGTCTAATGCACTAAGAAGTTGCCTAGCATTTTCAGCATCAGAAAAATTAACGTTGACGCTACGCAAGTTACTGAGAATTTTGGTAAAGCGAGCAAAGAGATCATCGATGGACTCACTAGGTTGCATCTTGAAGCACATGTATTCTTTCTTGAACATGTCTTGCCTTACCTCCTTGATCGTGTTGGATCCTTCGTGATAGTCACAGAGTGCTCTCCATACATCGTATGCCGATCGGAGATGTGCAACGCGGTCGAAGTCGCTCTAAGTGAGTCCTTGGATGATCAAGTTTCGGACTTTGTTGTTGTTGTCGACGTCCCGTAGGTTTGTAGCCATAACTTGATCGTTAGGTGGCACTTCGTAAGGCTTGTACACCTTCTCCCATATTGCGAAGCCTTGCGCCTGGATGAAAGCCTCCATGCGTGCCTTCCAAACCTGAAAATCAATACCAGCAAACACACAAGGTTTGGCGGAGTATTTCTCCATGATGATTAGTCAAAAACATATGAAAATCACAATGATTGGAGCACCAAAGCTCTGATACCAATTGTAGGATCGAAGAGCACGTGAAAATCTACCAGAGGGGGTGAATGGTAGATTTAAAAAATCTTACGCAGCGGAAACAATTAAATCTCAACCCCTTCGGCAGAAAAATGATTTGTTAAAGAAATCATGTGTGAGACTAATCTAAACGTGTTTCACCGTGAAAAAAGTGATATATATCAGAGGTAATCAAGTCACAAAAACAACAAAAGAAGAATCACTCAAATCCGCCGAGAGAAACTCAAGTTATGATCGAAAGATCGAACAAAGATCAATCTGTCCTACCCGAGAAAAACAGTTCTGGAACGCTGAAAAGAAACTCGTGTAGATCAGAAACCACAAAACCAATGATTGTGAAATTTTGACACATGATAGATAATCAAGTTGTGAAGACAATCCAAAAAGAATCACGTCAATTGGATCTGAAAAACTCGAGTTATGATAGAACCACCGACGAAAGGTAGTGCTGTCCAGAAACTCGACGAGTAAAACTTGTCTGGAACATGTCGGGCGAACAAGGCACAAAAGATTCTTCAAACTACGAATTTTATTCAATAGAACACAAGAGGAACAGTCCCAAAGTTGTTCCACATGAGCTTTGGCCTCCCTTGCTTATAAAACCAGCCCTTAGGCCAACCCAATCTCAACTAGGACTTTAATCCTACTCGGATCACGAATCGAAACTTTTCATAACTGCTTAGGACTCTTCTATACGCAGATAGAAGCAATCTTAAGACTTACAAACATCTTAGGAATATATCCCACATTCCTAAAACAACTCAAATTCGTGACCCACACGAAATACTATCATAACCAACTCGATACTTTCCATACCGAGCCATAACTGACTCCGCCGCAGCCAAAGTCATCAACCGATACGATCCGATCCTTCCAACCAGATCTTCCCATCCATAAACCATCTTCAGAACCATGTTGCCATGTCATGCACCACATGCATACGTGCAAACACCTTCCTTCGACGTCCAGTAACCTTCATATGCACTGCCCTTGATTCAATCATCCTGCACGACCTCCTAGCCCGCTCAACTACAATTCCTCCTGAATTTGGTTGTTAGAACCTCATATCCTCCCTGAGACTAGTCCAAAGGATCCTGTCACCAGCCATGTCTTGAACTCAAGCAACACCTGCACATGAATAAACAACCAATCCATATGATCCCAAGTCCGCGACTTGACTCAAGTCAGTTCTGAACACAACGCCTTACGTGAGTACCTCACATAAGCATGTTGCAAAGCACAACAAAATGATATCAGCCATATCAACCAAAACACACCAAAAACTTAGTAAAAGAATACTAAGCAACCTTTCCATAAGTGTAAAGCAAGTTCGAAACATTTCACATGAAAATTTGGAACATTATGATCAAGCTTCGAACCTAGCCAAAGCTAATCGGAGCTTCAGCCGGAGCTTACCAAAGCTAGTACAACCTAGCGCTGGAGCTTACCAACGCTAGTACAACCTAGCGTCGAAGCTTACCAAAGCTGACCTAGCACCAGAGCTAACCAAAACTAGTCGGAACTAGTCATCCCAAAAGTCGGAGCTAGGAAAACATGTCGGAGCTAACAAAGACATGCCGGAGCTAAAGACAAAGCTCACCGGAGCTGCCCAAAAACATGTAGGACCTAGACAAAGAAAGTCGGACCTATTGTCAGATCTTGCAGAAGCTCGGAGCTAGAGTCGGACCTTGCTAGAAAGATGTTATGGAAGCATTCAAAACTTTTATTGTCAAAGCTGATGTATTCAGCACACATAGGTCTCACATATTCTCTCTCTCCTCTATGTTCCTTTCGCACTTATCTTCTTCTATGTTGAAAACTTAATTTATTTCCCTCAATGGCGTCATTGACCTTAACCTAGCATACCTTGGTCGTTCAAGAGTAAGATGGACACCAACGCGATACGCAAGGTTGGAACCATGCAATGTCTGCACCGGACCATTCGAAGATTCGATGAGTCAAACAACCTTCTAATCAACTCGAGAAATTATGTAAAGATAAAGGAAGAAAATACTCTACTAAGGCTACTCGAAGACATCATCAACAGTATCAAGAGCGACATCAGATCCATGGGAAGAGCAACCACGTGCAATCCTACGTTCCTCAGTCACATCAATAGAATCCTAGAATGACCGTAGTGCCCACGAGAAGAATAGATTAGCCTATAATGACCTAAAGTAATCCACGAATAGAACGATTAATAGTATAATACATAAGTTTGTAATCTAGTTGTGTTTGGGTGTGATTCGCTGATTTTTATTTGGTTCTTCGATTGAGTGAAATTGTGTGCTCTAATACAACCACAGATCAATAACAAAATGAAAGAAAATAAGTTGTGTGTTTAATAAAATAAATACATATGGATTACGTGTATATAAATACCTACACACGTATACCTATATGTATATCAAATATAATGCACTAAAAAATACGTAAAATAAAACTTAAATTATACATACATACATATGTATACACGTGAGGATAATAATAACGGTCAAAACAAATCTTTTACTCCTCTCTTCCTACCAGATCATCAAAATACCCATTCAGAAGCCTATCCATGTTCGAACTCACCATGAGCACACTGCTCATGCAGAAACACCGTCTCAATCCAAAGTACTCCAGTTAACCCTCAAAGTCAATAAATAAATAATTAAATAGATAAATAAACCTAACCAAACAAAACAAAACTACTAATAATAAAATAGAAATATATCAATAATAATAATAAACCCGCACCAAGGAAAAAAACATAGTAGTTAAAACCCTATTCAAGTGGGGTAGAATTTTAACAGACCTAAAACCCATAAGACAAACGCCGTGGATAATACCCTCATGGATTGGTTGGCACACCGGCAAGGATATACACCATCTGCCAACTGCAAGGTTACTACGGTGAATGATGTTGAGATAACGATAAGAGGTCAGCCGCAAGAGCTCATCATGGAAATTTATGATACATAGTTTGAAAGCTACACCCATGAAGCAAGTGGTAGGAGAGTGCATGTTCTCATATATACCTTGACGAAATTACTATCGATGACACTGGGCAAGGACATGGAGCTTCTGATAATTCAAATACTAGAACCACACTGAAGGCGACTTGGCTCCTATCAGATAGCCTTGATTGGACTGACCAAATATAAGGAACAAATTAGTGAGCCAAAAGGGAAAAGATTTATCCATCTGAGTCCCCACCTTAAGAAGCTCCAGTATTGTCATCAAAGAAGAATGAAGACAATCTAAGAATGTGAATTGGCTACCAAACATCAAATAGGGCCGCATAAATACTTGTCATCCAAGGTCGATGACTTGTTTAACGGGTTAAAAGAAATGGATTAAGAACATCTACAAGGTCAACCTGAGGTCAGGAGAGTACCAACTCAAGGTCAGGAAAGCTTAAGTCATGAGGCCAGCGTTCGTGGCTCAATATGGACAACACGAGTTTCAAGGTGACGCCCCTTGTACTAACGGACCCACTAGCATGATTCACGAGTTAGATGGGCAAGATGACTATGAAGGAACTAACAATGATGATAATGAAGGAACTAACAATAAGCCTTTCTTGAACACGCTGTAGAACTCGAAGGCATTATGGAGAACTCCGCAATGGATGAAGAAATCACCAATTGGAAGTAGCCTACAAGTGTCACCTGGATAAGAGGCTTGCCTGGACTAGCTGACTACCAATGAAGATTTACTAAGAGATATCAAAGGATCATCAGATCTGTGATGAAGCTAACTAGGAGCATTAAGGGGTCTGAACGAATACCTGCTTCAAAGGATAGTACTCAAGGATTAATGATGGTTATGACAACAACTCAAGTATCGGCATGATCAAGACCCTGTACCCCGAGTAAATGAGCCAAAAGCCTTATAGTGCAAGGATCAAATTTGGATGCCAACCACAGTTAGAAAGAAGGGTTAGTAGACAGTCACCTAGAAATCCACCAGCGATCAGGTGTACCTAATGGAGGCACCAGTATGAGGTACCCACAAGTTTTCGTAAATAAGGCATGTTTGCTCCATGACAAGTTAAGATAATAGGAGTCACAACCTAATACCATAAATACCAGACGAGAATCTTAAATACACGCCCATCAAGGTGTGTCATCAGACATAAGACACATACTAAATTCTGAAGGGTAAGTACCGCTTGATGCAATGAGCCAATAGTTCGATCCTGGCACTAGTCGTACAAATATACGAACGGGCGGCACGGGGAACAAGAACAACCACGGTACAGTGATGTCAAGTTCAAGAAAACGACCATCTCAAGTCGGTAAAATATAACCTTAGAAAATAAATCCCTATCCACCTAAGATAGCCTTCGAATCTCGAGGACGAGATTCTATTTAAGCGGGGTAGATTTGTCACAACCCGAAATTTTAGAAATGATAAAAATCACTCCAAATTAAATTTTTAATAAAAATCAAACATACCTTAATTGCAAATAGAAATAGAGACGCATATGTATACAAATACAAACACATACACACAGGAATACCAAAATCAAACAAATTTAAATATGAACTAAAAACACAATAATAAGAAACAATATAAGTATATATAGTCGCATATACGTACACATACATGTATGGGTTCCAAATAGCAAGTTATTCACAATGAACAAATCATGTTCATGACTATCAAAATGCTAGAAGGAAATGAACTAAATATATAATTTAACATTGAATGAAATCCATAATTCAAAACACAAGCCATACTAAATCCATATTTGAATCTGACCCCATAAAAAATTTGAGTGTGGAAATATTTAAATAAAATACCTACAAAAGATCTCGAGAACGAAGCAAAACAAATTAGAGTCAAACTTGAATTCATATTCAACTTGAAATTAGAAAAAGAAAACAAATTAGGAAAGCAAAACTGGGTGGGGCCCATCTCCCCTTAAACCCCGCGCGGCCCAACCGGCCTCTCTTTCCCCTTCCTTTCCCCAGCGTGTGGCCCAGCTCATTATTGTGCTTCTTTCTCCTCCCACCGCCTCTGTCTAAATTACCTGACAAAGTCGCCTGACACCGGCAATCCAGGGACGAGACCCTTCACGTCGCGTCCCCCTCTGCTGTGGCAGGCCGCCGCCACCCGAGCATCATTGCCCCGACGACCAGATGCACCCCGCGCACCGCCTCAGCCTGTGCCAGCACATTTGATCCGACTCACGCCGGGTGTTGTTCCGCTCTGTCCCCCTTTTTCTCGTCGCGTTGCCAGCTACATTGTCGCCGTTCGTGTCCAATCGACTGTCCTCTCCCCGTGAACTCGGCTGCCTAGTCACGTCGCCGCTCTGCTCCGGCATCATTGCCACCGTGACCACGCCGAAAGTCGCACCCACACCGCCTTCGTCGCTCCCTTGAACCGCCTTTTGGCCACCGCCTCGCCAAGCCTATAAAGTGTCCTCCCTGTCCCTCTCTTGCACACGCAACAATCCCCCTCCACTTTTCCCTCGCTCGCTCGAATAGGAAGACGGACCCCCGAGGTGTTCCCCTGTTCTCACACGAACCCGACCGCCGCCCTAATTCGCCGCCGACGGGCCTCCTACCCCTCACTATTGTGCGCTACACTCTCACCGCCCTCTACTACGCGCGCCTGAGATAACGCCGAACCGACTGGATCCCTCCCGCAAGGGGATTCCGGAGCTCTCGGGTTCTTCCCCAACTTCGATCGCCGAAGCGCGTTCCAGCTCTGGTAAGTGTCGGACATCGAATTACTTCCCACCATTGCTTCATCAATCAGCTATATAGCCAGAACACACATCAAATAGGAGTTTAGCATGACATAGCATGGGTCTACCATCAACCCTAGGCGCGCCGCCACCTATGGCCACCATGGCATCGTCGACCATAGTGGGACAACCCCCAGCTCGGTTTGATACTCCCACACATTCCCCTACATCCTAGGAATTCCATAGAGCACTTAGTTTTGGTAGGGATCATGTGAAACAGATAAGTTTGTGGAAGCACTGGTGAAGTTGCCGTCGCACGCCGCCGCTAGCCACCATGGGCGCCACTCCGTCCCGGCCTCACTCAGAGGGAGCATGCCCGCACTCTGGAACACGCACATGACGCCTTGGATCGTCCAAAATCCGAGCGCGCACAAGTTTCCCCAAGCGTCCCTGCCTCTCTCACCTCTAACATGGCGGCGCCTCCCCTTCGCCGTGCAGCCCGCTGTTCCCACTGCCTCCCCTGTTCCCAGCGAGACACCAAGTCAGCGCCACATAAGCGCCATTTGCCACCCAGCGCACAACCCATGGGTGCACTTGGTCCATGGACCACTGGTCCTAGCACGCCCTGACACCTAGGCCCACTGGACCCACTAGACAGCCATACCTATTTGAAGAAAGAAAATGCTAGGTACACACGCCAACCACCAAGGGCCCACAGGCCAGCCTCTGTTCGGTCATGAAGTTGTTAGGTCCACACATCAAATGCACACGGGGGTCTATAAAACATACTTTTAAGCGTAGGAAAAATCCCATAACGTTCCATGAAATAATAATCGATTCTTAGAATATGCTAGTAGTGATTGATGATCTAACTAAATTATGTGAATTAGTAAAATATGTATAACCTTTGATAAATAATTTAACTAATTAGGGAATCGAGAAAGTCCCACAATGGGCATCCAAATAGATAACTTATCCACACATAATAATCTGAAAATTATAGAAATAATGTAAGTAATAATTGCATTAAGATAAATTATGTGATATTAAAGTAATTATTATCATTATCGAAAAGCCATTAAGTAACTGTTAATTAGTAAAGTCACCTACAAACCCCAAACAAAATGATTTCACAACTAATAATTACCTGAAAACCCCTAGAAAATATTGTTATGCGTATCTAATATAATGTAAGTAGAAATTGGGTAATATAATTGTAGGATAGGAAGCAACTGTCATCCCCATAGGGAGATCTAGTGCATAGTCATAATTAGTAAAATGCATATAGGAGTTCCCAATCAAATAATCTCTCCACAAATGACCTTCTAAATATTGCCCAGAATATATCACTAGGACTTTGAAATAGTTGATTAAAATAACATATAGGATAATAAACTAAATAGTGTCATTATAGAAAAATAATTAGACGACTAATGAATGATAGAACTCACAAGCAAGCTCTAATTGAATAGACTCTCACCGGTAATTCCATGAAGTCCTAACAAACATGCATTAAAGGAATTCCACAATAAGTTCACAACATTTAGAGTATTTTAGGAAAACAATAAAGTAAGAAATAGAATGAGTTGATAAGTCATATGCTGCTCTTCATCAGAATGTTGCCTTAAGTTCAAACACATTATGATTCGTGCTTAGTCTCTAACATATGTGACACCTACATTAGTAGAACTTTAGTAAATGTACTATTATGAAGATTGGCTAATTATAAAGAAGTCTCATAGAGGTTATGGTTAACCTGTTCATCGTAACATATGTAATCTATAATATAAACTAGTGAATGAATCATAATGGTCATAAACCTGTAAATAACAAGAAGATCGATAAAACCGTTATAACCTTTCAATGACTGTTTGGCTGACCAAATAAATAATAATGTTTCCAAATAAGCCACCAGTAGAATCGCATATTCTCCGATGAGCCTTCTAAGGATCATAGAAACCACGTTATTAAATGATTGTTTGTATCTATTGGAGTTTTATTTGGATTTCTTGGATCTTTATCGATGGTTCGTATTTTATTCACGTAGCTACGTACTTAGTAATCAGAGAGTTCATGAAGGAGATATTCAAGACCCGGATCACGAAGAACTGGACAAAGACTCTGATAAACACCGTAAAGGCAAGCTCTAACTCCTTGATCATATTTCACCTATGTTTTGCAATCGCACCTATTGGTCTGTTTTAATTGCATGACTGTGTGACTGTTTTAAAATGTTGATATGCTATTAACCACTTGAAATTTGGTAGCATGAGCTATGTTGATGAATGAATACTGTTGTTAGCTACTAGCCAAACAGTAACACAATAGTTACTCGCTATCAACGGCTTGAAACAAGACACTGCATCAGTTACAATAATAGCAGTGACTATCACAAACCCCTCCTTGACCTTGACAACTCGACCCCTTGACTACCTAACAGCTTCATCATTGCGCTATAGCAGTGATGCGGACACCTCCTTGTTAGTACTATGCATAGGAACTCATGTGATGTTCGCATTGCGAACCACTACACACTGTATACATGATTGTGAAATGTGTTAAAAGGTGTTTGGTGGTGTGAGTTAGGATATGGGTGGGTGATTAATGAACTGTGTGTGTGAAGGGGAAGGGTGGTCGAGGCGGGTATGGTGATGGGTTGTCACGGGCTCCCTAAGAGGTATACCAGCTGCGGCTATATATTTGGTGTAATCCACTAATTGATGTTGAGTGCTTCAATAATAGTCTGATGACCATGTTTTCCGAACTAGCCTTATGTAGAGTACTTCAGTTTAGTTCGATGCTGTGTGTTCCTAACTAGTCCTTCTTCTAAGGACGGACAGAGCCGCCTCACCAATATAAGGACCAGTTCATTTGATCTCAACATAGTGATTTCGTACAACCACATAACCTGTGTGGGTGAGACTCACCCTACCTTTCTGGTAACTTCCACAAGAGAAAACCTGGAGAGCCATGGAGGGCACGGTGGACCAGGAAATGGCACAGAGCCTGAGGGTCGTCTGATGTCTGGCTGGGTAGGAATTGCCCGAATAGCCCCTGCGTTGGGCCGAGGTGTGATTGTGGGGGTTACGCGGGGAAGATGGTATGAGCGCCATGTCATACCCTTGCTAGGTGTGCATGGCCTGTGGGTAAAGTGTACAAACTCTGCAGATTACTAATCTATCCGGATAGCTGTTGTCACAGTCTTGGCACACTATGCTCTGGGCTCCTTATGATTAGCATTAGTGCATCTCGTTGAAGTGTGTGTGTGGGTGGCCGAGGGCACCGTGTTTTGAGAAAGTGTTGGCATGTGTGCCAGAGTCATCAGGGCCATGGATATAAAGACTCATCTAAAAGTGAGGGAACTGGCAAGATGGTCTGAAACTTCACCAGGGCCCGCAACTTACAATAATATTGATTCAACTACTTCTCCCTCTTATTGCAAAAACTCTTTTCAAAGAGAATCTTGCATAAATGTTTTTTGGTAAAACGAAGTTGTATGGCCTCTCCTTGCTACAAGACCAAAAGCATGAAACACCTCCCCTTTAATAGTGTTAGGGCTTGTGGAGTACCTTATGTACTCACTCTTGCTTTATATGTGGTTTATCAGAAGACAAAGAAGCTAAAGCGTGTGAGGATGACGATTAGGTCTAGTCCTACTTCTCAAGTCCGCCTGTTGGGCATGGCGTCATTCTGCTCTGCTGCTTTTGAGGATTTATCTGTTTTAATGGTCATCCAACAACCACGTCCAATGTAATCTAGATCATATTTGTAAGACTTATATTGTTTATAAATAAATAATCGTTGTATGGATCTCGATGTATTCTGTTGTGCGTACGAACTAGTGATCCAAGGATTGGTACGGAATGCACAAGTGGACCCATGGAAGGTAGGTCTTGATAGTATACTAAGAAAATAATATATTAAGAAATAGAATGAGATGATAAGTCACATACTAGTCTTCACTAAAAATATTGCCTTAAGTCCAAACACGTTAGGACTCATGTTTAGTCTCTAAAATACGTGAGACTTACATTAGTAGAACTTCAACGAATATACTATTGCCAAGATAGGATAATTATAAAGACACCTATAAAGGTTATGTTCAACTCATTGACCACAGTATATGTAAGCTATAGTATAAACTTCTGAGTTCACCTTAATTATCATAAATAATGAAAATAACTAAGAAGATTGATAAAATAATTATAACCTTTCAGCGACCATTTGGTTGACCAGAGAGATAATAATGTTTCCAAATAAGCCACCAGTAGAACAGCATATTCTCCGATGAGCCTTCTAAGGATCATAGAAATCACATTATTGAATTATTGATTGTATCTATTGGAGTTTTATTTAGATTTCTTGGATCTCTATCGATGATTTGTATTTTATTCGCGTAGCTACGTACTTAGTAATCGGAGTGTTCATGAAGGAATTTCAACATCGGACCACAAAGAAGTGGACAAAGACTCTGATAAACATCATAAAGGCAAGCTCTAACTCCTTGATCATATTTCACCTATGTTTTGCAATTACACCTATTGCCCTGTTTTCATTGCATGATTGTATGTCTATTTTAAAATGTTGCTATGCTATGAACCACTTGAAATGTTGTAGCATGAGCTATGTCGATGACTGGGTATCGGTGTTAGCTACTAGCCAACGATAAACAGTAACATGATAGTTACTCACTATCAACGGCTTGAAACAAGATACTGCACCAGTTAGAATAGCAATGACTATCACAATCCTCTCCTTGACCTTGATAACACAACCCCTTGACAACCTAACAGCTTCATCACTGCTCTATAGCAGTGATGTGAGCACCCCCTTGTTAGTACTATGCTTAAGAACCTCTGCGATATTTGCATCGTGAACCAGTACACATTGTATACATGATTATGAAATGTTTTAAAAGGTGTTTGGTGGTGTGAGTTAGGATATGAGTGGGTGATTAATTAGCTGTGTGTGTGAAGGGGAAGGATGGTCGAGGCGAGTATGGTGATGGGATGTCGCGGCTCCCTAAGAGGTTTACCAGCTGCAGCTATATATTCGGTGTAATCCACCGATCGATGCGGAGTGCTTCAGTAATAGTCCGATGACCATGTTTTCTGGACTAGCCTTGTGCTTAGTACTTCAGTTTAGTTCGATGTTGTGTATTCCGGACTAGTCCTTCTACCAAGGACAGATGGGGTCACCTCACTAATATAAGGACCGGTTCATTTGACCTCAACATAGTGATTTCGTACAACCACATAACCTGCATGGGCAGGAATTGTCCTACCTTTCTGGTAACTGCCACATGAGAAAACCTGGAGAGCCATGGAGAGCACGATGGACCAGGAAATGGCATAGAGACCCAGGGTCGTCTGTTGTCTGGCTAGGTAGATAATCCCGAATAGCCCATGCTTTGAGCCGAGGTGTGGATGTGGGGTTACTCGGAGAAGATGGGATGAGTGTCATGTCATACCCTTGCTAGATGTGCATGGCATGTGGGTAAAGTGTACAAACTCTGTATAGTCATAACATATCCTAATAGTTGTTATCACAGTCTTGGCACACTATGCTCTGGGCTCCTATTGATTAGCATTAGTACATGTCCTTGAAGTGTGTGTGTGGGTGGCCGAGGCTGTCGTGTTTTGGAAAAGTGTTGGCATGTGTGCCGGAGTCGTCAGGGTCATGGGCCCAAAGACTCATCTAAAAGTGTGAGAACTGATGGGATGGTTTAAAACTCCCCCAAGGCCCGCCAACTATAATAATACTGATTCAACTACTTCTCCCTTTTATTACAAAACTCTTTTCAAAGAGAACCTTGCATAAAATGCTTTTCGACAAAACTAAGATGTATGGCCTCTCCTTGCTACAAGTCCTAATGCATGAAACACCTCCCCATGAGTAGTGTTAGGACTTGCGGAGTACCTTATGTACTCACTCTTGCTTTATATGTGGTTTATCGGAAGACAAAAAAGCTGAAGCGTGTGAGGATGACGGTTAGGTCTAGTCCTACTTCCCAAGTCTGTCTGTTGGGCACGACGTCGTTCTGCTTTGCTGTTTTGAGGATTTATCTATTTTGGTGATCATCTCTGATCACATCTAATGTAATCTATATCATGTTTGTAAGACTTATATTGATTATAAATAAATAATCGTTGTATGGATCTCGATCTATTCTGTTGTGCATACCAACTACTGATCCAGAGATTGCTATGGGATGCACAAGTGGACCTTCGGAAGGCGGGTCCTGACAAGATGACTCTTGATGCCAAGTGTCAAAGCTTAACCATCATTATTTCAATAGGTTCTACTAGCCTAAACACATGAACTTGGTAATTACCAATTTAGTTAATGCCTGCCTAATGCAGACGTTGGCATTCTTGTTGTTGCCTACCTGTGACTCTTCGTTGTTGGGACCCAGCCGAGATAAAATCCAACAACTACTACTCTTATATAATTTATGACCCTATTTTAACTCACCTACCTCCTCTTGGGCACATGAAGAGTACCCACTTTGACATTAGTGAGCATATATAAAAATCTTGAACTCACTGTTTTTGTTTCTCATTTCTTCTACTTACGATTGTATTGCTTCTTGCTTCGAAATAGAGGATGAAATGTGTATGGTATAGTTAGGGACTAGGAAGCATTTGGGAAACAACACATAGTTTTGTGGCCGATTGATCGATGTTACATAACGTGCATACATGGAGCGAGAATAGAAAGTGCACTAGCTAGTGCATCAGTTTGCAACAGATAGAGAATGTTTGGCGTGACTGATAATGTATCTAAGAAACCTAAACAGAGATGTGTGTCTCATAGTGGAGTTCCACATGAGGTTCCATAGCCAGTGGCGAATCTAGGTTCACTAACCCTGTTGCACTGACCCAGAGTAAATGTTGTTGCACTGACCCAGAGTAAATGGTGATTCTTCCTTGTTAATACTTCAAATTTAGCTAAATATAAGCTGAAATTTATATTTTAATAAAGGGAGGCACCAGGTAGTTTTCTCCTCTAGCTTCGCCACCATCCATAGTACAGGGATGGTAATCCAACCTGCAGTTTTGGGTACCCATTGGGTTTGGCACCCGACGGGTGCAGGTGCAATTTTTTATCCATCGGTCTAACCCTCACCCGACCGATTTATTGCGGGTACTGGTGCGGGTTTCATTTTTCACCCGTGGATGCCCGTCAGGTACCCAAAAAAATATAACTAATTTTTGATCCATTTAAAACACATCTAAGCCCCAACCCACAATATATTAACTTCTAACCTTAGATGACCGAGTCCCCAACTCCTTCTCCCAATCTTCACTTCCATTGGCGGATGCTACTCCTGACTCGCATCTTTGGCTCCCGCACTCCAATGCCGCCTCCGGCTCCTGCTCTCCACCACCGATTTCGTCTCCCACCCTCAACGCTGCCTCCGGCTCATGCCCCCATCCACCGTCTCTTGTTCTCGCCCTTGGCTGCTGCCTCTGGCTCTCGACCACCACCACCACCATCGGCTCCCGACTCTTGCCCTCCAGTGCTGCTTCTGACTCTTGGTCCCCTCCTCCATTTTCTTCCTCTGTTCCATGTCGTGATGTATTGTTGTTTCTCTGTGTTGTTCCGAGAATCCAAGCTTCTGTGATCCTTTAATGTTGTTGTTGTAAGTTTAATTTGTAGTGTTAGTGATGTATGTGTATTTTGTAGTGTTATTGCAAGTTGCAAGTGTAATTTGTAGTGTTGCTGCTGTAAATACATGTTTTTCGATGTTTTTTATTTATCTGTTACTCCCTCCTTCCCACAATAATTGTTATTTTGGACAAAATTTTTAGTTCATTTTGAGTAGGAATTTTGGTTATAAATTTTCTCAAACGCCAAACTGCACATCATACCATCACTAGCCTTGTGTGTTGCCTCAACAATTTTTGGGTAGGCATGGCCTACTTCCTCGCGGGATCATGGACACACCACAAGCATACAGCAGCGCTGACGTCTCCACTGCCTTCCCTTGGGCTGTTGCTTCCCCTTTGTTGCCATGGGGCACGAGAGTGTTCCTGATGTTTCCCAATCCTATACACCGGTAAATTGACAAGGAATATTTTGACCTGAAATGCACTGCTATATGAGCAAACGGCGTGCAACATGCAAATTGCAAATGCACACCTCACCGTGTTGTCTACAAAAACCAGCCAGACCGGTTTTGAAAACCATTTAAGGCTAGTTTTCACAGGCTCACAGAGGAAGCCAACAAAAGCCCACCGCAAGGAACCCTTGTAGGCACATCTTGGGTTGTTCTACCATCAAGAAAAATATATTAGAGTTGAGATATAATTCAGGGTATAAAGAGATAGAATGGGAAAGGTGAAGATAAATTGATTGTATTCGATTTGTATTGGATGCACTCATTGATCGTGACCCTTATATTTATAGGGTGGAGAGGTGGTACCCCATTAGAAGTTGAAGCTCAGAACAAATTCCGTATCATGAAAATCTAACTCCTAATTAAGTTGATTTGGACAGTCAAAACCATCAAGGCGGTTTCAGAAACCATTCTAACTGGTTACCAGATATGCAAGATCTCTTCTGAAATATCATAACTTTTATGTTTGAGTCCAAATTGGACAACCCATATATCCATTTTGATGATCTCGATGAGAGCTACTCATTGGTGGTATCCAATTTGCCTTTTGAACAATGTCTTTAAAACTGTTATGGCTGGTTTATGCAAACCGGTCTAGTTAGTTTTCTTTCCTAGGTCATCGGGTTTGGTTAATTTTGATCGTCAACATATGCCCCTGTATTTTAGCAAAAAATGCATAAAGTCACTCTTTTGACCCAAAATTATCTAAGGACAATGTTGACATATAATTCACCAGCCCCATTTCCTATTCTAAGGGCGATAATAGTTTATCAACCATGATTTCTAACATTGCTCAGTTAGAAACAGAACATATCTGCTTTGTTTCCACTTTTTCCTTGTGGGTCTTGCTAGTATTGTCTCAGCATGTCGCCGATGAGGAATCACATATCTTGTCCCTTTAACCATTTCACCCATTTGTTGCTTTAGCTTTTGCTCCTTAGGCCCCGTTTGTTACGATTCCAGATTCACACAGGATTAGAAACAATTCTATTTTAACCCAGAATTGGTTTCAAATAATAGAACATAATCACTTGAACCGTTTGGCTAACATTTCTGTTTCAATAACATTAGAAAATAAGAGAAAGGGTGCATTGACCCATTTACCCCTGTTTCGTGGTTTTTTTGTTTTCATTTGTGTTTATGTAATCACTTGAATATTAAAAAAAAGGAAATTGCCCTCTGGTCATCCCTTCTGGTTTTTTTTCTTTCCATTTTCTTTTTTCCTCTTCCAGTCTCTTCTTTCCAGAACCTTCTCGGGGAAGGTTGTCGCCTTTTCCTTTTCGAGAGAGAAGACAGGAGTCGGGCGTCCAGCAGTGGAAATGATTTCATCGTGGGTGTTGGGTTTCCGTGACTGCCTGCGTAATTTTGCCTGAGTCCCCGCCCTCTTGCGGACCCAGTTGCCGTTCCGCACAGCGGAACACCCATTTTTGGGTGATTCAACCCTGCAGCTCAATTTCCCATTTCGATTCTCCCCGTTCCGTTTCCACTATTTCACCGTTTGAATGAGATTCTACTAATTCACTAGTGAATTGAAACTGATTCTCGCATCCAAATAGGCCCTTAGTGTCTTGATAGCGTAGCGGTTGCGAACTCTCATTTCAAGTATGAGTTAGGCTAGAGGGACACCACTTCTTTGTAGGTACTCTGCCGTTCCAAAAAAATGTCACTTTGTAGTTCAAACTAGAAAATGTCAATTTTTTGGGACGGAGTGAGTATTTATAAAGATAATTGTCGTTAGTTGTTACTATCTCCATGATCAATAAACTTGGGAATGATATGATCATCTATAATTTGAACGATCCTTTAACAATCACATCTCTGCTACCAACCTTGACTACCTTGTTCGCTGGAGCTGAACCCTTGGAATGATTCTTTGAGATCCTCGATTTATATATTTGGATAAAAGATAATAAGTTTGAAGTTCACCTTTTTTAAAAATTGGCTCGTTCATCTTCCACTATGCATCTCGGGATTTTTGGTTTGAGCATTTTGGTCTGCCCAATTGTGGTAGTTGCTATGCCCTGTAATTGATTATTGATCCATATAGCTAAAAATAATTGAACAGTTTCAGAATATATGTTATGTCTTGCCCACTTTGAAATTCAAGGTGATTGTCAAATTCAAGATCAACTTTAGCGTTCAAAAATTGAATTTTCTTATTAGAAATTGCAAATATACAAAATAGCGATCAACTTTAGCGTTTTCAATAAATAAATACACATATACGAGGATAAATTATTTGTAAAAGGAGGACTTTGTTAATTTTAACGCATATGAAGAATGGTATAAACTTATGCAGACATTAACAATACTAAGCTGATCTGGATGAATACATTACTCTCTCCATTTTTAAATATTTATCGTTAGTTTATTTTTGAACTAACAAATAATAAATATTTTAAAAAAGGAACGAGTAAGTAGATTCTATATAAAAATATAAGGAAGCTGTTCTTAAATTTTGAAGCCCACTGGGCTTGTTTGGTTTCAGCCCGCAGAAGCCCAAGAAGCCCGACTTGCACGCGAGTCCGACTTCTCTCTCCACGCTCTCGATCAGATCGCGGAACTCCGATTGAGATCCTACCCAGGCAGCAAGCACGGCGGCCGGAACGGGGTGCAGACCGCCTGCAGCTCCGCCGCCGCCGCCTCCTCCTCCTCCTCCTCCAGGTGAGTGCTGAGTTCACAATCCTGTAACTCTCCTCCTTCATTGTGTAGTTGACAGGATTTATCGGGGATGGGTCGATCCCTGCGCGGGGACGGGGATGGGGATTGGGGGATGGATGGGCATCCATTGTCCGCGGGAATTTGGGGCGGCTGTGTGCCTTCGGCTGGCGACCTGGTGGCGGGAGCTGTCGGAGGAGTGGGGATGAGGGGGTCTCTCCCGTTGGTAATAGGTAGGGCGGATGCCTTACTTTGCCTCTGGTCAGTCCGCCTCTGCTTGGGGCCGCGCCCACTGAGCAGGAATCCAGGAGGCGGTTGATTGTGGGCGGGAGCAGATGGAACAAACCTACGTGTACCCAGAATGCCGTGCAGCAAGCTCTCCCTGAGTCCCTGTAAGCTGGGACTCGAGGTTGTCGCTATGCTGAGCTTACGGTTTCTTTCACAGTTATGGGTTTGTAAGGGAGGGAGAGAAGCCACCGGCACAATCAAATCAGTGAGGAGAACACCCACGTGAGGGGGCGGAGGTGAGCAGTTGTCGTTTCCGGAATGGTTGATTTCGGTTTCTGTGGAGGTGAGCTGTTGTCGGTTCCGGAATGATTGATTTCAGTTTCTAGATTTGGAGGGAGGTTCAGGGGGAGTAGTGAAGTGGGTTTCGAAATTTGCGAGGCATGACTGTTATTATTAGACTGTTAGACCCCGACTCTGATTCTTTTTTTTTTAACTTTGTTATTTGTTTCTTCTTTTTGTTGTAGGATTCCTGGCGCCTTGTCTCGTTCTGAATGGCGGACCTATCCGACATAGGTTGTTGTAGTTGTTTTAGCTTTTTAAGGAAGCCCAGTGTGCCATTACGTCAACCTCGGGATTCTGATGGCATGCTATCCAAAGATCTGTTGAGGCATCAATCAACTGAAGATGCTGATGGAAGCTTCTACACGGGGGATGATCCTGACTTAAGCTTTTACAGTGGTGACGATATTGATAGAAGCTTCTATAACGGAGATGATCCTGGTACAAGCTTCTACAATAGAGATGATAATGACTATCCTGATGGAACTGATGATGCTCCGCGGAGGAAGACGTCTGAAGAGATCATAGCGGAAAGGATTCGAAATGGGTTTATATGTAGAGAGATTCTTGTTAAAGAGACTAAAAAACTATTTCGTTCAGAGGTACCCACTTTTCAGGCCTGAATTTTTGCAATTCTTTATTTTTTACCTGCATTTTCCACATGAAGTATCAGGTGAAATAGCATACATGAGCTATTCAAACTTTATGTCTTTATCTATTCATATCAGGCAACTGATTGTTCATGTTAGTTGCGAAAATTCTTACCATCTCCATCTGGTGTTGCTAAGTTCATATTTAGGCAGTAAGAAGCAACCTTTTCTTGTTTGGACAAAACATGCAATCTTTGTTATCTGTCTGTTCTGCTTTGAAAATTATTCATGCACCAGCACCACACATCTGCTTTTGTTCGTAGCTGCTGGGCTGCGCTTGGTATTTGTCTCTTTATATTATTGAATAATTGCTCTTCTGGTTCTGGATGAGCATCTCATTTCACTTGTTATCATATGGTACTATACCCTAAGCAATTGAATAATATCCTTTTTGAAAATAAGTTGCCTCTTATTATCCATAATCTAGACTAGGGATTTTGGCTGGCAAACATAAAAATTTTCAAGGTTGCTACCAGAGGTGACTCCTAGTCGGGGCCTAGGAATCCAGTCGATCAGTCAGGGAAGCCATGGAGCCTCACCTTGCCTCGCCTGGAGCAAGCAAGGAGCCCACCTGGTCCGGCCAGGCATCGCCATGAACTTTAGGCATTCGGCCAGTGGACGCCAGGGTGCTTGTCGAACCCAAAATCCGGCCGCCCTGAACGTCCCTGACCCAGGGAGGAGAATCCGGACACATCCTAGATCTGCGGATGAGAACTGGACGCTATGCAGGGTACGAGGAGGATTAGGTTGAGGATGAGGAGCTGCATGAGCTGCCTATGGCAGCGGCGGATGAGGGGGCGAGAGGCGGAGCGGATGGAGATGAAGCGAAGTGGCAGCGACGTGAGGGAGGCGCAGGATGGGATCACATTTTAGAACTCAGAAGAGATGAGAGGCTAATGTTCCTTTCAGGTCGGCCTGCTTTCTTGGCGCAGCCCAATACGACTCATTTCCTCTTCACTTCAACCTTAACCATCTCTTTCAGCTCATATTGCAGCCGCCGCCGCCTCCACCTCCCGAGTCCCGAGTCGGTCTGGGGGTGCCTATGCATCCAGGCGTGCTTTTCAAACACTGGTTGCTACTTTAGTGGCCAATCATACAACATCTCTGAAACTAGTTTAAGTTTAACTCCATGCATGAAGTGAGCTTTTTTGCTCTTCAATTCAAAAGATCTAATACCTCTGCCAGATACGCATCACAGAGATCCTTTCCTTTTGGATTCATTTTAACATTTAATCAAGTCATTGGGAACGCCGGACTGCTAATCTGACTTGGTGTATTATGCTAAAATTTGAGTGGGAAACCCCCTGCCTAGAAAGCATGTCGTTTAGCACTATACATTCGTAACAAACTTTGAGTAATGTAGCTTCCACTGTTGGAATAATCCACTGCATTAAGCCATCAGCCCGAACTTTTAGAAGCAGTACAAATCTCATATTCTCGTTATGTGATCCGTTAAAAGCCATCACCCACAACTTCACACCAAGAAAATTGGAATGTAGTCATTCCAAAACTAAAATTAGCATTGCTGTCTCTGTTCTGGCTAATGTATTGAACATGTAAATAACTTTTTTCAATTGTCATGTTTAGGACGAAAATGGTAAGAAGATGATCAATCAATATATCCACCTTGGAAAAATTGGTTCAGGAAGCTATGGCAAAGTGGTAAGATATCTTAAATTGGATATGCTAATAATTAACTTTGCAGGATTGACAACTAATTCTCTTTTTGTTTTGCTACTTAAAAGGTTCTGTACAAAAGCATGAAAGACGAGATGCTATATGCAGTGAAGGTATTGCTTTCCGCTACTCTCTTGTTTTTGTAACATACTAACATATATGTCTTTAGATGGACCACATAAAGTACTAGGCATACTTTGTTGAATCTCATGATTAGCTATTTCATTCTAGTAGTTGTACTTTCTCTGTCCCTTCCTTATATCTTGTAGCCTATACATGGTTTCTGTGCTAGTTTAATTATTACATCAGAAATCAGCTATTAACCAGCTGTTAAAGTCTTGCATTTCCTTTTTCTATGAATAGAAGCATGACATTCTTGACAGTTAATTTCAACACGTCTATGCATGCTGGATGCTAGCGCTGATGTCTAATTGATAGAGTTTTAGTTTTTGCCTTTCAATTTCAGGTTTTGAATAAGATCCAAATGACGAAAATACGTGTTGTACGATCAGAAACTGCAATGTCAGATGTTCGTCGAGAGGTGAGTGACTTATCAACTTAGTTGCCCATGTAATACATGTCTTTTTTTTTGTCAAGTCATGTTTAAGGAATCTCTGGTAAAGTCATTGAGTCTGCTATCTCTGTAGGACCTATCACCCATTCATAAATACATTAAACATTAACCATATTGAGAACCACTTAGATGTTCATAGGATGAATGTCCAGCACCAACACATTAATTACCATGAATAGCAAATGTAGTTTCCTTTCCTTCCCAAAGTCCTTTGAAACTTGCTCTGAGTCATGAGATGTTGCAATAAAAGTGGTCATCATTGCTAATGTATAGGTGAACCAGAGAATCAACTTTTCTCAGAAGTCAACGTGAGTTTCTATGAATAGAAGCATGACATTCTTGACAGTTACACTAATTAGCGTGTTTGTGTGTATGTGCAGTGTCTCAGCTTCCTGATTTTACACGTTATGACTGCACTAAATTTGGTGTGTATAATATCTAATTGCTTGCCCCCCTCCATTTCTTATGGGAGACAGGTATCCATAATGAAATTATTGGAACATCCCAATATTGTGAATCTCGTTGAGGTGATTGATGACCCAAACATAGATAAATTCTACATGGGTATACAATTGTGCTCTCTTTGTTATATTTTTTTGTTCTACTATAGTATGATGTTCTTTTCTTGTGCCTATACGTTATACAATTGTTAGTTACATTTTTCTGTTGGCATTGTCAGTTCTTGAGTATGTTGAAGGAAAAATGATCTGTGATAACGGTATAGAAGAAGCTACTGCCAGAAATTATATGCGAGACATAATATATGGTCTCATGTATCTTCACTCTCATGTAAGATAAGTTCATTTCCTTCAACTGGTTAATCATGGTGAAAGCTCTTCTGTCAGATTCACATTTTAGAAACATGTACAGCATACAAGTTAAGCTATATCATGCTAAATCTTTTCTATGTACTAGGATTTCAAAATCTTGTTTCAGCACCTCTCCATTCATTGTTTCTATTCAAAGCAAAAAAATCCTCTCTGCTCTCAACACTATTTGCTTTCACTTAATCCTTCAAGCTCTTTTGTCTCAATAATGTAATACCCTCGTTCCAGTAATGCTGTCTGGCCATATCCACTGTAAATCCTGATGCAAACCAAGGTTCACAACTATATTGAGTACCATAGTCTATTCATGCACTGAAACAAGTTAGTTTTTGTAGGGAATACATAACATGGTAGACCCTGACAGTTGCTTTTATTAAATAGATTAAGAACCACTGTACAAAAAGAAAATTGAAACTATACAAAGGGACTGGGAAGTCAAAAAAAGGAAAAGAAAACCAAACTATAAAATGAGTTCATGTACTAGATAGCTTACCTACAAAGTTAAATTCCACAGTTTCAAGACTCCTATTTAAGGCCCTTACCAGTTTTGGAAACAACATAAACATATGTTGTCATACAAAGGTTTTCCTGGTTGTGCATTCCATCTTGGTTGAGACACTGAATCTTGTTATCTTTATGCACAGAACATTATTCATGGTGATATTAAACCAGACAATCTCTTAGTTACAAGTACTGGCAATGTGAAGATTGGAGATTTCAGTGTTAGCCAGGTCTTTGAGGTTGTTTCTATAATCTTGTAACTCTGTATTTTGGTGAATTTCATTATGCTTGCCAAAAAAAATGATGATTTTTAGTTGAAGCCCTTGAAATAGATAAGTTCCTAATACATTATTCTGTTATAAATATAATATAGTGCAATCTTAAGATCCAGACTTTATAAAACTTGGTTTGTATTGATATAGAGTTTTAGACACTTTGAAAATATGATCATCACCTCCTCACTTCCCCTTGATTTTTAGATAACTTGCGTACATGATTGACTAAGATGCTTCCATATTCTTCTTTCAGTGGGCCCACAACTTTATTTGGCAAATTTTTTTCGTCCTTTAGCATCACAAGTAAATTTACTTGATATTTTTGAATAATGTGCTTGTTTACGTGACAATTTATGAAAATTGGGGAATTTCATTGACTTGGTTCTTTACTGATGAACTGATATGATAATACTTACATTATTTGCATTGTAGGATGATGATGATCTGATTTCGAGATCTCCTGGTACACCTGTTTTCACTGCACCAGAGTGCTGTCAAGGTACAGCTTCCTTTTGATGTTCATGTTGAAAATGCTGCTAGTAAAATCAGTCAGCCACCATGTTATGTACGTGAATGCAACAGTTCTGGATAACACTAATGCGCGACACTGTATGTTCAATTTTCTTTGCTACATTGATTGCAGAATTGCAAATAAATTATGCAACAGACAAGATGGTATTGAATTGCTAATATTTTTTCTATTGGGATGTAGACTTGTTGATATGGTTAAAAGCTTTATCTCTACCTTACTGCAGGTTCACCCTACTGCGGTAGGCCATCTGATTTATGGGCAGTCGGTGTTACTTTATATTGTATGATTTCTGGGCACTATCCATTCCTTGGAGATACATTGCAGGAAACTTATGATAAGGTGAAAAATGGAAAGCGAAAAGTTCATTTTAATTTTGTTTTTACCTTATTGCACGAAACTCACATGAATCATTGCTACCGGATAGATTATGTACGATCCTATTCAAATACCTGACAACACAAACCCCCACCTTGCTGATCTGCTCCAAAGGCTTCTCTGCAAAGGTTCTTCTCTTTATATTTCATAAGTATTTTTTTCAGCCTATTTTGTGATAGGTGTGGTGTCTTAACGTTTTGCTTTGCAGATCCAGGAGATCGTATTACCCTGCAGGCTGTGGCTGAACACCCTTGGGTTGCTGGGGACAAGGGGCCAATCCCTGAATACATCTGTAGATGTGGCTTTGGCCGCAGTAAGAATGATTTTGAGAAAGAAGTACAATAACAGAGTATATCGGCTGGTCTAGTGTAGATAACTGATGAAGCAAAACCCGTGAGATGACTTAATATGTGTTTCTGTGTACCTCTTTTCCAATCGAGCTGGGTGGATGCTCAACTTTTGAGTTTTGGTAGACCGAGTATGCAACCCTGTGCGAGAGAAAACCATGACATGATGTCAAGTTTTTGCCCCCTAGGATACAAAATGTTACAAATCAAGATGCCTTGGAAGATCATGGTATACCAATGAAAAAATTGAAACAATATGTAAAGGAATTTCTTTCTGGTTGCTATTATTTATTTTCATGGGTGAAGTATGATGTTAACCTTTGGCAACAAAGGAAAATTTTTGTTGTAAATTTGTTGCATTTGTAGTCTTTAGAGTGCTTACTTGTATGATCATTAGATTGTTACATGTACATTTGAAATAATGTATTGTGAGGCTTTGAAAATGAAAATGACTTCAAACAATGGTGCAATTTTCACATATTTATTTTTCTTGTGTCCTCTTTTTTATATAGTTATTTTTGGTTCTTACCCCCGTGATGTCTAATGATCTTTATGGTATTAACATGGTAAATTTATGTGACCATCTGATCTATCAATGATAGATCATGATCGAGGATGATAGAAGATTCTTGTATCATTTAAATGTTATCTGATCGGTCATGATTAGATGGATCCTTCATTTACGTGATAGGGAGTCTTTTACCACATAGTGTGACATTCCCAATGTGACCTTTCGTGATGGATCAAATTAGTATGTTAACACTGTAAAGATCATTTACCTTAGATATTCTTGTTATTGTTAAATCATCCTTCGGACAATAAGTTACAAAATAAACTCCTTCGACACTGATTGAGCCTGTTATTTCTTCAACTTTATCTCAGAGCTTATTAGACGTTGGATGTAGTGACTGGTGATTTACATTCCACGTTCCTTAATAAACATGCAAAAGTAGAATTGAAACCATCATGTCATATACACTGATACACATGATATGTGGTTTGTAAGAAATTATGAGAAGATCATGTAGACATAAAAAAGTCCGCTAGTACCGGAACCCAAATCTGAAGAAATTGATGTTTCTCTCAACGAATTCATGGCAGGAACTTGAAATTAGAGTTGTTACTAAACAGAATTAGATTGTTAGTATTGGTTGTAGCATTCATGACTTCTTGAACTGCTAAATCATCTTATGTTTGTAGTAAAGCCTTATGTTTAATTATGTTCATCTGGACCTGCGCGTGCAACGGTGCGAGACAATCTCAACCTGGGTTACGTGTTATTATGGGGAGAACTAAAACGTGAATCAGCTCAGATGACTTTGGCCGTTTCGTGGACAACGCGGCTATTTCAGTGACAAGTTAGTTTTTAATTCTCCTGCTGTTGCATGCCGAAGCAAGAAGGTACGTTCCGAGGCAGAAGCAAGAAAGCCGTGCAATTTTGATGGGACAAAAACCAAGATTACTGATCTATTTTATATGTAGCATGTTCCTGAAGATATTTGCATTACATCACAGGTCCGTGTTTCGAATACGTGTGGTGCAACCATTTTCTCTCTCATGGTTTGATAGTTTAGAATTGCCGTCAACTTTGGATTCTGAACACATGCGATTTTAGAGCGATTGACCAACTCGCAGCAGTCCGCTCTAGCTAGTTCTTCCGGTTGAGAACGAATCATTTAGTTTATATGGCCAATCGATCTGTGATGCAATTGATGTATGTCACGTACTTCCAAAAAGATTGTAGATTGTCGTTTTGTAGTTCAAAACTAACTACAAAACGACAAGTTTTATGAGACGAAGTATCTTAAAAGCATTGTGTGGTGTTGTATACACCTCAACTCAAAGCTGCACCGGCGTACCTCCGTGTGACGTTTTTGCTTTAATTCTGTAAATTTAAGCAGCGCACGGTAAGGTTTCCTAGGGACATTATATATATATATATATATCCTGTCACTTGGATATATACACGTTCGAATGAGAAGTGAGTGAATAAAATAAAACAGTGTTCAATCTCCACTGGTTGTTTCATATCTGTTATCACACTTAAGAAACTAAAATCGGAGATAAGGACAGGCGACACACTCAAAGGCAACCGTCTTTGATAAGGTTAAGCGAGACGTGTCCGCTTCAGCGAGGATCTGACATGGCTTGGCTGAACGTACAAGAACACACGTTAAAATAAAGCTCATCTCAGTTAAATAGGTATCCGAGACATGTCATCCCCTCTGACAAATGGGAGACGTGTTTCAAACAAAGAGCGTCTCTAATAAGCGCAAGAAATGAGACGTAATCTACACAAAGCGCGTCTCCTTTGTCTTCACCATTTTGCTTCGGTTCATTGTTGATATCACAAATCACTGAACTTAGAACACATTCACTTGATAACTAAATCATTCACTTGTCGAGAAAATAATCAAATCCTTCCTTATGATACCTAAGTAACACGATGAACACACCACAAATTCATTCATTCACATAGTTGAAGAACACACAAGATAATATTCAATCACATAGATGAAAAAAGATAGATTTAACAATATTTACAAAACAGAAGCAAATAAAAACAACAAAGAAAAACTAAATCCTACTCCTACTCCTCCTCCTCCGGCGGTGACTCCGACGCTGGTGCAATAGGAGTTTGGGCCGGCTGCGTTGGCTGCACCGGCTGCGCTAGCGGTGCAATCTTGAGAATGAGGTTGCTCTCCGTCGCCTCCACAAGGTTTCTGCGGCCCTCGGGTCCAAGCACCTGGGCCATCATCTCGAACAGAATGTCGAGACTATCGGTCACCCCCGTGAGGGCGAAGAGGTAGTGGCCGATGATACCCATTCTAGTAAACTGGGGAAGGGTACCCAGACCCAAGGAACTCATGGCGCGAGATGTATTGTTGTACGTCTCTTGCGCCATAAGGAGGCGCTGCTTGGCGTTGAACCTCTCGGGGGAGCTGCAGCACAGTTTCTTGCACGGTGGCTCACTCGGAGGGCTTGGCGGCGGAAGGTCAGCCATGGTGGTGGTGGGTCATCAACGCGGAGAAGATGAAAAAAAGAAGAGGATTCAAAGTGAGTAACGCGCTTGTGGAGAACTCACGGGTGATGGCGCGTCTTAAATAAGGTCCGCGCGGAGTCGACGATGGAGCAGTTGGTTCCCCGCGCATTGATGGAACGATGGGACGCATCGATACCGACTCGAAGAAACGAAAAGTTGCGCACGGACGTCGCACACGTCTCTGCACCATGCTGCCGAAATTAAGTTCTCCGCAGACCTCGTGCCACGCGTCTCTCTTTCGACAATGGAAGACGTGCTTTAGCTTAACGTGCGTGTCTCTTTGTTATAGCGCGTCTCACATTTATCTCCCTTGTCTCTTTGTCTCTTCGACAATGGAAGACGCACTTTAACGTAACGCACGTCTCTCTTTGTTCTAGCGCGTCTCGCATTTATCTCCCCCATCTCTTTGCCTCCGGTGCTCCTTTACTAATCGATCAACGGTCCTTTACTAATCGACCAACTCCAGTGCGACCGCCTCCTCTGATCTCCATCGCCGTTGTCGTCGTCGTCGCCGTCCTCGTTGTCGTCATCGTCGTCGTCGCCTTCCTCCTCGCCATCGTCACTGTTCATGGCTGGTATCGGCTTGGCGCATAGCCGATTGAAGGAGGAGCGCTTGACATGGCGCAAGAACCATCCCCATGTATGTACATATGGCACACCGATCGCATGGTTGTATATATGTAGATATGCAATGGACTGATATCTGCATAGGATTTCTCCGCGAAGCCTGAATCGAGAGATTTATTGAAGTGGCAGTGCATCGTCCTGGTAAAGAGGGGGTAAGTCATGAAGAACAAGCACAATATGAGTTTAACCATCGTCCTCCTATTAATGAATTTCCTTTGTAGACTGCTTGGGTAGGTGCTTACTACCCCTGACAATCTCCTTATCAGAGGACTATCCATTGGTGCCTCCAAGATGCGCCTTTCCAAGTGGTTTCTTCCATCCAAATGTCCATTGCTCAGGAGCACTCTGCATTGGGATTCTTGATCAAGAGACTGTAAGATAGACCTATTTTGCTCATGTAATTAGTAATTATTGCCGAACTTATTTGAACTGGTTTCCTATGTTTCTTAAATTGATATTTCGTAGAGGTAGTGGACTAGTTTTATAATCAAAACTATACTACTTGAAGTTCAGCGTTTGCTACATCAGCCAAATGCGCCCGATGTTGGAAATGATTGCTATAATCTACTTACAAGGTTAGACACTTTTTGTTAGTGACCAACATAGGTTATTCATTCCTCCTTCGACATTTGTTAATTTAAAGAATGTCAATATTTTCAGGATCTAGGGGAATATAAGAGACGTGTTCGGGAGCAAGCTGGATGGTACAGTTTAGATTGATCAATGGGAGCTTTAGGAATAAGTTTAGAGGTCACACAATGTATGAACTATGAAATTCATAGAGTTGCAAATTATTTCTGAATTGCAATGTCATTGCGTTTGTTTATCCTTGAATTCCAATTAATCCATTAATTGCAATGTCATTGCGTTTGTTTACCCCTGCAACGGACGCTCACGATGTCGTGCGAGTGGCAATAGGGTGAAGAGTGCATGAGAGACGAACTTTAGAAAGGCGCGTCTCAGATACCTGAGATCCGACAAAAGGGAGACACGCCTTACTCGGGCACGTCTCTTATTTGTGCCGAATATCTTTTGTCCCACCTCCAAAATCTGAGCACGTTGTAACAATTGTATAAGGCATTGCGCACAACTTCCAGTTGGACACGCTGGAATGTCCTAGATGTTGTTCCTGGCTTAAGCACATCGTGGCACATCTAGGGCACTCTAGCGTGTCTAGGGCCACAAAATAATGCGAGACAGGCCTTGCATTGGTGTGTCTCCGATTTAAGCTGAAGATATTTTGTTACACCTAGGAAAGCTGAGCGCAATGCAACGACCATATAAGGCATTGCACACAGTTGCCAGTGGTACATTGCTGCATGCGAAAGATGTTCCCGTCTTCAGCACACGTGGCTCGTCTTTTGTATGCGGGAAAATGCCCTGATGCGAAAGATGATAATGCGAAACGTGCATTATATATGTGCGTCTCTGAGTTTTATTTTAAACTCTCTCGCGCTCTATGGCAAAAATATTCTCGCGCTCTCTCGACCAAAGGATGCTGAAATGAGAGACGGGTGTTATACAGGCACGTCTTCGAATTTTGCTATTTTTATCCACCGCGCCCTCTCTCCAAACATTTGGTAAAATTTTTTAGCTCTCGCGTGCTCTCTCAACCTAGAAATCGCAGCTCCTGAGCACGCCGCCGCCGTCGACCCCGACCTTCGCATCATCAGAGAGTTGAGCACGCTGGAGCACGCCGGCTCGTCCCCTGTCCTCGAAGCACGCTGCCACCGTCCTTCTTTCTCAACTTGCTCTTCATCATTGTCGCGCTGCCGCCGTCAACCCCGACCTTCATCATCAGAGAGTTGAGCACGCTGGAGCATGTTGCCTCGTCCCCTGTCCCTTGAGCACGTCGCCGCCTCGACTCCGACCTTGGTAATCGGTATGAACACGCCACCACCTTCACATAAGTGGAAATGTTCTCCCCGTCCCTGGAGCATGTCGACCTGTTGTCATCAGAGAGTTGAGGAACCGCCACTCCGGCGCCTACGCCAGCTCGCCCTGGAGCACGCCGCCGCCTCAACCCTACCCTCAGAGCGTGCATTCAAATGATTTTATTGAATTTAAGGATGTCCAATGAAGGCTCTTCGTTAATGAAGTCATTGATCCAAAGGGAGAATTTTCATTACGGTATACATTCATCTTTCTTGTTTATGTCCAATGCAGAAGTAATGTATTTATTTTGACTATCAATGTATATAATGAATTCTGATTTGTAAACCCTTGAAACTACAGGAACTGTGGTTGGCACTAGCATTTTCCGTCCCAGTGAGTTTGATTTCTACCTCTGCAGCCATGCTGGAATCAAGGTACTTATGCGATAATTGGTGTTTCTCTAACGAGTTTTTGATATCAGGCTATAAATGCATCAATAGAATGTAAATTGTTTATTTTTTCAGGGGACAAGCACACTATCTCACTACCATTTCCTTTACCATGAAAACAATTTCTCTACTGATGCTTTGCATTGCAGATGCCCATCAACTGTCTGTGCTACAAGTAAGCTCGGTTCTCCATTCACTAACATATATTTGCTACCTTATGTGACTGGTTAAGTGAATGTGACTGCAATTTGATAATATTTATATGATTTCAGTGATTTTATTGAATTTAAGGATGTCTCAATTGGAGCATTAGAGGCTATGAAGGCTCATCGTTAATGAAGTCATTGATCGGGAGAATTTTCATTACGATATACATAACTAGATAATGACAGTTATAATATGTATAATTAGTTACATTGTAATCAGGATGAACAGTCTTTGTTATGTAATTAGTATACTTGATAACCACGATTGACACTTTGTTAATATTTGATCGATTAATATAATTTAACGTGTGATCTTTTTGGCTATACATATGTTCATGAACAGTATGAACAATATGTTAATATATGAACAGTATGTTGCTGATACTGGTAATACAACTACCAAATCCTGGCTAGCTCCAAGATGCAGCCGACAATCAGGATAATCAGGGGTGGGGGCACCTAATAGGAGACCCTGATTTTAAACAATCCGCGGCGAGCTGTAGCAGTGATCGTCTCGGATAACCTACATAAATGAGACAAACTTCCATAAAGCCCATCTCAGATCAGTACACAAATATGCGACGTGCTACTTATAGAACGTCTCGGATCAGTCAATATATCTGCGACGCGCTTTGTTAGGACGTGTCACACATGTATGCTGATGGGCGACGCGCGTCACCGCGTCTCTAATGACCCCGTAAAGACCGTCTATTATGACACAAAGAAAGAAGACGAGCTTCTTTTAAGCATGTCTCGCACTTAAGATGAACGGCGACACGCCATAAGCATGTCTCTAATAACAATGTAATGCGAGACGCGACGACGGAGACACACACTTTGTTCGTCTTCTTTTTTTGTTAGGGCACGTCTCGGATGAGACTTTCTTACGTAGTGTATGGTGATTTCATATCTGTTTTCAAACTAATACAAGAGGCAGCTGCTTTAGGCGCTGTCGCAATTCACACAAGTGTAACTTAGGGACTGGGAGACATTGTGAAAATATGTAGCTGGAGTAGTTAACACTGCTCATTTTGAAATTATGCAATTAGGGTAGTTAACACTGCTTCATGTAAAATTCCATACTTTTGTTCTGAGTTGTCATGGTATGAAGCTTTACATTGAGCTGCAAAGCATATCCAATATATCATCAGCCTACCTCCATGTCTAGACAAGATTGTCACAATGGCCTTCGTTTGAGGTCTCGCGACCATCATTAATATTTTTACCACTAAGTTGACATGATTAGTTTGACACCAATCACTCTTCTTCATGATTAAGGTTATGAGCCATTTAATTTTTTTTGTACACCCTATCTTTTTTTGAAACCTCAAGAGGCAATATATTAAGGCAGAAAGGTGTTACAACTCTGTGATCAAAAGTGGAAATAGGAAAGGAAGAAAAGAGTGGAATGAACAAGAAAACCATGAGAAATTTACGCTGCCGAAAGCCAGTGTGAAGAGACGATCACACAACACAATCACAAACCAGTCCTGTTATTCTGATCTCAGCAGACGCGCCATATGCCTGGCTCCTGCCCGACTCCAGGAGGAAGCAAGCTGCCTCGCATCACCTAGCAAGGATTGGATGGATCTCTGTTTTCCTTGAAAAATCCGTGCATTTCTCTCGCACCACAAGGTCCAGCATACCAGAATTATCAGAGATCGAGTCCCACTCATCTGATTTTTTGTGCCCAATGGCCCTTCCCTGAAAACTTGGATGAGATTCGGGTGCTGCTGCATGACCGTGGAGTGGAGAGCCGGTATGGAGGTCCTTTCTGAGACTAAGTCCCACACCGTAGCAGCCACAGGGCATTCCAAAAAAAGGTGTGTGATAGTCTCCAAGTTTCTGTAGCACATTTGACAGAAATAGGAATTTGGCCACCCATGCCTTTGCAGGCGGTCCGAGGTCTGAATTCTATTGAGCAGTAGGAGCCAAGTGAAGACTTTGCAGTGCGGTGGGGCCCAATTTTTCCAGATAAGTTCGGGAAAATCCGAAGAGATGGAGCTAGACAGTTGAAAAAGATAAGCAGAGCGTGCCGAGTATTTACCGTCCCCAGTTAGTTTCCAGATGATGGTGTCCTCTCGGGTGTCATGTGGGTCGAAATTGATGTCCTGTAGACTCTCTCACAGAGCAAGAAGCTGGTGTAACAATGGTACTGTTATGTTTGTGATGACATCCTGGATCCAGTTATTGTTTGACAGAGCATCCGCCACCGTTCTCCTCTTCTTTTTGCAGCACTTATAAAGCTCTGGACACATAGCAGCGGGTGCCCTTCCTTCCAGCCAGCTCGCTGTCCAAAACATCGCTGTTTTTCCATTATGGACTGACACCTTTGTTGCCACTGCGAATAGCTCTAAATCAATATCATCCAGTGGTAGCTGAGATCCAATCCATGGCCTGGTAGGCGCTGTCCACTGGAGCCAGGGCCATCGAAGGCGTAGGGCCCTGCTGAAAATCCATAAGTCAATAACCCATAACCCTCCCTTATCTAGAGGTCTACAAACTCGGTTCCAGCACACTTTAGCCTTCCCTCCTTGTATGTCCGTCGTCCCCGACCAGAGGAAGCGGCGCCTTAATTTGTCTATGTCAGAGATGAACTTTTTCGGTGGCTTTAGGGCGGTGAGGATGTATATAGGCATGGCACTAACCGTGATTCTCACCAATTCCCGTCTTCCTCCCATCGACAACATTTTCCCTTGCCAGCCGCCAAGTCTAGTTGCTATCTTGTACAAGATGTACTGGAGATGTACTGAACGCAACGGACCTAGCGTGATCGGCAAACCTAGATAGCTGATGGGGAAGTCCTTCCTTTGCCCAACAAAGTTTGCTAGTGTCTGAGCACATTGCTGCTCACTGCACCTGATCATCGAGGCTGTACACTTGGCCCAATTTAACTTCAAACCAAAAGCTTCCCCAAAAGAAGTCATCATTGCCATAGGAAATCTCATTTCAGCCTGAGAGGGGTTCAGTAGAAGCATTGCATCGTCAGCATATAAGTAGAGCCTGCTCCTTGCAGTTCTGTCCGTGAGCGGTGACAGGAGACCCGTCCTGGTTGCCTCATCAAAAACTGCCTGGATGGTGTCGAACGCGATGATGAATAAGTAAGGAGATAGAGGATCTCCTTGTCTCAAGCCCCTTCGATGCTGGATTTCTTGCCCACGTATCCCATTTAATTGAACAGAGAATGATGCAGTTCTCAGTAGGGAGCATATCCACTCTTGCCAACGTATCGGGAAGCCTCTTCTTCGTAGGAGCTCCATGAGATATTCCCACGACAGAGTGTCGAAGGCTTTTGATATGTCCAGCTTGAGGAGGAGCAGCTGTTTATTCTTTTGGTGGTAGGACTGGACCAAATTCCGGACGTACAGGAAGCTATCCTGTATGCATCTCTGCCGAATAAAAGCACATTGAGAGTTTGAGATGAGAACGCCTATAATTGGGGCAAGTCTGAGAGCAAGCACCTTCGAGACTAATTTGACAAAGGAGTTTATGAGACTGATCGGTCTGAAATCGGCAGGTGACTCAGCAGATTCGTGTTTGGGGATCAAAGTAATGCTGGCTTTGTTTAAATGGGCTAGCGTGTCAACATGCAGGTTGTAGAAGCTCTGGAAAGCCAGCAGTATATAATCCTTTATTATGTTCCAGCATGAACGAAAAAAATCCCCTGTGTATCTGTCCGGGCCGGGGGCCTTCTCCGTTGGTAGTTCTTGTACTGCCCTCCATATTTCTTCAACCGAGAAAGGTGCATCCATCTGGTTTTGTGGGAGCGCAGCCAGGTTCAGTGCCTCCCAGTTTATGCTCAGTGTCCTTTGGTGCTTCTCACCCAGGACATCATTGAAATAGGAGTACAGTGCCGCTTCCTTGTCACCGTGAGTATAGACATATTCCTCATTTTGCAGTTTCAGTCTTGGGATATATAATTTCCTCTGTCTGCTAGCAGCTTTTGCATGAAAAAACCGTGTTGTAGCATCTCCCTCTCTGAGCCAAATTGCCCTTGACGCTTGCCTTCGTTGCGCTCTTTCAACTGCCACCAGACCCAAGATCCTGACCTTTATGTCTCTTCGAAGCTGCAGTTCATCGGTCATGAGGGATCGATGCTCTTGTGCCTCGTCAAGTCTAAGGATGACCTCATTTGCTAGCTGCAACTTCAGACTGGTCTGACCAAACATCTTCGCACTCCACTGTGTTAGTTTTTTGGCCGTGTTCCTCATCTATTGATGGATACGCATCAGGGGGATGTCCCCGTTACTGTCGCCTCCCATGCTTGCCTGACAACATCATGGAACCCTGGTACCCATTGCCAGAAGGACTCAAAACGAAATATGTGCTGCGCGGTGGAGAGTCCTGCTTGGATAAAAGCAACGGGCAGTGATCTGAAATTGAAGTTGAAAGAGCTTGTAGGTAGGTGCCAGGGAAGGCTTCCTCCCAGGCGATGTTGCACACAACACGATCCAGTTTTACCATCACCAGATTTTGCCTCTCATTTGACCAAGTAAACATCCTGCCATGCATTCGGATGTCCAAAAGTTCCAGATCGTCCATTGTGCGTCTGAAAACACCCATCATTCTCCTATTTATGTTTAGATTGCTCTTCTCCCTTGCCTCTCGGATGAGGTTAAAATCCCCCAAGCAGAGCCACGCTCTGTCCGGCCCCAGATTTAAACCTTCCAGTTCTTGCATAAAGCAATACTTCAACGGTTCATCTGTTGGCCCATAAACCGTTGTCATAAGAAAAGAGAAGCCTGACCCTTGCAAGGTACAATTCATAGACAGGCAGTATTCTCCATAGATGACCTGGGAGCCGTGTATGTGGCTGGGATCCCAAGTCAAAGCGATCCCACCCCTTGTACCAGTTGATGGGAGACAAACAATCTGTCCCAGAGCTCTTCCAAATGTTTCTATCTGAATCCTGGAGTTGAAAGATTGGAGTTTTGTCTCTTGCAAACAGGCTATGGACGGCTTGCATGTTTGTAGCAGTGCAGCCACTGCTTCCCGTCGAACTGGACTATTCAGTCCCCACACATTCCACGTGACAATAGATAATTGATCACTCATTTACAAAACATAAATCTGCTACTGGAAGGAACACCTTCTGATCATCACAAAAGCCTGGACACCTCTGCACTTCCTGACATATCCTTGGAAGAGGCCCCCATTGTTCCCAGGGCCTGAGTCTCCTCTGACTAACACAATACACATTCCTTTCTTGGCTTCGGATTACATGAGTCAGCAGCCAGAAACCCCAAATTCTGCGACTCAGTTGACTAGCCACAAACCCAGACATAACATAAGACACACTTAACATGGATAACATGGATAACTGCTAAAAGTTGCTTCACATTCCTGTTGCTCAGACAGCAACCAGTTCCCCCTGGGTTGCCGCACTCAGGGCTTCGTCCACCGTGCTGATCCCCTCGGTGTGAAGGGACAGGGCGGCTCTGATGGCTTGGATGGCTTTCTTTGGCAGCAGGCTTTTGAAGGTCTCCAGGTATTTGGCAACTGCCGCGTCGCCGATTTCTTCGTCTTCCCCGACGATGTCAAGCTCCCGGATGAGACGGTGCATAGCCCTGAGTGCAGTCGGTACCACATATTTTTCTGCTGCGAGGCGCGCGCGCTCCTGCGCACCGGTTCTGCCGAGACAGAATGGGCATGACCACGACGGGTCTTCGGAGGGTCAGACAGGATTGGACGCGGGGGCGAGGGGAAGACGTTTGCGAGGAAGTCATCTTCCCCCACCGATGTTGCCTCTGTGGCTTGTTGCACTTGTGGCGCTGGCCCCTCTTGAGTCGGAGCTGGTGGCAGTTCTGGACCCGGATGTACCACTGCAGCCTCAGGCTCTAGATGGGGGGACTCCTCCAATGGTGGCGGACCTTGGGGCGCCATCTCGTGATGGAGAGGATCTTGGCAATTGGGTTGCACCGGGCTGGTGGCAGGCGAGGGCGACATGCAGGATCGCCGTGGTGGTGAGTCTCCAGTGGAGGCTAGCGACTTGCAGGTGACAGGAGGTGTGTCAACCTGTAGCTTGGGGGGCGCATCCGAAGCAAGCTTGGAGCCCGAACTTGTTGGGAGCTTCGGGCGGTATACCTGGCCCAGGAGCCGCGCTACCATGGGCCCTTGGAGATCCACCATTTTTGGTGCCGGCGCCCGTTTCAGGGGAGCATGCAGGCCAAGCCGCCCGCCCACATCGCCCGCATGCCGATGACCGGCACTGGATCCAGCACTCTGCGTGGGGGAGCGGGAACGATGGCGACCATGCGGCAAGTCAGACGCTGGGCAGCCCCATGCCATGATGTGATGCTTCCAGCTTGACGGCGGCGGGCGGCCGTCGTTCCCACGATCGTGATCGTGGTCCCGGTGGGAGGTAGCGGCCTGCAGGAAGCGCCAGGTCTGGTCACGGCTGGGGCACCATGAGGCCCGTCAATGATCCCCTTCACCCAAGTGAACGGGTGAAACCTTGGCCAGGACCCCTCTCCATCCCAGATGAATCAGAGGTAGGTAGTCCGCTTGTAGCTGAACCTAGGGAAGGAGAAGGCAGAACAGAGTGGTCATAGTAGTTATCCAGATGAATGAGCACATCAACCTGATGCCCCTTCGGTGGGGTGGCCATCTCTTCAGCCGCCGGCGGCCCATCTCCTAGACTTGAGCGCCCAGCACGTTCCGGGAAGAAGGTCACCGTCTTGGATCTCGGGAGAAGATCCGGGTTCTGCATCCACGCAACGAACCCAAACGGGTCCATCCTAGACTGCAGATAAGAGTCTTCAAGCATGTGGTCAAAGATACAAACGTCTCCGAGCAGCTGGCGCACGCCGTCCGCGGACTACACATGCAGGGGGAGGTGCTCGATGAAGATGGTCACTTGGTAGACCCAGCCGATGGTTCTGGCCGGATAGGGGTTCTACGGGAGCAGCCGGTGGCGTTCACCCTGGACTACAACCGAGCCCGAATGCACAGCATGGTCCCTCAGCTCTGGCAGGTCAAACCGCACCAGAAGGGAGGATGAGTTGAGGGGTGAGAGCAGCATGCTATGGACGGGGATGTGCAGCTGGTGGTGGATTGCGTCCGCCATCGCAGAAAGGTTGGCACGGCAGCCGAAGGTCGACAGCGCAACGGTGGCTGCCTGAAGGCGAAGAATCTGTTGTTGGGCATTCATGGCACATCCTACCACCACCGCTGCCTGGCCTTGTCGTGGTCGATCCTGAGGCTGACCAGGAACATAGGGCGAAGCCATAGTTGGAGGGAGTGGAGGCTTCCAAGCAGGGAGCGGGGGGAAAGTGAGGCGGCAATGGATGCCCGGCTTGTCCTGGAGGAGGGCGTGGTGAATCTGTCTCCTACCGTTGGGCCCAGGCGGAATGAGGCAGCGTCTAGCAAGGTGCCCAGAAGCAAGGCAGGAGAAGCATCGCGCTGGTTCACGGCAGGCAGAGGCAATGTGGTTAGAGGCGAGACACCGATAACATCGGCCGCGGAAGGCTTTTTGTAGCAAAGGTGGGAGGAAGGATTTTCTCTGAGTGGGCGGCTGGGGTATGGGGGGGGGGGGGCAGCGTGCATGCCTTTTCGAACGAAACACCTGCCATTCGTTAGGGGCATGGGCAGTCGGCGCAACTGTAGGGCGGGATGGGCTGGGACGACTGATGGGAGAGGGCGCTACCTGCCCCGTCCCTGTCCCTGCCAATGAGGGGATAGGGCGGAGACGGGAGAGGCCGCCCGGACAGGTCGCGCCCATCGACAGACCCGGAAGAGCATGCTGACGCACAACAGGACTTTGTGCAGGTGGATTTTGAGTCATAGCTGGCGACGTGGGTGCGCCGCTTGCAGTAAATTCCGCGGTGGCTGGGGGCAGAGGTGGTTGTATGGTCAGTAGCGGGTCTCCGGTGGAGGAAGATGTCGGGGAAAGATCGCCGGAGACCGTCAACTGCTGTCCACATGCCGAACCCCGGCCATCGGTCCTGCAGGAACTCCGTTGAGTCATGAGGACCATGACCGGAGAGAGCAGGGAAGGGGAAGAGCTGGAAACGCTCTTCCGCCCAGGGTATCCCATGGAGGCCAAAGCTGAGGAGTCACTATCGGGGATGTCGACGTCCCCCGAGCCCGATAGGAGAACAGGTAGCAGGGAGTAGTCTTTCTCCGCCGAGGGGGAGAACTTGAAGGGACCTGGGGGCGGGGTTCGCAGCGAAGAGAAAGGCGTGCAGAGAGGGGCGCTGGAGAGGGCTGGCGTCAAGCTTGACACCAATCCCGTCCCTGGCGGCGAGGATGTCAAGGGAGAAGCAGCTGACAAGCTCAGTGTCGGGGGATCGTTGGGGGGTGGGGGAGGCGAAGGGGGCATCAGCAACGAAGCCAGATGGTCCGACGGAGGGAAAGCCAAAGGAGGTTGCAAATGAGGGGAGGGGGATGGGGGGAGGGGGAAGGAACTGGCATTGCCGGAAAACACCAGATCGCCGAAAAAGGGATGCCGTGAGGAGTTACGTTACCATGATCCTGATGGGCAGGCAACGCCGGCTGCAGCCTGGAAGACGAGCTGGGGAAGGGAGTCAGGCGGCCATGGCGCTTCCGAGGACGCAGGCGGCAGGGCGCCGACGGCTGGGGAGCTGCTACCGTCAAAAGCTCGGGGGGGGGGGGGGGGGGGGGATGCTACCGTCGAAAGCTCGGGCCTGCTCCACTCATGTCTGATTCAATGCGTCCACCGACCTTGTACACCCTATCGTAGAGATGATTCAAAAGCATGGTGATAATTAATAAAGTGGTTTCAAATTTTAGTTGCTACTTTGGCACATGATCTTAGTAAGCTGATTTGGGTGAGGATCATGTTGTATACTCCATTTATCCAAAAAAATGTCGTTTTTTAGAACTAATTTTAGTTTTAAGAACATCATCTGTTTTAGATGGAGGGAGTACTTCAGTCGGCTTAACAAGTGGTTGTTTAATACCGAGAATGTTAAAACCAATTATATATGATTCACCAAATCCGTCACACTGAGGTTGTTTTAGCTCCACAGGTAACTCTTACCACCAAGTAGTGACTGGATAGTTTATTAGCTGCACTCACTCATCTGCGACGTCCACCGACCACCGCCCATCCCCACTACTGTATTACAAACTCTACTCATCCGAATATATATAAATACACGGCCGTATGGGAATACGGCCGGAAAGTAATCAAACTTCTCCTCTTGATTAACCCAGTGACTACACATTATAGCAGCTAAAATTCTGGCGCCTCATAATTTATGCGACATCTGCGAGCCCCATAAATATATCAATTGGCCAAGCACACGTGGATTAGTGCAAAACGTGGATTGACAGAACCACGTTGATTGTCAGACATTAATTACACCCATAAGAAATGTAATAGATCGCAGAGACATTACATCCTTAACAAATTTATTTAGATACTAGAGATACTGCTGCTTTAGAGGACATAAGGAAAACAATCGAGTTACATATCACAGGGATTAGAGTAGATGAAATGTGATAAATGGTTTACATATGTATGCCCTTTTCCCCAACCGTTTTTGTATCATAGCAAACAGTACCCATGTCAGCTAAGCTTAATCTCGATTTTTAGGTCTACATTGGGTAGTTAGTAAAGACACATACACTTCTCTCTTTTAATTATGCACCATAAGTCAGGGTCCGTTTGGATGTATGAAACGTTTCTAATTCTGGATAGAATTACTTGAAACTGATCCAAACGGTAAAAAAGAGAAACGTTTCAGAGAAGAAACACTCTGAAGTAATTCACTTTTTTGAACTGTGGAGGTGAAACACCTGAAAAGGTGTTCCACACCTTAGAACGATTTGGTCAATCGTAACTCCGGTCTAAATTCTAGAAAAATTACGAAGATTTGCCACCACCTTAGTGTCACAGTCCAAAATTTCAAACCATGTAAAAATCACTCCGAATTAAAATTTTTGGATAAAACACGAACACACGTTAATCATTAATACAAGTCAAGGCAAATGAGTGTGCAGATACAAACACACACCCATTTAAAAACGAACCAGACTATAAATAGAGTGGGAATGAAAATGAATGCGTATAGTATGTGGTCAATTTAAAAATATACACATACATGGGAGATCACAACTAATTAATATAAGCAAATTAAAGAGAACAATTTACTGATTAAAAACCATAGAAGTTTAGGGCAAACCCAATCGAAGTATATTTCTAAAATCAGCAAGAATTAAATAATACATATAAGCAGTATGGATATATATGTATGTATATATAGATGTATATGTATGTATATATATACATATGTATATATACTTATATATGCATATATATATATATATATATATATATATATATATATATATATATGCCAAACAATAATTCAATTAACAAATCAGATAGAAAATATCCAACAAGAACCAGAATTTAAGTTACCCAAAATGGATTCAAACTCAAATCAAACTGCCAAAGTAGATCCAAAATAGTGAATTAATTGAGCACAATTTAAATTCGATAAAACCATAATCCGTATCGCCCAAACTTGACTCAATACCAAAATCAAATCACTCGAACACCTTGGGAAAATTGACAATTTAAAATATCTGCATAAAACGAACTGGGAACAAATCAGCTAACTCAAAACCAAACCCAAATTTACATTGAATGAATCAATGCTGGAGAAAAATCATCAAACAAGTAAGCTCTGTTCGGGCTTGGCCCATTTTTCTCCCCCTCTGGTTTCTCCACTTCGGCCCACCTCCTTTTTTTTCCCTCTCCATTGCGCTGCCCAGCCTGGCCCAAGGGCGAACCGCCCTCCACCTTCTTCTTCCTCCCGTTACCCCTCTGAACCCGACCGCGCGCCCAGGAATCCCGCGACGGGACGTCGCGCGGGTGCCGCCTGGGGCACTGACACCGCGCCAGCCTTGCACGACTCACCTCACATCCCCTCCATCATGGCTTCGTCGACCGCAGCGTGCCCCTACCGACATGCTGCCTGCGCCATCCATGCCAAAAGCCGCGCTGTAACCTCGACCCCGAGTTCCGGTGATGGGACTCCACCCCATCGCGTCGCCTGGCTCCTACATCACGTCGCGAGCATGGAATCTCATCCCCAGCTGACAATCATGGCGTGTGCGCCATGGAACCCGCACTACCCTGCAAGCTGCCCTCCCGAACCGCATTCGGCCGCCTTACCTCGTCACCCGCCTCTCGCGCCTATAAAAGCCGCCCCTTCCCCTCCCCCCCCCCCCCCCCCCCCCCCCCCCCCCTAAAATCTCCGTTCTGTCTCGAATGTGACTTAGCACTCCTCACACTTCCTTCCCGAGCACCAAGCGTGCTTCATCGAGCGCCCCTCGCCGTCGATTGCCAGACCCCCTGTTTTCCACAACTTTGTCCGCCAAACCATGTTCTCGATCCGGTGAGAGTCTATTCCCCTATTAACCTTGCCAGTACATCCATCAACTAGTGCTTTATCTAGAACGTGTGTTAGTTCATGGAATAGCTTAGTATAGCGAGCGTTCGTTGGCAACCCTAGTTGCGCCGCCGCGAACGGCCACCACGGCTCGCCGCCGGACACCGTCGACGCCTCCCCAGCCCAATCCTCCTTGCCATTTAGACTAGCGTAGTCCGTAGTTAGTATAGGTATATCCCCACGTGGCGGAACGCGTTCGAGAGTGAGGAAGCGACGCGCTACCGTCTGCTCTGCCGCCGTTGACTGTCGCCCACCGCCGTTCAACCCTTATCGACCGGTACGAGTGCCCCAACACCCTTACCACATGCCGGAACGCGTCACCGGCAAGCCTTCCTGGTCTATTGAAGCACGCACGCGTAGATCGACAGTGCGATGCCATGCGCGGCCGCCACGGCCCGCCGCCAGCCGCCGTCGGTGCCACCCATGCCCGGCCAAGCCACCCGATGCCTTCGCCGCACAATATAGCATGTCTACGACAACTTGCTGCCTCAAAATCCTGCACCAACGCACCCTTCACCAAGCGCCGCCCCGACTCACTGCGACGGCTAACCGCCGGCCGTCGTGGGTGCCTTTCCGGCCTTGCCAAGACCACTGAGGGATTCTCCATTCCCTGGGACACGAGCTCAACGGCTGTGTTGAAGAGGGGACCACACACTTCTGCGCAAAGCCGGCTCCGGCGAGCTCCCGTGGCCATCGCCGTCGCCTCCCCTGTTTTGCCTGTGCTGTGCCTACGTGGCACGCACATGGTCACCACATGGGCGCCAGCTCACCTGACTCGGCGCCACATCAACGCCACGCGCACACCACCCCTGCCACACGCGCACAATGCCCTGGAGTCCCCTACATGGACATGGTCCGTGTGAACCAGTGAGACAAGGACCGCTGTCGCCTGGGGTGCATCCATCTCCACCAGCGTGTGCCCACCTACCAGCCTTAGGTCACAGATTGAATCACTACGCAGACACATGCGTACACACAACTAGTGCAGAGGCCCAGTGTCAGCCTCACAAAACGCCACGAAAATGCTAAGTCCACACAATTGATATACACAGAAGAATAAAATCCACATTTACTGATATAATAAAATTATAGAAAATATCCTAAAAATCCTTAATTGCTTTTAGAACATATTAGGAGTGACCGGTAGAAGAAATTAAGTGTATATATTGTGGTAGATATCATCAGGTTGTCTAAAACGAAATGATGATAAAGAAATTAAAAAGAAATCATGTTATGCTCTAAACTAATAAATAATTTTAGAAAATAATTATCTAGGAGTTCCCAAAAATTAGATAATGATTATTAGAACATAAAAACAATAATTATTGACACAAATAAATTTTAGAAAATGTGAGGCTTATTATTAATAAAATAATTCAATCAACTAGGAAATTGACGATACCCGTATTTATCCTCACAATTTGATAAAGCCTTCACAAGTAATTATATACAAAATTCTAGCATTATTATTTGGCATCTAAAACATAATGTAGATAATACTTGGTTAATGGAAACTATGGGATAATTAATTATCATTCTCATAGGAACATCATTTAAATAACCATGAATTAGCAAGAGGCACATAGAAGTTTCCAACAAGATAATCTTTCCATAAGGAACCCTCTAAATAATTGTGGGAACATGGTGTAAATAGAAATTGACTAATATGTAATATGGAATAGGTAATTGGTGTCAATCCCATAGGAAAATCAAATGAATAATCATAATTAGTAGAATACACATAGAAACTCCCAGTTAAGTATATAATCTCTTTGTATACGACCTTTGAAATATTCCTAGGACTTTAGACAATAATTGATTAGAATTAAATATGGGATAATGAACTAACTAGTGTCGTTGTAGAAAAGTAATTAGGAAGCTATTGGATAGTGGGAACTCTCATGTAAGCCCTAAATAGAATATATCCTCCGCTAGTAATCCTCTGATGTCCTAATATCCATGCACTAAAGGAATTCTAGAATAAAATCATAACCTTTAGAGTATGCTGAGATAATAATATATTAAGAAATAGAATGAGATGATAAGTCACACACTAGTCTTCACTAGAAATGTTTCCTTAAGCTCAAACACGTTAGGATTCATGATTAGTCTCTAAAATAAGTGGGTCTTACATTAGGAGATTTAATGAATATACTTTTGTGAATATAAGATGATTATCAAGAAATCTCATATAGGTTATGGTTAACCCTTGACCGTAACATAAATATTTTATAATATAAACAAGTGAATTAACCATAATAGTCACAAACACTGTATAACTAGAAGACCCAATAAAAACCGTTATAACCTCTCAATGACCAATTTGATTGGTCAAATAAATAGTAATGTTCCTAAATAAGCTGCCAGTAGAATGACGTATCCTCCGATATTCCTTCTCAGATCTTAGAAACAGTGTTAATAAATGATTTTTTGTATTCATTGGAGTTTTATTTGGATTTCTTGGATCTTTATCGATAAATTGTATTTTCTTCGCATAGCTACATACTTAGTATTCGGAGAGTTTGCGAAGGAGATATTCAAGGTCTGGATCATGAAGGACAGGATAAAGACTTTGATAAACCACCGTAAAGGCAAGCTCTAACTCCTTGATCATATTTCACCTATGTTTTGCAATCGCACCTATGGCCTGTTTTCATTGCATGACTGTATGTCTATTTTAAAATGTTGTTATGCTATGAACTACTTGATGTGGTAGCATGATCTATGTTGATGACTGAATGTCGGTGTTAGCTACTAGCCAACGATAAACAGTAACATGATAGTTACTCGCTATCAATGGCTTGAAACAAGACACTGCATCAGTTATGGTAATAGTAGTGACTATCACAACCCCCCCTTGACCTTGACAACACAACCCCTTGACAACCTGATAGCTTCATCGCTGTGCTATAGCAGCGATGTGAGCACCTCCTTGTTAGTAGTACTATGCTTAGGAACCCCTGCGATGTTCGCATCGCGAACCACTACACACTGTATACATGATTGCGAAATGTGTTAAAAGGTGTTTGGTGGTGTGAGTTAGGATATGGGTGGGATATTAATGAACTGTGTGTGTGAAGGGGGAAGGGTGGTCGAGGCGGGTATGGTGATGGGATGCCGCGGGCTCCCTAAGAGGTATACCAACTGCGGCTGTGTATTCGGTGTAACCCGCCGATTGGCGCTGAGTGCTTCAGTAGTAGTCTGATGACCATGTTTTCCGGACTACTCTTGTGCTGAGTACTTCAGTTTAGTTCGATGCTGTGTGTTCCGAACTAGTCCTCTTGCCAAGGACGGATGGAGCCGCCTCACCAATATAAGGACCGATTCATTTGAACTCAACATAGTGATTTTGTACAACCACAGAACCTGTATGGGCAGGACTCGTCCTACCTTTCTGGTAACTGCCACATGAGAAAACCTGTAGAGCCATGGAGGGCATGGTGGACCAGGAAATGGCACAGAGACCGAGGGTCGTTCGGTGTCTGGATGGGTAGTTAATGCTTGAATAGCCCCTGCGTCGGGCCGAGGTGTGAATGTGGGGTTACTCGGGGAACATGGGATGAGCGTGCGTTACTCTCTGATCCAGAGTACGTAGCCTGTGGGTAAAGTGTACAAACTCTGTAGAGTCTTAATCTATCCGGATAGCTATTGTCACAGTCTTGGCATACTATGCTTTGGGCTCCAATTGATTAGTATTAGCGCATCTCCTTGATGTGTGTGTGTGTGGTTCACCGAGGCCACCGTGTTTTGGGAAAGAGTTGGCATGCGTGCCAGAGTCGTCAGGGCCTTGGGTCCGAAGACTCATATAAAAGTAAGGGAACTGGCGGGATGGTTTGAAACTCCCCCAGGGCCCGCCAACAATAATCATACTGATTAAACTACTTCTCCCTCTTATTACAAAACTCTTTTCAAAGAGAACCTTGCATAAAATGCTTTTTGGCAAAACTATGCCGTATGGCCTCTCCTTGCTACAAGCCCCAATGCATGAAACACCTCCCCTTGAGTAGTGTTAGGGCTTGCAGAGTACCTTATGTACTCACTCTTTCTTTATATGTGGTTTTATCAGAAGACAAGGAAACTGAAGCGTGTGAGGATGACGACTAGGTCTAGTCCTACTTCCCAAGTCTGCCTGTTGGGCATGGCGCCGTTATGCTCCGTTGTTTCTGAGAATTTATCTGTTTTGGTGGCCATACACGGTCACGTCCAATGTAATTTAGATCATGTTTGTAAGACTTATATTATTTATAAATAAATAATCGTTGTATGGATCTTGATCTATTCTGTTGTGCATTCCAACTACTAATTCAGGGATTGGTACGGGATGCACAAGTGGACCCACGGAAGGTGGGTCCTGACAGAGTGGTATCAGAGCCAGGTTGGCCGTAGGACGAAACCTTAGAGTCCTCCTATACCCTGAACATATATTTTGAAAAGTATAAAACTATTTGTGAAAGATTCTCTCTCTCCTATATGTTCCTTCCACACTTATCTCCTTCTATATTGAAAACTTAATTTATTCCCATCGATTGTGCCGCTGACCTCAACCAAGCACACCTTCGTCGTTCAAGAGTAAGATGGACACCAACGCAGCATGAAAGGTTGGAACCATGCAGTGTTCGCACCGGTCTATTTGAAGATTCGATGAGTCAAACAACCTTATAATCAATTCAAGGGAGTACGTAAAGATAAAGGAAGCAATTACTCTACTAAGGCTACTAGAAGATGTCATCGTCGCGTGTCAAGAACGACATCACGATTGGTGGAAGAGCAACCACGTGCAACACTACATTCCGCAGTCCCATCGATAAAATCATAGAATGACCGTAGTGCCCATGAGTAGAATGGCTTAGCCTATAGACATAGAGTAAGTCATGAATAGAACGATTACTAGTATAATATATAAGTTTGTAATCTAGATATGTTTGGGTGTGATTTGCTGGTTTTCATTTGGTTCTTTGATTGAGTGAAATTGTGTGCCCTAATACAACACAAATCAATAATCAAATGAAAGAAGATAAGTTGGGTGTTTAATAAAATAAATACATATGGAATGCGTGTATATATATACCTACACACGTATATCTATATGTGTATCTAATATAATGTACAAAAAAAATACATAAAATAAAATTTAAACTATACATACGTACATATATACGTGAGGATAATAATAACGACCAAAACAAGATCTTTCACTCCCCTTTTTCCTACTAGATCATCGCAATACCCATTCAGGAGCCTATCCCTGTTCGAGCTCACCATGAGCACACTGCTCATGCAGGAAACCGTCTCGATCCAAGTACTCCAGTTAATCCTTAAAGTCAATAAATAAATAATTAAGTGCATAAATAAACCAAACAAAACCAACAAAACAAAACTACAGATAATAAATTTTAAATCAATAATAATAATAATAATAATAATAATAATAATAATGAATCCACACTAACAAAAAAACATAGAAGTTAAAATCCTATTTAAGTGGGGTAGGATTTCAACGGATCTAAAAGCCCATAGGACAAACAGTGTGGATCATACCCTTATGGATTGGTTGGCACACCGGCAAGGATATACACCATCTGCCAACCGCAAGGTTACTATAGTGAATGATGTCGAGATAATGGTAAGAGGTCAGCCGCAGGATCTCCCATGAAATTCATGACACGTAGTTTGGAAGCTACGCCCCTGGAACGAGTGTCGAAAACGTATACATGCTCAGGTATAGATCTGGAAGGATTACAAAGAATGGAACCATACATAGGCATGAAGTTTCCGATCACGTCAACACTGAAAGCAACACTGAGGGCAAAGAGATCCTACCAGATGGACACATACTAATTGATCAAACACAAGAGACATACCCGTAAGTTACAATTGTAAGAAGGGATTTTCTGACTAAGTTCATCACCTTAGGGAACTTTAGAGTTGTGGTCAAGCAGGAAGAAAACAAGCTCAAGACGAGCATCGTCTACCGAGCATCGCATGAAGTAGCAGAAAAACCCATCACCCCGAGTCAATGACTTGCTTAACCAGTTAAGAGAGATAGGTGCACCTGTGATTCGGGATCAAGTTAATACCAATTCAAGATCATATATGCTCACGTCATGAAGCCGGTGCTCGCGACCCAATGTGGAAAATACGAGTTTCCACAGTGATGGCCTTCGTACGGACCAACACATCAGTCTGCTTCTGGATTTGTATGGGCAAGATAGGAGTAGAAAAGCTAGCAGCAAACCTTCTGTGGACAAGCCCTAAAATCCAAAGTCATGGTAGTGGACCCCACAAAGTCTAAAGATGTCACCTTCTGGGACCCTGTACGATACATGATATCAAGCAGCACTAGTATGGTCAGAGAGGAAAGAACGTCATTATGTGGCCCAACCCATAGTAAGGACCCTAAGAGGCACAAATTGGAACCAGCGGTAGTCAACGGTAACAATAAACAAACAACCACTATGAGAATTCACCACCAAGGTAGTGATTGCGTGTACCCTAGGAAGACACCAGTGTGGGGTACAAACGAATTTTTGGAACTAAGACATGTTGCCTCCATGACCAGTCAGACCAGTTAACACAATAGGAGCCACCACCTAATGCTGTGGGCACCACACAAGACTGTTAGATACACTCCCCTCGAGGTGTGCAATCACACACAAGACACGTACAAAGTCCTAAAGGGCAAGTACTGCTTGATGCAATGGATCAACATACCGATGTTGCATACCGAGAACTAACTGTACGAATACTTGAACCTGTGGCACTGTAAACAAGGGTAACTGCAGTACAGTGATGTCAAGATCAAGGAAACAACCACCTCAAGTAACTAAAGATAACTCTAGAAAATACATTATTTGCGACCTAAGACATTCTTCGAATCTCGAGGACGAGATTCTATTTAAGTGGAGTAGATCCGTCACAATCCAAAATTTCAAACCATGTAAAAATCACTCCGAATTAAATTTTTTGGGTAAAACACGAAAAAACGTTAATCATTAATACAAGTCAAGGCAAATGAGTGTGCAGATATAAACACACACCCATTTAAAAATGAACCAGACTATAAATAGAGTGGGAATGAAAATGAATGCGTATAGTATGTGGTCAATTTAAAAATATACACATACATAGGAGATAACAGCTAATTAATATAAGCAAATTAAAGAGAATAATTTACTGATTAAATACCATAGAAGTTTAGAGCAAACCCAATCGAAGTATATTTCTAAAATCAGAGGCAAGAATTAAATAATACATATAAGCAGTATGGATATATATGTATGTATATATAGGTGTATATGTATGTATATATATACGTATGTATATATATATATATATATATATATATATATGCCAAACAATAATTCAATTAACAAATCAGATAGAAAATATCCAACAAGAACCAGAATTTAAGTTACCCAAAATGGATTCAAACTCAAATCAAACTGCCAAAGTAGATCCAAAATAGTGATTAATTGAGCACAGTTTAAATTCGATAAAACCATAATCCGGATTACCCAAACTTGACTCAGTAGCAAAATCAAATCACCCGAACACCTTGGGAAAATTGACAATTTAAAATATCTGCATAAAACAAACTGGGAACAAATCAGCTAACTCAAAACCAAACCCAAATTTAAATTGAATGAATCAATGCTGGAGAAAAATCATCAAACAAGCAAGCTCTTTTCGGGCTTGGCCCATTTTTCTCCCCCTCTGGTTTCTCCACTTCGGCCCGCCTCTTTTTTTTTCCCCTCTCCATTGCGCAACCCAGCCTGGCCCAAGGGCGAACCACCCTCCACCTTCTTCTTCCTCCCGTTACTCCTCTGAACCCCCGCGCGCCCAGGAATCCTGTGACGGGACATCGCGCGGGTGCCGCCTGGGGCACTGGCACCACGCCAGCCTCGCACGGCTCACCTCGCATCCAATCCATCATGGCTCTGTCGACCGCAGCGCACCCCTACCGACCTGCCGCCTGCGCCATCCGTGCCAAAAGCCGCGCCGTAACCTCTTCCCCGAGTTCCGACGATGGGACTCCACCCCATCGCGTCGCCTGGCTCCTACATCACGTCGCGAGCATGGAATTTCATCCCTAGCTGGCAATCGTGGCGCGTGCGCCACGGAACCCACACTACCGTGCAATCTGCCCCCCCCGAACCGCATTCGGGCGCCTTACCTCGCCACTGCCTCTCTCGCCTATAAAAGCCCCCCCCCCCCCCCCCCCCCCCCCCCTAAAATCTCCGTTCTGTCTTGAATGTGACTTAGCACTCCACACACTTCCTTCCCGAGCACCAAGCGCGCTTCATCGAGCGCCACTCGCCATCGATTGCCGGACCCCCTGTTTTCTGCAACTTCGGCCGCCGAAGCGCGTTCCCGATTCGGTGAGAGTCTATTCTCTGATTAACCTTGCCACTACATCCATCAACTAGTGATTTATCTAGAACGTGTGTTAGTTTATGGAATAGCTTAGTATGGCAAGCGTTCGTCGGCAACCCTAGTTGCGCCACCGCGAACGGCCACCACGGCTCGCCGCCGGACGCCGTTGGTGCCTCCCCAGCCCAATCCTCCTTGCCATTTAGACTCGCGTAGTCCGTAGTTAGTATATGTATATTCCCCACATGGCAGAACGCGTTCGGGAGTGAGACCGCGATGCGCCACCGTCCGCTCCGCCGCCGTCGGTCGTCGCCCGCCGCCGTTCAACCCTTACCCACCGGTACGAGTGCCCCAACACCATTACCACATGCTGGAACGCGTCACCGGCAAGCCTTCCTGTTGTATTGAAGCACGCACGCATAGATCGACGTCGCGACACTGTGCGCGGCCGCCACGGCCCATCGCCTGCCGCCGTCGGTGCCACCCATGCCCGACCAAGCCACCCGACGCCTTCGCCGCACAATATAGCACGTCTACGACAACTTGCCGGCTCAAAATCCCGCACCAACGCACCCTTCACCGAGCGTCGCCCCGACTCGCTGCGGCGGCTAACCGCCGGCTGTCGTGGGTGCCTTTTCGGCCTTGCCAAGACAACTGAGGGATTCTCCATTCCCTGGGACACGAGCTCAACGGCTGTGTTGAAGAGGGGACCGCACACGTCCGCGCAAAGCCGGCTCCGACGAGCTCCCGTGGCCACCGCCACCCCGCCTCCCCTGTTTTGCCTGTGCTGTGCCTACGTGGCACACATGTGGTCGCCACATGGGCGCCAGCTCACCTGACTCAGCGCGACATCAACGCCAGGTGCGCACCACCCCTGCCACACGCGCATAATGCCCTGGAGTCCCCTGCATGGACATGGTCCGTGTGAAACAGTGAGACAAGGACCGCTGTCGCCTGGGGTCCATCCGTCTCCACCTGCGTGTGCCCACCTGCCAAACTTAGGTCATGGATTGAATCGCTATGCACACACATGCGTACACACAACTAGTGCAGAGGCCCAGTGTCAGCCTCACAAAACGCCACAAAAATGCTAAGTCCACACACTTGATTCACACAGAAGAATAAAATCCACATTTACTGATATAATAAAATTATAGAAAATATCCTAAAAATCCTTAATTGCTTTTAGAACATATTAGGAGTGACTGGTAGAAGAAATTAAGTGTATATATTGTGGTAGATATCATCAGGTTGTCTAAAATGAAATGATGATAAAGAAATTAAAAAGAAATCATGTTATGCTCTAAACTAATAAATCATTTTAGAAAATAATTATCTAGGAGTTCCCAAAAATCATATAATTATTATTAGAATATAAAAACAGTAATTAGTGACACAAATAAATTTTAGAAAATATGAGGCTTATTATTAATAAAATAATTCAATCAACTAGGAAATTGACGAAATCCGTATTTATCCTCACAATTTGATAAAGCCATCACAAATAATTATATACAAAATTCTAGCATTATTATTTGACATCTAAAACATAATGTAGATAATACTCAGTTAATGGAAACTATGGGATAATTAATTATCATTCTCATAGGAACATCATTTAAAGAACCATGAATTAGCAAGAGGCACATAGAAGTTTCCAACAAGATAATCTTTCCATAAGGAACCCTCTAAATAATTGTGGGAATATGGTGTAAATAGAAATTGACTAATATGTAATATGGAACAGGTAATTAGTTGTTAGTCCCATAGGAAAATCAAATGAATAATCATAATTAGTAGAATAGACATAGAAACTCCCAATTAAGTATATAATCTCTTTGTATACGACCTTTGAAATATTCCTAGGACTTTAGACAATAATTGATTAAAATTAAATATGGGATAATGAACTAACTAGTGTCGTTGTAGAAAAGTAATTAGGAAGCTATTGGATAGTGGGAACTCGCATGTAAGCCCTACATAGAATATATCCTCCGCTAGTAATCCCCTGATGTCCTAATATCCATGCACTAAAGGAATTCTAGAATAAAATCATAACGTTTAGAGTATGCTAAGATAATAATATATTAAGAAATAGAATGAGATGATAAGTCACACACTAGTCTTCACTAGAAATGTTGCCTTAAGCTCAAACACGTTAGGACCAATTTGATTGGTCAAAGAAATAGTAATATTCCTAAATAAGCTGCCAGTAGAATGACGTATCCTCCGATAAGCCTTCTCAGATCTTAGAAATAGTGTTAATTAATGATTGTTTGTATTCATTAGAGTTTTATTTGGATTTCTTGGATCTTTATCGATAAATCGTATTTTCTTCGCATAGCTACATACTTAGTAATCGGAGAGTTCGCGAAGGAGATATTCAAGGTCTGGATCATGAAGGACAGGACAAAGACTTTGATAAACCACCGTAAAGGCAATCTCTAACTACTTGATCATATTTCACCTATGTTTTGCAATCGCACCTATGGCCTGTTTTCATTGCATGACTGTATGTCTATTTTAAAATGTTGTTATGCTATGAACCACTTGATGTGGTAGCATGAGCTATGTTGATGACTGAATGTCGGTGTTAGCTACTAGCCGACGATAAACAGTAACACGATTGTTACTCGCTATCAATGGCTTGAAACAAGACACATCATCAGTTATGGTAATAGCAGTGACTATCACAACCCCCCCTTGACCTTGACAACACAACCCCTTGACAACCTGATAGCTTCATCGGTGCACTATAGCAGCAATGTGAGCACCTCCTTGTTAGTAGTACTATGCTTAGGAACCCCTGCGATGTTTGCATCGCGAACCACTACACATTGTATACATGATTGCGAAATTTGTTAAAAGGTGTTTGGTGGTGTGAGTTAGGATATGGGTGGGATATTAATGAACTGTGTGTGTGAAGGGGGAAGGGTGGTCGAGGAGGGTATGGTGATGGGATGCTGCGGGCTCCCTATGAGGTATACCAGCTGCGGCTGGTATTCGGTGTAACCCACCGATTGGCGTTGAGTGCTTCAGTAGTAGTCCGATGACCATGTTTTCCAGACTAGTCTTGTGCTGAGTACTTCAGTTTAGTTCGATGCTGTGTGTTCCGAACTAGTCCTCTTGCTAAGGACGGATGGAGCCGCCTCACCAATATAAGGACCGATTCATTTGAACTCAACATAGTGATTTCGTACAACCACAGAACCTGTATGGGCAGGACTCGCCCTACCTTTACGGTAACTGCCACATGAGAAAACCTGTAGAGCCATGGAGGGCACGGTGGACCAGGAAATGGCACAGAGACTGAGGGTCGTCCTGTGTCTGGCTGGGTAGTTAATGCACGAATAGCCCCTGCGTTGGGCCGAGGTGTGAATGTGGGGTTACTCGAGGAAGATGGGATGAGCGTGCGTTACTCTCTGATCTAGAGTATGTAGCCTGTAGGTAAAGTGTACAAACTCTGCAGAGCCTTAATCTATCCGGATAGCTGTTGTCACAGTATTGACACACTATGCTTTGGGCTCCTATTGATTAGTATTAGCGCATCTCCTTGAAGTGTGTGTGTGGTTGGCCGAGTCCACCGTGTTTTGCGAAAGAGTTGGCATGCTTGCCGGAGTCGTCAGGGCCTTGGGTCCGAAGACTCATCTAAAAGTAAGGGAACTAGCGGGATGTTTTGAAACTCCCCCAGGGCCTGCCAACAATAATAATAATGATTCAACTACTTCTACCTCTTATTGCAAAACTCTTTTCAAAGAGACCCTTGCATAAAATGCTTTTCGGCAAAACTAAGCCGTATCTCCTTGCTACAAGCCCCAATGCATGAACCCCCCCCCCCCCCCCCCCTTGAGTAGTGTTAGGGCTTGCGGAGTACCTTATGTACTCACTCTTGCTTTATATGTGGTTTTATCAGAAGACAAGGAAACTGAAGCGTGTGAGGCTGACGACTAGGTCTAGTCCTACTTCCCAAGTCTGCCTGTTGGGCATGGCGCCGTTCTACTCCGCTGTTTCTGAGAATTTATCTATTTTGGTGGCCATCCACAATCACGTCCAATGTAATTTAGATCATGTTTGTAAGACTTATATTGTTTATAAATAAATAATCGCTGTATGGATCTCGATCTATTCTGTTGTGCGTACCAACTACTGATCCAGGGATTGGTACGGGATGCACAAGTGGACTCACGGAAGGCGGGTCCTGACACTTAGCATGCTTCGGAACAGTGGCCAAAATTTTTATCTTCGTTTTTTTTTTCTAAACTTGTCAACGTGATAATATGATCAAAATAAAAACTTACAGGAACAAAATAACAGCCATGATATGTTACAACGTTCTTACTAGGGGTCAACATTACGACCGGAGGCTATTTTTGTATTACAAACATAAATAAAGAACAACCACAAACCAGCCAGTGTTAAATGGGTCAATTCAACATTTCTCACCTCTCTCCTAAAACTGAAATACATATGCTAGCCAAACGGTTTCTAAAGTGATTCTATTCCAGAGTCTGAAACCGTTTCAGCATTGAAACTAAAATGTTTTTGATTCTGTGTGAATCTGGAACCGTACCAAACGGGGCCTCAATATCTTATCATTTTCATTTTTTAGATGATGGTTAAGTTCTAACCTTCTCCTTATTACAAGTGAATACAAATGTAGATACTTACAACCTATTATCTAGAACAAGACGATGATAACTGGATAGCTAAGCACACGATAGTGGAACAGACATCTTCGACCAATATGTCATGCTCATCCTCACACATTTTCTATAGGAGCATTTCATAATCGACATACATGTAGTCCTTCGTAGAGTACCTACATTTAGTAGGACAAGTGCTAGTTAGAGCACTTAACCACTAGGTTAAACCTCCATTTGTCATAGCCCAAATTTTAACAAACAGTAAAAATTATTCCGAATTAAAATTTTTGAGTACATCTCAAGCCATCAATTATCATCAACTTAAAATCTTGGCACATAATTTTTTTCAAACGAGAAGTGTAAGTGCAAACACACTCATATCTTTTCTCAAAACATGAAACTCAATAAATAAATAATTCTTAGAACGGTACAAATATGTGTACGTGTGCCTAACCACTAACTTAGGATATGACAAATAAATCAAACAAGAAAATAATTATTTAATGGGTAACCATATATTTAAAATATAAATCTGCTCAAATTAGAATTATTGTCCATAAACCAAATCCCAATTTAAAGCTGAAACTCCAATTCAAGTGTGTGAAAGAATTGAGGAGATTAAGGAAACACCCTATAAACCAAGCATAAAATGATTTAGGTCCAAATCGAATTCAAATTAGAAATTAAATAGAAAGCAAAACTGAAAAATGCACTAAATAATAGGAAATATACAGAAAGTATGTTGAATACTCGAAGTGTGCGATCGACACTTCCCCCGGTACTATTGGATCGTAGCCCGCGAAGGTTCTTGATTGGTTGCGGCGCGCGTGAGATTATGAACAAGATGGAGACACCAGGGATTTACGTGGTTTGGGCCGCCTGAGCGTAACACTCTACTCCACGGGTTGTGTGTTGTATGTATGAATCTGTGTGGCGCTTGTGAGCGTGTGAGCTTGCATGATCATGAACCGTGCGGCACAACCCTTTTATAGTCTAAGGACTGGCCATTATAACACTTGCCTGGCCCGACATGTGGCCCTGGCATAGTTAATAGCCTTAATACACGATTTGCGAGTATTAAGAGTGATTAACAGTGTGATAACACACCTTAATGATGACGTTACCCCTATTAACAGCCCCCTGATCGTGTGTCATTAATATAGCATTAATGACCCGTAACCAGGTCATGTAACTGTCCCTCAAAAGTACAAGTTGTTGGAGATTTGTGAGTCTTCTGTTGAGGTCCTAGGTCCAGAGGCTTGACACGTGGTGGATCCGGAGCTTCCCATCGTGGAGAGGCAGGTCCGGAGCCATTATACACGTGGTAGCACCGGAGCTTCCCTCTACTGGGGGTTAGGTCCGGGGTCACTGGACACGTGGCAAGACTGGAGCTTCCCTATGAAGGGAGTTAGGTCTGGTCTTGTGTTACACGTGGCAGTGCTAGAGCTATTAAAACGAGGGAGGCGGGTCCGATACTGTGTAACACGTGCACTTCAAAGGTCTTCAACTTGGACGGATAGAACTCCTTAGCTTTTCTTGCGGTATCGTGGGGTACCCGATACGCAGGGTACCAATAGTGGCCCCCGGGCCCACCTCTGGGACAAATCCTTTGGGTTAAGTTATTCTACTAGAGGTGGGACCATCTTCAATTCTCGTCTTGCAGCTTCAAAGGTCTTCTGATATGCTGTTGGGGCGATGGTCCACTGTTAAACCATCACCGCGTGGCTTCTTTTGAATGCGGCAGGTGAGATCCTCGCGTGCGGATCCCACGCAATTGAAGGTCACCAGTTCCCAATGCAAAAACCGTATCGGTTCCGCGCGCCTTGTCAGGTCGCCGTCCTCGGGCTTCCAACCTTCCGTCATGACAACAGTTCACCTAGGGTAATAACTTCGGCCTTTCCGCCAAACTTGACACAGGCCCATTCGGCATTGGCAGGGTGGATTTTTGAAAACGTGATCTTAGTCCCATTGCGGTTTCCATCCAAGCGTTGCGGAGGATTACTTAAGAAGGAAAGCCCGCCCAGTTTGAGGACTCTTTAAGCTTTCAGTCAAACTTGCGCTCAGAGCCTTCCAACCTTTTCTTAGCTTTTCCAACTTCCGCTCCACTTTGCCACAATGGAGTTAGGTCTCCCCGCAGCAAGATCAAGACCAACGAAGATCTATCGAGGGTCCAAACCAACATGGGGTGGTCCAGCAATTCCTTCAATCGCAACATCCACTTCGGCAAGCTCCCCTTCAAGAAGGAGCACACCGGGGAGATGTTGTACTTCTCAGCGTACGCCATGATGGGTCTGATCCCACCTTTTTCAACCTTCTTCTTGATGCCACTGGATTTATACAGCCTCCAGCTTCACCACCTCGGCCCCCACTCCCTCTTGCTGGTGGCGACTTTCGTCCACTCCTGCGAGATGTGGGTGGGCGTGCCTCCATGCATAGAGCTGTTCCAGATCTTCTACATGGTCCACACCACCAGAAAGGGGACGGAGATGATCGGCTTCTACTACTTTGTGAAGCGGAAGAACTGCCCCTTCAAGTACTTGAAGTCCTTCCCTTCCAGCAAGTGCGATGATTGAAAGAAAGATTGTGTGATCATCGCCGTGGAGGAGCACGAGAGGCTAGAGCTGCCCAAGGGCCTTCCCAATATCGACACCGATGCCTAGAACGTAGTTCCAGAACTGTCAGATGGGTACAAGCCCATCCTGGAAATAATCCAAGAATGCGTAGAAGGGGGCGGGTGACCCCTCAGATGGTCCTCGGGAATTTTTTGGTGAACAGGTGGGTTCCGCTGAAGACCAGAGAGTGGCTCGCATGGGCTTTCAATAGTGAAATGGATCATAACTGAATTGAAATCAGTTTGAACACCAACTTTAATGATGAGGTATTGAAGCTTCATCTTAAGAAATTTCAGAATGGGGCTATCTCCCCCGACGCCTTGGCTCCGCCGGCTGCCCCCTGCCTATGAGTATGATTCCAGAGATCAATAGGGAGGTTCAGAGAAGGATGCTAGTGTTGGACGAACTCGGCGTGGTGGAGAGGCGGTCAACCTCCGGGGTAGCAATCCCTGCAGCTTCAGAGAGGGTGGCCCCCACTGCTTTAAGTCAGAAGGTGGATGATGCTGGCAAGGGCAAGGGCAAAGGCAAGGAGCTGGCCGAATCTTCCAGCCGGAAGAGGAAGTTGAAGCATGCTGATGGGAGCCATGTTAGGCCAGCTCCATCTACAACTACTCCTTCTCCCCGCGAGGTAGATCTTCAGCGGCCATGCCTCGTCGGGTGCAGGCGTCCTCAAGGGGCACTAGCTCCAGGAGATCAACTCAGGCCCCAACACCGGGTGTGGGCTCCAGGTCCGGAGGTCCTTTTTGCCAAGGGAGGTCCCGACTGAGGCGACGCCGAAGACGGCGACAAGTTCCAGGAAACAATCCGGAGCTCCGGCCACACCGACCACGATGGGATCTCGCACCGATCGCCCGGTGACGAAGTTCCGCGCCAGTTGGAGCGGTAACCTCCTAAGGTAAACATTACATCCACACCTTGAGTTGCTGGTTTTATTTTTGTCATTTATTGAATCTTTTGATTCTTCATTTACAGGGTGACGAAGAAGGGCACAAAAGCTCCAACACCCGCCACAGCGACTGAAGCTGTGCAAGGGGAAGTTCTAGCTCCGACCCTCGAGCCTCCCCAAGTGGTGGCTGAGGTCAAGACAGCTCCGACGTCGGCTGTCATGGATCTGGATCCTGAAGCGCCACCAGAGGTTCCTGTGGTAGCGCCGGACCACGAGGGAGACATTTGTGAAGATGGGCCAACAGCAGCAGCGCTGGCGGCTGAAGCTTCGGCGCAGGACACGGAGATGGCGGAAGCCCCAACATTTGAGCTGGAAGCAACCGAAGCTCCAACGCATGTGCCGGAAGTTGTTGAAGAGCTGGTGGGTGAGACGGTTGTGCCCAAAGCTCCGGCCTCCGTGCCGGAGATAGTTGAAGCTCCGGCCTCCATGCCAAAAATGGTTAAAGCTCCGGCACCCGAGCCGGATGTAGTGGATGTACCGGCGCCTGAGTCAGCGGTAGTGGGGGCTCCAAACAAAGCTCCAGCATCCGCCTCGGAGGTGATTATTCCGGAGGTGCCCATGCTTGAGCCGGAGCACCCGGAAGAGTCGGCGGCCAGCCCTCCGTCTACAGAGCCGACGGTTGAAGATCTAGTAGGGGGACCTTCGGTGTCAGCACCAGATGTTGAAGTTCCCTTGGTGGGACCCTCTTTGCCGCTGGTAGAAGCGGAAGAGGTTCTAGAGGGCGGCCCTAGTGATGCAGGACCACAGGGAACCGCGCTTGTGGTGTGGGACCCAATTTTTGTGCTTGAGGACCCCCTGGAGCCGGCGGAGAAGACCCCGGTAGGTCCGAAGCCTATCCCTCTGGCGTTGTCTATCGACAATGCCTGCTCTAGTCTCTGTCAAGTTCAGCTCGCCTTCGACCACGAAAGCAAGGTCCTCGAAGAAGAGTGCCACATCTTGAGGCGTTGGCGCAACATACTTCACTTCGGGACGAAGCTAACGCAGTCGAGGCTGGCGGACCAATGTGACTGGATAGACCAGGAAAAGGCCCGGCTCACAAGGTTTGAGTGCCAGCTCACCGAGAAGGAGGGTTTGATCAAGACTCTCGACGACCAATCCCGGGCGCTGTTTGAGTAGGCCAAATAGGCCAACGAGGCGGTGAATGACCGCCATGACAACCTCAAAACTTTCCATGAGACACTTCTCAAGCATCGGGAAGGTCTCGATGAACGGGAAGAGAAGCTCCTGGAACAACAAGAGGATATTTTGAAGAGAGAGGAGGAGCTCGCACAGAAACTGTCTCTGGGAGAGCGAAACTTGGCTGACCGCACCAAAAAGCTTGATCTATGGTGCAAGCAAGAGGAAGAGAAGCATTGGAAGCTGGGGGATGAGCTATCCAGAAGAGAAGCTGATGTAGCCACCAAAGAAGGGAAAGTGAGAGGCAGGGAGAAGGACCTGATCGAATGGTGGAACCACATCCACCTCCGGGAGATGGAGCTTGCCGACCGCGAAAAGCAAGTAGCTGAGAGTATTCAACAACATGTCAAAGTGGTTGAGCGCCTCGCTCGGGAAGGTTCGGAGCTTGCGGCAGCCAGAAGGTCACTGGAGGAGCTGCGGAGCACAAGGGCAACTGAGTCCCAACAGGTGTGGGATTTTCTGGGGCATGCCGACCGATCTTTGGTGCAACTTGGCTTCAGTCTGGTACGTCTGGAGAACCCAACACCGCAGCTAAACTAGGTGCTAGTGGCGCTTAGCTCTACTGGCAGCAAACCCAACGCGATGGGTAACATCATCATCGACTAGTTGGTGACGGAGGGGAAGTCTCTGGCCAAGAACGTGACCGAATATGTTCTAGCATGTTAGAAGAGCCGAGAACCCCCAACTCTCTCTAGATCTGGTCTTCGAAGGGCCCATTGTCAAAGAGGAGGATGCCACTAGGGCTAGCGTTCAAGAAGCTGCCGAGAAGTTTGCCTCGTTTTTCCACAGGACTTAGAGCCTCCAATAGATAGGATATTTTCCTTCTGCCTTTTGTTGTAATCCTCATTTTGTAATCCAGTACTTCAGATGAATGAAATACACTCTTTGAATGAATGAATTCCATTTTATGTTTGTCTTCAGTGCATTGTCCTTTATCTTGTTGGCCCCCTGATAGATGTACACAATTTGGTTGTGAACCTATACCAAAAGGTTTTGATAATGTCTTACTGACTTGAACACTTTTAGGTTTGAAGTTTACCTCCGACACCTCCAGGGACCCTTTGTTGCATCGATGGCGAGCCCGTTGGGAGTTGTCAGAGCTTGATAGGTCCGATAAAACGCACTATCAACGTATAGGACGTCGACAGCGGGCCCCTTGGGGTTGTCAAAGCTTGATAGGTCCGACGGCGCCCACAGTCAAAGCATAGGACATCAACGGCGGGCCCCTTGCGGTTGTCGGAGCTTGGAAGGTCCGACGGCGCCCACTGTCAACGCGTAGAACATCCACGATGGGCCCCGTGGGGTTGTTGAAGCTTGATAGGTCCAATGGAACCCACTGTCAACGCGTAGAACATTGACAGTGGGCCCCCTGGGATTGTCGGAGCTTCTTGGCTTCGATGATATCCACCATCAATGTGGAATACGTTGACGATGAATCCCCTCAGGGTGATTTCTTCAACATCTTCGCTTGAATCATCATTATTCTTCACGTTGATGGCGGGCCCCTTGGGAGTTGTCAGAGCTTGGTAGCTCTGACGGTGCCCGCTTTCAACATCTGAAACGCTGACGGCCGGCCCCCTTGGGGGATGTCGGAGCTTAGTAGCTCCGGCATCATCCACCATCGTCATGAGTTTTTATTTTTCCTGTGCTTCAAAGACAAGAAAAATAGTAAAATTCATCCTCTCGTCTATAACTCTTTCGTGTCTTATTTTTCTTTTTGTAATTTTAGATCCAAAGGAACTCAATATTATAACAAGGACATTGACATAATCTTTTTGGATCCGAATGCCTTCTGAACTCGCCCTACTGAGGCCTGCTGGAATGTAGGTAGAGTGGCGTACTTAGGATGCTAGACCAGACTAAGTCAATAGCACTCTCCGGACGTGTGTTGGCTTGGTGTTCAGGCGAGTAGACCGTCCAGCAATGCTATGATTCGAAAAAACCAACAATATACTTGTACAACATATGAGTAACTTGGACTAAAGGTCAAAAAGAAATGCACAACTTCGTTATAGACAATGAGGAAAAAGGATAATAAAAGAAATTGAGCCTGTACAAAATTAATGCACGTGGAGTCTGCTTTCACACAACAATGTCTTTCATTATAGGTCCGAATTACAGGGGGGACAATGACACACTTAGGGTACAAAACCAGTCTAAGTGTGCTATACATCTTGTACTAACCCAGGGAAGGTAGCTACACTTTTAGTGCTGTGATTGTGTCAAGTGTTGCTTGAACTTCCTGGACCCTCCCGGAGGGGTCCGGATGTTCTCCCAAAGGACCGACCTGACTCTGTGTATGGACTCTATAATTTACATTGTGTGTAATTACAGACTCACCTCCATGATACTAAGCATAAAACTTACAGAGGTGCTTGATGTTCCAGGGATTAGGATGCAGGGTCCCATCCCTAGTTGCCAAGCGAACGCATCCGGGATGGGATACTTTGATCACTCAGAAGGGACCTTCCCAGCTGGGGGAAAGTTTGTTCATCCCTTCACGAGTTAGTATTCTCTGCAGTATCAGATCGCCTTCCTTGAGCTGTCGATTGCTCACATGCATTTGATGATAATAACGTGCATTCTAAACAGCTGCTTGGCACCTTCCCTCGTCAACGAGGTCAAGGTCTTCACACCAGAGCTGGTCCTGCGCGGCTTCTTCGAAGGTCCAGACCCGGAGTGACCCCATGGTGATCTACGGAGGAAGGACTGCTTCAGCTCTGTACACTAGGAAGAAGGGTGTCTCTCCAGTAGACCTGTTAGGTGTTGTCATGCTAGCCCACAATGCGGACGGAAGCTCCTCGATCCAGCTGGCTTTTTGATTCTTTAGGCGCTCATAAGTTCGCACCTTGAGTCCTTTCAATATTTCTGCATTTGCTCTCTCGGCTTGGCCATTACTTGCTGGATGAGCTACTGATGCGTAGCTGACTTGAATGCCGAGGTCTTCGCAATACTCTTGAAAAGATGCACTTGTAAATTGGGTTCCGTTGTCAGTAATGACTCTGTTTGGAACTCCAAATCTTCAGTCTATGGACTTCAAGAACTTGATAGCTGATTGCTTATTGATAGTCACAACTAGAGTTGCTTCCGCACACTTGGTGAACTTGTCGATGGCGACATACAGGAACCTGTAATCTCCGATGGATTTTGGGAAAGGTCCCAAAATGTCCATACCCCACACAGCGAATGACCATGTAGGAGGTATCTTTTGCTGCGACTAAGCTGGAGTGTGAATTTGTTTTGTGTGGAACTGGCACGCTTCACACTTTTTCACCAACTCAACTGCATCCTGGAGTGCTGTAGGCCAGTAGAAGCCATGCCAAAAGGCTTTACTGACCAGCGTGCGGGAAGACGCGTGGTTCCCACACTCACCTCCATAGATCTCCACCAGGAGCTCATGGTCTTCTTCCCTTGCAATGCACCGCACTAGGACACTGTTGGCACCGCGCCGGTAGAGATCCCCTTCTACCAGCGTGTATCTTTTAGCCAATTTGACTATCCGGTCAGCGGATACACCGTCTTCAGGAAGGTGGTTGTCATTCAAGTAGCTCCGGATCTCCGAGATCTATGCATCAGATCTAACTTGAGCTTCTGAGTCTTGCATGGTTCCTCGGAGCTTCCTACAACACCTACGACCCTTGGTTGGCGCCATGGTAACAGGGCCACCGGGACCGCCATCATCGAGGTGCTGGTCTCGCCACTTTCGCTCAGTTCAGTGAGATGAATGATTGGTATTGACAATCTTCACACAAAGACTCCATCAGGAGCTGGAGCTCTGGTTGAAGCCTTCGTTGAGAGTTCGTCAGCTTCTGCGTTGTTGAGATGCTGGACATGGCAGAGGTCCAGGACGTGGAAGTCATTCTGGAGCTTCTAGACTTCAAGGAGATAGGCAGCAAGTTGAAGGTTGTTGCAGCTGCATTTGCCTTTGACTTGCTTGATGATGAGCTGCGAGTCACCCATCACTAGCATTTGCTTGACGCCATATGACAGTGCCACCTTGAGCCCATAAATGAGAGCTTCATACTCTGCCATGTTGTTGGTCGCCTTAAAATCAAGGTGCACAATGTATTTGACCTGCTCCCCGGTTGGAGCGAGGAGAAGTATTCCAGCTCCAGCCCCCTGTTTCTACACGGAGCCATCGAAGTAGAGGGTCCAATGAGGCTCGATGAAGACTGGGACCTTGGGTTCCGGCTTCTGCTCACTAGGGCCCCCAGGATTTGATGGAGTAGGAGTCCACTCCGTCACGAAATTGGCTAAGGCTTGACTCTTAATAGCTTGTCGCGGCATAAATTCAAGATTGAATTCTTCCAGCTCTGCTACCCACTTGGCGATGTTCCTAGTAGAATTAGGATTATGTAGTATAGCACGCAGTGGATAGGAGGTTACCACTGATATCTTGTGGGCTTGGAAGTAATGACGAATCTTACTTGAGGTAATAAGAACTATGTAAAGCAGCTTATGGACCTCAATGTACCGAGTCTTGGCGTCGTGGAGTACTTCACTGATGAAGTACACTGGGCGCTGGATGGTCCAGACCTTCCCGAAGGGGTCTGGAGCTTCTTGTTGAGCTTCCCCGACCATCCCAGAGGGGTCCGAAACTTCTTCTTGTTCAGCTGTATGAGCTCCCTTGGATGAGAGAGGTTGATCCTCTTGCATTCCGCCTTGAGGATCCGTGCCTGGAGGATGGGACCCAGACTCGCCTTCTGGTAGCTCCGGACCCTCTCGGAGGGGTCTGGGCCCCTGAACTGGAAGTGGTTCCAGTCTTTCCGCAACCAGGACCATGCTGACAACCTCCATAGTTGCCAAAACGTAAAGCAAAAGAGGCTCACCACTGTTCATAGCTACCAGTATTGGTAGTGTGGTGAGGAGCTGCTTGAGCTCTTGTAACGCATTTTCTGCTTCTTCGGACCAATAGAATGGCCTGGACTTCCTCAAGAGTTTGAAGAAGGGTAGCGCCTGTTCCACCAGTCTGGAGATGAACTGGCTGAGCGCAGCTAAACATCCAGTTAGCTTATGGACGTCCTTGACGCAGGTTGGAGGCCGCATGTCTTCAATGGCCTTGATCTTCGTTGGGTTTGCCTCAATTCCTCGGTGATTCACCAAGAATCCGAGGAGCTCCCCAGAGCTAACCCCGAAGACACACTTGTTTGGGTTTAGCTTGGTGCGCGTGATGCGCAACTTGTTGAAGACGGCTTGTAAGTTGTCAAGGAGTGAATCCTTGTTCTTGACCTTCACGGCGATGTCATCAACGTAAACCTCCACCAGGTCCCTGATAAGCTATCCAAAGTTTTTGTGCATAACTCGCACAAAAGTCGAAGCAGTATTTTTGAGACCAAAGGGCTTGGTAGTATAACAATACAATCCATCTACTGTTAAGAAGGGTATGAAGGTAGTACGCTCTTCATCTTCCCTATACATTTAGATCTGATGGTAACCGGAATATGCATCCAGGAAACACAATATCTCACACCTAGAGGTGGAGTCCACTATCTGATCTATTTTAGGTAGTGGAAATGGATTTTTTGGACATGCCTTATTTAATGTGGTGTAGTCGATACAAATCCAAAGCTTCCTGCCAGCCTTAGGTACAACGACTGGGTTTGCCAGCTATCTTGGGTGACGAACGTCTTGGATGAAGCCAGCTTCGAGCAGCTTGTTGATCTCCTGTCGGATGAAGTTCTGCCGCTCGATTGATTGCTTCAGGGGCTTCTGGTGTACTGGCCTGGCATCGGGATAAATCTTCAGGATGTGCTCAATCATCTCCCTAGGGATCCCAGGCATTTGTGACGGTTGCCAGGAAAACACGTCAACATTCGCCCGGAGGAAAGTGATGAGCGTGAGTTCCTATTTGTTGTCTAGACCTCTCGATATACAGGTGGTCTGGGCAGCATCGGAACCAATTTGGACGACTTTGACGGGAATGTCAGTGTTGCCGCTTGGCTGCACACGTGGTGCAGAGGTCGAGCCTCGATGACGAGTACTCGGAGGTTGAGCAGCTAGCTCTTTGCTGGAGGTTCCTTCCTGCGCTGTTGTAAGCGCGTGGAGTTCTTCTAGCGCAGTAACTCCCACAGTGCGGTCTTCGCGAATCTGGAGAACGCCTGAAGGTGTTGGCATCTTCAACACCAGGTAGACGTAATGGGCAGCAGCCATGAACCTATACAAGGTAGGCCTGCCCAAGATGGCGTTGAAGGGCAAGCTGATGTGTGTGACGTCGAAGACCAGCTTCTCTGTCCTATATTTCTCTCGAGTCCCGAAGGTCACTAGGAGTGTAATGGATCCGAGAAGGCTGATGGCCCCCGGACCTACCCCGGAGAAAGGTCTTGAGGGGCGAAGGTTCGAGAGTCGGAGCTGGATCTTCATGAAGGCTTCGTAGCTCAAGTGGTTGAGCGCTGCACCTCCATCCACCAAGACATGGTAGAGTTGGACATTGTTGATGGTTGGAAACACCACCAAAGGCAATTGGCCGACTCTGATCATGTTCCTTGGGCAGTCTGTAGCATAGAAAGTGATGGGAGTGTCCATCCACTTCCGGTGAGGTTCCGCCTTGGCGGTAGAAGCTGCAGCATCCATTTCGCGCCGCATGGTCTTGAGGATGTGGCGAGAGGTGATGTCCGAGGTCCCTCCATAGATGGTGTTGAAGGTCTACCGACGCTCGTTGTTGAAGATGTCAGAATCATCGTCGACTGTGTTGTACACAACCTTCAGGACCTTCTTGGGGTCCTAAAAGCCTAGCTCCGTTTCTGCCGGAGCTTCGTCGACTTTTTGTTTTCCTTTCCGCTGATGGAAAGGAGCTTCTTCCCAGCGCTTGTTGTAGCACTTGACAAGGTTTTGGACCTCCCGTCAGTCTACTAGGCTGTGTTTGTCCGTTTTATGGATCGAACACCACACATTTGGACCGCCGCCATCTTCGGATGAAGGTCGAGGTCTCTTTCCACGGCGTGGCCCCTGACCACCCAGAGCTGCAGCTGCCACAGCAGTATGCATGCTGGCCGACGGCTTCTTCTTGCCATTGGACTTTTTCTTCTTCTTGCCACTTCTGGAGGTAGCCGCCTCAGCTTTGGTGAATTTTTTGTTGGCCTCTGGAGCTAGCTTGGAGTGCATTTCACAGCCCTCAACAGCCTGGGCACACTTGTCAGCCAGGCTGAAATGTTCCGTGACGCTGGTGACCTCCTTCGTTGCCAGCTTCTCCAGCGTCTTCTTGTATCGGACACCCTGTCTAAATGCCACGATGACTGGAACGATGGAGATAAAGGAACTGGTATTGCGTACCTGAGAAAACCGCTGGATAAAGGATCACATCGATTCTCCCAATTTTTGTTGTACAAAAAGAAGATACAGTTTGGTGCCTGCTCGGGTGTAAGAACTCTTAAATTTGGCGGTGAACTATTGGCATAGCTCCGCCCAATTGTTGATAGAGTCAGGTGGAAGACTCATGAACTAGGACCTCGCTGTCCCAGTCAGAGCCACCGGAAAGTAGTTGGCCATCACGACCTCATTGCCACCCGCCGTAAGAATGTCAGTGGAGTATATCTGGAGGAACTCGGCGAGGTTGACAGTCCCATCGAATTTCTCTGGCAGATGAGGCCAGAACGTCTGAGGCCAGCAGACCATGCGCAGGTGCATGGCTACGGCTGAACAGCCACCCCCCACTCTTGAAGGAGGAGGGTTTTCCTGAGCGTCCCGCCTCTCACGAGTACACTTTATATGGACACGATCGTCCCACTGTCTGTAGCGGTGGTCGAGCTCCGACTGCAGATCATGCGTCGAGAGTCTCGACACAATGTGTGTGCGACGCGCTTCGGAGGGCAGCGACATCACCTGCTGAGACATAGCACGCCTTCGGTGCTGTGACACATGAGGACCAAGTCTTCCAGACAAGGTCGTATGCTGAGAAGGTGCTTGCCCTGAAGGGGGAGGACCTTGGTTGCTGATGGTATCAGCTGCGGCTGCAACCAAATGCTGCACATCAGCGCACCACTGCTCCATCGCGCCCTGAGGTGCTCCGGGCGCTAGTGGGCGCTCCAGAAGAGTACTCGCAGCGACCAGCACATTCTCAGGGTTCTTGTGCGTTGATGCCGTGACCGACGCGAGGACCCCATCCTGCTGTCCAACATTGTTGGCCTGAGCAGGTGGAGGTGGTGCGACGCCCGCCGGGACAACAACACCTGCTCGCTGTTGCACATTGGAGGGATTCCCCGAGCAGGTTGCATAGAATTGCCGTTGGATGATTCTGTGGCAGAGCTCACCATCTTGAAATCTCAACAGCTCCCCCTACCTGGCCGCCAAATGTTAAAGTTTGCGATCAACACTTCCCCTGGTACTACTGGATCATAGCCCGCGTAGATTCTTGATTGGTTGGGGCCGCCTGAGCGTAGCACCCTACTCCATGGGTTGTGTGTTGTATTTATTAATTTATGTGGTGCCGCCTGAGCTTAGCACCCTACTCCATGGGTTGTGTGTTGTATTTATGAATTTATGTGGCACTTGTGAGTGTGTGAGCTTGCATGATCATGGACCATGCGGCGCAGCCCTCTTATAGTATTACAACACTTGCCTGGCCCAACATGTGGCCCTGGCATAGTTAATAGCCTAATACATGATGTGCGAGTATTAAGAGTGATTAATAGTGTGATAACGTGCCTTACTGATGGCATTACCCCTATTAATAGCCCACTGATCGTGTGTCATTAATATAGCATTAATGACATGTAATCAGGTGTTGTAACTGTCGCTTTAACTGTCCCTCAAAAGTCTGAGCCATTGGAGATCTGTCGGTCTTGAGTTAAGGTCCTAGGTCTGAAGGCTTGACACGTGGTGGCTCCGGAGCTTCCCATCGTGGAGAGGCAGGTCCAGAGCCACTATACACGTGGTAGCACCAGAGCTTCCCTCTACTGGGGGTTAGGTCTGGGGTCACTAGACACGTGGCAAGACTGGAGCTTCCCTATGAAGGGAGTTAGGTCCAGCCTTGTGTTACACGTTGCAGTGTCGGAGCTACCCAAACGAGGGAGGCGGGTCCAGTACTGTGTAACACGTGCGGCCTTCAGATGTCTTTAACTTGGACGGGTGGAACTCTTTAGCTTTTCTTGCGGTATCGAGGGGTACCCGGTACGCAGGTACTGACAAATACGATTTGGATTCCAAGTAGAATGATTCAAAAATAAAACTGGGAATTAAACTAGAGAAGGGAAGGAAAACAGATAAAAATAAAAAGGGGCAAGAAGCCTGGCCCGACCTTTTTTCCCTATCCAGCATGGCCCATTTTGTTCCCCTTTTTTCCTGCGCGCAACCCTTTTCCTTTCCCTCCCCTGCAGCCCAGCCAAGAGTGCCACACCTCCTTCATCCTTCGTTCCCAATTAAAGCCGATCGGGGCTCCGGCTTTCCCGCAATGGGACACTGTAGGATCGAAGAGTACGTGAAAATCTACCAGAGGGGGGGTGAATGGTAGATTAAAACTTTTTCAGCGGAAGCAATGAAAACCCCTCAGCAGAAAAATGATCTGTTAAAGAAATCGTGTGTGAGACTAAACTATACTTGTTTCACCATGAAAAAAGTGATTTATATCAGAGAGAATCAAATCACAAATATGTCACAATAAGAATCACGAAAATCCGTCAAGAGAAACTCAAGTTACGATCGAAAGATCGAACAAAGGTCAATCTGTCCTACCCAAGAAAAATAGTTCTCGAATACTGCAAAGAAACTCGTGTAGATCCAAAACCACAAATCCAATGACCGTGAAATTTTAACAGATGATAGATAATCAAGTTTTTAAGACAACCCAAAAAGAATTACGTCAATTGGATCTGTAAAACTCGAGTTATGATAAAACCACCAAAGAAAGGTAGTGCTGTGCAAAAATACTCGACGAGGAAAACTTGTCTGGAACAAGTCGGACGAACAAGGCATAAAAGTTCCTTTAAACTACGATCTTTATTCAATAGAACACAAGAGGAACAGTCCAAAAGTCGTCTACAACGAGCTCTGGCCTCCCTTGCTTATATAACCAGCCCGAAGGCCAACTCAACTCAAATCAAAACTCTAATCCTACTAAATTCACGAATCGAAACTTTCCATAGCTGCTTAGGACTCTTCTATACGCAGATAGAAGCAATCTTAAGACTTCCAAACACCTTAGGAACATATCCCACATTCCTAAAACAACCCAAATTCATGACCCACACAAAATCCTATCATAATCAACTCAAAACTTTCCGTATTTGAGTCAAACACGACTCAGCCACAGCCTGAGTCCATAACCTGGTCGGTTGGACCTTTCCGACCAATTTTTTACATCCACATCTCTTCATCACACCTCGGAACCATGTATCCATGTCCATGCACTCCTTGCACATGTGAAAACATCTTCCAACGACGTCCACGATACCTTCATATGCATTGTTTTTGATTCAAACATGCTGCGCAACATCCTGATGAACTCAACCACAATTCCTCCCGAACTTGGTTGTTGAACCTCATCTTCTCTCTAAGACTTGTTCAATGGATCCCGTCACTGGCCATGTCTTGAACTCAAGCAACACCTGCACATGAACAAACAACCAATCCGTACGAGTCCAAGTCTGCGACTTGACTCTCCTTAGTTCCAAAACTACAACATCTTACGTGAGCACCTCACATAAGCATGTTGCAAAACCACAGTAAAACGATATCGGCCATATCAACCAAAACGCTCCAAAAACATAGCAAATGAATACTAAGCAATCTTTCCAATAATGTAAAGCAAGTTCGAAACATTTCACAGTCAAAGCAGGAACATTGCAATCAAGCACCAAACCTTGCCAAATCTAACCGGAGCTTGACCTGGAGCTTACGAAAGCTAGTAGAACGTAGCGCTGGAGCTTACCAAAGCTAGTAGAACCTAGCGCCGGAGCTTGCCAAAGCTAGTACAACCTAACAAAACATATCGGAGCTTAACAAAGACATGCCAGAGCTAAAGACAAAGGTCACCGGAGCTTCCAAAAAACATGTTGGACCTTGACAAAACAAGTCGAACCTATTTTAGGACTTTGCAGAAGCTTGAACCTAGAGTCGGACCTTGATAAAAAGGTATTTTAGAAGTAATTCAGAACTTTTATCATCAAAGGCAATGTATTCAGCACACATAGGTCTCACAATCTCCCCCTTGATGAATGCATTGGCAACACCACTTAAAATCCGAACATTGGCTTATTCACATTAAAAGTTTTGAAAACAATTCCCCCCCTTTGTAAAACAGAAATAAAATGAGAAGAAAAACAAATTCTCCCTTTGAGAAGAATCGTGCCAAAATAATTTTGAATATGTGCAATGTACATAAAGTAGTGTAAGCCATGCTAGAGATCAAATGTAATTTTCAGGTTTAGCAAGTCATGATCTCACAAACTTAACTATATCAAAACCTAAAAGAATGACACTTGTTGCTGCATTTTATTATTTTCAAAGCACAAATTTATATCATATGATATTTGTAAGAGATTATATGTGCATCTGCCTTATTCTAACCAACCAAGCCAAGCCTATGTCATTTGACAATCAGAAGCCTAAGGACATGGTTTTAGTCATACACAACTTCTTCCAAGTTCATATCTAAGTGCAATGATAAGCCATCTCAAAAGAAGAAGTGTGATGCATGCATATTCTCTTGATCTTTTCTCAAAATTTCATTTGATCATAAAAGCTCAACATGTGAGTTGATTGATTAATTTTTCATGATTAAAAGCACTTGTGAGCATGCAACAAGTTCAAATAGCAAGAAAGTTTGATCATGACTAGATTTAGTGTAAGTAATTATTCCAATTACTAGTCATGGAAAAAACTACAAAATGTATAACATGAGCAATGTAGTAAGAACTTTCAGCATTTAAAAGAAATCACAAAGCCATATATGCATGAGATATTATGATCATATTTTTAAGTTTTGATTCACATATATTGATATTCCAAATTTTAAAATCAACTCTCCCTCAATTTAGTTCTTGTGGATGCATTACCCCAATTTCACTATGAATAAAGCAAAAACGTGTGAAATCCAAAGGTTTTGTAAAAATGTCAGCCAACTGATGTTCGGTATCTACATGGTGAAGCACAATATTACCTTTTTCAACATTACCACAGAGAGAGTGATACCTAATGTCAATGTGCTTAGTTCTTGAGTGTTGCACGAGGTTTTTAGCAATGCAAATAGCACTAGTGTTATCACAGAAAAGAGGAACACTATCTAGATTTACCCCAAAGTCCTTAAGTATTTGAACAATCCAAAGTGTTTGTGAGCAAGAACTAGCAGCAACTACATATTCAGATTCAGCAGTGGATTGTGCAACTGAGTGTTGTTTTCTAGAGGACCAAGCAACAAGAGAATTACCAATAAAATGACAAGTACTAGAAGTACTTTTCCTATCAATCCTACAACCTCCGAAATTAGCATCGAAAAAAGCTCTCAAAGAAACAGTTGAGGAAGACGGAAGAAAAATGCCAAATTCTTGAGTTCCATGTAAGTATCTGAGAATACATTTGACGGCTTGATGATGTGAAGCTCGTGGGAAGGCTTGAAACCGTGCACACGCTGAATTGTATGTCCAGTCTTGATGCCGTGAGGTACAAAAGTGATCCAATCATACTTTGATATTCTTTTTGATCGACTGGTTCACCATCTTCATCAAGCTCAAGTGTTGTTGTTTTGCTCACAGGTGTCCGAATAGGCTTTCTTTTGTTCATGTTGAAGCACTTGAGAAGGTCTCTTGTATAATTCGTTTGATGCACAAAGGTACCTTCGTTGGTTTGCTTGATTTGCAGCCCCAAAAAGTAAGTAAGTTCACCCATCATACTCATTTCAAATTCGAAACTCATCATTGCTAAAAACTTTGACACAAGATCATGAGAAGCACAACCAAAGATAATATCATCCTCAGACACTTGAATGAATAATGAGTCATTGCCATGCCTGAGTATAAAAAGAGTTTTATCAACCTTGCCCATGGTAAAACCTTTTTCAATTAAGAAAGTTTTTAACATATCGTACCATGCTCTAGGAGCTTGTTTTAGACCATACATGGCTTTAGTCAGTTTGAAAACATGATTAGGAAATTCTGGATTTTCAAAACCAGGTGGTTGCTTAACGTAAACCTCCTCATCAATGTAGCCATTAGGAAAAACACTTTTAACATCCATTTGATATAACTTGAAACCTTTAGATGTAGCAAAAGCTAACAAAATTCTTATGGCTTCTGACCTAGCAACATGAGCAAAAATTTCATCAAAATCTAGACCTTCAACTTGAGTGAAACCTTGAGCAACCAACCTAGCCTTATTCCTAACCATAACCCCATCCTCACTTTGTTTATTTTTAAACACCCATTTAGTTCCAATTAAAGTGTGACCTTGAGGTGGAGGTACAAGTTTCCAAACATTATTTCTTTCAAAAATTTCAAACTTTTCTTGCATGGCAATAATACAAGATTCATTAGTGAGTGTGTGTGATATATATTTAGGTTCAAAAGCAGCAACAAAAGCAGAATGAGCATGAGAGTTTAGATCGCAAAGCCTGGACCGTGTGACTCGTTCATGTAAGCTTCCAATAATTTGTCGTGGAGGATGACATTTGAGAACCCGGAGGGGAGTGGACACTTCACAAGCTTCTTCTTATTCATGTTAATCACAAATCGATGAGCTTGTGACTTGAGGGAGGATCTGGACCAGCAATGGTGGTCGTCAGTGCTGGCTGTGAATTAAAATCAGGAGCTGGAACAATGTCATTAACTGCTGAATTTTCGGTCAGCAGCTCCAATTCTTCCTTATCTTCAACGAAAATGCTCTCCCCTGGCGGATATGGATCCGGACCTGCACTTTTTGAGCTAGTACCTGGGCTAGCTTCATCAAAAGACACCTCACATGTCTCCACAATTTTATTAGTGTCCAGTAAAAGCACACGGTAGCCTCTAGTATGAGATGGATAACCAAGAAACATGCCATCAATGGATCTAGGTTCAAATTTATCAAGATTACCATGTTTCTTAACAAATCATTTGCAACCAAAGAACCGAAAGTGTGTAACACTAGGCCTATGTTCAAACCGGAGCTCATATGGTGTTTTACCTAGCTTAGCACGCAAGAAAACACAATTTGAGACATAAGAAGCGGTTGCAATCGCATCAACCCAAAATTTCTAGGAGTTTGATATTCATCGAGCATAGTCCTAGCCATCTCAACTAAGGTTCTATTCTCTCAACAACACCGTTTTGTTGAGGTACATATGGTTAAGAAAATTGATGATCTATTCCATTTTCAGCACAAAAGTGATCAAAAGATTGATTTTTAAATTCGGTTCCGTTATCACTTCTAATTGCTTTTAAAGATCCTGGGTGATCAATTGATAATCTAAGAAACAAAGTTCTAAAGTTACTAAAAGCTTCACTCTTAGATGCCATAAAGTAAACCCAAGAGTATCTAGAATAATCATCAATAATCACAAGAACATACCATTTACCTCCGAAGGATTGAACACGTGAAGGTCCTATGGTGTCAAGGTGCAAAAGTTGACCCAGTTCAGTTGTCATGATCATTGTGAGAGGAGCATGTGAACATGCAACCATCTTAGCATGTCTACAAGAAGAGCACACAATTTCTTTGTCCCCTTTAAGCTTAGGCAGCCCGCGTATGCGATCAAGAGCACTAACACACGTGAGATGATCAAAGCCTACGTGACAAAGTCTACGATGCCAAAAATATAAGTCTTTGGAATCATTAGTAACTAGACACCTATGCTTAGAGGAACACATATCAAAATCAGCTTTAAAAACTCTTCCAAACCGTGACATGTTAAAAAGAAGCTCATTGTTTGAATTTACAACTTTGCAACAATTTTTAGTGAAAATAAATTCCAAATTTTCATCTAGCAGTTGCGAAACAGAAAGCAAGTTGTATTTCAAATTTTTAACAAGTGCCACATCCTTCAAAGTGTAGTGATAATTTACTCTAACCAAATCCTTAGCAATTATAGGAGTTGAAGAATTATCGGCAAAAGTAACATTATCTACACGTGACACAAAAGAGAGGGAGGAGAACCATTCTTTGTTACCGGTCATGTGGCGTGAGCAACCTGAATCCACAATCCAAATGTTCTCCTTCCTCAAGCGTGTAACCTACATAGAAGTCGATGACTCAATACTGGGTTTAGTCAAAAGGCATTTAGGAATCCAGTACTGAGTCACACGATGTGCAGCAGGAAAACACGCGAAAGCTGAGATAAAACAACAGGTTTATGAGTCAAAGTTTGAGATTTTTTGTTCTTAACTACTGACCTATAAGGTGTTACTTGTGTATCACAAAAATCAGTAGCTCTGGAGGCAAAAACAGAAGGTCCAGAGGTAAACTTTGAATGTTTTTGACTCATAACAGCAGGTTGCATGTTCTTGACATTCGGTTTAGTATGTGCAGCAAATTTTGCATGAAAGTTATGAGATCTAGCAATCATTCTTTCCCTTTTTTTGTTTAGCTAGTGTATACCAAAAATCTATGACATGACCATCTCTACCATAGTAGGTACAATAAAATTTAACTTTGTGTTCATGTCTAGATGAGCAAGCAACATTTTTATTTGAAACTGAATGAGACAACACTCCTGCATATTTGAAAATCACTGCTTTTTATTTAGGAACTGTTTGAATCAAACCACTTCCTAATGACTTTATAATTTTAGGTGGATGTGCCTTAGCATGAGCATGAGAATCAAAACCTAAACCAGTTTTATCATTGCAAGACTTGGAAGAATTCAACAACAAGTTTAGGTTCTTATTCCCATTACAAAACCGATCTAATGTCCTATGCATGTTATCAAGTTTATTGGACAGATCAAGACAATTTTCACATGAAGTTTTTCCTTTTAATTTGCAATTGGAACAATATTTAACTTCATGAGAACGTAAAGCATTGTTCAATATGGAAATTTCATTCATAGCATCTTGTAGTTTCTTATCAAGAGCATCACAAGTAGAACAATGCAAATCAATTGTAGAACAACAACCATCTTTCAATTTTTTATCATTAAGTGCAGCAAGCTCTCTGTTCTTTTCAATTTCTAACTGAAGTTTATCAAGTGTGGAGGTGTGCACACTTCTTAATGAGGACAATTGTTCATATATTAAATCATATGAGGAACAAGAATCATCACTAGGAATCAAGGATTTTAAACGATTAATTTCAGATTCTAGTGACTCAATTTTAACAGTATTGTCCCTAAGCTTTTTGTCCTTTTTCTTAACTATCACAGTGGCACGAGAAATAGCATCCCACATTTCTTCGCAAGGACATACCTCTTCATTGTTGCTATTGTGTTCAGCCTCCTCCATACTTGATCTTGACTTGCCCGCCATGAAGCACAAGTTTGACAAATCATCTTCATCTTCGTCACTTCCAATATCCACATCGCTTGAGCCAAGTTCCTGGAGTGCGGAGATAAAACTATTCACCAGTTGGCGACCTGTAAAGCCCTTCTTCTTCTTCTTCTTCTTATAATTTGTTGAGGAGTGCTTCATCCTTGATTGTTTTTATTCTCGGGAAGTAGAACCTGAAAGGTTAGGACAATCTGTATGAAAGTGTCCTGTCTTACCACATTCGAAGCATCGTTGAGGTCCAGAGCTTCCTCTCCTTCTAGTTCTCACATTTTGCAATGCTTTTGAGAACCTAGTAGAGAGAAGTGCTAGCTTCTCCTCTGGAAACTCCTCAATCTGTTCAAGGGTTAGAGAGGACAACAAAGCAAGTGTACCACAAGATGAAGATTGACCGGAGCTAGGCATGTCACGTTGAGAAACAAAAAGCAATAGACTTGTTGAGGTTCTTACGCGATATTATGTCAGTTTCATGAGTTTTTAACTTGGAATATAACACATCTAAAGTAAGTGTACTCATGACCGTAGATTCACGAATGGATGTGACTTTCATATCCCAAATTGACATGTCTAATGCACTTAGTAATTGCCTAGTATTTTCAGCATCTGAAAAATTAACATTGACACTACGCAAGTTGCTGAGAATTTTATTAAAGCGAGCAAAGAGATCATAATTGGACTCACCGGGTTGCATCTCGAAGCGCATGTATTCTTTCTTGAACATGTCTTGCCTTACCTCCTTAATCGTGTTGGATCCTTCGTGGTAGTCACAAAGTGCTTTCCACACATCGTATGCAGATCGGAGGTGTGCAACACGCTCGAAGTCACTTTGAGTTAATCCTTATATGATCAAGTTCCGAACCTTGTTGTTGTTGTCGACATCTCTCAGATTTGTAGCTGTAACTTGATCATTTGATGGAACTTTGTAAGGCTTGTATACCTTCTCCCATATTGCGAAGCCTTGTGACTGGATGAAAGCTTCCATACGTGCCTTCCAAACCTGAAAATCAATACCACTAAACACACAAGATTTGGCGGAGTATTTCTCCATGATGATTAGTAAAAAACACGTGCAAATCACAAAGATTAGAGCACCGTGGTTCTGATACCAATTTTAGGATCCAAGAGCACGTGAAAAGCTACTAGAGCGTGGGTGTATGGTAGATTAAAACTTTTTCAGCGGAAGCAATGAAAACCCCTCGGCTGAAAAATGATCTGTTAAAGAAATCGTGTGTGAGACTAAACTAAACGTGTTTCACCGTGACAAAAGTGATAGATATCAGAGAGAATCAAATCACGAATACGTCACAACAATAATCACGAAAATCCGTCGAGAGAAACTCAAGTAACGATCAAAAGATCGAACAAAGGTCAATCTGTCCTACCCGAGAAAAACAGTTCTCGAATACTGCAAAAAAACTCGTGCAGATCCAAAACCACAAATTCAATGACCGTGAAATTTTTATAGATGATAGATAATCAAGTTGTGAAGACAACCCAAAAGAAATCACGTCAATTGGATCTGTAAAACTCGAGTTATGATAAAGCCACCGAAGAAAGGTAGAGCTGTGCAGAAAACTCGACGAGAAAAACTTTTCTGGAACAAGTCGGACGAACAAGGCACAAAAATTCCTTTAAACTATGATCTTTATTCAATATAACACAAGAGGAACAACCCAAAAGTCATCTACAACAAGCTCTGGCCTCCCTTGCTTATATAACCATCCCAAAAGCCAACTCAACTCAAATCAGGACTCTAATCCTACTCAATTCATGAATCAAAACTTTCTAAAACTGCTTAGGACTCTTCTATACGCAGATAGAAACAATATTAAGACTTCCAAACACCTTAGGAACGTATTTCACATTCCTAAAACAACGCAAATTCGTGATCCACACGAAATCCTATCATAACCAACTCAAAACTTTCCGTATTTGAGTCAAACGCGACTCAGCCGCAGCCTGAGTCCATAACCTAGTCGGTTGGACCTTTCTGACCAATTTTTTACGTCCACATCTCTTCATCACGCCTCGGAACCATATAACCACGTCTATGCAATCCTTGCACACATGAAAACATCTTCCAACGACGTCCACGATACCTTCATATGCATTTTTCTTGATTCAAACATGTTGCGCAACCTCCCGATCAACTCAACCACAATTCCTCCCGAACTTGGTTGTTGAACCTCATCTTCTACCTAAGACTAGTTCAATGATCTCCGTCACCAGCCATGTCTTGAACTCAAGCAACACCTGCACATGAACAAACAACCAATCCGTACGAGCCCAAGTCTACGACTTGACTCTCGTTAGTTCCAAAAATATAACATCTTACGTGAGCACCTCACATAAGCATGTTGCAAAAACTGCAGTAAAACGATATCGGCCATATCAACCAAAACGGACCAAAAACATAGAAAATGAATACTAAGCAATCTTTCCAACAATGTAAAGTAAGTTCGAAACATTTCACAGTCAAAGCAGGAACATTGCAATCAAGCTCCAAACCTTGCCAAAGCTAACCGGAGCTTGAGCTGGAGCTTACGAAAGCTAGTAGAACCTAGCGCTGGAGCTTACCAAAGCTAGTAGAATCTAGCGCCGGAGCTTGCCAAAGATAGTACAACCTAGCAAAACATATCGGAGCTTAACAAAGACATGCCAGAGCTAAAAAGAAAGGTCACCGGAGCTTCCCAAAAACATTTTGGACCTTGACAAAGCAAGTCGGACAAATTTTTGGACTTTGCAAAATCTTGGACCTAGAGTCGGACCTTGATAAAAAGGTGTTTTAGAGGTACTTCAGAACTTTTATCATTAAAGCCAATGTATTCAGCACATATAGGTCTCATAGACACCGGCGAGGTGCCGCCTGCCCTGTGCCACGTTAGCCCGCACCGCCTCACCGCCATCATCACGCCTGCTCCGTCGCCCTTGCCATCATTGCCCCAAAGACTGAGCACCCCCGACGTAACGCGCGCACCACGGAACCACCACACTGCCTCGGTTACTGCCGCCATACCATGTCGCGCTGCCTCGTCGGCCTATAAAACGGCACCTCTCCTTCGTCCATGAGATTGGACACCCCTTATATTGTTCCCATAGTACCCCACCAAGCTCGCGCAACCTTTCCCGAGTGGCAATTTGGAGTTTCCCATCTTCTTCCCCAATTCCGGCAACCTCACCCGTTCCGACGCGTCGAAGTCGAGGTAATCCTAATAACCTCTTACATTTCTTATCCATTTTGTAGAATGCGTAGAACACTGGTCATTTGGTCGCTTAACGCACTACAAAGTAGATCTTGACGACCCCTCACCGGCGCTGCCGCGCACCATAGTCGCCAGCGAGCTAGGAACTCATCAGCCCAATATGCCTTGCCCATTAGACTCGTCATAGCCCGTTGGTAGTAGAGGTATATCAGGATGTCGTGGAACGATTTCGAGAGTAAGGACGCGATGCGCCACTGTCTTTTCCACTGCCATCGGCCGTTGCCCACCGCCATTGAATCTTTTTCGACCTGGACGAGTGCCCCAAAACCTTCCTAGCACACTAGAACACGTAGCTGACAAACCACCCCATTGGATTGTAGCAAGCATGCGTAGTTTGCTGATGCGCTTCCACTTGTTGCTGATGGTCTGCTGCCAGCCACCGTAGGCGCCTACTCAGTCCAGCCTGGAGCACCCCCACACTCCTGTCAACCCTAGCTACATGTGCGCGCAACAACTTCGGTTTATCACACACCCGCCTCCGCAAAGCTCGCCGCCGCCCCTTGATACCGCGCATCGACGACAACCACGTAGGAGACCTCTACAACATTCTTGCGTTGCCCAACAACTTCGACATGATCCGTAGAACGTACAGATGCCATTAGATTGAAGGATAAACCGCTGCACTGGTAGTTCTCTAGTGCATTGTCGTCCCCTAGCTTCCATGCCCCGTCGTCAGCTATTGTGGGCACGTCCCCATCCCAGCCGAGCATGCAACTCGCTTGTGCACGTCCTTGTGCACCCGCCATAGACGGTGGACTAGCTTTGGCCAACCGCCGGTGAACTCCCTAGCCGCCTGCCGCCGCCTCTCTCTTCATCCCGTGTGACTGCCACCCTAGCAGCCACGCCATCTCCACATGCGCATGTGGCTGTTGACTCAGCTCCATGCAGGTGCCACATAGGCTGCACGCGTGTATCGCACAAGTTCCCCTCATGTAAACTCGGTTCGCATAGACTACTGACCCGCCAGGGGGCCAAAGACTAATGGTACCCGCCAGCCATCAAGGTTAGCGCGCACATCCATTGTAATGTGGAGCCCACCAGTCAGCTTCGCTCGTACATCTTATTTGCTACGGGTACACCACTTGTGCACACACTCAGACAAGGCCCACTGAAAGTGCATCTAGGCATCCTTGTGGGTAACAAAATTGTTGAGACAAGCGCATGTTCTAAAGAAAATTAGGAGGAAAGCTCAAAAAGAAAGGAGAATGAGGAATCAAAAGGAAAAGAGCTCAAGAGCAGAAAAGAATATCTTATTTTGTATGGAGTGTGTTGGAGAAACACACCCAAAGAGCTCAAGCAAAAGAAATCTCATTCACTGCACAATTCATAGGAAAAATCAGACTAGTCCGATATGACCACAAACTAGTCTGATATGTCTTTGACTAGAAACGGACAAGTCTCCCCAGTGCGGACTTGTCCGCAAGTACTCTAGTTTTCACAGCACCAGACTAGTCCAATAACACCACAGACTAGTCCGATATCTTCCTGACTAAAATCGGACAAGTCCTCCAAGTCCGGACTTGTCCTTAGCCCTACAATTTTTCACGAAACCGAACAAGTCTGATATCACCACATACTTGTCCGAAAACTCTCTGACTAAAATCGGACAAGTCCTCCAACTGCGTACTTGTCCTCAATTCTACATGAGGTTCACCACACGGGACTAGTCCGATATATGCCGGACTAGTCCGAACACTTCCAGAGCCCAGATCGGACTAGTTCGGACATTTACGGACAAGTCCAATATCTCGGAACACTTAGGGTTTCCCACACGCCGCACACTGGACTAGTTCGGAGTCCACCACGAACTAGTCCAGACATCGCAAACCCTAATGGTAACTTTTGGAAACCCTAGTATAAATAGAGGTGTACGACCCTACAACCACATCACTGGATCCCCTGCACCGTCACACTTTCCAAGAGCCCAATATACACATCTCTCCACACATTCTAACCCTAGAAAGATCAAATCTTTGAGGATTAGCATTGATCAAAAAGAGAGACTTGTTCCACACAAACTTGAGCACTTGGGTTTGAATCTCTCGCACACTCTTGTTGTTTATTGCATATATTTCGAGTGTGTTTGGTGGTGTTCGTCATTGTAAATCTTGGGGAGCCCTGAACTTGTGAGAAGGCCCCTTGAACATGGTTATTTGCCCCTTTGTGGTTAGTGGAAGAGAATCGACCTTCGTGGTGATTCGACGAGGGTAGGGTTGGTGAAGACCTGGTCCTCCTTGGGCTCCTCAACGTGGATGTAGGTTTACTTCGTGGGAATCGAACCATGGGACAAAATCTTGTGTCGCACACTTTTGTTCTTATTGTTCATCACATTCTAGGGTTTACTTGATCTTGTGTAACTTACATTGAAACATCGATATTAAAGTTAATCTTTGAGACACCTTGTTTTATTATCGTAATACATCCAAGTTACAAATTACTTTCCGCTGCATATAGTACTAGAAGTGAAATCATTGATCAAACTTGATCGTTCTAGTCCATGCATACCGGACTAGTGCACACAGTACCGGACTAGTCCGATCTCTCTGTATTTGATCAATTTGTTAAGTGTTTCAGGATCCGACAAAAGTTCAAAAAGCCTATTCAACCCCCCTCTAGGCTACATTTAATTGGTATTAGAGCCGGACTCTTCAAAAGAGACTCACCGCTCGAAGAGAAGATGTTGGATGTCAAGGATGTACACAATAACTTCAACAACGAGAAGGGTGATGAAGAAAGAACTCAAAAACTAGAGAATCTTTTTGACGCCATCCAAGATTGCAGGGACTATGGCGAGGAGATACTTGAACTCAAGGCACTCCTAAGAAAGAAGGCACTCTCCCCAAAATGGAAGAAGAAGATCGAGGATGAAAAGAAGAAGGGGAGTAATCACACCGACTACTCCCGATATAATTTTAATTATGATTGGTTAAATTCCAACAATAATCATTACTTGTCAATTCCTCTAGGGAAAGCACCTTTCTTCGATGACAATGATTATTCTATGTGGAGACAAAATATGAAAATTCATCTCATATCTCTTAACCCCAGTTTGTGGCACATAGTGTGTACATGTATAGATATCCCGGATGATGATGAAGAGCTAGCTCCAAGCCAAGAACAAGCTATTCATCAGAACGCTCAAGCTGCAGCTGTTATCACATCATCACTGAGCCGAGACGTGTTCACCAAGCTGGATGGACTCGAAATTGCCAAGGAGATATGAGACACTCTACAAACTTCTCATGAAGGTGATCGTCATGTACGCAAAGCCAAGTTTGAAATGATTGAAGGAGAATTGGGAAGATTCGCTATAGAAAAGATGAATCACCACAAGATATGTACAACCGATTGAAGAATCTTATAAATAAAGTCCGAGCATATGGCAGCAAAAAGTGGAGTGATCCTGAGGTCATAAAGATGATACTTAGAGCTTTCATGCCTCGCAACGTAACCCTTTGCTCCATGATTAGAGAAAGTACCGAGTATTGGAAAATGACCCCAGACGAGCTTCTTGGGAAGATTATCAACGTTGAGATGATGGAGAACCAAGCCAAGCATGTTAACGAGATTGCCAACCTTGCCTCGAAAAAGAAGAAAGGAGTTGCTTTGAAAGTCAACTTGCAAAGCCATATCAAAAGAAGCTCGAGAAACTCATCGAGAAGACGACAGCGACGATAAAAGCAGTGATATAGATGAAGAAGATATTATATTATTCATGAAGAAATTCAAGAAAATGATGAGAAGAAGACAAGGTGGTAGCACCAAGGAAGGAAAACAAAGGGACAAGCAAAGACCCAAGATGGGACGGGCATGCTACAATTGCAGAGAATATGACCACTTCATAGTAGATTGCCCACATGAAGAAAATAATAGAAAGACGAAGGACAACAAGACTCAACCTAAGAAAACTTTCAAGAAAAAGAAACAATATGGTCAAGCGCACTTGGGAAAGGAGTGGGACTCTAATGATGAGTCCTCATCCGAAGAAGAAGAGCAGACGGCTACCATAGCCGTCATGAAGCCTACCAAGAAATCCACCCTTTTCCCAACCTTGGGTGCATGGAAGGACAATGATAACATATGTCTAATGGCCAAGGAAGGTAAAAGGAAGGTAACAACTAAATCTTCCTTTTCGTATTCTTTTTCTAGTGATAGTGATAATTCTAGTGATGATGAACATATGCTTGTTGGCTTAGATAAGAAAACTGCTGCTAAGATGAAATTCTTGATGGATAAGCTTGTTGATAAGGAGGAGCTAGTTGATCGTCAAGAAGATATGATCATCCTCCAAAAGGAAGAATATCTTAAGATCAAAAAGCTCCTTGAACTTGAAAAAGGAGCGAAGCAAATCACTAGAACTTGAGTTGGCTTCAAGCAAGGAAGCTTGCTTCAAGTTAAACGACTCAACCGCCACCATCAAGAATTGACTTGCTAACTTGACTAAAGTTAACAAGATTCTTGAGGCACAAGTTGAGTCACTCAAGCAAAGTGGTTCTTCATCCTCTTCAAGCTCACTTTCTCAACATATAAAATCTGAAACTATTATTGTTGGTACATGTACTAAAAATGACACGAACTTGAAGGAAAAATCAAACTTGACAAAGGATAAGCATCCTTCCGAAAGTGGCATATTTGACAAGAAGGTCAAGTATGCATGTAGTGCATACTTGGTCACAAGACCTCCTAATGTCAAATATGGCATTGGGTATTCTTATGGTGAAAAGCAAAATGATAGAAGCCACAAGAATAACAAGGAACACATTGCTTTTGTCAAGGGAAACACCTCTCAAGTTAGACAACTTAATAAAGTTGATAAAAGTAACATTGTTAGCACATATGAACAACAACTCTTGGCTATGATTCGAACTCCTACGCCTATCGTGTCTTCAACAAGGCCTCCGGACTTGTTGAAGTAGCAGGTGACATGGTGTTCGATGAAACTAACGGCTCTCAAGAAGAGCAAGTTGATCAATGTGTGCTAGATCAAGAAGAAGCTCCATGTCAAGCATCGAGAAGAATGGCGTTGGGCCATGTTCGACCACAAGTGCCACCTCCAAAAGCAAATGAAGTAGATGAACCACAAGTGGAGGAGAATGATCAAGGGAGAGCTTCCACACAAGATCAACCTCGAGAAGACCAAGATGATCAATGCATCAATGAAGGCAACCATCCAGGGGGAGAAGAAGATGATGACCATGAAGATTCAAGATCACAAGTTCCACATCCAAGAGTACATCAATGCATCCAAAGAGATCACCCCGTCCAAAACATAATCGGTGAAATCCAAAAGGGAGTAACAACTCGATCTCGTATAGCTAATTTTTTTGAACATTACTCATTTGTATCCTCTTTGGAACCACACAAGGTTGAAGATGCATTAAAGGATCCGGATTGGGGGCTGGCAATGCAAGAAGAACTGAACAACTTCAAAAGGAACGAAGTGTGGGAACTTGTCGAAAGACCCAAGTTCAATGTCATTGGCACTAAATGGGTCTTCCGCAACAAGCAAGATGAACATGGGGTGGTGACAAGGAACAAGGCACGACGTGTGGCCAAAGGGTATTCACAAGTCGAATGTTTGGGTTTCGACGAGACTTTTCTCCTGTAGCTATGCTTGAATCCATTTGTATATTACTTGCATATGCTACTCACCATGATTTCAAGCATTATCAAATGGACGTGAAAAGTGCCTTCCTCAGTGGACCGATCAGGGAGGAGGTGTACGTAGAGCAACCCACGGGTTTGAAGATCAAGAGTTCCCCGACCATGTATACAAACTGCATAAGGCTCTCTATGGCCTCAAAAAAGCTCCTAGACCTTGGTATGAGTGCCTTAGCGATTTTTCGATTGAAAATGGTATTAAAATTGGTAAAGCTGATTACACCTTGTTTACTAAGCATTTTGATAATGATCTATTCATTTGCCAAATCTATGTTGATGATATTATATTTGGTTCAACTAACAAATCTTTTTGTCAAGAATTTAATAAGATTATGACAGATAGATTCGAGATGTCAATGATGGGAGAGTTGAGATACTTTTTGGGATTCCAAGTGAAGCAACAAAAGGAAGGGATGTTCATAAGCCAAACAAAGTACACTCAAGACATTCTCAAGAAGTTTGGAATGGACAAAGCAAAGCCCATAAAGACTCCTATGGCGACAAATGGACAATTGGATCTCAATGAAGATGGACCAAACATGGATCAAAATGTATATCACTCCATGATGGGCTCTCTACTTTATTTATGTGCATCTAGGCCTGATATCATGTTGAGTGTATGTTTGTGTGCAAGATTTCAAGCCAATCCTAAGGAATGTCATTTGACAACGGTAAAAAGGATCTTGCGATATTTAGTTCATACACGCGATGTAGGACTTTGGTATAGTAAAGGTTCAAAGTTCAATCTCATTGGATACTCCGATGCAGATTATGCCAGATGCAAAGTAGATAGAAAAAGTACATCTGATACTTTCCAATTACTAGGTAGATCCCTAGTTTCTTGGTCCTCCAAGAAACGAAACTCCATTGCATTATCCACGGCCGAAGCGGAGTATATTGCAGCCGAGAGTTGTTGTGCATAATTCCTTTGGATGCAACAAACTCTAAGGAGTTACGGTTACAATATGAGCTGTATTCCACTCCTTTGTGACAATGAGAGTGCCATTAAAATTGCCCATAATCCCGTTGAGCACTCTAGAACCAAACACATAGACATCCGACATCACTTTTTGAGAGACCATTCAATGAAAGGAGACATAACGATTTCCCATGTCAACACTGAAAAACAACTAGCTGATATCTTTACCAAGCCACTTGATGAAAAACGTTTCTGTGAGCTTCGAAATGAACTAAATATCCTTGATGCTCGGAATGTGGCTTGAAAACTTGCATACCTGTATGCCATCTTCAAAATCATGTTCATTGTATTGAAAAATCATACCTCTCTATTTTTCTCCAAAAACTATGTTAATTATTTGATCTTGGTGAATTATGATCATAGTTTGATTGTTGCATGTTTACTGATCATATTCATCAAGAATATTTGTTTACTTTTTGCCCCCTAATTCTTTTTTTAAGAACCTTCAAATATATATGAAAGGTCTATGTTTTTGTGTCCAGGTGACCATGGACTAGTCCGTGGTTACCCCGGACAAGTCTGCACACTACAGACTAGTCCGCAGAATGTTCGCTAGTCCGGACTAGTCCGGTCCTACCACAGACTAGTCCGATGTTTTAACTCCATAACCCTAGGGTCGGCGCAACCCTAATATTCCTCCTCCTCACATCTCATCTCACGTTCTCTTTCCTCACTCAAGTCTAACAAGGTGATTTGGAGAGCTCTCCATCAAATCCACTCAAGTTATGGTGGGATTTGGTCTCCATTGCAAGGGGATCAAAGACCACAGACTTGTCCGCATCAACAACCTCCTCAACGCCTCAAAATCGAAGGATTCGGTAAATTCAACTCCAAACCCTAAAATATTTGATTTCCTTTGTTCTTGTTCAAAAGCTTAGCACTTCTAGCCAATACATGCTCTAGTGATGTATTTCATTTACCCTAGAACACTTTATGAAAATATGAATTTTTATCATATTTGTGTAATCTCAATTGGTTGTCATCAATCACCAAAAAGTTGAAGATTAAAAGTGCATCTAGGCATCCCTTGTGGTTTTTGGTTAATTTATGACAAACAAATGAGATCCTAACAAAACTGCTGAGACGAGCGCAGATTTTAAAGAAAATTAGGAGGAAAGCTCAAAAAGAAAGGAGAATGAGGAATCAAAAGGAAAAGAGCTAAAGAGCAGAAAAGAATAGATTATTTTGTATGGAGTGTGTTGGAGAAACACACCCCAAGAGCTCAAGCAAAAGAAATCTCATTCACTGCACAATTCACAGGAAAACGGACTAGTCTGATATGACCACGGACTAGTCTAATATGTCTCTGACTAGAAATGGACTAGTCCACAAGTACTCCAGTATTCACAGCACTGGACTAGTTCGATAACTCCACAGAGTAGTCTGATATTGTAGGATCGAAGAGCACGTGAAAAGCTACCAGAGAGGGGGGGGGGGTGAATGGTAGATTTAAAATCTTACGGAGCGGAAACAATTAAACCCCAAACCCTTTCGGCAGAAAAAAGATCTGTTAAAGAAATCGTGTGTGAGACTAATCTAAACGTGTTTCATCATGACAAAAGTGATAGATATCAGAGAGAATCAAGTCACGAAGACAACACAAAAAGAATCACTCAAATCCGTCGAGAAAAACTCAAGTTATGATCGAAAGATCAAACAATGGTCAATCTGCCATACCCGAGAAAAAACAGTTCTGGAACGCTGCAAAGAAACACTTGTATATCATAGAACACAAATCCAATGACCGTGAAATTTTGACAGATGATAGACAATCAAGTTGTGAAGACAACCAAAATAGAATCACGTCAATTGGATCTGTAAAACTCGAGTTATGATAAAACCACCGACAAAAGGTAGTGCTGTCCAGAAACTCGATGAGTAAAACTTGTCTGGAACAAGTCGGACGAACAAGGCACAAAAGTTCCTTCAAAATACGAATTTTATTCAATAGAACACAAGAGGAACAGCCCCAAAGTCGTGCACCACGAGCTCTGGGCTCCCTTGCTTATATAACCAGCCCTTAGGCCAACCCAATATCAACTAGGACTCCAATCCTACTCAGATCACGAATCGTAACTTTCCATAACTGCTTAGGATTCTTCTATACGCAGATAGAAGCAATCTTAAGACTTCCAAACTCCTTAGGAACGTATACCACATTCCTAAACAACTCAAATTCGTGGTCCACACAAAATCCTAACATAACCAACTCAAATCTTTCCATATTTGAGTCAAACCCGACTCAGCCGCAGCGTGAGTCCATAACCTAGTCGGTTGGACCTTTCCGACCAACTTTTTACGTCCACATCTCTTCATCACGTCTCGGAACCATGTAGCCACGTCCATGAACTCCTTGCACATGTGCAAACATCTTCCAATGACGTCCACGATACCTTCATATGCATTGTTCTTGATTCAATCATGCTGCGTAACCTCCTGATCAGCTCAACCACAATTCCTCCTGAATTGGTTGTTGGAACCTCATCTCCTCCCTGAGACTAGTCCAATGAATCCTGTCACCAGCCATGTATTGAACTCAAGCAACACCTGCACATGAATAAACAACCAATCCATACGAGCCCAAGTCCTCGACTTGACTCAAGTTAGTTCCGAACACAACACCTTACATGAGCACCTCACATAAGCATGTTGCAAAGCATATCAAAACGAAATCATCCATATCAACCAAAACACACCAAAAACTTAGCAAAAGAATACTAAGCAATCTTTCCAACAATATAAAGCAAGTTCAAAACTTTGCGAATGAAAAGCAGAAGTATTGCAGTCAAGTTCTGGACCATCCCACAGCAAGCCGAGCTTGACCCGGAGTTTACTAGTACAATGAAGCACCTGCTGGGGCTTACCAAAACTAGTAGATCCTAGCACTGGAGCTTACCAAAAACTAGTACAAAACTAGTCAACCCAAAACCAGAGCTAGACAAAGTACGTCGGAGCTTAGCAAAAGCATGCCGGAGCTAACAAAGACATACCGGAGCTAAAGATAAAGCTCACCGGATCTAACCAAAGCTAGTCGAACCTTACCAAGAAGTCGGACCTAGCATTTAACGTTGCCGGAGCTACCCAAAACAAGTCGGACCTATGGTCGGACCTTGCTATAGCTTGGAGCTAGAGTCAGACCTTGATAAAAAGGTGTTTTGGTGATATTCAAAACTTTTATCATCAAAGCCAAGTGTATTCACTACAAGCCAATGTATTCAGCACACATAGGTCTTACGATCTCCCCCCTGATGAATGCATTGGTAACACCATTTAAAATCCGAACATTGGCTTATTCACATAAAAGTTTTGAAAACAATTTCTCCCCTTTTGTAAATCAGAAATAAAATGAGAAGAAAAGAAAAAAATTCAAAATTCAAAATTCACATATTATCTGTCCCCCTTTATTATCTCTCCTTATGCACATATTCTCTCTCTCTTCATGCTTATCTCTCCCCCTTTGACAATGTATTCAGCAAGTCATGAGCATATAAACAAATTATCTCTCCCTCTTTAGTTGTTATGAGTATATTATAACATATACATATAAACAAAGCTCATCCAAGTCATACTATCAAGTACCTTACATTATCACATCAATGAAATACATAAAGTAGTGTAAGCCATGCTAGAGATCAAATGTAATTTTCAATTTAAGCAAGTCATGATCTCACAAACTTAACTATCTTAAAACCTGATAGCATGACACTAGTTGCTGCATTTTATTATTTTTCAAAGCATAAATTTAGATCATATGATATTTGCAAGAGATTATATGCGCATCTGCCTTATTCTAACCAACCAAGCCAAGCCTATGTCATTTGACAATCAGAAGCTTAAGGACATGGTTTTAGTCATACACAACTTCTTCCAAGTTCATATCTAAGTGCAATGACAAGCCATCTCAAAAGAAGAAGTGTGATGCATGCATATTCTCTAGATCTTTTCTCAATTTATATTTGTTCATAAAAACTCAACATGTGAGTTGATTACTTGATAAATTCTTAATGATTAAAAGCATTTGTGAGCATGCAACAAGTTCAAAATAGCAAGAAAGTTCGACCATGACCAGATTTAGTGTAAGTAATTATTCCAATTACTAGACATGGCAAAAACTACAAAATGTATAACACGAGTAATGTAGTAAGAACTTTCAGCATGTAAAAGGAATCACAAAGTCATATATGTATGAAATACTATGCTCATATTATTTTTATTTCAGATTCACACATAGACTTCCCAAGTTTCAAAACTCCCCCTCAATTTAAGCCATGAGGATGCATAAACCCTATTTCACTACAAATGTAACAAAAACGAGTGAAATCCAAAGGTTTTGTAAAAATGTCAGCCATTTGTTGTTCGGTATCTACATGGTGAAGCACAATGTTTCCTTTTTCAACATTATCTCGGAGAAAGTGATACCTAATGTCAATGTGCTTAGTTCTAGAATGTTGCACGGGGTTTTTAGCAATGCAAATGGCACTAGTGTTATCACAGAATAGTGGAACACTATCTAGATCAACCCCATAGTCCTTAAGTGTCTGAACAATCCAAAGAATTTGTGAGCAAGCACTAGCAGCAGCTATATATTTAGATTCGGCTGTGGATTGTGCAACTGAATTTTGTTTTCTAGAGGATCAAGCAACAAGAGAATTACCAAGAAAATGACAAGCACCGGAAGTACTTTTCCTATCAATCCTACAAACCCAAAATCAGCATCAGAAAAAGCTTTCAAAGTAATGATTGAGGAAGAAGGAAGAAAAGTGCCAAATTCTTGGGTTCCATGTAAGTATCTGAGAATCCTTTTGACGGCTTGACGATGTGAAACACGTGGGGAAGCTTGAAACCGTGCACAAAGACATATGCTGAATTGTATGTCTGGTCTTGATGCCGTGAGGTACAAAAGTGATCCGATCATGCTTCTATATTCTTTTTGATCCACGGGTTCACGATCTTCATCAAGTTCAAGTGTTGTTGCTGTTCCTATTGGTGTCTGAAGAGGCTTGCTTTTGTCCATGTTGAAGTGCCTTAGGAGTTCTTTGGTATACTTCGTTTGATGCACAAAGGTTCCCTCCTTGGTTTGCTTGATTTGCAGCCCCAAAAAGTAAGTGAGTTCACCCATCATACTCATTTCAAATTCGGAACTCATCATTGCTGAAAACTTGGACACAAGATCATGAGAAGCACAACCAAAGATAATATCATCCACATACACTTGAACGAATAATGAGTCATTGCCATGCTTAAGCACAAAAAGAGTTTTATCAACCTTGCCCATGGTAAACCCCTTTTCAAGTAAGAATGTTTTTAACCTATCATACCATGCTCTAGGGGCTTGTTTGAGACCGTACAAGGCTTTGGACAGTTTGTAAACATGATTAGGAAAATCTGGATTTTCAAAACCCGGTGGTTGTTTGACATAAATCTCCTCATCTATGTAGCCATTAAGAAAAGCACTTTTAACATCCATTTGATATAGCTTAAAACCTTTAGATGCTGCAAAAGCTAACAAAATTCTTATGGCTTCTAATCTAGCGACAGGACCAAATGTTTCATCAAAATCTAGACCTTCAACTTGAGTGAAACCTTGAGCAACCAACCTAGCCTTATTCCTAACCACAACCCCATCCTCACTTTTTTTATTTTTATATACCCATTTAGTTCCAATTAAAGTGTGACCTAGAGGTGGAGGTACAAGTTTCCAAACATTATTTCTTTCAAAATTTTCTAACTCTTCTTGCTTGGCAATAATCCAAGATTCATTAGTGAGTGCGTGTGATATATCTTTGGGTTCAAAAGAAGCAACAAAAGCAGAATGAGCATGAGAGTTTGGATCGCAAAACCTGGACCGTGTGACTCGTTCGTGCAAGCTTCCAATCATCTGTTGTGGGGGATGATCTTTGTAAAAACGTAGGGGAACAGATGTATCACAAGCTTCTTATTCATTAGGTTCATCGTAGATTGATGAGCTTGTGACTTGTGGACAATCAGGACCAGCATAGGTGATAGCCGGAGCTTGTTCAATGTCCGGAGCTGGACACATGTCAACTTCAGAACTACCAGGCAGTATCACCACTCTTCTTCATCTTCGAGAATACCCTCCCCCTGAGGATACGGATCTAGTCCTGCAACACTAGAGCTAGTACCTGGGCTAGCTTCATCAAAAGACACTTCACAAGTCTCCACAATTTTGTTAGTGTCAAGTAAAAGCACACGGTAGCCTCTAGTATGAGATGGATAACCAAGAAACATGCCATCAAAGGATCTAGGTTCAAATTTATCAAGATTACCATGTTTCTTAACAAAGCATTTGCAACCAAAGACCCGAAAGTGTGTAACACTAGTCCTATGTCCAAACCGGAGCTCATATGGTGTTTTACCTAGCTTAGCACGCAAGAAAACACGATTTGAGACATAACAAGCGGTTGCTAACGCATCAGCCCAAAATTTCCTAGGAGTTTGATATTCATCAAGCATAGTCCTAGCCATCTCAACTAAGGTTCTGTTCTTTCTTTCTACAACACTGTTTTGTTGAGGTACATATGGTGAAGAAAGTTGATGATCTATTCCATTTTCAGCACAAAAGTGATCAAAAGATTGATTTTTAAATTCAGTTCCGTTATCACTTCTAATTGCCTTTAAAGATCCTGGGTGATCAATAGATAATCTAAGAAATAAAGTCCTAAAGTGACTAAAAGCTTCATTCTTAGACGCCATAAAGTAAACCCAAGAGTATCTAGAATAATCATCAACAATAACAAGAACATACCATTTACCTCCGAAGGATTGAACACGTGAAGGTCCTACGGTGTCAAGATGCAAAAGTTGACATGGTTCAGTTGTCATGATCATTGTGAGAGGAGTATGTGAACCTGCAACCATCTTAGCATGTCTACAAGAAGAGCACACAATTTCTTTGTCCCCTTTAAGCTTAGGCAGCCCACGTATGCGATCAAGAGCACTAACACGCGTTAGGTGATCAAAGCCTACGTGACCAAGTCTACGATGCCAAAAATATAAGTCCTTTGAATCATTAGCAACTAGACACCTATGCTTAGAGGAAGACATATCAAAATCAGCTTTAAAAACTCTTCCAAACCGAGACATGTATAAAATAAGCTCACTATTTGAACCTACAACTTTGCAGCAGTTTTTATTGAAAATAGTTTCTAGATTTTCATCTAGCAATTGTGCAACAGAAAGCAAGTTGTATTTCAAATTTTTGACAAGTGCCACATCCTTCAAAGTGTAGTGATCATTTACTCTAACCGAACCCTTAGCAATTATAGGAGTTGATGAATTATCGTCAAAAGTAATATTCTCTACACGTGACACAAATGAGAGGGAGGAGAACCAATCTTTGTTACCAGTCATGTGGCGTGAGCAACCTGAATCCATAATCTAAATGTTCTCCTTCCTCAAACGTGTAACGTACATAAAAGCACAATACGTCGATGACTCAATACTGGGGTTAGTCAAAAGGCATTTAGGAATCCAGTACTGAGTCACGCGACGTGCAGCAGGAAAAACATGCGAAAGCTGAGACAAAACATCAGGTTTATGAGTCAAAGTTTGAGATTTTTTCTTCTTGACTACTGACCTATAAGGTGTTACTTGTGTAGCACAGAAATCAGTAGCTCCGGAGGCAAAAACAGAAGGTCCGGAGGTAAACTTTGAATGTTTTTGACTCAAAACAGCAGGTTGTACATTCGGTTTAATGTGTGCAACAAATTTTGCATGAAAGTTATGAGATCTAGCAACCATTCTTTCCCTTTTCTGTTGTTTAGCTAGTCTATAACAAAAATCTATGACATGACCATCTCTACCACAGAAGGTACAATGAAATTTAACTTTGTGTTCATGTCTAGATGAGCAAGCAATATTTTTCTGTGAAACCGAATGAGGCAACACTCCTGCAGATTTGAAAACCACTCCTTTTTGTTTAGAACTGTTTGAATCAAACCACTTTCTAATGACTTTACAATTTTAGGTGGATGTGCCATAGCATGAGCATGAGAATCAAAACCTAAACTAGTTTTATCATTGCAAGACTTGGAAGAATTCAGCAGCAAGTTTAGGTTCTTATTCCCATTACAAAACCGATCTAATGTTCTATGCACGTCATCAAGTTTATTGGACATATCAACGCAATTTTCACATGAAGTTTTTCCTTTTAATTTGCAATTGTAACAAAATTTAACTTCATGAGAACGTAAAGCATTGTTCAATATAGAAATTTCATTCATAGCATCCTGCAGTTTCTTATCAAGATCATCACAAGTAGAACAATGCAAATCAATTGTAGAACAGCTAGCATCTTTCAAGTTTTTATCATTAAGTGCAGCAAGCTCTCTGTTCTTTTCAATTTCTTCATCAAGTCTATCTAGAGTGGAGGAGTGTGCACTTCTTAATGTGGACAATTGTTCATAGATTAAGTCACATGAGGGACATGCATCATCACTAGGAATCAAAGTTTTTAAACGGTTAATTTCAGATTCTAGTGATTCAATTTTAGCAGCATTATCCCTAAGCTTTTTGTCCTTTTTCTTGACAATAATAGTTGCACAAGAAATAGCATCACACATTTCATTGCAGGTAGAACATACCTCATTGTCTTCACTGTTGTGTTCTGCATCCTCCTGACTTGATCTTGATCTTGTTTTGCCCGCCATGAAGCATAAGTTGGCCAAATCGTCATCATCTTCATCACTTTCAAAGTCTACATCACTTGAACTAAGTTTTTGAAGTGCAGCGATGAAGCTGTTAATCATCTTGCATCCTATGGTACCCTTCTTTTTCTTCGTATCTTTTGTAAAGGAGTGCTTCGTTCTTGTTTTCTTTTCATCCCGGGAAGTAGGACCTGAAAGGTTAGGGCAATCTGAACAAAAATGTCCTATCTTACCACATTCGAAGCATCGTTGAGGTTCGGAGCTTCCTCTCCTTCTAGTTCTCACATTTTGCAATACTTTTGAGAACCTCGTAGAGAGAAGTGCTAGCTCCTCCTCTGGAAAATCCTCAATCTGTTCAAGGGTTAGAGAGGACAACAAAGCAAGTGTACTACAAGATGAAGATTGGCCGGAGATAGGCATATCACGTTGAGAAACAAAAGCAATAGACTTGTTGGGGTTCTTACGTGATATTATATCAATTTCATGAGTTTTTAGCTTGGAATATAGCACATCTAAAGTAAGTGTACTCATGAAATTAGATTCACGAATAGATGTAACTTTCATCTCCCAAATTGACATGTCTAATGCACTTAACAATTGCCTAGCATTTTCAGCATCTGAAAAATTAACATTGACGCTTCGCAAGTTGCTGAGAATTTTATTAAATCGAGCAAAGAGATCATCAATTGACTCACCGGGTTGCATCTCGAAGCGCATGTATTCTTTGTTGAACATGTCTTGCCTTACCTCCTTGATCGTGTTGGATCATCGTGGTAGTCACAAAGTGCTTTCCACACATCGTATGCAGATCCGAGGTGTGCAACACGGTCGAAGTCGCTTTGTGTTAATCCTTGTATGATCAAGTTCCGAGCCTTGTTGTTGTTGTCGACATCTCTCAAATTTGTAGCTGTAACTTGATCTTTTGATGGCACTTCGTAAGGCTTGTAAACCTTCTCCCATATTGCAAAGCCTTGTGCCTGGATGAAAGCCTCCATGCGTGCCTTCCAAACCTGAAAATCAATACCAGCAAACACACAAGGTTTGGCGGTGTACTTCTCCATGATGATTAGTCAAAAACACGTGCAAATCACAAAGATTAGAGCACCGTGGCTCTGATACCAATTGTAGGATCGAAGAGCACGTGAAAAGCTACCAGAGGGGGGGGTGAATGGCAGATTTAAAATCTTACGCAGCGGAAACAATTAAACCCCAAACCCTTTCGGCAGAAAAACGATCTATTAAAGAAATCGTGTGTGAGACTAATCTAAACATGTTTCATCGTGACAAAAGTGATAGATATCAGAGAGAATCAAGTCACGAAGACAACACAAAAAGAATCACTCAAATCCGTCGAGAAAAACTCAAGTTATGATCGAAAGATCAAACAATGGTCAATCTGCCCTACCCGAGAAAAAACAGTTCTGGAATGCTGCAAAGAAACACGTGTAGATCATAGAACACAAATCCAATGACCATGAAATTTTGACAGATGATAGAAAATCAAGTTGTTAAGACAACCCAAAAAGAATCACGTCAATTGGATCTGTAAAACTCGAGTTATGATAAAACCACCGACGAAAAGTAGTGCTGTCCAGAAAATCGACGAGTAAAACTTGTCTGGAACAAGTCGGACGAACAAGGCACAAAAGTTCCTTTCAAACTACGAATTTTATTCAATAGAACACAAGAGGAACATCCCCAAAGTCGTGCACCACGAGCTCTGGGCTCCCTTGCTTATATAACCAGCCCTTAGGCCAACCCAATATCAACTAGGACTCCAATCCTACTCAGATCACGAATCGTAACTTTCCATAACTGCTTAGGATTCTTCTATACGCAGATAGAAGCAATTTTAAGACTTCCAAACTCCTTAGGAACGTATCCCACATTCCTAAACAACTCAAATTCGTGACCCACACAAAATCCTATCATAACCAACTCAAATCTTTCCATATTTGAGTCAAACTCGACTCAACCGCAGCTTGAGTCCATAACCTAGTCGGTTGGACCTTTCCGACCAACTTTTTACGTCCACATCTCTTCATCACGTCTCGGAACCATGTAGCCACGTCCATGCACTCCTTGCACATGTGCAAACATCTTCCAATGACGTCCACGATACCTTCATATGCATTGTTCTTGATTCAATCATGCTGCGTGACCTCCTGATCAGCTCAACCACAATTCCTCCTGAATTTGGTTGTTGGAACCTCATCTCCTCCCTGAGACTAGTCCAATGGATCCTGTCACCAGCCATGTCTTGAACTCAAGCAACACCTACACATGAATAAACAACCAATCCATACGAATCCAAGTCCTCGACTTGACTCAAGTTAGTTCCAAACACAACACCTTACGTGAGCACCTCACATAAGCATGTTGCAAAGCATATCAAAACGAAATCATCTGTATCAACCAAAACACACCAAAAACTTAGCAAAAGAATACTAAGCAATCTTTGCAACAATGTAAAGCAAGTTCAAAACTTTGCGAATGAAAAGCAGAAGTATTGCGGTCATGTTCCGGACCATCCCACAGCAAGCCGGAGCTTGACCCGGAGCTTACTAGTACAATGAAGCACCTGCCGGAGCTTACCAAAACTAGTAGATCCTAGCACCGGAGCTTACCAAAAACTAGTACAAAACTAGTCAAACCAAAACCGGAGCTAGAAAAAGTGTCGGAGCTTAGCAAAAGCATGCCGGAGCTAACAAAGACATGCTGGAGCTAAAGATAAAGCTCACCGGAGCTAACCAAAGCTAGTCGGACCTTACCAAGAAGTCGGACCTAGCATTTAACGTCGCCGGAGCTACCCAAAACAAGTCGGACCTATGGTCGGACCTTGCTATAGCTTGGAGCTAGAGTCAGACCTTGATAAAAAGGTGTTTTGGTGATATTCAAAACTTTTATCATCAAAGCCAAGTGTATTCACTACAAGCCAATGTATTCAGCACACATAGGTCTTACAGATATCTCTCTAACTAAAGTCGGACAAGTCCTCCAATTCCGGACTTGTCCTTAGCCCCACAATTTTTTACGACAGTAGACATGTCCGATATCACCACAGACTAGTCCGAAAACTCTGTGACTAAAATCGGACAAGTCCTCCAACTACGGACTTGTCCGCAACTCTACATGAGGTTCACCACACCAGACTAGTCCGAACACTTCCAGAGCCCAGATCGGACTTGTCCAGACATTTACAGACAAGTCCAATATCTCGAAACACTTAGGATTTCCCACATGCCGCACACCGGACTCATCCAGAGTCCACCACGGACTAGTCCGGGCATTGCAAACCCTAACGGAAACTTTTGGAAACTCTAGTATAAATAGAGGTGTACAACCCTATGACCACATCCCTCGATCCCCTGCGGCGTCACACCTTCCAAGAGCCCAAAATACACATCTCTCCACACATTTTAACCCTAGAAAGATCAAATCTTTGAGGATTAGCATTGATCAAAAGGAGAGACTTGTTCCACATGATCTTGAGCTCTTGGGTTTGAATCTCTCGCACACTCTTGTTGTTTATTGCATATATTTTGAGTGTGTTTGGCGCTGTTCGTCATTCTAAATCTTGGGGAGCCCTCAACTTTTGAGAAGGCCCTTTGAACATGGTTATTTGCCCCTTTGTGGTTAGTGGAAGAGAATCAGCCTTCGTGGCGATTTGACGAGGGTAGGGTTGGTGAAGACCCAGACCTCCATAGACTCCTCAACGTGCATGTAGGTTTCCTTCGTGGGAATCGAACCACGGGATAAAATCTTGTGTCGCACACTTTTGTTCTTATTGTTCATCACATTCTAGGGTTTACTTGGTCTTGTGTAACTTACATTGAAACATTGATATTAAAGTTAATATTTGAGACACCTTGTTTTATTGTCGTAATACATCCAAGTTACAAATTACTTTCTGCTGGATATAGTACTAGAAGTGAAATCATTTATCAGATTTGATCATTCTAGTCCACGCATACTGGACTAGTCCCCATAGTAGCGGACTAGTCCAATCTCTCTCTATTTGATCGATTTATTAAGTGTTTTAGAATCCGACAAAAGTTCAAAAAGCCTATTCACTCCCCCTCTAGGCTACATTCACCCACCTTTCAGCCCCTGTAACTGTGCAGGAATATCTAGAACTACCCACTAGTGCACACCAAAGTTTGTAAAATACATTTTTCCAAGTGTGGAAAAATGCCAAAAAATTCCATAAAATAATATTTGACTCTTACAGCATTATAGCGGTGTTTAGTAGCCGGAATAAATATTATGAATAGGCAAAATATGTGTACCCCATGATGAATCATTAAATCAATTAGGAAATTGAGAAAATCCGTGTTTAGTCTCCAAAATTGAAGATTCTCTTCACAAATAATTAGCTAAAAATCTCTAGAAATATTATTTGACTTCTAGAATATATTGTAAGTAGTATTTGGCTAACATAAATTATGGGGTAGAGAATTAGTTCTCACGATTGGAAAACATGTAAATATTTATAATTAGTAAAATTCACATACAAGTCCTAAATAAGATAATCTATCTACTAATAATTACCCAAAATCCTTAGAAATATTGTTGTGCATATACAATATAATGCAAGTAGAAATTGGCTAATATAAAGTACATGATAGGAATTGATTATCATTCTTATAGGAAAACCGAGTGAATAGTTGTAAATAGTGAAATACACATAGAAGCTCCCAATTAAATAATCTATCCATAAATGGCCTTCTAAATATTCCAAGAAAAATATATCACTAAGACAATATAATAGTAGTGGACTAAAATAAAATATGAGATAATGAACCAACTAGTATCATTATAGAAAAGCAGTTAGAGTGATATTAGATAATAGAAATTCACATGCAAAATCTAAATAAAATGGACCCTTCACTAGTAATTTCTGAAAGTCCTAATAGTCATACACTAATGAACTTCTAAAATAAGTTCATTACTTTTAGAACACATTTAAAAAATAATAGATTAAAACCCGTATAAGTTAACGAGTCATGCACTATTCGTTATTGAAACTACTGAGATGACTCAAGAATATTAGAACCTACGCTTGACTCTAAAATAAGTGGGTCTTACATTAGTATAACTTTATTAAATGTACTATTCTGAGGATAGGCTAATTATAAAGAAGTCTCATAGAGGTTATGGTTAGTGTGTTAATCTTAATATAAGTAATTTATAGTATAAACTAGTGAATTAATCATAATGGTTATAAAGTGTGTAAATAACTAGAAGATTAATAAAATTGTCATAACCTTCCGATGACCATTTGGTTGGCCAAAGAAATAGTAATGTTCCCAAACAAGCCACGAGTAGAATCAAGTATTCATCGATGAGCCTTCCAAGGACCTTAGAAACCACGTTATTGAATGATTATTTGTATTCATTGGAGTTTTATTTGGATTTATGGAACCTTTATCGATGTTTCATATTTTATTCACTAGCTCTGTACTTAGTAATCGGAGAGTTTGCGAAGGAGATATTCAAGACTTGGATCATGAAGAACAGGACAAAGACTATGATAAACGACCGTAAAGGCAAGCTCTAACCCCTTGATCACGTTTCACCTATGTTTTGCAATCGCACCTATTGCCTGTTTTCTTTTCATGACTATATGTCTATTTTAAAATGTTGTTATGCTATAAACCACTTGAAATGTGGTAGCATGAGCTACGTCGATGACTGAGTATCGGTGTTGGCTACTAGCCAACGATAAATAGTAACAAGATAGTTACTTGCTACTAACAGCTTGAAACAAGACATTGTATCAATTACGGTAATAGTAGTGGCTATCACAATCCCCACTTTGATCTTGACAACACAACCCCTTGACAACCTAATAGCTTCATCACTGCACTATAGCAGTGATGTGAGCACCTCCTTGCTAGTACCATGCTTAGGAACCTCTGCGATGTTCGCATCGGGAACCACTACACACTGTATACATGATTGTGAAATGTGTTAAAAGGTGTTTGGTGGTGTGAGTTAGGATATTGGTGGGTGATTAATGAACTGTGTATGCGAAGAGGGATGGTGGTTGAGGCGGGTTATGGTGAATCGGTAGTAAGTATGCTTCAGTACGGCCCACCCATCATAGATGATTTGGAGCCGCCTCACCAATATAAGGATCGGATCATTTGACCTCAACATAGTGATTTCATACAACCACATAACCTGTATGAGCAGGACTCGCTCTAGCTTTCTGGTGACTGCCACATGAGACACCTAGAGAGCCATGGAGGACACGATGGACCAAGAAATGGCACAGAGGTCATGGGTCATCTGTTGGCTGGGTGGGTAGGGAATGCTTGAATAGCCCCTGCGTCGGGCCGATGTGTGATTGTGGGGTTACTCAGGGAATATGGGATGAGCATCATGTCGCACCTTCGCGAGGTGTGCATGACCTGTGGGTAAAGTGTACAAACTCTACAGAGTGTTAATCTATCCAGATAGCTGTTATCACAGTCTTGACATGCTATGCTCTGGGCTCCTATGATTAGCATTAGTGCATCTCCTTGAAGTGTGTATGTGGGTGGGTGGCTGAGGCTGCTGTGTTTTGGGAAAGTGTTGGCATGCATGCTGGAGTCATCAGAACCATGGATCTGAAGACTAATCTAAAAGTAAGGGAACTAGCGAGATGGTTTGAAACTCCCCCAGGGCCCGCCAACTATAATAATACTGATTCAACTACTTCTTCCTCTTATTGCAAAAATCTTTTCAAAATAGAACCTTGCATAAAATGCTTTTTGGCAAAACTAAGCCATATGCCCTCTCCTTGCTACGAGCCCTAATGCATGAGACACCTCTCCTCGAGTAGTGTTAGGGCTTGCAGAGTACCTTATATACTCACTCTTGCTTTCTATGTGGTTTATCACAAGATGAAGAAGATGAAGCATGTGAGGATGATGATTAGGTATAGTTTTACTTTCCAAGTCTACTTGTTGGGCATGGCACCATTCCGTTCTGCTGTTTTTAAGGATTTATCAAATTTGGAAGTCATCCCCGACCACATCCAATTGTAATCTAGATCATGTTTGTAAGACTTATATGGATCAGTAATATATAATCATTGTATGAATCTTGATCTATTCTGTTGTGTGTACCAACTACTTATCCAGGGATTGTTACGAGAAGCACGAGTGGACCCTCGGAACACTACAGGAATCCTGACGATTTGCGATGGCTAGGGCCATCGTAAATAAGGGAGAAACTATCGCAAATAAGCTATTTGCAACGGCTAAGGTTATTTTCAACGGTTTTTGGTCGTCGCAAGTTTCTCGTAGCAATTAAGCTTATTTGTGATGGCCACCATCGCAAATAAGGCTATTTGCAAAGGCTAGCTGCAGCCGTCCCAAATTATTGCCACGATGCCAATGGGCCCCACGCGTCTATTTGCAACGGCCCCACCATCGCAAATTAGATCCTATTTGTGATGGCCAAGCTGTCGTAAATAATACTAGTCGATGGGACCAATGCGACCATCCGATGGAACCCACGCAGACATTTGCGGTGGCCAGGCTTTCGCAAATAGGATCTTAATTGCGACGGCCTGGCCATCGCAAATAACAGAGACTTGTTTGTGACGGCCAGGAACCTTATTTGCGATGATACTGTATAAAAAGCCGTCGCATATAAGGTTTTTTATTAAAAAAAATAGAAAATGCTACTCGGCTCGATGGCCAGAAACACAGCAGACATATAAAACAGATCACAAGCCAATACAAATCACAACAGTCACAATTAGCATCACAACACATTGTCGATACATCGTATCACCATCAACAAACCAAACAAGGGCTCACTCGCCCGTCTGACCTCCAAAGCCACCTCCGAAGCCATCAAAGTCGTCGTCGCGCCTCACTCGAGGTGGTGGTAATGACGTCGATGGAGCTTGAGCACCCGTCGCAGATCCCTGCAATTAATGAAACTTAGAGTTAGAATAGATATGCATCAATATCTCTCTCCCTCCCTTCCACTCCCTCTATGTCCATCTATCTCCCTCTCTCCCTCTCTCTCTTCATTCCTCTCTCTCCCACTATATCTCCCTATTGCTATCCTTTTCCCTCTATCTTCCTCCCTCTATCTCCATCTACATCTCCCTCTCCCTCTTCATTCCTCTCCGACTCTATCTCGATCCTTTTCACTCTATCTTCCTCCCTCTTCTAACTCTATCTCTCATTCTATCTAACTATCTCTCACTCTCACTCTCTTTCCTCGCTTTATTTTGGCTAAGTTGAGGTAAAACTAGAATTGTTAAGTTGACATAGAAAATTACCTGACCCGCAGAAGAAGGGTCGCCTGGAAAGACCGGTAGTGGCGGTAGCTGGATCCTCAGACCTTGCACCCGAGTCAGGGTCTGTCATTGCAGACAATAGATGTTATCTATTATTAAGTCATTTACGCAGAATTATTGAGAACTTCACTTTTCATTTTGTTATCCCCATTGTGTCCCGCATCTGCGCCATCCAGGCTGCCTGGGAAGAGATTGTGGCCTCCATTTCAATCCTTCGTTGTTCGCCCTCCTCCTGTCGCCTGATGTTCTCTTCTACGGTTTATCAGAGTGACTGCATCTTGATGTCTCTCTGCGAGACGCGGCGACCTGACGTGCCCACCGACAAAGCCTACATGGAGCTACCTCTCGCATGTCACGCCGCCCTCGAGTCGACAACTCCATCGAATATGGCGAGCCTATAAAAAAGAGTCAGTAATATGAAATTGAAATATCTTGAATACTTTGAATTGAAAATGATAATGACTTATGAACTCACCTTCTGTTTGCTTTTCCACTTTCGCTTGCATACGCGGCTTGAGGATCAATTGGTTCATGTTCCCAATCGAAATCTTCACCGTGTATCTTCATAGCCTCCTCCTCGTACTTAGCCTGGAAAAAAAAACGTGTAAGTTCAACAATCCATATAGTTATATTTAATATGAATGATTTCTAAACTTACCAATCGCTTGGGTGCGACCTGACTGCACCCCTGAGGCTGAGAAGGGTCCCTGTGACCTCTCTTCCAGATCTCAGCAGGGGTCAGTTGTACCCCCATCTTGCGCTCCTGTCAATCTGTGTTAGTACAAACAATATATTATGAATATATAAACATAATTTACATACACCTTACCATGCGTTTAGCTAAACACAAGTGGTTATCTTGGCCATGCTGGCTCTTCCCTCGACCCCTCTGCACTCTCGAGCCCTCCCAGACTTAGCCTTAAACTCATCGCTAGCACAGTACTGACAATGGGCCCAAAATGCATCGGACCGACCCTGCAACCAGCTCACGTGGACCTGCACATAGTTGTAGGTCTTTAAAAGCACCATTGAGGAAATTGTCTGAAAAAATATTTACTGCACCCCACGTACCTACGTGTACTCCTCCTCCGTCACGTGCCTCTCGCTCTCTTGCTGAAAGTGTAGCACGTGGTGCTGGTTTGCCTTCAAGTGCCCATTGATAATTTGAGTACGAGCATTCGACAAAGCTTGTCGAAGCGCCTTGGCAACGTTGTAGTGAAACACTCTCCTCGCATCCTCAAACATGCGAGGGTCGTTCGGGTCCTCTAAAATATACCTTGCCTGTGATAAGGAATATATTGAAGAGATGTTCATTAGGAGAGTTTAAGAGTTAAAACATAGAAGCTTTATTGAACATACTTACCATAAAATCAGCCCATACGGCATTCTGATGGTTGTCGTGCTCCATGTGATGGACGCGTGCGTAGTCCTCCCACAAAAGAGCAGGCACCCCATCGATAATCCTGGGATAGTGCAAACACACTAAGGACCCAAGGACACTGTTCACCAGTATGTGGTGTCTCTCACCGGTGAAAGACGCATCGTACAAAACCCTACAAGATATTTATTGATTCATTAATTAAGTAACCAAAAGAAACTAGAATTGAACACTATGATTTTATTATGTGTCTCCGACTGAATGAATCACGATCCTCTATGAAGGGACCGTAGGAGGACTAAAAAAGTGAGTCCTTCTCGTCCTCCGTGTCTGCTGGGGAACCACGTCAGGTGACCCAGAAGGCTCGTGACCAGCCAAGCCAAAGGGCTCAGGAACAGAAGGCTCGCCAGCCGAGGGCTGGTTGGCCGAGGGCTGGCTCACCGAAGGGTAGCCAAGCTCAACTGGCGCCGTAGCCTCTGAGTCAGTCGGTGAAGATTACAACATTAAATATTCATAAGTAAGTTTAATTGGAAATTGAATTTGAATAATTTGTCAAAAACGAGTGAAATTTACCCGTGAAAAATCTCTAGAGTTGCTTAGAACGTCCCCAACAGCTGAGAGTGTCTGCTCCCGGTCGACAAGGCACCAACAAAAGCGTCCTCAGGTCTAGAGAGGTAGAACCCCCTCGTCAGCGGCACCTTCTTACCCTTCTTGGACGCCATCCTATTTTAATAGATAATCATTAAATATGCAAATAAGATATACAAAATTCATTTTACTATCTTCAAGAAAACGTTACTTGTAATCACTTTCAAAATTCATCAACATCATTATCATGTGCCCTACTCCTTAAACCAACCCAACGATCTTCTACCGTGTCCTGTTCTAATTTCTGTGTTTCCATAGCATTTGGCTCTACATCTTCAACATCTTCAACATCTCCAACTAATTGATCGAGTCCTTCACCAACTCGACGATAAAAGTGTCTGGCAACTCTTCTTATTGGAACACTTCTTCAACGTCTTCACTATCACGGTAACGATCATCCCCAGGAGTATATAACCGCTCACAAGGATTCACCTTATATACCACCTACCAAGCACTGAGCTTCGTGCATGGATAAAGTAGATAATACACTTGCTCCACTTGATGTTTAAGAGCAAATGTATCGTAACCTCATAGTCGGTCCTTATGTTTCACTTCCTCCATATCAAATTGGCTTTCTCGAGTTCCATGAGTGCTATCAAGCTAGTCACAATCAAAGAAGACAACTCAAAGGGTCTTATTTTTGATAAAAGTAAATTCAAGGATTTTATTAATGATCCTATAATAATCGGTTATATTCCCTTGAGTGTCAATTGCTCTCGTCACAACACCAGAATTTGATGTTGTCACGAGAGGACGAAGAGCTTCAAAATGAATTGTACGGAATCAAAAGCCATTTACGTCATATCGACCATAGCTTCTAACATTCACCAATCCATAAGATAGCTGTCGCAAATCTTCATGGACATTGTGAGTCCGACACTGTCAAAAATGATCGTAAGTTAAAATAATACTTCTTTAATAATAGTAACTTATAATATATAGAAGACGAGAGAGTATTACATAATATCGAAACTAGGAAAGGAAACCTGACCCTCCATTTGTTCCTTCATTTCGCATCCCTTCTACTCGTTTGGCCGTAGGTTAATGCCTATGTGGCCAACATTGTCTGTGGAACTCGCTGAACGTGAAAAACCATCTTTTAAAATACATGTGTAGCAAAATATGTCAATTAGCATAAATGTAGGACAAACACTTACTCGAAGTATTCCTGCATGCCATATATATTTGCGTACATGTAGAGTAAAACAATAGTCCTGTCACATTCGGGTAGCACGTAGGTCGTGTAGCTACCAATGGTAGTGCCTCTCGTTTGAAAAATAGAGAGGTCGCTTAAAGGGGGTGCTTCGTCCACATTGTACCGCATCGCTGAAGTTTTGATATTGTATTCTTCTACAAAGTAGACACTTGAAAAGTATCCTACTTACTTAAGAGCATATGCTTCAGCGATGCACCCTTCCACCCTTGCCCTGTGCCAATCATTGGTTTCAGATATCATAGCGCTCTTTCAATGTGATACATCCACCTGTATTGCACAAGATCGCCAACTTTAGCTTCAAATGGAATATGGATAAGCATATGTTATTGGATTGAAGAAACCCGGTGGAAATTTTTTTCCATCTTACATAAAAGTACGGGTATCTCCTTTTCTAACTTATCCATCATCCCTATCTTGATTTCATTAGCACAAAGCTATCTATAGAAATAGCTGAGCTCGTCTAAAACCTTTCACACTGCATCATCTAGATAGCCCTGAAACATAACATGTAAGAGTCTTTCCATTATAATGTGATAATCATGACTGTTCAACCCAGTGAGGTTTCTCGTGTTCACATTCACGGCTCGTTTCAGGCTAGCTGCGTAACCATCTGGAAATTTTAAAGTTTTTAACCATTTCATGACTTCTTTCTTTTCTTTAGATCAAAGACAAAAAGAAGCACGTGGCTTACCACCATTTTCAGAGATTTCAAGAGTTGGACGGTGACAAATGTCTACCAAATTTTGTCTAGCTTTTATATTATCTTTCGTTTTGCCAGACATATCCATGCAAGTTCTTATGATACTTTCGCTCATGTTACGCTCCTGATGCATGACATTTGTAGGATCGAAGAGCACGAGAAAAGCTACCAAAGGGGGGGATGAATGGTAGACTTAAAAATCTTACGCAGCGGAAACAATTAAACCCCAACCACTTCGGCAGAAAAACGATCTGTTAAAGAAATCGTGTGTGAGACTAATATAAACGTGTTTCACCGTGAAAAAAGTGATAAATATCAGAGAGAATCAAGTCACAAAAACAACACAACAAGAATCACTCAAATCCATTGAGAAAAACTCAAGTTATGATTGAAAGATCAAACAAAGGTCAATCTGTCCTACCCGAGAAAAGCAGTTCTGAAACGCTGCAAAGAAACTCGTGTAAATCATAGACCACAAATCCAATGACCGTGAAATTTTGATAGATGATAGATAATCAAGTTGTGAAGACAACCCAAAAAGAATCACGTCAATTGGATCAGTAAAGCTCGAGTTATGATAAAACCACCGACGAAAGGTAGTGCTGTCCAGAAAATCGACGAGTAAAACTTGTCTGGAACAAGTCGGACAAACAAGGCACAAAAGTTCCTTCAAACTATGAATTTTATTCAATATAACACAAGAGGAACAGCCCCAAAGTCGTGCACCATGAGCTATGGGCTACCTTGCTTATTAACCAGCTCGAAAGCCAACTCAACTCAAATCAGGAACCTAATCCTACTCTGTTCACGAATCGTAACTTTCTATAACTGCTTAGGATTCTTCTATATGCAGATAGAAGCAATCTTAAGACTTCCAAACACTTTAGGAACGTATCCCACATTTCTAAACAACTCAAATTTGTGACCCACACGAAATCCTATCGTAACCAACACTCAAATCTTTCCATATTTGAGTCAAACCCGACTCAGCCGTAGCCTAAGCCCATAACCTAGTCGGTTGGACCTTTCCGACCAACTCTTTACGTCCACATCTCTTCATCACGTCTCGGAACCATGCAGCCACGTCCATGCACTTCTTGCACACGTGCAAACATCTTCCAATGACGTCCATGATACCTTCACATGCATTGTTCTTGATTCAATCATGCCGCGCAACCTCCTGATCAGCTCAACCACAATTCCTTCTGAATTTGGTTGTTGGAACCTCATCTCCTCCCTGAGACTAGTCCAATGGATCCCATCACCAGCCATGTCCTGAACTCAAGAAACACCTGCACACGAATAAACAACCAATCCATACGATCCCAAGTCCTCGACTTGACTCAAGTTAGTTCCGAACACAACACCTTACGTGAGAACCTCACATAAGCATGTTGCAAAACCACAGTAACACGATATCATTCATGTCAACCAAAAACGCACCAAAGACTTAGCAAATGAATACTAAGCAATCTTTTCAGAGATGTAAAGCAAGTATGAAACATTGCAAATGAAAAACAGAAGCATTGCGGTCAAGTTCCGGACCTTGCCAGAGCAATCCAGACCTTGAGCCGGAGCTAACAAAAACATGTCGGAGCTATCAAAGACATGCCGGAGCTAAAGTCGGACCTTGATAAAAGGTGTTTTGGTGATATTCAAAACTTTTATCGTCAAAGCAAGTGTATTCACTACAAGCCAATGTATTTAGCACACATAGGTCTTACAATCTCCCCCTTGATGAATGCATTTGCAACACCATTTAAAATCTGAACATTGGCTTATTCACATAAAAGTTTTGAAGACAATTTCTCCCCTTTGTAAATCAAAAGTAAAATGAGAAGAAAACCCAAAAATTATCTCTCATATTATCTCTCCCCCTTTATTATCTCTCCTTATGCACATATTCTCTTTCTCTTCATGCTTATCTCTCCCCCTTTGGCAATGTATTCAACAAGTCATGAGCATATAAACAAATTATCTCTCCCCCTTTGGTTGTTATGAGCATATTATAACATATACATATAAACAAAGCTCATCCAAGTCATACTATCAAGCACCTTACATTATCACATCAATGAAATACATAAAGTAGTGTAAGCCATGCTAGGGATCAAATGTAATTTTCAATTTAAGTAAGTCATGATCTCACAAACTTAACTATTTCAAAACCTGAAATCATGACACTAGTTGCTGCATTTTATTATTTTTCAAATCATAAATTTAGATCATATGATATTTGCAAGAGATTATATGCGCATCTGCCTTATTCTAACCAACCAAGCCAAGCCTATGTCATTTGACAATCAGAAGCTTAAGGACATGGTTTTAGTCATACACAACTTCTTCCAAGTTCATATCTAAGTGCAATGATAAGCTATCTCAAAAGAAGAAGTGCGATGCATGCATATTCTCTTGATCTTTTCTCAATTTATATTTTTTCATAAAAACTTAACATGTGAGTTGATTACTTGATTAACTCTTAATGATTAAAAGCACTTGTGAACATGTAACAAGTTCAAAACAGCAAGAAAGTTCGACCATAACCAGTTTTAGTGTAAGTAATTATTCCAATTACTAGACATGGCAAAAACTACAAAATGTATAACACGAGTAATGTAGTAAGAACTTTCAGCATGTAAAAGGAATCACAAAGTCATATATGTATGAAATACTATGCTCATATTATTTTAATTTCAGATTCACACATAGACTTCCCAAGTTTCAAAACTCCCCCTCAATTTAAGCCATGAGGATGCATAACCCCTATTTCACTACGAATGTAATAAAAACGAGTGAAATCCAAAGGTTTTATAAAAATGTCAGCCAATTGTTGTTCGATATCTACATGGTGAAGCACAATGTTTCCTTTTTCAACATTATCTCAGAGAAAATGTCAATGTTCTTAGTTCTAGAATGTTGCACAGGGTTTTTAGCAATGCAAATGGCACTAGTGTTATCACAGAACAGTGGAACACTATCGAGATCAACCCCATAGTCCTTAAGTGTTTGAACAATCCAAAGAATTTGTGAGCAAGCACTAGCAGCAGCTACATATTCAGATTCGGATGTGGATTGTGCAACTGAATTTTGTTTTCTAGAGGACCAAGCAACAAGAGAATTAACAAGAAAATGACAAGCTCCAGAAGTACTTTTCCTATCAATCCTACAACCCCCAAAATCAGCATCCAAAAAAGCATTCAAAGTAACAGTTGAGGAAGAAGGAAGAAAAATTCTTAATTCTTGAGTTCCATGTAAGTACCTGACAATCCTTTTGACGGCTTGACGATGTGAAGCACGTTGGGAGGCTTGAAACCATGCACAAAGACATACGCTGAATTATATGTCTAGTCTTGATGTCGTAATGTACAAAAGTGATCCGATCATGCTTCTATATTCTTTTTGATCCACGGGTTCACCATCTTCATCAAGTCCAAGTGTTGTTGCTGTTCCCATTGGTGTCCGAAGAGGCTTGCTTTTGTCCATGTTGAAGCGCCTTAGGAGGTCTTTTGTATACTTCGTTTGATACACAAAGGTACCCTCCTTTGTTTGCTTGATTTGCAGCCCCAAAAAGTAAGTGAGTTCACCCATCATACTCATTTCAGATTCGGAACTCATCATTGCTGAAAACTTGGACACAAGATCATGAGAAGCACAACCAAAGATAATATCATCCACATACACTTAAACGAATAATGAGTCATTGCCATGCTTAAGCACAAAAAGAGTTTTATCAACCTTGCCCATGGTAAACCCTTTTTCAAGTAAAAATATTTTTAACCTATCATACCATGCTCTAGGGGCTTGTTTGAGACCGTACAAGGCTTTGGACAGTTTGTAAACATGATTAGGAAAATTTGGATTTTCAAAACCTGGTGGTTGCTTGACATAAACCTCCTCATCTATGTAGCCATTTAGAAAAGCACTTTTAACATCCATACGATATAGCTTGAAACCTTTAGATGCAGCAAAGGCTAACAAAATTCTTATGGCTTCTAATCTAGCAACGGGAGCAAAAGTTTCATCAAAATCTTGACCTTCAACTTGAGTGAAACTTTGAGCAACCAACCTAGCCTTATTCCTAACCACAACCCCATCCACACTTTGTTTATTTTTAAATACCCATTTAGTTCCAATTAAAGTGTGACCTTGAGGTGGAGGTACAAGTTTCCAAACATTATTTCTTTCAAAATTTTCTAACTCTTCTTGCATGGCAATAATCCAGGATTCATTAGTGAGTGCGCGTGATATATCTTTGGGTTCAAAAGAAGCAACAAAAGCAGAATGAGCACGAGAGTTTGGATCGCAAAACCTGGACTGTGTGACTCGTTCGTGCAAGCTTCCAATCATCAATTGTGGGGGATGATCTTTGTAAAACTGTAGGGGAACAGATGTCTCACAAGATTCTTCTTCTTCATGTTCATCACAAATCGATGTGCTTGTGACTTGAGGATGATTTGAATCAGCATTGATGGTTGTCGGTGCCGGTTGAGAATTAACATCCGGAGCTGAACAAAAGTCTTTAGCTACTGAATTTTCGGGCAGCAGCTCCAATTCTTCCTCATCTTCAATGAAAATGCTCTCCCTCTGCGGAAATGGATCTGGACCTGCAATGTTTGAGCTAGTACCTGACGAGATCATGCACATTATCATTGCACCTACAAATATGGTACAAAGTTTATTTGTTTGGGATCCTGGCTCAAGTGAATGTGCACTCTTATTTGATGGACAAGATCAAGATGGTGCACTATGCCGTCCACCACCTTGGCCTCCTCCTTTCATGCTTACAAGAAGATTTGATGGCGTTGCACATATGGACCCACACATGATAGAAGATGAACTTGAGTCGAGGACGACTCCAATTCAAGAAGGGGAGGATGATGAGGACATCACTTATATGGATACAAACAACACTCTGCTGAATATACAAGATGCAATCATTAGAGTTCATACACAATAATTAATTTCAGAGGTGAACTCGTTCTTATATATTTCCTTATGTGTTTTTGAGCATAGATTGCTACTTAATGATTTATTTGTGATTAGGATCCATGGAGAGGTTGAAGGAGTACTTGGAGGGAGTATTAGGGACGTGGAAGACCAGAGAATTCGTTCAAAGAAGATGGAAACCGAACCAAACTCCAAATCGTAACCAACTCGGAGTCCAGGAGCAGTACGCACTAAAACGGACGCCCAGGACGCATACGAACTCCGTTTTGGACGTTCTACATATGCACGGAAAGAGGAGAGGATAACCTTTCCAATGGATCCGGTCCCATGTCAAAATTCCTTCGGAGTCGAAGGGAATCGTCGAAACAAAATAGAGTACAGAATCTGTCAGGGTGCTGCGCCACCGTATTGGGCCATTGGGCCTTGTATCAAGTCTAAGTCCATTATTTTCGTGTCTTAGGGTTAGGTCACGACCCTAACACCCCCTTGGACGTCCTCCCACCTATATATACTCCATAGTAGCCGCCATGAACAATTGGGTTTTGCATAGATTAATAATATCGCTGTTCTACAGTTTGTGAAACCCCAATTCAGCAATTTCAGATTGCTTCTTCTACGTTCTTGCTTGTGTTCTCGGTTGCACTTGCAGGGATTAGCCTTCTTGGCGAGGTCAATCGTGTGAAGCACGGTTGATAACCAACGGAGCGGTGGTGTAGTGATTGCAGGGGCTGTTCGTGTTCTACTCGAGAGCCTCGGATCATCAACGTCGAGATCTCCATCAATCGACCTATCCATTACCTTTCGGAAAATCGGGCCTAAACCTACTCATCAATTGGTATCAGATTTCCAGGTTGCCCGTTAGGTAATTCATCTATCCATTACATTAGTTTTGTTTTTCATACCTAGAGTCCACAAAAAAGCCACAAAAAAACTTGCAGTTTAGTAGATCTGTTCATTACTTTGTCCAAACCACATTGAGCCTTTGCAACTTTGTTATTCAGTTTGGTTTTGTTGAGTTTGTGTCCGTTGTTGAGTCATATTGCTGGTTTAGAAAGTGTTTTTGGTCTTAGTTTGAGTTTTGCATTGTGTTGATTCATCCTTTTGAATCACGTCATCACGTCCAGATTAGATTCACCTCTGTCCAGTTCGATATTTTCATCATATCTTGCTCATACGAACTAGGATTTTGGTTTTCTTGCACTTTATGGAAAGCTTAAGAAGTGCTCTATAACTTTCATATTCATCATTATCCCAGAAAATATAGTTATCGATGTCTAAATTGCATTAGATCCGAATCTGTTATTGACCTAAAAATTCTGAACAGTCTGTATTTCGGGGTCAGTATCTCCTATTGTTCTTTTCCAAAATAGGTCTTCCATATATTGAAATTAAAGAGGAGAGATATATCTACAATCTTGCTGTTCTAAGTTTTCCAATTTAGAGCCTATAAGTGTGCCTATTTGTCCTTGGAAGATTGAGCAGAAAATCTGCGACAGACACACGAGATATCTTGGGTTGATTTTCATTGTGTTCTTCCCTTGCAGCACATTCTGAAAAAAAAAGGAAGAAAAAAGAAAAAGGCAAGTGCAAAACAAGAAACAAAAGCCGCACAAAAAAAGAGGAAAAAAAACAACAAAAAAACAGAAGTGCTTGCATTCTTTGTGTCATCTAGTTTTGTCTCATGTCTTGCTAGCTTGAACTACTAGGAACACATTTAGGCCAGCAACTTTGACAAATACTTTGGACACTTATTAAACTTTACTATCTGATTTCATTGTTGCTAATCCTTGCTACAAATAAGTGCCATCCAAGCTACACCTTACTCTTGAGCAGAATCGATACACCTTTGCAATCATCCCACACTTCATTGGTTTCTTCATACTGACCACCGTTTGCCACCTAAAGTGTCGGTAAGAACACTTGTAAGAGCGTGGTAAGACGCTTGAGAGTGTGTGATTCCACTTCCACTTTTTCATTATCCTTTGTAGTTGATAGGGATAACAAATTTTTTTTGGGTTGTCTTCTGTTTGCTACTAACAATGTCAGGTAAAAGCAAGAATCATGCATTATATGCTGAGATGATGGATATGATGAAGACGGCGATGGAGTTGCTCACTAAAAATCAAACATCAACCAAGGATTCACATGACATTCAGACCACCTTTATAACACCTTCCACAAGAAGTAATTACATTCTCCCATCTCTTCCTTCTTATGATGGTCTTGGATATGATGAATATATTGCTTGAGAAATAGAGTTAGATAAAATTTTTGGAAAATGTCATATGTGTGAGAGGAGGAAGATTAGAAATATTTCTAGTGCATTAGTTGATTGTGCATTAACTTGGTGGGACAACTTAAGCGATATAGAAAAACCTCGAACATGGAAAGAAACGAAAATTCTTATGCGAGAAACTTTTGCTAATGTATCTATGTGCAAAGAAGAAATTCAGCAATTTGAGGAGAAATTTCTTGTTGCACCTCCTTTTGTGTCTAACGTTTTGCAGGACAATATAGAAAATAATATAGATGATGCAAAAGAGAACGAGGCTTTTGACAACACTTGTGAAATTTTAGATGGATCAACTCATAATGCACTCGAAATCACTGCTGAACATGGTAAGGCAAAACATTCTACAAATACAAAGTTTTTGGATGTTCTGAATTTTTCCACCAATCATGCTATTTTTGAGGAGCAAATATTAGAATCGTTTATTTATACACCATTGTCACATGTTGATTTTCCTGCTGATCATTGCGCTACGAAAGAGTTGTGTGCTGATAACTCTATTATACCTATGCAAAAACAAGTTAATGTACAAGATGATTGTGTTTTGAATTCACCTACTTGTGCTAAAATTCATAATTTGATCACCGCTACTGCTGAAAATGATGAGCTGAAATTTTTGTCTTCTCTAAATACTTTGGGTTATATTGAATTTGACACTCTTTGTGATCTAAATATTGTAGAGAGGAGAATATTTTCACAATCTGAATTGCCTTTATTAAGTAGAAATATTTTTCATGCTATAGGCAACTATGAAGATAGTGGTGAATTTATGGTGCATAAAGTTTACATGTGTTCAAATGTGCAAGCTCCTTTTGTGCTGCAACAACATGGTGAAATGAATGGATGCACTAACACTAATAATGTATTGTCAAGTTTTTCTAGCATTTTTTTATTGCAGCAAGGACAACAAATAAAAAAGAAGCATTGTTCATTGCGGTTGTGCAATATGGACAGTGTTCATTCTACCCCCAAAGCAATCCTTTTTCCTGGACATACGAGCAAGCCGAGGACGGCTTGTCATAAAGAAGGGGAGAATGACGAGATCATGCACATTATCATTGCACCTACAAATATGGTACAAAGTTTATTTGTTTGGGATCCTGGCTCAAGTGAATGTGCACTCTTATTTGATGGACAAGATCAAGATGGTGCACTATGCCGTCCACCACCTTGGCCTCCTCCTTTCATGCTTACAAGAAGATTTGATGGCGTTGCACATATGGACCCACACATGATAGAAGATGAACTTGAGTCGAGGACGACTCCAATTCAAGAAGGGGAGGATGATGAGGACATCACTTATATGGATACAAACAACACTCTGCTGAATATACAAGATGCAATCATTAGAGTTCATACACAACAATTAATTTCAGAGGTGAACTCGTTCTTATATATTTCCTTATGTGTTTTTGAGCATAGATTGCTACTTAATGATTTATTTGTGATTAGGATCCATGGATAGGTTGAAGGAGTACTTGGAGGGAGTATTAGGGACGTGGAAGACCAGAGAATTCGTTCAAAGAAGATGGAAACCGAACCAAACTCCAAATCGTAACCAACTCGGAGTCCAGGAGCAGTACGCACTAAAACGGACGCCCAGGACGCATACGAACTCTGTTTTGGACGTTCTACATATGCACGGAAAGAGGAGAGGATAACCTTTCCAATGGCTCCGGTCCCATGTCAAAATTCCTTCGGAGTCGAAGGGAATCGTCGAAACAAAATAGAGTACAGAATCTGTCAGGGTGCTGCGCCACCGTATTGGGCCATTGGGCCTTGTATCAAGTCTAAGTCCATTATTTTTGTGTCTTAGGGTTAGGTCACGACCCTAACACCCCCTTGGACGTCCTCCCACCTATATATACTCCATAGTAGCCGCCATGAACAATTGGGTTTTGCATAGATTAATAATATCGCTGTTCTACAGTTTGTGAAACCCCAACTTCGCGATTTCAGATCGTGTCTTCTACGTTCTTGCTTGTGTTCTCGATTGCACTTGCAGGGATTAGCCTTCTTGGCGAGGTCAAGCGTGTGCAGCACGGTTGATAACCAACGGAGCCGTGGTGTAGTGATTGCAGGGGTACTCGAACCGCTCGAGTGCCGCGGATCATCAACGTCGAGTTCTCCACCCCAATCGACATACCTTTCGGAAGATCGGGCCTAAACCTACTCATCAGTACCTGGGCTAGCTTCATCAAAAGACACTTCACAAGTCTCCACAATTTTGTTAGTGTCAAGTAAAAGCACACGGTAGCCTCTAGTATGAGATGGATAACCAAAAAACATGCCATCAATGGATCTAGGTTCAAATTTATCAAGATTACCATGTTTCTTAATAAAGCATTTGCAACCAAAGATCCGAAAGTGTGTAACACTAGGCCTATGTCCAAACCGGAGCTCATATGGTGTTTTACCTAGCTTAACACGCAAGAAAACATGATTTGAGACATAACAAGCGGTTGCTAACGCATCAGCCCAAAATTTCCTAGGAGTTTGATATTCATCAAGCATAGTCCTAGCCATCTCAACTAAGGTTTTGTTCTTTCTTTCTACAACACCGTTTTGTTGAGATACATATGGTGAAAAAATTGATGATCTATTCTATTTTCATCACAAAAGTGATCAAAAGATTGATTTTTAAATTCAGTTCCATTATCACTTCTAATTGCTTTTAAAGGTCCTGGGTAATCAATTGATAATCTAAGAAATAAAGTTCTAAAGTGACTAAAAACTTCATTCTTAGACGCCATAAAGTAAACCAAAGAGTATCTAGAATAATCATCAACAATCACAAGTACATACCATTTACCTCCTAAGGATTGAACACGTGAAGGTCCTACGGTGTCAAGATGCAAAAGTTGACATGGTTCAGTTGTCATGATCATTGTGAGAGGAGTATGTGAACCTGCAACCATCTTAGCATGTCTACAAGAAAAGCACACAATTACTTTGTCCCCTTTAAGCTTAGGTAGCCCACGTATGCGATCAAGAGCACTAACACGCATTAGGTGATTAAAGCCTACGTGACCAAGTCTACGATGCCAAAAATATAGGTCCTTTGAATCATTAGCAACTAGACACCTATGCTTAGAGGAAGACATATCAAAATCAGCTTTAAAAACTCTTCCAAACCGAGACATGTTAAAAACAAGCTTACTATTTGAACTTACAACTTTGCAGCAGTTTTTATTGAAAATAATTTCCAGATTTTCATCTAGCAATTGTGAAACAGAAAGCAAGTTGTATTTCAAATTTTTAACAAGTGCCACATTCTTCAAAGTGTAGTGATCGTTTACTCTAACCAAACCCTTAGCAATTATAGGAGTTGAAGAATTATCGGTAAAAGTAACATTCTCTACACGTGACACAAAAGAGAGGGAGGAGAACCAATCTTTGTTACCGGTCATGTGGCATGAGCAACCTGAATCCACAATCCAAATGTTCTCCTTCCTCAAACGTGTAACCTACATAGAAGCACAATATGTTGATGACTCAATACTGGGGTTAGTCAAAAGGCATTTAGGAATCCAGTACTGAGTCACGCGACGTGCAGTAGGAAGAACACGCAAAAGCTGAGACAAAATAGCAGTAGGAGTCAAAGTTTGAGATTTTTTATTCTTAACTACTGACCTATAAGGTGTTACTTGTGTAGCACAAAAATCAGTAGCTCCGGAGGCAAAAACAGAAGGTCCGAAGGTAAACTTTGAATGTTTTTGACTCAAAACAGCAGGTTGTACATTCGGTTCAATATGTGCAGCAAATTTTGCATGAAAGTTATGAGATCTAGCAACCATTCTTTCCCTTTTCTGTTGTTTAGCTAGTCTATAACAAAAATCTATGACATGACCATCTCTACCACAGTAGGTACAATGAAATTTAACTTTGTGTTCATGTCTAGATGAGCAAACAACATTTTTATTTGAAACCGAATGAGACAATACTCCTGCAGATTTGAAAATCACTTCTTTTTGTTTAGGAACTGTTTGAATCAAATCACTTCCTAATGACTTTACAATTTTAGGTGGATGTGCCTTAGCATGAGCATGAGAATCAAAACCTAAACCAGTTTTATCATTGCAAGAATTGGAAGAATTTAGCAGCAAGTTTAGGTTCTTATTCCCATTACAAAACCGATCTAATGTCCTATGCATGTCATCATGTTTATTGGACAGATCAAGGCAATTTTCACATGAAGTTTTTCCTTTTAGTTTGCAATTGGAACAAAATTTAACTTCATGAGAACGTAAAGCATTGTTCAATATAGAAATTTCATTCATAGCATCCTGTAGTTTCTTATCAAGATCATCACAAGTAGAACAATGCAAATCAATTGTAGAACAGCTAGCATCTTTCAAGTTTTTATCATTAAGTGTAGCAAGCTCTTTGTTCTTTTCAATTTCTAACTCAAGTTTATCAAGTGCGGAGGTGTGCACACTTCTTAATGAGGACAATTGTTCATATATTAAATCACATGAGGAACAAGAATCATCACTAGGAATCAAAGATTTCAAATGATTAATTTCATATTCTAGTGACTCAATTTTAACAGCATTGTCTCTAAGATTTTTGTCCTTTCTCTTAACTATAACAGTGGCACGAGAAATAGCATAAAACATTTCTTTGCAAGTAGGACATACCTTTTCCTTATCGCTGTTGTGTTCTGCCTCCTCCATACTTGATCTTGACTTGCCTGCCATAAAGCACAAGTTTGCCAAATCATCTTCATCTTCGTCACTTCCAATGTCCACGTCGCTTGAGCCAAGTTCCTGGTGTGCGGAGATAAAATTGTTCACCAGTTGACGACCTGTAAAACCCTTCTTTTTCTTCGTATCTTTTGTAGAGGAGTGCTTCGTTCTTGTTTTCTTTTCATCCCGGGAAGTAGGACCTAAAAGGTTAGGGCAATCTGAACAAAAATGTTATGTCTTACCACATTCAAAGCATCGTTGAGGTCCGGAGCTTCCTCTCCTTCTAGTTCTCACATTTTGCAATGCTTTTGAGAACCGGGTAGAGATGAGCGCTAGCTCCTCCTCTGGAAACTCCTCAATCAGTTCAAGGGTTAGAGAGGACAGCAAAGCAAGTGTACCACAAGATGATGTTTGACCGGAACTAGGCATGTCACGTTGAGAAACAAAAGCAATAGACTTGTTGGGGTTCTTACGTGAGATTATGTCAATTTCATGAGTTTTTAACTTGGAATATAGCACATCGAAAGTAAGTGAACTCATGACAGTAGATTCACGAATAGATGTGACTCTCATCTCCCAAATTGACATATCTATGCACTTAGCAACTGCTTAGGATTCTTCTATACGCAGATAGAAGCAATATTAAGACTTCCAAACACTTTAGGAACGTATCCCACATTCCTAAAAAACTCAAATTCGTGACCCACACGAAATCCTATCATAACCAACTCAAATCTTTCCATATTTGAGTCAAACTCGACTCGGCCATAGCCTAAGTCCATAACCTAGTCAGTTGGACCATTCCGACCAACTCTTTACGTCCACATCTCTTCATCACGTCTCGGAACCATGCAGCCACGTCCATGCACTTCTTGCACACGTGCAAACATCTTCCAATGACGTCCACGATACCTTCACATGCATTGTTCTTGATTCAATCATGCTGCGCAACCTCCTGATCAGCTCAACCACAATTCCTCCTGAATTTGGTTGTTGGAACCTCATCTCCTCCCTGAGACTAGTCCAATGGATGCAATCACAAGCCATGTCTTGAACTCAAGCAACACCTGCACATGAATAAATAACCAATCCATTCGAGCCCAAGTCCTCGACTTGACTCAAGTTAGTTCCGAACACAACACCTTACGTGAGAACCTCACATAAGCATGTTGCAAAACCACAATAACACGATATCATTCATGTCAACCAAAAACACACCAAAGACTTAGCAAATGAATACTAAGCAATCTTTCCAGAGATGTAAAGCAAGTATGAAACGTTGCAAATGAAAAATAGAAGCATTGCGGTCAAGTTCCGGACCTTGCCAGAGGAACCCGGACCTTGAGCCGGAGCTAACAAAAACATGTCGGAGCTATCAAAGACATGCCGGAGCTAAAGTCAGACCTTGATAAAAAGGTGTTTTGGTGATATTCAAAACTTTTATCATCAATCACTACAAGCCAATGTATTCAGCACAAATAGGTCTTACAACATTAATGTTGTGCATTAGAATCAACGATTTCACATACGATAGCTCACAAAGTCCACATATGTGAGTCCAATTGTGTTCCTCTCCATAACCTACAAAATATCCAGGACAACCTTCATCTCGTACTAGTTTGTCTAACATATCAGAAATTTCTGACCCATTGAGACATTTCGGTGGTTCTTTAGTGACAACGGTGTTCTTTCTAAATACATGCCTCTGTTGCCTAAATATGTGATTCGAAGACAGCCAACGTCTGTGACAATCGAAGTAAGATATTTTGCCTCCATGAGTTAGTCGAAAGCAATCCGTGTCCGAAGCACATATCGGACACATCAGACGACCGTGAGTGCTCCATCCGGAAAACATGTCGTATGCCGGCAAATCATGGACGGACCACAAATAAGTAGCTCGAGGGTTGAATTTCTGCCTCTTGTAACCGTCGTATGCTTCGACTCCTGTCCACAACACTTTCAATTCTTCGATCAGTGATTTCAACATCACGTTGAGACGTGACCCGGGATGATCAGGTCCAGGTACAATGAGGATGAGAAACATAAACTCGTTCTTTATACAAAGTGTCGGTGGAAGGTTGTACGAAATGACAAATATGGGCCAACAAGAGTATTGCGTGGCGTTTGTACTGAATGGTGAGAATCCGTCTGTCGCTAATCCGATGCAAACATTTCTCGCATCATGAGAAAAATCTGGATTGAAATGGTCTAGCACCTTCCATGCATCACCGTTGGACGGATGCATTAAGAATTCTTTGTTCTGATGTTTATCTTCTTTGTGCCATCTCATTTGTCTTGCAGTTCTTTTTGAAACAAACAACCGCTTCAACCGAGGTGTCACAGGCAAGTAACGAAGCTACTTATGTGCGACATCTGTCATCACATTATCGCCATCGTCATTAACAACTTCGACATACCTCGGTTTACCACATTTCAAGCATATGTTCAACTTTGACACCAAATGACAAGCAGTTGTTTTGGCACACATCGATTTTCTCATAGTTTATACCGAGACCAGATATCTTGATCGTTGACTGATACATATCTTTAGGCGCTTTGTGAGGTCGTGGAAGGATATCGCAGATCAATTTCATGAGATCATTGCAGCAGTTGATGAAAAAAAGAGTACTTAGACTTAATTGCCATAAATCTGGTCAAGAAAGCAAGGACGGCATAGCCATGTGTTCATGCAATGACTGTTGTGATTTCTTGAAGAACTGCTCTGCCTCATTTGTAAGAGGATCCTCTGCTTCAAGAGCTTCTAGCATCTCATCCATCCTATCAACCCCTGTTATATCATCATCCTCATCCACTTCTTCCACGTCTCAAGATTTAGTCTCGCCGTGGAAGGTCCACACCTAATAATGTGGCTTGAAACTGTTTCGATATAAGTGAAATGAAAGTTCCATTCTGTTCAAAAACTTGGTGTTCCGACATTTTGTACATGTGCACCACACCTTATCATCCGTTGACAACGAAAATGCTCAATCCAAAAATTTATCTAACTTGATGTACCACTCATCCGAGTGACGATATGTTCTGCTCTTCCTGCCAGTATACATCCAATTGTGGTCTTCAGCCATGTTTGACTCTGTAGTTTAAAGCGAAAGAAATTATCGTTACTGTATGCATGATAGGTCCTAAAATTTCAACAGCATAACACCGCCTATTTAACACTACACCCCCCAATCTGATGCAGTTCTTAAAGTAAAAAGAGCCATGACTATACAATTATAGTCATCATTCGTATGTCAACCGCTTGCCGGAGGCTGCAACTCTTCAAGACGAGTGAGGAGGAAAGAAAATTTTGATAGCATAACACCGCTTATTTAACACTACACCCCCAAATCTGGTGCAATTCTTAAAGTAAAAAGGGGCATGACTATACAATTATAGTCTTCATACTATGTTAGCCGCTCGTCGGAGGCTGCAACTCATCAAGACGAGCAAGGAGGAAACAAAATTTCGACAGCATAACACGGCCTATTTAACACTACACCCCCAATCTGGTGCAGTTCTTAAAGTAAAAAGGGGCATGATTATAAAGTTATAGTCGTCATACGTATGTCAGTCGCTCGCCGGAGGCTGCAAATCTTGATAAGAGGAAAGAACGAGAGAGAGAGATAGGGAAGTGGGTCCATCGAGGTCCGCCATCCTCACGCGCGGGTGTTTGCTGTCTGCACCGTCGTCGTTCGTCTCCATGTCCATTTAGACGCATACTTTAACTTCTAACTAAATGGGCCTTGTCGGGCCTAAATGGGTTGTGTCGGGTCAAGCCGACCCGAATCCCATTTTTGTACATATAGTAACACTCAAGCAATCAAATTAAAAATTATAACCATAATATAAAAAATAAAGCAATTCAATTAAACGTAAACATAACAATTATTAAATTGTAACTTATCAATTAATAAACATAAACCTAAACATAAACAATTTTATTATAAACATAGACATAAACATTGACCTAAACCTAGCTTAGCAAAATTAATCTCAATTAACAAAAAATTGGACATAGGCATAAATAAACCTAAACATAATTAAACCTAAACCTAACTAAGCATGATTAATATAGATATAAGCATTATCAATTTAATAGAAAAATTCTTCCACTAATCAACAATTTAATCTATGAATTCCAATTCAATCAACTAATCACCAATTTAACTAACAAATTACACAATTCAATCCTCTAATCAACTAATCACCAATTAACCTAACTAATTCAACACATTAAGCGAAAATTCAACTCATTAATTCAGCACTAATTCAACACATTAAACCATTGAGGAGGGGAGGAAGGGAGGGGGGCGGCCATGGAGGGGGGGGCACAATTGGAAGGTGGGGAGGGGGGTCAGCTAGGAGGAAGGGGGGGAGGGGCGGCCATGGATGGAGGGGGAGGTAGGGGGGTCGGTTAGGAGAGGGGCAGCCATGGAAGGTGGGGGCAGCCATGGAAGTGGAGGTGGCCACGGATGGGGGAAGAGGGGGGGCGGCCATGGAAGTGGAGGGGGACCGGCTATGGAGGGGGAGGGAGGGGGGAGGGGACGGCCATGGAGGGGGCGGCTATGGATAGGAGGGAAAAGAGAAGGGGGGCGGCCATACCTTGAGGTGGAGGAGCGGCAGCGGCGGAGCAATGGTGGCGGCGGCGGCGTCAGCGGCGGGCGCGTAGTGCGGCAGCGGGCGAAGGAAGGAAATGGCGCTCGGTTTGGAAATGTGTCGATCCCGACGGATATAGGACTTCAATTTGCGACGACCGAGTTAATTGCGACGGCCCTAGGATTGGCCGTCACAATTGATGTTGTTTGTGACGGCTTAAGAAATAGGCCATCACAAATAAGCATAATTTGCGACGTCCTGCCCATTTGCAACGGTTCCGAGACGGCCGTCGCAAATTAACCACATTTTTGCGACGGCGTCGGTTATTTGCGACGGCTGGCTGTCGCAAATTAGTTCGGCTGTCGCAAATGATCGTGTTTCCTATAGTGGAAGGCGAGTACTGACACCTTTCACATCTTATCATTTTTGTAGTGCTATTTTTTCAAACTATTGCTTAATACTCTTTCTATGAACTAAACTTCTGATGTTCCTCCTCCAGAATTGAGTGGCTCAGTCTCACTAGTTAGTCTTAACATACTCTGCATTTCGCACTGCTTGTGCGTGTAATGACATTTCAGTTCCCCTTAATATGAACACCCTTTAAGCCTTTCGATAAAAAACTTCTGATGCTCTAAAGACTTGTCTATCTGATGGTTTTTGCACCATCAGGGTGTGCATGCAGTAAACTTCCATGCATCCGCACTTTTTGTTCTGTACCAGCTATCCATTCAGTGCTACACATACACAAGGACAAGGTCGCTACCTGTCATGAATGCAGTATATATTTAATTAACTAAATATTACCACAAACACAATCATGTGAACTCTACTAAAAATACATATGCAGTCATCCTTCAATTTATTTTGAAGGAATCACGGATCAGAGAGGTATTTCAACCCATGATGATTAATCCTTACGTCTAAGCAACCATCACAAATAACCACTTATATACACTCCCCCATTCTAAATTACTTGTCACCCTCTAGTTCATTTTTGAACTAGAAAGTGACAAGTAATTTGGGATGAAGTGAGTAAGTATGAATTTCTTCTTTAATTTGCATGACCACTTACAGTTAAATTATTCTAACATTATGTTCTCAATGTAATTAGTGATCTGGCTCAATTATTCTGTCAGTACACTTTACATTGTAATCTGGAGTTTCTTTTAAAAAAAAATAAAAATATTTTCTGATCTCCACACACAACCTTGTTGATAATTGCAATAGTAGTATTCGAGAGTTGGCAGCTGGTGTTTTCTTTTTTCCACTTCTAATTATATCGTCCAACAACTACAGTTACTGATCTTCCTTGTTTGGTTCTTATCCTCACAAGGTAATATAAAAGTCCCTTCAAAGAAAGAGATATATTCACTTCTCTTGTATAGTGTAGTGTCCACTCAGGTGCATACAGTTTTCTGCCGTTCGGTTCCATGCATTTATCTCTAAATGATACAGCTTGTCATGAACAGGATATGTTTTAGAGGCATCCTGAAAAGATGATGCTGATCCTGTAGAAGATCTTGGCCGATACGATCCCATAGCAGGGCAAAACTTTCTCCACCACTACTCTTGGCTTGTGCCATCTTGTACTAGGGTATGTGCTTAACTTATCTGTTGGTTGTGTTTGCTGGTCCTGATAGGTTGTGGAGCAGACCTCACTTGCCAGTGGATCAGAGCTGCAGCCTGAGCACCAATTGCAAAGGGGTTGACAGCTACGATAAGGATAACAGTTTTCATGTAATATTGCCCAAGGGTAACCAGAACTTCAAGACTACCGGAACTGATTCACCAATGAAACACCCTTCGAGCCATTCCAACCCCATAAACCAAAAAAATTTGACTCACCTCACTTTGATCTTGAATCGTTTCGCTCTTTGGTGCAGTTTTTGGCACAGAATTGAAAATGATCCACATTGTCAAACAAACTCCTATTTATCTTATTATGAACTAGTAAAGTTTACTTCATGTATACGCACTCTGTTCAGTACCAGCCATCCATTCCGTACTGTACACAAGGACAAGCTCGCTTACTGTCATGAATGCAGTACATATTTAATTAACTAAATATTTCCACTTTAGACAATCATGTGGACTTTTTACTAGAAATACATATAATGTCATCGTTCAATCATTTTGAAGGGATAAGAGAGGTATTTGAACCCATGATGCTTAATCCTTACATTTAAGCAATCATCACAAATAAACCACTTATATAAGTATGAATTTCTTCTTTAATTTATGTGCCCACTTACATTTAAATTATTCTTACATTATTTTCTCAAAGTAATTAGTGATATGGCTCAAAAATTCATTCGTACACTTTGCATAGTACTCTGGAATTCATTTTTTTTAAAAAAATATGAAAATATTTTCCGACATCAACACACAACCTAGTTAATTATTACAATAATAATGTATTCAGGGGTTTGCAGCTGTTATTCACTTTTTCCATTTTTAACTATATCATTCAACAACTATGGTTACTCATCTTCGGAAGTATAGTATGCTTGAGTTAGCATGAGCTAGCTATTTTTTAGATAATGTGTGTCACGCCCGGTCATCATAAAGATGAACAGACGCTAACCACATATACGCCAGGATCAGTTGAATCGTACATGCGTTGACGAAAGTGAAATACTATTACATAGCCATGTTCGAATACATAAATAGTCTTACAATACGACCCGAAGGTCTACAAATACACAACAAAAACCTATATACAACATCTAAACAATTCACCAAGGCTTAACTACAGCGGAATGCTAGATAGATGAGAACAGCTCCATCTCCACAGGCAGTCGCGCGGAGGATCGCCAGCCTAGCCCAAGTCTTCCAGGTTGACGAAGAAGTCTTCCGGTGCCGCTTCTTCCTCATATTCTAATGGAAAAGTAAACGCTTGAGTACATAGAGTAATCAGCAAGTGCAGGAAGAGGATGACATGATTGGCTAAAGCAAGGGAAGGCCAATTATGGCTTAAGCACTATGCTTAGAACCTAACCTTAGCTTTCAATTATCAATATCATAATTCAAGAAGTAATTCAACACATAATTAAAGATGATGAATGTAACTTGAATCATAAATAACCACCATTTCCCAACTATAAGCTAATTATGAACTGGCCCCAAGCCACTCTTGTCCGTGAGCACGGCTGTCATGACAGTTTTATCAAATCTCTGCAGAGAGTGTACCCTTGCCCCACAAGCAGTGATTTCATCCCCTGTTACCAGGTGGACTAAGTGAACCTCCCTGAATGCCCGTGGTAGCTAACCACATTACACACTTCCTTTGGTGTGAGGCCAGGAGATCACAACATGGTCTTTACAAAGGTACTCCCGACTAGTGCTAGCCCTCTAAGGTTTCCACCACTGAGGATTCCCGGAGTAACCCTCCGCCTCAGAGCCCCCCCCTCTTGATCCTTGCGGTTCCCAGAGCAGTACCCCTGCATCATTCCCCGCACCATCCAACTACTAGCATTTCATCGGGAGAAACCTAATTAATTGACCAAGCTGCCTCATCTCAGTCTCGTGGTGGTACTATAAAGCTTAGTGGCTTCCTCCATAAACCGGTCCTTAGAATCCGGTGGTACCAAACCCAATCCTGGGTCTCGTGCAAACTGCACCATACCAAATCTATCCAACCACCAGATTCCTATCCACTACTATTGTGTATCAACCACAATTAAATTAATCATAAAGTTTATCATATCATAATTGTATGAAAACCCATTCCCAATATCTAAGCATGGCTAAGAATAATTAATACCTATCTACTTCCTAACCCACATCAAGTAACAAGGAATTATATGGAACAAGGCATGAAACATGATATAGGACATCAATTTAATTAGCATGCATCTAACTAAAATCCTAAAATTGGTACAAGATGGTCAAGGGCACTTGCCTTCGTCGAAGACTTGGTTGTTGGTGAAGTCTTGATCTTGGAGATTGAAATTGGGGTCGTAGCACAACTCTAAATATATTACCCAAGCATGGCAAAGAGAAATAAAGGCTAAAATAAGTAAGGAGCACACAACACATGGCAACAAACATACACATATGCATAAAACTCTATACTAAAGCGTCCCTACGAGGTATTTATTATTTTACATAGCCAAAATATGCATTTTATATTTATCTCACATTTTTAGGATTTATTTATGGCCCAAAATCATTTTTATTGAATTTTCTATGGCCAAAATGTATTTTAAACACTTTTAATAATTTTCCCATGATCAAAATATATTTTATTTGGACTCTACAATCTAATTACACCATAAAAACATTTTATACAAATTTTCCTATTGTTTTTACATTTATTCACCATTTTTATCTAATTTCTACACATTAAATACACCTATAAACAATATTCAACAATTAAATAAAAGTCCAGGGACTGATTAGAAAGTTTACTACACTGTACAGGGGTTAAATCCACAATTCTATAAATTTCCAAGGGTTAGATTGACTATTTAAATGATTAAATCCAATTCCAGAGAGTCCAGGGGCTAGATTGTGAATTCTGGGGGCTAGTTCCAAATTCCAGCAAAGGTCAGGGGGTAGCTGACAAATTTCCGGGGGCTGCGGTGTAAAAGCGGAGGCGGGAAAGGGGGTTTGAATGTGGGCCGTTGGATCTGAAGTGAACGCGCGAGATTTTATTAAACAAACCGTTACAGGGATCTAATCTCAGCCATTGGCTCACATCCGAGGGCTGGGATGCGGCCACGTCGCCTCCAGCGACGCTGGACACATGCGCACGGCGGCGCACGACACCCGCGGCGGCGACCTCGCAGGAGTTGGCCAAACCGACGAACATTAAGTCAATTCTACGCGCTACTTGCATGAATCGAGAGAGGGGGTGAAGGGGAACTCACCTAGGGTAGTTTTGGAGTTCGAAATCGGCCGGAGGATGGTCGGCGATGAGGAATGGCGGCGGTTGTCGACGGTGGCCGACGATCTTGGCGATTCCCCGGTGATCTCTTTGCACCAACGCGCCTGGCGTGCTCCTAGCGACACGGTGAAGAGGTTAGGGCGAGGGGGAGAGCAAGGCAGCCGCCGGTTAGCCAGGAACAGAGGCGACGAACCTTGGCGATGTGCGGCTAGGTTTGAGTGCGGGGAAGAGAAAAGAGAAGGGGAGAGGGGAATTTTATGGAGGGGATGAGTGCGGCGGTTGCTGGCGCGCGCGAGGGGGGTTTCCCCGAGGTGAATGCGTGCGCGGGGCGACGGTTGGAGGGGGGTGCGGCGTGGGCGCGGCGCGGGAAAGAGGCGGGGGGGGGGGGGGGGGCGACGGTTACTCCCTGGGAGGGATGACAGGCGGGCCCCGCCCGGTAGAGAGAGAAGAGAGGGGGTGGGGAGGGGTTGGGCCGCGGGAGAGGGGAGGGGAAAGGTGGTCCGGGGTGGGTTTTGGCCCAACAGGGGGTTTCTTTTGTTTTTCTTTTTCTTTTTCTTTTTCATTTCTTTTCTTTTGATTTAAATTCAAATTCAAATTTAAATCGTTTGCTACACGTTTGAACTTCAAAAATTCACACAAAAATGCAACACACAATGCACTATAGTTTGATCAAATTCTTTTTACATGAAATGTGGGTGTTACAACTCTACCCCCCTTAAAAGGAATCTCGCCCTCGAGATTCAGACGTCCTAAGAGAAAAGGTGAGGGAAATCTGCCTTGAGATCTTCTTCTCTTTCCCATGTTGCTTCTGCCTCTGAATGATGTTTCCATTGCACCTTACACATGCGAATGACTTTGTTTCTGGTAACCTTTTCTAATGTCTCAAGTATCTTGACAGGTTGTTCCACATAAGACAAATCTTCTTGTACATCGACTGCTTCCATAGGCAATTGCTCCTCAGGCAATCTCAGACACTTCTTAAGTTGTGACACATGAAATACATTATGTACATCTGACAAGTGCGGTGGAAGCTCAAGCTGATAAGCCACTTCACCTCGTCGTTCAAGTATCTTTAACGGACCAATGTAGCGGGGTGACAACTTGCCTCTTACTTTAAATCTTCTCAATTCTCTCATAGGTGACACCTTCAAGTACACATAATCACCAACCTCAAATGTTAGATCACGTCTTCGAGTATCCACATAACTCTTCTGTCTTGTTTGGGCTGCCTTTAGGTTCTTCCGAATTTCTTGCACTTGTCTTTCAACCTCTTTCAACACATTAGAACCAAAGACTTGGCTTTCCCCAGTTTGATTCCAAAACAACGGTGTCCTACATTTCCGCCCATATAATGCTTCAAAAGGAGACATCTTCAAACTGGCTTGATAACTATTGTTGTAAGAGAATTCAGCATATGGCAGATTCTTATCCCAACTTTGACTATTCTTTAGAGCACACGCTCTCAACATGTCTTCTAATACCTGGTTGGTGCGTTCTGTCTGTCCGTTAGTCCGAGGATGATATGCCGAACTAAAGTTTAGACGGGTATCCATTGATCATGAAACTTTTGCCAGAATCTTGAGGTGAATTGAGTGCCTCGATCTGAAATAATCTTCTTGGGAACTCCATGTAAGCATACAATCCTGGAGATATACAGTACCGCCAACTTGGGACCATTGTAAGTTTCTTTCATGGGAATAAAGTGAGCAACCTTAGTTAAACGATCCACTATGACCCATATAGAATCATATCCAGACTGTGTTCTTGGTAGTCCCACAATGAAATCCATATTAATTTCTTCCCATTTCCATTCCAGCACTTTGATTGGTTGCAACAACTCTGCTGGTCTTTGATGTTCCGCCTTAATCAATTGACATGTATCACATATGGCCACATATTCCGCTACATCCCTTTTCATTCCATGCCACCAATATCGATCTTTAAGGTCTTGATACATCTTTGTTCTTCCAGGATGAATGGAGTATGATGAGTTATGAGCTTCCCTTATTAGCAACTCTCTAATATCCTTGATATCTAGAACACAAATCCTCTTTCCAAGCCATAGGGTTCCTTGTTCATCCTCCCTAAAGTTCGGAGCTTTTCCCTTCTTCATCAACTGCTTGATCTCCTTGACCTTCTCATCATTCTTTTGTCCTTCTCGTATATCACGTTCAAGGGTTGAGTCCACTTCCATAGCAATCGCTTCAGCACTAGACACTAGGCATAAGTTTAACCTTGCAAACTCTTCACATAACTGGGGTTGAAGAGCTTACACTGTCAAGTTATTACATTGTCCCTTCCTGCTTAGAGCATCAGCGACCACATTAGCCTTTCCCAGATGGTAGTTGATTTCCACATCGAAGTCATTTATTAACTCCAACCAACGACGTTGTCTGAGATTAAGATCTGGTTGCGTGAATATATACTTCAAGCTCTTGTGATCTGTGTATATCTCGGTTCTTTTTCCCATAAAGTAGTGTCTCCATATCTTCAATGCATGGACAACAGCTGCCAATTCTATGTCATGTGTTGGATAATTCCTCTCATGTTTCCGAAGTTGTCTCGAAGCATAGGCTACAACATGTCCGCCTTGCATTAAGACACAACCTAAACCATGACCAGATGCATCACAATAAACTACAAATTCCTTTTGCATATCAGGCATTACCAATACCGGTGCACTGGTTAACCTCTGCTTCAACTCGGCAAAGCTTACTTCACATTCGGGGGTCCACTTGAAAGCAACTCCTTTCTCAAGCAACTTGGTTAGTGGTAGAGAGATCTTTGAAAATCCCTCGATGAATCGACGGTAATAACCAGCCATGCCTAAGAATCTTCGTATATCATGTACACTCTCAGGTGTTTCCCACTTAAGGATATCGGCCACTTTGCCTGGATCCACGGCTATACCTCCTTCAGATATGACATGACCCAAAAATGATACTTCCTTTAGACAAAACTCACACTTACTAAGTTTGGCATATAATTGGTGTTGGCGAAGCTTCTGTAGAGCCATCCTGACGTGCTCCTCATGCTCTTCTTCAATCTTGGAGTAGATAAGTATGTCGTCAGTGAACACCACCACAAACTTGTCCAAGTACTCCATGAATACCTTGTCCATTAGATACATAAAGTATGCCGGAGCATTGGTCAATCCAAACGACATAACTGTATACTCATATAATCCATATCGAGTGACAAATGCAGTCTTGGGAATATCTGAGGGCCTAATCTTCAGTTGATGATAACCCGAGCGAAGATCAATCTTAGAGAACACACATGCTCCTCTCAACTGATCAAATAAATCTTCTATTCTTGGCAGTGGATACTTATTCTTGATTGTTACCGCATTTAAGGCACGGTAATCCACACACAACCTTTGAGTACCACCCTTCTTAGGTACAAATATGACTGGTGCTCCCCAAGGCGATGAGCTAGGACGAATATATCCTTTCCCCAATAGCTCCTCAATATGATCTTTTAGTTCTGCTAGTTGTTTAGCATCCATTCTATACGGCCTCTTATATATTGGGGCCGTTCTAGGTACTAATTCAATGACAAACTCAATCTCTCGATCAGGGGGCATACCTGGTAAGTCATTCGGGAATACATCCGGAACTCACTCACGACCCTGATGCCTTCTGTACTCTCAAGATGGTTGAGTTGTACAAATGCCTCTTGTGTCTGATCTGGCTTGAACTCCACTGTAGTGCCATCTAGGTGTGTTAAGCAAACTATCCTAGTTGCGCAATGAATTACTCCTTGATGCTTTGTCAACCAGTCCATTCCCAGAATGATGTCTAATCCTTGTGAGTCCAACACTATTAGGTTGGCCCAAAAGACTACCCCCCTTATGTTTATACTCACTTTACGGCATAGATGCCTTGCCACCATCTCTCCTCCCGGAGAGTTTATCAACAATGGACGATTCAAGAATGCAACTACCATGTCATGCTTCTTTATGAAATCTTTGGATATAAATGAATGTGTAGCACCCGAATCAAACAATATTGTGGCAGGGTGGGAATTTGCAGAAAACGTACCGATCACCACATCAGGTGCTTCCTGTGCTTGCTCCAAAGTCACATGATTGACACGTCCAGGTGGGTTCTGCTGCTTCTTTGGGCAACTGTTGGAGTAGTGTCCCCATTCTCCACACTTGTAGCATTGAACTCCCGCAGCATTGTTTTGGCCCTTGTTACCTCCTGATTGATTTCTTGGGGGTTGACCGTTGGGACGGTTAGCTGGAGCTGAAGGGCGAGGGGGTTGCATCTGCTGGCGAGGTGGTTGCATTGGCTGGCGTGGAGGCTGTTGTTGCTGGCGCATTTGCTAATTGTAGGGAGTGGGTGGCCTGTAGTTGGAGTTTGGAAATCTCTGTCCCGGGTAGTTCATAGGACGAGTCATCTGGTTTGCAGGCTGAGGATTGAGACGAGGGCGTACATTGCTACTAGAGGCATGTCTTAGAGCTAACTTCCTCTTCCTTTCATCATCATCCAGTTCTTTCTTAGTCCTCTCCACCTCAAAAGCTTTGTCAACCAACTTCTGAAAGTCGCTGTAGTCGCTGGAAGACATGGCAAACTTCAACTCCTTGTCCAGTCCATTATTGAAACGGAATTGTTTCTTGGAGTCAGTATCCACATCGGTTGGGGCATAGTGGGACAACTGGGTGAATGCATTCAAGTAGGCCCTCACAGTCATACGTCCCTGCTTCAACATAAGGAACCTTCACGTCTTGCTTGTATTTCTCCCTCAGGCACAAAGTGATTGCGGAAGTTGGTCCTGAATTCTTCCCATGTAATGTTCTCCGGATCCTGGTGGGCTTCAGTGAAGGCAGTCCACCAGTCAGCTGCCGGTCCTTGGAGTTGATGGGAGGCTAATAGTACCTTCTCTCTTCAGTCACAGTGTATGAGCCTCAACTTGCTTTCCACCGTTCGAAGCCAATCATCGGCATCCATTGGTTCAGTGACTGTGGCAAAAGTGGGTGGATGAGTGTTCAGGAAGTCCCTTAGAAAGGACCTGGGTGGAAAAGGTGGTGGTGGCGGAAGGTTGTAATGTGGTGGTGGTGGGGGTGGGGCTTGCTGCAGGTTGGTCACAATTTGGGTGAGGTTGTTGAGCAGTTGGATTTGAATGGCCATCATATGCTGCATTTGCTGCGCTGCCGGGGCTCCTCGAGAACCCCTACCATTCCATCTCGGCGCACCTCCAAGTCCTTCCTCTTGGGGCACAGCACCCCTTCCACGAAATCTACCTCTACCTCTTCCAGTCATCTGTATAGGGAATAATTGAAACTTTAGGACAATAGATAAGATATAGAAGGGTACGCTATGGCAAACGATCCCAACTACATGCATCAAGGGAAACATATATAAAGCAAGCAAATTCATTAATCAACTAGTGCGGATGTGGACAAGATGCTAATGCATTCCACAACTCGCACGACACACTAGCAAGCCTATATACAAATGACGTGGATGTGGACAGGATGCCGAAGCATTCCACAACTCACGTTGCACACACACACACAACATAAAGCAAACTAATACAATACCAAAGATAACACAACTCAAGACTAGAGAGGGCACAGCTACACGCTCCTACATACTAAGGATAGGTGTCTTGAGTCGTCCAATAAGGTAACAAGGCTACCCCTACTCGTTGGAGTCCTCCTCGGGATCCTCCTCCTCCGTGTCCTCCCCCGATCTCTTGGGTGAGTTCTCACGACGATCCGGAGAGTTCGGGTCCCACGGCTCAACGTCCAAAGCGTACTGAGGAGAGTTCGGATCAGCTGCAGTGATCCTCGCGTAGCATCGTCGAAGTCGCTCGTAGCTGTCAACCAGGTCCCTATTGTCCTGAAGCTCCTGCTGACAACGTTGGAGTCGTGAAGACAACTCCACAACATTGTCCACAAGCCTCTCGCTCTGAGCGTGGTGTAGAGGCCCCTCGACGTCACGTCCGGTGAAGTCGGCTGTGCCACTAGGGCGCTGAGGGGTGAAGGCGCGCTCCGTGCACCCGAGGCGGAACCTGTGGGCGTGACTCCAGTAGGTAGTCGCCTCCCACGTAGCATCCTCCTCAGCCGCACGTTGGGAGCTCCTCCAAGCCGGAGAGAAGTGTGAGTGTAGCAGCTCCGAGTCGTAGTAGACAGACAGCTGGGAAAACCACTCCAGTCTACCAGGAGAGGGTATAGAGACCCTGGTGGTGTGGTAGACGAAGCGGACACGGTACTCACGGTACCCCGCAGCTCGAAGAAGAGAGCGAAGACGGGCACACATCCTCAGAACAACACGTCCAGAAGAGATCAACACGGTCTCCCTCCTGGGTGTGTGAGGTGCGGAGCAGCTGGCTAGGGCGTGGTGAGGAACACGACTTCCAGTCGACTTACGCGCCGTCTGCTTGGTGCGTGCCATCTACAAACATTTGAAAAGAAGAGAGTAAGAACAATAATCAATAAATTAAGTTAGAATTAAAACAATAAGCACAACAAGATAAGAAACACAAGGGTTGAGATGGGAAGAACAAAGTTTTGGAAATACTATTTTATAAGAAAATAGTATAGTCCTTACTTTCGACCATTTCTAACTAGGCTTGCGTCCTACGGGTAACCTGGCTCTGATACCACTTTGTCACGCCCGGTCATCGTAAAGATGAACAGACGCTAACCATATGTACGCCAGGATTAGTTGAATCGTACATGCGTTGACGAAAGTGAAATACCATTACATAGCCATGTTCGAATACATAAATAGTGTTACAATACGACCCGAAGGTCTAAAAATACACAACACAAACCTATACACCAAGGCTTAACTACAGCGGAAGGCTAGATAGATGAGAATAGCTCCATCTCCACAGGCAGTCGCGCGAAGGATCGCCAGCCTGGCCCAAGTCTTCTGGGTTGACGAAGAAGTCTTCTGGTGCCGCTTCTTCCTCATATTCTAATGGAAAAGTAAACGCTTGAGTACATAGAGTACTCAGCAAGTGCAGGAAGAGGATGACATGATTGGCTAAAGCAAGGGAAGGCCAATTATGGCTTAAGCACTATGCTTAGAACATTACCTTAGCTTTCAATTATCAATATCATAATTCAAGAAGTAATTCAACACATAATTAAAGATGATGAATGAAACTTGAATCATAAATAACCACCATTTCCCAACTATAAGCTAATTATGAGCTGGCCCCAAGCCGCTCTTGTCTGTGAGCACGGCTATCATGACAGTTTTATCAAATCTCTGCAGAGAGTGTACCCTTGCCCCACAAGCAGTGATTTCATCCCCTGTTGCCAGGTGGACTAAGTGAACCTCCCTAAATGCCCGTGGTAGCTAACCACATTAGACACTTCCTTTGGTGTGAGGCTAGAAGATCACAACATGGTCTTTACAAAAATACTCCCGACTAGTGCTAGCCCTCTAAGGTTTCCACCACTGAGGATTCCTGAAGTAACCCTCCGCCTCAGAGCCCCCTCTTGAGCCTTGCGGTTCCCAGAGCAGTACCCCTGCATCATTCCCCGCACCATCCAACTACTAGCATTTCATCGGGAGAAACCTAATTAATTGACCAAGCTGCCCCATCTCAGTCTCGTGGTGGTACTATAAAGCTTAGTGGCTTCCTCCATAAACCGGTCCTTAGAATCCGGTGGTACCAAACCCAATCCCGGGTCTCGTGCAAACTGCACCATACCAAATCTATCCAACCACCAGATTCCTATCCACTACTATTGTGTATCCACCACAATTAAATTAATCATAAAGTTTATCATATCATAATTGTATGAAAACCCATTCCCAATATCTAAGCATGGCTAAGAATAATTAATACCTATCTACCTCCCAACCCACATCAAGTGACAAGGAATTATATGGAACAAGGCATGAAACATGATATAGGACATCAATTTAATTAGCATGCATCTAACTAAAATTCGAAAATTGGTACAAGATGGTCAAGGGCACTTCCCTTCGTCAAAGACTTGGTTGTTCGTGAAGTCTTGGTCTTGGAGATTGAAATTGGGGTCGTAGCACGACTCTAAATATATTACCCAAGCATGGCAAAGAGAAATAAAGGCTAAAATAAGTAAGGAGCACACAACACATGGAAACAAACATACACATATGCATAAAACTCTATACTAAAGCGTCCCTACGAGGTATTTATTATTTACATAGCCAAAATATGCATTTTATATTTATCTCACATTTTTAGGATTTATTTATGGCCCAAAATCATTTTTATTGAATTTTCTATGGCCAAAATGTATTTTAAACACTTTTAATAATTTTCCCATGATCAAAATATATTTTATTTGGACTCTACAATTTAATTACAGCATAAAAACATTTTATACAAATTTTCCTACTGTTTTTACATTTATTCACCATTTTTATCTAATTTCTACATATTAAATACACCTATAAACAATATTTAGCAATTAAATAAAAGTCCAGGGACTGATTAGTAAGTTTACTACACTGTACAGGGGTTAAATCCACAATTCAATAAATTTCCAGGGGTTAGATTGACTATTTAAATGATTAAATCCAATTCCAGAGAGTCCAGGGGCTAGATTGTGAATTCTAGGGGCTAGTTCCGAATTCCAGCAAAGGTCAGGGGGTAGCTGACAAATTTCCGGGGGCTGCGGTGTAAAAGCGGAGGCGGGAAAGGGGGTTTGAATGTGGGCCGTTGGATCTGAAGTGAACGCGCGAGATTTTATTAAACGAACCGTTACAGGGATCTAATCTCGGCCGTTGGCTCACATCCGAGGGCTGGGATGCGGCCACGTCGCCTCCGGCTACGCTGGACGCATGCGCGCGGCGGCGCACGACGCCCGCGGCGGCGACCTCGCCGGAGTTGGCCAAACCGGCGAACCTTACGTCAATTCTACGCGCTACTTGCATGAATCGAGAGAGGGGGTGAAGGGGAACTCACCTAGGGGAGTTTTGGAGTCCGAAATTGGCCGGAGGATGGTCGGCGACGAGGAATGGCGGCGGTTGTCGATGGTGCCCGACGATCTTGGCGATTCCCCGGCGATCTCTTCGCACCAACGCGCCTGGCGTGCTCCTAGCGACACGGTGAAGAGGTTAGGCGAGGGGGAGAGCAAGGCGGCCGCCGGTTAGCCGGGAACAGAGGCGACAAACCTTGGCGACGTGCGGCTAGGTTTGTGTGCGGGGAAGAGAAAAGAGAAGGGGAGAGGGGAATTTTATGGAGGGGATGAGTGCGGCAGTTGCTGGCGCGCGCGAGGGGGGGTTTCCCTAGGGTGAATGCGTGCGCGGGGCGACGGTTGGAGGGGGGTGCGGCGTGGGCGCGACGCGGGAAAGAGGGGGGGGGGCTACAGTTACTCCCTGGGAGGGATGACAGGCGGGCCCCGCTCGGCAGAGAGAGAAGAGAGGGGGTGGGGAGGGGTTGGGCCGCCGGAGAGGGGAGGGGAAAGGTGGGCCGGGGTGGGTTTTGGCCCAACAGGGGGTTTCTTTTGTTTTTCTTTTTCTTTTTCATTTCTTTTCTTTTGATTTGAATTCAAATTCAAATTTAAATCATTTTCTACACGTTTGAACTTCAAAAATTCACACAAAAATGCAACACACAATGCACTATAGTTTGATCAAATTTTTTTACATGAAATGTGGGTGTTACAATGGGTTAATGTCCTTACCTTTCCCTTCAATGAGGTTATGGTTAGGAGTTAGCAGAGCCATACTTCATATCTTCCTTTTCACTTCTTATCCTCCACAAGAATCATATAAAAGTCTCTTCACAAGGAAAGAGATATATTTACTTCTCTTGTATAGTGTACCAACAAAGATGCATATAGTTTTCTGTGGTTCAGTTCCATGAATTTGTGAGTACAGGATACATCTTGTCATGAATAAGATAGGTTTTAGAGGCATCAGGAGACTGATCTTGTAGAACACCTGGGCCGAAAGGATCCCATATATGTTGGCGCAGCTTCACGTTGAGATGGATCAAACTACACGCACGCTATGTAGTGATGAAACACTTAGATGCTTTTCTTGTGGCGAGAGAGAGAAAGAACACACGGGAGAGAGTTTTTCAGAGCCAATGCATAACCGAGGCACAGCTCTAACTTGTTTCATGCATTCTATATCGGAAAAACAAAGAGGTCAGTTACATGCCGAACTCAACGCCACTCCACCCAGCTGAACAACGTGCCCATTCATTCAGGGAGACCGAGTCCTCTACGCCAAGTTTGCTGCACACGCCTGATTCTTCTAACTGAATAACAAAGATATGAGGAGATGTGCTCGTGGTCAACATGCATCCTATCATGGAAAAATAAACATGCAAACATGAACCTAATGCACGGGATTATTCAACAAATCACCCCCTAGTCCCGTTGCACCTGGGTTACTCCCAGTTTCTCTCACAGCTCAGTGAACTTCACACGTCCAAGAGCCTTTGTCAGGATATAAGCAACTTGATCATTTGTCCTTACGTGCTGAATCTCAATGCTTCCATGTTCCACACATTCACGAAGAAAATGATATCGAATATCAATATGCTTACTTCTTTCATGATGGACTGGATTCCTGCTGAGTTCAATAGCTGATTTGTTGTCAACCAAGAGTTTGTAACTCATAGTATTTGCTCTGGTCAGATCAGCTAATAACTTGCTCAACCACACACCCTGACAAGCCGGTGAAGCAGCTGCTATATATTCTGCCTCACACGACGAGAGCGCCACAATCTTCTGTTTCTGAGATACCCATGTAATCAGGCTTGTCCCAAGATAAAATGCCACACCTGATGTGCTCTTGCGGTCATCAATATCCCCGGCAAGGTCGCTATCACTATAGCCTGTTAAAACTGGTGTCGAGTTGTTTGTTCTTTTATAACAGCATCCGAATTTAACAGTGCCAAAGATGTAACTCAAAATTTGCTTCACTGCAGCCCAGTGTTGTTCTGATGGACTTTCCATATACCTGCTCACAATCCCAACTGAAAAAGCAATATCAGGACGAGTATTCACCAAATATCTCAAACTCCCAATCACACTCCTGTACTTTGTTATATCAACAGCACTGCTGCCATCAACTTTGCTGAGTTTGAGACGATTCTCCATTGGTGTATGGGCCAGTTTGCATTCACCCATGCCACTCTGTTCTAAAACCTTTCTCGCGTATGCACTCTGGCATATACTGATTTCTCCTTCTCTCTGTGTCACTTCAATCCCAAGGTAATAACTCAAGAGACCAAGGTCACTCATACTGAACTTGTTCTTCATTTGAGCTTTGAACATGGCTATATCTTTTCTGCTTGGGCCAGTGATAATTAAGTTATCAACATACACACCAATGAGTAAAAAGGTTTCTTTGTTACCTCGTCTATACACGGCTGGTTCCAGAGTACTTCGCTTGAAACCCAAATCCATCAGTTCTTCATCAAGTTTTGAATTCCATGCTCGAGAAGCTTGCCTCAACCCATACAAAGCTTTATGCAATTTCAGCACCATGCCTGCATTTTATTGATCAATGAAACCCGAGGGCTGTTGAACATAGACTACCTCCTCAAGAACACCATTCACGAAAGCTGACTTGACATCCATGTGGTGGATCTCCCACCCATTATGTCCTGCAAGTGCAATTAAACACCTGACTGTTTCCATTCTTGCTACTGGGGCAAACACATCATCAAAGTCCACCCCTGACGTTGAGAATACCCCTTTGCAACAAGCCTTGCTTTGTGTTTCAGCACATTCCCTGATGGATCCTTTTTAACCTTGAAAACCCATTTCAAACCGATGGCCTTGTGATCAGTTGGCAAGTCAGTAAGTTCTCAAGTATTGTTATCTCTTATGGCCTTCATCTCTTCTTTCATTGCATTCTTCCAGCACTCCTCATTGAGAGCTTCCTCCACACTACGTGGTTCATCAGCTGAGAGTAGACACAAGCCACTGTAATCTATGTGTTGCATTTCTTCTGTTGTGTCTCGAACTCTTCAGTAATGGAGTGGCACTCCTTCTGAAAAATCGCGCTCACCTCCCTCCAAAGGTGTAACATACTCCACATTTGTACATCCTTCTTTGGCTTCTGGTGTCACAGGAGAATTTGAAACAGATGTATCAGTTGAACTTTGTGCAGCTTCAGGATCACTCGTGGTCTGATAACCACCAGATACAAAAGTCATTCTGTTCTCAACAGAAAAAATAGCACCGATATTCTCTTCAGTCTCAGTACTATTCCAATCACATGCACGTTCTTCCTCGACGATCACATTCCGTGACACATGAAGCTTCTTCTCCACAGGTCATAAACTCTATATCCCTTGGTTCCTGGCTCATAACCGAGGAACACCATGGGTGTTGATCTGTCAGAGAGTTGGCTGATCCCCGGTCCAAGTTTCTTTACATGTACAACACAACCAAAGGTTCGCAGGTGATATACCTTGGGCCTCCTGTTGTGCCATGCTTCATATGGTGTGCACCCCTTCAGGATTCTTGTTGGAGATCTGTTAAGAATATAAACTTCTACTCTTACAGCTTCACCCCAGAAGTATGCTGGCATATTTTTTGACTTCAGCAGGCATCTGACCATCTCAACAACTGTCTGATTTCTGTGTTCCACCACACCATTTTGCTGTGGGGAGTAAGGAGCGGTAGTGTAGTGCTTAACACCTTGCTCATTGTAGTAGTCTTCAAACTCAATGGAGTTAAATTCCCCACCCCGATCTGAGCGAAAAGCCTTATGTCTGCTTCCTATTTGAGTCTCAGCAGCTGCCTTGATCTTCTTAAAGAATCTGAAAGCTTCATCCTTTGTTATCAGTAGTTCAACCCACATATATCTGCTATAGTAATAAACTATCAACAGAAAATAATTCTTTCCACCAGGAGTGCTAGGTTTGATTTTTCCACACAAATCACCATGGAAAAGGTCTAGTGAATGATTACCTCTCTGTTCTGCAACTCGAGTAAAAGAACCTCTCTGTGTTGTTTCCCAGGTGCACATCCTTCACATAATTGCTCAACTTGATCAAGCACAGGAATTCCTTCCACCATATTCTTCATCCCAAGCTCCCTGAGAGCCCATTGCTCAACTTGATCAAGCACAGGAATTGCTTCCACCATATTCTTCATCCCAAGCTCCCTGAGAGCCCGAAAGTTTAGATGACCATAACGTGAATGCCAAAGCCATGCCTGATCACCATGCTTTGCCATCAAACACATTGGAACTGCAGGCTTCAACTTCAGAGTGTATAATCTATTCAGTGAACATGACACATTTGCAAGCAGTGATCCCTCACAATCATATACTCTCAGCTTCCCATCTGAAATATCAATCCTACAACCATTTTCTTCCAGCTGACCCAAACTGATAATATAAACTTTTCAACTTAGGAATGTAATATACCTCTGTCAGCAGTTTGTGTTCCTTATTTCTGCATTGCAACATGATAGATCCTATTCCACAGATCTCAACAACTGAATTGTCACCGAAACATCTTGAGCCACGTACCGACTCATCAAGGGAGATGAGTGCTGACTTGCACCCCGTCATATGGTTGCTCGCCCCTGAGTCGAGGTACCACTCCCTATCTTCGCATGACTCCGGGTATACACATTCCTTATTGAAGAGTGCATGCTGCATGATAACACAAGACATATTGCAGGTTGTAGAGAGAAGCAGGGATGGTTGATCAACCTCTTTCTTTGCCAAGTTTGCAGCTTCATCACGATGTCGTCGAGGTTTCCGGCAGTCCTTGGCCCGATGCCCATATATGCCGCAGTTGTGGCACTTCCCTTTCTTGCATCTAGTGCCACCACCAGACGTCGACTTGCCACCATCTCGTGATGCACCGCTGCCACGAGTGCCTTCGATGCGTGCACCTTCTTTGCTTTTCGCCTGAGGTAGACCGCTACCTTTGTTTCTGCTGGATACACCCTGACGCAGACGCTGTCTCGCCTCCCACTCCTCCTCGGTGAGAAGCAGGCGGCCAGCCTTGTCGATGTTCTCGCCGGTGTCATCACGGTCCTCGGCCACACACAGCCTCCCCACAAGTTCCTCTATCGTCAACGTCTTCAGATCAAGAAACATCTCGATCGAAAAGGCGATCTGATTGAACTTGGGTTGCGATGCCCGCAAGAACTTCTTGATCACACGTACATATTCTATCTTCTCCCCCAGCTCGCCAAGGTTGGCAACCAAGGTACTGATTCTCATGGCAAAATCATCAACAGTTTCACCATCCTTGAAAGCAATTACCTCAAACTCCCTAAGAAGTTTCTGAGCAGTTGCCTCCTGGACCCGTTCTGCGCCCATACGCATGGATTTCACCAAAGCCCACACTTCTTTGGCAGTTCTCTTCTTGGACAACGTCGTATGCATCTCCATCGGCACCATGCAATGGAGGGCCGCCAGTGCAAGCCGATCCTCGCGGCGCTTGACCTTGTCATTCTCCATCGCCTCCCACAAGCCTTGAGCTTCAAGATTCACCTGCATCACCAATGCCCATTGTGTGTAGTTTGTGCGTGTCAGTATCGGGTAGGACATCGACGCACTGGACTCCTTTATGACCACGACGTCGCTCATGGTGCTGCCGTCGCCGGTGGTCGCCAACGCTTTTGAGGGGGCTGTCGCCATAACCTGGCCCTGATGCCAATTGTTGGCGCATCTTCACATTGAGATGGATCAAACTACACGCACGCTATGTGGTGATGAAACACTTAGATGCTTTTCTTGTGGCGAGAGAGAGAGAGAGAAAGAACACACGGGGGAGAGTTTTTTAGAGCCAATGCATAACCGAGGCACCGCTCTAACTTGTTTCATGCATTCTATATCGGAAAAACAAAGAGGTCAGTTACATGCCGAACTCAACACCACTCCACACAGCTGAACGACGTGCCCGTTCATTCAGGGAGACCGAGTCCTCTACGCCAAGTTCGCTGCACGCGCCCGATTCTTCTAACTGAATAACAAAGATATGAGGAGACGTGCTCCTGGTCAACATGCATCCTATCGTGGAAAAATAAACATGCAAACATGAACCTAATGCACGGGATTATTCAACAATATATGCCGGGACAGAACCTTCCCTTGCTGATCCACGCCTGCTCTTGGCTTCAACAATCTTTTTCTAGGACCTGTGCTTAACATGTTCCGACAACTGCTTGTGCTTACTGGTTTTGGTGAAGCAAACCTCCCTCGGTGGTGGAGGTGTAGCCTGAGCTGAGTCACGGATGGAGCCAAGGGTGACAAGGAGGGACGATGGTAGTTTCCACTTATTATTTCCCAAGTCTAAGAAAAGCTACTGAGACTACGGGGGATTCACTAGTGAAACACTTTTTGATCTGTTCCATCTGTGTAAGCCCTAAAAAAAAGAGAATCACTTCACATCATTTCACTGCTGAATCATCTCAGAAAAAAACGCTCTTTGGTAAGGAAATGATTCGCGTTGTCAAACACGTCCCTAATTAGTTTCTTCGTGAGACCGAGCAACTGCCCGAGTGGCCAACAGCTGCAGTTGTCAGCGCTGCCACCCAGGATCGATTCGCAGGAATCACAACTTTGGGTTTCTCACCGGGATTTATACCCAAATAATGTTTCAGGTGCCTCTGATGCGTGAAGACACAATGGTAGAACAACGTCCCCGTCGCACATCAGATTCTAGTGAATTCTGGTGATTTCTTGAAGGATGCAGCGGTAGAAGTCGTTGAGTGTGGCCTAGAGGGGGGGGGGGGGGGGTGAATAGGCCTTTTTGATTTTTGGTCGGATCCTGCAACACTTAACAAATTGATCAAATCCTGAGATATCGGACTAGTCCGGTCGAGTGTGGACCAGTCCGGTGTGTACCGACTAGATTGATCAAATTTGATCAATTATCTTGATCCTAGGATGTATGCAGCGGAAATATACTTGTAATTGAAGTGTCACACTACTATGAACTAGGATGTACCACAAGTTAATCTTATATTCAATGTTTCAACATAAAGTGAACAAGATTGATTGAATCCCTAGATTGATATGAAAGGTAAGAACAATATGCGCAAAGTAAGAACACAAGCTCTTTTATCCCGTGGTTCGATTCCCACAGAGGCAACCTATGTCCACGTTGAGGAGTCCACAAAAGGACCGGGTCTTCACCAACCCTACCCTCGTCGCATCGCCACGGAGGCCAATCCTCTTCACTAATCACAAAGGGCAAACAATCAAATTCAAGGGGTCTTCTCACAAGGTTAGGGCTCCCCAAGATTACAATATGAACACCACCAAAAACACACTCTTAAGATCACAATGAAAACCACATGAGTGTGTTAGGGAATCAAACCAAGAGCTCAATGAGTGAAGAATCATGTCTCTCCAATGATCCAAAGTGTATCCTCAAGGGATTGATCTTTCTTGCGTTTGATTTCGTGGAGAGAGGTGTTTTCTAGGCTCTTGGAAGGTGTGACGGCGCAGAGGTTTGAGAGATATGGAAGATTGGCTGTGCACACCTATTTATATGGGGTTTCCAAAAGTTACCGTTAGGGTTTAGAAAGATCAGACTAGTCTGTAGTGGACACCGAACTAGTCTGGTGTGCTGCGTGTAGGAAACCTTAGGTGTCCCGAAATATCGGTCTTGTCTGGCTAAGAGCGGACTTGTATGATTTTGGTTTTGGAAATCTTCGGACTAGTCCGATGAATATCGGACTTGTCTGGATAAGTGGAACCCTAAGTGAATTTGGGGGTCAAGTTCGCACTTGGAGGACTTGTCCGATTTAGGTCAGAGGGTTTTCGTACTAGTCCGTGCTAATATCGGACTTGTCCGATTGACATAAAAAAGATATCAGACTAGTCCGGTGTGTTATCGGACTTGTCTGATTCTGTGCAACTTGTGAAGTGTTTGGGGGACTAGTTCGCACTGGGGAGGACTAGTCCGATTCTAGTCAGAGAGATATCGGACTAGTCTGTGGTGATATCGGACAAGTCCAGTCAGTAAAAAACTGGACTGTGAGGACAAGTCCGCATTGTGAGGACTTGTCCAATCTTGTGCAGAAATATATCGAACTAGTCCGGGGTCAGTCGTACTAGTCCAGTCCTGTATAATTTTGTGCAATATGTGAGATTATTTGTGCTTGAGCTCTTGTGGTGTGTTTCCTTAACACACTTTATACACAATGATCTACTACACTTGTTTCTTGAGCTCTTTTCCGCATTGCTTCTCATTCTCCTTTCTTTTTGGCACTTTGCTCATTCTCTCATTAGTACCTGTGCTCATCTCAACAATGTGGTTAGGATTTCATTTTCTTGTCATTAATCAACCAAAACCTGCAAGAGATTCCTAGATGCACTTTCAGTCACCCTCTTTTTGGTGATTGATGACAACCAATGAGATTTCACAAAATATGATAAAAAGTTGATATTTTCATAAAGTGTGCACATATGGGTTTCAAAGACAGAGATGATCGAAGCTGAATTTGGAATATTCGCTATAGAAGATGGTGAATCGCCTCAAGACATGTACAATAGACTCAAGAATCTTATCGACAAAGTCCGAGCTTATGGCAGCAAGAAGTGGAATGATCATGAGGTTCTGAAGTAGATTCTTAGAGCATTCATACCTTGCAACATGACTCTTTGCTCTATGATTAGAGAAAGCCCCGGGTATCGAAAAAGGACCCCTGACAAACTTCTTGGCAGGATTATCAACTTTGAAATGATGGACAAGCAAACCAAGCACGTCAAGGAACTTTCCAACCTTACCTCCACAAAGAAGAAAGGATTTACTTTGAAGTCATCTTGTAAACCTGCATCAAAAGAAGCTCGGGAAGTTATTGAAGAAGATGACAGTGATGATGATAGCAGTGACATCAACGATGAAGACATGATCTTATTAATGAAAAAGTTCAAGAAGATGATGAGAGGAAGAAAGGGTAATAGCTCAAACGAAGGAAGACAAAGGGAGAAACAAAGACCCAAGATGAGATGAGCATGCTACAGTTGCGGAGAATATGACCATTTCATAGTAGATTGTCTACATGAAGAAAATAAGAGGAAGACTAAAGACAACAAGCCTCAATCAAAGAAAATGTTCAAGAAGAAGAAGTAATATGGCCAAGCGCATCTAGGAAAGGAGTGGGACTCCAATGATGAATTCTCATCCGAAGAAGAAGCGGAGATAGCCACCATAGCCATAAAGAAGCATACCAAGAAATACACTCTCTTCCCAACCATGGGCGCAAGGAAGGACATTGATCACACGTGTCTAATGGCCAAGGAAGGAAAAGGAAAGGTCACAACTAAACCTCTCTCCTCGCTTTATTCTCATAGTGATATTGATAATTATAAGGATGAAGGAAACATGCTTATTGGTTTAGATAGAAAAACAGCTGCAAAAATGAAAATTTTAATGGATAATATTGTTGATAAGGAGGAGCTAGTGAATCTCCAATAGGATATGATCATTCTCCAAAAGGAGAAATATCTTAAGATTGAAAAGCTCCTTGAACATGAAAAGGAGCAAAGTGAATCACAAGAACTTGAGTTAGCTTCAAGCAAGGAAGCTTGTTTGAAGTTAAAAGACTCAAATGTGTCCATCAAGGAAGAACTTGCTAACTTAACCATAGTTAACAAGATCCTTGAAACACAGGTTGAGTCACTCAAGAAAAGTGGGTCTTCATCCTTTTCAAGCACACCTTCTCAACACATCAAGTCCAAAACTGTTTTTACTTGCACTTGTGCTAAAAATGATATCAACTTGGAAGAAAATTCCAAATTGACAAAAGAAAAGCATCCCTCCCAAAGTTGCATATTTGACAAGGAGAAAGTCAAGTATGCACGTAGTGCATACTTGGTCACAAGACCTCCAAATGTTAAATATGGCATTGGGTATTCTTATGGTGAAAAGCAAAATGCTAGAAGCCGCAAGAATAACAGGGATCGCATTGCTTTTATCAAAGGAACTTCTTCTCATGTTGTAAAACATAATAAATTTGATAAAATGAACATTGTAAACTCATATGAACAACTAGTTTTATCTAGAACATTTGATGCTTCATATGTACTTACGAAAACTGCTTAAAAGTTTATGCGAGATATGTTGGACCACGACATGAGAACACCAAGTCTCGTGTGTGGGTGTCCAAATCACTTGTGACTGACCTCAAAGGACACAAGCAAGCTTGGTTACCTAAGACCAAGGCATAATTATTTTTTTGCAGGCTTATTCATCCGGTGGAGCAAAATAGGTACATGATCGGAGAAAGAAGAATGTTCGTGGAATATGAAGAAAATGAAGAACCAAGCGAAGGCATTTATTTTGGTGATAATAGTCAAGGAAGGGTGCTTGGTACCGATAAAATTGCAATTTTATCACAACATACTCTTTCTCATATTTTACATGTTGACTCCTTGGATTATAACCTTTTGTCCATATTATGTTATAATTCTGTATTCACTATTGAGGGTGTGACCGTCTCTAGAAGGAGTGATAACTCAGTTGCATTCAAGGGTGTGTTAAAGGGGAAACTTTCTAGTTGACTTCAACAAAGATAAAGCCAAACTTGACACATGCATGATTGCAAAACCCAACATGGGTTGGCTGTGGCATAGACATCTAGCACATGTTGGTATGAGGAATCTACAAAAACTTCTAAAAGGCGATCACATCCGTGGTTTAAAGGATGCTATTTTTGAGAAAGACAGGCCTTGTAGAGCGTGCGAAGCTGGGAAGCAAGTAGGAGCACCGCATCTCGCGAAGAACGTCATGAATACAACAAGACCGCTTGAGCTCCTCCATATGGATCTAATCGGCCCAATTGCTTATATAAGCATCAGCGATAATAAGTATGGTTTAGTCATTATCGATGATTTTTCATGCTTCACGTGGGTTTTCTTTTTGCATGATAAGACAGAAACTCAAGAAACCCTCAAGAAGTTCATCAAGCGTGCCCAAAACGAATTCTCACTGAAGATCAATTATATACGAAGTGACAATGGGACAAAATTCAAGAATACTCAAGTTGATGAGTATCTAGATGAGGAAGGAATAAAGCATGAATTTTCAACACCATATTCTTCTCAACGAAACGGAGTAGCCGAAAGGAAGAACCGAATACTCATTGAGATGGCAAGGACAATGCTCGATGAATACAAGACTTCGGACATGTTTTGGGCTGAAGCGGTTAACACCGCTTATCATGCCATAAACCGACTATATCTTCATCGGTTGCTTGAGAAAACTTCATATGAACTACTCACGGGTAACAAACCAAATATTTCATATTTTCGATTATTTGGTTCAAAATGGTATATTTTAAACAAAAAGCCTAGGACTTCAAAGTTTGCTTCGAAGTCCGATGAAGGTTTCTTACTTGTCTATGATTCCAACTCCTACGCCTATCGTGTCTTCAACAAGGCCTCCAAAATTGTTGAAGTGGCACATGACGTAGTGTTCGATGAAATTAACGACTCTCAAGAAGAGCAAGTTGATCAATGTGTGCTAGATCAAGAAGAAGCTCCATGTCAAGCATTGAAAAGAATGGCGTTGGGCGATGTTCGACAACATGTGCCACCTCCAAATGCGGATGAAGAAGATGAACCACAAGTGGAGGAAAATGATCAAGGGGGAGCTTCCACACAAGATCAACCTCAAGCAAATCAAGGTGATCAAAACATCAATGAGGGCAACTATCCAGGGGGAGAAGAAGATGACAATCATGAAGATTCAAGACCACAAGTGCCACATCCAAGAGTACACCAAAACATCCAAAGAGATCACCCCGTCGACAACATAATCAGTGACATCCAAAAGGGAGTAATAACTCGGTCTCGCATAGCTAATTTTTGTGAACACTATTCTTTTGTATCTTCTTTGGAACCATACAGGGTTGAATATGCATTAAAAGATCCGGATTGGGTGATGGTGATGCAAGAAGAATTGAACAACTTCAAAAGAAACAAAGTGTGGGAGCTTGTTGAAAGACCCATGTCCAACGTCATCGGCACTAAATTTGTCTTCCGCAACAAGAAAGATGAACATGGAATGTGAACAAGGAACAAGGAACGACTTGTGGCCAAAGGATACTCACAAGTCGAAGGTTTGGATTTTGACGAGACTTTTGCTCCCGTAGCTAGGCTTGAATTGATTCGTATATTACTTGCATATGCTACTCACCATGATTTCAAGCTTTATCAAATGGACGTGAAAAGCACCTTCCTCAACAGACCGATCAAGGAGGAGGTGTACGTGCAGCATCCACCTTGTTTTGAGGATCAAGAGTACCCCGACATGTGTACAAACTGTGTAAGGCTCTCTATGGACTCAAACAAGCTCCTAGAGCTTGGTATGAGTGCCTTAGAGATTTTTTTGGTTGAAAATAGCCTCAAAATTGGTAAAGCTAATTATACTTTGTTTACTAAACACATTGATGATGATCTCTTCATTTGCCAAATCTACATTGACGATATCATATTTGGTTCAACTAACAAATCTTTTTGTCAAAAATTTAGTAAGATTATGATAGATAGATTCGAAATGACCATGATGGGAGAGTTGAGATACGTTTTGGGATTCCAAGTGAAGCAACAAAAGAAAGTGACGTTCATAATCCAAACAAAGTACACTCAAGACATTCTCTAGAAGTCTGGAATGGACAAAGCGAAGCCCATAACGACTCCCATGGTGAAAAATGGACACTTGGATCTCAATGAAGACGGACCAAACGTGTATCAAAAGGTATATCATTCCATGATTGGCTCTTTACTATACCTATGTGCATCTAGGCCAGATATTATGTTGAGTGTATGTTTATGTGCAAGGTTTCAAGCCAATCCTAAGCAATGTCATTTGACAGCCATTAAAAGGATCTTGAGATATTTAGTTCATACACCCAACCTAGGCCTTTGGTATACCAAAGGTTCAAAATTCAATCTCATTGAATACTCCGATGCAGATTATGCCGGATGCAAAGTAGATAGAAAAAGTACCCCCGGTACTTGCCAATTCCTAGGTAGATCCCTAGTTTCTTGGTCCTCCAAGAAACAAAATTCCATTGCCTTATCCACGGTCGAAGCGGATTATGTTGCAGCCGGGAGTTTTTGTGCACAAATCCTTTGGATGCGACAAACTCTAAGGGATTACGGTTGCAATATGAGCCGTATTCCACTCCTTTGTGATAATGAAAGTGCCATTAAAATTGCCCATAACCTTGTTGAGCAATATAGGACCAAACACATAGACATCCGACATCACTTTTGGAGAGATCACTCAATGAAAGGAAACATAGCCATTTCCCATGTCCATACTGAAAAACAACTAGCCGATATCTTTACCAAGCCACTTGATGAAAAATGCTTTTGTGAGCTCCAAAATGAACTAAATATCCTTGATGCTCGAAATGTGGCTTGAAAACTTGCATACCTGTATGCCATCTTCAAAATCATGTTGATTGTGTTGAAAAATCATCTCTCTCTTTTTTTTCTCCAAAAACTATGTTAATTACTTGATCTTGGTGAATTATGGTCATAGCTTGATTGTTGTATGTTTACTGATCATATCATCAAGAATATTTGTGTGTCTTTGTCCCCTTTTCCTTATTAGGAACCTTCGGATATATACAAAGATTTTTGCACTTTTCTTTACATGGGACCACATACTAGTTCGTGGTCGCCCCGGACTAGTCCGCACATTGCAGACTAGCCCGCACTGTGTTTGCTAGTCCGAACTAGTCCGGTCTAACCACAGACTAGTCTGGTATATCGAGTCCTCATCCTCTTAGACCATGCAGACCCCTCTTATTCCCCCTCACAACCCCCTTACGTTCTCTCTCCTCACTCAAGTGCTCCCAAGGCGATTTTTCGAGTCCTCCATCAAATACCCTCAAATCTCCACGGGAATCGATCTACATTGCAAGGAGATCGAAGTCCCCAGACTAATCCTCTCCAACAACTCCTCAAACCCGTTGAATTGAAGGATTTGGTAATTTTTCTCACCAAACCCTAATTCTTGATTTTCTTTGTTATTGCTCAAATAGCTTAGCTCCTCCAGTCAGTACATGCCTCCCTATTTGTATTACAAGTACAATACTCCACTTTTGCATTGAGGAATCCCATTACTTAGTTGTCTAGGGTTTGAGCAGCCGCATACTGGACTAGTACGTTGTCAGCGTGGACAAGTCTGATACACCAGACTAGTCCGCTCCTGAGCAACGGACAAGTCTGGCGTTTGCTGAATTAAACCCTAACATACTTAAACTTGATGCTTTCCCTTGCCACCAATTCTTATCCACGTCGTATATCATCTCTTTATCAGGACAATGTCGAAATCGAATGAGCACCTCTCTGACTTCGAAGCCGAATTGGATCAAAAGGCATTTCCTTAAGCTTCGACGGCCAAACCAAGAAATGGCAAGACCGTGCCACTGAATTTTTGCCCACTCCACCTAGGGTGCGGCAAAAGGTTCCGACCAATAAACCAGCTTCAAAAGCGAAAGATATGGTTGGTCTCAGCACGGCGGCTCTTCGCCAAGCTAAGGGAAAAGGCAAAGGAATTGCCTCTGGCCTGATTGGCCCCCTCAAAATGGTAGCTCCAAGACAAAGGAACAAAAGCTCTTCAGAGGAGAAATTCAATGGAAAAGGTAGCGATGTGGCATGGAAATACAAGAAGATGGATGCCTACAGTAGTGGGAAGGTGACTGCTGATCCGAGATTTTGGAGTGACTTCCACTCGGATTACTACAGTAGCGTCTACCTCCAAATGAAGACTCCAGTGGTGCGCAACCAGTGGATAGATTGGGTCTACATCAAGATGAAGCCATGTGATGCTTTTGATGAGGTGGTGGCTGAAGTGGAGAGGCATGGGCTAAAGGATCAGTTATCCTTTAGATACACCTGGAATGATGAAGTGATATCCCAGTTTTACTCTACATGCTACTTTGTCCAGACAAGTGAATGAAGAGTAACTTGGATGACTCATGGCTCTATTTACTCCATCACCTACACTGACTTTGCGAGGCTGCTACACCTTGATGATAGCGGGGACAATGAGATAGTCATCCACAATGATATTCCTTTGGAGAAGGACAAGATGGACTTTCTCTATGACACTCGCTTCCGCTATAATCACCCATCAACCAAGAACATGAAGCTGTTCTTCATTGTTCTCAACAGAGTGCTTCGAAAGACAATTGCTCCTAGAGATGGGAATGCAGGCGGTGTCCAAGGTTTTTTGAGAACCTTGATGAAGGTGATTAGCAAGAAGAGAATATTTGATGTATTCAACTACATCTGGAATGACGTAGTGAACATCTCCTGCACAACAAACCATTCCTGTGGCTATGCACCATACTTGATGATCATGATTGAAAAAGTCCTAGGAAATGAGTTTGTGAAGGATGTGGAGCATACTATTGTAGGGCCTCAGAAGCCTCCTCAAGCCCCTCTCCCAGCTGCTCCCTCACCTGCCTCAAGTGAGGAACACCCGAAGAGATATCAAGAAGATACAAGGCCTTCCTTTGGCACTAGGGCCCCTCCATCTCGCAAAGGGTCCGTTAGTGGGATCATGAAGTACTTGGATGCTATTTTTTGCTCTTGTCGCAAAGCAGAGGTGAAGATAAACAATATGAACAAATCAAGAAAGGAGGAAATGAGATAAATAAAGGATAATGTCAAAGCAATATGTCAAAAGCTAGAGATTAAGCCTATTGGATCCACAGTCATTGCGAGAGCCTCTGACTCTGACTTTTCAGAGATTCCACCTCCCTCTCCTTCCAAGCTTGCCTACTTTGGCCTTCGGGGCAAGATGAGTGGTTCCTCTCCTCCTCCTCCTTAGGCCGTTGACGAAGATGATGAAAGGACCGATAACGCAGAATGAGCCGGCAACGACTAGTAGATCCCTCTTCTCCTTCTTTTTGGTGCCTTGATGCCAAAGGGGGAGAGATTGAGGGGGAGAGATTGAGGGGGAGTCTTAGGTCGTAGCATTAGTTTGAGAGAGAGAGAGAGTTCTATTCCTCTTTTGTATTTCTGTTGCTACTCTGTCATGCTTTTGGGCTTGTAAAACTTATATTATGTGCTCATTATGCCTTTGGTCATGTATTAAGTTATGGTTATGCTTTGTAATCTTATGATCTATGTTTTATGCTCTGAAATTGACATACATGCTTGATAATCTTGATGTTGTTACTATTATGCTCTTATCTTATTCACATCAAGATTATTGCTCACACACACATAGTTTTAAACCCCACCATAAAGAGTGTGCATATGAATGTTAATTCAACTTTTACTATGGTTCTCAAAATTCATATGTGCACACTTTGTGAAAATCTGATTTTTTTCATCATATTTGTGTAATCTCAATTGGTTGTCATCAATCACCAAAAGGGGGAAGATTAAAAGTGCATCTAGGCATCCCTTGTGGGTATTTGTTGATTAATGACAAACAAATGAGATCCTAAAAAAATTGTTGAGATGAGCGCAGGTTTTAGAGCAATTAGGAAGAAAGCACGAAAAGAAAAGAAAATGAGGATTCAATGGGAAAAGAGCTCAAGAGCTGAAAAGATTAGACTTATTTTGTATGGAATGTGTTGGAGAAACACACCCCAAGAGCTCAAGTGAAAGAGATTACAATCACTGCACAGAAATCATCATGTGCGGACTAGTCTGATATACACCGGACCAGTCTGATATCTCTCTGGCTAAAAACGGACAAGTCTCCACAATGCGGACTTCTCCGCAGCACTCCACATTTACACAACACCGGACTAGTCCAATATCAACTGAACTAGTTCGATAATCCTCTGACTAAAATCGGACAAGTCCTCCAAGTCCGGACTTGTCCTTAGCCCTATGGTTTTTCACTACACCGGACAAGTCCGATATCCATCGATCTAGTCCGAAAACTCTCTGACTAAAATCAGACAAGTCCCTCCAAGTGCAGACTTGTCCTTAGACCTACATGGTGTTCACCACACCAGACTAGTCCGATATCTACTGGACAAGTCCAAAAAGTTTCTGTGCCCAGATCGGACTAGTCCGCACCTTAACGGACTAGTCCGGTATCCATCAACACTCAGGGTTTCTCGCACACACGCACACCGGACTAGTACGTTGTCCACCATGGACTAGTCCGAATATCACAAACCCTACCGGTAACTTTTGGAAACCCTAGTATAAATAGAGGTGTACAACCATACATCAAACTCTCTCGACTCCCTGCACCGTCACACCTCCCAAGAGCCTAAAAATACATCTCTCCACTCATTCTAAACCTAAAAGGATCAAATCTTTGAGGATTAGGGATTGGACTAAGGATAAAATTGTTCCACACGATCTTGAGCTCTTGGGTTTGATCTCTCGCACATTCTAATTATTTTATTGTATATTTTTTGAGTGTGTTTAGTGGTGTTCATCGCTGTAATTATTGGGGAGCCCTCAACTTGTGAGAAGGCCCCTTGAACAAGTTATTTGCCTCTTCGTGGTTTGTGGAAGAGAATTGGCTTCCGTGGCGATTCAACGAGGGAAGAGTTAGTGAAGATCCGGTCCTCCATGGACTCCTCAATGGGGATGTAAAGTCCTCTGTGGATTTAACCTTGGGATAAAACTTTGTCTTGCGTATTCTTGTTTACTTTTCATCATAATACATGTTTTGCTTCGTATTTTAAAATTCATATTGAAACATTGTATCATACTTTATCATTGCAATATATTGGTTCATTGGCTCAATAAAGTTTACTCGTAATCTGATTTCCGCTGCATAGTGTGCTGGAAGTAGAATTGTCAATTTACTTGATCTTTTAATTCGTACACATCAGACTATTCCGTACTAGATCGAACTAGTCCGGCCTTCCCTGTATTTGACCAATCTGTTAAGTGTTTCAGGGATTGACAAAGTTTCAAAAAGCCTATTCACCCTCCCTCTAGGCTACATTCAGCAGGCTTCGTTGGTGGGCACGTTAGGTCGCTGCATCTTGCAGAGAGACATCAAGATGTAGTCTCTCCGACAAACCATAGAAGAGAACCTCAAGCGACAGGAGGAGGCGGAATGACAGAGGATTCAAATGGAGGCCATGATCTCTTTCCAAGCAGCCTGGGTGGTGCAGATGCAGGACACAATGGAGGTAACAAAATGGAAACTAAAGTTCTCTTTAATTCAACATAATTGACTTACTAAAGTTAACATTTAGTGTTTGGAATGGCAGGCCCTGGCTCAGGCGCAAAGTATGGGGATCCAGCTACCGCCACTACCTATCCTTCTGGGCGACCCTTCTTCTGTGGGTCAGGTAATTTTCTATTTCAACTTAACAATTCTAGTTTTACCTCAACTTAGCCAAAATAAAGTGAGGAAAGAGACTGAGAGTGAGAGATAGTTAGATAGAATGAGAGATAGAGTTAGAAGAGGGAGGAAGATAGAGAGAAAAGGATTGAGATAGAGTGGGAGAGGAATGAAGAGGGAGAGGGAGATGTAGATGGAGATAGAAGGAGAGGAAGATAGAGGGAGAGAGGGAGATGTAGATGGAGATAGGAGGAGGAAGATAGAGGGAAAATGATAGCAATAGGAAGATAGAGTGGAAGAGAGAGATAGAGTTAGATAGAGAGAGAGGAATGAAGAGAGAGAGGGAGATGTAGATGCAAATAGAGGGAGAGGAAGAGAGAGAGAGATGTTGACGCATTTCTATTCTAATTCTAAGTTTCATTAATTGCAGAGATCTGCGACGGCTGCTCAAACTCCGTCACTGTTGTTATCGCCACTTCGAGTGAGGCGCGACGACGACTTCAATGGCTTCGGGGGTGGCTTCAGAGGTCAGACAGGCGAGTGAGCCCTTGTTTGATTTGTTGATGGTGATGCGATGTATCGACGATGTGTTGTGATGTGTTTTGTGGTTGTTGTTATATCTTGTCTGTTCTGTGTTTCCAGCTATAGAGTCAGGTAGTATATTTTTTAAAATAAAACCTTATTTGTGATGGCTTTTTATACAGTACCGTGGCAAATAAGGCTCCTGGCCGTCGCAAACTAACCTCTCTTATTTACGATGACATGGCCGTCACAACTAAGGAACTATTTTCGACGGCCTAGCCGTCGCAAATGGACGCGTGGGTCCCATCGGCGGGTATTATTTGCGACGGCCGGGCCATCGCAAATTGGATCTAAATTGCGATGGTCGGGCCGTTGCAAATAGTCAAGTGGGACCCACTGGCGTCCGGGCAATAATTTGTGACGGCTGCAGCGAGCCGTCGCAAATAGCCTTATTTGCGATTGTGGCCGTCAGAAATAAGCTTAGTTGCAACGAGAAACTTACGATGGCCAAAAACCGTCACAAATAAGCGGAGCCATCACAAATAGCTTATATGCGACGGCCCTAGCCATCGCAAATCATCGGGATTCCCGTAGTGGGGTATTAAATGTATCAATATCCATACCTTCTCAAAATGTTAATGAAATCTCTGTAAGTATTTGATGATTAATTGGCTGAGTCCAAGACCATTGCCAAACCTTGCGTTGGCTTGATGAAGATCATTATGTCGTGTTTACTGCACACATACAAACACACATGTTAAGTTAACAATTAGCAATAAATTGTTATTTCAATACCATGTGTTGAACTTACTCGAAATGGTACGGAGCCTTATGAGGTCCTTGCCATCTTTGACAAAGTTAAACATGGTGTGTGCTATGTAGAGTGCCACCCTTGTCCTTTTATCCTTCTTTAGTCTACGATTGATTTTTCATATTCTTTTTGTAGCATGTGCCTGTACTGTTCTGAGTCCCGTTTCACTTGAAAGTCGAAACACGACTTTGCAATTTTTGTAGGGTCAAGGATATCCGTCTTGGACTTCAGTTTTTCATTATCCATTTATTGAATCCTATCAAAGAATAAGTCTAAAATCGTTATAATCTCATGACATGTATGCATCTAGCAATAAAAGAAAGTACGAAATATTAGAGGCACTTACAAGCACCGAATGAGTAACAGGTTGATATCGAGCATGTCTCGATAGAACAGGCTCCCTAGATCTTCAAAGAGAATTGCTCATTTTAGTTCTCCTCTGCGATATAATGCTTTTTCGACACACAAAATGTGACACAATCAAGTTCATATTTAGTGCTGGCAGCGATGTACCACTCGTGTATTCTCCTGAGCGAGAAAGGTTGTTCACTCAGCTGTGCCAGTGTTTTGAACGGCTTCCCATTTACAAATTTAGAAGGAACACTCGGAAGCTTGTATATCCTCAATATTTTGTAATGCTGGCTCATACGAAGCACGAGATGCATGAGATTTTGTATTTATTTGCTTCAATCTTTCCAAATATTTTGCCACTTCTTTAGAAGGTTCCTTTGTTTCATATGAGCTAACTTCACAGGCACTGACGGAGGAGTAGTCATCGAAAGTTGGACATTGGCCCGGTGTTCAACTGGTTGCTCTTTACTATCAGCTTGCTCTCATACTACTTCAAACTGTTGTTCAATTGGTTGCTCTTTACTATCAGCTTGCTCTCGTACTGCTTCAAGTTGTTGTTCAACTATTTGCTCTTGGTCATATTTACTATCATCCTTGCTAGGACATAGCGGGAGTGGATCTTTCTGAACTTTTGGCGAAGAAGACGGCGTTGCAGTCTTCCGAGCTGCGTTGGGCTAAAAATTGACTCATCGTCCTACACGATGTCGCGTCGATGCCAAAGGATTAACTGGTTGACTGCCTACCCCAGAGTCATGATCCCCTCAGGAGTTATGTGGTCTATTTCGTAATCTTCATAGTCATTGTTAATGATCTAAAGAACTTGCACCACATCATAATACAACAGAAGTGAGATGATGTTGAATACACGATTCGGCTTTGCCATAGTAGTGACAACCTGTTTTGTTTTGTTCCCTGCTTTGCCGATTGGCACAAGAAGATAACAACATGTGTCCTCAATGATATCATCGAAAGGGAACTTAATGCTTGACCCTGAGCCTGGCACAGAACCTACACTGCCACGATACGAAGTTGGAGATAACAATTGCTCATTTGCCATGGGAAGGAATGATTTATTCTCAGATGGTAATTGCCCTGATTCTCCAAGTTCATCTGATATTTGTTTGAGAGATGCCTTCACCTTTTCAATCGTATCTTAAATGTCTTCTTGAACTTGTCACATCTTCTATATAAGTCTTTATTGTTCGGGAAACCCTCTTTCCAGAACATCTGAGAAGAGATTGCTCGAACCCGTTCACCATGTTCGGGGTTGCCTAGGATAGCAGTAAGTTGGTCATTCTTCCTCGTTTGCTTTAAGAGACTCTTGCTTTTCAATTACTTCATTCATTCTCGTCTCTACTTGGTTCACAGAGTCGGGCTTTACAAGTTTGCCCTCATCGGTCAAACCTAACTGAGCTAACACCCACTGTTTAGTTCGCTCATCACGACCATGTAGCAGGTAAGGATTGCCCACGCTGACTATTTCATCTAACATTTTATTCTATTTCTGAACTTTGGGGGCATATCCGGTAGACCCCAAGCGATGATATATGTTCTTTTTTGCAAGCTCAGACCTAGATTGACTCAGGGCTTGAGCCTCAGGTGTGGTCTTTTGACAAAAAAATTCTTTCCACTGAGCTTGCGTGATTTTTCCCATCTTCTTTGGGTTAGGGACCTTATTGTCCTTAACATAAACATTCATTTCACTATTTCAGCCATGATCTTCTTGCCGCAAGAGATCCATGTTTCTTTCTTTATAGCTTCTTCCATGCCTTTTGGGAACCTGAACTGTTTCTATAACTTCTCCCACAACTCATTATTGCCTGCCTTAGGGAATTTTCTCCAATTCTCCATTGTGACCGGCACGAGCTCTCTAACAACACAACCACATGCATTTTGGTACTTTGTAACAGAATCAAGTGGTTCTTGGTGAAACCCACCTAAACTGACACTTGTTATGTATATGATGCGGTTGAGTGGACCCTTCTTGTGACCTCGTTGCCCTTGTTTTCGCTATAGTGAACTTGAGGATTCAACCATTGGAGAACCTTTTGTGATTTTTATAGCCGAAGTCACATCGCTCTCTTCACAATTAAGCTAGGTAGAAAATAATTAAAAGACTTCATATACTTGACAACCAACGTTAACTTAAACTATTTTAGTAAGATTCGTTATCCATACCTCGCCGACAGGATCATATTCTGGGTCAAGATCCTATGAAGACTTTGAAGTTTTTATAATATGTGCAAAAGGATCTGATGGACTGTGATACGAGCCTGAAGTGTTGAAGTCACTAAACTCTATTGGGAAATTCATTGTTACTCCTAGCACCATCGCCTTGCAGGAAGGTGTTCTAAGGGCGTCCCATTGTAGTACTGATAAGAGCAAAAATGTGTCACATTTTAATTTAAGGCACAAGCATATATGCTCTAACGGTGTCATCATGTTACACAGGCTCTAATGCAGAAAGATATAACTCAAAAAAAATCTGAGCACCTTCTATGATGAGTAGGAAAATGAAGAGACTGCTATGAAACTTAGAAGGAGGCACAAGTAGACTCCTCAAGCCTTATCACCAAACGCTTTTCTTATACATCCTCATAGATGGAGGATGGATGACTTGCGCACTCTACTGATTTTTTTTATAGTGCCATGAAGCACTTTCAATATCTTATCACTTACACTTAGTATTAAATTTTCTTTCTGGGTATTCAATGGTAGAACTGAGACACCATGAACAGATTTCTATTATACTTACACCTATTTAGTTATCAAGGCCGTGACGTGCAATAATTATAATCTCTCATTTGCGATGCTGTTTCAGCAAACTTGCATTTATGAAATCAATACATTGCTCATTGGTTTCTTAAACAATATATATGGAAATAACATATGTTTTGTTGGTACTCTTATTGACAAAGCATGTTGGTCCCTCGATTCAGGATTGCCATACATGGTTTAGGATATTGTCTCATTTAGTGTACTTTTTATTGAAAACTAGGATATATTCCTACTTAGTAGTGTTAGGAACTAAAACGGTTTATGGACTATGAATGCTATAATTCTATAGTAATAGCTATTATCATTAAATGACACATAGGAAGACAAGGGCGACTCTGCGGCGAGGGCGAGGCGTCAACGCTCGGCGGTGAGGGCTTTGGTGTGTGCGCTCGATGGCGAGGGCTTTGGTGACAATTGAAAATATGGCAGCCTAACGGCATCTAAGTGAAATCTCCCGGGTTAGGTTTTTCCGAGGACAACGAGCGACACTATATAGGCAAGTATTTCCACAGGCGGTGTTTAGTAAAGCTGACCATAGAGATAAATTATCTCAGGTGGTGGTTAACTACAAAGCCGCCTTAGAAGAGATATTATCTTTGGCGGTAGTTCACTTAAAAGTTGTCTGTGAAAATTGATGAGTCTGTGTTGGTTTAGTTGGTTTGCTCTCACAGCAAGAATGCAAAAACCTAAATTTCTATTTAATTTAAGACTTCAAAAGTCGAACTTGAAAGTTTGAAGTTCAATCTAAAGTTCGAATATAAATTTGGAATTTAAAAATTAAAGTTTGCATTTTAATTCAAAACCTTGAGTTAAAAGTTCATTTTTTGAATTCAAAATTTTTTACTTGGAAAGAACATGGTAATTCAAAATTAAGTTTCAAAAAATTTAAAATATAAAATTCAAATATATGTGTTCAGAGTCTACATTTTAAACTGCATGTTTATGTTAAATAAAACAAAATTAGCATCATAGACAAATAACTTGTCTAGTTCAGCTAGTAGATTGTGTGAGTCCCATACATGAGGTTGTGAGTTCAATTCCCAACTGGGAATTATTTTTAGCAAATTAAACAACACAGTGAGGTGGCACATCATTTTTAGAAAATTCAAACAATGCCCCTGTGTCAAATTTCATAAATTTTAGGGCATATTTCCTTTTTAATTAAATGAAATCATTGAAATGCATTTGAATTCGAATTTAAATTGAATCTGATTCAAACTTTGTCAATTCTCTGTAGGATCGAAGAGCACGTGAGAAGCTACTAGCGGGGGTGAATGGTAGATTTAAACTTTTTCAGTGGAAGCAACAATGACCCCTCGAAAGAAAATCAATCTGATAAAGAATTAATGTGTGCGACTAATCTAAACGTGTTCAACTGTGACAAAAGAAATAGAGACTGTAAAGAATCAAGTCATGAAAACACGACAACAAGAATGATGAAAAACCATCAAGAAAAACTCAAGTTATGATCGAAAGATCAAACAATGGTCAATCTGCTCTACCCGAGTAAAAAAACCAAATCTGCAACACTGCAAAAGAAACTTGTGTAGATCAAAAATCACAAATCCAATGAACATACAACTATCGTAGATGATAGAAAATTGAGTTATGAATACAACACCAAAAGAATCACGTCGATTGGATATGTAAAACTTGAGGTATGATCAAAACACCAAGCAGAAGTCGTGTTGTCCAGAAACTCGACGAGAAAGACTTGACAAAAACAAGTAGGACGAACAAGGCACAAAATCTTCTCTAAAACTATGATATTTATTCAATAGAACACAAGAGGAACAACCCAAAGTTATCTTAACATGAGCTCTGGCCTCCCTTGCTTTTATAACCAGCCCCTCGGGCCAACCCAGTCCTAACTAGGACTCTAATCCTACTCAATTTCAATCGAAACTTTTCATAACTACTTAAGACTCTTCCATACGCAGATAGAAGCAATCTTAAGACTTCCAAACACTTTAGAAACATCCTAAATATTCCTAAAACAACTCAACTTCATGACCCACACAAAATCTAACCAAAACAAACTCAAATCTTTTCATATTTGAGCCATAACCGACTCAGCCGCAGCTTGAGTCCATAATCAAGCCTGTTGGACCTTTTTGACCAATTCTTTACGTTCGCTTCAATTCATCACGCCTTGGAACCATGTTGCCACATCCATGCACTCCTTTCACATGTGCAAACACCTTCCAACAACATCCACAATACCTTCATATGCATTGTTCTTGATCCAAACATGTTGCATGACCTCCCGATGAACTCAACCACAATTCCTTCTAAACTTGGTAGTTGAACCTCATCTTCTCACCAAGACTAGTTCAATGGATCCCGTCACCGGCCATGTCTTGACCTCAAGCAACACCTGCACATGAATAAATAACCAATCTTTGCGAGCCCAAGTCCTCGACTCGACTCTCGTTAGTCTGAAAACCACAACATCTTACATGAGCACATCACATAAGCATGTTGCAAACTATAGTAATGTTTAACAACCATAATCAGCCAAAACACATCAAAAACTTAGTAAAACAATACTAAGCCAACTTCCAGACAAAATGCAATTTCGAGATATTGCAGATGGCAACATAACAGCCATATGAATATATCAGCAAATGAAAGATTGGACACTCCAAAGCATTCGCTCACGTGCAGCTCATGTGAGTGAAGTTCGAACAGCGCGAAACAAACAACATGTGCAATTCACGTGTGCAACAAGTTCGGACAATCCAAACTGGAAAACACGAGCAACTCACGTGAGGAAAAGTTTGGACAGTCCGAAGCGAAAAGCACGTGCTGCTCATGTGACTAAAAGTTCAGACAGTTCAAAAAGGATTCCCACAAGTTCGGACAGTCTGAAATGGGCTTTTCAGCAATATTAAAAACTTTGCCTATGAACCCTCACTTTTATTTCAATTTCCAATGAATCCGGCACCCATAGGTCTCATATTCTCAAATTTGAGTTTATAATTGGGTTCTACACATTTTATTTTGCCTCCCTGCAAAGTTGGGGCGTTTTTGGACAAAGTTTGTACTTGAGCTAGTAGAGATCAAAAATGAGAAGGAAAAAAACAAATTAAAGGAACCAAAGAAAATGGAATTTAATTAAACCTGGAAGGAGAGATTCAAAAATTTCAAACTTAGGTCCTATTCAAACCAAGTCAATTCTCAACTTTGAGTTCACCTTTGAGTTCCTCATAATTCAAGCAGTGCTACTGTGTCAAATTTCATAAAATTTTGAGCATATTTGCTATTTAATTAAATGAAATCCTTGAAATGCATTTGAATTCAAATTCAAATTTGAATCTGATTCAAACTTTGTCAATTCTTAAATTTGAGTTTATAATTCGGTTCTACACAATTTATTTTGTCTACCTGCAATGATGGGGCATTTTTGAACAAAGTTTGTATAGGAAATTAAATTTAGTGGAGAATGGAGATAAGAGGGGAGCACTGTGGGCCCCACAAGTCAGCTGCAGTGGATTGACTATTATTACAGGCGGTGTTTAACTTTGAAACCGCCTGCGAAGAGATATTATCCCAGGCGGTGGTTCACTTATTAGAGGCTGTGAAGATCTTTTGTCCCACCATAGAAAGTTGAGCGCGTTGCAACGAGTATATAAGTCGAGGCCTTGTTGGGTTGACATTAAGTTCAGCATGGAAAGTCTTGATGTCAAGATAATGAAATTTAATCTGGCAATCAAGACCGTTCACACTGGACTGTTTTTTTCGACTTTCACTAATATGTTGGCTGCCTGTGAAGCGATATTATCCCAGGTGGTTTTTTCACTTAAAAGCCGCATGTGAAAATATTATCCCAGGCGGTGGTTCAATTAATGTCGTCTGTGAAAATTGACGACTATATCAGGCGCCGCTCGAGCACAACAAAAACCTAACTCGGGAGATTTCACATCGACGTTGTGAGGCGGCCAAATTTTTCATTTTGCCCTCTCCGTCCCCGCCCTTGCTGCCGAGCCATGTCGTCCTCCTCGCCCTCGCCGCCAAGCATCATCGTCCCCGCCGTCTTTGCCTTTGCCCTCATCGTTGATCCCCATCGCGGTCGGCATCCCTGTACGCATCCCTCTTCCCTTCAGTCTACTCCCCCATTTCTTAATAGTTGTCATTCGGACAGCTGAAAATTTTGTTTAGGATGTCTTAGTGTTAGACATATTAATGATGTCGCTTGTACTAGACCTTTTATTTGATCCACGAGATCTCTACTCCATCCGTTTCTTAATAGTTGGCCCCAACGCTTTTAATACTCCTAATGATTAAGGCTCACATTGGATTGAAGGAATTGAAAAACAAAGGAATAGGAAAAACATAGGAATTCAAATTGTATGTCTTTGCAATCCTGTAGGAATTGAAAATATAGAAATTGAGATGAGAAGCCCTTTGGCAGCATCATAGGAAAAAAAAGGGAACCTGTAACATGAGCCAGGAAAGAAAAAAGAGGTCGAAACTCATGTTAGGTTTCCTACAAAATTTAGCAAAGGAATCCATTCCTATGAAAACTACCATTTGTTTTTCCTATGAGCCAAATGGTCATGTAGGAAAAAATCCTTTACAAATCCTATCCTTCAAAATTCCTTTGCCATTCCTTCAATCCAAAGGGAGTCTAAGGATGGCTATAGGTACCTACTACCCGCGTTCCCGTGGATACCCGACCTGATGGGTACGGGTATGGATACGATTTTGTATCCGCAGGTACATGTTCGAGGATCAGATTAAATCTAGTGGATATTTTTTATCGGATGAAAAAACTCATACCCGTACCCGTAGATCCATACCTGCACTAATATTTAGATCCAAAAATATTATATATATATATATATGTATGTATATATATATATATATGTGTGTGTGTGTGTGTGTGTGTGTGTGTGTGTGTGTGTGTGTGTGTGTGTGTGTGTGGGTGTGTGTGGGTGTGTGTGTGGACACGGGCGGGTGCGTGCTATTAGGGTTTCTCTTCCTTTGATTCCCACCTCCCATTTTCACCCAGCCGCCGCAATTTCCCATGACCATGAGATCTGACTCCCGTCCCGAGGACTCCCGAAAGGAGAGGCCGAGACCAAGTCCAACTCCCGCTGCTAATTGAGGGCCCGAGGCGCCGATGCCGTCGGCCGCCCCGTCTCTTACCCTCCTGCCACGCTACTTACCCAGCTGACGCTGCCTCGCTTAATGTCTCGCGCGCCATCCTGCACCCCGGCTCGCCCATCCCCGCATCATCGCCCTCTCTCTGTCACCCCACCTACCGTCCCATTCTCTCACCCTAGATCGGCCAACCTTGCTCGCCATCACCCTGACCCGCCCCCTAGCGAGTAGACGGGAATACCCACGAGCACGTCTTGCACGTGGATATCGGGTACAGGCAGCATTTGTTACCGGTGGTAGGTGACGGGTACGGGTGCGGGTATGTGTTTTTGCTTGCGGGTACGGGCGAGGGAAGCCACTATCGGCGGGTGCCATGCCCGTTGCCATATCTATTAATGATGTCATTTGATGAAAAATGCAAAAGACATATAAGAGGACCTTGTGTTGAAAAATTTAAAGCAAAAAATCAATGTTTTTTATCGAATGTTTCTTATCTAGTGTTATTCAATGAAAATGAAATGATATCTTATTTTTATTTTTACAGTTTGACATAGAAGATGTATCGCCGAGTGTGGATGTATAACATGCCAAGACCTGATCCTATGTACATTGAAAATGTTGCAAATTTTATTGAAAAGTTCAAGAGACATGCGAAGATTCAAAAGATAGATGACATATTATGTCCATATATCGACTGTGAAAATAAGATTGCTTGGATAGATACTATAGTAATCCAATCTCATTTAGTAAAAAGAGGTTTAAAAAAACTACACAATATGGACACAGCATGGTAAGTTAGATACACGTGAAGTGGATAAAGATGATGAGAGAGGTTCTGATGGCCATAATGCTCATATCGATCATGGTAGTGACAATCAGGATGATGATGATGATGATGAGAATGATGAGTTTCATTGTGAGGCGATGTTGCTTCACAATGAACCACATGTATTGATTTCTATGGGAGCAATTAAAGGTTTAAGTAAAATGGAGACATTGCAGAATGCAGTGACAGAGCTTTTATATGATGAATCAAAGGGTTGTGATAGAACTACATTGCGTGCAGTCATAGAACTACTAAAGTTGAAAGACACACACGGATGGTCTGATTGTAGCTTCTCTGATCTTTTGAATCTTTTAGCAGAATTCTTCCAAAATCCCAATAAACTGCCTAGAAGCACATATAAAGCGAAGAAACTTCTTTGCCCGATGTCACTAGGTGTGACAAAAATACATACTTGTGTGAACCTTTGTATTCTATATCGTAAAGAGCATGAGCTCGCAACTAGATGTCCCGTATGCGGTGTCAATAGATACAAGAAGGACTACAATTCCCAGTATGTTACCAACATGAGTAAGACCAAGAAGAGCAAGAAGAGTTTGATTGACCCTGAATGTGATGATGACGATACTTTTGATGATGCAGACGGGAAGAATAATAGAAAGATTCTTGCCTTGATGATGTGGTACCTTCCAGTAATTGATCACTTGAAGCGTTTGTTATCAAACCCCAGGGAGGCTGAACTTATGCATTGGCATTCTGAGCAGCGCAGGACGAATGGTAAGCAAATTTGACACCCTGGTGATGCAACACAATTCAGTATCCAAAGTTTGCAAAGGAAATCAGAAATATAAGGTTTGTGATGGGTACAGCCAAAATGTATCAGTTTGTTGAAAAAAGGAGCATACACAACACCTAGCCTGTGGTCTTAACAGTGTACAACCTACCAACCTAGTCGTGTCACAAAAGGGAATACATTTTTTTCTCTATTCTTATCAAAAGTCCGAAAAAAGCTGGCATAGAAATTGATGTGTTCTTGGAACCTCTAATGGAAGATAGGGCGAAGCTATGGAATGAAAGGGTACGTACACGGGATGAGTACAAGCGGGAGTATTTCACGCTAAGAACAATGGTATTTGTTAGTGTCCATGATTATCCCAGACTCTTTATATTATCAGAACAAATGAAAGGGAAGAAAGGTTGTGTAAGGTGCGTGGATGGAATTAGTTTTTTCGTACCTCACTTCATCTAGAAAGACGATGTACATGAGACACCGTTGGTTCTTGACAGGTACACACAAGTACCGTAAGATGAAAGAACAATTTGATAACAAAACCGAAAAAGATGCTGCACCAAAACATTGCAATGGAAAAATCATGTTCGAAATGGTCAAGAACATTCAGAAAGCTTTCGGTAAGGGCAAAAAATGTAAAGGAACAAAGAGAAAGAAAATACATCTTCGGGTGATACAACTGACATGGCTTTCAAAAAACAAGGATTTTTTTCATGTATCTTCTGTTCTGGAAGGACTTGGAAATTTGACATAGTATTGATTCGATGCATATGTTACAAAGAATGTATTTGACATCATCATTGGAACCTTGCTAGACATGCCGAGAAAAAACAAAGGATGGACTAAAATCACGTATGGACCTAGTAAATCTTGATATCGTACCATAGCTTCACCCGGTCGAAAAGGCTAACGGGAAGCATTACCTTCCCCCAGCTAGCTACAACTTGACACCATAAGAGAAAAAGGCAATTTGCAATTGCTTGTGTGGCATCAGAGTGCCCACGAGTTTCTCATCCAATATCCGCAAACTAGTGTCGATGAAAGACTTGTATCTATTCGGCTATAATTCTCACGACTCTCACATGACGATGACAGTGTTCCTTGCCATTGCAATAAGGGTCATCAAACTAGAGCATATAAAAGTTGTCATCTTACGCTTGTGTTACTTCTTCAATGGAGTATCGCAAAAGGTGATAGCCCGTGAAGACTTAGACTATTTGTAAACGTATATCGTCGAGACTATATGCAAGCTTGAGATGTGTTTCCTCCCATCTTTTTTTGATATGCAAGTACACCTAATCATACATCTCATGGATCAGATAAAAGCATTGGGGCCCCTATATTTATATCATATGTTTCGATTAGAGCGATATTTAGGAGTATTAAAGGGTTATGTGCGGAATCGTGCTCACCCGGAGGGTTCAATTATGGAAGGATACACTACTGTAGAAGTGATCAAGGGTTGCATTGATTACATCAAAGATGGAAAGCAGATAGATGCTTTTATACCAGTACATGAGGGTATACTATATGGGAGAGGCAAAGTGGGTAAGCATACTTTTATCGTTCAGGATTACAAATCAGTACATTGTGCACATTTTGGTGTACTACAACAGCTCGATATAGTCGAGCCATACACCAAGGAACACCTAATTGAGCTTTGTAGAGAAAACCAAAGTCGCAGAGAGTACTGGATCATGAAAGAGCATAGAAGTCGTTTCACTGAATGGTTAATGGACAAAAATATACCATAAGGAGACACTATAGAAGAGGCAACAATGAAGAGGTTAGCTTCCAACCCATCTTCTTTGGTGACATCATGGCAATCATATGACATTAATGGGTACACATTCTACACTAGGGAAAAAGACATTAAGAGTGTTACACAAAATAGTGGTTTTCGTATAGAGGCTTATGATCCACAGGGGTAGAAGACCATATACTTCGGGTTCATAGAGGAACTATGGGGGCTCAATTATGATGAAAGAATGCAAATGCCTGTGTTCAAGTGCCAATGGGTCAAACACCTTGATAGTGTGTAAGTGGAGAACTACGGGCTGACACTAGTAAACTCGAACAAAGTGGATTATAAAGATGACTTGTGGATTCTCGCCGATCGCGTTGCACCCCTTTTTTATGTACATGATCCGTGAACTGAGAAGATGCTTGTAGTTGTTTCTGAAAAGCAAAATATTGTTGAGGTTGATAATGTGGGAGATAGTGAAGCAGAATATAATCAATATTAAGAGATGTACCTTTTCACCAATCCACAAAACATCAAGCGCATAGAAAGAAGCATTAAAAAGGATTTGAAACGCTATATGCGAGAAGATGTCACTGCTGGAAAAAATGTATGAAATAAATTTCAGTTGCCATGCATAAAAGACTTAATATTTCTTATTAATGAATTTGGCAGATATTTTATATATTTGTAAATTGTAATGAAGCTGCAACATATTGAATTTGAAAGATTTTATTTTTGTTTTCTTTTTATGAATTTGTTTATATATGTATATGTATGTATGTATCATGTATCTATATATATATATATGTACTATATATATATATAATATATACAAATATCATATACATATTATATATATAATATTATATATAACATTTATATATAATATTAATATAAAATGCTCTGGAAAACATTATAAGATTTTTTTAAAAAATTTCACAGATTGTTATTTAATAGAGCCTACTGTGATCGTACGCCTCGATTTCTGCATGCAGATCCTTCATAGGTAGTCCCTAATTAAAATCCGTTTGTGAAAACATCGGAAAAATCACAAGCGGTATTAATTGAAGACCGCCTATGATCGGTGCGCCAGGTAACAGGCGGTTCTTTATTAAGCGCCGCCTGTGAAAATTTCTATCTTTACCCAGGCGGTTCCGATTTGCAAACTGCCGGTGATATTTGATCATCACATGCGGTTATTAAATCATTCAACATCACATATGTAGTTTTTTATGGACCACCTGAGTAAAAGAATCGAGGCGCATATGAAAATGCTTTATGTAGTAGTGATAATTACGGTTAAGATTTTGAATCTGTAATTTCTTAATTAGTTTAAATTCAGTTGAGAAGGAAAAGAAGCAGGCTTAAATGAAATGAATAAAATGTCATTGCATTTATCTTGAGTGTGTTACCAGGGTTACAAAATTAGCTAGTGTGTTAATATATGTAACACATGTGTGCGTATATTTATACACATAGCAAGATATCTCTGCAGCAATCTCACATGTCCAACCACTGTTTATGTTTAAGCTGCCAAGAGGCACTGTAAAAATGTATGATATGGACAAAGCTAGCTAGCCATGTGGTGGTGAACTTAGCTTTTGTGTATAGGGGAAAGGATGGTTTTGTTCTCATAAAATGCCTGAGTAAAACGACTGGCTCTGCGATATTAGTTGGATCAAGATCAATTATTTCCAATGCGACATGAGTGCTTTACCTAACAGCTCATCAAACGGTAATCTGTAGTGCATACATAAGATTTCATTTGTGGTTGTACGGTGCAACCTACTAATGTAACATCATCTTTACAAGTAGTTATGAGCCAATATACCAGCCATCCTAATTTATGTACCATGTGTTCCTGAATTATTTAATTTTTATCCTACACAAGTGACAAGTGTGCTATATATATAAGTGTCTTGAAGGTTGAGATGTACATCAAGGGTGCTAGACAAGGGAGGTGCAGAGTAGCGTGAAAATATTGGGTGCTGGTCTAAGTGGTGCTGACTTCCTGCCTGCGAATGGTACACGGGGAGGGATTTTGCTCGCTTGGGATCCAACATACCTCCATGTCCTGCACTCGGAACGTGGAAAATTTTATATTTCCGCCACCATGCAGATGAGGGACTTCAGCGAACCTTTCAAGCTAACATCGGTGTGAAGACAATGAGCGAAGGGAATTCTTCTTGGAATTTGCTAACATGAGACCAGCAGATGGTGTGCCCTGGGTCTGCCCAGGGGACTTCAATCTAATCTATCAAGCCAGTGACAAGAGCAACGGCAACTTCAACCGCTGTTGGATGGGTTTGTTCAGGCGCACTATTGATTGCTGTGAGCTCATTATTATAATTTACAGCAGCGCCGCTTCACGCGGAGCAATGAGCGCGCCAACCAGACGTTGGTGCGGCTTGATCGGGTTTTTTGCAACAAGGATTGGGATGAGACCTTCCCAAACCTGTGCCTTCACCCCCTTTCTTCATCCGTGTCTGACCACTGTCCATTGCTATTGTGCCCGTTGTTCGAGCCGCGGCAGCAGGCTATTTTCCGCTTTGAAGCATTCTGGATGAAGGTCTCGGGCTTTTTGGAGACGATCAAGGCAGCATGGGAGAGCACACAGGCTATGTCTTCACCTCTAAACACGCTACAAGCAAAGATAAGTGCAACGGCCCTGGCTCTGCGGAAATGGAGTCGGGCGATCTTCGGCAAGGTTCGGATCCAGCTTGCCATGGCCAATGAGGTTGTGCTCCAGCTCGACACGGCGCAAGAATCAAGGAACCTCTCTGTTGAAGATTCTTCCCTAAGACATGAACTCAAGGCACGCATACTCGGTTTAGCTAAGCTTCCAGACTCATTGGATCAAGGCCGATGATGCTTGTACTCACTTTTTCCACTTGAAAGCAAATGCGCAGTTGTGGAAAATTTTCATCCCGTGACTCAAATGCCATAGAGGCGGCTTTGTCTCGACTCAGGAGGGTATGGCAGCTTCTTTGCACTAGCACTTTCAGGCCACTCTAGGGACCAGGGAGCAGCGGCAATTGTCTCTGTGGTGGAAGATGCTGGATGTTCCTGCTCTACAGCATCGTGCACTAGATTCGATTTTTCGGAAGTGGAGATCAAGGATGCCATCGGCGACATGCCGACATAGAAGGCCCCGGGGCCCGATGGTTTTACTGGGGAGTTTTAACATAGCTATTGGGACTCTATCAATCTTGACCTCTTGGCAGCATTCAAAAGTATTTTTGAACTTCGGACAGGTCCACTTTGGGCCCTTAATGGTGCCCTTATTACACTGCTCCCGAAGTGTGACACTGCTAGACTCCCAAGTGATTACCCCCCGATCAGTCTCATTCACTCTTTCGCCAAGTTGTTCATGAAGGTTCTTGCTCATCGCCTACAGCCTCACTTGGATGATCTGGTTGGTCCCACTCAGAGTGCATTTGTTGAAGTGTGGACTAGGACACTTCCTACGGTACTACTAAGAAGTAGTCCGCGGAGGTTCGTATTCGGATGGGGCGCTAGTCAAGAACAAGAACAAGGGTGAACACTGAGAGTTTTACATGGTTCGGACCTCTTGAGCGTAATACCCTTGTCCATGACGTGTGTGTTGATTGTATGAGTATGAGTAAGCCTGAACTTGCATGAATGTCAGATCACTTTTTGTTCTACTGTGCAGCGCAACCCTTTTATATGCCAAGGACTAGCTGTTACAGTGTGTACCTTGGCCCGACATGTGGCTCTGTATGTAATAACCGCCCTATACATGATCAAGGGTGTTATGGGTGGTTAATAGCGTGATAACGTGCCTTAATGGCAGCATTACCGGTCTTAGCAGTCCTCTGATCGTGCATCATTAATATATCATTAATGACACGTTAATCAGGTCTTGTAACAGCCAATTGATAGACGTTGGAGATCCCGCTTTCTTCGTGTTGTAGACTTACGTTCGGGAGTTAGAAACGTTGAAGCTCTGGAGCTTCCCTCTACTGGGGGATAGGTCCGGTGCTACTGGACACGTGGCAGTGCTGGAGCTTCCCTGAGGAGGGAGGCAGGTCTGACTCAGTAGGACACATGGTAGCACCGGAGCTACCCAAACGAGGGAGGCAGGTCTGGCTCTTCTAGACACGTGGCAACATCGGAGCCACCCTATGGAGGGAGACAAATCCGATTCTGCGGGATGCGTATCTCCTTCGAACGTCTGCCCCCTGGATATAGGAACTCCATGACTTTGTTTATGGTACCAAGGGGTACCCGGTACGCAGGGTACCAACAGAGGCCTCTAGGCCCACCTCAGAGAGAGGTTGTGCTACTTGAGGTGGGGCCATCATCGATTCCCGTGGTGCTGCTACAAAGTCTTTTCTTGGACGGTTGAAGCGACAACACACAGTTATGCCATCACCACATGGTACTTCTTGATATGGTGATTGGGATCCTAGCGTGCGGATCTCATGCAATTGAAGATCGCCGGTTCTCAATACGAAGTTCGTATCAGTTTCCAATGTAATCTTTGTAGTCCTGTTAGGCTGCCGCCCTCGGGCTTCCAACTTCCCATCATGACAAGGTTCACCTGGTTCAACTCTTTAACAAAGTGGACCCGGGCCCCCTTGTCATTGACGAGGTTATTCATGATTTGGGTCCTGATGTAGTTTTCATCCATGCGTTGCGGAGGCTTACTAAAGGGAGAAAGGCTGCACGGGAAGAGAACTCTTTACGCTTTCATTTGATCTTGTGCTTAGAGCTCTTCGCCCTTGCATCACTTTTTCCACTTCTACTCCACTTTTTGGCGATGGAGTTAGGACTTCCTCGCAGCAGGATCAAGAGCGACATCGAGTTGTCGAGAGTCCGCACCTACATGGGGTGGTCAAGTGACTCCTTATTGAACTCGATTCGCTTTGGCAAGCTCCCCTCCAAGAAGGAAAGTGCCGGCGAGATCGTTTACTTCTCGGCGTTGGCCATGGTGGTGCTCATTCCGCAATTCTCCAGCTTTTTGTTGAGGTTGCTGGATTTCTACGATTTTTAACTCACCACCTCAGCCCCCACTCCTTCTTGTGGGTGGCGACTTTTGTCCATTTTTGCGAGATTTGAGTGGGTGTGCCACCCTGCATCAAGTTCTTCCGGACCTTCTTCACAGTCCACACAACTGGGTAAGGAAATGAGTTCCTTGTCTTATACTACTTCGTGAAGTGCAAGAATTCACCCTTCAAGTACTTGAAGACGTTTCCTTCCGAGAATTGGGATGGCTGGAGGAAGGATTGGGTAATCATCAGGGTGGATCGCCATGACAGGCTGGAGCTGCCTGACGGCCTTCCAACCACCAACACTGACACTTGGGAAGTGCTCCCAAAGCTAACGGAAGAGTACAACCTGATCTTGTCAAGGATCTGGAGTTGCATGGATGGAGGGGTTACCCCTCTGATGGTGATTGCAAACTTCCTGACCAACTGTTGGGCTCCACTAAAGAAGAGAGAATGGCCTGCATGGGTGTTCAGTGGGGAAATGGACCCATACCGGATTGATGTTGGTCTCGAGTCAAACTTGGATGAAAAGGCTTTGAAGCTTCATCTCCAAAAGTGGCAGCACAGAGCCATCAATCCTGATGACCTGACACCTCTAGCGGAGTTCCTACCCCTAACACATGGTTCTGGAGTTTAGGAGAGAGCTACAAAAGAAGATGCATGTGGTTGATGACTTGGGCATTGTGGAAAGGCGTAGGAGCACTCCACTAGCATGGATTTCAATACTCGGATCTTCAGAGGGCAAGACTCTTGCATCTTCAAGCCAAAGGAAACTTGACCCGAGTCCGGGTAAAGTGAAGGAGCCTGCCGTCACCTCTAGCCGGAAGAGTAAACTAATGCGGTCTGACGGCAATTCCATCAGATCAAGTCCAACAGAGGAAGTGCCAGCGGCTCGCCCAACCCTCAAGTCGGTACTAGTAGTACCTCCAGCATTAGAAGCTCCTTCGGATCCAGTGTCCATGGAGGGCAGTAGGTCTGACAAGTCAACTCTGGTACCAGTGCCATCAGCGGGCTCTAGGTCTAGAGTCCCTTCTCAACCGAGGGATATCCCGACTGAGGCGATGCAGATGGCTGCTACAAGCTTCGGGACGAAGTCCGGGGCCTCAGCTTCACCGACGACGGTGGGCTCTAGCTTCGGTCGCCCAAAGTAGAAGATATGTGCCGATTAGAGCGGCAACGCCTCTAGGTAAGGGTTGGCTCTTTAGTTTGTATTTTGACTTTGTTTTTTGATTTTTCTTGAATTCTCTATCCCCTGTTTCCAGAGTATTGAGAGCTTCTGATCCAACACCCGCAAGTGCCTCGGCCACAAAGACTGCACCATCCAGAGCTTCTGATTTTGTAACAGCTCCTCTGGTAGTTAAGGCAGTAGACTCCGCAGCTCCGGTGCCTACTAGCATTGAGATGACCTCGGTACCCACAGTCAAAGAAGAAGCCATGGTTGCACCAGAGCAAGCTTTAACTGCTCCGGAGCCAGCACCGGAGGTACCGGCGCCAATGTCAACCGCTCTGGAGCCAGCACCGGAGGTACCAGCACTAGTCTCGGAGACTTCAAGAGCTGCAGTTGAAGCTCCAACAACAGCTCCGGAGGTGACGGAGCCATTGGCGGAAGATCTGATGTAGTGACCTTTTTCGTCTGCACCGATGGCTGCAGGACCCTCCTAATCCACGCCGGAGGTAGAAGATCCAGCTGCGGGACCTTCCTTGTCCGCACCGGAGATAGATGAAATTTCAGAGATCCGCCCCGCTAACGTGGAGCTGTTGGAGTCCATGCTTGTGCCATGGAATCCAACAACTATCCCATAATACTTGGAGGAACCAGAGGACGAACCTCAAGCTGGTCCAGAGCCCATCCCTCTAGCGTTGTCGATTGACAATGCCTGCTCCAGCCTTCGCTAGGTCCAACTTGCCTTCGACTACGAACACAAGTCTCTTGAAGAAGAGCGCGCCACCCTAAGGCGTTGGCGCCAAAAGTTGTACTTCGAGACAAAGCTTACGTAGTATCGTCTTGCGGACTAGAAGGAATGGGTGGCATCGGAGAAGGCCCTACAATTGTGCCTAAACAAGGCGCTAGATGAATGATAGGATGCTATAAAAGCCTTCGATAGGAATACCCAAGAGATCTACGAGCACGCTTAGAGGGCCAATGAAGTGGCCCAAAGCCGCTCGGAGAGCCTCAAAGTTGTGAGGGAACAACTCCTCAAACATTAGGACGAATTGGATAATAAGGAGGATGAACTCTAAAAAAGAGAATATAAGCTCCAGAAGAGGGAGGATGAACTCTCTCATAAGCTGGCACACGACAAGCAGGACTTGGCTGACTGCGTGGAAAAATTCAAGTCCTGGTGCGAACAAGAGAAGCACCGAGTGTGGCTGGCAGGGGAAGGAGTCAGCAAAAAAGAAAGTGTTGTCTATGCTAGGGAGGATACGATGAAGGTGAAGGAGAAGGACCTTGCAGAATCGCGAGGCCGCATTCACCTCCAAGGGAAGCATATTGCTGACCAAGAGAAGTTGCTGGCTAAAGGGATCCAGCAACATGCCAAGGAGGTTGAGCGTTTCTCGAAGGAGGGTTCTGTGGAGCTCTCTTCTGCAAGGAGGTCACTAGAGGAGCTTCGAAGCGTGAGAGCAATTGAGTCCCAACAGATCTAGGACTTCCTCGACCGAGCAAATGAAGGTCTGATACATTTTGGATTTAGCCTGGTTCGACCGGCTGATCGAGAGCCAGAGATGGACAAGGCACTAGTGGCGCTCAACTCCGCAGGCACTAAGCTAGAGGCTCTGGGAGATGTAGTCATCGACGAGATCAAGACTGAAGGGAAATCTCTAGCTATGAACGTGGCAGAGTATTGTGCTGACGTGCTTTCGAAGCCGAGACTCCTCAATGTCTCTAGGTCCAGTGTTTGAAGGACCCATCGCTGAGGAGGAGGCTGCTGCCAAGGCCAACGTTTAAGAAGCCGCCGAGAAAGTTGCTTCATTCTTCATGAGAAACTTTAGTAGATAGGACCTTTCTTTTTGTACCTTCACCTTGTGAATCTCCAATTTTGAATAAATGAAATCCTTTCAAATTCCATTTTTGTCTTCAATTCATTGCCCTTTATCTTGTTGGCCCCTGGTAGATGTGTTCAATTGATTGAGGGCATCTACCATGAGGATTTTGACAATGTCTTGAAAACATTATTGCTTCGAACTCGTAGCCAGCATTATAGCTTCAAGGTCACAGTCTTGCTTCCGAAATCTCCAAGGACCCTTTGTTACGTTGACGGCGGGCCACCTAGGAGTTATCAAAACTTGTTGGCTTCGACGCCACCCACTGTCAACGCATGAAACGTCAACGGCGGGCATCCCGGGGGTTGTCGGAGCTTAGATGCTTCGATGGTTCCCACTCTCAATGCATAAAACGTCAACGGCGGGCCCCCTGAGGGTTGTTAGAGCTTGAATGCTTCAACGATGCCAACTATCAACACATAAAACATCAACGACAGAACCTTTTGGGTGTTGTCGGAGATTGATGCTTCGAAAGTGCCCACTATCGACGAGTAAAACATCGATGACAGGCCCCCTCGAGGATGTCGGACCCCAGTTGTTCCAACAGCACCCACTGTCAACGTGAAAACATCGATGGCGGGCCCCTAGGAGTTGTTGGAGCTTAGTGATCCGACAACATCCACCATCGTCATGCAGATTGGCATCAATTGTTCATTTTTCTTGCGCATAAGAGAAAAGAAAAGCATTAAAATTCGTCCTCTTGCCTATAGCTTATTTGCGGCTTATTATCCTTCTTTGAACTTTAGATCCTAACAAACTCACTATGACAACATAAGTATATTGATTAAAGTTCCTTGGATCCGAATGCTTTTCGGACCCGCCTTACTGAGACCTACCAGAATAGGTAGTGGCGTACTTAGGGTGCTGGAACTGGCAAAGTCGATAGCGCACTCCAGACCTATCATTGGCTTTGGTTTTCTGGCGAGTAGGCCATCTTGCAATACTAAGATCCGATAGAAGATTACTGTTAAAACTTATATATCACATGAATCTCTAGGACTAAATTTCATATGGATTGCACAACATTGCTATTGACAAGAAGGTAAAAGATGATAAAAATAATGAGCTTGCGCAAAATTAATGCATGTAGAGTCTGCTTGCACATTTATGTATTTCATTATAGGTCCGAATAACAGGGGAGACAAGGAACCAGTTAAATCACAAGACCAAGTTATGTGTGCTATTCATCTTGTACTAACCCAGGGAAGGTAAAGACACACCTAAAGTACAGGATGAAGTTAAGTGTGCTTTTGATCTAGGACCAACCCAGATCTGTTCATATACTCTATGAAATTCATTTTATACAAATATAGACTCACCTTCATGTAACTAAGTGTAGAACTTATGAAGGTGCTCTATGTTCCATGGGTTGGGAAGTTGTATCACATCCTCTATTACCAAGTGGACGCATCTGGGACGGGAAATTTTGATGACTCGAAAGGGACCTTCCCAGCTGGGGGAAGTTTGTTCATTCCTTCTCGAGTAAGTATTTGCCTCAGCATCAGATCGCCTTCCTCTAACTGCCAGTTGGGCACATACCTTTGGTGATAGCGCTGCAGCGCCTAGCGGTAGTGCGCGTTTCGGACAGTGGACCACGACCATGAACTTATATAGGGTTGGCTTGCCTAGGATCACGTTGAAGGGGAGATTGTTGTGTGCCACATCAAACACTAGCTTCTCGGACCTATAGTTTTCATGTGTCCCAAAAGACACTAGTAAGGTAACCGATCCGAGAGGCGTGATGGCTCCTGAACTTACTCCAGAGAATGGGCGTGAGGGCCTGGTTCAAGAGTTTGAGTTGGAGCTTCACAAAATCTGCGAAGCTGAGGAGGTTTTGGGTCGCGTCTCCATCCACCAGGACATGGAAGAGCTGAATATTGTTAATAGTTAGGGAGACAATCAAGGACAATTGTCTAGCTCCTACCATGTTTTTCGGACAATCCGAAGCATCAAAAGTGATGGAAGTATCCATTCACTTCTGATGAGGTTCGGCCTTGGCAGTAGGAGCAGTGGCGGCCATCTCTCGACGCATAGTCTTGAGAACACATCGGGAGGTGATATCCTAGGATCCTCCATACATCGTATGGAGAGTCTTCCGACGCTCATTGTCGGAGATGTCGAAGTCATGGTTGATGGTGTTGTAGACCGCCTTTAATGCCTTCTTGGCGTCTTGGAGGCCTAGCTCCTGATCAGATGGAGCTTCATCGACTTTTTGCTTCCCTCCCCACTAACGGAAAGGGGTTTCATCTTGATGCTTGATGTTGCGTTCAACAAGCCTCTTGACCTCACGGCAGTCTTCAAGATTGTGGCTTGTCTATTTGTGAATCAGGCACCACATCTTTTCACCGTCGCCTTCTTCAGATCATGGTCGAGATCGCTTGTCGCGGCATGGCCTGTGACCACCTGGTGCTGCGGCGGCGGCAGCGGTAGATGTGCCAGCAAGTAAGTTCTTCTTGCCACTTGACTTTTTCTTAATTTTACTACTGCCAGAGGTAGTACCTTCAGCTGTGGAGGTAGATTTCTTGGCCTCCGCATCTAGTTTGGAGTGTATCTCATGGCCCTGTGCGGCTATGGTGCATTTGTTAGCCAAGATGAAGAGTTCCATGATGCCACTGACATTCTTTGTTGCTAGGTTCTCCAGCATCTTCTTGTCTTGAACTCTCAGTCGAAATGCAACAACGATAGAGCCATTGGAGATCGAAGGGATGGTGTTCCATACCTAAGAGAATTGTTGGATGAAGGATCGCAATGACTCTCTCGACTTTTGTTGTACAGCGAACAGGTCCAGCTTGATTCCAGGTCAGGTGTAGGAGCTCCTGAAGTTGGTAGTGAACTGGCGATAGAGTTCCCCCCAGCTGTAGATGGAGTTGGGAGGTAAGCTCATAAACCAGGACCTTGCAGTCCCAGTTAGAGCCACAGAGAAGTAGTTGGCCATCACGACCTCATTTGCTTCTAGCTGTAAGGATGGCGGTGGAGTAGATTTGAAGAAATTTGAAGGGGTTGACTATCCTGTCGTATTTCTTTGGCAGTTGTGTAGGATCGAGGAGTACGTGAAAAGCTACAGAAGAGGGTGAATGGTAGATTTAAATTTTTTTCATCGAAAGTAACAAAAATCCCTCGGCAGAAAACCAATCTGTTAAGAAATTGTGTGTGTGACTAATCTAGACGTGATAAATAGTGACAAAACCAGTATAGATTGTGGAGAATCAAGTCACGAAGACACTACAATAAGAATCACAAAAAACCCTTGAGAAAAACTCTAGTTACTATCGAAAGATTGAACGAAGGTCAATCTGTTCTACACGAAAAATACCAGATCTGCAACACTGCAATGAAACTCATATAGATCCGAAACCACAAATCCAATGACCGTAAATTTTTTACAGATGATATATAACCAAGTTGTTATGATAACTCAAAAAGAATCACATAAATTGGATCTGTAAAACTTGAGTTATGGTAAAACCACTGAAGCAAGGTAGTGCTATTCAGAAACTCGACGAGAAAGACTTGATGAAAACAAGTCAGATGAACAAGGCACAAAAGTTCCTTTAAACTACGAATTTTATTGATCAAACCATAAGAGAAACAGCCCCAAAGTCTTGCACCATGAGATCTGGTCTCCCTTGCTTATATAACCATCCATGAGGCCAACCCAAACCAAACTAGGACTCGTATCCTACTCAGTTTCTACCGAAACTTTTCATAACTGCTCAAGACTCTTCTATACACAAATAGAAGCAATCTTAAGACTTCCAAACACCTTAGGAACGTATCCCAAATTCATAAAACAACTCAACTTCGTGACCCACATGAAAACCTAACATAACCAACTCAAAACTTTCTATATTCGAGCCAAACACAACTCAGTCGCAGCCTGAGTGCATAACCTAGTCGGTTGGACCTTTCTGACCAATTTTTTTACGTCCACATCTCTTCATCATGACACGGGACCATGTAGCCATGTCCATGCATTCCTTACACACGTGCAAACATCTTCCAATGATGTCAATGATACCTTCATATGCATTGTTTTTGATTCAACCATGTTGCGCGACCTCCCGATCAACTCAACCACAATTCCTCCCGAACTTGGTTGTTGAACCTCATCTTCTCCCTAAGACTAGTTTAATGGATCCTGTCACCCGCCATGTCTTGAACTCAAGCAGAACCTATACATGAATAAACAACCAATACTTCCGAGCACAAGTCCTCGACTTGACTCACGTTAGTTCCGAAACTACAACACCTTACGTGAATGCCTCACATAAGCATGTTGCGAACCATAGCAAAACTTTAACCACCATGATCATCCAAAACGCATAAAAACATAGTAAAAGAATATTAAGCAAACTTTCCATAAGTGTAAAGCAATTTTGAAACATTTGCAAGGTAAAAGCAGAACCACTGCAATGAAGCTCCGAACCTTGCCAAAGCTAACCGGACCTTGAGCCGGAGTTTACCAAAGCTAGCACAACCTAGCACCGGAGCTTACCGAAGCTAGTCGGACCTAGCGTTGGAGCTTACTAGAGATTAGTTGGATGTAAAAGACCGCTTTTCGGAACAACAAAAACGCAAAAATGCGAACTAAAAAATTTTGAAAATGGACATGGAAATCCAAACTCACATGAACCATATGAGTTAACCAATGTTCACTAAAAATAGGGACTTGTTAAAATTTTACATATTGAACATGTTTGCTAATGTATATTGAAACTTAAGGTGAAAAATCTTTAATTTCCATGTATTCACATTTTCAATGAAAAATTAAAGGAGAAAAGAAAACAAAATAGAGAGAAATAAAAAGGAATTTTTCCAACCCTAACATGGGACATTCAAAAATATTCAAATCTAAGGCTGTAAATTTTTCTATGACCTTCTAATATTCCAAATTGACTCTCGGTAAAGTTTCAAAAAATTTTGAAGCACGTTTTCCATTTATTGGACACGTACTGAGAGTTTAATCAGAGTCGACTTCAAATTTAAACTTTGTACTTAACCTTGTCCAAATCAACTCCAAATTTTTCCTGAGGTCCCTTATTGTTCAAAGGGGTAAATTCAATGTTTCAGGATTTTTGAACCTAATCTACCATTTATTTTATTGAATCAAGTATCACCGCTTGAATTCAAATTCAAACCTGAGTTCAAAATTCAACTTGCTCAGTTCTAAAATCTGATTGCACCATAAAATTCATCACATTTTATTTAGTCATTGGGCCAAAATGGAATAATTTTGAAGCATGATTGCTATCCCTATTTAAAATTTGAAAAGAGAGGGGAGGAGAGAGTGGGTCCCACATGTCATGTTTATCCTCATGGCCACAAAACCAAATTCGCTTCCTTCTCTCCGGTTCTTATCTACTGCGCTCCTCCTCCCTACCCCGTCCGGCCACAGCACCGCTTGCCTCCGCCTCCTCCCTGCGGCGACCCGGCTGCCCGACGCTGCTCCCCACGGCGATTGCGCCCGCCCCCGCCAGCACGCTCGTCCGCCGGCCGCACGCTCGTGTCGTGCCTCCCTACGCGCCCGCCTCTGGTGCCATCCCCGCCCTGCACGCCCCCACTCGCTACCAACGTCGTGCGCCCCCCCCCCCCTCACCACCGCGCCGCGCAAAGTGCTGCTCACCGGCGCCGCCCCAACGCGCCGCCGGCCAAGCTTCCCTCTGCTGCGCACGTTTCATCGCTCGCGCCCGCGCTGCTCGCCGCGCTCCTGTCCGCTCGCTTGCCCCGCGTGCCTCCTCGCCCGGCTGCCGGCCGCCTCTGCTCCTGCGCCCCACGCCGACGCTGGCTCGGCGACCGCCCTACTCAGTCCGCCGCCGTGCGCCAACCTCGACGACGGCCGCCGCTCGTCCTCCGAGTGAGTTCTTCACCTCATGCGCCTCCTTCTACCTCTCCGCTTCCAAGCTAGGCTTCTTGTCGACAAGAGTCCTCCTCACGTGCTGTAACGCTCGACCCTGAGCGCCTCCCTGGTCGCCACGCCACGCGCGACCTTACCGCCCACACACCATGTGATCCACTCCGTTCGCGCCTCCTGCGTATTTCGTCATCACAGTCCAATTCCCCGCACGAGACTGGTCGCCATGAAGCCTCTGCAGTGCTCCCGTCAAGCTGCTGCGCCATCCAACGGTGCTCAGCGCCGCTGCTCACCGTCCTGGTCACCAGCACGCCACAGGCATGGTCACCAGTGTGCATCCATCGTCCACAAGCCGTCAGCACCCCTCTTGCCATTGTCCAGCACTCAACATATAGTTCCAGCACCACACATCGCTTGTCGATCGCGTGAACCTGTTTCCTGCGCCATAGTCACCACCCCCTTCCATGCCACAGCAGCGCTGTGTTGGTCGCGATGTTCCCCTTCGTGGTTGCATCCAGCCAGCAATGTCAATATGTTGTGAGATGCACAAGGTGCAGGAACACGTGGATAACATCTCCGCGACATCATTTAGGCCAAGGGAAGACATCGGGACACGTTCACTTGAACCACCAGGATGTCTTGCTCGAGCAGACATGCCTGTTGTTGGGAGCATGAGGACTTTGGACAATTATGCGTATGAATGGTTGATCCGTGGACGAGGCTTGATGGTTAGTGTGATTGCTGCATGCACACGATTAAAGGTCATGCAGAGTAGTGCAGTTGCCATGGCTTGACCATCCGAGCTAGTCTAAAGTTAGGTGTGTGTGTACAGAATACATTGATCGTCATGTACTTGTATTGTTTAGATAGTATCACAACATGGATATTTGATGGCAGTCACTAAGTGGTGATTCATCCTTATGGGTACCCTTAGCTTGTCATATCTTTCCACTCTTCCTGAGCCTCTTGTCTAGGGATCCACCTTGTGCAGGTAGGAGTATTAATCTTCTTGCTCATCTTTTTGATATCAAGAAGTTTAATCATATCCTGCATTATATAGATACTAGGAAACCTATAGTTGTTTCCTCATGACTTTTCAAACAATGGTTGTCAAGCCAAGTTAGGTTTTAGTCGATGTGAGGGTGATCGAGTCTTAGGTATAGCCATGGTGCTCGATGAAATGCTTTCTAGGTCAAAACAGGTGTGTCGGTGATCACCAATGACCTGGGGTAGAGGTATGCAAGAACGTTGTGACCAACAAGGAGAACTAGACCAGGGGGACCTTGGATAAGAGTTCCTTGGTTGTGTCGAGGATGTTCCCTAACCGATCACAGGATTGGTTAACTTGGTGTACCACTTCATCGACGGCAGGATCGTCGAGTCGCTTATCAACAACCGAGTCGACATCACTAGCCTTAAGACTCACAAGGTGGTGTTCGGGATTCCGCTCACCCCATTGACGAGTCCGGGTTGATGTGGACGTCGCTAAGACAACTTTCTCGAGATGGCAAAGCATGCCTTCACGGCAAGGTCTCGCATCATGTTTAAGTCCCGAGAGCTTACTGAGCTCACCTGGACAAGCTTGCGGGAGATGCTACATTAGTGTCATCGTGTAAGCACCTGAATGATGCTTGCGACGTTAGTCGTAGCAACTGGTTTACCTAAAAGCGGTTTGAATATTGTCTTGGTACTCATGCTAGGTCAACAATGCTTGTAATGACTTCTTAAGTCCAATCCATGTTGATCTCAATTCAGTCCCAAGTGTTGTTAGGTTCCATCATGGTTCATCCTAAGTCAGGACCCTACGACAGCACTGCTCACTTAACTAGGTTTACTCCTTTATGAGTTAAGTCAAGTTCATTGGTCGACTGCTAAATCGTGACCTTCATCTTGTACACTCCACTCATACTCAAGCTTTCGATGTCCCACCTAGATTTTGGGGTTGTCCTTACACTTATCCGCCCAACACTTCTTCACCATTACAAATTGTCAATCTCATGTGGCATAGCTTGAAGTGTCGTATGCTAAGTTGCAATGTAGCTTTATGTTGTACCTTTCAGTTCATACCGACACTAATATGTCCACCTTGACTCATCCTCTGGTTACCCACACAACGGAGGCATATCTGTCCTTCCTAGTCAAATTCCTCGTTCTTAAAGTTTACACAATCCCGTGGAGTCTATTATTAAATTACTTAATTACTTGATTACATATATGCATATCATGTAGATAGGAACGTGCTGATAGGTGATCGACAAGAAACTTCGCTTGGAGGAGAAGGCCAAGGTGTTTCCACTGAAGTTCCATGGCAGGTTCTCCGGAGGAAGACCAAACCCTAACAACTGACATTGTTATAGAGTCTCAAACAAGGCAAGCCCCGGATTGCATTTAAAAGCTTTACCGAGTTTTGCAGTCTTTATCACCTTACGTCTTAAGTTTGATATGTGCATTACGTATAGGGTGATTGATACTCCTCTTGCATGACCACAAATCCCAAGGGTTCGTTGGAACGGTTGATAGTTGACCTGTGGTGACTGCTTTGCTAATGTATAGGAAATCCGGTAGAAGTCGAGTAGTTGGAATCTACTCGCGAGTGATATAGGACTTTCCACACAGGGTTGATATAGCACACACTCGAGATATGAACTTGAATTTGAGACCGGACAGGGGTGGATAGGAAGCGACGAGATGTGATCTCGGTCGCATAGCCCTGCCCGTGTCGATTAAGGCCCGTTTCGTGTGCGGTCCCATTGGACAAGTTTGAATTGTACCGGTTGCATAATGGATTAATGGGGTCCAATAAACTGATGTAACTTGATGACTGTGGTGTTGAAGCTTGTTTGCCATCCTTGAATGGAGTTGAGAAGGCAAAATGTGGAGTCTCTTCTAGCGAGCAACTTCGACGTGTCCGTGTAGAAGGCCATTTTGCTCGGGATGAAGGCTTGTTTCGATATGGGGGTCTCTTGTGAAAGGTGGCCATATACGACTAGTACTGAAGTGTTAGGTAGGTACTGCTGTAAGTACTCGCTGGCACTTCCGAAAGTGTGTATGTGTCGTGCAGTCCGGGTGTGTCCCGATTGCAATCACCGCCCCTCGCGGTAATAGAGTACCACTTGTTCGGTGCGCTGTGATGTAGTAATCCATAGTTGTTATCATATTATAAATTTGCTGCAATGATTACAATACTGTTTTGCAACCATGTATGGCTTAGAGATAGCATAATTATGGTTTACATTTTCCGAACACTTAACCTGAATAGCATTTGTGCTTTGGGCATGTCGTATCATCGACGAAGCGTTTCTTGTTTGATTGTGGAGTCTGTGATGTGCCGTGCCCAAGGAACGTCAGTTGCTACTTAAAACTTGACTCTAAGGATACACTTATAGGTGAGTCTATTATGTTATTCCCTACCTATGTTTAGACTTTCCCTTGCATATGTCTAGTGAGACGGGTTAGTCTTGCTGAACCTTATGCTCACATTTACGCTTTAATGATTTTTGTAGGTATTAGTTTATTTCTGTTGTTCGGGTTGTACATGAGACCTCGAGGTGTCGAGAAGAATCTCATGTAAACCACGCCGCTGCTGAATGATCATCATGTTGCTAGTGAGAAGCGTACTAGGGCATGGACGTCTTCTCTTATGCTTAGATAGGTGAGAATATGAGTATGTAGTTCTGCTGCGTGTGTACTTCTGATGTACACTGTTTTGTAAGCTCTGAATATATTTATGAAATGAAAACTTTATATGTTTTGGTATCTTTTTCGTGTGTGCTATTAGATGCCGCATTGCACGGCACCACCCAATGAGATCCTCGGATGTGTTGACTCCGGTCCCCACAGACATGGTATCAGAGCTTCATTGGGAATAGCACGCTCTAAAAGAGCCTATTTTTGAAAACTCCAAAGTAGTTGAGTGAGGATTGAAAGTGCATCTAGGACTCCCTTGTGGGTTTTGGATGATTTATGACAAGCAATTGGGATCCTAACCTTTTGATTGAGATGAATGCAGGCCAACAATGAAAAATGAGCAAAATACCAAAAAAGAAGGGATAATAAGGAGCAAAGTGAACTTGAGCTCAAGGAAAAGAAATAGTAGACTATTGTGTATGGAGTGTGTTAAGGAAACACACCCAAGAGCTCAATCATATTTAAGCACACACACATATTGCACAAAGTTACACAGGACCGGACTAGTCCGTTGTTAACCGGACTAGTCCGATATCCTTTCTGCACCAGATCGGACAAGTCCGATATCTGTCGGACTAGTCCGATATCTTTCTGACTTGAGTCGGACTAATACTCCCCAGGGCGGACTAGTCCTCAACACACTTCACAAGTCACACAAAATCGGACAAGTCCGTTGTCAACCGGACTAGTCCGATATTCCTTCTGATCCACTTCAAACAAGTCCGATGTTTACACGGACTAGTCCAAAATACCCACTGATCTAAATCGGACAAGTCCTCCAAGTGCGGACTTGTCATCCAACACACTTAGGGTTTCATATGTACGGACAAGTCCGATGTCTATCGGACTAGTCCGAAGATTTCCAGTAGTGAAATCGGTCAAGTCCGTTTTCGACCGGACTAGTCTGATATTTCGGGACACTTAGGGTTTGCTACACACAGCACACCGGACTAGTACGGTGACCACCACGGACTAGTCCGATCTTTCTGAACCCTAACGGTCACTTTTAGAAACCCCATATAAATAGAGGTGCACGACCCACTTTTACAATCTCTCTCGAACCCTAGCACCGTCACACCTCCCAAGAGACTTAGAAACCACTTCTCTCCACGAAATTAAGTGCAAAATCGATCAATCCTTTGAGGATCACTTCTAGATCATTGGAGAGACACTTGGCACACATCATTGAGCTCTTGGTTTGAATCTCTAACACACTCCTACGTTTCAATTGTAATCTCTGAGTGTGTTTTTGGTGGCTTTGTGATTTGTAATCTAAGGGAGCTCTCAACGTGTGAGAATGCCCCTTGAATTTGGTTATTCACCCCTTTGTGATTAGTGGAAGAGGATTGGCCTTCGTGGCGATCCGACAAGGGTAGGGTTGGAGAAGACCCAGTCCTTTTGTGGACTCCTCAACGTGGACGTAGGTTGCCTTCGTGGTAGCCGAACCACGGGATAAATAGTGTGTCTTGTCCTTTTTGTGTTCTTCACTCAAATTGATCAACTTACTATAGGGTTTGATACACATTGTTCAATTTACAATAAATTGTAGAACACTAGCCTTAATTGTGATACAATCCAATATACCACTGTTAAACTATTGTTTGATTCTATATTTCCGCTGCACACATTGAAGAATCAATCTAATCGATTAATCTTGATCAACTTAGTACGTGAACACCGGACTAGTCCGATTTCTCTGGTATTGAACTTGTTGTTGAGTGTTGCAGGATCCGACAAAAATTCAAAAGGCCTATTCACCCCACCTCTAGGCCTACATTCAAGGATTAGCTATATGCCCATTAAGGACTATTACTAGTATAAGTTATAAAGGTGGTGAACTAACTTGTTATATTATTCTGTAACGATGCTCCGTCTTCAAGGTAAGAGGTAAGGTACGCCACCGAGAGTGGATCAATCTCGGTAAGCTCTGCATACGAGGTGTGGTATGTAATATTTCGTGGCTTGGCACGGAAAGTCAATATGAGTCTTTGAAACTTTTCCATGTTTCTGAGAACATATGACACGCGGTACCCCAGCGTGACACAAAATTAGTGGGAGCCCCCGTCGGGTGGTGTATAACCCGATAGTATGCATCTCTAGAACTATTCATGTTCTATGGGAGCATGCAAAACACGTATGCCCGAGCGTGTATAAGCCGATTCATGCGGGAGTCTTTGCTGTACAGACGTAGTACAACCATGTACCTCGAGACATGACTTCGCTCGAGGGCGACTCACACCAGAGTCGTATGCATTTACTTCCATATATATTATTATGACTGCCTGTCGTGTTTCCCTGTGCCACCCTTGAGGTGTGAAGGTGTGAAAGGGGATTGCTTGTCTTCTGCCGGTACACTAACTCCGGTAGCGACTCGAGTAGAAACCGTTTGCGAGTGATCGATACTAGGACCACCTATGGACGTATCCGGATCTACCGGGTTAGACTTTTCTTTTGGCGAGACACGTAGTACAGTCAGTATCACAATTGATACTTTGACCACCCCCCACGAAAGAATGGCTTCATTATCATCTTGTAAGATCTGACTCCCAGTTGCTGGAAAGTTTTGGGTTAAAGTTTCGACTTGGAGAGTGCAATGGGAAGAAGGATGAAGATTAAGGTGGTTGTTCACTCTTGACGGAATCTAGCTCGATTATGTCAAGAGGTGCTTTTAGTGAAACTTTGTAGAACCTAGTAGTGTGCTATATGGTTAAGAAAATCTTCAAGTCCTCTACGACTGTTCTTTGAACAGTTTTGGTAGAAAGCCTTTTTAATCGATTCCCATCACCAAACATCAACACTTATCCCATTTCTTTGAAACATTGGACCAACTTTAGTGTTTTGCCCTATCTCGTCGTAGAAAGATCTTCCATGCCTTTGTGATACATTTTCGGAAAGGTGAGGAGCTAGACTACAACTTTGTAATTTAACATTGCCCCAAATTTAGATAAGAAGTATTTAAACACTTGAGTTAAAAACTGGAACAAGACTATATGTACTACCTGAATCAACTTGGAAAATTGTTGAACTTTGAACAGTCATAACTTTTAAATTAGAAGAGCAACATACGCATATATATATATATATACATGCCTGGAAAGCTTAAGGAATCCTCTAACGAGTTTCTATTCGACTCTGAGTCTAAAACTCACATTCACAAGGTCTAAATTGAAGTGTCGTTTAAGAGGTTCTGGCAGCCCGGAAGAGTGGACAGAATCTGAACTCTTCACCAATTGAATCATAACATTTAGCAGACTTCACCTATACAGGCCTACTTTATGTGGTTGGAAAGTGTAGAGAGTCCTCTACAACGTTTCTATAGAACTCCAGAGCAGAATCCATCTCTAACATACTCAAAATTTCAAATTTCTAAACTTGATCAAATCTGGACAGCGAGTGGACAGTCCTGTATACAGTTACTGATTCTCGCATAACTTGCTGTAGAATTGTCGAATGACTTCATGTGATGCATTTCTGGAATCCTGAGGATGTATGTAACAATTTAGTAATACATTGTTTCTGCATATATCAATGTTTAACTATCTGAAAATTGTGGACAAAATGAACAACAAAGGAAGTTCTGTCGAAATTTTTATTAAAAATCTGGTGACATAACTGAATTTTAAAAATCCATATCTCCTCAACCAGGAGTGCTATGAGAGAAAAATGAAGACTTTTTGGAGAGATTTGGAAGTCCTCTACAAGTTCTCTATTCAGCTCAAGACCAAAATCTTTTCTTAAGTGGGTGAAATTTTGGAAATCGCAGAAACTGTCCGGGACTACAGAAACTGGACAGCGCTCTGAACTTTTCTGAATGTGACCCATAACTCGCAGACCCTTGATCCAATGGTGTCTAGCGAGTAACCATTGGAAAGGTTAGTGAGTCAGCTACAATTTTTGCAATTGGCTCCAGACCAGAATCGGTCATCTACCTATTCCAAATCGAGTTTGAATGCAGAGTGGTCAATCTGAACTGAATTCAAATTCTGAATGCTGAAATTTTACCCAACTTCAAAAATTCATATCTTTTGAACCAGGACTTATGTGGAGACAAGTAAGTACATTATGGAAAGATTATTACATTGGATACAACTTTGTAAATAAGAATATTTCCAGATTTCCATCAGAACAGCCTGAAAACTTTAGATCAAAACTGCTACTTTTTAAGCAGGTTCTGCTGAAAGTGCTGAAAAATCTGCTGACTTTAAAATTGCATAACTTGCAAACCAGGGATGATCTAGAGGCGAACCAATACTTTTTGGAAAGTTCTTGAAGTGTAATTTAACTTTGTTGTTCACCTCAAGATATTATATTGCCATTAATTGGCCAAAATCAAAGTTGTGTCCAGGCTTTTCATTCTTCATCAGAATTTAATCGGGTAAGGACCATTTGGTGTGGTTATAGATTTGGTTCTCGAGTTCAACTCGAGGAGTTTCATAACATCACAGGTGTTGTGATTCAAAAATAATTACCATTATAGTTGAGTATTAAACTCAATAAAATCTCTTTGGCTCGGTTGCTCATGTTAGTGTTCTAATTAGGCAACCGTGCACCTCACACATTAAGGGTGTATTGAGCATGTGTTGCACTTCTATTAGTCGACGACCCTCCCCGTAAGGATTGTTTGGGGTAAGTTTCTCGCTTACCTAGCTTGAGCCTTAAGGGGTAAGGAGTGCACCTCGTAATCAAAGTGATACGTTCACCTAGGTGTCATACCAAGGTACAACAACACCAAACCAACGTGCTGGAAGCAATGCTCAAGTAAGTAGGACCGAGTACAACATTGACTCATTGGGTCAATGAGAATCTTAATTAATGGATCTTCTCGAATCCCGTTTCTTGGGGAACTCGATCATCGAGTTAAAGAAGTCAGTTGATTCTTCATGCTAAACCACTCCCTTGCTTCAGTCTCTGAGACGAGAAGCCATAGGTGAGTAGTATGAGCTGGAGATTCTTTAGCAAGAACGTGGATCACTACCCAAGGTCGTTCCTAGCACAGTACCTTGTCAACCACTTAGTGCAACCTACGGAAGTGATGAGAACCTTACTCTTCAAAGGTTACTCTCTTTGCAACTTCTGAAGGCAACCCTACCGCACCTTTTAAAGGTTAGACATACTACCTTAGGAATCCTACGTGATGAAAAACTTGACCCTTTGTTAAGGAATCACAACTACCTGTAAATTGTGATTAGCAAGCTTCAGGGAACTTCACATCAACAAGAAATTCAATCGTTTTGTTCCATTCAGCGTTTTTGAGGCGTCGCCTAGGTGACGCCTAGGCAGCGCCTAGGCGTCCAGTCGGTCCTCTACGGACGCCATGAGTGCTCGCCTTGCCTGGACCAAGCATGGCGCCCGCCTGGGACGGTGAGGCGTCGCCGTCGCGTCTGGGCGTCGTACCCAGGCGGACGCCCGAGACGACAACCGCGTCGGGCAGGCCGGGGCAGAGGCGGCTGGAACGGACGGGGCAGGATCAGTGCTTGGAGATGAAGACTGCAGTTTGGAATTCTAGATCGGGGAGGCATGTAGAAGAAGAGGAGATGGGGAGGAGCAGCTGAACCGTGAAGAGGTGAAGGAGAGACGGAGGCGCAGCAGCCAGCAGGCGGCGGCGGAACTGGGGCAGGCAACAAATTTTAGGGTTACAGAGTGGGCAACGGTTGCACCATTATATGAAAAATAGATGGATGGCTTTTATTGGGCCGGATGGGCCTCAAATATATGTCCCACGGCTGCCTCTTCTTCTTCCATCCCTGCCTCTTCTTCTTTCCAGTGCCGCCGCCCGACACTCCCGTGTCTGACTCCGCCGGATCTCCATGTCCCGATCTCCCTTCCCCCTCCCCTCCCTTCCCTTCCCCCTCCCCCTTCCTGCGTGGTCGGCGACCTCTGCACCTCCTTGCGGCGCTTCTCCGGAGACCTACGTGCTGAAATCCTCTCCTCGCCTGGTGCTCGCCTAGGCGCCCGCCTAGGCGTCCCGGCGGCTGGCGGGTGCCTAGGCGTCCAGGCGAGGATTTAAAACACTGGTTCCATTATGTACATGTTGTTGCCTTGAGATGAACCTCATCATTCCTTGCTAATGTTCTTACCTTGAAATTCTTGAACTTGGTCAAGACGTGAAAGTGACATTCGTTGTTCGACACTTTTAATGACCAAGTGACTTAATCCTTCTGTATCTAGAGTACTTCTGTTTGTGTTTGAGTTGTCTTACCTATTTTTTCTCAAAGCATAATACTGAATGCACCATACCTTGCATAGTTATCCGCGGAGTTGCATTGTGTCTGCATAACATCATCTGGTTTGTGATGCATCATGAAACGTAATTACTAATGAGTTTTGAGCAAGAATATGTGACCCCGTTCAGATATTTAAGTAGTGCCTAACACATTTGAGTTGTGATCAATTTTATCGTTCGCAACGCCTTCGGCTGGTTTCATTATCTTGAGTAGCACAAGGGACACCTTGTGACTAAAACACAGTTGAGTCCTTGTCCTTGACTTGTTGAAACTCAAATCGCCTTGAGTACTAGAAACTAACTATTTCTAGCGGCGAGGAGTTTCTTATTGACTTCTCGACCTCGCTAGAACCTTGAAATCTTTCTATTCGCGAGATTATTGTTGATTACCAAACTTTGGAACTCTTTGACTTGTACTGCCTGATGGCATTGCTTCGGCTACAAGACCAAAGCAGAGAAGTCTTCATAAGAGAAACATCCAGAGTTAAGGACGCTTAACTATCATAGAACTCTAAGTACCTCCTCAATGATGAAGGTTACATCATTTTGACGGAAAGAAGAAGACCTCAACACCTCAAAATAAATTTTTAAGACTCAAGTTTTACGATGTGATATTGTCATGTCGAGCCTCCTGTCATGGTTATGAACCTAAAGACTTGAAGCACTTGAAGCAAACTTTGGAATTTCTTAAGATGCCTGAAGATAATCACTATTTCGTAGAACCCAAGTCTTTAAGGGCAGTGTCATTTTCCTTAATCAATAACCCTCTTTTACGGATCGTTTCCTCATCGTTTCTGTTATTCTACTTGTTAGAATCTCGGGACGCGATTCCTTTAAGGGGGAAGGATTGTAAAAGCCCGCTTTTCGGAAGAACAAAAACGCAAAAATGCGAACTTAAAAATTTTGAAAATGGACTTGGAAATCCAAACTCACATGAACCATATGAGTTAACCAATGTTCACTAAAAATAGGGACTTGTTAAAATTTTACATATAGAACATGTTTTCTAATGTATATTGAAACTTAAGGTGAAAAATCTTTAATTTCCAGGAATTCACATTTTCAATGAAAAATTAAAGGAGAAAAGAAAACAAAATAGAGAGAAAGAAAAAGGAATTTTTCCAACCCTAAAATGGGACATTCAAAAATATTCAAATCTAAGGCTGTAAATTTTTCCATGACCTTCTAATATTCCAAATTGACTCTCGGTAAAGTTTCAAAAATTTTTGAAGCACGTTTTCCATTTATTGGACACGTACTGAGAGTTTAATCAGAGTCGACATCAAATTTAAACTTTGTACTTAACCTTGTCCAAATCAACTCCAAATTTTTCTGAGGTCCCTTATGGTTCAAAAAGGGTAACTTTAAAGTTTCAGGATTTTTGAACCTAATCTACCATTTATTTCATTGAATCAAGTATCACCACTTGAATTCAAATTCAAACCTATGTTCAAAATTCAACTTGCTCAGTTCTGAAATCTGATTGCACCATAAAATTCTTCACATTTTATTTAGTCATTGGGCCAAAATTGAATAATTTTGAAGCATGATTGCTATCCCTATTTAAAATTTGAAAAGAGAGGGGAGGAGAGAGTGGGCCCCACATGTCATGTTTATCCTCATGGCCACAAAACCAAATTCGCTTTCTTCTCTCCGTTTCTTATCTATTGCGCTCCTCCTCTCGACCCCGTCCAGCCACAGCACCGCTCGCTTCCGCCTCCTCCCTGCGGCGACCCGGCTGCCCGGCGCTGCTCCCCAAGGCGACTGCGTCCACCCCCGCCAGCTCGCTCGTCCGCCGGTTGCGCGCTCGTGTGCCGCGCGCTCCAGTGCCGTCCCTGCGCTGCGTGCCCCCACGCGCCGCCAACGTCGCCCGCGCCCCCTCTCACCACTGCGTCGCACAAGCTGCTGCTCACCGGCGCCGCCCCAACGCGTTGCCAGCTAAGCTTCCCTCTGCCGCGCGCGTTTCATTGCTCGCGCCCGCGTTGCTCGTCGCGCTCCTGGCCGCTCGCTTGCCCTGCGCGCCTCCTCGCTCGGCCACCGGTTGCCTCTGCTCCTGCGCCCCACGCTGGTGTAGGCTCGGCAACCGCCCTGCTCAGTCCGCCGTCGTGCGCCAACCTCGACGACAGCCGCCGCTCATCCTCCGGGTGAGTTCTTCATCTCATGGGCCTCCCTCTACCTCTCCGCTTCCAAGCTAGGATTCTAGCCGATGGGAGTCCTCCTCACGTGCTGTAACGCTCGACCCCGAGCGCCTCCCTGGTCGCCGCGCCACGCGCGGCCTTACCGCCCACACACCATGCGATCCATCTCGTTCGCGCCTCCTCCATCTTCTGTCGTCACTATCTAATTCCCCGCGCGAGACTGGTCGCCATGAAGCCTCTACAGTGCTCCCGTCAAGCTGCTGCGCCATCCAACGGTGCTCAGCGCCGCTGCTCATCATCCTGGTCACCCGCACGCCGCGGGCATGGTCACCAGTGTGCATCCATCGTCCACAAGCCGTCAGCACCCCTCTTGCCATTGTCCGGCACTCAACATATAGTTCCAGCACCACACGTCGCTTGTCGGCCGCGTGAACCTGTTTCCTACGCCATAGTCACCACCCCCTTCCATGCCACAGCAGCGCTGTGTTTGTCGCGATGTTCCCCTTCATGATTGCATCCAGCCAGCGATGTGAATATGTCATGAGATGCACAAGGTGCAGGAACACGTGGATAACATCTCGGCGACATCATTTGGGCCAAGGGAAGACATCAGGACATGTTCACTTGAACCACCAGGATGTCTTGCTCGAGCAGACATGCCTGTTGTTGGGAGCATGAGGACATTGGACACTTATGCGTATGAATGGTTGATCCGTGGATGAGGCTTGATGGTTAGTGTGATTGCTGCATGCACGCGATTAAGGTGATGCAGAGTAGTGCAGTTGCCATGGCTTGACCATCCGAGCTAGTCTAAAGTCAGGTGCGTGTCCAAAATACATTGATCGTCATGTACTTGTATTGTTTAGATAGTATCACAACATGGATATTTGATGGTAGTCACTAAGTGGTGATTCATCCTTATGGGTACCCTTAGCTTGTCATATCTTTCCACTCTTCCTGATCCTCTTGTCTAGGGATCCATCTTGTGCAGTTAGGAGTATTAATCTTCTTGCTCATCTTTTTGATATAAAGAAGTTTAATCATTTCCTGTCTTATATAGATACTAGGTACCCTATAGTTGTTTCCTCATGACATTTCAAACAATGGTTGTTAAGCCAATTTAGGTTTTACTCGATGTGAGGGTGATCGAGTCTTAGGTATAGCAAAGGTGCTCGATGAAATGCTTTCTAGGTCAAAACAGGTGTGTCGGTGATCACCGATGACCTGGGGTAGAGGTATGCAAGAACGTTGCGACAAACAAGGAGAACTAGACTAGGGGGACCTTGGATAAGAGTTCCTTGGTTGTGTTGAGGATGTTCCCTAACCGATCACAGGATTGGTTAACTTGGTGTACCAATTCATCGACGGCAGGTTTGTCGAGTTGCTTATCAACAACCGAGTCGACATCACTAGCCTTAAGACTCACAAGGTGGTGTTCGGGATTCCACTCACCCCATTGACGAGTCCGGGTTGATGTGCACGTCGCTAAGACTAGATGGCAATGCATGCCTTCACGGCAAGGTCTCGCATCATGTTTAAGTCCCAAGAGCTTACCGAGCTCACCTGGACAAGCTTGCGGGAGACACTACATTAGTGTCGTCGTGTAAGCACCTGAACGATGCTTGCGACGTTAGTCGTAGCAACTGGTTTACCTAAAAGCGGTTTGAACGTTGTCTTGGTACTCATGCTAGGTCAACAGTGCTTGTAATGACTTCTCAAGTCCAAGCCATGTTGATCTCAATTCAGTCCCAAGTGTCATTAGGTTCCATCATGGCTCATCCTAAGTCAGGACCCTACGATAGCACTGCTCACTTAACTAGGTTTACTCCTTTATGAGTTAAGTCAAGTTCATTGGTCGACTGCTAAATCACGACCATCGTCTTGTACACTCCACTCATACTCAAGCTTTTGATGTCCCACCTTGATTTTTGGGTCGTCCTTACACTTCTTCGCCCAACACTTCTTCACCATTCAGAATTGTCAATCTCGGGTGGCATAGCTTGAACTGTGGTATGCTATGTTGCAATGTAGCTTTATGTTGTACCTTTCAGTTCATACTGACACTACTATGTCCACCTTGACTCATCCTCTGGTTACCACACAACAGAGGCATATCTGTCCTTCCTAGTCAAACTCCTCGTTCTTAAAGTTTACACAATCTCGTGGAGTCTATTATTAAATTACTTAATTACTTAATTACTTATATGCATATCATGTCGATAGGAACTTGCTGATAGGTGATCGACAAGAAACTTTGCCTGGAGGAGAAGGACAAGGTGTTTCCACTGAAGTTCCATGGCAGGTTTTCCAGAGGAAGACCAATCCCTAACAACTGACATTGTTATAGAGTCGCAAACAAGGCAAGCCCCGGTTTGCATTTAAAAGCTTTACCGAGTTTTGCAGTCTTTATCACCTTACATCTTAAGTTTGATATGTGCATTACGTATAGGGTGATTGATACTCCTCTTGCATGACCACAAATCCCAAGGGTTCGTTGGAACGGTTGATAGTTGACCTGTAGTGACTGCTTTGCTAATGTATAGGAAATCCGGTAGAAGTCGAGTAGTTGGAATCTACTCGCGAGTGATATAGGACTTTCCACATAGGGTTGATACAGCAAACACTCAAGATATGAACCTGAATTTGAGAACGGACAGGGGTGGATAGGAAGCGACGAGATGTGATATCGGTCGCATAGCCCTGCCCGTGTCGATTAAGGCCCGTTTCGTGTGCGGTCCCATTGGACAAGTTTGAATTGTACCGGTTGCATAATGGATTAATGGGGTCCAATAAACTGATGTAACTTGATGACTGTGGTGTCAAAGCTTGTTTGCCATCCTTGAATGGAGTTGAGAAGGCAAAATGTGGAGTATCTTCTAGCAGGCAACTTCGACGTGTCAGTGTAGAAGGCCATTTTGCTCGGGATGAAGGCTTGTTTCGGTATGGGGGTCTCTTGTGAAAGGTGGCCTTATATGACTAGTACTGAAGTGTTAGGTAGGTACTGCTATAAGTACTCGCTGGCACTTTCGAAAGTGCATATGTGTCGTGCAGTCCGGGTGTGTCCTGATTGCTATCACCGTCCCTCGCGGTAATAGAGTACCACTTGTTCAGTGCACCATGACATAGTAATCCATAGTAGTTATCATATTATAAATTTGCTGCAATGATTACAATACTGTTTTGCAACCATGTATGGCTTAGAGATAGCATAATTATAGTTTACATTTTCCAAACACTTAACCTGAATAGCATTTGTGCTTTGGGCATGTCATATCATCGGCGAAGCGTTTCTTGTTGGGAGTCTATGATGTGCCGTGCCCAAGGAACGTCAGTTGCTACTTAAAACTTGACTCTAAGGATCCACTTATAGGCAAGTCTACTTATGCTATTCCCTACCTAAGTTTAGACTTTCCCTTGCATATGTCTAGTGAGACGGGTTAGTCTTGCTGAGCCTTATGCTCACATTTGCGTTTTAATGATTTTTGCAGGTATTAGTTTATTTCTGTTGTTCAGGTTGTACATGAGACCTCGAGGTGTCGAGAAGAATCTCATGTAAACCACGCCACTGCTGAATGATCGTCATTATGCTAGTGAGAAGCGTCCTTGGGAATGGACGTCTTCTCTTATGCTTAGATAGGTGAGAATATGAGTATGTAGTTTCGCTGCGTGTGTACTTTTGATGTACACTGTTTTGTAGGCTCTGATTATATTTATGAAATGAAAACTTTATAAGTTTTGGTATCTTTTTTGTGTGTGCTGTTAGATGCCGCATTGCACAGCACCACCCAATGAGATCCTCGGATGTGTGGACTCCGGTCCCCACATAGGACCTAGCCAAAATAAGTCGAACCTAGACAAAGCAAGTTGGACCTTACGTTGAACCTTGTCTGAGCTAACTAAAACAAGTCAGACCTATTGTCGGACCTTGCTGTAGCTCGGACCTAGAGTCGGACCTTGTTGAAAAAGGTGTTCTAGAAGTATTCAAATGTTTTATCGACAAAGCCAATGTATTCAGCACATATAGGTCTCACAATCTCACACTTGATGAATGCATTGGCAACACCACTTAAAATCCGAACATTGGCTTATTCACATGAAAAGTTTTGAAAACAAAATTCTCCCCCTATACATATTTCTCCTCCTTTGTAAATTAGAAATAAAATGAGAAGAAAAATAAAAATACAAAAAATCTACCCCTGGGAAGAATCATGCCAAAAACACTTGTGAATGTGTGCAATGTGTGATCAATTTCTCCCCCTTTGACAATGTATTCAACATGGTTCAAAAGAGAAATTTCAAATGTTATGAGCATATTATAACATATACATATAAAACAAAGCTCATCCAAAATCATACTATCAAGTAAATTACACTATCACATCAATGAGATACATAAAGTAGTGTAAGCCATGCTAGAGATCAAGTGTAATTTTCAATTTAAGCAAGTCGTGATCTCACAAACTTAACTATTTCAAGACCTGAAAGCATGACAATTGTTGCTGCATTTTCATTACTTTTCAAAGCACAAATTTAGATCATATGACATTTGCAAGAGATTATATGCGCATCTGCTTTATTCTAACCAACCAAGCCAAGTCTATGTCATTTGACAATCAGAAGCTTAAGAACATGGTTTTAGTCATACACAACTTCTTCCAAGTTCATATCTAAGTGCAATGATAAGCCATCTCAAAAGAAGTCCGATGCATTCATATTCTCTTGATCTTTCCTTAATTTATATTTGATCATAAAACTCAACATGTGAGTTGATTACTTGATTAATTCTTTATGATTAAAAGAACTCGTGATCATGCGACATGTTCAAAACAACAAGAAAGTTCAATCATGTCCAAATTTAGTGTAAGTAATTATTCCAATTACTAGTCATGGCAAAAACTACAAAATGTATAACACGAGTAATGTAGTAAGAACTTTCAGCATGTAAAAGGAATCAAAAAGTCATATATATATATATATATATATGAAATACAATGCTAAAATTATTTTAATTTCAGATTCACGCATAGACCTCCAAAGTTTCAAAACTTCCCCACAATTTAAGCCATGAGGATGCATAACCCTATTTCACTACAAATGAAACAAAAATGAGTGAAATCCAAAGGTTTTATAAAAATGTCAGCCAATTGTTGTTCGGTATCTACATGGTGAAACACAATGTTTCCTTTTTCAACATTATCACGAAGAAAGTGATACCTAATGTCAATGTGCTTTGTTCCAGAATGTTGCATGGGGTTTTTAGAAATGCAAAAAGCACTAGTGTTATCACAAAACAATGGAACACTATCTAGATCAACCCCATAGTCCTTAAGAGTTTGAACAATCCAAATAATTTGTGAGCAAGCGCTAGCAGCAGCTACATATTCAGATTCGGCTGTGGATTGTGCAACCGGGCTTTGTTTTCTAGAGGATCAAGCGGCAAGTGAATTACCAAAAAAATGACATGCACCTGAAGTACTTTTCCTATCAATCCTACAATCCCCAAAATCAGCATCCAAAAAAGCTTTCAAAGTAACGGTTGAGGAAGAAGGAAGAAAAATGTCAAATTCTTGAGTTCCATGTAAGTACCTTAGAATTCTTTTGACGGCTTGACGATGTGAAGTACGTGGGGATGCTTGAAACTGTGCACAAAGACATACGCTGAATTGTATGTTCGGTGTTGATGCTGTGAGGTACAAAAGTGCTCCAATCATGCTTCTATATTCTTTTTGATTGACAGGGTCACCATCTTCATTAAATTCAAGTGTTGTTGTTGTACCCATTGGTGTCCGAGGAGCCTTTCTTTTATCCTTGTTGAAGCGCTTAAGAAGGTCTCTTGTATACTTCATTTAATGCACAAAGTTTCTCTCCTTCGTTTGCATGATTTGCAGCCCCAAAAAGCACGTGAGTTCTCCCACCATACTCACCTCAAATTCTAAACTCATCATAGCTGAAAACTTGGACACAAGATCATGAGAGGCACAACCAAAGATAATACCATCCACATACACTTGAACAAATAATGAGTCATTTCCATGCTTAAGTACAAAAAGAGTTTTATCAACCTTGCCCATGGTAAACCCCTTTTCAAGTAAGAATGTTTTTAACCTATCATATCATGCTCTAGGGGCTTGTTTGAGACCGTTCAAGGCTCCAGACAATTTGTAAACATGATTAGGAAAATCTGGAGTTTTAAAACCCGATGGTTGCTTGACATAAACCTCCTCATCTATGTAGCCATTAACAAAAGCACTTTTAACATCCATTTGATATAACTTGAAACCTTTAGATGTAGCAAAAACTAACAAAATTCTTATGGCTTCTAAACTAGCAACAAGAGAAAAAGTTTCATCAAAATCTAGACCTTCAATTTGTGTGAAACCTTGAGCAACCAACCTAGCCTTATTCCTAACCACAACCCCATCCTCACTTTGTTTATTTTTGAACAACCATTTAGTTCCAATTAAAATGAGACCTTGAGGTGGAGGTACAAGTTTCCAAACATTATTTCTTTCAAAATTTTCTAACTCCTCTTACATGGCAATAATCCAAGATTCATTAGTGATTGCGTGTGATATATCTTTGGGTTCAAAAGAAGCAACAAAAGCAGAACGAGCGTGATAGTTTGGATCGCAAAACCTGGACTGTGTGACTCTTTCGTGCAAGGATCCGATGTTTTTTTGTGAAGGATGACTTTTATGAACACGAAGGGGAGTGGACAGTTCACAAGCTTCTTCTTCTTCATGTTCATCACAAATTGATGAGCTGATGACTTGAGAACAATCTAGACCAGCAATGGTGGTCGTCGGTTCCCCATGTGAATCAAAATAAGGAGCTGGAACAATGTCATTAGCTGCTGAATTTTTGGGCAGCAGCACCTCTTCTTCCACATCTTCAACGAAAATACTCTCCCCCTGCGGATATGGATCGGGACCTGCAATATTTGAGCTAGTACTTGGGCTAGCTTCATCAAAAGAAACTTCACAAGTCTCCACAATTTTTTTAGTGTCAAGTAAAAGCACACGGTAGCCTCTAGTATGAGATGGATAAACAAGAAACATGCCATCAACAGATCTAGCTTGAAATTTATCAAGATTACCATGTTTGTTAACAAAGCATTTGCAACCAAAGACCCTAAAGTGTGTGACACTAGGCCTATGTCCAAACCGAAGCTCATATGATGTTTTTCCTAGCCTAGCACGCAAGAAAACACGATTTGAAACATAACAAGCGGTTGCAATTGCATTTGCCCAAAACTTTCTAGGAGTTTGATATTCATCAAACATAGTCCTAACCATCTCAACTAAGGTTCTATTATTTCTCTCTACAACACCTTTTTGTTGAGGTACATATGGTGAAGAAAATTTATGATCTATTCTTTTTTCAGCACAAAAATGATCAAAGGATTGATTTTTAAATTCAGTTCCATTATCACTTCTAACTGCTCTTAAAGATCCTCGGTGATCAATTGATAATATAAGAAATAAAGTTCTAAAGTGACTAAAAGCTTCATTCTTAGATGCCATAAAATAAACCCAATATTATCTAGAATAGTCATCAACAATCACAAGAACATACCATTTACCTCTGAAGGGTTGAACACATGAAGGTCCTATGGTGTCAAGATGCAAAAGTTGACCCAGTTCAGTTGTCATGGTCATTGTGAGAGGAGCATGTGAACATGTAACCATCTTAGCATGTCTACAAGAAGAGCACACAATTTCTTTGTCCCCTTTAGGTTTAGGCAGCCCACGTATGCGATCAAGAGCACTACACACGTGAGATGATCAAAGCCTACGTGACCAAATCTACGATGCCAAAAATATAAGTCTTTTGAATCATTAGCAACTAGACACATATGCTTAGAAGAAGACATATAAAATCAGCTTTAAAAACTCTTCCAAATCGAGACATGTTAAAAATAAGCTCACTATTTGAACCTACAACTTTGCAACAATTTTTATTGAAAATAATTTCCAGATTTTCATCTAGCAATTGTGAAACAGAAAGCAAGTTGTATTTCAAATTTTTGACAAGTGCCACATCCTTCAAAGTGTAGTGATCATTTACTCCAACCAAACCCTTAGCAATTATAGGAGTCGAAGAATTATCGGAAAAAGTAACATTCTCTACACGTGATACAAAAGATAGGGAGGAGAACCATTCTTTGTCACCAGTCATGTGGCTTGAGCAACCTGAATCCACAATCCAAATGTTCTCCTTCCTCAAGCGTGTAACCTACATAGAAGCACACTACGTCGATGACTCAATACTGGGTTTAGTCAAAAGGCATTTAGGAATCCAGTACTAAGTCACACGACATCCAGCAGGAATAACATGCGAAAGCTGAGATAAAACAGTAGGTTTATGAGCCAAAGCATGAGGATTTTTGTACCCAAATACTAACCTACGAGGTTTTAAATGTGTAGCACGAAAAACAATAGGTTTGGGAGCAAACTTTGCATGTTTTTGACTCATTACAGCAGGTTGCATGTTCCTATCATTCGGTTTAGCATGTGCAGCAAATTTTGCATGAAAGTTATGAGATCTAGCAATCATTCTTTCCTCTATCTGTTGTTTAGCTAGTCTATAACAAAAATCTATGACATGACCATCTCTACCACAGTAGGTAAAATGAAATTTAATTTTGTGTTCATGTCTAGATGAGTAAGCAAAATTTTTATTTGAAACCGAATGAGACAACACTCCTGCAGATTTGAAAATCACTTCTTTTTGTTAAGGAAATGTTTGAATCAAACAACTTCCTAATGACTTTACAATTTTAGGTGGACGTGCCTTAGAATGAGCATGAGAATCAAAACCTGAACCAGATTTATCATTGCAAGATTTAAAGGAATTCTGTAGCAAGTTTAGGTTCTTATTTGCATTACAAAACCGATCTAATGTCCTATGCATGTCATCAAGTTTATTGGACAGACCAAGGCAATTTTCACATAAACTTTTTCCTTTTAGTTTGTAATTAGAATAATATTTAACTTCATGAGAACGTAAAGCATTGTTCAATATAGAAATCTCATTCATAGCATCTTGTAGTTTTGTATCAAGATCATCACAAGTAGAACAATGCAAATGAATTGTAGAGCAACAAGCATCTTTCAAGTTTGGAGGTGTGTGCACTTCTTAGAGAGTACAATTGTTCATATATTAAATCACATGAGGAACAAGAATCATCACTAGGAATCAAAGATTTCAAATGATTAATTTCATATTCTAGTGACTCAATTTTAACAGCATTGTCCCTAAGATTTTTGTCCTTTCTCTTAACTATAACAGTGGCACGAGAAATAGCATAAACCATTTCTTTGCAAGTAGTACATACCTCTTCATTGTCGCTGTTGTGTTCTGCCTCCTCCATACTTGATCTTGACTTGCCCGCCATGAAACACAAGCTTGCCAAATCATCTTCATCTTCGTTGCTGCCGATGTCCATATCGCTCGAGCCAAGCTCTTGAAGTGCGGAGATAAAACTATTCACCAATTGGCATCCTGTAAAACCCTTCTTTTTCTTCTTGTTGTTTGCAGAGGAGTGTTTCGTCCTTGTTTGCTTTTCATCACGGGAAGTAGCACCTGAAAGGTTAGGGCAATCCGTGCGAAAATGTCTTGTCTTACCACATTCGAAGCATCGTTGAGGTCCGGTACGTCCTCTCCTTCTAGTTCTCCCATTTTGCAATGCATTTGAGAACCGAGTAGAGCTGAGTGCAAGTTCTTCCTTTAGAAAGTCTTCAATTTGTTCAAGGGTTAGGGAGGACAACAAAGCAAGTGTTCCACAAAATGAAGATTGGTCGGAGCTAGGCATGTCACGTTGAGAAACAAATGCAAGAGACTTGATGGGGTTCTTACGTGAGATTATGTCAATTTCATAAGTTTTCAATTTAGAATATAGAACATTTAAAATAAGTGTACTCATGACAGTAGATTCATGAATAGATGTGACTTTCATCTCCCAAATTGACATGTCTAATGAACTTAGTAATTGCCTATCATTCTTAGCATCTGAAAAATTAACATTGACGCTATGCAAGTTGCTGAGAATTTTATTAAAGAGAGCAAAAAGATGGTCCATGGACTCACCTGGCTGCATCACAAAGCGGATGTACTCCTTTTTGAACATGTCTTGTCTTACCTCCTTGATCGTGTTGGATCCTTCGTGGTAGTCGCAGAGTGCTTTCCACACACCGTATGCAGATCGGAGGTGAGCAACACGGTCAAAGTCGCTTTGAGTTAATCCTTGTATGATCAAGTTGCAAGCCTTGTTGTTGTTGTCGACATCTCTCATGTTTATAGCCGTGACTTGATCGTTTGATGATATGTCGTAAGGCTTGTACACCTTTTCCCATATTGCGATGCCTTGTGCCTGGATGAAAGCTTCCATATGTGCCTTCCAAACTTGAAAATCAATATCACTAAAGACACAAGGTTTTGCGGAGTATTTCTCCATGATGATTAGTCAAAAACACGTGCAAATCATAAAGATTAGAGCACCGTGGCTATGATACCAATTGAAGGATCGAAGAGCACGTGAAAAGCTACCAGAGGGGGGTGAATGGTAGATTTAAAACATTTTCAGCGGAAGCAACAAATACCCCTCGACAGAAAATCAATCCGTTAAGAAATTGTGTGTGCGACTAATCTAGGCGTGATCAATCGTGACAAAACCAGTATAGATTGTGGAGAATAAAGTCACAAATACACAACAGCAAGAATCACGAAATACCGTTGAGAAAAACTAAAGTTACGATCGAACGATTGAACAAAGGTCAATCTGTTCTATCCGAGAAAAACCAGATCCGCAATGCTGCAATGAAACTCGTGTAGATCCAAAACTACAAATCCAATGACCATGAAGTTTTTACAGATGATATATAATCAAGTTGTTAAGATAATACAAAAATAATCACGTCAATTGGATCTGTAAAACTCGAGTTATGATAAAACAACCAAAGCAAGGTAGTGCTATGCACAAACTCGACGAGAAAGACTTGACGGAAACAAGTTGGACGAACAAGGCACAAAAGTTCCTTTAAACTACCAATTTTATTGATAAAACCACAAGAAGAACAGCGTCAAAGTCGTGCACCATGAGCTCTGGCCTCTCTTGCTTATATAACCAGCCATGAGGCCAACCCAAACCAAACTAGGACTCGTATCCTACTCAGTTTCCACCGAAACTTTCTATAACTGCTCAAGACTCTTCTATATGCAGAGCGAAGCAATATTAAGACTTCCAAACACTTTAGGAATGTATCCCAAATTCCTAAAACAACTCAAATTCGTGACCCACATGAAAACCAAACATAGCCAACTCAAATCTTTTCATATTCGAGTCAAAAATGACTCAACCGCAGCCTGAGTCCATAACCTAGTTGGTTGGACCTTTTCGACCAATTTTCTTACGTCCACATATGTTCATCACGCCTCAGAACCATGTAGCAATGTCCATGCACTCCTTGCACACTTGCAAACATCTTCCAATGACGTCCACGATACCTTTATATGCATTGTTCTTGATTCAACCATGTTGCACGACCTCCCGATCAACTCAACTACAATTCCTCCCGAACTTGGTTGTTGAATCTCATCTTCTCCCTAAGACTAGTTTAATGGATCCCGTCACCAGCCATGTCTTGAACTCAAGCAACAACTGCACATGATTAAACAACCAATACTTCTGAGCACAAGTCCTCAACTTGACTCACATTAGTTCCGAAACTACAACACCTTACGTGAGCGCCTCACATAAGAATGTTGCGAACCATAGCAAAACATTAACCACCATGATAATCCAAAACGCATCAAAAACTTAGTAAAAGAATACTAAGCAAACTTTTCATAAGTGTAAAGCAAGTTTGAAACATTTGCAAGGTAAAAGCAGAACCACTGCAATCAAGCTTTGGACCTTGCCAAAGCTAACCGGACCTTTAGTCGGAGCTTACAAAAGCTAGCAGGATCTAGCACCGGAGCTTACCAAAGCTAGTCGGACCTAGCGTTGGAGCTTACTAAAGCTTAGTCAGACCTAGCACCGGAACATGTTGGACCTAGCCAAAATAAGTCAGACCTAGACAAAGCAAGTCGGACCTTACGTCGGACCTTGCCAAAGCTACCCAAAACATGTCGGACCTATTGTCGGACCTCGCTGAAGCTCGGACCTAGAGTCAGACCTTGTTGGAAAAGGTGTTTTGGAAGTATTCAAAACTTTTATCGACAAAGCCAATGTATTCAGCACACATAGGTCTCACAAGTTGAGGCCGAAACTTGGGTGGACACTCGACCATGCGGAGATGCATGGCAGGGGTCGAACAGCCACCCCCAACTCTAAGAGGAGAAGGGTTTTCTCGATCAACTCGCCTCTTGCGAGCACACTCAATGTTGGCGTGGTCGTCCTGCTTCATGTAGCGGCGGTCGAGCTATGATCGGAGGTCCTAAGTTAGGAGCCTCTTTGCTGTGTGAGTACGGCGAGCCCTGGAGGGTAGTGATGTCACTTGCTGGGAGGACGCACATCTCCTGTGCTGCGACGCCAGAGGACCAAGTCTACCAGACAAGGTCCTGTTTTGAGAAGGTGTTTGCCCTGCATGGGGCAGACCTTGGTTGCTGATCGCATTGGCTACAGCTACAACCAAATCCTCAACATCAGCGCGCCATTGTTCCAGCATGGCAAGAGGAGCTCCCAGCACTGGAGGACGCTAGAGTACAGCCCACGCTGCATTCAGTGTGTTCTTAGGGTTGTTTGTCGAAGCAGTGATCGATGCAAATTCACCATCCTGTTTCCAGCGTTGGTTGCTGGAGCTGGTGGTGGGAGTGGTGCGACGCCTACCGAAACATCAACGTTAACCGGCTGCTCCACATTGGAGGGATTTCCCCCAACAGGTTGTACATTCGGTTCGTTGGATGAAGTGGCAGCGGAGTTCGCCATCTTGGATACCTTGAAATTGAGTCTTCCCCTACCTGGCGTGCCAAATGTCGAAGTGTGTACTAGGACACTTCCCCCGGTAATACTAAGAAGTAGTCCGTAGAGGTTTGTTAGATGGGGCGCTAGTCAAGATCAAGAACAAGTGTGAACACCGCGAGTTTTACGTCGTTCGGGCCGCCTGAGCGTAATACCCTACTCCACAGGGTGTGTGTTTGTGGGGACCGGGGTCCGCACATCCAAGGATCTCATTGGGTGGTGCCGTGCGATGCGGCACCTAACAGCACACACAAAAAAGATACCAAAATATACAAAGTTTTCATTTCATAAATATATTCAGAGTTAGAAAACAGTGTATATCAGTAGTACACACACAGCGGAACTACATACTCATATTCTCACCTATCTAAGCATAAGAGAAGACGTCCATGCCCTAGGACGCTTCTCACTAGCATCATGATGATCGCTTAGCAGCGGCGTGGTTCACATGAGATTTATCTCGACACCTCGAGTCTCATGTACAACCTGAATAGCATAAATAAAACTAATACCTGCAAAAGTCGTTAAAGCGCAAACGTGAGCATAAGGCTCAGCAAGACTAACCCGTCTCACTAGACATATGCAGGGGTAAGTACTAAGCATGGGTAAGGAATAGCATAAAGGACTCGCCTACAAGTGGATCCTTATATTCATGTTTTAAGTAGAAAATGACATTCTTCAGGCACGACACATAAGACTCCACAATCAAACAAGAAATGCTTTGCCGATGATATGACATGCCCAAAGCACATAATGCTATTACAGCTAAAGTATGGGGAAATTGTAAACTTTTAATTGTACTATCTCTAAGTCAAACAAGGTTGTTCAAGCAATTTGTAAACCAATATATCGTATTCGTTTGACTTCTTTAGTATTTACCACATCACAACTCAGTGAACAAGTGGTACTCTATTACCGCGAGGGACGGTGATTGCAATCAGGACACACCCGGAATACACGACACATACGCCCGCTCGGAAGTACCTTTCACTGTACTCCACTCCCACGTCATATGTGGCCACCTTTCACCCGTCATCCCGATGTCGAACCAGTTCTATTGTCCCAAAAGTAAGGTCCCTAACCGAGCACATCGAAGTTGCTCCTTAGAGGTTCCACCTTACGATCATCTTCCCCCGAAGGACGGCGGTATAAGTTTCAACACGAGGGTGCCCCCAAATGTGGTCGCAAGCATTGTCCCCCTTACCCGGGATCAGACAACCTTGCACGTCCCGTCCTACAGGAACATCCCCGTCCACATCTCCAATTATTAAGAGTGAACATTTTGGTAACATCTTGCGAGTAGATTCCTCTACTCGACTTCTCTCGCAAGTAGAATTCAACTACTTGACTTGTGATCAATCAAATGTGACCCTCTCGCGAGTAGATATCAACTACTCGACTTCTACCGGATTTCCTATGCATTAGCAAAGCAGTTACTACAGGTCAAACTGTAAACCGTTCCAACCAATCCTTGGGATTTGTGGTCATGCATGTGGAGTATCAATCACCCTATACGTAATGCACATATCAAACTTAAGACGTAATGTGAGAAATACTGCAAAACTCTGTAAAGCTTTTAAATGCAAACCGGAGCTTGCCTTAGTTTGCGCTAAGTGAAAGAGTCAGTGGCTTGATGCTTCACGAACAGGTCCTCTTTGACTCCTTTCCATCACGGCGTCTATCGCAATGAAAATGCATATAACACACAATATACTTTAAGAACTTAACTAATGAATATGCATACATTATGCAATGTCATACTCATAAAGGAAGTATGTTTGTAAATCAAGAATGAATAAGGTGTGCTGTTGGGTATTAAATTGGATTTGGGTAGGTTAATTTAATATTACTTCATATTATAAGAATGTACATAAGAAATTTCTATATAGTCATGGATATTAGGAAACTATACAGAATTAATTCTTATGCAGATGAGTTCTTTTGGCTCTGATAATTTAACTCTGGTATACAGATGTGATGAAAAAATTCTCATAAAAATTTCAGAGAATCTGATGGGATACAATGATCTACAAAATTCTATCAAGCTTTCATCATTTAGGATATTGCAGATAAAACCTGAGGTTTTATCATGTCCATAAATGGCACAGATAGATAGCACTGATCAAAAGGAAGCTACCAAAATTGTTTTCACAAATTTTCAAGCTTACTACAGGAAGATATTGAATTTACATGTCCTTATGAATTTCTGGATTTAATTTGTTATTTTCTGGAATTATAATTAACCTAGGAAAAGACTTTGAATTAAACCCTCTTAAACAACTTTGTTATGCCTGAAACTTTTACTGGAGCTTCTACATGACAAAATGATTGGTTGGGTAAATTTCCAGAATTTTCTGAATAGAATCCTATTTTCTATATTTTCAACAATGCATTATACTAATTGATTTATAGAATATTCTTTAGGGGTTTTCATGAAGTTTGAGATGGACCAATGGGAAGTACAGATCCTAAGGAGAATTACAAAATTTGTTTCATCTAATTTGGAGCATCCTAGCCAAATATATAGCATTTCAAAGTCTAGGAAATTTTCTGGAATTCTTTTTAAATGAAAAAGGATAACCCTTTAATACGCTGACTTGTGGCCACTAAATTTTCGACCCAGCCGATGCCACACCGGGGCCACGGAGTTAACCGTGTTGTCACATGGAATTCGGGTGCCACAGAAAATCCCGCGGGGTTGTGTCTTCTTCTTCCCCCTGACTCCGGCTGCCCGTGGCGGCGCCATGGCCGGAGGCCGGCCGTCGACTCGCCGGAAATCACCGCAACACCTTTCCCGAGGCTGGAACTTGCCACCTGGGGGTTTTCGACCCTAAGGAATTCATTGGTGGCCTCGGATTGGACTGAAACGCACCGGAAAAGTACCTACACCGGCGACCGGCGGAAACCGACGATCGGCGACGGTGTTCTTGGTGTACAAGGCATGGGAAAGGCTGATTTTTGCTCTGGAAGCTTTGTGGTGCTGCTCTAATCATCGTCCAACACTCCAATCGGATTGAAATTGGCCGGAGGATGGGGGCACCGTGGAGCAGACTCTAGGCGGCGGCGAGATTTGAAATCTCGGCTAGCCGGAGTGGGGCTATGGCTAGCTAACGCCCCGAGAAGGTTCCCACGCAAGCGTAGAAGCTGGGGGCGGCTGGAATTGCGAAGCTACTCACCACGGAGGAAAGGCTTCGGGTTGGAACAGAGGTAGGTCGATGCCGCGCCGGGAGAGGAAACCGCGATTTCCTCCGGGAGGCTAGGTCCGGCGGCGGCCTCGGTTCAGGGATGTCGAGGGCATGCGAGCGCGCACCAAAACGTGGCCTTGATTGAGCGGGGGCTGCTGTGATTTGGGCGGTCGAGTGGAGTGCTGCGGGAGGAAGAAAGAGAGCGAGCGCTCGGTCCCCTCTTATACCCAACCGTCGGAGCGGCAGGTGGCGTCGTGGACCACCGTGGCGCGCATGCACGCGGAGACCAACGCACTGGAGGTCGTGTTGGAGAGCTGCTTGCCGCCTCGCGGCCTCCTCTTGTGCGCGCGCGTGCGTGAGGTGAAACAGAGCAAATAGCCTTTGGGCTCCTCTTATAGGTGGGCCCCACTCTGCTGTCCTTATCCCCTTACTTTTATTTCTTTTTGCTACCCAAGTCTAGATGTGATAAGGACTCCAAATTCAGAAGAGAATTGGTCCTGGTATATTTGAATGGTTTGACAAATTTGAATATATGAATTGGCCAATTTGAAATTTGATTAGCTTCAAATTCCTATTTATATGTTTTATGTATGTATTTTAATCTTCTCAATTATTGCCTTTTTAAATGGCCATGGGTTTCCAATAATGTGCTCAATAATTAGTCCACTGCAGATTTGAAACTGAACACTTAATTTGAATATATATTTCCATTCCACATTTAACATATTTGGTTTTCCTGAAAATTTGAATTAGATTCGAATTCAATTTTTATAACCTATATGTATGTCATTTAATTCTTTCCCCCAATGTATATAATGTCCTATGCTTTTAATTGACTAACCTGATCAAATGGAGAACATGTTTTTGTACCTTGATCATTTGATTTGAATATTTTGTACCTTTCCATATATACTTTTATTCACACATGTTTGTTTTGTTTCTTTTGATTTTTTTCCTTTGTGATCAAAGCACATAATTTCAGGTGCCTTAAATTTATGATTCAAGAATGTTTAGAATTTAGGCTTAGATGGTTCCAAAAATAATGATAGGTTTAAACTAGAGCTTCCAATAAAACTTTACACTTACATCTATATGACTTTATTTGCTCTCATTTTAACCTGGTCCTTATTGTACACACTTAAACTATTATTTCATGTGCCATACATAGGAGACAAAAGCTTCCTAAAATTTGGGATTTTACATTCCTCCCACCTTAAAAGAATCTCATCCCGAGATTAGAAAAGGAGAAGAAATGTCGGAGTGTATCACCGTTGATATGACGATAGAAACTCCGGATAATTGGAGCGAAGATAGTCTTCACTCTCCCATGTAGCTTCTTCAACGGTGTGGTTCCTCCATAACACTTTATAGAACCACAACGTTCGGTTTCTTGTCTCTCTCGTCTTCTCATCAATAATCCAGATCGGTTATTCAACATAGGTCAGATCCGACTTCAGTTCTTCCATGTCATCAGATATGACTTCTGTTGGAGTTTTGAGACACTTCCTTAACTGAGACACATGGAATACATTGTGTATTTCGGACAAGGACGCGGTTAGCTCCAGCCGATAGGCTACGGGTCCACATCTTTCTGTGATGGGGAACGTCCCGATAAATCTTGGAGCTAGCTTTCCCTTTACTCCAAAGCGATGAATTCCTTTCATCGGAGAGACACGAAGGTACACGTGGTCTCCGACATTAAATCTCAGGGGACGACGTCGCTTGTCAGCATAACTCTTCTGCCAAGACTGAGCCGCTCTGAGATTTTCCTGAATTAGCTTAACTCGTTCTTCAGCTTCATCAGTGAGATCCACTCTGAAGATCACTCTTTCTCCAGACTCACACCAATTGAGGGGTGTGCGGCACTTCTGACCATAGAGAGCTTAAAAAGGTGGCATTTAGATACTGGACTGATAACCGTTGTTGTATGAGAACTCTACCAACGGTAAATGATCATCCCAGTTCTTTCCGTGATCTATGGCACATGCCCTTAGCATATCTTCTAGGATCTGGTTCACCCTTTCAGTTTGTCCATCAGTTTGAGGGTGGTATGCCGAGCTTCGGATTAACTTAGTTCCCATTGTTGCGTGTAGTTGCTCCCATAAACGAGCAACAAACAACAATCCTCTGTCAGATACGATGGTGCGGGGAACTCTGTGTAAGCACATGATCCGTGACATATATAGCTCAGCATACTTCTTTGCATTATATGCCGTGTTCACTAGAATAAAGTGTGCTGACTTGGTTAATCGGTCTACGATTACCCAAATAGAATCGTGCTTGTGGAGCGTGAGAGGCAATCCAACAATGAAGTCCATACTAAGATTCTCCCATATCCATGCAGGAACACTTAAAGGTTGTAGTGGTCCCGCTTTCCTCATATAGTCAGCCTTCACTCTTCTGCATGTATCACACTCGGATAAATACTTTTCAATCTCTCTCTTCATTTGTGTCCAAGAGAATTTCGATCTAAGATCTTGATACATCTTATTGCTTCCGAGATGGATGGAATACTTCGACAGGTGAGCTTCATCCAAGATCTTTTTCCTGAGCTTCATGTTCTGGGGTACTACTATACGATCGTTGAACCATAGAGTTCCTTGTTCATCTTCCCGAAAACATTTCACCTCTCCGTCTCTTATTCTCTTCCGGATGTGAGACATAGCCTTGTCTTTCTTCTGAGCTGCAATAATCTCCTCTCAGATTGTAGGTATGAGAGCAAGATTATATAAAGCTCCGTAGGGAACCAACCGTAGACTTGGTTCTTTCTCTTCATCCGGAATGATGGTTATGTTGTGAACATGAGATTTCTGACTCAAAGCATCGGCAACTACATTTGCTTTGCCCGGATGGTAATGGATCTCAAGTTCATAGTCCTTTATAAGCTCTAACCATCTTCTTTGCCTCATATTCAAATCCTTTTGAGTGAATATGTACGTGAGGCTCTTGTGGTCTGTGTAGAGATGCACTAGATTTCCCTCGATGTAGTGTCTCCATATTTTCAATGCCATTACCACGGTAGCCAACTCCAAGTCATGAGTCCGATAATGCTGCTCATGAATCCGGAGTTGTCTTGATCCATATGCGATTACACGTCCTTCTTGCATCAAGACGCATCCCAGACCAGTGCCTGATGCATCGCAATAAATATCAAACGGCTTTGTCGTGTCTGGTTGAGCTAGAACTGGTGCCGTTGTGAGATGGTTCTTCAATATCTGGAATGCCGTTTCACAGGCTTCACTCCAGACATACTTGTTTCCTTTCTTCTGAGATGGTTCTTCACAGGCTTCCGTCATAGGCTTAGCCACTTTGAAGAAACTTGGAACAAATCTCTGGTAGTAGCCAGCTAAACCTAAGAAACTTCTGACTTCATGGTCGGAGGTCGGAGATTTCCATTTAAGTACTTGTACCACTTTGCTTGATCCACAGCAATACCATCTGCTGAGATAACATGACCCAAAAATGGTACCTTGTTAATCCAAAATTCACATTTGCTAAATTTGGCATATAGCTTATGGTCTCTTAATCATTGAAGCACAATATTTAGATGTTCGGCGTGTTCTTCCTCTAATTTGGAATAAACCAAGATGTCATATATGAAGACCACCACGAACTTGTCCAACTCCAGCATGAATATTGAATTCATTAGATACATGAAGTGAGCTGTTGCGTTGGTGAGACCAAAAGACATGACAAGACACTCATACAGCCCGTATCTTGTCGAGAATGTCGTCTTAGGTATATCTTCAGCCTGTATCTTGATCTGATGATAACCGGACCGAAGATCCATCTTCGAAAATACCTTAGCACCCACTAATTGATCGAATAGAATGTCAATCCGTGGAAGTGGATATTTGTTCTTTATAGTTACAGCATTCAATGGACGATAGTCGACACATAACCTTAGTGTCCCGTCCTTCTTCTTCACGAATATCGCTGAGCATCCCCAAGGTGATGAGCTGGGATGTATGAATCCCTTCTCAAGTAACTCATTCAACTGTTCTTTTAGCTCCGCCAATTCCTTAGGTTCCATCTTGTAAGGTCTTCAAGATATGGGTGTGGTTCCTGGTATTAACTCAATCTTGAATTCCACATCTCGCTCAGGTGGCATGCCTGGCAGATCGTCAGGAAACACATCCGGGTAATCCCGAACAACTGGAATGTCCTCTAGATTTGTGGCTTCCGTGTTATACACCACTAGAGGTTGTGGTGTCACATTCTTCAGAACCAAAGTATGTTGCCCGTGCCTTTTAGAATTCAGTTGCACGGTACAAGCACTGATATTGAAGATTGCTTCATGATGTGTCAACCAGGTCATTCCCAAGATAATGTCAATCTTCTGCCCGTCCAATATAATGAAGGTGGTAGGGTAAATCCTACCATCCAAACATAGAGGTGCTCGGGCAATAATCTGGTGGGCTGACATTTTTCCTCCAGGTGAATTTGTTGTATACAATGTTGATAGTGTTGTGGATGATAATTGACGCTTCAACACGAACTCCTTGCTGATGAAATCATGTGTTGCTCCAGAATCAAACAACACAAATGCCGGTTGAGCATTTAAGTTGAACATACCTGCTAACACGGGTTCTCCTACTGGAATATCCACGACAGCTATAAAGTTGAGGCTGCCGGCTTTCATCCTCTTCTGTTGCCTACGAGATTGAATATTTCTTGGAGGAGCAACTTCTAGACTGATGCCTTGTTTAGCTGTAGGACCTTCTAGAACTAACTGCTCTTTATCACCACCACTATGTACTGTCCTTTGCACTGCCTGCAGTGGAGTAACTTTTCATGCCGCTCGTGACGGTGGTGCACAAGAACTCACTTGCTGCTGCATCTCTGGTGCTTCAATCCACTGCAATGGTGGTGACCAACTCTGCATCGGTGGCTGTATTGCAACTACTCGAACTTCCGGTTCGGCTGGTAAATGATATATGAGTCGATATTTTCGAGGAGTACCACTAATATCGTCCGTTGATGTGATTCTCTTCCTCATCTATGCCTGACAACGAAGAGAAGCATCTTCCTGCCATATAGCGTTACTGACCAATTCGTTATAGTCTCCTTTGTTGAATAGGACCAGTCTTTCATGAAGTTTGGCACTCAAGCCTCGGAAAAATAGGTCACACCTCGAAGCTTCTGTACTCACATAGTCTGGTGCATATTGTGCCAACCGGTTGAATTCTCTGGAGTACTCAAGAGCACTCCTCCCCCCTTGGGTCAATTCTACAAACTCTTCAAGCTTCGACTTGATAATCCCCCTCGGAATATACCGAGCACAGAACGCATCACGGAATTCATTCCAATACACGTGATGTCCTCCAATGGTCATGGCGAGATACTCTGCCCACCAAGCTCCAGCAGATCCATGAAGTTGCTGAACTGCAAAGTCGACCTTCTGATACTCGTCACACTGGATCAAACCGAGTTTAGCTTCAATAACTTGGATCCAATGATGTGCCTCCAACGGATCTGTTGCTTCCGTGAATACAGGTGGTTGAGTTGTCAGAAAATTCAAATAAGAACTTTCATTCGGATCCCGTTGTTGTGATGCTTGAATAAAGCCTTGTTGCACCAATGTCTGAAGCAGCTGGTTGTTCTCACGATGAGACTCAACCATTTGTGCCATAACCTCCGTCAATCGGGTCGACGGCGGTTCTTGCGGTCGAGTCGAGTCATTTCCGCCGTGACTAGACTCTCCTGTTTCAGCGCCGGAACGAGTGCGAACCATACTGCAAGAATGACCAACTAAAGTTACTCTCCAAGATTGAATGATCGTCGATGCTTGAAAAACATTAACCGTATATGAATCATAAAACATTGCAGCATATTCATACATGTTCAAACGACACTCTGATTCTAAACTTCTTTTAGACCTCTTAATGAGTTTTTTCCAATGCTCCAGTTTCATAAACTGATCATACATATATCTTGACATGTTGCACAACTTTGTCAAGTTTTGAACATGCCTATCCATAAACAAGTTTCCATTTCAATTGCATTGGCCAATCTGCTGTCCAAAATTGACCAGTTTGCAACAAACTCAGATTCTACTACAGTAAAGAGTATAATCAATCCTGAACTTGAATACCAAAGTTACAGTAAACTTCATTAGCTTTTGAAAAAATCTTACTTTGCTTCCTGATCAGCTCTGGATCAAAAGTTATGATATTTCAAAGTTGACAGAATTCTGGAAAAATTTCAACAGCACCTCCTTTGGAAGTGGCTGATTTGAACATCACTTTCCATACAGTTCTGCCCCAAATTTGGAAAAACTTTGAATTACAAAGTTGTAACACATATCATAAACTTTCCAACGATATAACCTAGGAGCTATAGATTTTTTTCCAATTTGAAGATTAATTCAGTTCTGGCAGTCTACAAACATGTTGTAGGCACTTCGAGACCTTTCCAAAACTGTATTACACCTCCACATTGGTTAAATCTAGCAAGAGTTATGCCCTGTAGAAATCCAACAAAAATTCTGCCAGAAAAACAGGGGACTCTGCTTTTGAATCTTTTTGAAAATCACTCAACTCCAATGGAATCTTAGTTCAACATCAGAGTTCTGTAGTTAATATTAGATTCTAAAACTTTCTTTTGGTTCTCAATTCAAGGTTTTACTTGTCTTCAACAGAAAAGATTTTTGGGGTGAAGTAAGGTGTGAATGCATCACAACAATTATGTCGGTACTATGTTACCTCACAAACTGAAAATCTTTGCCGGATTCTTAGCCGGCATAACGTGCTATAGGTGGCACTAAAACGATCACTCGCCAACGTATTCTACTCGCAATATGTTCAACGTGGTTAGTGTACCTGTCACTACACTCAAACTACTGATCAATCATATGGTACCGTACGGTACAGTCTAGCCCGCACGGGCAATCAATTCACAAAAACATATATGAGAGTAAAAACATTCGTCCCGTATCATTCCATACGGGCCGCCTCGAGTTAAGCCACGTCTCGAGGTACATGACCGGGTTTTCTACCACCCGACAGGGTCCCACGTCTTTGCATAATGCTGCACCAGTAGGAGGCGCATCGGGTTATGTCCCACCCGACGGGGGCTCCCACTAATTTTATGTCACGCTGGGGTACCGCGTGTCATATGTTCTTAGAAACATGAAAAGTTTCAGAGACTCATATTGACATTTTTGTGCCAAGCCACGGAAATAATCACATGCTACCTCTCGCATGGTGAGCTTACCGCAATTGATCCGCTCGCAGTGGCGTACCTTACCTCTTATCTGACGTCGGAGCATCGTTACAGAATATAATAGCACATATGTTAGCTTTGCCACCTTAAGTAACTAATATTATAATAGGCCTTATGTGGGCATATAACTAATCCTCACTCGACTACTTCGTATTTTTCAAAATTAGGCTCTTTTCGAGCATGCTATTCCCAATGAAGCTCTGATACCATGTCTTTGGGGACCGGGGTCTGCACATCCGAGGATCTCATTGGGTGGTGCCGTGCGATGCGGCACCTAACAGCACACACAAAAAAGATACCAAAATATACAAAGTTTTCATTTCATAAATATATTCAGAGTTACAAAACAGTGTACATTAGTAGTACAGACGCAGCGGAACTACATACTCATATTCTCACCTATCTAAGCATAAGAGAAGACGTCCATGCCCTAGGACGCTTCTCACTAGCATCATGACGATCGTTTAGCAGCGGCGTGGTTCACATGAGATTTATCTCGACACCTCGAGTCTCATGTACAACCTGAACAGCATAAATAAAACTAATACCTGCAAAAGTCGTTAAAGCGCAAACGTGAGCATAAGGCTCAGCAAGACTAACCCGTCTCACTAGACATATGCAGGGGTAAGTACTAAGCATGGGTAAGGAATAGCATAATGGACTCGCCTACAAGTGTATCCTTATATTCATGTTTTAAGTAGCAAATTACATTCTTCAGACACGGCACATCATAGACTCCACAATCAAACAAGAAACACTTTGCCGATGATATGACATGCCCAAAGCACATAATGCTATTACAGCTAAAGTATGGGGAAACTGTAAACTTTTAATTGTACTATCTCTAAGACAAACAAGGTTGTTCAAGCAATTTGTAAACCAATATATCGTATTCGTCTGACTTCTTTAGTATTTACTACGTTACAACTCAGTGAACAAGTGGTACTCTATTACTGCGAAAGATGGTGATTGCAATCAGGATGCACCCGGAATACACGACACATACGCCCGCTCGGAAGTACCTTTCACTGTACTCCACTCCCACGTCGTATGTGGACACCTTTCACCCGTCATCCCAATGTCGAACCAGTTCTACCATCCCAAAAGTAAGGTCCCTAACTGAGCACGTCGAAGTTGCTCCTTAGAGGTTCCACCTTACGATCATCTTCCCCCGAAGGACGGCGGTATAAGTTTCGACACGAGGGTGCCCGAGCTACATCAGTTTAATGGACCCCATTAATCCAACATGTAACCCGTAATATTCAAACTTGCTCAACAGGGCCGCACACGAGACAGTCCTTAACCGGCACAAACGGGGCTACAACCAACCTCCACATTTGCATTACCCTTACCGACCTAGGCCCAAATGTGGTCGCAAGCATTGTCCCCCTCATCCGGGATCAGACAAACTTGCACGTCCCATCCTACAGGAACATCCCCGTCCACATCTCCAATTATTAAAAGTGAACATTTTGGTAACATCTCACGAGTAGATTCCCTACTCGACTTCTCTCGCAAGTAGAATTCAACTACTTGACTTGTGATCAATAAAATGTGACCCTCTCGCGAGTAGATTCCAACTACTCGACTTCTACCGGATTTCCCATACATTAGCAAAGCAGTTACTACAGGTCAAACTGTAAACCCTTCCAACCAATCCTTGGGATTTGTGGTCATGCAAGTGGAGTAACAATCACCCTATACGTAATGCACATATCAAACTTAAGACGTAATGTGAGAAATACTGCAAAACTCTATAAAGCATTTAAATGCAAACCGGGGCTTGCCTTAGTTTGCGCTATGTCAAAAAGTCAGTGGCTTGATGCTTCATGAACAGGTCCTCTTCGACTCCTTTCTGTCACGGCGTCGATCGCAATGAAGATGCATATAACATACAATATACTTTAATAACTTAACTAATGAATATGCATACATTATGCAATGTCATACTCATGAAGGAAGTATGTTTGTAAATCAAGAATGAATAAGGTGTTCTGTTGGGTATTAAATTGGATTTGGGTAGGTTAATTTGATATTACTTCATATTATAAGAATGTACATAAGAAATTTCTATATAGTCATGGATATTAGGAAACTATACAGAATTAATTCTTATGCAGATGAGTTCTTTTGGCTCTGATAATTTAACTCTGGTATACATATGTGATGAAGAAATTCTCATAAAAATTTCAGAGAATCTGATGGGATACAATGATCTACAAAATTCTATCAAACTTTCATAATTTAGGAAATTGCAGATAAAACCTGAGGTTTTATCATATCCATAAATGGCACAGCTAGATAGCACTGATCAAAAGGAAGCTACCAAAATTGTTTTCACAATTTTTCAAGCTTACTACAGGAAGATATTTAATTTACAAGTCCTTATGAATTTCTGGATTTAATTTGTTATTTTCTGGAATTATAATTAACCTAGGCAAAGACTTTGAATTAAACCCTCTTAAACGACTTTGTTATACCTGAAACTTTTACTGGAGCTTCTAAATGACAAAATGATTGGTTGGGTAAATTTCCAGAATTTTCTGAATAGAATCCTATTTTCTATATTTTCAACAATGCATTATACTAATTGATTTATAGAATATTCTTTAGGGCTTTTCATGAAGTTTGGGATGGACCAATGGGAAGTACATATCCTAAGAGGAATTACAAAAAAATTTTCATCTAATTTGGAGCATCCTAGCCAAATTTATAGCATTTCAAAGTCTAGGAAATTTTCTGCAATTCTTTTTAAATGGAAAAGGATAACCCTTTAATACGCTGACATGTGGCCACTAAATTTTTCCACCCAGCCGATGCCACACCGAGGCCACAGAGTTAACCGCGTTGTCACATGGAATCCGGGTGCCACAGAAAATCCCGTGGGGTTGTGTCTTCTTCTTCCCCCCGACTCCGGCGGCCCGTGGCGGCGCCATGGCCGGAGGCCGGCCGGCGACTCGCCGGAAATCACCGCGACACCTTTCCCGAGGCTGGAACTTGCCACCCGGGGGTTTTCGGCCCTAAGGAATTCATTGGTGGCCTCATATTGGACTGAAACGCACCGGAAAAGTACCTACACCGGCGACCGGCGGAAACCGACGATCGGCGATGGTGTTCTCAGTGTACAAGGCATGGCAAAGGCTGATTTTTGCTCTGGAAGCTTTGTGGTGCTGCTCTGATCATCGTCCAACACTCCAATCGTATTGAAATTGGCCGGAGGATGGGGGCACCATGGAGCAGACTCTAGGCGGCGGTGAGATTTGAAATCTCGGCTAGCCGGAGTGGGGCTATGGCTAGCTAACGCCTCAGGAAGGTTCGCACGCAAGCATAGAAGCTGGGGCGGCTGGAATTGCGAAGCTACTCACCACGAAGGAAAGGCTTCGGGTTGGAACAGAGGTAGGTCGACGGCGCGCCGGGAGAGGAAACCGCGATTTCCTCCGGGAGGCTAGGTCCGGCGGCGGCCTCGGTTCAGGGATGTTGAGGGCGTGCGAGCGCGCACCAAAACGTGGCCTTGATCGAGCGAGGGTTGCTATGATTTGGGCGGTCGAGTGGAGCGTTGCGGGAGGAAGAAAGAGAGCGAGCGCTCGGTCCCCTCTTATACCCGACCGTCGGAGCGACAGGTGGCGTCGTGGACCGCCATGGCGCGCATGTATGCGGAAACCAACGCGCTGGAGGTCGCGCTGGAGAGCTGCTTGCCGCCTCGCGGCCTCCTCTGGTGCGCGCGCGTGCGTGAGGTGAAACAGAGCAAATATCCTTTGGGCTCCTCTTACAGGTGGGCCTCACTCTGCTGTCCTTATCCCCTTACTTTTATTTCTTTTTGCTACCCAAGTCTAGATGTGATAAGGACTCCAAATTCAGAAGAGAATTGGTCCTGGTATATTTGAATGGTTTGACAAATTTGAATATCTGAATTCGCCAATTTGAAATTTGAATTAGCTTCAAATTCCTATTTATATGTTTTATGTATGTATTTTAATCTTCTCAATTATTGCCTTTTTAAATGGCCATGGGTATCCAATAATGTGCTCAATAATTAGTCCACTGCAGATTTGAAATTGAACACTTAATTTGAATATATATTTCCATTCCACATTTAACATATTTGGTTTTCCTGAAAATTTGAATTAGATTCAAATTCAATTTTTATAACCTATATGTATGTCATTTAATTCTTTCCCCCAATGTATATAATGTCCTATGCTTTTAATTGACTAACCTGATCAAATGGAGAACATGTTTTTGTACCTTGATCATTTGATTTGAATATTTTGTACCTTTCCATATATACATTTATTCACACATGTTTGTTTTGTTTCTTTTTATTTTTTTCCTTTGTGATCAAAGCACATAATTTCAGGTGCCTTAAATTTATGATTCAAGAATGTTTAGAATTTAGGCTTAGCTGGTTCCAAAAATAATGATAGGTTTGAACTAGAGCTTCCAATAAAACTTTACACTTACATCTATATGACTTTATTTGCTCTCATTTTAACCTGGTCCTTATTGTACACACTTAAACTATTATTTCATGTGCCATACATAGGAGACAAAAGCTTCCTAAAATTTGGGATTTTACAGTGTTGATTGTATGAGTATGTGTAAGCCCGAGCCTGGATGAATGTCAGATCACTTTTTTTTTTCTACCGTGCAGTGCAACCCTTTATATGTCAGGGACTGGCTGTTACAGTGTGCACCCTGGCCCGACCTGTGGCCCTCGCTGTAACAACCGTCCTATACATGATCTAGGGTGTTATGGGTTGTTAATAGCGTGACAACATGCCTTAATGGCAGCGTTACCGATCTTAAAAGTCATCTAATTGTGCGTCATTAATATATCATTAATGACACATTAATCAGGTCTTGTAACGGCGAATTGATAGCTCTTGAATGTCCGCTCCATTGGATATCCTGCTGTCTTCCCATTGCAGACTTAGGTCCGGAAGTTGGACACGTGGAAGCTCTGGAGCTTCCCTCTACTGGGGGATAGGTACGGTGCTACTGGACATGTGGCAGTGCTGGAGCTTCCCTTAGGAGGGAGGCAGGTCCGGCTCTGTAGGACATGTGGTAGCACCTTAGCTACCCAAACGAGTGAGGCAGGTCCGGCTCTTCTGGGCAGGTGGCAACACTGGAGCCACCCTATGGAGGGAGGCAGATCCTATACTGCGGGACGCACATCTCCTTCGAACGTCCACCACCTAGATATAGGAACTCCATGACTTTGTTTACGGTACCAAGGGGTACCCGGTACGCAGGGTAGCAACGGCATTCATATGCGGTCATTGTATTCATGACAACTTTCTTTATGTTCGTAGTTTGGCACGGCGTTATCACCAGAAGGAGCATCCCATTTTAATGTTCAAGTTTGATATCTCGAAGGCCTTTGATTCGATATCCTAGGAGTTCATGATTGAGATGTTGGTGCAGCATGGGTTCCCGCAGTGATGGATTGATTGGTTGTGTCTCATCTGGTCCTCGTCGACATCTGCAGTTAATCTCAATGGCACCATCGGTCCGTGGATTATTAATCGGCGGGGCCTGCACCAGGGGGACCTGTTGTCACGTTATCTGTTTATTCTGGCATTGATGTTCTGCAGCGGACTTTTGATGCGGCTACCAGGGAGGGCTTGCTCAAACCACTTTCAGAGAGCGCAGTCAAGATCCGAGGCGCATTGTATGCTGATGATGTGATCATTTTTTGTTAACCCGGTGGAGTCAGATGTTGCAACGGTTCTGCAAATCATGGAGAAATTCGGTAACTCCACAGGCTTACATGTTGATACGAGGAAGAGCTCGGTCAGTCCCATCCATTGTGACGGCTATGACCTTCAGTCTGTACTGCAGGGCTTTGAGGGACAGATCTCGGCTCTGCCCGTAACATACTTGGGCCTGCCGTTAACGATGTCCCGTCTCTGCATGACACACTTGCAACAGGTCTTAGATCATGCACAAAGCCGGTTAGCAGGCTGCCAAGGTGCCTTGTAATCTCTGGATGGGCGCAGGGAGTTGGTCCGTTCTATCTTAAACACTCTTCTGTTGTATGCTCTTACTGCTCTCAAGCTCCCCAAGAACTTCATCAAGGCCCTGGACAAACTGCGTCGCTGGTTTCTTTGGGCCGGATCTCACCTCTGGCACTAAGTGCAAACTGAACTGGTCCAAGGTATGCAGACCTACTGACCGGGGGGGGGGGGGGGGGGGGGGTCTCAGTCTCCTTGACCTCCCTAAGTTCGGCCGCGCCCTCAGGTTACAGTGGCTATGGCACCTCTGGTGATCTCCATCAAAACTATGGAGTAATATGGAGATACCGGTTGACAATACTGATGAATGTCTCTTTGCCGTCGCCACTAGGATTTCGGTCCGCAATGGACTCATCACTCCGTTCTGGACAGCAAACTGGTTAGAGGGTTGCCCCTTGGCGACAAGCTTCCCACTGCTCTATCGCCACAGCTGGAGAAAAAACAGATCAGTTGCGGAAGCCATGCTTAACAATACTTGGATTCGGGACCTGATTCACCATCTCTCTCTGGATGTTTTGGCTGAGTTTGCACAGCTCTGGGAACTCTTGCAGGATGTGACTTTGGTTGACGATCCTCACCAACATAATGAGTTCACCTGGATTTTCAAGGCCAACGGCGAGTACTCGACCCGATCAGCTTACAGCTTGCAGTTTGAGGGAAGTACATCTTCTTGGTTACCGTTGAAAATTTGGCGTGCATGGGCGCCGCCCATGTGCAAAACTTTCGCCTAGCTTATGGTGCAGGGCCGCTAGACTGCAGACCGGCTCCAGCGGCAAGGCTGGCCCAATCAATATCTATGCACCTTCTGCATGAGGACTGTAGAAACAGCCTTAAACCTCTTCATGGAATGCCCGCTGTCGTGTTTGGTCTGGACTTCGGCCGCCTGCGCTGCTCGGGTCCCTTCTGGCAGTCCGTTGCATTGGAGCGCCATGGAAGACTTTGCCTCCTGGTTCCAACAGCGCAGCAGCTCAGCATCAGTTTGCCAGGAACAGGGCTCGCGATCGCTAGCCTTGCTTATTTGCTGGGTGTTGTGGTGCGAAAGGAATCGCCGGGTCTTTGAGCAGAAGGAACAACCGCTGCCCCAGATCCTCAACAACGTCTCGGATGTGATCGAGCTGTGCTCTAGAGCGGGCACTAAAGGGCTACACGGTTTGGTACTTACTTTGTAATCGGTTGTATCGGGCACGTGCACCGCTAGTACACCATGTCCTCTCCATGTACTTTGTAACTTGCTTCCAACTTATCAATATATGCCGGTTCACCGGAGGATCTTTCTAAAAAGAAATTTTGGATGCTTGCGCTCCATTCATCTCTACTTGTCTTTGTCCGCTGTGTGCTGAATAGATTAGGAGGCATCAGGAGAAGACCGTGCTAACCATATGGAAATAAGGGTCAATAAGAAACTGTAGCACAGCAATGTGGCCGAATTCATCTTCATCCCGGCTTTAGCTTCCAGAAAGATTTCGAATCACTGGTTTTATCATGAGCGGAAACAGACATCAAGGAGAAGCCAGTAAAGGCTCTTGGTCTTCACAATTATGATACAAGTTTTGTTTAACATGTAGCATGTCGTCATACGGACCAATAGAGTATGTGGTGTGCAATCGCATTGCTAGTCCAAGTAATTCATCAATTAATCTAGAATAACCTTATCATCAGTATTCTTTGCAATGTACAAAATAGTTTTTGGAAGCATATGGATATAAGCTAAGGTTGAACTTAGGGAGGATCAGGGGTCAAAATAAATTATACCTTCTTTAATTTGGATGAACACTTTAGTTCTTCCAGTACATATACAGTATTTTGGAGTTAGCCAGTCTATTTTTTTTTACCGTTAGAACTATATTGTCCAACCACAACTATATAATTACTCACCTTCAGTTCTTTATAGGCTCGAGTCAGTACAGCTGGCACCGGGGCACTTTGGCTTTCCTGTGGTATTCTTAGAATCCCTAGAGGCTAGATCTACCGGGAATCGGATTGTATTTTAGCAAAACATATAGATCATTGTTCTAATCACAAGAATAAGTGGACCATAGACAGAGAGATATGGAGATCCACATACCTAGGTTGTGTGTACCTTTTGAAGAGATCCGGCGTCGGCGGTCGGGGTCTGAAACAGCGGCGGTGCTGTTCGTCGATGGCGCCGGCGGCGGTGAGGTCACCGCTGACTTGGTCATCTGGGGTGACAGTGCCGTGGAAACCTTCCCCCTCACTCCCGTGCCTAACAGACCGGATTCTTAATTGGTTAGGATTAACTCTGTTGGGTCATTAACCCCTTAATCCTCCTATTTATATGTTATATGGTGTGAGAGGGGGCCCACATCCACGAACGTGGCCCACGCCCCCGATCAGGACATGAAACGAGTGGAAAGGGTCCAAAGACTGCTTCCTGTGGAGATCAGTCTAACAATCTCCCCCTTGATCTCCACGGATCAAGACTAACATAATACTCAATCTCAAAACTTATACTTACTTAACTCTGAACTTAGTGTTAGCTTCTTTATGTTTGACATATAGGGCACATCGCATCAAGAATAGCCAGTTATGTGCTATCTGACTCGAACGACCACGATACATCTCACATTCAGAAGTAACCTTACTCTTAATGACCCCGTAGTATCCAGTTGATCATAGGTTCTTCCTTAAACCCATGTCGACTTTATGTTCACTGAACACTTGGGTGGAAGACCTTTTGGTAAACGGTACCGCAAGCAATCTCTTGTCCTGATTTCCTCAAAACAATAGTATGATCCTGGATTTTATCATTTGCAATCTAATATCAATGTGTTTGGCTGCACACTTAACTTGTTGCCCTTGATATAAAACAACTTAAGTGGTCAGATGCGGTCGACCACTCTTAAACCGGGTAAAACAATTATAGTGCCTGCTCTGTGGCCTCATGCTTAAAGAATTTACGGTATACATCACTCATGATGTAGTGACCACTCGATTGAAGTTTTTCCACAATAAAACTCCAAAATACGAGTGTTAGCAATTGATTGTGTATTTTGCTACACATCTCGTAAAACTGAATGTTACTAAATCCTCATCTAAATGACATTAATTCTTACTTATCTTATCATGAGGCCTAAATCACATATCAAACGTCAAATTTTTCTTATTTCTAAACCAGTGATCTATATCTGGATTGAATTTACTTATGCCAAAATATTCTGATTACTTAAACTATGTCAGGGTGTATCATTAATTGAGCAAACTTAAACAAACTTCCGACAGCAGAAGTACATGGAACAGATTTTATTCGATCGATCTCTGATTGGTTCCTATACTTATCACCCTTGACCTTAAGAGCAGACGTGAACTTAATTTGTTCATACTAGTCATTCTTATGACTATATTAGATATGCATTATCTGATAGTCTAAATACCTCCTTATATCTTGGTGAAACTTATATACTAACAAATAAGAAAATTCACCAAGATATTAACTTAACAACGATGAGGATAATATACTTACTCTTAAGTTGATCAACATTATTTCTTACTGCAATACATCATCCTCTAATAAATACTTAACTTTATTATCTTAAACTTAATATAAACACTAATTGTCCTTCTCAATATATTATAATACCCAAAATCTATTATGAATTCATTAAACGTGAGATATCCTTAACTTAAATATTCTTATTTCAATCCATGAATAGATTTACTTTAAGATATCTCACTTCACTAACTTACATGACATAACTCATGGTTCGAGTTATCTAAAACATTCTCAAATAAACTCATTGAGAAATGTCTCACTTATGAACATCTTATGATGACACTTACATCAAAAGCATTTATTATTCCTTTTAGAGTCACGTTAGCTTTTATAGACTCATTACAGTCTACTGATTTGACTCTATTGGAAAACTAAATTTCTGAGTCATTCAAATGAGTGATAATCACTCACAAATTATTCATATGAAGTATGATCATCATCATTTGAATTTCTTAACACATTTGTTGGCTTATTTATAATCTTAAATGAGGCTGCTCTCACTCTTCATCATTATTGGCCACTAATGATGAAAAATTAAATAGCAGGTATTGTGAGAATAATGTCTAGCATTGTTAACACAATATCGGTAAGGCATCATAAAGAATGAATCTTGAAAAATAAAGTGCTTACACAAACCACTTATTTTCAATATCAACATCTTTAGATGTCAAACTCCCACTGATTTAGTCATCGTTTAAGAAGACTATAATACCCCATTTCAAAATGAGGATCTTAAATCTTATCAAAAAGCAAACAAAATCACAACTTATTTTCTTAATAATAATCTTATCTTATTAATATCAAACTTAAAATTATTAGGGTAATTTTGATTATATAACTTATCTGATGTTTATAAGCATCCTCTTAATCTAAAATGATTAAGGAAAGATAGAGTGAAAATCTAAAGTTTCATCTTACCAGACCAGTCCCTTAATTATGTCATATTTCCTTACAAACTTAATAAAATGTAAAGAAATAGTCATACATTTCTAATTCAGGGTATTAAACGATAATATATATTGTACTCCCCCTTATTGTATAGATCATTCTTATTATAATGCACGCAAGGCATTATAAAAACTGAAAATTGTGAGGAGAAAATCTATTACTTAATGATCTCACTCATCATTTTAGTGATAAACTTACAACCCCCCCCCCCTCGAAATATGGCCTATACAATAGTGCCATAATTTCGAAGACAATTTACAATATTTATTATGAGGAGATAAATATATTACTTACTTAGATCTTAATAACATCATTTAATACTAATGGGAGTACATCACCTCTTTCTAGAATATTAAAGTTTCTCCATGCCATCATCTAATGGCTGAATGATTCTAAACGATATGCTTAACATATTTGACGATGTTAAAATATGAAAAGATTAATTTTTACTCCTGAATTCCATGTCAAATAACTTAATTTTAATAACATAATTGCACATTTCAAGAATATGCTATCTTGATACACGACTACTAAAAAAAGTCGTAAAACAACAACTCTAATAAGTGCTAAAATACGTATTTGAAGATACATTTAACTGAAAATCTTCAATTCTTAATAGTTATTTTAGTATTAATGATACAATGAGAATGCTCTCATAAAATTTCTAATTTACTGAAGATCTTATCGACATGAAAAATCTTATTAAAATGTAAAATAACATACAAAAGACATAACTCATTCGCTCATCACGCGAGATAATTCCCGATGAAGTGACTTAATTACTAAAATAAAACTTAAGGCATGAGAAATACTTTTAATATCCGAGACAATATATATTCAGAAATAAATTTGAATTAATCTTAAACGTAATTACTTAAATAAAGTTGGTCCCATTTACTGAGAGTATGCAACATTTTGATTATAATCTTAATAAAGCATACACGACTAAATAGAATATTGTATTCTATCTTTCACATTGGTTACTTAACAAAATACAATACTCAATACATCTCAATTGACATAGAATATTTTGTCTTTCACGTTGGTTACTCAACAAAATATACAATAACTTAATTCACCTTAATCAACATAGAATATTTTGTCTTTCACGTTGGTTACTCAACAAAATATACAATAACTTAATTCACCTTAATCAATTACAAAAGTTGTGTTTTGTCTTTCACATAGTTATTTTACAAAACATACTAAATTCATAACATAACAAATTTCGATTTTCACTTTGGTTACTCAACGAAATTCGTTATGAACTAAAAATTACTTAAATAACTAAAATATGTGTTTTGTCTTTCACGTTAGTTACTTGACAAAACAAGACATTAAAAACGTATTAAATTTCATTTTTCATGTTGGTTACTCAAAAAAATTCTTTACAAACTAAAAGTTACTTAAAAGACGTGTTCTGTCTTTCTCATAAGTTACATGACAAAACACGACATTAAAGTATGAAAATTTTGTCTTTCACGTTGGTTACTCAACATAATTTTCATACACTAATACAAACGATCTTAATAAACCTAAACACACAGTAAATTTATTTTTCATGTTGGTTACTCAATAAATTTACCGAACTAAAGATGACAGCGGAAGCTTAAGTCTTAACAAGCTTAATTATTAGAACTAAATTAATTAATGGGACAACCTAATAAATTGATTTTTCTAAATAAATCTTCATGTTAGATTCAATTTAAATAGAAGAATACTTAAACTAATTCATCTTACAAGAACAGCGGAAGCTTAAAAGAAAGCTTACTAAACTTACATGTACATGCACACTATGTACATCTGAATCTTAATGAGAACTTACTAATCTTAATCATGATGATTGAATCATCATATTACTTAATAAAAGGCTAATATGAGGCAAAATCTAATTACTTAATAAGATTAAACATTAATTTTATGTCATTTTTAGGGAGTAACATAAAATGCTCAAATTAACTTATTACAATATCATAGTAAAATTCTATCAGTGACGTTAATTGCAGTATAAAATTATCACGCTGACAAGATATTTATTCACTATCTAAATCATTTTTTTTATAACAGGAAATCTTACTTAAATTTAAGAAAATTGCCTCATACATAAACACTAATTCCCGAAATGCCAAAAACTTAAAACAGTGACTAACTACTTAAATGATGACTAAATACTTAAACTTATAACTAAATACTTAAAATTATAATGTTAAATCTTACTAATCTTATACTTACACTAATTAGCTAAATACTAAAACTTATATAAATTACTAATTACTTGAAACAAGATTGGGCACTTAAACTTATAACTAAGTATTTAAACATAGTGAAAACTTACTCAATGTATTCTAATTAAAATTTCTCACTTTGGTGAAAAAAGGTTAACTAGAAAGTCATAAACTTAACACTTAACAGCGGAAGCTAATAAACTTAACTAATATTTATCTATTCATAATACCAAAGTAATCTTATTTAAATGAAGCTGCAAAATTTTTAATTTAGCTACTTGAATACAGAATATCACATAAATTTTAACATTGTGTGGAATTAATGAACTTAGCTTATATTTCATTAGAAATTTTCCAAATCAAAAGAATTTGAAAAAAATTAGCTAGATATATTTAAATCTCCACAGCAATTAATACTTACTCTTACTAATATACTTAGTTTTGCAAAAAAATATTCTAAATATCTTACTATATTTTTTTATTACTGATTACTGCAAAACGGTCTTTGTCACACTAAATATAATTTCTGTTGAAACAAAAATAAACTGAGCCCGTAGTTAATTGTGGCCCAAAAGCCCATAACTCATTTTATCTGATTTCTTAATATTTCCTCGTGGCCCGAAGGAAAAAACAGCCCACAGTCTATTCCCTTCAAGTGTTTACAGCCTTAGTGCCTGATGTGGCCCGTCGTTCTAGTCAGATCAGCCCACCATGCAGCTAAAGCCCCCAAAAAGAAACTATCTGCAGTGGCCATACTTAAAATGGCTGAATAAAGTAGCATGTTGAAAAGATCAACGGTGACGTGGAAAGGAAATGGCCTCACGCCCATCGTTGGAAAATTAGCCCAAGGACTACACGAGCGTGCTGGCTCTAGGCCAGTTCTACGCACTAACAGGCCACAGATCAGCTGCTTAGGGCGCCAAAAGCTGATTGTCTCCAAATCGTGGCCCATGGCTCGCTTTACTAAAAAATATGCGCCTAATCGATCTGAGCCGTCGGGATTCATCCTACGGTCATTCGCTGATTTCGAGGGGAACAAACCTGAGCATCGCTCGCCCCCACTGAATCCTAGCCGCATTTCACCCTCGCTCCCTCTCTCTCCTACCGCACCCAGCGAAGAAGAAAAAAAAAGACGGGAGTGGCGGCGGCCATGGCGACCAGGCGGCGCTGCAACGGATCCTCTCACCGGCGTGCGCGCCCTCTCGCGAGTGGATGCACCGCCGTCGAGCGGCGCCATCGTGGTGCCCTTAGATGGCCCCGATCACACGCATCTGAGGAGGCGGCGCGTTGGCTTCGACCCGGAGCCAGCCGTCCGTGACGACGCAATTTCGTCCAGTGAAGGCAACAGCGAAGGAACCCCCGAAAGGTAGGTCTCTCCCGTTCGCCTCTTACTCTTACCGAATTTCTAGGGTTAGGGTTCGAGTTGACCGGGTATTGAGTCTGATTTTGGGGATTTTGGTTCCGATCCGAGAGTTTCCCCTCCTTCTAAATGCTATGGTGACTTAATCCCGAACAGAAATCCTACTAGGATGGCTCTGGTACAAATGTGGTATTCTTAGAATCCCTAGAGGCTAGATCTACCGGGAATCGAATTGTGTTTTAGCAAAACATATAGATCATTGTTCTAATCACAAGAATAAGTGGAGCATAGACAGAGAGATATGGAGATCCACATACCTATGTTGTGTGTACCTTTTGAGGAGATCCGGCGTCGGCGGTCGGGCTCAGAAATGGCGGCGGCGCTGTTCGTCGACGGCGCCGGCGGCGGTGAGGTCACCGCTGACTTGGTCAGCTGGGTGACGGTGCCGTGGGAACCTTCCCCTCACTCCCGTGCCTCAACAGATCGGATTCTTAATTGGTTAGGATTAACTCTGTTGGGTCATTAACCCCTTAATCCTCCTATTTATATGTTACACGGTGTGAGAGGGGGCCCACAGCCACGAATGTGGCCCATGCCCCCGATTAGAGCGTCAAACGAGTGGAAACGGTCCAAAGACCGATTTTTGTGGAGATCAGTCTAACATTCTCACCTAAACTATTCAGTGTTTAATTCGTACTACATGTATTGTGGGTGCACTAGTATCTAATTTGTACTGCCTCTGGATCTTTTCATTTGTTACCGGTTAGTTCAAAATGAGCTTGCCAGTGTTAAATAAAAAGATCTGGAGGGAGTACTATACAAGCACTAGCGTTGGAAAAACCTAACCCGGGCAAAGTCACTTAGACGCCGTCAGGCTGCCAAAATTTTGTTTGCCGCCAAGTCTTCGCTGATCTCATCACCAAGCTTCGCCGTCGCCGCCCAGCTTCGCCGTTGTCCGTTTGCTTCGCCCTCTTCACTTCCAGGTACGCCGAGCGAAGTCATTGCCGTCGCCATCGAGCTTCACGGTAAACCCTAAACCCTTCGACCTTCCCTCCTCTATCCCCGTGCCGCCTCCCTCCTCGCCCTTGCCACCGGCCGAGTCAAATGATGCCTTGCATAAATTTCCTAGGTTAGGGTTCGGGAATTCAAAAAGGGTAGGCATCCTGGTGGTGGTGGTGGTGGACCACGATATTAACGCACAACACCTCTGATGCGTTCGTTTGGTTCCATGTACTGGACACAGTTTGTCGATCGTGTTTTGGTGGCAAATCGTGGTCGTAGTATTACTTAGGGTTTAGACATGATAATCTTTATGATTAATGACCAGGCCTTCTATAGCGAGTCCTCTACATCTTTTCTATTGAACTCCAGGTAAGAATCCTCATGAAACTCGAGAAAAAACTCGAAGTTCCAACCTCTATCAAATCTTAACACCTAGCGGACAGTTCTGTATACAGTCACTACTTCGACAATAACTATTGGTAGAATGGTCGAATAGCTTCGTGTAATACATTTCCAGAAACATTGTGACCTCTATAACAAGTCTGTAATGTAACTTGCTGTCAAGTTGTGATGTTATCTATTTGAAAATAAAGGATCAAACCAGCCACAAATAAAGTAAATTTTGTCAAATTCACTTCTGAAATCTGGTAGCAGTGTCCAAGTTTAAAAATCCATATCTCTTCAACCTGAAGGGCTATGGAGGCAAATGAATACTTTTTGGAAAGCTCTTGAAGTATTATGTAAGTTTTCTATTGACCTTCAAGCCAATAGACTGTTGTAAGGTGATGAAAATCTTCTCTAACTAAATCACCTGCTGTTCTAAAACTGTATGAACAAGCATCTGAATTTTTGCCATAATTATCTGTAGAAAGCTCTTCTAGTCTATTGTGATAAATTTTTTGAAAGGGGAAGAGCTATTCTACAACTTTTCTATTCATTGTTACCTCAAATTTGGTTTAGAACTAATTAGAAACTGGAGTTGAAGTTAGTACCTGTGTACAGTGCTATCTGAAACAGCCAGAAAATTTTTGAACTTTGAACAGCCATAATTCTTTAATTAGAAAAGAAACCTATGCATATCTATACATGTCTGGAAATCTTAAAGAGTCCTCTATCAATTTCCCATTCAACGCTAAGGCTAAAACACGCAATAACCAGTTCTAAATCAAAGTACCGTTTAAGGTGTCGTAACAGTCCAGAATCTGGACAGGTATGTATTCAGTTGCTGTTTGGATCGTAATTTCTAGTAGGATCATCAAAAGACTTCATAATTTACATTTATCGAATCCTAAGATGTGTGTAACGAGTTTGTAGTATATTTTTTCTGCAAAAATCAATGTTATCTATTTGAAAATTGTGAACAAAATCAGCAACATACAAAGGAAGCTCTGCCAAATTTCAGTTAAAAATATGGGAACTTGGTTGAAATTTAAAATTCCATATCTCCTCAACCAGAAGTGTTATGGGGGCAAGTAAATACTATTTAGAAATCAATGGAAGTCCTATTTTTCTATTCAACTCAAGACCAGAATCCTTTTTTAAATGGGTGAAATTTGGAAAATCGCAGAAACTGTCCGAAATCAACAAAACTAGACACCAATCTGTGTTTGACTTGCGTGACATGTCTGAACTACCAGTGGTAACATGAGTAGATAATAGCATCTATACTGAAAATAGAGTGTAGCCGCCCCGCACTTCATCTCACAAGGTTGTGCTCCTTCGAGATCAGTGTCACTATCCTTTTGCCAAACAAAGCAATGTGCTCGCATACAGCTGTTGAACATTGCTTGTGCTCAGACTACAAATACAAGTAACTGCCTATTTAGAATAAGAAGATAAAATTGTCATTGCTGGTGAGCAACTTTAACATCCTTGTCACCCTCGCAATGTATAGGAACATTTTGGTCTGTCGCCTTAAACCCTAGAATGCCTTATCAAATCCTAGAATGCTTCTATCTTTTTCTTCATGCAACACTTCATTTAGAGTTAATATGCCATTCACTATATTTTTTTGTCTTATTAGTTCTAGCATGGAAAGCCCTAAGAAGACTGGTGCTGGTAGTAACAATAAAGAAGACAACATAGAGTTTATTGACTCCAGCAGTTCAGACTCCTTTCACAGTCCATCGGATCCTTTTCCAAATATAAAAATTAAAAATACTTCAGAGGATCTAGGCCCGGAATATGATCTTGCCGAAGAGGTATGGATCACGAATCTTAACTTCAACAGTTCAAGTTAATGTTGGTTGTGAAGTATATGAAGTCTTATAATTCCTTTCTACCTAGATTAATCGCGGAGACAACGAGGTGACTTCAGCTCCTAAAACCGCAGAAGGTTCTCCAATGGATGAATCCTCAATTTCACTTAAGCGGAAATGAGGGCAACGAGGTCCCAATAAGGGTCCATTGGACTGCATCATGTACATAACAAGGGTTGGTCCAGGTGGGCTTCCCCAAGAACCACTAGATTCAGTTACCAAGTACCGTAATGCATGCAATTTTCTTGTTAGAGAGTTCGTGCCGATCACATTTGAGAATTGGAGGAAATTACCTAAGGAGACCAAGAATGAGTTGTGGGAAAGGATAAAGAAACAATTCATGTTCCTGAAAGGCACGGAAGAAGCTTTAAAGAAAGCAACATTGGTCTCTTGCGGCAAGAAGTTTCGTGGCTGGAAGAGTGAAATGAATGCATATGTTAAGGCCGATAAGGTCTTTAGCCCGAGGAAGATGGGAAAAATCACACAAGCTCAGTGGCAGGAATTTGTTCGTCAAAAGACCGTACCGGATGCTAAAGACCTAAGGCAACTAGGTCAGAGCTTGCCAAAAAGAACAAATACCATCATCGCTTGGGGTCTGCTGGATATGCCCCCAAAGTACAGAAATGGAATAAGATATTAGACGAAATTACCAGTAAGGGGAATCCTCACCCGTTAGAAGGCTGCAATGAGAGAACTCAATGGTGGGTCTTTGCTCGGTCATGGTTTGACTAGCGAGGGCAAACTTGAAAAGCCCAACCTTGTGAATGAAGTAGAGGAAAAAATGAAAGAAGTAATTGAAAATCAACAGAAGGGTCTCTTCAAGCCGAAGAGGGAGAATGACCAACTGACCGCTATCCTAGGAAACCCTGAACACAGTGGACGGGTTCGAGCAATCTCTTCTCAAATGTCTTGGCTAGATGGTTTCCCTAAGGATAAAGACACATATAGAAGACGTAAGAAGTTTAAGAAAACACTTGATGAAACGATTGCTCAAAAGGTCAAAGAAAATGTGTAAGAAATAATGGAACAACTTAGACAATCAGGACAATTAGTGGCACTGAGTACAATGATGGTTCCCGTGCCAAAGGAGCAATTGCTATCTCCAACTACCTACCCTAGCAGCGTTGGTTCTGTGCCAGGCTCATGGTCAACCCATAAGCTCGATGTCGATGATATTGCTAACGACAAATCTTATCATCTTCTTGTCCCGATCGACAGAGCAGGGAACAAAACCAAATAGGTTGCCACTTGTGAGACCTATCTGTGTTGAATACATTGGCTATGGCAATAAAAGTTTTGAATACTAACAAAACACCTTTATGATCAGGTCCGACGATAGGTATGGCTTGTTTTGGTTAGCTCCAGCATAGTTCGACGTAAGGTCCGACTTGCTTTGGCTAGGACCGACTTCTTTGTCTAGGTCTGACTAGCTTTGGTTAGCTCCGGCGCTAGGTTCGGCTAGCTTTGGTAAGCTTTGGTTCAAGGTCCGGTTAGCTTTGGCAAGGTTTAGAGCTTGATCGCAGTGGTTCTGCTTTTATCTTGCAATGATTCGTACTTGCTTTACTTTAATGGAAAGATTTCTTAGTATTCATTTGCTAAGTTTTTGGTGTGTTTTGGTGGTTATGGTTGATATCATTTTGCTATGTTTTGCAACATGCTTATGTGAGGTGCTCACGTAAGATGTTGTAGTTCCAGAACTAACATGAGTCAGTCGAGGACCTGTGCTCGAAAGTATTGGTTGTTTATTCATGTGCAGGTGTTGCTTGAGTTCAAGACATGGCTGGTGACGGGATCCATTGAACTAGTCTTAGGGAGAAGATGAGGTTCAACAACCAAGTTCGGGAGGAATTGTGGTTGAGTTGATCGGGAGGTTGCACAACATGTTTGAATCAAGAATATTGCATATGAAGGTATTGTGGACATCGTTGGAAGATGTTTGCATGTATGCAAGGAGTGCATGGACGTGGCTACATGGTTCTGAGGTGTGATGAAGAGATGTGTACGTAAAGAATTGGTCGGAAAGGTCCAATCGACTAGGTTATGGTCTCAAGCTGCGACTAAGTCGTGTTGGACTCAAATATGGAAAGATTTGAGTTGGTTATGATATGATTTTTTGTGGGTCACGAATCTGAGTTGTTTTAGGAATGTGGTATACGTTCCTAAGGTGTTTGGAAGTCTTAAGATTGCTTCTATCTCTGTATAGAAGAGTCCTAAGCAGTTATTTAAAGTTTCGATTCGTGATTTGAGTAGGATTAGAGTCCTAGTTGAGATTGGGTTGGCCTAAGGGCTGGATATATAAGCAAGGGAGGCCAGAGCTCGTGGGTGATGACTTTGGGGTTGTTCCTCTTGTGTTCTATTGAATAAAGATTGTAGTTTATATGAACTTTTGTGCCTTGTTCGTCCGTCTTGTTCTAGACAAGTTTTTCTCGTCGAGTTTTCTGCACGACACTACCTTTCTTTGGTGGTTTTATCATAACTCGAGTTTTACAGATCCAATTGACGTTATTCTTTTCGGGTTTTCTTCAGAACTTGATTATCTATCATCTATCAAAATTTCACGGTCATTGGATTTGTGGTTTCTGATCTACACGAGTTTCTTTGCAGCGTTCCAGAACTATTTTTCTCGGGTAGGACATATTGACCTTTGTTTGATCTTTCAATCGTAACTTGAGTTTCTCTTAACAGATTTGAGTGATTATTGTTCTGTCGTCTTAGTGACTTGATTCTCTCGGATATCTATCACTTTTTTCACGGTGAAACATGTTTAGATTAGTCTCACACATAATTTCTTTAATAGATCATTTTTCTACCGAAGGGGTTGGGATTTAATTGTTTCCGTTGCGTAAGATTTTTTAATCTACCATTCACCCCCCCTCTGGTAGCTTTTCATGTGTTCTTCGATCCTACAATTGGTATCAGAGTCACGGTAATCTAATCTTTGTGATTTGCACGTGTTTTTGACTAATCATCATGGAGAAATACTCCGCCAAACCTTGTGTGTTTAGTGGTATTGATTTTCAGGTTCGGAAGGCACGTATGGAAGCCTTCATCCGGGCTCAAGGCTTCGCAATATGGGAGAAGGTATACAAGCCTTACGAAGTGCCGTCAAACGATCAAGTTACAACTACAAATCTGAGAGATGTTGACAACAACAACAAGGCTCAGAACTTGATCATACAAGGATTAACTCAAAGGGACTTCGACCGTGTTGCACACCTCCGATCTGCATACGATGTGTGGAAAACACTTTGTGACTACCATGAAGTATCCAACACGATCAAGGAGGTAAGGCAAGACATGTTCAAGAAAGAATACATGCGCTTCGAGATGCAACCCGGTGAGTCTATTGATGACCTTTTTGCTTGCTTTAATAAAATTCTCAGCAACTTGCGTAGTGTTAATATTAATTTTTCAGATGATGAAAATGCTAGGCAATTGTTAAGTGCATTAGATATGTCAATTTGGGAGATGAAAGTCACATCTATTCGTGAATCTACTGTTATGAGTACAATTACTTTAGATGTGGTATATTCTAACTTAAAAACTCATGAAATTGACATAATATCACGTAAGAACCCCAACAAGTCTATTGCTTTTGTTTCTCAACATGACATGCCTAGCTCCCGTCAATATTCATCTTGTGGTACACTTGCTTTGTTGTCCTCTCTGTCCCTTAAACAGATTGATGAGTTTCCAGAGGAGGAGCTAGTACTTCTCTCTACTAGGTTCTCAAAAGCATTGCAAAATGTGAGAACTAGAAGCAGAGGAAGCTCCGGACCTCAACGATGTTTTGAATGTGGTAAGACAGGACATTTTCGTTCAGATTGCCCTGACCTTTCAGGTCCTACTTCCCGGGATGAAAAGCAAACAAGGACGAAGCACTCCTCTACAAAAGATACGAAGAAAAAGAAGGGTTTTACAGGACATCAATTGGTGAGCAGTTTTATCTCCGCACTTCAAGAACTTGGCTCAAGCGATGTGGACATTGGAAGTAACAAAGATGAAGATGATTTGGCAAACTTGTGCTTCATGGCGAGTAAATCAAGATCAAGTATGGAGGATGCAGAACACAACAGCGACAATGAAGAGGTATGTCCTACTTGCGAAGAAATGTGTGATGCTATTTCTCGTGCCATTATTATAGTTAAGAAAAAGGACAAAAAGCTTAGGGATAGTGCTGCCAAAATTGAATCACTAGAATCTAAAATCAACCGTTTAAAAACTTTGATTCCTATAGATGATTCATGTCCCTCATGTGATTTAATATATGAATAATTGTCCTCATTAAGAAGTGCGCACACCTCCACACTTGATAAACTTGGGTTAGAAATTGAAAAGAATAGAGAGCTTGTTGCACTTATAAAATCTTGAAAGATGCTAGCTGTTCTACATTTGATTTGCATTGTTCTACTTGTGATGATCTTGATAAGAAACTACAAGATGCTATGAATGAAATTTCTATATTGAACAATGCTTTACGTTCTCATGAAGTTAAATTTTGTTCCAATTGCAAATTAAAAGGAAAAACTTCATGTGAAAATTGCCTTGATCTGTCCAATAAACTTGATAACATGCATAGGACATTAGATCAGTTTTGTAATGAGAATAAGAACCTAAACTTGCTGTTGAATTCTTCCAAGTCTTGTAATAATAAAATTGGTTTAGGTTTTGATTCTCATACTCATGCTAGGGCACATCCACCTAAAATTGTAAAGTCATTAGGAAGTGGTTTGATTCAAACGGTTCCTAAACAAAAAGAAGTGGTTTTCAAATCTGTGGGAGTGTTGTCGCATTCGGTTTCAAATAAAAATGTTGCTTGCTCATCTAGACATGAACACAAAGTTAAATTTCATTGTACCTACTGTGGTAGAGATAGTCATGTCATAGATTTTTGTTATAGACTATCTAAACAATAGAAAAAAAAGGAAAGAATGACTGCTAGATCTCATAACTTTCATGCAAAATTTGCTGCACTTGCTAAACCGAATGATAGGAACATGCAATCTTCTGTAATGAGTCAAAAACATGCAAATGTTGCACCTAAACCTACTGTTTTTTGTACTACACATGTAACATCTCGTAGGACAGTAGTTGGGTACAAAAATCCTCAAGCTTTGGCTCATAAACCTGCTTTTTTATCTCACCTTTCACATGTGATTCCTACCGGACGTAGTGTGACACAATACTAGATTCCTAAACGACTTTTGACTAACCCCAGTATTGAGTCATCGATGTATTGTGCGTCTATGTAGGTTACATGATCGAGGAAGGAGAATATTTGGATTGTGGATTCAGGTTGCTCACGCCACATGACTGGTAACAAAGAATGGTTCTCCTCCCTCTCCTTTGTGTCACGTGTAGAGAATGTTACTTTTGCCGATAATTCTTCAACTCCTATAATTGGTAAGGGTTCGGTTAGTTTAAATAATCACTACACTTTGAAGGATGTGGCACTTGTTAAAAATTTGAAATACAACTTGTTGTCTGTTTCACAACTGCTAGATGAAAATCTGGAAATTATTTTCACTAAAAATTGCTGCAAAGTTGTAAATTCAAATAGTGATCTTATTTTTAACATGTCTTGGTTTGGAAGAGTTTTTAAAGCTGATTTTGATATGTATTCCTCTAAGCATATGTTTCTAGTTGCTAATGATTCAAAGGACTTATATTTTTGGCATCGTAGACTTGGTCACGTAGGCCTTGATCGTCTAACACGTGTTAGTGCTCTTGATCGCAAACGTGGGCTGCCTAAGCTTAAAGGGGACAAAGAAATTGTGTGCTCTTCCTATAGACATGCTAAGATAGTTGCAGGTTCAAATACTCCTCTCACAACGATCATGAAAACTGAACCGGGTCAACTTTTGCACCTTGACACCGTAGGACCTTCACGCGTTCAATCCTTCGGAGGTAAATGGTATGTTCTTGTGATTGTTGATGATTATTCTAGATACTCTTGGGTTTACTTTATGGCATCTAAGAATGAAACTTTTAGTCACTTTAGAACTTTATTTCTTAGATTATCAATTGATCACCCAAGATCTTTAAAACCAATTAGAAGTGATAACAGAACCGAATTTAAAAATCAATTTTTTGATCACTTTTGTGCTGAAAATGGAATAGATCATCAATTTTCTTCACCATATGTACCTCAACAAAAGGGTGTTGTAGAAAGAAAGAACAGAACCTTAGTTGAGATGGCTAGGACTATGCTTGATGAATATCAAACTCCTAGGAAATTTTGGGCTGATGCGATTGCAACTACTTGTTATGTCTCAAATCATGTTTTCTTGTGCGCTAAGCTAGGTAAAACACCATATGAGCTCCAGTTTGGACATAGGCCTAGTGTTACACATTTTTGGGTCTTTGGATGCAAATGCTTTATTAAGAAACATGGTAATCTGGATGAATTTGAACCTAGATCCATTGATGACATGTTTCTTGAATATCTATCTCATACTAGAGGATATCGTGTGCTTTACTTGACACTAAAAAAAATTGTGGAGACTTGTGAAGTGTCTTTTGATGAAGCTAGCATGGGTACTAGCTCAAACATTGCAGGTCCAGATCCATATCCTTATAGGGAGAGCATATTCGTTGAAGATGAGGAAGAAGTGGTGCTGCTGCCCGAAAATGCAGTAGCTAATGACTTTGTTCCAACTCCTGATTTTGATTCACAGCAAGCACCGACGACCACCATTGCTAGTCCAGATCCTCCTCAAGTCACAAGCTCATCGATTTGTGATGAACATGAAGAAGAAGAAGCTTGTGAAGTGTCCACTCCCCTCTGGGTCCTCAAAATTCATCATTCACAACAAATTATTGGAAGCTTGTACGAACGAGCCACCCGGTCTAGGTTTTGCGATCCAAACTCTCATGCTCATTCTGCTTTTGTTGCTTCTTTTGAACCCAAAGATATATCACACGCACTCACTAATGAATCTCGGATTATTGCCATGCAAGAAGAGTTAGAAAATTTTGAAAGAAATAATACTTGGAAACTTGTACCTCCACCTCAGGGTCACACTTTAATTGGAACTAAATGGGTGTTTAAAAATAAACAAAGTGAGGATGGGGTTGTGGTTAGGAATAAGGCTAGGTTTGTTGCTCAAGGTTTCACTCAAGTTGAAGGTCTAGATTTTGATGAAACATTTGCTCCTGTTGCTAGATTAGAAGCCATAAGAATTTTGTTAGCTTTTGCTGCATCTAAAGGTTTTAAGCTATATCAAAAGGATGTTAAAAGTGCTTTTCTTAATAGCTACATAGATGAGGAGGTTTATGTCAAACAACCACCGGGTTATGAAAATCCGGATTTTCTTAATCATGTTTACAAACTGTCCAAAGCCTTGTACGGTCTCAAACAATCCCCTAGAGCATGGTATGATAGGTTAAAAAACATTCTTACTTGAAAAAGGGTTTTACATGGGCAAGTTTGATAAAACTCTTTTTGTGCTTAAGCATGGTAATGACTCATTATTCGTCAAGTGTATGTGGATGATATTATCTTTGGTTGTGCTTCTCATGATCTTGTGTCCAAATTTTCAGCTATGATGAGTTCAGAATTTCAGATGAGTATGATGGGAGAACTCACGTACTTTTTGGGGCTGCAAATCAAGCAAACCAAGGAGGGTACCATTGTGCATCAAACAAAGTATATAAAAGACCTCCTAAGGCACTTCAACATGGACAAAAGCAAGCCTCTTCAGAAACCAATGGGAACAACAACAACACTTGAACTTGATGAAGATGGTGAACCCGTGGATCAAAAAGAATATAGAAGCATGATTGGATCACTTTTGTACCTCACGACATCAAGACCGGAAATACAATTCATCGTATGTCTTTGTGCATGGTTTCAAACCTCTCCACGTGCTTCACATCGTCATGCCCTCAAAAGGATTCTCAGGTACTTACATGGCACTCAAGAATTTGGTATTTTTCTTCCTTCTTCCTCAACCGTTACTTTGAAAGCTTTTTCGGCTGCTGATTTTGGGGGTTGTAGGATTGATAGGAAAAGTACTTCCGGTGCTTGACATTTTCTTGGTAATTCACTTGTTGCTTGGTCCTCTAGAAAACAAAACTCAATTGCATAATGCACGGCTGAATCCGAATATGTAGCTGCTACTAGTGCTTGCTCACAAACTCTTTGGATTGTTCAAACACTTAAGGACTATGGGGTTGATCTACATATTGTTCCACTATTTTGTGATAACGCTAGTGCCATTTGCATTGCTAAAAACCCCATGCAACATTCTAGAATTAAGCACGTTGACATTAGGTATCACTTTCTCTGTGATAATGTTGAAAAAGAAAACATTGTGCTTCACCATGTAGATACCGAACAACAATTGGCTGACATATTTACAAAACCTTTGGAATTCACTCGTTTTTGTTACATTCGTAGTGAAATAGGGGTTATGCATCCTCATGGCTTAAATTGAGGGGGAGTTTTAAAACTTGGGAAATCTATGTGTGAATCTGAAATTAAAATAATATGAGCATAGTGTTTCATACATATATGACTTTGTGATTCCTTTTACATGCTGAAAGTTTTTACTACATTACTCTTGTTATACATTTTGTAGTTTTCTCCATGTCTAGTAATTGGAATATTTACTTACACTAAATCTAGTCATGGTCGAACTTTCTTGCTGTTTTGAACTTGTTGCATGCTCACAAGTGCTTTTAATCATAAAGAATTAATCAAGTAATCAACTCACATGTTGAATTTTTATGAACAAATATAAATTTAGAAAAGATCAAGATAATATGAATGCATCGCACTTCTTCTTTTGAGATGGCTTATCATTGCACTTAGATATAAACTTGGAAGAAGTTGTGTATGACTAAAATCATGTCCTTAAGCTTCTGATTATCAAATGACATAGGCTTGGCTTGGTTGGTTAGAATAAGGCAGATGCAACATATAATCTCTTGCAAATGTCATGTGTTAAAAGTTTGTGCTTTAAATAATAAAATGCAGCAACAAGTGTCACACTTTTAAGTTTTGAAATAGTTAAGTTTGTGAGATCATGACTTGTTTAAATTGAAAATTACATTTGATCTCTAGCATGGCTTACACTACTTTATGTATCTCATTGATGTGATAGTGTAAGTTACTTGATAGTATGACTTGGATGAGCATCATTTATATGTATATGTTATAATATGCTCATAACATTTGAAATTTCTCTTTTGAACCTTGGTGAATACATTGTCAAAGGGGGAGAGATAATATGTGAATTTTTAACATTTTTAAAAATAAGTATGCAAGCACGATTCTTCTCAGGGGGGATTTGTTTTTCTTCTAATTTTATTTCTGTTTTACAAAGGGGGAGAAATTGTTTTCAAAACCTTTAATGTGAATAAGCCAATGTTTGGATTTTAAATGGTGTCGCCAATGCATTCATCAAGAGGGAGATTGTGAGACCTATGTGTGCTGAATACATTGGCTATGGCGATAAAAGTTTTGAATACTACCAAAACATCTTTATGATCAACGTCCGATGATAGGTATGGCTTGTTTTGGTTAGCTCCGACATAGTCTGACGTAAGGTACGACTTGCTTTGGCTAGGTCCGACTTCTTTGTATAGGTCCGACTAGCTTTGGTTAGCTCCGGCACTAGGTTCAACTAGCTTTGGTAAGCTCCGGTTCAAGGTCCGGTTAGCTTTGGCAAGGTTTGGAGCTTGATCACAGTGGTTCTGCTTTTATCTTGCAATGATTCGTACTTTCTTTACATTGATGGAAAGATTGCTTAGTATTCATTTGCTAAGTTTTTGGTGTGTTTTGGTGGTTATGGTTGATATCATATTGCTATGTTTTGCAACATGCTTATGTGAGGTGCTCACGTAAGATGTTATAGTTTTGGAACTAATGTGAGTCAAGTCGAGGACATGTGCTTGAAAGTATTGATTATTTATTCATGTGCAGGTGTTGCTTGAGTTCAAGACATGGCTGGTGACGGGATCTATTGAACTAGTCTTAGGGAGAAGACAAGGTTCAACAACCAAGTTCGGGAGGAATTGTGGCTGAGTTGATCGAGAGGTTGTGCAGGATGTTTGAATCAAGAAAAATGCATATAAAGGTATCATGGATGTTGTTGGAAGATGTTTGCACGTATGCAAGGAGTGCATGGATGTGGCTACATGGTTCTGAGGCGTGATGAAGAGATGTGGATGTAAAGAATTGGTCGGAAGGTCCAACCGACTAGGTTATGGACTCAAGCTGCGGTTGAGTCGTGTTTGACTCAAATATAGAAAGATTTGAGTTGGTTATGATAGGATTTCGTGTGGGTCACGAAATTGAGTTGTTTTAGGAATGTGAGATATGTTCCTAAGGTGTTTGGAAGTCTTAAGATTGCCTTTATCTCTGTATAGAAGAGTCCTAAGGAGTTATGGAAAGTTTTGATTCGTGATTCGAGTAGGATTAGAGTCCTAGTTGAGATTGGGTTGGCCTAAGGGCTGGTTATATAAGCAAGGGAGGCCATAGCTCATGGGTGACGAATTTGGGGTTGTTCCTCTTGTGTTATATTGAATAAAGATTGTAGTTTAAAGGAACTTTTATGCCTTGTTCATCCGACTTGTTCCAGACAAGTTTTTCTCGTTGAGTTTTATGCACAACACTACCTTTCTTGGGTGGTTTTATCATAACTCGAGTTTTACAGGTCCAATTGACATGATTCTTTTTGGGTTGTCTTTACAACTTGATTATCTATCATCTGTCAAAATTTCACGGTCATTGGATTTGTGGTTTCTGATCTACACGAGTTTCTTTGCAGCGTTCCAGAACTGTTTTTCTTGGGTAGGACAGATTGACCTTTGTTCGATCTTTCAATCGTAACTTAAGTTTCTCTCAACAGACTTTAGTGATTCTTGTTCTGTAGTCTTCGTGACATCAATCTCTCTGATATCTATCACTTTTTTCACAGTCAAACACGTTTAGATTAGTCTCACACACAATTTCTTTAACAGATCGTTTTTCTGCCGAAGGGGTTGGGATTTAATTGTTTCCGCAGTGTAAGATTTTTTAATCTACCATTCACCCCCCCTCTGGTAGCTTTTCACGTGCTCTTCGATCCTACACCACTGCTATGGCAAAGCCTAATTGTGACTTCAATGGGAATCCACTTCCGTTGTATTATGCTGTGGTGCAAGTTCTTCAGATCATTGATAATGATTATGAAGATTATGAAATAGACCACATCACACATGAGGGGATCGTGACTCTGGGGCAGGCTGTCAACCAATTAATCCTTTGGCACTGACGCGATATCGTGTTGGACGATGAGCCAATTTCTAGCCCCGTCGTATCTCGAAATACTACAACCCCATCTTCTAAGGCGAAAGTCCAGGAAGATCCACCCCCCTATGTCTCAGCAAGGATGATAGTAACCTTGCTAGTAAAGATATCCAAGAGCAACAAGTTGGACAACAGCTTCAAGCAGTACCAGAGCAAGCTGTTGCTAGTAAAGAGCAACCAGTTGAGCAACAACTTGAAGTAGTAATAGAGTCAACTGCTGGGAGTAAAGAGCAATCAGTTGAACAATAGGTTCAACAACAAGCAAGTGTCCAACTTCCGATGACTACTCATCGATCATTAGTTCCTATCACAGTTAGCTCATACGAAACTAAGAACATTCATCAGAAGTGTCAAAGTATTTGGAAACTATGAAGAAAATATTAGAAAATCAAGTGCATCTCATTCTTCTCATAAACCAGCATTAGAAGATATCGAGGAGTGGGAAGAAGACGATGTCATGTATAATCAGCGGACGGCTTTAGTTAAACTAGGAGTTCCAATATACAAGCTTGAGGATGTTCCTCCTAAATTTGAGAATGGGAAGCCGTTCATGACATCCGTACAACTTAGCAAACAACCTGCCCCACTCAAAAGAATGCATGAGTGGTACATCCTTGCCAGCACAAAATATGATCTTTCTCGCGTCACATTTCGTATTCCAAAAGATGCATTCTGGAGCACTGGAGCAGATAGACGAGTCATTTTATTTGAAGAGCTGCATCCCCTTTTCCATCGGGCATGCTCGAAATCAACCTGCTACTCATCTGGTGCTTGTAAGTGCCTCTAATATTTTGCATTTGCTTTTATTACTACACGCATGCACATTTCATGAGATTATAACAATTATGTACTTCTTCAATAGGATGCAATACATAGATAATGAAAATATGAAACGCAAGACATGTATCCTTGACCCTACATGGATGGCAAAGACGCTATTCGACGTCAAGGTGGATCGAGACTCAGCAAACTTCAAGCACATGAAAAAAAATTTGAAAAAGCAATCGCAAAACTTAAGAAGGATAGAAGGACAAAAGTTGCAGCTTACATAGAACATGAAGTGTTTAACTTTGTAAGAGATGGCAAGGACCTTGTAAGGGCTCCGTACCACTTTGAGTATGTTTGACACATGACATTGAAATAGCAATTATTTGTAATTGTTAACACGTGTGTTTGTATGTTTGCAGTGATCACTACATAATGATCTTCATCAAGCCAACGCAGGGTTTGGAAACAGTCTTGGACTTGGCCGATTACCCACCAGATCGTTACAAAGATTTCCTTTTCATTTTGAAACTATACGTTTATTCAATAATTTTAATTTACACACATTTACAATGTGTTGACAAGTTTTACATGACATTTCTTGTATTATAGCGCTTGGCGGATTTACGCGGAACAACTTGGCGGTGAAAGACCTTCTAATACGAATGCATTGGACGTTAAAACTCATTATGCTTGTCCAAAGCAGCTTGCTGGGAGTGTTTTGTGCAGGTATTATGTATGTGAGCATCTTCGGACCGCCAGCGAATATAGAGTGAATCGTGAGGATGTAAGTTATCCTTAATGTCGATATCTTATTTTGTTACTTTTGAGTTTCATTTTCATTGTAACTAACATAGTTTAATACTTATATTCTCTGCTGTTCAATATTACCAGAAACATTATTTTCATATTTTGATTCCATCTTCAAAATTCAGTTGCTCATAGTTCAACTGCTCCAAAAATACCAAATAAATTTCTGTATACTCTCACTTTGATCTATACTTTGAGATTGTTCAAACCAACACATTCTAAACCTTGTTATGTGTTTCATTGCAGCACAAACATGAACGAAGAATGGCCAGTTTGTAGAAGTATTCCTGGTGGAGGAGCTGACAAGATTACTTTTGAACTGTGTCAATTCGTGCGTCGCGAAATTTTGCACAAAAGAGGGGAGTTCTTTGATGAGAATGGTGCAATAGCTGATGTGCCAGAACTGTGCGACTATGCCAATAGAAACAGTTTTAGTGAAAACTTGTAAACTATGAGATGAATTGTATGTGTAACTTGTACATATGTATATTGTCTTAGTGAAATTGACTTCTGTGATGATATTGTTGACTTCTGTGATGAGATTGTTGACTTCTGTGATTATATTGAATTGACCTGGAAATTAGAAATAACAGCAGCTAGTACTACATAGGTTATACCTTATCACAGGTAGTTATTTACCAACGGCTAGACCTGCCTGTGAAAAACAATTATCACGGGCGGCTAGATATAGGTAAAGAACTATCTGTGATAACCTAATTATCACAGGCGGTTACTCTTACAGTAGAAATCGACTGCGATAAACTATCTTCATAGGCGGCTTGAAGTAGGTCAAGATCCGCCTGTGATAACACAATTATCAAAGGCGGTTAGATATGCTGCACGACCCACCTATGATAATATATCTTCACAGGCGGCTAGCCTAAGTAAAGACCCATCTGTGATAATCTATCTTCACAAACGGTTTCACTTCTCCGCTTGTGAAATTGCAGATTATCACAGGCTCTTCATTTCAAGCAGTTTTAAAAACCGCGTGTGATAATAGGTTTGGAGCCGCCTGCGATGAGGCTTATTGTAGTAGTGACTATTCATAACACATGCATGATTCAGTGTCTAATTCGTACTACATACGTACCTTGGCTGCAATAGTGTCACACCAAGACGAGATGATTTGATAAATAGGATGGAGTGGATGGATAGATCGTGGAAATTAAGCCACAGTTAGGAAATGAAGATCGCACCACGGCGTGCAGCCTCGTCAAGATGTGTGGCAAGCTCGCGTGTCGTCGCGGACATCCTAACCATGCCCACGTGATAGAACCGCATGGTCGACAGCAGGTTTGCAGGCGCACTTGCACTGTAGAGTGTTGACAGCAAGTTTGGCAACGCGCTCTGTCGACGGCGAGTTGGCAGGCGCGCTAGCGCCACACTGCACCGACAGCTAGTTCGCCGGCATGGCATGCTTTGAGGACAGCATGGATGCAGAGCCTAGTAGGTCGCAGCCCGATGCCTGGTTTAGGCCTTTAGGGTTCTTGAGATAGGAGGGACACACTACGTAAGAAACCAAAATATGATAGTGCATCTAGAAATCCCTTGTGGGTTTTGGATGATTTATGACAAGCAAATGAGATCCTAACCTATTTGTTGAGATGAGCACAGGTTTTAATAGCAAAATAAGCAAAGTGCCAAAAAGGAGGGAGAATGAGGAGCAAAGTGGAAATGAGCTCAAGGAAGAAGAATAGTAGATCATTTTGTATGGAGTGTGTTAAGGAAACACACCCCAAGAGCTCAATCACAATTAAACACACACATTGCACAAAGTTACACAGGACCAGACTAGTCTGAATGTCACCGCACTAGTCCAATATCCTCTATGCACAAAATCTGACAAGTCCGATATCCATCGGACTAGTCCGATATCTTTTTGACTAGAATCGGACTAGTCCTCCCCAGTGCGGACTAGTCCTCAAAACACTTCACAAGTCACACAAAATCGGACAAGTCCAATCACCACCGGACTAGTTCAATATTCATTATGATCTAAATCAGACAAGTCTGATATTAGCATGGACTAGTCCGAAAAACCCTCTGATCTAAATCGGACAAGTCCTCCAAGTGCAGACTTGTCATCCAGTTCACTTAGGGTTTCACATGTCCGGACAAGTTCGATGACTATAGGACTAGTTCGAAGATTTCCAGAAGCGAAATCGGACAAGTCCGCTCCTAGCCGGACTAGTCCGATATTTCATGACACTTAGGGTTTGCTACACACAGCACACCAGACTAGTCCAGTTTCCACCATGGACTAGTCCGATCTTTTTAAACCCTAACAGTCACTTTTAGAAACCCCATATAAATAGAGGTGCACGTCCCAACTTTAACCACTCTCGAACCCTAGCGCTGTCACACCTCCCAAGAGCCTCAAAAACCACATCTCTCTATGAGATCAAGTGCAACAATGATCAATCCTTTGAGGATTCACTCTAGATCATTGGAGAGACACATTCAACACTCATTGAGCTCTTGGTTTGATTCTCTAACACACTCCTGTGATTTCATTGTAATCTTTTGAGTGTGTTCTTGGTGGTATTTCGTGTTATAATCTAGGGGAGCCCTCAACGTGTGAGAAGGCCCCTTTGAATTCGGTTATTCACCCCTTTGTGATAAGCGGAAGAGGATTGGCCTTTGTGGCGATCCGACGAGGCTAGGGTTGGAGAATACCCGATCCTTTTGTGTACTCCTCAACGTGGACGTAGGTTGCCTTTGTGGGAGCCGAACCACGGGATAAATCCTTGTGTCTTGCTTGATGTTCATTGTTCTTATTCATCACAACAATCTAGGGTTTCAATCATTATTGCACTCTTTACGTTTAATCATTAAATATAAGATTGAATTGTGGTATACCCTAGTCCATAATCTTGCAACACTTCATTTGACTGTATATTTCCGCCGCATACATTGAAGAATCAAATTAATCAATCAAACTTAATCAACCTAGTCGGTACACACCGGACTAGTCCGCACTTTACCGGACAAGTCCGATATATCTGGTTTTGAACTGGTTGTTAAGTGTTGCAGGTTCCGAAAATTTTAAAAAAGGCCTATTCACCCCCCTCTAGGCCACATTCAATTGGTATCAGAGCAGGTTCTTCAAGAAATAGACTAACCGCTCGAAGAAGATCATGTCGGACATGAAGGACATCCACAAGAGCAACAACCAAGAAAAGGTTGATGATGACAAGAACCTAAAGGTGGAGAAGCTTCTCGGAGCCATTCAAGACTTCGAGGACGATGATGAGGAGATGCTAGAACTAAAGGCGCTCCTAATAAAGAAGACACTTTCCAAATGGAAAGTGAAGACTGAAGAAAAGAAGGGGAGTAGTCGTACTGACTACTCCGGATATCCTTTGAACTACGATCGTCTCAATTCCAACAACAATCATTATTTGTCTATCCCACATGGAAAAGCCCCACATTTCGATGGAAGTGATTACTCAATGTGGAGGCAAAATATGAAAATGCATCTAATTTCCCTCAATCCAAGTTTATGGCATATTGTGTGCATAGGGATAGATATCCCAGACGACGATGAAGAGCTCACACCAAGCCAAGAGCAGGCTATTCATCGAAATGCTCAAGCCGCGGCAGTAATCACCTCTTCGCTCAGTCAGGATGAGTTCACTAAGGTGGATGGACTCGAAATTGCTAAGGAAATATGGGACACACTACAAACTACACATGAAGGTGACTGACATGTGCGTGAAGCAAAGTTCGAAATGATCGAAGGTGAATTAGGAAGATTCGCAATTGAAGAAGACAAGTCACCCCAAGACATGTACAACCGATTAAAGACACTCGTCAACAAGGTCATATCATACGGAAGTAAGAAGTGGAATGACCACGAGGTGGTAAATCTCATCCTTAGAGCTTTCATGCCTCACAATGTCACCCTATGCTCCATGATCAGAGAAAGCCCCATATACAAAAGGATGACTCCGGATGAATTGCTTGGAAAGATCATCAACTTTGAGATGATGGAAAAACAAGCAAAGCATGTCAAATGGATTGCTGACCTCACCTCGGCAAAGAAGAAAGGGGTTGCTTTGAGGTCCACCCTCAAGCCCCTATCTAAAGAAGCTAGAGAAGCACAACTAGAAGAAGACAGTGATGACGAGAGCAGTAAAATTAGACGAAGAAGACATGATATTGTTCATGAAGAAATTCAAGATAATAATGAAAAAGAGACAAGGTACAAAGTCAAGCGAAGGAAAGTACAAGGAAAGAACAAATCCAAAGTTGAGGAGGGTATGCTATAATTGTGGTAAGTATATGTAAGACCTATGTGTGCTGAATACATTGGCTTGTAGTGACTACACTTGCTTTGATGATAAAAGTTTTGAATATCACCAAAACACCTTTTTATTAAGGTCCTGCTAGTTTTGTAAGCTCCGGCGGGAGCTTGGTTATACTAGTTTTGGTAAGTTCTGGCGCTAGGTTCTACTAGCTTTTGTTAGCTCCGGCTCAAGGTCTGGGTTGCTCTGGCAAGGTCCGGAACTTGACTGCAATGCTTCTGTTTCTCATTTGCAATGTTTCGTACTTGCTTTACATCTCTAGAATGATTGCTTAGTATTCATTTGCTAAGTCTTTGGTGCGTTTTTGGTTGACATGGATGATATCGTGTTATTGTGGTTTTGCAACATGCTTATGTGAGGTTCTCATGTAAGGTGTTGTGTTCGGAACTAACTTGAGTCAAGTCGAGGACGTGGGCTCGTATGGATTGGTTGTTTATTCATGTGCAGGTGTTGCTTGAGTTCAAGACATGGCTGGTGATGGGATCCATTGGACTAGTCTCAGGGAGGAGATGAGGTTCCAACAACCAAATTCAGGAGGAATTGTGGTTGAGCTGATCAGGAAGTTGCGCAACATGATTGAATCAAGGACAATGCATGTGAAAGTATCGTGGACGTCATTGGAAGATGTATGCATGTGTGCAAGGAGTGAATGGACGTGGCTACATGGTTCTGAGACGCGATGAAGATATGTGGATGTAAATAGTTGGTCGGAAAGGTTCAACCGACTAGGTTATGGACTTAGGCTACGGCTGAGTCGGGTTTGACTCAAATATGGAAAGATTTGAGTTGGTTATGATAGGATTTCGTGTGGGTCACGAATTTGAGTTGTTTAGGAATGTGGGATATGTTCCTAAGGTGTTTGGAAGTCTTATGATTGCTTCTATCTGCGTATAGAAGAATCCTAAGCAGTTATGGAAAGTTACAATTCGTGAACAGAGTAGGATTAGATTCATGATTTGAGTTGAGTTGGCTTTCAAGCTGGTTATATAAGCAAGGGAGCGCAGAGCTCGTGGTGCACGACTTTGGGGCTGTTCCTCTTGTGTTCTATTGAATAAAATTCGTAGTTTGAAGGAACTTTTGTGCCTTGTTCGTCAGACTTGTTCCTGACAAGTTTTACTCGTCGAGTTTCTGAACAGCACTACCTTTCATTGGTGGTTTTATCATAACTTGAGGTTTACAGATCCAATTGACGTGATTCTTTTTGGGTTGTCTTCACAACTTGATTATCTATCATCTGTAAAAATTTCATGGTCATTGGATTTGTTTTCTATGATCTACACGAGTTTCTTTGCAGCGTTCCAGAACTGTTTTTTTCCCGGGTAGGGCAGATTGACCTTTGTTTGATCTTTCGATCATAACTTGAGTTTTTCTTGACGGATTTAAGTGATTCTTGTTGTGTTGTCTTCGTGACTTGATTCTCTCTGATATCTATCACTTTTGCCACGGTGAAACACGTTTAGATTAGTCTCACACATGATTTATTTAACAGATAATTTTTCTGCCGAAGGGGTTGGGGTTTAATTGTTTCCACTGTGTAAGATTTTCAAATCTACCATTCACCCCCCTCTGGTAGCTTTTCACGTGCTCTTCGATCCTACAGTATAGCCACTATATAGTTGATTGCCCATATGAAGAGAACAAGAAGAAGACCAAAGAAGCCAAGCCTCAACCCAAGAAATTCTTCAAGAAGAAGAAACAAGCCGAACAAGCGCACATTGGGAAAGAGTGGGACTCAATGATGAGTCCTCATCATCCGAAGAAGATGAGATGGCTAGCATAGCCATCGAGAAGACATCTAAGAAGTCTACTCTCTTCCCTACACTCGGCGCATGGAAGGGAGATGACACTTGCCTTATGGCAAAGGAAGGTAAACGCAAGGTAACCATTAAACCCCCTTCCGTGCATTCCTATTCTAGTGATGATGAAATTAGTAGTGATAATGATGATATGATTGTTGGACTAGATAGGAAAACTGCTACAAAAATGAAATTTTTACTTGATCAACTTGTTGAGAAGGAGAGGTTGATACATTGTCAAGAGGACATGATCATCTCCCAAAAGGAGGAACATGTCAAACTTGACAAGCTTCTAGAACTTGAAAAGGAACGAAGCAATTCACTAGAGCTTGAGTTAGCCTCAAGCAAGGAAACTTGCTTGGAGTTAACCGACTCAAATGCTGCAATCAAGAACCAACTTGCTCACCTGATCAAGGTTAACAAGATCCTTGAAGTGCAAGTTGAGTCACTCAAGCAAGGTGAACCTTCATCCTCTTCAAGTTCACCTTCTCAACCCACTAAAACTATGGTTGCTTCTACTTGTAGATGCAATAAAATTGACATCAGTTTGAAAGACAAGCCAACCTCTGCAAAGGATAAGCATCCTACCCAAAGTGGCATATTTGACAAGGAGAAGATCAAATATGCACGCAGTGCATACTTGGTCCAAAGACCTCCAAATGTCAAATATGGCATTGGTTATTCTTATGGTTAAAAGCAACATGCTAAAAGCCATAAGAATAACAAGGGGGGGTTGCGTTTGTAAAGGGAAGACCCTCTCAAACTGAAAAAATTAGGACTAGTCCGGTCGGGGTCCGGACAAGTCCGGTCCTCAGGACAAGTCCGGCCTCCCAGACTAGTCCTGTATATAAACAACAATAGTTATTGTTTAGAACTTTTGAAGCCTCGTATGTCTTAATGAGAAATAATTTTGGCAAAGTTTATGCATATTATGTTGGGCCACACCGTGAGAACACCATGTCTCATGTGTGGGTGCCCAAATGTCTTGTAACTAACCTCCAAGGACCCAAGCAAGCTTGGGTACCTAAAACCAAGGCATAAATTGTTTTTGCAGGCCTATTCCTCCTGTGGATCTAAATGGGTGTTAGGCAGTGGCTGCACCAACCATATGACCGGAGAAAGAAGAATGTTCGTGGAATGTGAAGAGAATGAGGATCCAAACGAGGGCATCTATTTTGGAGATAATAGCCAAGGAAAGGTGCTCGGTACCGGTAAAATTGCCATATCATCTAAACACACTCTTTCTCATGTATTTCCTTAGATTATAACTTGCTGTCCATATCTCAATTATGTGACAAAGGTTATAATTGCTTGTTCACTAACGAGGGTGTGACCGTTTCTAGGAGGAGTGATGGTTCCATTGCATTCAAGGGTATGTTAAAGGGAAAGCTCTACCTTGTTGACTTCAACAAGGATAAAGCTGAACATGACACATGCTTGATTGCAAAAACCAACATGGGTTGGCTGTGGCATAGACGGCTAGCGCATGTTGGTATGAGGAACCTTCAAAAACTCCTCAAGGGCGATAACATCCAAGGTTTAAATGATGTTGTTTTTTGAGAAAGACAGGCCTTGTAGCGCATGCCAAGACGAAAAGCAAGTTGGAGCACCTCACCCCGCCAATAATGTCATGACTACAACAAGACCGCTCGAGCTACTTCACATGGACTTGTTTGGTCCAATTGCCTACATCAGCATCAGTGGTAACAAATTTGGTTTAGTAGTTGTTGATGATTTTTCTCGCTTTACTTGGGTTTTCTTTTTGCATGATAAGTCAAAAACACAAGGAATACTCGAGAAGTTCTTCAAGCGAGCTCAAAATGAATTCTCATTGACAATCAAGAACATTCGAAGCGACAACGACACGGAGTTCAAGAACACACAAGTGGAGGAGTAGCTTGATGAAGAAGGCATAAAGCATGAGTTTTCAGCCCCGTCTCCCCACAACAAAACAGAGTTGCCGAAAGAAAGAACCGAACACTCATAGAGATGGCAAGAACAATGCTCGATGAGTACAAGACCTCGGATCGATTTTGGGCGGAAGTGACTAACACCTCTTGCTACGCCACAAATCGACTTTATCTTCATCGACTACTCAAGAAGACATCCTATGAGCTACTCACCGGTAACAAACCCAATATTTCATATTTTAGAGTTTTCGGTTCTCCATGTTATATTTTAAACAAGAAGCCCAGGACTTCAAAGTTCGCTTCAAAGTCCAATGAAGGTTTCTTGCTTCGTTATGATTCAAACACTTACGCCTATTGTGTTTTCAACAAGAACTCCAGACATGTTGAAGTAGCACGTGATGTAGTGTTCGATGAAACTAATGGCTCCCAAAAGGAGAAAGCTGATCCATGTGTACTAGGTAAAGAAGAAGCTCCTTGTCAAGCATTGAAAAGAATGGCCTTAGGTGACGTTCGACCACAAGAGTCACCTCTACACGTGCATGAGGAAGATGAACCACAAGAGGAGGTCAACGATCAAGGGAGAGCTTCCACACAAGATCAACCACAACAATACGAAGATAATCAACAAGTCAACGAAGGCAACCATTTAGGGGGAGAAGAAGATGATCATGAAGATACAACGCCTCAAGTGCCACACCCAAGAGTACATCAATGCGTCCAAAGGGATCACCCAATCGACAATATCATCGGTTACATCCAAAAGGGAGTAACCACTAGATCTGGTATAGCTAACTTTTGTGAACACTATTCGTTTGTATCCTTTTTGGAACCGCGCAGGGTTGAGGATGCATTGAAGGACCCGGACTGGGTGGTGGCAATGCAAGAAGAGTTGAACAACTTCAAGCGGAACGAGGTGTGGGAACTCGTGGCAAGACCCAATGCAAACATTGTCGGCACCAAGTGGGTCTTCCGCAACAAACAAGATGAACATGGGGTGGTGACAAGGAACAAGGCATGACTTGTGGCCAAAGGGTATTCACAAGTCGAAGGTTTGGATTTCGATGAAACCTTTGATCCCGTAGCTAGACTTGAATCTATTAGAATATTACTTGCATATGCTACTCACCATGATTTCAAGCTCTATCAAATGTATGTGAAAAGCGCCTTCCTCAACGGACCAATCAAGGAGGTGGTGTACGTGGAGCAACCCCTCGGGTTTGAAGACAAAGAGTTTCCTGACCACATATTTAAATTGCGTAAGGCTCTCTACGGCCTCAAACAAGCTCCTAGAGCTTGGTATGAGTGTCTTAGAGATTTCTTAATTGAAAATGGCTTTAAGATTGGCAAAGTATATTATACACTATTTACAAAGAATCTTGACAATGATATTTTTATTTGTCAAATTTACATTGATGATATAATCTTTGGATCAACTAATCAATCTTTTTGTGAGGAATTTAGTAAAATCATGACAGATAGGTTTAAAATGTCAATGATGGCAGAACTAAAGTACTTCTTGGGATTCCAAGTGCGGCAACAAAAGGAAGGGACGTTCATAAGCCAAACCAAGTACACGCAAGACATACTCAAGAAGTTTGGTATGGACAAGGCGAAGCCTATAAAGACTCCCATGGCAACAAATGGCCACTTGGATCTCAATGAAGATGGACCTAGCGTCGACCAAAAGGTATATCGCTCCATGATTGGATCTCTACTCTATTTGTGTGCATCTAGGCAAGAAATTATGTTAAGTGTATGTTTGTGTGCAAGATTTCAAGCCAACCCTAAGGAGTGTCACTTGACAGCCGTAAAAAGGATCTTGAGATATTTAGTTCATACACCCAACCTTGGTCTTTGGTACCCAAAAGGCTCAAAATTCAATCTCATTGGTTACTCCGATGTTGATTATGCCGGATGCAAAGTAGATAGAAAAAGTACCTCCGGTACATGCCAATTCCTAGGGTGATCCTTGGTTTCTTGGTCCTCCAAGAACCAAAATTCCATTGCCTTATCCACAGCCGAAGCGGAGTATGTTGCAGCCGGGAGTTGTTGTGCACAACTCCTTTGGATGCGACAAACTCTAAGGGATTTCGGTTACAATATGAACCGTATTCCACTCCTTTGTGATAATGAGAGTGCCATTAAAATTGCCCATAATCTCGTTGAGCACTCTAGAACCAAACACATAGACATAAGGCATCACTTCATGAGAGACCACTCATTGAAAGGAGATATAGCCATTTCCCATGTCAACACCCAAAAGCAATTGGCCGACATATCCATCAAGCCACTTGATGAAAAGCGCTTTTGTGAACTCTGAAATGAGCTAAACATCCTTGATGCTCGGAGTGTGGCTTGAAATGTTGCACACCTGTGTGAATTCTTCAAAATATGTTGACTGGTTTGTGAAAATCATCTCTCTCAATTTTCTTCCGAAAACTATGTTAATTATTAGATCTTGGTGAATTATTATCATTGCTTGATTGTTGTATGCTACTGATCATATTCATCAAGATTATTTGATTTGATTTGCCACCCTATTTTCCATATATGTACCTTCAAATATATATGAATGGGCTAAGCAATTCTTGCCTGGTGACCATGGACTAGTCCATGGTTACCCGGACTAGTCCGCCCATGCAGACTAGTCCGTGGAGTGCCAGTTAGGCCGGACTAGTCCGGTAGACAACGGACTAGTCCAATATAGTGCTCTGGAAAAGTTTGGACTAGTCCGGTCATCTCCGGACTTGTCCGATTTTTCGTGTCCTTAACCCTAGCCACCGCCAAACCCTAATTTCTTCACCTCCACTCTTGTCTCGCGCGTTCTCTCTCTTCCACTCAAGCTCCCAAGGCGATTTTGCGTCCCCTCCACCAAAAAGCTCCGCATATGGGTGGAGATCAAGCTTCCTTGCTCGAAGATTGAAGTTCTCGGACAAGTCTGGACTTCAACACCTCCCTCTTCGAAAATCAATCGATTTCTTTGGTAATTTTCACCCGAACCCTAGAAATCCCAAATTTCTTCATTGTTGATCAAATAGCCTAGCATATTTCACTATATACATGCCTCCTTGATGTATTATGTCTATGCTACGCTTGTTGTGCATTAGGAATCAACATTTGTCCAGTCTCTTAGGTTTTTGAGGATGAATACTGGACTAGTCCGGTCCATGCACGGAGAAGTCTGGTCCCCCGGACTAGTCTGTGCCTGTACACCGGACAAGTCCGACTTTTCTGAACTCAAAACCTAACTTTTCAATTCCTCAAAGCAATTCCTTGCTATCCTTTCACACCTATGCCTTGTACCATTCATTCTCATTCATGCCAATCATTCTCAGGTCATGTCGAGCTCGAACAATGAAGTTTCCGACTTTGACGCCGAGATGGACCACAAGGTGGCACCTCAAACCTCGACGGGTCTTGGCAAGAAGCGCCAAGAAAGACCTTCCAAGCCAGCTCCGTCTCCTCCACAGGCTCGGAGGAAAGTGCTAGCGAAGAAGCCGGCCTCCAAGGTGCCAGCTTCTAGGGCTACCACCGGTGGTGGCCCTAGCTTGACAAGTGCCCGCCTAGCCAAAGGCAAGGACAAAGGGATAGCAACGGGTCCAGTTGGCTCGTTGAAGCTGCATGCTCTGAGGGAAGGGGTCCAGGACCCCACTGAAGAGAAGTTCAACGGGAAAGGCAGTGAATCGGCAGCAAAGTTCAGAAGCATTGATTGGTATGGCCGACCAAAGCAAGCCGCCGATGGAAGATTTTGGTGCAACTTCCATGCAGATTTCTACAAATCTGTGTATCTCTCAATGAAGACACTGGTTAGGCGCAGTCAATGGATTGATTGGGCACACTTTGAGAAGAAGGGCTGCTCCCCATTCACTGAAGTGGTGGAAGCTATTGAGAGGCATGGCCTGAAGGATCTCTTTGCCTTCAGGAACAACTGGAATGATGAGGTCATAGCACAATTCTTTGCAACATGCCATTTCTCAAGTGAAGATCAGGAAAGTGTTACTTGGATGACTCATGGATCCAAGTACAGTATCGCTCAAGAGGATTTTGCAAGTCTGCTTCATCTTGACACCTACAGACGTGACAGCTTAATCATCCATAACATAGGTGTCATTGAGAAGGATTGGATGAAGTTCCTATAAATGCCAAACTCCAAGTTCAACCCCCCATCCACGAAGACATGAAACCGTTCTTTGTGGTTCTCAATACAGTCTTGAGGAAGACCATCGCTCCCAAGGATGGAGATGCCGGGAGTGTGCAGGGTTATCTCTGGACATTGATGAGAGTGATAAGCAAGGACCGCCAGTTTGATGTGGCAGACTACATCTGGAATGACATGGTCAACATATCCTGCACACCCAATAAGTCTTGTGGGTATGCCCCATATCTGATGTTTGTGATCGAGAAGGTCCCCGGGATTGAATTTGTCAAGGATGTGGAGCATGTTCTCTTGAGGCCTCAAATGCCTCAGAAGCCAAGTGTCCAAGTTTCTCCCTCACCGGCCTCCAGTCCTGAGGCACCGACAAGAAGGACTGAAGATGTAGAGTTGCTCCTACCAGTAGGGCAGCCCCTCAAAAGGGATCAGCCAGTGGGATCTTCAAATACCTGGCTACCATCTTCGCTTCCTGGAAAAAGGCCGAAGTGAAGGCCCATAAGCTCAAAAAGAGAAGAAAGGAAGATATGAAGTATGTGAAAGCAAATGTGAAGCAACGAGTGGCTCCGCACCTCCTCCTCCTCCTTCTCATCAGCCCGAAGACGACGATGAAGACGATGAGAGGACTGACAGCAAAGAGTGAAGACCTTAGGACCCTCATCTCCTTTTTGGTGTCTTGATGCCAAAGGGGGAGAGATTGAGGTGGAGTCTTAGCCTTAGCTTTAGGATGCGAGGAGAGAGCTCTCTTGTATGCTTTTTGACTATTTTGTGGGTTGTAAAGCTTTAACTATGTTCTTAAGTTAATTATGGTTCTGTGATGCAATGCTTGATCAATTTGAGAAGTATTTGCTGAAATTTGTGATTTTGCTCCTAGAATGTCATATATGCTTGCTTTTGGTTAAACAATGTCAATTATGTAATTCTCACTATTTAAATGTACTTAGTTATGCAACCCACCATAAAGAATGCACATATGGATTATGTTTACACTGCTTGATGTAGACTCATATGTGCATACTTTATGAAAATCTCAATTTTTATCATATTTTGTGAAATCTCAATTGGTTGTCATCAATCACCAAAAAGGGGGAGATTGAAAGTGCATCTAGGAATCCCTTGTGGGTTTTGGATGATTTATGACAAGCAAATGAGATCCTAACCTATTTGTTGAGATGATCATAGGTTTTAATAGCAAAATAAGCAAAGTGCCAAAAAGAAGGGAGAATGAGGAGCAAAGTGGAAATGAGCTCAAGGAAGAAGAATAGTAGATCATTGTGTATGGAGTGTGTTAAGGAAACACACCCCAAGAGCTCAATCACAATTAAACACACACATAGCACAAAGTTACACAGGACCGGACTAGTCCGAATGTCACTAGACTAGTCCAATATCCTCTCTGCACAAAATCGGACAAGTCCGATATCCATTGGACTAGTCCGCTATCTTTCTGACTAGAATCGGACTAGTCCTCCCCAGTGCAGACCAACACTTCACAAGTCACACAAAATCGGACAAGTCCGATCACCACCGGACTAGTCCGATTTTCATTCTGATCTAAATCGGACAGGTCCGATATTAGCATGGACTAGTCCGAAAAAACCTCTTATCTAAATCGGACAAGTCCTCCAAGTGCGGACTTGTCCAACTCACTTGGGGTTTCACATATCCGGACAAGTCCGATGACTATCGGACTAGTCTGAAGATTTCCAGAAGCAAAATCGGACAAGTCCGCTCCTAACCGGACTAGTCCGATATTTCGGGACACTTAGGGTTTGCTACACACAGCACACCGGACTAGTCCGGTGTCCACCACGGACTAGTACGATCTTTTTAAACCCTAACGGTCACTTTTAGAAACCCCATATAAATAGAGGTGCACGGCCCAACTTTAACCACTCTCGAACCCTAGCGCCGTCACACCTCCCAAGTGCCTCAAAAACCACATCTCTCCACGAAATCAAGTGCAACAAAGATCAATCCTTTGAGGATTCACTCTAGATCATTGGAGAGACACGTTCAACACTCATTGAGCTCTTGGTTTGATTCTCTAACACACTCCTGTGATTTCATTGTAATCTTTTGAGTGTGTTCTTTGTGTTATTTCGTGTTGTAATCTAGGGGAGCCCTCAACGTGTGAGAAGGCCCCTTTGAATTCGGTTATTCACCCCTTCGTGATAAGTGGAAGAGGATTGGCCTTCATGGTGATCTGACGACGGTAGGGTTGGAGAAGACCCGGTCCTTTTGTGGACTCCTCAACGTGGATGTAGGTTGCCTTTGTGGGAGCGGAACCACAGGATAAATCCTTGTGTATTGCTTGATGTTCATTGTTCTTATTCATCACAACAATCTAGGGTTTCAATCATTATTGCACTCTTTACGTTGAATCATTAAATATAAGATTCAATTGTGGTATACCCTAGTACATAATCTTGCAACACTTCATCTGAATGTATATTTCTGCTGCATACATCGAAGAATCAAATTAATCAATCAAACTTAATCAACCTAGTCGGTACACACCAGACTAGTCTGCACTTTACCGGACTAGTCCGATATCTGTGGTATTGAACTGGTTGTTAAGTATTGCAGGTTTCGACAAATTTAAAAAAGGCCTATTCACCCCCCCTCTAGGCCACAATCAAAATAGGAGACAAAAATGGATGATGAGCTCAAAGGAGATCGTCTCTGATTTGTTTAAAAGAGACGAGCCCGCTTCAGCAAGGATCTGACATGGCTCGGTTGAACATACAAGGAGACGTGTTACTATACAGCCCGTCTCAGTTAAGTAAGCGTCCGAGACACGCATGCTTCTCTGACAAACGGGAGACGGGCTTTATTATAGTGCGACTCATATTTGTATTGTATCTGAAATGAGCTTTCCTTAGCATCCGTCTCGTTTTATAATCAAAGCGGGCGCGTCTTCCATACCCACCGGTCCAGCACGTCTCCTTTTGTCATGGAAGCGGGCTCGTCTCCCATTCCCTCTATAGAGAGACGATTGTTAAATATGTTCGTCTCGATTTTATGTTGCCCTTCTATGAGCTCGCAGCTATGGCAGAACAAGTGGCTGCAAAATATGCCCTGTTCTTGCTCTGTTCTTTCACTTTTTGGAGGCGCCCTTCTAAAAATCTTGCGTTGATTATCAGTGGCCCTTAAAAAAAAGGGTTAGTTCTCTCCTCCTCTCCTGTTCTTTACTATTTTTTTACCCCTTTAGATCTTGACTATCAGTGGCTTCAAATTTCTTTGATTCAGCTCTTCTTTTCTGTACGTAGATGTCGTCGGATCAAAGTTGGATGTACTGGCCGCGCCTTTGCAATGAATATATCAAAGGGGTAGATGCATTTATCGATTCTGCGAAGAAAGACATGTTGGACAACATTAAAGGGACTATTTGTTGTCCTTGCAAATATTGCAAGAATGAGAAGAGATATCGCACAGATGAAGTGTTGAGGTCACATTTGATCACGCATGGATTCATGGTGGATTATCGATGTTGGAACAAACATGGGGAGGAGGAGATTAATGAAACAGAGATGAGAGATTTATATCTAGAGAGGGAGGTCCTTACATGTGTTGAAGTATATCATGACGACGATGTGAACGAGCCAAATATATCAGGGTTCACCGATGACGACATTGAGTTTCAGGTGCATAACATAGAGACGGTATGCAATATCAAGAGACATGGTGACGATGATCAGTATAGTAATGGTGAACTTGCAAATTACAAGACAATGATCGAAGACTCGAAGAAGCCATTGTATCATGGTTGTGCGGCAAAGTACACCAAACTGTTTGCGATGATAAAACTTTTCAGTTGAAGGCAAGCAACAGATGGACTAATTTTAGTTTTAAGGAATTGTTGACGCTTCTTAAGGACATGTTACCCCAAGGCAACACGGTCCCTACGACTGTTTATGAGGCAAAACAAATAATTTGTCCACTGGGTTTGGAGGTGGAGAAAATCCACGCGTGCAAGAATGATTGCATTCTATATCGTGGACCTGAGTACGAAACCCACTTGTGGAGTCGATCGATTCAATCATAGGAAAGACGACAGTGATGACAAGAACTACAATAGAAGAAAAAGAGGACCTAAAAAGGTGTTTTGGAACTTGTCGAAGTGTTCTTACGACACTTCCCCAGAACTGCTTTTAGAGCAGCCCATGGAGGTTCTTGATCGGCGGGGGCTTAGTCCTCATGTGAGGTTGCGCGTATGAGAGATGTGTGAGAAGGTGGTTTTTACGTGGTTCGAGCCGCTAGAGTGTAATACCCTACTCCACGGTGTGTATTGTATTTCTGGAGAGCGTGCTCCCCTGGGTGTGAATGGTCTGTGAGGCTGGATTCGACCTCCTTTTGTAATGGTGGTGGTCCGGTCCTTTTATAGACAAGGGCAGATGCCTTACAAGTGGGGTCTGGGGTCCGACAGGTGGCCCTGGGGCGATCTTATCCTAATGATCTAAGGCTTCTCGCATAAGCTGCCTCTAACCGCGGTTTGAAGACCCATCGTCTTACCGCGTCGGACACCAGTGTTTATGTGTAGTCATTGATGATGGCAAGGAATGTATCATCCATCTGTCTTGTCGCCGTAAGCTACCCACTTGGTGAAGTGGGATAGGCCTGCGGCACCTTCACTGCAATTTGACTAGATGTAGCGGTACCTGACAGGGACGTGTGCCGCACGTGTGCGCTTGGGGAAGGCGCATGCCTTCAATGCGCGACTGGACATGATGTGCTGCCCTTTATTCTTCGGAGCCCACGACCCATTGCAGGTCGTGGGACACATGCCAGCTCCGGATCCCTCCTCGGTGGGAGCAAGAGTCTGGAGTGGAGGACGCATGGCAGCTCTAGAGCCCTCCTCGGTGGGAGCAAGGGCCTGGAGTCGAAGGACGTGTGGCATCTCCGGAGCCCTCCTCGATGGGAGCAAGGGCTCGGAGCTGGAGGACGCATGGCAGCTTTGGATCCCTCCTCGGTGGGAGGAAGGGCTCGGAGCCGAAGGACGCATGGCAGTTCCAGAGCCCTCCTCTATGGGAGCAATGTCCTGGAGCCAGAGGACGTGTGGCAGCTTCGGATTCCTCCTCGGTGGGAATAGGGGCTCGAAGCCGGAGGACGCATGGCAGCTCGAGAGCCCTCCTCAGTGGGAGCAAGGGCCCGGATCAGAGCCAGAGGACGCGTGGCAGCTCCTGAGCCCTCATTAGCGGAGAGGCTGGGTCCGAAGCTTCTTCTAGCTTGTACGCAGGGGTACCTAGTCTGAAGGATACTGATAGTGGCCCCAAGGCCCACCTCAGGAGAGGTGATGATCCTGCAGGTGGGGCCTTCATCTTGTCTTGTAGAAGTGATGCCATTGGGCCCCCTGGGGGGTGCATGAGTTTGCAAAAATGACATAGGCAGTGTGACGCCCGATTTCGAAAAATGAACCAAGCTAACGCATATGTGTGCCTAGGATGTTCAACACACATACACGAGTGCATTCACAAAAGATATACAAAAAATTACCACAGATCAAATTATTAAATAAGTACTTTTATTACACAATTCAAAATATTCTCGAATAAGAGTTCTAATGAAGATTAATGACAAGTTCAACTAATGCAGCGGAAATAAACTAATTAAGCAAACTAAGCAAACTAAGAAAAAGGGATAGCACAGCTCCAATAACACCACAGGCAATGCTGACGGTAGACACGGCCTAGAACTCCGCATTATCGCCATTAAACCCACAATCCTGATCTGCAACTGTTGGGGGGGGATTGCAAGAGTGAGTACATGTCGTACTCAGCAAGTGTGGAAAGTATGACATGTGGCTAATTCAAATGACAACAATAATAATGGCTAAGTGCTGAAAAGTACAGTAAAGCCATTTGGAAAAGTGATGTATCATATTTATGTGAAGTAAACCCATCATAAACTATGTAACCATCATAATACCAGTCCATAATTCACCATTACCAATAACCATAATCAATGTCATAAACCATGATTCCATCCCATAACCATAACCATAACCATAATATCAACCATAACCATTACCAAACCATAATCATCCCAAATCCCAAGTTCCCTCTAATCATGTAGGTCATCCAGGCGCTCATAACCGGGAGCACGGCTATCATGATAGTTTGAAAGACACTGCAATGGTTGTACCACTTTACCCACATATTTGTGATTTCATCACCTTTCGGTGACTAAGAACCTCTATGTTGCCCTGTTACACTTCCGTTGTTGTGCGGCCAACAGATCACAAAATAGCCTTTCAAAAGGGACTACTAGTATGTACGGGCCCACTATGGTTTCACCGGCAGGTTTGAATCTCCATTCTCCCACCCACGGGCCCCCTCGTGTGCCATGCAGATCCCAGGGCAGTCCTCCTTGACTCCCATTCCCCGCGCCATCCAATGGTCCATACAATACTAGCAGCGCTCCTAATTATTCAGCTACGCCGCACCCATACTTGGCCTTGTGGTAGCACTTTTGTCCTGGCATATTCTTGCATGAACTGGTCCTTAGATCTAAGGCAAGTAAAACCACCATATCTTCCAACCCATTCCACAAAACCATGCTTGCTTAGATCTCCTAAATTCCATGTTGCTAAATTAATCATAATCTTATTACCATCCCAAGTTGTCATAATTAAAGTTGTAAACCACATTATTTAAGTTACCCATAACCCATGTAGCGATGCGGTGCAAAAAGAAAAATACCCATACCCGACTCAACATGTATATCCCGTCGACAAGGGATGGCAAACAACGCAAGTAAACTCCTACGTATGGGTTTCCCATCATATTGACACAAGCATGCAAGTTTGCAAACAAAACATTTAATAAAACGGGATCAATATGATCAACGACACTTGCCTTGCTCCGACGGATGGGGTTTCTCAAGCGCTTCAATGACTTGGTTTTGGAAATCCTCGTATGTGACCTCCTGAGCACTTCCCTCTGCTCGCGATCACACATACAAGAAAATACATACAAATCAACATGATGCACACACATTAATCAACATGCGATGATATGCATGCATGCAAAGTTCATTAATTAATTAACTACGGTTGTTTATTAATTAGATGCGACTAGTTCATACGTGTTCATACGAGTTTACGGGGTTTTAGCGAGAATTAGTGCTGCTGAAAATAAAAAGATGATGCAACTAAAATCAATTTACGTCTATTAGATCTAATACGTCGCTAAAATTCGCATCGGAAAAACAAAATCTACCGTAGATGCGATGGCTTTGAAGATCGCGGGATGGGGACGTCGCGTAGACGAAGTGGATGGTACAACGGTCCTCCTGCGGCACGACGACGACGACGATCTCCAGCAGACGACGGCGCCCTCCTCTTTTTGTTCCTCTTCCTCCTCTTTTTTTCTTTCCTTTTCTTCTCTCTGGTGGTGCAGCCCTCTGGTAGTTTTTCCCTACGTTGCTACGGTTTTTCTCTTGATCTGGCGGCGTGGCTTCCTGGTACCGAGAAAACTACGAAACCCTACCGGGGTATTTATAGCTGGCGGTAGGGACGCGAACGGTACTGAGGTTGCGGCCGACTCGGCCTGGGAATGCACGGGCGGCGGGGCTGGCGCTAGGCGCGCTGCAGCGTGGGGTCAAGGTGCGGGCGGGGCCAGGGCAGGTCGGTGCGGGCGAGCGGGTCAACGCGAGGGCTCGCGGGGGCGGCCGGGGGCACGTGGCTTGCGCGTGCGTGCGGGCGTCGGGGTGCGCGGCTGGCGCGCGTGCTGGCGGCGCGCGGTGGGGCTAGCGGGTGGGGCGCGGTGCGGGGCCGGCACGGGGGTCGCGCGCTGGGGCGTGCTGGCTGGGCCGTCGGCTAGGTCGGTGGGTGCTGCTCCGTTTTTTTTCTTTTTTACATATATTATTATATTATTATTTATATTTTATATTTTATTTTTTATATATATTATTTATTTATATATATTTTTTATATTGTTAATTATTATTTGTTTCTCTTTTTATGTATATATATATTTATCTTTTATTTTCCTATTATTTGTTATTCTTTTATTTTATTTATTTAGTTATTTACTTAGTTAAAGTTATATTTTTTTTCTTTCTTTATGTTTGTTATTTATTAAATTATTCTTAGCACGTTATTGTTTCTTTCTTTCATAATAAATTTTCTTTTCTTTATTTCTTTCATTCCATATTTATTATGCCAATTTAATTTCTTTTAATGTACTTACTCTGGTAAATAAATTTCTTGTAGCTTATTTATTTTGGTAATAAATTTTCAATACATGAGGATGAATGCAAAATGCAAAATGCAATATGAGATGCATATATTTTATATTTTTATTTATAAAAACAATTTCCTCCCATTATTAACTCTAAATTCCCATTTAAATTTTTAATTTGCCGAAACTCGAAGATCAGGGTGTTACAATTCTACCCCCCTTAAAATGAATCTCGCCCTCAAGATTCGGATAGGTGGAAGAAGAGATTTGGAAATAAAAATTTTGAAATCCCTTTCATATTTAAATTAGCCAAGTTTGAAAATTTTGGGATGTTACAAATCTACCCCCCTTAAAGAATCTCTCCCTCGAGATTCAGACGGATTAGAGGAGAGATGAGAAAACTCTTGATAACATCTTCACGCTTCCATGTAGGTTCATCTGGGGTTATGAATCTTCTTGTAGTGCCAATCTTCCATGGAAGTAGAGACAGAATGAAGATAGAAGGAATCCCAACATATATGCATGCATCAAGGGATATGAAACTAAACAACTAACTATACTAGCCTATATGGACATGGCAATGCTAAAGCATCCCAAAATCCTCTATTAAGCACACAAGCAACCAATATATATAGCAACCAACACACCAAGCAAAAACACATCGATTTCTAAGTGCTCCTATGTGCTCTAAAGTGTCCATTCTATCTAGGCTGCATCCGACGGTCAACCTGGCTCTGATACCAATCTGTGACGCCCGGTTCCGAAAAATGAACCAAGCTAATGCATATGTGTGACCAGGATGTTCAACACACATACACGAGTGCATCCACAAAAGATATACAGACAATTACCACAGCTCAAATTATTAAATAAGTAATTTTATTACACAATTCCAAATATTCTCGAATACAAGCTCTAATGAAGATTAATGACAAGTTCAACTAATGCAGTAGAAATAAACTAATTAAGCAACTAAGCAAACTAAGCAAAAGGGATAGCGCAGCTCCAATAACACCACAGGCAAAGCTGACGGTAGACACGGCCTAGAACTCCGCATTATCGCCATTAAACTCACAATCCTGACCTACAACCGTTGGGGGGGGGGGGGAGATTGCAAGAGTGAGTACATGTCGTACTCAGCAAGTGTGGAAAGTATGACATGTGGCTGATTCAAATGACGACAATAATAATGGCTAAGTGCTGAAAAGTATAGTAAAACCATTTGGAAAAGCAATGTATCATATTTATGTGAAGTAAACCCATCATAAACTATGTAACCATCATAATACCAGTCCATAATTCACCATTACCAATAACCATAATCAATGTCATAAACCATGATTCCATCCCATAACCACAACCATAACCATAATATCAACCATAACCATTACCAAACCATAATCATCCCAAATCCCAAGTTCCCTCTAATCATGTAGGTCATCGAGGAGCTCGTAACCGGGAGCACGACTATCATGATAGTTTTAAACACTCTGCAGAGGTTGTACCACTTTACCCACATGTTCGTGATTTCATCACCTTTCGGTGACTAAGAACCTCTATGTTTCCCTGTCACACTTCCATTGGTGTGCGGCCAAGAGATCACAAAATAGCCTTTCAAAAGGGACTACTAGTATGTACGGGCCCACTAAGGTTTCACCGGCAGGTTTGAATCTCCATTCTCCCACCCACGGGCCCCCTCGTGTGCCATGCGGATCCCAAGGCAGTCCTCCTCAACTCCCATTCCCCGCGCCATCCAATGGTCCATATAATACTAGCAGCGCTCCTAATTATTCAGCTACGCGGCACCCATATTTGGCCTTGTGAAGGCACTGTTGTCCTGGCATATTCTCGCATGAAGCGGTCCTTAGATCTAAGGCAAGCAAAACCACCATATCTTCCAACCCATTCCACAAAACCATGCTTGCTTAGATCTCCCAAATTCCATGTTGCCAAATTAATCATCATCTTATTACCATCCCAAGTTGTCGTAATTAAAGTTGTAAACCATATTATTTAAGTTACCCATAACCCAAGTAGCGATGTGGTGCAAAAAGAAAAATACCCATACCCGACTCATCATGTATATCCCGTCGACAAGGGGTGGCAAACAACGCTAGTAAACTCCTACGTATGGGTTTCCCATCATATTGACACAAGCATGCAGGTTCGCAAACAAAACATTTAATAAAACAGGATCAATATGATCAAGGACACTTGCATTGCTCCGACAGATGGGGTTGCTCAAGCGCTTCAAAGTCTTGGTTTTGGAAATCCTCGTATGCGACCTCTTGAGCACTTCCCTCTGCTCGCGATCACACATACAAGAAAATACATACAAATCAACATGATGCACACACATTAATCAACATGCGATGATATGCATGCATGCAAAGTTCATTAATTAATTAACTACGGTTGTTTATTAATTAGATGCGACTAGTTCATACGTGTACATACGAGTTTACGGGGTTTTAGCGAGAATTAGTGCTGCTGAAAATAAAAAGACGATGCAACTAAAATCAATTTACGTCTATTAGATCTAATAAATCGCTAAAATTCGAATCGGAAAAACAAACCCTACTGTAGATGTGATGGCTTCAAAGATCGCAGGATGGGGACGACGCGTAGACGAAGTGGATGGTGCAACGGTCCTCCTGTGGCACGACGACGACAACGCGACGACGACGATGACGATCTCTAGCGGACAACGGCGCCCTCCTCTTTTTGTTCTTCTTCCTCCTCTTTTTTGCTCTCCTTTTCTTCTCTCTGGTGGTGCAGCCCTCTGGTGGTTTTTCCCTACGTTGTTACGGTTTTTCTCTTGATCTGGCGGTGTGGCTTCCTGGTACCGAGAAAACTATGAAACCCTATCGGGGTATTTATAGCCGACGGTAGGGACAGCCCGTCGATACCGGGGTTGCGGCCGACTCGGGCTGGGAATGCACGGGTGGCGGGGCTGGCGCTTGGTGCGCTGCAGCGTGGGGTCAAGGCGTGGGCAGGTCGGCGTGGGCGAGCGGGTCAATGCGAGGGCTCGCGGCGGCGACCAGGGGCACGTGGCTGGCGTGTGCGTGCGGGCGCCGGGGTGCGGGGCTGGCGCGCGTGCTGGCGGCGCGCGGTGGGGCTAGCAGGCGGGGCGCGGTGCGGGGCCAGCACGGGGGTCGCGCGCTTGGGCTGGCTGGCTGGGTCGTCGGCGAGGCCGGCGGGTGCTGCTCCGTTTTTTTTCCTTTTTACATATATTATTATATTATTATTTATATTTTATTTTTTATTTTTTATATATTATTTATTAATATATATTTTTTATATTGTTAAATATTATTTGTTTCTCTTTTTATGTATATATATATATTTATCTTTTATTTTCCTATTATTTGTTATTCTTTTATTTCATTTATTTAGTTATTTACTTAGTTAAAGTTATATTTTTTTATTTCTTTATGTTTGTTATTTATTAAATTATTCTTAGCAACTTATTGTTTCTTTCTTTCATAATAAATTTTCTTTTCTTTATTTCTTTCATTCCATATTTATTATGCCAATTTAATTTCTTTTAATGTACTTACTCTGGTAAATAAATTTCTTGTAGCTTATTTATTTTGGTAATAAATTTTCAATACATGAGGATGAATGAAAATTGCAAAATGCAATATGAGATGCATATATTTTATATTTTTAGTTATAAAAACAATTTCCTCCCATTATTAACTCTAAATTCCCATTTAAATTTTTAATTTGCCGAAACTCGAAAATCAGGGTGTTACAATTCTACCCCCCTTAAAATGAATCTCGCCCTCAAATTCGGATAGGTTGAAGAAGAGACTTGGAAATAAAAATTTTGAAATCCCTTTCATATTTAAATTAGCCAAGTTTGAAAATTTTGAGATGTTACAAATCTACCCCCCTTAAAGAATCTCGCCCTCGAGATTGGGACGGATTAGAGGAGAGATGAGAAAACTCTTGATAACATCTTCACGCTTCCATGTAGCTTCATCTGGGGTTATGAATCTTCTTGTAGTGCCAATCTTCCATGGAAGTAGAGACAGAATGAAGATAGAAGGAATCCCAACATATATGCATGCATCAAGGGATATGAAACTAAACAACTAACTATACTAGCCTATATGGACATGGCAAAGCTAAAGCACCCCAAAATCCTCTATTAAGCACACAAGCAACCAATATATATGGCAACCAACACACCAAGCAAAAACACATCGATTCCTAAGTGCTCCTATGTGCTCTGAAGTGTCCATTCTATCTAGGCTGCATCCTACGGTCAACCTGGCTCTGATACCAATCTGTGATGCCCGGTTCCGAAAAATGAACCAAGCTAACGCATATGTGTGCCCAGGATGTTCAACACACATACACGAGTGCATTCACAAAAGATATACAGACAATTACCACAGCTCAAATTATTAAATAAGTACTTTTATTACACAATTCCAAATATTCTCGAATACAAGCTCTAATGAAGATTAACGACAAGTTCAACTAAAGCAGCGGAAATAAACTAATTAAGCAACTAAGCAAACTAAGCAAAAGGGATAGCGCAACTCCAATAACACCAGAGGCAAATCTGACGGTAGACACGGCCTAGAACTCCGCATTATCGCCATTAAACTCAAAATCCTGACCTACAACTGTTGGGGGGAGATTGCAAGAGTGAGTACATGTCATACTCAGCAAGTGTGGAAAGTATGACATGTGGCTGATTCAAATGACGACAATAATAATGGCTAAGTGCTGAAAAGTACAGTAAAACCATTTGGAAAAGCAATGTATCATATTTATGTGAAGTAAACCCATCACAAACTATGTAACCATCATAATACCTGAAAGTGCATCTAGGACTCCCTTGTGGGTTTTGGATGATTTATGACAAGCAATTGGGATCCTAATCCTTTTGTTGAGATGAATGCAGGCAAATGATGAAAAATGAGCAAAATGCCAAAAAGAAGGGAAATGAGAAGCAAAGTGAATTTGAGCTCAAGAAGAAGAAAATAGTAGATTATTATGTATAGAGTGTGTTAAGGAAACGCACCCAAGAGCTCAATCACTTTCAAGCACACACATACAATGCACAAAGTTATACAGGACCGGACTAGTCCGATATCAGCCGGACTAGTCCGATATCACATTCTGCACTAGATCGGACAAGTCCTGTCTCCACCGGACTAGTCCGATATCTTTCTGATCCACTTCGGACTAGTCCTCCCCAATGCGGACTAGTCCTCAACACAATGCACAAGTCAGACAAAATCGGACAAGTCCGTTGTGATCCGGACTAGTCCGATATTCATTCTGATCCACTTCGGACAAGTCCGGTGTCTACACGGACTAGTCCGATATACACACTGATCTAAATCGGACAAGTCCTCCAAGTGTGGACTTGTCATCCCAAACACTTAGGGTTTCATATGTCCGGACAAGTCCGATGGCAATCGGACTAGTCCGAAGATTTCCAGTAGCGAAATCGGACAAGTCCGTTTTCAACCGGACTAGTCCGATATTCCTGGACACTTAGGGTTTGCTACACACAGCACACCGGACTAGTCCGATGACCACCACGGACTAGTCCGATCTTTCTGAACCCTAACGGTCACTTTTAGAAACCCCACAAAAATAGAGGTGCACGGCCCACTTTTACACTCTCTCGAATCCTAGCGCCGTCAGACCTCCCAAGAGACTCAAAAACCATCTCTCTCCACGAAATTAAGTGCAAAATCAATCAATCCATTGAAGATCACTTCTACATCATTGGAGAGACACTTGGCACACATCATTGAGCTCTTGGTTTGATTCTCTAACACACTCTTACGTTTCAATTTGTAATTTTCGAGTGTGTTATTGGTGTCATTGTGAGTTGTAGTCAAGGGAGCTCTCAACGTGTGAGAACGCCCCTTCAACTTGGTTATTTACCCTTTGTGATTAGTGGAAGAGGATTGGCCTTCGTGGCGATCCGACGAGGAAAGGGTTGGAGAAGACCCGGTCCTTTTGTGGGCTCCTCAACGTGGACGTAGGTTGCCTTCGTGGTAGCCGAACCACAGGATAAATCGTGTGTCTTGTCCTTCTTGTGTTCTTCATCTAATTTGATCAACTTAATCTAGGGTTTGATTCACTTTATTCAATTTAAGTCTAATTGTTGATCAAGAGCTTTAACTACAATAGAATCTGACATACAACTATTAAATTGAGATTCAAGTTTATATTTCCGCTGCAAACATTAACGAATCAATCAAATTGTCTGAACTTGATCAACCTAGCCCGTGGAAACCGGACTAGTCCGCACATTACCGGACTAGTCTGATATCTCTGGTATTGACCTTGTTGTTGAGTGTTACAGGAACCGAGAAAAATCAAAAAGGCCTATTCACCCCCCCTCTAGGCCTACATTCAATTGGTATCAAAGCAGGTTCTTCATGAAAGAGTGCAACCACTCGAAGAGATCATGTCGGACATGAAAGATGTTCAGAAAATCAACAACCAGGAAGAAGTAAACAAAGACAAGAACCAAAAGCTAGAAAAGTATCTCGAAGCAATTCAAGACTTCGATGATGATGACGAGGAGACGCTGGAGCTGAAAGCACTACTCAGAAAGAAAGCACTCTCCAAAGGGAAAGCTAAAGTTGAAGAAAATAAGAAGGGGAGTAGTCACACCGACTACTCCCGATATCCTTTCAACTATTATCGTTTAAATTCAAACAACATACATTACCTATCTATTCCTCTTGGAAAAGCCCCACACTTCGATGGGAGTGATTACTCCATGTGGAGGCAAAATATGAAGATGCACTTGATTTCCCTTAACCCAAGTTTATGGCATATTGTGTGCACAGGAATAGACATCCCAGATGACGACGAAGAGCTCACTCCAAGTCAAGAGCAAGCCATCCACAGAAACGCTCAAGCAGCAGCCGTGATAACCTCCTCTCTAAGTCGAGATGAATTCACAAAGGTGGACGGACTGGAGATTGCCAAGGAAATATGGGACACGCTACAAACAGCCCATGAAGGTGACCGGCATGTGCGGGAGGCCAAAATTGAAATGATTGAGGGCGAACTAGGAAGGTTCGCAATTGAGGAAGACGAGTCTCCCCAGGACATGTACAACCGATTGAAGACACTTGTAAACAAGGTTCGATCATATGGGAGCAAGAAGTGGAATGACCACGAGGATGTAAAGCTCATCCTTAGAGCCTTTATGCCTCGCAATGTCACACTATGCTCTATGATCAGAGAAAGTCCCGGGTACAAGAGGATGACTCCAGATGAATTGCTTGGCAAAATCATCAATTTTGAAATGATGGAGAAACAAGCCAAGCACGTCAAAGAAATAGCCGACCTCACATCGGCCAAGAAGAAGGGAGTTGCCTTAAAGTCCACACTCAAGCCTCTATCCAAAGAAGCAAGAGAAGCACAGTTTGAGGAGGATAGCGATGACGAAAGCAGTGAGCTGGACGAAGAGGATATGATTTTGTTCATGAAAAAGTTCAAAAGAATAATGAAGAAAAGACAAGGAATAAAATCAGGTGAAGGCAAGTACAAGGAAAGGACAAAGCCGAAGATGAGGCGGGCGTGCTATAATTGTGGTGAGTATAACCACTTTATAGTCGATTGCCCGTATGAGGACAACAAGAAGAAGAATAAAGAAACCAAGCCTCAACCAAAGAAATTCTTCAAAAAGAAGAAACAAGCTGAACAAGCACACATTGGAAAGGAGTGGGACTCAAACGATGAGTCCTCATCATCCGATGAATAAGAGATGGCTAGCATAGCCATTGAAAGCTCGTCCAAGAAACCCACACTCTTCCCCACGCTCGGTGCAAAGAAGGGACATGGCACTTGCCTCATGGCAAAGGAAGGTAAACACAAGGTAAACATCAAAACTCCTTCCATGCATTCGTACTCAAGTAATGATGAACTAGATAGTGATGATGAAGATATGTTAACTGGATTAGATAGAAAAACTGCTGCTAAAATGAAATTTTTACTTGTCCAACTTGTTGAGAAGGAATCGTTAATTGACCGTCAAGAAGACATGATTATCTTCCAAAAGGAGAGGTATGCCGAACTTGACAATCTTCTAGGTCTTGAAAAGGAGAAAAACAACTCACTAGAGCTTGAGCTAGCTTCAAGCAAGAAAACTTGCTTGGAATTAACCAACTCAAACGTTGCAATCAAGGATCAACTTGATGACCTGATCAAGGTCAACAAGATCCTTGAAGTGCAAGTTGAGTCACTCAAGCTAAGTGAACCTTCCTCCTCTTCAAGTCTACCTTCTCAACACACTTCAACTAATCCTGTTCATATGTGCAAATGTGGTAAAGTCGACATCAGCTTGAAGGAAAAGTCTACCTCCGCAAAGGATAAAAATCCTACCCAATGTGGAATATTTGACAAGGAGAGGATCAACTATGCACGTAGTGCATTATTGGTCCAAAGACCTCCAAACGTCAAGTATGGCATTGGTTACTCTTACGATGGAAAGCAAAATGCTGGAAGTCATAAGAATAACAAGGGAAGGATTGCCTTTGTGAAGGGAGGACCCTCACAACCTGGTAACTCAAAAATTAAGAATCTGAACTCTCATAAACGCCGGACTAGTCCGGTGGAGGTCCGGACAAGTCCGGTCATTCGGACAAGTCCGGTTACCCAGACTAGTCCGATCCATAAACAACAGCAACTCTTGTTCAAAACCTCTGATGCCTCTTATGTATTAATGAGAAACAATATTGGTAAAGTTTATGCTTATTATGCTGGGCCACGCCATGGGAACACAAAATCCCATGTGTGGGTGCCCAAATGTATTGTAACTAACCTCCAAGGACCCAAGCAAGCTTGGGTACCTAAAACCAAGGCATAATTTGTTTCTGCAGGCCTATTCCTCCGGTGGATCCAAATGGGTGCTAGATAGTGGATGCACCAACCACATGACCGGAGAAAAGAGGATGTTCGTGGAATATGAAGAAAACGAGGACCCAAACGAAGGCATCTACTTCGGAGATAATAGTCAAGGAAGGGTGCTCGGTACCGGTAAAATAGCAATATCCTCTGAACACACTCTTTCTCATGTTCTACATGTTGAATCTTTAGATTATAACCTGCTGTACATATCTCAATTATGTGACAAAGGTTATAATTGCTTGTTTACTAACGAGGGTGTGACCGTCTCAAGGAGGAGTGATGGTTCCGTTGCATTCAAGGGTATGTTGAAGGGAAAGCTTTACCTTGTTGACTTCAACAAGGATAAAGCCGAACTCGACACATGCTTGATTGCAAAAACCAACATGGGTTGGCTATGGCATAGACGGCTAGCACATGTTGGTATGAGGAATCTTCAAAAACTCCTCAAGGGCGATCACATGCGAGGTTTGAAAGATGTTGTTTTTGAGAAAGACAGGCATTGTAGCGCGTGCCAAGCCGGGAAGCAAGTAGGAGCACATCATCCTGCAAAGAACATTATGACTACGACAAGACCGCTCGAACTACTTCATATGGACTTGTTTGGTCTAATTGCTTACATAAGTATCGGCGGTAATAAATACGGTTTAGTCATTATTGATGATTTTTCCCGCTTCACTTGGGTGTTCTTTTTGCATGACAAGTCAGAAACACAAGGAACGCTCATGAAATTCTTCAAGCGAGCTCAAAATGAGTTCTCACTATCGATCAAGAGTATTCGGAGCGACAACGGCATGGAGTTCAAGAACATACAAGTGGAGGAGTACCTTGATGAGGAGGGAATCAAGCACGAATTTTCAGCACCATACTCTCCACAACAAAATGGAGTCGCCGAAAGGAAGAAAAGAATGCTCATAGAGATGGCAAGAACAATGCTCGATGAATACAAGACTTCGGATCGATTTTGGGCGTAAGCGATTAACACCGCTTGCCACGCCGCAAATCGACTCTACCTTCATCGACTACTCAAGAAGACTCCTTATGAGCTACTCACCGGTAACAAACCCAACATTTCATATTTTCGAGTTTTCGGCTCTCCATGTTATATCTTGAACAAGAAGTCTAGGACTTCAAAGTTCGCTTCGAAGTCCGATGAAGGTTTCCTTCTTGGCTATGATTCGAACACTTACGCCTATCGTGTTTTCAACAAGGCCTCCGGACTTGTTGAAGTGGCACGTGACGTAGTGTTCGATGAAACTAATGGCTCCCAAAAGGAGCAAGTTGATCAATGTGAATTAGGTAAAGAAGAAGCTCCTTACCAAGCATTGAAGAGAATGGCGCTAGACGAAGTTCGTCCACAAGAGTCATCCTCACAAATACAAGAGGAAAGTGAACCACAAGAGGAGATCAACAATCAAGGGGGAGTCTCGATACAAGATCAATCACAAGAATATGAAGATGATCAACAAATCAACGAGGGCAACCACTCAGGGGGAGAAGAAAATGATCACCAACACTCAACTCCCCAAGTGCCACACCCAAGAGTACACCAACGCACTCAAAGGGATCACCCAATCGACAACATCATCGGTGATATCCAAAAGGGAGTAACCACTAGATCTCGTATAGCTAATTTTTGTGAGCATTACTCGTTTGTCTCCTTTTTGGAACCACGCAGGACTGAGGATGCATTGAAGGATCCGGACTGGGTGGTGGCAATGCAAGAAGAGTTGAACAACTTCAAGAGAAACGACATCTGGGAACTTGTGGCAAGACCCAATGCAAACATAGTGGGCACCAAGTGGGTCTTCCGCAACAAGCAAGACGAACACGGGGTGGTGACAAGAAACAAGGCACGACTTGTGGCCAAAGGTTACTCACAAGTCGAAGGTTTGGATTTCGATGAGACTTTTGCTCCAGTAGCTAGGCTTGACTCAATTAGAATATTACTTGCATATGCTACTCACCATGATTTCAAGCTGTACCAAATGGACGTGAAAAGCGCCTTCCTCAATGGACCGATCAAGGAAGAGGTGTACGTGGAGCAACCACCCGGATTTGAAGACGAAGAGTTCCCCGACCACGTGTATAAACTGCGTAAGGCTCTCTATGGCCTCAAACAAGCTCCTAGAGCTTGGTATGAGTGTCTTAGAGATTTTTTAATTGATAATGGCTTTCAGATTTGCAAAGTAGATTATACACTATTCACGAAAAATCTAGATAATGATCTTTTTATTTGCCAAATCTATGTTGATGACATAATTTTTGGGTCAACTAACCAATCTTTCTGTGAAGAATTTAGTAGAATTATGACAGACAGGTTTGAAATGTCAATGATGGGAGAATTGAAGTACTTCTTCGGATTCCAAGTGCGGCAACAAAAGGAAGGAACATTCATAAGCCAAACCAAGTACACGCAGGACATACTCAAGAAGTTTGGCATGGACAAGGCAAAGCCCATAAAGACTCCCATGGCTACGAATGGCCACTTGGATCTCAATGAAGATGGACCGAGCGTCGACCAAAAGGTATATTGATCCATGATTGGATCTTTACTTTACTTATGTGCATCTAGGCCAGATATTATGTTGAGTGTATGTTTGTGTGCAAGATTTCAAGCCAACCCTAAGGAATGTCACTTGACAGCCGTAAAAAGAATCTTGAGATATTTAGTTCATACACCCAACCTTGGTCTTTGGTACCCAAAAGGCTCCAAATTCAATCTCATTGGTTACTCCGATGCAGATTATGCTGGGTGCAAAGTTGATAGAAAAAGCACCTCTGGCACATGCCAATTCCTAGGAAGATCTTTGGTTTCTTGGTCATCTAAGAAACAAAATTCCATTGCTTTATCCACAGCCGAAGCGGAGTATGTTGCAGCCGGGAGTTGTTGTGCACAACTTCTTTGGATGCGACAAACTCTAAGGGATTACGGTTACAATATGAACCATATTCCTCTCCTTTGTGACAATGAGAGTGCCATTAAAATAGCCCACAATCCAGTTGAGCACTCTAGGACTAAACACATAGACATAAGACATCATTTCTTGAGAGACCATTCCATGAAAGGAGACATAACCATCTCACATGTCAACACACAAAAACAATTGGCCGACATATTCACCAAGCCACTTGATGAAAAGCATTTTTGCGAACTCCGAAATGAGCTAAATATTCTTGATTCTCGGAGTGTGGCTTGAAAAGTTGCATACCTGTATGATTACTTCAAAAATGTTGATTGATTTGTGAAAATTACCCCTCCCTATTTTTCTCTCGAAAAACTATGTCAATTATTAGATCTTGATGAATTTTGATCATTGTATGATTGTTGTATGCTTACTGGTCAAATTCATCAATATTGCTTGAATTGTTTTGCCTCTCTATTATCTATTATTGAACCTTCAAATATATATGAATGGGCTATGCAATTCTTTCCAGGTAACCACGGACTAGTACGTGGTTATCCGGACTAGTCCGCCCTTGCAGACTAGTCCGTAGAGTGCCGATTAGGCCGGACTAGTCCGACGGACCACGGACTAGTCCGATATAGGTCTCTGGATGACTTCGGACTAGTCCGGTCAAGTCCGGACTTGTTCGATTTCTCGTGTCTATAACCCTAGCCGCCACCAAACCCTAATCTACTCATCCCCACATTTGCCCACGCCTTTCTCTCTCTTGCGCTCGAGCTCCCAAAGCAATCTCTTGTGTCCTCCGTCGAAAAGCCACAAGTTTGGGCGGAGATCAAGCTTGAAGACTTGGGGATTGATTCCACCGGACTAGTCCGGCCTCAAACCCCCAAAACTTCAAGTCTCCAACGATTTCTTCGGTAAAAACCTTCAAAACCATAGAAATCGTATTTTTCTCAATCATTGATCGTTTGGCCTAGCACCCTGCACTAGTTACATGTTTAGCTGATGTACTACGTGTATGCTAGACTAGAATTGCATTAGGGATTGTGTCCAGTTCAATCTGTTAGGTTTTTGAGAATGAACACCGGACTAGTCCGGTCCATGCACGGACAAGTCCGGTACCCCAGACTAGTCCGTGCCTAGGCACCGGACAAGTCCGATGTTTCTGAACCTGAACCTAATTCCTTAATTCCCTAATGCCATCCATTACTATCATGTCTTACCTATGCCTTGCATAACTTGTCATTTTTCTTGCTCATTCATTCTCAAATCATGTCGAGCTCCGACAACGAAATCTCCGACTTTGAGGCCGAGTTGGACCACGAGGTGGCATCTCGGTCCTCGGCGGGTCTTGTCAAATGCCAAGAAAGACCTTCCGAGCCTGCTACTTCCCCTCCCCAGGTTCGGAGGAAGGTCTGTGTCAAGAAGCCCGCCTCGAAGGCTGCTCCGTCTACAAGCGGCCTTCGTCAAGCAAAAGGAAAGGGCAAGGGAGTAGCAACAGGGCCATATGGGCCCTTGAAGCTACATGCTCCCAGGGAAGGGGTCCGGGACCCCAATGAAGAGAAATTCAATGGGAAAGGCAGTGATATGGCAGCCAAGCTCAGAAGCATTGATTGCTATGGGAGGCCAAAGCAGGCAGCTGATGGAAGGTTTTGGACAAACTTCCATGCAGATTTCTACAGGCTGGTTTACCTGCAGATGAAGACTCCGGTGGTGCGCAGTCAGTGGATTGACTGGTCCTACCTAGAGAAGAGGAAGTGCTCAGCTTTTGATGAAGTCATTGCAGCAGCTGAGAGGCATGGCCTGAAGGATCTGTTTGCCTTCAGACACAATTGGAATGATGAAGTGATTGCACAATTCTATGCAACGTGCCACTTCTCGAGTGAAGATGAAGAGAGTGTGACTTGGATGACCCATGGATCCAAGTACTCCATCACTCAGGAGGATTTTGCAAACCTGCTCCATTTAGACTCTACTGGAAATGACCACCTGATCATCCACAACATAGGGGTCATTGAGAGGGACGGAATGAAGTTCATGTATGGGCCCAACTCTAAGTATGTTCCTCCCTCCACAAAGAACATGAAGCCCTTCTTTGTGGTCCTGAACAGAGTTCTCCGGAAGACCATTGCCCCCAAGGATGGGGATGCAGGGAGTGTACAGGGCTACCTCCGGACTCTAATGAGGGTCATAAGCAAGAAGAGACAGTTTGATGTTGCAGATTACATTTGGAACGACATGGTCAACATCTCAAGCACCCCCAACCGGTCCTGTGGCTATGCTCCCTACCTGATGTTTATGATTAAGAAAGTCACAGGTATTGAGTTCGTGAAGGATGTGGAGAACACTCCTCTGAGGCCTCAGAAGCCTCATCCTGTGAGTGTCCAGGCTGCTCCCTCGCCGGCCTCAAGTCCTGAGGCACCGGCAAGAGAAAGAGATACTCCTAGGGCTGTCCCTACCTCTAGGGAAGCCCCTCAGAGAGGATCAGCTAGTGGAATCCTAAAGTACCTGACCGCCATATTCTCCTCCTGCAAGAAGCCTGAAGTAAAGCTTCATAAACTCAATCAGAAGAGGAAGGAGGATATGAGATACATCAAAGCCAATGTGAAGCAACTGAGTGAAAAGCTGGAGATCAACCCCATTGGATCTCCAGTAATTTCTGAAGATTCTGATCTTGACATCACCGAGCTCGGGCCTCTGAACCCCTCCGAGCTTGCCTACTTTGGCATTGGGGGATCGAGCAGCTCTGCTCCTCATCCTCCCTCTCCTCCTCGTCAAGCGGAAAGCGAAGAAGATGAAGACGATGACGAGAGGACCGACAGTGAAGAGTGAAGACCCTAGGACCCTCCTCTCCTTCTTTTTGGTGTCTTGATGCCAAAGGGGGAGAGATTGAGGGGGAGTCTTATTAGCTGTGATAGGGTGCGAGGAGAGAGTTCTCTTTATCTTTCATTTGTGGTTGTAATAGTTTAACTCTATTTTCATATTAAGTTTGGTCCTGTGATGAATTGCTTAATTTATTTGGAGTGTGTGATGAAAACTGTGTTTTTGCCCCTGGAATGTCATATGCATTTGATATCGGTTGGTTAATGCAAATTATGTCATTCTCAATGTATTCATGCACTTAGTATGCATCCCACCATAAAGAATGCACATATGGATAATTCTCTTGTTGCTTGATGTATTTTTGAGTCATATGTGCATACTTTATGAAAATCTCATTTTTTTTGCCTTATTTTGTGAAATCTCAATTGGTTGTCATCAATCACCAAAAAGGGGGAGATTGAAAGTGCATCTAGGACTCCCTTGTGGGTTTTGGATGATTTATGACAAGCAATTAGGATCCTAATCCTTTTGTTGAGATGAATGCAGGCAAATGATGAAAAATGAGCAAAATGCCAAAAAGAAGGGAAATGAGAAGCAAAGTGAATTTGAGCTCAAGAAGAATAAAATAGTAGATTATTATGTATAGAGTGTGTTAAGGAAACACACCCAAGAGCTCAATCACTTTCAAGCACACACATACAATGCACAAAGTTATACAGGACCGGACTAGTCCGATATCAGCCGGACTAGTCCGATATCACATTCTGCACTAGATCGGACAAGTCCGGTCTCCACCGGACTAGTCCGATATCTTTCTGATCCACTTCAGACTAGTCCTCCCCAATGCGGACTAGTCCTCAACACAATGCACAAGTCACACAAAATCGGACAAGTCCGTTGTGATCTGGACTAGTCCGATATTCATTCTGATCCACTTCGGACAAGTCCGATGTCTACACGGACTAGTCCGATATACACACTGATCTAAATCAGACAAGTCCTCCAAGTGCGGACTTGTCATCCCAAACACTTAGGGTTTCATATGTCCGGACAAGTCCGATGGCAATCGGACTAGTCCGAAGATTTCCAGTAGCAAAATCGGACAAGTCTGTTTTCAACCGGACTAGTCCGATATTCCTGGACACTTAGGGTTTGCTACACACAGCACACTGGACTAGTCCGATGACCACCACGGACTAGTCCGATCTTTCTGAACCCTAACGGTCACTTTTAGAAACCCCACATAAATAGAGGTGCACGGCCCACTTTTACACTCTCTCGAACCCTAGCGCCGTCACACCTCCCAAGAGACTCAAAAACCATCTCTCTCCATGAAATTAAGTGCAAAATCAATCAATCCATTGAAGATCACTTCTAGGTCATTGGAGAGACACTTGGCACACATCATTGAGCTCTTGGTTTGATTCTCTAACACACTCTTACGTTTCAATTTGTAATTTTCGAGTGTCTTATTGGTGTCATTGTGAGTTGTAATCAAGGGAGCTCTCAACGTGTGAGAACGCCCCTTCAACTTGGTTATTTACCCTTTTTGATTAGTGGAAGAGGATTGGCCTTCGTGGCAATCCGACGAGGAAAGGGTTGGAGAAGACCCGGTCCTTTTGTGGGCTCCTGAACATGGACGTAGGTTGCCTTCGTGGTAGCCGAACCACGGGATAAATCGTGTGTCTTGTCCTTTTTGTGTTCTTCATCTAATTTGATCAACTTAATCTAGGGTTTGATTCACTTTATTCAATTTAAGTCTAATTGTTGATCAAGAGCTTTAACTACAATAGAATCTGACATACAACTATTAAATTGAGATTCAAGTTTATATTTCCGCTGCAAACATTAACGAATCAATCAAATTGTCTGAACTTGATCAACCTTGCCCGTGGAAACCGGACTAGTCCGCACATTACCGGACTAGTCCGATATCTCTGGTATTGACCTTGTTGTTGAGTGTTACAGGAACCGAGAAAAATCAAAAAGGCCTATTCACCCCCCTCTAGGCCTACATTCAATACCAGTCCATAATTCACCATTTCCAATAACAATAATCAATGTCATAAACCATGATTCCATCCCATAACCATAACCATAACAATAATATCAACCATAACCATTACCAAACCATAATCATCCCAAATCCCAAGTTCCCTCTAATCATGTAGGTCATCTAGGAGCTCGTAACTGGGAGCACGACTATCATGATAGTTTTAAACACTCTGCAGAGGTTGTACCACTTTACCCACATGTTCGTGATTTCATCACCTTTCGGTGACTAAGAACCTCTATGTTTCCCTGTCACACTTCCGTTGGTGTGCGGCCAAGAGATCACAAAATAACTTTTCAAAAGGGACTACTAGTATGTACGGGCCCACTAAGGTTTCACCGGCAGGTTTGAATCTCCATTCTCCCACCCACGGGCCCCCTCGTGTGCCATGCGGATCCTAAGGGAGTTCTCCTCAACTTCCATTCCCCGCGCCATCCATTGATCCATACAATACTAGCAGCGCTCCTAATTATTCAGCTACGTGGCACCCATACATGGCCTTGTGAAGGCACTGTTGTCCTGGCATATTCTCGCATGAACCGGTCCTTAGATCTAAGGCAAGCAAAACCACCATATCTTCCAACCCATTCCACAAAACCATGCTTGCTTAGATCTCCTAAATTCCATGTTGCCAAATTAATCATCATCTTATTACCATCCCAAGTTGTCGTAATTATAGTTGTAAACCACATTATTTAAGTTACCCATAACCCATGTAGCGATGTGGTGCAAAAAGAAAAATACCCATACCTGACTCATCATGTATATCCCGTCGACAAGGGGTGGCAAACAACGCTTGTAAACTCCTACGTATGGGTTTCCCATCATATTGACACAAGCATGCAGGTTGGCAAACAAAACATTTAATAAAACGGTATCAATATGATCAAGGACACTTGCCTTGCTCCGACAGATGGGGTTGCTCAAGCGCTTCAAAGTATTGGTTTTGGAAATCCTCGTATGCGACCTCTTGAGCACTTCCCTCTGCTCGCGATCACACATACAAGAAAATACATACAAATCAATATGATGCACACACATTAATCAACATGCGATGATATGCATGCATGCAAAGTTCATTAATTAATTAACTACGGTTGTTTATTAATTAGATGCGACTAGTTCATATGTGTTCATACGAGTTTACGGGGTTTTAGCGTGAATTAGTGCTGCTGAAAATAAAAAGGCGATGCAACTATAATTAATTTATGTCTATTAGATATAATACGTCGCTAAAATTCGCATCGGAAAAACAAACCCAACCGTAGATGTCATGGCTTCAAAGATCGCGGGATGCGGACGACGTGTAGACGAAGTGGATGGCGCAACGGTCCTCCTGCGGCAAGATGACGGTGACGCGACGATGACGACGACAATCTCCGTCGGACGACGTCGCCCTCCTCTTTTTCTTCCTCTTTCTCCTATTTTTTTTCTCTCCTTTTCTTCTCTCTGGTGGTGCAGCCGTCTGGTGGTTTTTCCCTATGTTGCTATGGTTTTTCTCTTGATCTGGCGGCATGGCTTCCTGGTATCGACAAAACTACAAAACCCTACCGAGGTATTTATAGCTGGCGGAAGGGACGCGAATCAATACCGGGGCTGCGGCCGACTCGGCCTGGGAACGTGCGGGAGGCGGGGCTGGCGCTTGATGCGCTGCAGCGTGGGGCTAAGGCGCGGTCGGGGCCGGGGCAGGTCGGCGCGGGCGAGCGGGTCAACGCGAGGGCTCGCGCGGGCGGCCGGGGGCGCGTGGCTAGCGCGTGCGCACGGGCGTCGGGGCTGGCGCGCGTGCTGGCGATGCGCGGTGGGGCTAGCGGGCGGGGCGCGGTGCAAGGCTGGCGCGGGGGTCGCGCGCTGGGCCGCGCTGGCTGGGCCGTCTGCCTGGCCGGCGAGTGCTGCTCTGTTTCTTTCTTTTTTTACATATATTATTATATTATTATTTATATTTTATTATTTATTATATATATATATTATTTATTTATATATTTTTTATATTGTTAATTATTATTTATTTCTCTTTTTATGTATATATATATATATATATATATATTTATATTTTATTTTTCTATTATTTGTTATTCTTTTATTTTATTTATTTAGTTATTTACTTAGTTAAAGTTATATTTTTTTTCTTTCTTTATGTTTTTTATTTATTAAATTATTCTGAGCAACTTATTGTTTCTTTCTTTCATAATAAATTTTCTTTTCTTTATTTCTTTCATTCCATATTCATTATGCCAATTTAATTTCTTTTAATGTACTTACTCTGGTAAATAAATTTCTTTTAGGTTATTTATTTAGGTAATAAATTTTCAATACACGAGGATGAATGCAAAATGCAAAATGCAATATGAGATGCATATATTTTATATTTTTATTTATAAAAACAATTTCCTCCCATTATTAACTCTAAATTCCCATTTAAATTTTTAATTTGCCGAAACTCAAAAATCAGGGTGTTACAATTCTACCACCCTTAAAATGAATCTCGCCCTCGAGATTCGGATAGGTTGAAGAAGAGATCTAGAAATAATTTTTTTGAAATCCCTTTCATATTTAAATTAGCCAAGTTTGAAAATTTTGGGATGTTATAGGCGGCCCCATTAGGGGGCACCAAAGCTCGGAGAAGCGATGTCGGCGACCCCCTTGGAGTGTGCCAGAGCTTGGTGAAGTGACACTGGCAACCCCCTTGGGGGCACCGGAGCTCGGAGAAGCATTGACGGTGCCTACCATGGACGTGTAGAATGTCAGCGATGGGCTCCCTATATTTCCTGTACACACGATAGACAAAAAGTAATTTCACTCCCCGGTCACCACTTCCCTGCTCTTTAGTTTTTCTATGGCTTATGGTCCTTAGCTAAGATACGGGGCATGGGTAATTCGGTGCGACAGCATTAAGGGTATGGCCGCTGCCTTGCTCAGGGAATGAGCCGTCCGACCCCTTGTACTCAGCTGTGAGCACTTGGAGGCAAGGTGCATAGGCTTAGGGTACGGAACCAAGTTAAGCAGGCTCAACACCCATGGACCTTCAGCTTGGCGTTAGCCTTTCAAGGGTGAGAACCATTCAGCTCCATGGACCCCAAAAATGAAAATGACCATTGGACCCCAAACACATTGCAGGCACCTCATGCGGTCCCGCCTTTAGCAGGATAACATAACTTTGATTAGGAAGAGACAAGAAAAGAGTGATCGTGCATACCATAGGCAATATGCCGAAAGAAGCATAACTTCATGAACATAAAGTTAATGTGTAATTAAATGAACATATTAATATAGTGTGACAATATTCGGGTTATGGTTATTGCCTTGTGCAGGAGTATGGGTCATCCGACCCCCTATTACTTAGCCGTAGCACTGAGGATCCAGAGTGTACACGCTTAGGGTGCAGGACCAGGCTCAGCAGGCTCCACACTCTGGACCCCCGCCGGCGTTAGCAGAAGTATGAGCCGACTGACCCCTAGCACCCAGTAGTTGTGCTGGGGAGGCAAAGTGTACACGCTAAGGGTGCAGGACCAGACTAAGCAGGTTGTAGACACTGGACTTCCCGCTGACATTATACTTTCAGGGGAGAAACCGTTTAACACCACGAGGCCCCGAACAAGAAAATAACTGAATGTAGGCCTAGAGGGGGGGTGAATAGGCCTTTTTTGATTTTCTCGGTTCCTGTAGCACTTCAACAAAAAGGTCAAATCCAGATATATCGGACTAGTCCGGTAAAGTGCGGACTAGTCCGGATTTCACGGGCTAGGTTGATCAAGTCAGGTCAATTTGATTGTTTCGTTGTCGTTTGCAACGGAAATATAAACTTTAATGACAGTTCAATAGTTGTATGTTAAGTTTTATTGCAAGTATGATTCTAGTTCAACTATTTAACTCCAATTCAACAAAATGAATCAAACCCTAGATAATGTTGATCAACTAGAATGATGAACACAAACGAACAAGACACAAGATTTATCCCGTGGTTCGGTTACCACGAAGGCAGCCTACATCCACGTTGAGGAGCCCACAAAAGGATCGGGTCTTCAACAACCCTTCCCTCGTCGGATCGCCACGAAGGCCAATCCTCTTCCACTAATCACACAGGGGTAAATCACCAGGTTGGAGGGGCAATCTCACAAGTTGAGAGCTCCCTTGATTACAAGTTTCAAAACCACCAATAACACACTTCGAAATATACAAATTTAGATGCAAGAGTGTGTTATAGATTCAAACCAAGAGCTCAATCGTGTGCCAAGTGCCTCTCCAATGATCTACAAGTGATCTTCAAAGGATTGATTGATTTTGCACTTAATTTCGTGGAGAGAGATGGTTTTTGAGTCTCTTGGGAGGTGTGACGGCGCTAGGGTTCGAGAGAGATTAAAAGTGGGCCGTGCACCTCTATTTATATGAGGTTTCTGGAAGTTACCGTTAGGGTTCAGAAATATCGGACTAGTCCGTGGTGGTGACCGGACTAGTCCGGTGTGCTGTGTGAAGCAAACCCTAAGTGTCCAGGAATCTCGGACTAGTCCGGTTCAAAACGGACTTGTCCGATTTCATCACTGGAAAGCTTCGGACTAGTCCGATTGACATCGGACTTGTCCGGACACATGAAACCCTAAGTGTTAAGGATGACAAGTCCGCCCTTGGAGGACTTGTCCGATTTAGATCAGAGTGTATATCGGACTAGTCCGTGTAATCACCGGACTTGTCCGAAGTGGATCAGAAAGGGTATCGGACTAGTCCGTTGTTGACCGGACTTGTCCGATCTAGTGACTTGTGCATTGTGTTGAGGACTAGTCCGCACTGGGGAGGACTAGTCCGAAGTGGAACAGAAGGATATCGGACTAGTCCGGTAGAGACCGGACTTGTCCGATCTTGTGCAGAATGTGATATCGGACTAGTCTGGCTGATATCGGACTAGTCCGGTCCTGTATAGTTTTGTGCATTGTGTGTGTGTGATTAAGTGAGATTGAGCTCTTGGGTGTGTTTCCTTAACACACTCCATACATACTAAACAACTAATTTCTTCTTCTTGAGCTCAAATTCATTCTCCTTCTTAATTTCCCTCTTTTTGGCATTTTGCTCATTTTTCATCATTTTCCTGCATTCATCTCAACAAAAGGATTAGGATCCCAATTGCTTGTCATAAATCATCCAAAACCCACAAGGGAGTCCTAGATGCACTTTCAATCTCCCCCTTTTTGGTGATTGATGACAACCAATTGAGATTTCACAAAATGAGGTATAAAATGAGATTTTCATAAAGTATGCACATATGACTCAAAAATGCATCAGGCAACAAGATAATTATTCATATGTGTATTCTTTATGGTGGGATGCATACTAAGTGCATGAATGCATTAAGAATGATAAAATTTTCATTTACCAACTAATATCAAGTGAATATGGCACTTCAGGAGCAAAAACTCAGATTTCATCACACACTTGCAAATTAATTGAGCAATTCATCACAGGACCAAACATGATATGAAAAGAGAGTTAAGCAAATACAATCACAATTAAAAAACATAGAGAGCCCTCTCCTCGCATCCTATTCAGCTAAAGCTTAGACTAGAGACTCCCCCTCAATCTCTCCCCCTTTGGCATCAAGACACCAAAAAGAGAGAGAGGAAGGTCCTAGGGCTTCACTCTTCGCTGTCAGTCCTCTCGTCGTCTTCATCGTCTTCATCGCTTTCGGCTTGACGAGGTTGAGAGGTAGGAGGAGGAGCGGAGCTGCTCGAGCCCCCAATGCCAAAGTAGGCAAGCTCGGAAGGAGTCAAGGGGCTGAGCTCGGTGATGTCTGGATCAGAATCTTCAGAAAGTACTGGAGATCCAATTGGATTGATCTCCAGCTTCTCACTCAGCTGCTTCACATTGGCTTTTATGTATCTCATGTCCTCCTTCCTCTTCTGATTTAACTTGTGAAGCTTCACTTCAGTTTTCTTGCATGAGGAGAAAATTGCAGCCAAGTACTTGAGGATCCCACTGGCGGATCCTTTCTGAGGGGCTTCCCTGGAGGGAGGAGTAGCCCTAGCAGCTTCTTCTTGCCTTGCCGGTGCCTCGGGGCTTGAGGCCGGCGATGGAGCAGCCTGGACACTCACGGACTGAGGCTTCTGAGGCCTCAGTGGAGTGTGCTCCACATCCTTCACAAACTCGATCCCTGTGACCTTCTCAATCATGAACATCAAGTAAGGGGCATAGCCACAGGATCGGTTGGGGGTACTTGAGATATTGACCATATCATTCCAGATATAGTCTGCAACATCGAATTGCCTTTTCTTGCTGATGACCTTCATCAGGGTCCGGAGGTAGCCTTGCACACTCCCTGCATCCCCATCCTTGGGAGCAATCGTCTTCCTGAGGACTCTGTTGAGGACCACAAAGAAAGGCTTCATATTCTTTGTGGAGGGAGGGACATACTTGGAGGTGGGCTCATACATGAACTTCATTCCATCCCTCTCAATGACCCCAATGTTGTGGATAATGAGGTGGTCATCTCCCTCGGAGTCAAGATGCAGTAGGCGGGCAAACTCTTCTTGAGTGATGGAATACTTGGATCCATGAGTCATCCAAGTCACACTTTCTTCGTCTTCGCCTGAGAAGTGGCACGTTGCATAGAATTGTGCAATCACTTCATCATTCCAATTGTACCTGAAAGCAAACAGATCCTTCAGCCCATGTCTCTCTACAGCTTGTATCACTTCATCAAAAGCTGCACATTTCCTCTTCTCAAGGTGGGCCCAGTCAATCCATTGACTGCGCACCACCGGGGTCTTCATCGGCAAGTAGACCAGCTTGTAGAAGTCAACATGGAAATTTGACCAGAATCTGCCATCAGCTGCTTGCTTGGGCCTTGCATAGTAATCCACACTTCTCAGCTTCATGGCCACATCGCTGCCCTTGCCATTGAATCTTTCCTCATTGGGGTCCCGGACTCCTTCTCTGGGAGTATGCAGCTTCAGGGGCCCAACAGGCCCTGTGGCAACCCCCTTGCCCTTCCCTTTAGCTTGGCGAAGGCCACTTGAGGGAGTAGCAGCCTTCGAGGCAGGCTTCTTGACGCACACCTTCCTCCGAACCTGGGGAGGTGAGGGAGCAGGCTCGGAGGGTCTCTCTTGGCGTTTCTTGCCAAGACCCGTCGAGGACCGAGGTGCCACCTCGTGGTCCAACTCGGCCTCGAAATCGGAGATTTCATTGTCGGAGCTCGACATGATCTGAGAATGAGTGATCAAGAGAAAAGACAAGTTATACAAGGTATTGGTGAGGTAAGATGGCAATGGAAGGCAGTAGGGAATTAAAGAATTAGGTTTTGGTTCAGAAACAACGGACTTGTCCGGTGCACAGACACGGACTAGTCCGGGGGACCGGACTTGTCCGTACCTAGACCGGACTAGTCCGGTGTTCATCCGCAAAAACCTAACAAACTGGATAAAAATTGATCCCTAATGAAATAACTAGTCTAGCATACACATAGTACATCAACTGGACATGCAACTAGTGAAGAATGCTAGGCCAAACGATAAGCAATAAAGAAATTTGTGATTTCTTAGGGTTTTGAGGAAAATTTACGAAGAAATCCATGGAAGCTTGAAAATGTGGGGGTTGGAGGCCGTACTTGTCCGCTAACTTCAATCCCCGAGTCTTCAAGCGTTATCTCCGCCCAAGATTGAGGCTTTTCGACGGAGGAATCAAGGGTTCGCCTTGGGAGCTCGAGTGCAAGAGAGAGAAAGCTTGGGGGCGAGTGTGGGGTGAAGGGATTAGGGTTTAGTGGCGGCTAGGGTTATGGACACGAAAAATCGGACAAGTCCAGACAAGACCGGACTAGTCCGAAGTCCTCCAGAGACCTAATTCGGACTAGTCCGTGGTCTGTCGGACTAGTCCGGCCTAACCGGCACACTGCGGACTAGTCTGCAATGGCGGACTAGTCCGGGTAACCACGGACTTGTCCGTGGTCACCAGGAGAGAATTGCATAGCCCATTCATATATATTTGAAGGTCCAATAATTGAGAGTAGAGAGGCAAAACAATTCAAATAATCTTGATGAATTTGACCAGTAAGCAACCAACAATCATACTATGATCAAATATTCATCAAGATCTAATAATTGACATAGTTTTTCGAGAGAAAAATGGGGAGAAATAATTTTCACAATTCAATCAATATTTTGAAGCAATCATACAGGTATGCAACTTTTCAAGCCACACTCCGAGAATCAAGAATGTTTAGCTCATTTCGGAGTTCGCAAAAACGTTTTTCATCAAGTGGCTTGGTGAATATGTCGGCCAATTGTTTTTGGGTATTGACATGAGAGATGGATATGTCTCCTTTCATGGAATGGTCTCTCAAAAAATGGTGTCTTATGTCAATGTGTTTAGTCCTAGAGTGTTCAACTGGATTGTGGGCTATTTTAATGGCACTCTCATTATCACAAAGGAGAGGAATACGGTTCATATTGTAACCGTAGTCCCTTAGAGTTTGTCGCATCCACAAAAGTTGTGCACAACAACTCCCGGCTGCAACATACTCCGCTTCGGCTGTGGATAATGCAATGGAATTATGTTTCTTGGATGACCAAGAAACTAAGGATCTTCCTAGGAATTGGCAAGTGCTGGAAGTGCTTTTTCTATCAACTTTGCACCCGGCATAATCTGCATCAGAATATCCAATGAGATTGAATTTTGAGCCTTTTGGGTACCAAAGACCAAGGTTGGGTGTATGAACTAAATATCTTAGGATTCTCTTTACGGCTGTCAAATGACATTCCTTAGGGTTGGCTTGAAATCTTGCACACAAACATACACTCAACATAATATCTGGCCTAGATGCACATAAGTAAAGTAAAGATCCAATCATGGAGCGATATACCTTTTGGTCGACGCTCGGTCCATCTTCATTGAGATCCAAGTGACCATTCGTTGCCATGGGAGTCTTTATGGGCTTTGCCTTGTCCATGCCAAACTTCTTGAGGATGTCCTGTGTGTACTTGGTTTGGCTTATGAATGTTCCTTCCCTTTGTTGCCGCACTTGGAATCCCAAGAAGTACTTCAATTCTCCCATCATTGACATTTCAAATCTGTCTATCATAATTTTACCAAACTCTTCACAGAAAGATTGGTTAGTTGATCCAAAAATTATATCATCAACATAGATTTGGCAAATGAAAAGATCATTATCCAGATTTTTCGTGAATAGTGTATAATCTACTTTGCCAATTTGAAAGCCATTATCAATTAAAAAATCTCTAAGACACTCATACCAAGCTCTAGGAGCTTGTTTGAGGCCATAGAGAGCCTTACGCAGTTTATACACGTGGTCGGGGAACTCCTCGTCTTCAAATCCGGGTGGTTGCTCCACGTACACCTCTTCCTTGATCGTTCCGTTGAGGAAGGCGCTTTTTACGTCCATTTGGTACAGCTTGAAATCATGGTGAGTAGCATATGCAAGTAATATTCTAATTGATTCAAGCCTAGCTACTGGAGCAAAAGTCTCATCAAAATCCAAACCTTCGACTTGTGAGTAACCTTTGGCCACAAGTCGTGCCTTGTTTCTTGTCACCACTCCGTGTTCGTCCTGCTTGTTGCGGAAGACCCACTTGGTGCCCACAATATTTGCATCGGGTCTTTCCACAAGTTCCCAAACCTCGTTTCTCTTGAAATTGTTCAACTCTTCTTGCATAGCCACCACCCAGTCCGGATCCTTTAATGCATCCTCAGTCCTGCGGGGTTCCAAAAAGGAGACAAACGAGTAATGTTCACAAAAATTTGCTATACGAGATCTAGTGGTTACTCCTTTTTGGATGTCGCCGATGATGTTGTCGATTGGATGATCCCTTTGAATGCATTGGTGTACTCTTGGGTGTTGCACTTGGGGGGTCGTATGTTGGTGATCATCTTCTTCTCCCCTTGAGTTGTTGTCCTCGTTGATTTGTTGATCATGTTCAAATTCTTGTGATTGATCTTGTATCGAGGCTCCCCCTTGATTGTTGATCTCCTCTTGTGGTTCACTTTCCTCTTGTATCTGTGCCGATGACTCTTGTGGTCGTACTTCGCCTAGAGCCATCCTCTTTATTGCTTGATAGGGGGCTTCCTCTTTACCTAATTCACATTGATCAACTTGCTCCTTTTGGGAGCCATTAGTTTCATCGAACACTACGTCACGTGCCACTTCAACAAGTCCGGAGGCCTTGTTGAAAACACGATAGGCGTAAGTGTTCGAATCCTAACCAAGCAAGAAACCTTCATCGGACTTCGAAGCGAACTTTGAAGTCCTGGGCTTCTTGTTCAAAATATAGCAAGGAGAACCGAAAACTCGAAAATATGAAATGTTCGGTTTGTTACCGGTGAGTAGCTCATAGGGAGTCTTCTTTAGTAGTCGATGAAGATAGAGTCGATTTGTGGCATGGCAAGCGGTGTTGATTGCTTCCGCCCAAAATCGATCCGAAGTCTTGTATTCATCGAGCATTGTTCTTGCCATCTCTATGAGCGTTCGGTTCTTCCTTTCGGCAACTCCGTTTTGTTGTGGAGAGTATGGTGCTGAGAATTCGTGCTTGATTCCTTCCTCATCAAGGTACTCCTCCACTTGTATGTTCTTGAACTCCGTGCCGTTGTCGCTCCGAATACTCTTGATTGATAGTGAGAACTCGTTTTGCGCTCGCTTGAAGAATTTCTTGAGTGTTCCTTGTGTTTCTGACTTGTCATGCAAAAAGAACACCCAAGTGAAGCGGGAAAAATCATCAATAATGACTAAACCGTATTTGTTACCGCCTATGCTTATGTAAGCAATTGGACCGAAGAGGTCCATATGAAGTAGTTCGAGCGGTCTTGTCGTGGTCATGATGTTCTTCGCGGGATGTTGTGCTCCAACTTGCTTTCCTGCTTGGCACGCGCTACAAGGCCTGTCTTTCTCAAACACAACATCTTTCAAACCTCGGATGTGATCGCCCTTGAGGAGTTTTTGAAGGTTCCTCATACCAACATGTGCTAGCCGTCTATGCCACAGCCAACCCATGTTGGTTTTTGCAATCAAGCATGTGTCGAGTTCGGCTTTATCCTTGTTGAAGTCAACAAGGTAAAGCTTTCCCTTCAACATACCCTTGAATGCAACGGAACCATCACTTCTCCTTGAGACGGTCACACCCTCGTTAGTAAACAGGCAATTATAACCTTTGTCACATAACTGAGATATGGACAGCAGGTTATAATCTAAAGATTCAACGTGTAAAACATGCGAAAGAGTATGTTCAGAGGATATCGCAATTTTACCGGTACCGAGGACCCTTCCTTGACTGTTGTCCCCAAAGTAGATGCCTTCGTTTGGGTCCTGGTTCACTTCATACTCCACAAACATCCTCCTTTCTCCGGTCATGTGGTTGGTGCATCCACTGTCCAGCACCCATTTGGATCCACCGGAGGAGTAGGTCTGCAAAAACAAATTACGCCTTGGTTTTAGGTACCCAAGCTTGCTTGGGTCCTTGGAGGTTAGTAACGATACATTTGGGCACCCACACATGGGATTTTGTGTTCCCATGGCGTGGCCCAGCATAATAGGCATACACTTTACCAACATTATTTTTCATTAAAACATAGGAGGCATCAAATGTTTTAAACAGAAGTTGCTGTTGATTATGGGTCGGACTAGTCTGCGTGGCCGGACTTGTCCGGATGACCGGACTTGTCCGGACCACAACCGGACTAGTCCGATTTTCATGAGAGTTCAGATTTTTAGTTTTCGAGTTACCAGGTTGTGAGGGTCCTCCCTTCACAAAGGTGGTCCTTCCCTTGTTGTTCTTATGATTTCCAGCTCTTTGCTTTCCATCACAAGAGTAACCAATGCCATACTTGACATTTGGAGGTCTTCGGACCAAATATGCACTACGTGCATAGTTGATCCTCTCCTTGTAAAGTATTACACATTGGGTAGGATTTTTGTCCTTCGTGGAGGTAGGATTTTCCTTCAACCTGGTGTTAGTTTTATCACATTTGCAAACATGAGCGATATTAGTTAAAGTGGGTTGAGAAGGTGGGGTTGAAGAGGAGGAAGGTTCACTAAGCTTGAGTGACTCAACCTGCACTTCAAGGATCTTGTTGACCTTGATTTGGTCATCAAGCTGATTCTTGATTGCAACATTTGAGTTGGTTAACTCCAAGCAAGTTTTCTTGCTTGAAGCTAGCTCAAGCTCTAGTGAGTGATTTTTCTCCTTTTCAAGAACTAGAAGATTGTCAAGTTCGACATGCTTCTCCTTTTGGGAGATGATCATGTCTTCTTGACGATCAATTAGCTCTTCCTTCTCAATAAGTTGGTTAAGCAAGAATTTCATTTTTGCAGCACTTTTTCTATCTAAACCAATTAGCATATCTTCATCATCACTATCTAGATCATCATCACTTGAGTAAGAATGCGAGGAAGGAGTTTTGATGTTTACCTTGCGTTTACCTTCCTTAGCCATGAGGCAAGTTCCATTTGCCTTCTTTGCACCGAGCGTGGGGAAGAGTGTCGATTTCTTGGACATGCTTTCAATGGCTATGCTAGCCATTTCTTCTTCATCGGACGATGAGGACTCATCGTTTGAGTCCCATTCCTTTCCGATGTGTGCTTGTTCAACTTGCTGCTTCTTCTTGAAGAATTTCTTCGGTTGAGGCTTGGACTCTTTACTCTTCTTCTTGTTGTCCTCATATGGGCAATCAACTATGAAGTGATTGTACTCACCACAATTATAGCATGCCCGCCTCATCTTCGGCTTTGTCTTCTCCTTGTATTTTCCTTCACTCGATTTTGTTCCTTGTCTTTTCTTCATAATTCTTTTGAACTTCTTCATGAACAAAATCATATCTTCTTTGTCCAGCTCGCTGCTTTCATCATCACTGTCCTCCTCAAACTGAGCTTCTCTTGCTTCTTTGGACAGAGGTTTGAGTGTGGATTTTAAGGCAACTCCCTTCTTCTTGGCCGATGTGAGGTCAGCTATTTCTTTGACATGCTTGGCTTGCTTCTCCATCATCTCAAAGTTGATGATTTTGCCAAGCAGTTCATCCGGAGTCATTTTCTTGTACCTGGGACTTTCTCGGATCATAGAGCAGAGTGTGACGTTGCGAGGCATAAAGGCTCTAAGGATGAGCTTTACAACCTCGTGGTCATTCCACTTTTTGCTACCATACGATCGAACCTTGTTCACAAGAGTCTTCAGTCTGTTGTACATGTCCTGGGGAGATTCATCTTCTTCAATCGCGAACCTTCCTAGTTCGCCTTCAATCATTTCAATCTTTGCCTCCCGCACATGCCGGTCACCTTCATGTGCTGTCTGTAGTGTGTCCCAGATTTCTTTGGCAATTTCCAATCCGTCCACCTTTGTGAATTCATCTCTACTTAGAGATGAGGTGATAACGGCTGCGGCTTGGGCATTCCTGTGGATGGCTTGCTCTTGGCTTGGCGTGAGTTCTTCATCGTCATCAGGGATGTTTATTCCTGTGCACACAATATGCCATAAACTTGGGTTAAGGGAAATCAAGTGCATCTTCATGTTTTGCCTCCACATGGAGTAATCACTCCCATCGAAGTGTGGGGCCTTTCCGAGAGGAATGGATAGATAATGACTGCTGTTAGAATTTAAACGGTCATAATTAAAAGGATATCGGGAGTAGTCGGTGTGACTACTCCCCTTCTTCTTTTCTTCAACTTTAGCTTTCCCTTTGGAAAGTGCTTTCTTTCGGAGCAGTGCTTTCAGCTCCAATGTCTCATCATCATCATCATCGAAGTCTTGAATGGCTTCGAGATATCTTTCAAGCTTTTGGTGCTTGTCATTGTTCATCTCTTCCTGGTTGTTGATTTTCTGGACTTCCTTCATGTCCGACATGATCTCTTCGAGTGGTTGCACTCTTTCTTGAAGAACCTGCTCTGATACCAATTGAATGTAGGCCTAGAGGGGGGGGTGAATAGGCCTTTTTTGATTTTCTCGGTTCCTGTAGCACTTCAACAAAAAGGTCAAATCCAGATATATCGGACTAGTCCGGTAAAGTGCGGACTAGTCCGGATTTCACGGGCTAGGTTGATCAAGTCAGGTCAATTTGATTGTTTCGTTGTCGTTTGCAGCGGAAATATAAACTTTAATGATAGTTCAATAGTTGTATGTTAAGTTTTATTGCAAGTATGATTCTAGTTCAACTATTTAACTCCAATTCAACAAAATGAATCAAACCCTAGATAATGTTGATCAACTAGAATGATGAACACAAACGAACAAGACACAAGATTTATCCCGTGGTTCGGTTACCACGAAGGCAGCCTACATCCACATTGAGGAGCCCACAAAAGGACCGGGTCTTCAACAACCCTTCCCTCGTCGGATCGCCACGAAGGCCAATCCTCTTCCACTAATAACACAGGGGTAAATCACCAGGTTGAAGGGGCAATCTCACAAGTTGAGAGCTCCCTTGATTACAAGTTTCAAAACCACCAATAACACACTTCAAAATATACAAATTTAGATGCAAGAGTGTGTTATAGATTCAAACCAAGAGCTCAATCGTGTGCCAAGTGCCTCTCCAATGATCTACAAGTGATCTTCAAAGGATTGATTGATTTTGCACTTAATTTCGTGGAGAGAGATGGTTTTTGAGTCTCTTGGGAGGTGTGACGGCGCTAGGGTTCGAGAGAGATTAAAAGTGGGCCGTGCACCTCTATTTATATGAGGTTTCTGGAAGTTACCGTTAGGGTTCAGAAATATCGGACTAGTCCGTGGTGGTGACCGGACTAGTCCGGTGTGCTGTGTGAAGCAAACCCTAAGTGTCCAGGAATCTCGTACTAGTCCGGTTCAAAACAGACTTGTCCGATTTCGTCACTGGAAAGCTTCGGACTAGTCCGATTGACATCGGACTTGTCCGGACACATGAAACCCTAAGTGTTAAGGATGACAAGTCCGCCCTTGGAGGACTTGTCCGATTTAGATCAGAGTGTATATCAGACTAGTCCGTGTAATCACCGGACTTGTCCGAAGTGGATCAGAAAGGGTATCGGACTAGTCCAGTGTTGACCGGACTTGTCCGATCTAGTGACTTGTGCATTGTGTTGAGGACTAGTCCGCACTGGGGAGGACAAGTCCGAAGTGGAACAGAAGGATATCGGACTAGTCCGGTAGAGACCGGACTTGTCCGATCTTGTGCAGAATGTGATATCGGACTAGTCTGGCTGATATCGGACTAGTCCGGTCCTGTATAGTTTTGTGCATTGTGTGTGTGTGATTAAGTGAGATTGAGCTCTTGGGTGTGTTTCCTTAACACATTCCATACATACTAAACAACTAATTTCTTCTTCTTGAGCTCAAATTCATTCTCCTTCTTAATTTCCCTCTTTTTGGCATTTTGCTCATTTTTCATCATTTTCCTGCATTCATCTCAACAAAAGGATTAGGATCCCAATTGCTTGTCATAAATCATCCAAAACCCACAAGGGAGTCCTAGATGCACTTTCAATAACCAAAAGACCCTGGATACCTCAACTCCTGCCTTGTTCAGGGTGTATGCCGTCTAGCCCCCACTACTCAGCCGTAGCGCTGGGGAAGCAGAGTGCGCACGCTTAGGGTACGGAACCACGCTAAGTAGGCGGCACACCCTAGACCTCCTGCTTGGCTTAGGCCTTTCATTGGGGGACCGTCTGGCACCACAGAACCGTAAACAAGAGGACGACCGAAAAACCTCGGATACGCCATAGGTACCTTAAGTAGACCCGCACGCTGCTCGCACTGACAGCAAACATCAAACTACTTAGTCGCAGGATGTCAATGGTGGACCCTTGGCAGAGCATAGGAGCTTGGGTAGTTGATGCCAGTGGGCCCCGTGGGGAGTGTCGGACTTTAAATTGAGATGTGTGGTCGTCGTCAAAGAAGGATCCAATGGCGAAGGCGACAAGGTAGCCGCAAAACCGAGATGACGCTCGCGAATGAAGATCGATGGGCTGGTTTGAGGAGTAGGGTACATGATCGTGACATTGTGAATTTTAAAATTTATGAAGTAAAATTTTATTCACTAACTTTACATGAATTTTGTATATTATCTTAGCATATTTATCAATTATTACTTACAACAAAATGTTTTCATCAAAGGGAAAGGAGGTGAGAGGGTTCCTCACCCAGTCACGAGACCATTTCTCGGGTACCTCGTCAGGTGCAAGCAGACGCTCATAATTGATGAGGCACCTTTCAAACCTTGCGGGCCGAGTGGCCTTACAGCGCACAGAGGTAAATTTTAGTTGACGATCATGTCATTTTAAATTGAACTTATCAATGATTATTTCTTATCAATCCTTTTTTTTTGCAGTCTGACTCAGAGTCATCTGAGTCGAAGTCAGATGTTAGGGCGTCACCACAGGCTAGCTAGCCCATGGAGCCAGCTAGCCTCCCTTCGGAGCCATCGAGCGTAGAGCCTCCGGGCTCCAGTGGTGACCAGCCTTCCGGGTCACCAAACGAGGTGTCGCCGCAGAGGTGACGGACGAGGAGGACCCACTTTGCGGCTCCTCCTCGTGTTCCTTGTGAGCAGATCACTGTTCGTCCAATCGGAGACAGGTAAACAAACCCTATAGTATTAAATATTAGATGTTGTGTTTCGATACTTAATGAGTTAACAAATTTTGCAGATCTTGATATGACTGTTCGTTCACGGGTCAGGGACATCACAGACAGGTTAATGGTGTCATTGGGGATTTAGTGCATTTGCATTATACCGGTGTCATCGACGATTTCCCTACTCTGTCGTGGGACGACTATGCCCGTGTCTCTCACGAGGCCCACGACACTTTCCAGGGTGCCATGTGGAATGATTTTATGGTCAGTTTAACTTTTTTAAAAAAAATCATCTCTCATATAAATTGTTAATGCATATCACTTAAATGTTTGTTTACTTAAAGCTCAGATACCAGTTAGAGCAACCAAGCGATTGCTTGGAGGAGCACGCAAGACATGTGTTCCACCACAACGCTTAGAAACTCGTGATGTTGGTCTTGTTGTACGTCTGCATTGAAGCCGTTAACGACTACAAGAAGCAGCAGCATCAGCAGCAGGAATAAGGTCCATTTAGGAAGGATACTGACATGTACTTGAGAGAGGAGTGTGTGATGGTAAGTTTTTATTGTTAAATATTTACAATAGTTGTGTATGTTAACAATATTGATGAAATATTAAATATGTGTGGGTTAGTATTTCCTAGTTACAGGGTTAACCTGCCATATACTGAGCTCTATGTCAATATTGGGCTAGCGATGAATTCATAATAAGTCCAGGAAAGCTCTAGAATGCAGGAGGCTGGATGGCAAGCACGACTATGGTGGCAATAGCTATTTGCCTTTGGCTAAACACATGGTAAGTATATTTTAAGTTCATTTATGTGTTCATAATATATTTGTCCCACTAACACGGCTATACAGGAGTGATTAACCGGTCAGGAGCTGATCCCGACCCAGGTTTCGAAGAGAGGTCACAGGGGAAGTGACCGTTCACAGCCTGGGCAATGTAGTCGGGTCATGACCTATCGACTGGTAAGTTTTCAAAATTTATTAATTTAATGATAACTAATACTATTATTTACATGCTTACCTGATTTCTTTGTTTTTAGGAAAAGTACGCGGAGGGGGTCATGAAGATACCCAGCGAAGGGTACGATTGAGAAAACACGTCGATCCGATCAATTGAGTTTGCAGGAACCAGAGGAGGAGCATTGCAGTGGCTCCTCCTAGTCCGCCAATTCGGAGTCGGCTCCACATCAGGTGACCCAGAAGAGCGGTCAGCTGACTACACTGGCTCGACAGCGGGCTCCAAAGATAGCTCCGAAGTAGGCTTCGAGGTGTGCTCCGAAGCAGGCTCCAAGGTGTGCTCCGAAGCAGGCTCCAAATGCTCCGAAATGTGCTTCGAAGTAGGCTCCAAAGCCTGGTCAGTCTGCGGTGGCTGATGAGGACCCCTGGCCTCCGAGTCCTCAGACCTATAGTGGTCCTAACATTTTTTAAGATTCCTATTTTAAATTAAACAATTACTTATATAATTTATGTATATAACTATTATTTATCCGTCACGACCGCTGTGATGACTTCGGTAGATGGCTCTGCAACTGAGGCCGTCTACTCCCTCTAAGCTCACTGCCCTGGAAGACCTCGTCAGTTCTCGTGACACTTGTGGCCAGAAAGCTCCACGTCCCTGCCCCCCGTCGTCTGCTGCTGCTCGACGACATCTTGTTTAAAGGAAATATTGCTAATGAATTTAAAGGAAAGTATACAATAGGAAAGAAGAGTTGATGGAAACGTTACTTGTACTCAATTTCAAAATTCATCAACATCACGATCATGCACTCTACTCCATAAACCAGACTATCAATCTTCTGTTGTAGTTATTGCCCATTTTTGTTTTTGCATCTTACCAGTCTCTACATCTTTTGCATATCCAACTAAGTTATCAAGTCCTAAACCAAGCTCTATGACAGAAGAGCCCGTCAACTCTTGTTCTTAGTAAACAACATCAACCTCATGATCAACATATCCATCATTGTCTGGTGTATATAACAACTCACGAGGATTCACCTTGTGCACAACCCACCAAGCCTTAAGCTTTTCGCATGGATAATGTAGATAATACACATGCCTGACTTGGTGTGCAAGGACGAAGGTGTCGCGACCTCATATCTTTTCATTGTGTTTCACTCCTACCATGCCAAATTGGTTTAGTCGTGTTCCATTGTTATGATCAAACCAATCGCAGTCGAAGAAGACTACATTAAGGACCTTATACCCCGCAAAACTGAACTCAATGTTATTTTTAATGATCCCATAATAATTAGTTTGATGTCCTTCGGCGTTAACTGCCCTCGTCACAACTCTGGTGTTACATGTTGCCCTGAGAGGACTTTGAGCTTCAAATTGAGTTGAACAAAATCGGAACCCATTGATGTCGTATCGACCGTAGCTTTTAATATTAATGGATCCTTAGGACAGTTGTCACAAATCCTTATGGATGTCGGCCTGTATTTTGCACTTTACAATATATGAATTTAAAAGACTATTTTATGGTTTACATGTAATTACTAAGAAAACAAGACATGAACACCTTACTTGTGCATGAATCCATGATTGAAAGTTAGGCCCTCCATTTACTCCATAATATCACATCAATTGTATTTGCCTGCTTGTAGGTTGCTACTTAGATTTCCAATTTTATTGATCAAACTTACTAAATAAGGAAAAACAGAATGATTAGCATAGATGTATAACACAACACGCTAATTATTATAGAAGTTGAAGAAACACTTACTGAAAATATTTCTGCATCACCTTGATATTAGCGTACATGTATAGCAAAACAGGTGTTATTTTATATGATTCAACATCATAGCTTGTGCCACTACCAATAGTGGTGTCTCTCGTTTGAAAAATGGAGAGGTCGCTACAAGGCGGTGCTTCATCCCTATTGTACTGCAGTGTGGAAGCATTAACATTGTGTTCTTCTGCAAAATAGACACTTGAAAAGTATCGTACCTGCTGAATGGCGTATGCTTCGGCAATGCATCCTTCAACCCTTACTTGATTGCAATCCATTTGTTTAAGACATCTGAGTGCTCTTTTAATGTGATACATCCACCTATATTGCACAGGGCCACCCACTTTAGGTTCATATGATTGATGGATTATGAGATGTTGCACTGGATTGAAGAACCATGGAGGGAAAATGTTTTCCGTCTTATATAAAAGCATTGGTACCATAAAAGCATTGGTATCTTCCTTTCCAACTTCTCCATCATCTCCCTTGTGATTTCTTTAGCATAAAGCTATCTATAAAAGTATCTAAACTCAGCTAACACCTTCCACACCGCATCATCAATAGCCCTGAAACATAACCAACAAAAGCCTTTCCATGATTATTTGATAATCATGACTCTTCAACCCTGTGAGATTTCCAGTCTTAACATTTACGACTTGTCTCAGGCTAGAAGCATAACTGTTTGGGAATTTCAACTTTTTCAACCACTCCAGATTTTCTTTCTTTTCTTTTGGTCAAAGACAGAAAGAAGCACGTGATTTGCCACCATCTTTGGAGAGCTCAAGAGTTGGATGGTTACAAACCTCTGCCAAATCCTTACTAGCCTTAATATTGTCTTTTGTTCTACCTGTTATATCCAAGCATGTGCTTATGATGCATTTGCCCATGTTGCGTTCCTGGTGCATGACATAAATGTTACTCATTAGGATTAAGGACTTCACATACGGTAGCTCCCATCATGCACATATATGAGTCCAATTGTGGTCCTCTTCGTCACCAACAAAACATCTATGACGACCTTCATTTGCCACTAAGTTTTTCAACTATTCAACAATCTCCGACCCATTGAGACGTTGCAATGGTCCTTTTTTGACAACGGTGTCCATCCTAGAGGCATTTCTCTGTTGCCTAAATACGTGATTGGGCGGTAACCAACATTTGTGGCAATCCGAGTAGCAAATCTTGCCACGATGATTTAAACGAAAACATTCCATGTCCAAAGCACATATCAGACATTTCAAACGACTATGAGTGCTCTAGCCAAAAACCATGCCATAAGCTGAGAAATCATGAACAGACCACAAGTATGCAGCTTGAAGATTGAATTTTAGTTTTTCGTAACAGGCGTACGCTTCGATTCCTGTCCATAACATTTTCAACTCTTCAATCAATGGCTTCAACATCACGTTCAGTCGTGAATCAGGATGATCTGGTCTAGGTACAATAAGGCAAAGGAACATGAACTCATACTTCATACAAAGAGATGGTGGTAAGATGTACAGAATAGCGAACACGGGCCAACAAGAGTATGGTGTTGCATTTGTATTGAACGGTGAGAAGCTATCTATCGCTAACCCGATGCGAATATTTTTTGATTCATTGGCAAAATATGGATCAAAGAGGTCAAGTGCTTTCCATTCCTCACCGTCGAACGGGTGCACCATCATTCTGTCGTTCACATGTACACCTTCTTTGTGCCACTTCATGTGTCAGGCTGTTTTTTTTAGAGAGAAATGCGCTTCAATCTAGGTGTGACAAGCAAGTGGTGAAGCTTCTTCTGTGCGACTTCAGTCATTACTTTTGTACCGTCATCATTAACAACTTCGACAAATCTTGCTTTATCACATTTTAAACACTTGTTCTCGTTGGCATGCTCTTTCAAGAAAAGCATGCAATCGTCTGGGCACATATCAATCTTCTCATAGTTCATACCAAGACCAAAAATCAATTTCTTAGACTGACACATATCATTAGGCAATTTATGGGGCTGCGGAAGGACATCGCTGGTCAATTTGATAAGGTCATCAGAAAATACATATTTTTAATTGCCATAAATCTAGTCATGAAATTGAGGATCATCACTTTGGTGTGTTCATACAACATTTGTTCTGATGCCTCGAGAAGCTCAAAGAACTTCTTTGCCTCTATTGTAGGAGGATCCTCTGTCAATTCAGGATTTATGGCTTCAAGCATCTCACCAATCCTATCGATCCCCACACTGTCAGCCTCATCTCGATCTTCTACAACTTGAGAAGGTGTCTTTCCATGAAAGGCCCACAACTCATAATGTAGCATGAAACCATTACAACACAAGTGAAACATCATCGTCACATTATCAAAACACTTGGCATTCTTAGATTTGGTACATGGGCAACGCACCTTACTGTTGTTTGACAATGAAAAAGCTCGTTGTATAAAAGCATTTGTCTTGGTGAACAACTCCTCTGAGTGTCTCCCATCCTTTTTCCAACCAGTATACATCCATGTGCGGTCTTTAGCCATGTTTGAAGGTATACCTTCAAAGAAGAGAAATGATTATTAGTTTATTTTTGATGTTATGTTACGGCCTTAAAACTATTAAGATAGGTCCTAATCCCACCCAAGAGTGACCTAGGCAATGTGTTTATGACGAGACACGAGGTCCAAATCCGGATAAAATTTTGGCAGCATAACCCCGCTGTTCTCCAACTACACGCCCAATAATGGTGCAACAAAGAACAACAAGGTTATACTGTCGAAATCATGTCCGGATCGAGACCCCATAAATAGCTTGTCATAAGCACACCCTCGTTCACTCCTAGGCTGTCCAAAAAGGGACAATTCCAAACTTGCACGTCTCACATGCCTATCGCATGTCATACGTGCCGATACAAAACGGGTGATGCATTTCTATAGGTTACACATTTTCTTTTTATTTTTAAGTCATTTACGAGAAAGGAAAGAACGAGAGAGAGAGAGAGGAATGTTGGTCTTAGATGACACTTTGACATCCGGATCCATCGTCCACGCAAGCTCGATCGTAGATGAATGATTATCGTCGTGAATTATAGCTCCGAGACTTTATTAGCGGTGGCCTAGGATTACCGTTGCAGTTCCCTTCCATTCCATCCACGCCATCGCTAATCGCTTCCATGTCGTCTCGATGCATACTTTATGAATACAACTGCATATACACCACGACACGCATTTAATACGTGGTGTGTCGTGTCGGGTCGGGGCGTGCTGGGACAGGCAGACCAGTAACCCGTTTACTTGCATATATTAAGTAATCACTCAAACACATGAAATATAAACAAACAAAAAGTACCAACTAATGAACAACATCATAAACTAACTAAACAACAAAATAAACAATATTGTCGATACTTTGCATACCAGGTATCCCTTCATACCAGAAGAAGATCCGCTGAGTTCTACCTTCCCGTATCATGGACTTTCGGAGGTGACACATGTCCCGTAGTGTTGAACCTGCCTCCCTTCGTAGGGTGGCTCCGTGCTGCTACGTGTCCTGGGGCACCGGACCTGCCTTCCCAACAAGGGAAGCTCTAATGCTGCCACGTGCCCAGTGGCTCCAGACCTGCCTCCTCTCAGAAGGAAGCTCCAGAGCTGCCACGTGTCACATGCCTGGAACTAATCTGCAACAGGAAGACAGCAGAATCTCCAACGGCGCGGGCATTCAAGGGCTATCAATTGGCCATTACAAGACCTTCTTAACATGTAATTAATAAAATATAAATTATGCACAATCATAGGACTATCAAGACCAGTAACGTTGCTGTTAAGGCACGTAATAACGCTATTAACCACCCTTAACACCATAGATCGTTTATAGGGCAATTTATTACAGCCGGGGCCACCTTTCAGGTCACGGCGCATGTTGTAACAGTTAGTCCTTGTCATATAAATGGGTTGCGCTACACAGTAGAGAAGAGGCAACTCTTTCCAAATGAATCCTAGGGTTACTCATACTCATACAATTAACACACACCCCGTGGAGTAGGGTATTACACTCAGGCAGCCTGAAACACATAAAAATCTCTATGTTCACCCTTGTTCTTGATCTTGATTAGCATCCCATCCAAATATGAACCTATGTGGACTAATTCTTAGTAGTACCGAAGGAACTGTCTTAGTCCACACTTCGACATTTGGTGCACTAGGTATGTGGGCTGCTCTTAAGATCTCAAGATGGTGACTCCACTTTTGCTTCATCCAACGGACTGGCTATACAGCCTGTTGGGGGAAATCCCTCCAATGTATAGCAGTCTGCCAATGTTGTCGTCCCAGCGGGCATCGTACCACCACCACCACTACCTGCTCTAGCAGCCAACGCTAGATAGCAGGATGGTGAATTTGCGTCGGTGAAAAAGTCGAGGAACAACCCGAAGAATGCACTGAATGCAGACTCTACTCTAGCATCCTTCAGCGTCGAGAGCTCCTCCAATTGCTCTGGAACAATGGCATGCTGACGTTGAGCATTTGGTTGCAGCCGCAACCAATGCAATCAACAACCAAGGTCTGCCCCATGCGGGCAGGCACCTTCACGTAACAGGACCTTGTCTGGTAGACTTGGTCCTCCGGCATCCTAGCTCAGGAGACGTGCGCCCTTCCAGCAAGTGATGTCACTGCCCTCCGGGGCTCGTCGTACTCACACGGCATCGAGGCTCCCGACTAAGGACCTCCGATCGGAGCTCGACCGCCGCTACCAGAGGAAGGACGAATGTGTAAACATGGAGCGTGCTCGCAAGAGGCGAGTTCCTCGAGAAAATCCTTCTCCTTTGGGTGTTGGGGATAGCTGTTCGGCTCTTTCCATGCATCTTCGCATGGCCGAGTGGCCATCCAAGTTCTGGCCTCATCTGCCAAAGAAATAAGACGGGACAGTCAACTCCGCCTATTTTCCTCAAATCTACTCCACCGCCATCCTTGCAGCTGGAGGCAATGAGGCCGTTACGAGCTTACCTCCCAACTCCATCTATAGTTGGGGGGAACTCTGTCGTCAGTTTACTGCCAATTTTGGGAGCTCCTACACCCGTCGTGGCACCAAGCTAGACCTGTTTGCCGTACAATAGAAGTTGGGAGAGTCACTGCAATCGTTCATCCAGCGATTCTCTCAGCTACGGAATACTATTCCTTCTATCCCCAATGCTTCTGTTGTGGTTGCATTTTGACAAGCTGTTTGAGAGAAGAAGATGCTGGAGAAGCTGGTAACTAAGAATATCAGCAGTCTCACAGGACTCTTTAGCCTAGCTGACAAATGCGCTAGAGCTACAGAGGGTCGTGAGATGCACTCCAAACCAGCTGTGGAGGCTTGCCCGCCTACCTTTAAAGCTGAAGCTAGTGCCTTCAGTAGTGTTAAAAAGAAGAAGAAGTCAAGTGGCAAGAAGAAGTCACTTGCCAGTACACCTACCGCTACCGTTGCCGCAACACTTGGTGGTCAGAGGCCACGCCCCGACAAGCAATCTCGACAATCATCTGAGGATGGTGAAAAGATGTGGTGTCTAATATATAAATCTACAAGCCACAATCTTGAAAACTGTCCCGAGATCAAGAGACTTGCTGAACGCAACAGCAAGCATCAAGACGAGACTCCTTTCCACCAGCGGGAAGGGCAGAAGAAAGTCGGTGAAGAAGCTCTGTCTGATCAGGTGCTAGGCTTCCAAGACACCAAGAAGGCATTAAAGGTGGTCGACAACACCGTCGACAATGACTTCGACATCTTCGACAATGAGCGCGTCAGAATACTCTCCATATGATGTATGGAGGATCTTGGGACATCACCTCGCGGCGCATCCTGAAGACTATGCGTTGGGAAATGGTTGTTGCTACTCCTACTGCCAAGGCCCAAGTCGGAGCCTCATCGGAAGTTGATGGATACTTCCATTACCTTTTATGCTTCAGACTATCCGAAGAACATTGCAGGTGCTGGACAATTGCCCCTGATGGTCTCCCTGACTATCAACAATATCCAACTCTTCCATGTCTTGGTGGATGGAGGTGCAGCACTCAACCTCATCAGCTTTGCCGCCTTTGTTAAGCTCCAACTCAATCTCTCGGACCTCAGGCCCTCACACCCATTCTTTGGAGTGGGTCCAAGAGCTATCACGCCTCCCGGGTCAGTTACCCTGCCAGTGACCTTTGGGGCACTAGACAACTATAGGTCTGAGAAGCTAGTATTTGATGTGGCACACATCAATCGTCCCTAAAACTCCATCCTAGGCAGGCCAGCCCTGTATAGGTTCATGGAAATGACCCACTATGGCTACCTCGTGTTGAAGATGCCAACTCTGTCAGGCGTCCTCCAGATCTGAGGGGATCGTACTACTGGAGTAATTGCACTGGAGAAACTTCATACGCTTGCAACAGTGCAAGAAGATGAATCCGGCAAGGAACAACCTACTCACAACGAGCTTTCGCCAGCACGGCTCATCCTCTGCACCTCATGTACAACCAAGCGCGCGACACCGACATTCTCATCAAAGTTGTCCAAATTGGTGCTGATGCTACCCAGAAAACTCGAATATTGGAAGGTCTGGGTGACAAATAGGAACTCACGCTCATCACTTTCCTCCCGGCTAATGTCAATGTGTTTGCATGGCAACTGTCACAAATCGTTGGGATCCCTAGGGAGGTGATCGAGCACCATCTAAAGATATACCTCGACGCACGGCCTATACAACAGAAGCCCTGGAAGCAATCTATTGACCGGTAGAACTTCATCAGAGAGAATAGATCAAATAGTGGATTCTACCTCCGAGTGCGAACTACTGTGTCTCCTTGACGCTTATTTTGGATATCATCAAATTTCAATGTCTAAGGAAGATGTAGAGCATACTTCCTACATCACAGTAGATGGGTTGTATTGTTATACTACCATGTCGTCTTAAAAATTCTGCCTCTACTTTTGTGCGAGCCATGCACAAAACTTTTTGGGAGATGAGTAGGGACCTGGTAGAAGTCTACGTCGATGACATTGCTGTCAAGGTGAAGAACAAAGACTCACTCCTTGACAATCTTCAATCCGTCTTCAACAAGCCGCGCCTGACACGCACAAAGCTCAACCTGGAAAAGTTGTGTCTTTGGGGTTAGCTTCGGAAAGCTTCTTCGTTTCTTGGTGACTCACGAAGGAAATAAGGCAAATCCTGTAAAAGCATAAAAATATAGAATGCAATGTTCAGAAAGGACAATTTAAAATTTGAATGGGAAAAATAAATTGAAATGGCAATTTAAAAATCAAACCAATTCAAACTCCAATAGAGGGAATTCAAAAATTCAAATTAGCTTTTGTTCAAACCTTGACAAAATAACAATCTGAGTTCACCAATAATTTCCAAATATTCAAAATAGCATCCCTGTCAATTTACATAAAATTTGGAGCACATATACAATTCAATTCAAGGTGTACATTGAATTTGATTCAAAATTCAAATTCAAATTCCAATTTCAATTCAAACTTGATCAATTCACAGTTTTGAATTCAGAATCAAATTCTAGATATTTCTTTGAGCCTATCTAAAATTTTTCATGAGCTTTGGACACAAGTTGGTGGGATTTTTCATTGTACAGAGGAGGATTGAAATGAAAAGGCAGTGGGGCCCACTGGTCAGCCTCACAGAACAGAGGAACCGTCGCTGCCATCAGTGTCCCGCGCCCCAACAGCTCGCCGTCGGTGCCGCTGCTCTCCAGCTCATGAAGCAGCTGCGTGGCCTGTCTGGCATGTATTTCAATCACTCCCCATCCTTATCGTCCTCTCCTGACCGAAGTGGAAAAGTGCCAACACTCCATCGCTCTGTTTTTCGCCCGCCATCACGCTCAGCACCGCCTTGCCATCGCTCGACGTTGCCGGCCAAACACAACAAGGTTTTGCCGTGCCCCCAACAGCAAAGGTGAAGCAACCTTGTGCTCTTCCTGTCCATCCATTAGTTTGCTTGATTCACTGCTTATTTGCGTGGTATTTTGAAGCTTTGTCGCTGCCATTTAGAGTGAAGCCCGACGACCACCTCTGTGCTCCCCGTGGCGCTGGCGCCACAAACCACATCGCGAGCTGCTATCCAAAGCAAAGAGGAGCGCCCAAACCTCTTCTCTCTCACGGTAAAAACCTTTCCCGAGTTCATTCTTTATCCAGCAAGTAATCACCGTTCTTCTCTTGGCCTTCTTCAAGCCTTCATGCTAGGTCGTTGAAGCAATTCATTTTATACGTCGAGAAATCCGTTGATACAGCTAGATATTAGTTTATATGCCCTCTTGCGCACGCCCTTGATCAAGTTTTAGTGAAAACCATCGAGTTTTCGTAGCCGCCTTAGGAAAACTCGTCGGCTCACCGTCGGACTTGAGGCTTCTGTCCATTTCAATCCTATTGCATCCCATTGTCGTACTCATCATGATCCAAAGAATCTTTTAGATTGTTTCCCGAGTCGTTTGAGCCTGATTCAAGGATTTCCGACCATCGTCGGAACCCTAGTTCCCCTGCCACCTTCGTGCGCTCGCCTCCGGCCGTCGCCGCCTCGATTGGACACCACCATCATATTGCGCGGCTGATTCTAGGGTCAGGCGGCCAAAGCCGTGCCAAGAGGAGCTCGGCTCAGTAAGCCGGCGGGGTTCCGCCGCTGCTCCAGCGAGAAGCGCCGCCCGTGCTGGGAGGTTGAAGAACATGGGTGGGTCCCACCGGTAAGCGATGGCTTTTACCTCCGTTCAGATTTGTTGTGGCTACCGGATTGATTGTGGCTGCGCGGGTTAAACTTTTCCCTTGTAGCCATTACCCGAATTCGCGCAAGTCCCTATGGCCCCTATGTGGCCCAATTGTGAGTGGGTCATTTTAAAAAGTGGGGCCCAGTTGATTAATTCAAACGTTTCCAATTAAAATTAATTCCAGATTTCATCCAAACTTTGAAAATAAATTACTCCTAGTAGAATTGCTCAAAAATTTCCAAATAAATCCTGGTAGACTCATATTGATCCCACTATTGCAGTGGTGCAATTTGTTGGACATGAAAGTCCCAAAATTTTCATAATTAATTCCTCTAAGCCATTTGCTTGAGAAATTAATTACCCCTGCTCTGCTAATTAGAAAATTCCCAATTTTGGTCAGGACACTCTTAGAGGTATCCTGAATCTCCAGTAGAAATATCAAGTTCATTGGAATTTAATTACTCGGTGAATTAGTGTTCCAAATCATTATGTAGTTGAAAATTGTGAAATGTACAGAACATGTCCAGAATTTTCCCAAACTTGTAAAATCAATTCCTCCCTGTAGGACGGTCAGAAAATTTTGAAACAAATTTTCCTAGGATAGTGAGACCTCCTCTACCATTATCATCCACTGTTAGCTATGTTAAAGGTACAGATTTAGTACCAAAATTCAAAGAAGCATTTTACTTGTTGGAATTTTAGAGACAACCAGATTCCTTTAACATCTCAAATTTTGGGTCCAGATCTTCCTCATAGAGCTTAGTATCCACTGTAAAAATCCCAGAGCCAATTAAAATCATCTTCATACCTAATCATTGTTTATAATATCTTTTATATAGTTTCGCTATCACTCGTGTACTTTATTTATTGCATATCATATAGTGACCAAGATCGAGGAGGAGCCGGAGGCCTTGGACAACATCCTCCCAGAGACTAACTTTGATTCTAACTCACAGCCAGGCAAGCCCCGGTTTGCATTTAAGTGCTATTTCAAAGTTTCTATTTGTATCACTTATGTCTCAGATGAGTTTTGTGCATTAGGGCTAAGGTGCTTGTTACTCCACTTGCATGACCCACAAATCCCATGGAGTATTGGGTAGGTCTACAGCTTGACAAGTAGAAAATGCCATGACAATGTTTTGATGAATCCAGTAGAAGTCGAGTAGTTGGTATCCACTCGCGAGATAGGAATTTATCACATGGGATGGATTGGATCAAAGAATGGTTTATGAATATGAATTTGAGACCGAGCAGCGGATAGGGTGCAGCGAGACATGGTCTAACGTGCATAGCCCTACTTGTGTCAATTGAGGACCGATCTGTGTGCGGCTCTACTGGACAAGTTTGAACCGTATCGGGTGCATACTGGGCATATGGAACACAGGAAACCGATGTAACTTGATAACTTGGGTGTCGAAGCATAGCCCACTGTCGATATGGGTGGTTTTGAGGGCAGCAAGGTGTAAATCCGCCAGCGGGCACAGACACGCTTCATGCAGGGACCTTATGCCTGCGATGGTGGGACCGGTTTGGCATTTGAGTAATCACCGTCCCTCATGGTTATTTGAGTACCACTTGTTCACTGTGTTGTGACGTGGTAAATACTGAAGAAGCCAGGAGAATATGATATATTGAATTATAATTGCTTTGCAACTATGATTACTATAGAATATGCTCACTAAAGTTACTTTTATTGAACCTTTAGGCTGCTTTTAATAACTTGAAAATTAAGGATCAACATGTATGCGAGTCATTTACTGCTGTATCTATTCCTATGTTAAGTACCCCTGCATGTAGAGTTCCATGTTTAGGTGAGACGGTTAAGTCTTGCTGAGCCTTCGTGATCACGGGTTCTATATTAAGTTGTTTGCAGGTGAGACGTATGAGGAAGGGCCTGAAGATGAGGCGATGCCCCTGTTGGGATATACCACCGAGTGGGAGTCTTGCACACCGCCGTGATCTTTTGGGTGCTGCTAGTGTGTAGTGTCCCCGGGCTGGACAGCTGCACTTTTGCATAGCTAGGCTAAGAGTTTAGCTATGAGTATTACTTCTGCTCTAAATTATGTATTGTAAAAGACTTCCGGTGTTTCTATAAATAAAACATTGTATTTTGTCGTATTCTTTTCGTGTGTGGTGATGGGTGCCGCATCGCACAACACCACCCTCTATGATTCTTGGAATGTGTGGACTCGGTCCTCACAGCCTGATATCAGAGCCGCATTGGGAATAGCATACTTGAAAAGAGCCTATTTTGAAAACTTAGAAGTAGTCGAGAGAGGATTAGTACTATGACCACATAAGGTCTATTATAGTATTTGTTACTTAAGGTTCCAATCTAACTTATGTGTTATTATATTCTATAACGACGCTCCGACGTCAGGTAAGAGGTAAGGTACGCCACCACACGCGGATCAATTGTGCTAAGCTCACCATGCGAGAGGTAGCATGTGATTGTTTCTGTGGTTGGCACAAAAAGTTAACATGAGTCTCTGAAACTCTCCATGTTTCTAAGAACATATGACACGTGGTACCCCAACGTGCTTCAAAATTAGTGGGAGCCCCCATCGGGTGGGACATAACCCGATGTGCCTCCTACTGGTGCAACCCTATGCAAAGCCGTGGGACCCCGTCAAGTTGTAGAAAACCTGGTCATGTACCTCGAGATGTGGCTTAGCTCGAGGCGGCCCATATAGAATGATACGAGCTGAATGTTTCTACTTTCATATATATTATTGTAAAATGATCGCCTATGTGGGTTGTGCCGTACGACACCATATGATTGATCTGTAATTTGGATGTACTTATAGGTACACTAACCACAATTTAAGTAGCTCGAGTTGAAAACGTTTGCGAGTGAACGTCATTAGTGCCACCGTTGAGACGTATGCCGAAATATCAGCCTAGGCTTTTCTTTGGTGAGGGCGTAGTACCGGCATTGCATTCGAGTTTCTTCAGTCACATCGACGATGATATCTGTGCTGGAGTTGTGACTCGACAATAAGTAAAAATTTCTAACTTAGGACTAAGTTTGTATTTGCAATCTCTGTTTTTGAGTGTGCTGGTCAGATTTACAATTAATCATGTGTTCGTTGTGGTATGCAGGCGTATGATTTTGGGAACTTGAGGAAGTCCTACAAAAGTTTCATTTCAGCTCCAAGAGAGATTTCAAGATTTAAAACTTGAAAACTTCATTTGAACTTAAATTGCCCAGTTCCCGGTTCAAACTGTGAACGGGACAGAAAATTGACTAATTTTGGAATAGCTTAACTTCCTGTATAATTCACCCCTGAAAATCTACTACACATGGTTGGAAAGTTTATAGAGTCTTCTAAAACTTTCGTGTTCAACTCCAGATTAGAAAGCCCCTATAAACTAATGAAAAGTTCATATTTCCAAACTTTGTTAAATCTGGACAGAGACTGGACAGTTTCTGTATCCTGTCACTGTCTTGATCATATCTCTTAGTAGAATTGACAAATAAATTCATGTATTTCATTTCTGTAATCTTGAGGATGTATAAAACTATGTTGTAATTTATGATTTTTGCATGTTTTTATGTTTTGTATCAGGAAAAATGTGGACAAAATCAGCCTTAAACAGAGCAGGTGCTGTCAAATTTTTTCCAGAAACGGTGTCAACTTGCAAAAGTCGTATCTCCTCATACAGAAATGATCTTGTAGGATCGAAGAGCACATGTAAAGCTACCAGAGGGGAGCAGGAGTGAATGGTAGATTAAAACTTTTCAGCGGAAGGAACAAAAACACCCCTCAGCAGAAAACCGATCTGTTAAAGAAACCGTGTGTGCGACTAATCTAAACGTGTTCAACTGTGACAAAACTAGTATAGATTGTAGAGAATCAAGTCACAAAGACATCAAAAAAAGAATCACGAAAATCAGTCTTGAGAAACTCAAGTTACGATCGAAAGATGGAACAAAGGTCAATCTGTCCTACCTGAGAAAAATAGTTCTGGAATACTGTAAAGAAACTTGTGTATATCAGAAACCAAAAATCCAATGACCGTGAATTTTTCACAGATGATATAAAATTAGGTTTTGAAGACAACCCAATAAGAAATATGTTAATCGGATCTGTAAAACTCGAGTTATGATAAAACCACCGAAGCAAGGTAGTGCTGTGCAGAAACTCGAAGAGAAAATCTTGAAGAAAACAACTCGGACGAACAAGGCACAAAAGCACCTTTGGACTACGAATTTTATTGATCAAAACTCACAAGGAACAGACCCAAAGTCGTACACAATGTGCTCTGGCCTCCCTTGCTTATATAACCAGCCCTGAGGCCAACCCAAACCTAACTAGGATACTAATCCTACTCAATTCACGAATTGAGACTTTCCATAACTGCTCAAGACTCTTCTATACGCAGATAGAAGAAATCTTAAGACTTCCAAACACCTTAGGAGCGTATCCCACATTCCTAAAACAACTCAAATTCGTGATCCACATGACATCCTATCATAGCCAACTAAAAACATTCCATATTTGAGTCAAACACGACTCAGCCGCAGCCTGAGTCCTTAACCTAGTCGGTTGGACCTTTCCGACAAATTTTTTATGTCCACATCTCTTCATCACGCCTCAGAACCATTTAGCCACGTCCATGCACTCCTTGCACATGTGCAAACACCTTCCAACAACGTCCACGATACCTTCATATGCATTGTTCTTGATTCATACATCCTGCGCAACCTCCCGATCAACTCAACCACAATTCCTCCCGAACTTGGTTGTTGAACCTCATCTTCTCCCTAATACTAGTTCAATGGATCCTGTCACCAGCCATGTCTTGAACTCAAGCAACACCTGCACATGAATAAACAACCAATACTTTCAAGCACAAGTCCTCGACTTGACTCACGTTAGTTCCGAAACCACAACACCTTACCTAAGCACCTCACATAAGCATGTTGCAAACCATAGCAAATTGATAACATCAATAACCACCAAAACACACCAAAACATAGTAAAATATTACTAAGCAAACTTTCCATCAATGTAAATAAAGTTTGAATCATTGCAAGTTAAAAGTAGAAAGCTCCAAATCTTGCCAAAGCTAACCGAACCTTGAACCAGAGTTTACCAAAACTAACATGATGTAGTGCTGGAACTTACTAAAGGTAGCAGGGCCTAGCGCCAGAGCTTACCAAAGCTAGTGGGACTTAGAGCCGGAGCTATCAAAAGCTAGTCAGACCTATAACCAGAGCTAACCAAAGCTAGTCGGATCTTACCGGAGCTACCCAAAACAAGTCGGACCTTGCTGGAGCTCGGACCTAGATGATAAAGGTGTTTTGGTAGTATTCAAATTTTTTATCGCCATAGCCAATGTATTTTGCACACATAGGTCTCAAAATCTCCCCCTTGTTGAATGCATTGGCAAGACCATATAAAATCCGAAGACTGGCTTATTCACATGAAAAGTTTTGAAAACAATTTCTCCCTGTTTTTGAAAATCAAGTGAGATAGGAATAGATTTCTAAATAAAATTCTCCCTCTATACATATTTCTCCCCCTTGCATACTTCTCCCGCTTTGACAATGTATTCAGCAATGTACAAAAGAGAAATTTTAATTTTTTATGAGCACATTATAACATATACATATAAAACAAAGCTCATCCAAGTCATACTATCAAGTAACTTACACTATCACAACAATGAGATACAGAAAGTAGTGTAAGCTATGCTAGAGATCAAATGTAATTTTCAATTTAGCAAGTCATGATCTCGCAAACATAACTATTTAAAAACCTGAAAGCATGACACCTGTTGCTGCATATTATTATTTTTCAAAGCACAAATTTAGATCATATGATATTTGCAAGAGATTATATGAGCATCTGCCTTATGCTAACCAACCAAGCCAAGCCTATGTCATTTGACCATCAAAAGCTTAAGGACATGATTTTAGTCATACACAACTTCTTCCAAGTTCATATCTAAGTGCAATGATAAGCCATCTCAAAAGAAGAAGTGCAATGCATGCATATTCTCTTGATTTTTTCTCGATTTATATTTGTTAATAAAACTCAATATGTGAGTTGATTACTCGATTAATTCATTATGACTAAAATCACTTGTGAACATGCAACAAGTTCAAAACAACAAGAAGGTTTGATCATGACCAGATTTAGTGTAAGTAAATATTCCAATTACTAGTCATGGCAAAAACTACAAAATGTATAACATTAGTAATGTAGTAAGAACTTTCAGCATGTAAAAGGAATCACAAAGTCATATATATATGAAATACATTGCTCATATTATTTTAAGTTCTGATTCACACATAAACTTCCCAAGTTTCAAAACTTCCCCTCAATTTAAGCTATGAGGATGCGTAACCCCTATTTCACTACAAATGTAACAAAAATGAGTGAAATCCAAAGGTTTTGTGAAAATGTCAGCCAATTATTGTTCGGTATCTACATGGTGAAGCACAATGTTTCCTTTTTAAATATTATCATGCAGAGAGTGATACCTAATATCAATGTGCTTAGTTCTAGAATGTTGCACGGGGTTTTTAGCAATGCAAATGGCACTAGTGTTATCACAAAACAGTGAACAATATCTAGATCAACCCCATAGTCCTTAAGTGTTTGAACAATCCAAAGAATTTGTGAGCAAGCACTAGCAGCAGCTACATATTCAGATTTGGCTGTGTATTGTGCAACTGAGTTTTGTTTTCTAGAGGACCAAGCAACAAGATAATTACCTAAAAAATGACAAACACCGGAAGTACTTTTCCTATCAATCCTACAACCCCCAAAATCAGCATCCGAAGAAGCTTTCAAAGTAATGGTTGAGGAAGAAGGAATAAAAATGCCAAATTCTTGAGTTCCATGTAAGTACATGAGAATCCTTTTGACGGCTTGACGATGTGAAACACGTGGGGAACCATGAATCCGTGCACAAAGACATACGCTGAATTGTATGTCCGGTCTTGGTGTCGTGAGGTACAAAAGTGATTCGATCATGCTTCTATATTCTTTTTTATCATCGGGTTCACCATCTTCATCAAGTTCAAATGTTGATGTTGTTCCCATTGGTGTCCGAAGAGGCTTGCTTTTGTCCATGTTGAAGCGCTTGAGAAGGTCCCTTGTATACTTTGTTTGATGCACAAAGGTACCTTCCTCAGTTTGCTTGATTTGCAGCCCCAAAAAGTAAGTGAGTTTGCCCATCATACTCATTTCAAATTATGAACTCGTCATTGATGAAAACTTGGACACAAGATCATGAGAAGCACAACCAAAGATAATATCAACCACATACACTTGACTAATAATAAGTCATTGCCATGCTTAAGCACAAAAAGATTTTTATCAACCTTGCCCATGGTAAACCCCTTCTCAAGTAAGAATGTTTTTAACCTATCATACCATGCTCTAGGAGCTTATTTTAGACCATACAGGGCTTTAGTCAGTTTAAGAACATTATTAGGAAAATCTGGGTTTTTCAAAACTAGGTGGTTGCTTAACATAAACCTCCTCAACTATGTAGCCATTAAGAAAATCACTTTTTACATCCATTTGATATAACTTGAAACCTTTAGGTGTAGCAAAAGCTAACAAAATTCTTATGGCTTCTAATGTACCAATAGGAGTAAAAGTTTCATCAAAATCTAGACCTTCAATTTGTGTCAAACCTTGAGCAACCAATCTAGCCTTATTTCCAATCACAACCCCATCTTCACTTTGTTTATTTTTAAACACCCATTTAGTTCAAATTAAAGTGTGATCTTGAGGTGAAGATAGAAGTTTCCACACATTATTTCTTTCAAAATTTTCTATCTTTTCTTGCATGGAAATAATCTAAGATTCATTAGTGAGTGTGTGTGATATATCTTTGGGTTCAAAAGAAGCAACAAAAGCAGAATGAGCATGACAATTGGGGTCGAAAAATATAGATCTTGTAACTCGTTCATGCAAGCTTCCAATTATCTGTTGCGGGGGATGATTCTTGTAAATCCGTAGGGGAATAGATGTCTCACAAGTTTCTTCTTCATCAGGTTCATTGCAGATTAATGAGGTCGTGGCTTGTGGACGATCAGGACCAGCAGAGATGGTAGTTGGAGCTTGTTCAATGTTTAGAGTTGGACACATGTTAGCTTCGGAACTATCATGCACTATCACCGACTCTTCTTCTTCTTCTTCGAAAATACCCTCCCCTAAGGATATGGATCTGGACCTGCAATGTTTGAGCTAGTACCCGGGCTAGCTTCATCAAAAGACACCTCACAAGTCTCCATAATTTTGTTAGTGTCAAGTAAAAGCACACGGTAGCCTCAAGTATGAGATGGATAACCAAGAAACATGCCATCAATGGATCTAGGTTAAAATTTATCAAGATTACCATGTTTCTTAACAAAGCATTTGCAACCAAAGACCCCAAAGTGTGTAACACTAGGCCTATTCCAAACTGGAGCTCATATGGTGTTTTACCTAGCTTAGCGCGCAAGAAACACAATTTGAGACATAACAAGCGGTTGCAATCGCACCAACCAAAAATTCCTAGGAGTTTGATATTCATCAAGCATAGTCCTAGCCATCTCAACTAAGGTTCTGTTCTTTCTTTCTACAACACCGTTTTGTTGAGGTACATATGGTGATGAAAATTGATGATCTATTCCATTTTCAGCACAAAAGTGATCAAAAGATTGATTTTTAAATTCGGTTCCGTTATCACTTCTAATTGCTTTTAAAGATCCTGTGCGATCAATTAATAATCTCAGAAATAAATTTCTAAAGTAAATAAAAGCTTCATTCTTGGATGGCATAAAGTAAACCCAAGAGTATCTAGAATAATCATCAACAATCACAAGAACATACCATTTACCTCCGAAGGATTAAACACGTGAAGGTCCTACGGTGTCAAGGTGCAAAAGTTGACCCGGTTCAGTTGTCATGATCATTGTGAGAGGAGTATATGAACCTGCAATCATCTTAGCGTGTCTACAAGAAGAGCACACAATTTATTTGTCCCCATTAAGCTTAGGCAACCCACGTATGTGATCAAGAGCAATAACTCACGTTAGATGATCAAAGCTTACATGAACAAGTCTACGATGCTAAAAAATATAAGTCCTTTGAATCACTAGCAACTAGACACCTATGCTTAGAGGAAGACATATCAAAATCAGCTTTAAAAACTCTTCCAAATTGAGTCATGTTAAAAATAATCTCACTATTTGAATTTACAACTTTGCAGCAATTTTTAGTAAAAATAATTTCCAGATTTTCATCTAGCATTTGTGAAACAGAAAGCAAGTTGTATTTCAAATTTTTAACAAGTGACACATCCTTCAAAGTGTAGTGATCATTTACTCTAACTGAACCGGTCATGTGGCGTGAGCAACCTGAATCCACAATCCAAATGTCCTCCTTCCTCAAGCGTGTAACCTATATAGACGAACAATACATCGATGACTCAATACTGGGGTTAGTCAAAAGGCATTTAGGAATCGAGTATTGAGTCACACGACGTGCAGTACAAAAAACACACGAAAGCTGAGATAAAATAACATGTTTTTGAGTCAAAGTTTAAGAATTTTTTTGTTCTTAACTACTGACCTATAAGGTGTTACTTGTACAACACAAAAATCAGTAGCTTCAGGGGTAAAAACAGAAGGTCTGGAGGCAGAAATTGAAGCTCCGGAGGTAAACTTTGAATGTTTTTGACTCCCAACAATAGGTTGCATGTTCCTGACATTCGATTTAGTATGTCCAACAAATTTTGCATGAGAGTTATAAGATCTAGCCTGCATTCTTTCCTTTTTTATGTTGTCTAGCTAGTCTATAACACAAATCTTTGACATGACCACCTCTACCACAATAGGTACAATGAAATTTAACTTTGTGTTCATGTCTAGATGAGCATGAAGTATGTTCATTTGACACCAAACGTGACAACACTCCTGCAGATTTAAAAACCACATCTTTTGGTTTAGAAACTGTTTTAATCAAACCACTTACTAATGACTTTACAATTTTAGGTGGATGTGCTTTAACATGAGTATGAGAATCAAAACCTAAACCAGTTTTATCATTGCAAGATTTGGATGAATTCAGTAGAAAATTTTCGTTCCCAACACAAAACTGCTCAAGTGTCCTATTCACGTCATCAAGTTTCTTACACAATTCCAGGCAGTTTTCACTTGAAGTTTTTCCTTTTAATTTGCAACTAGAGCAATATTTAACTTCATGAGCACGTAAAGCATTGCTCAGTATTGAAATTTGATTCATAGCATCTTTTAGTTTCTTTTCAAGATCATTACAGGTAGAACAACGCAAATCAATTGTAGAACAAGAAGCAACTTTTAAGTTTCTGTCATTAAGTGCAGCAAGTGAATGTGGCCTAGAGAGCGGGGTGAATAGGCCTTGAAAATTTCCTGCACACTTAATAGAGTCGTCAAAAACTTGTTTGACCAGACTAGTCCGGTTGTGTGGGAGGACTTGTTCGGTGTGCTGAAATATGTGAATTGATTAAATGTTATTTGGGAAACTAGATTCTTTTAGCAGCGGAAATGAGAACAACAGATACTTTGATTTAAGATTATTGTAAGAATGCACGTGAAAACTTATAAGCAACGTAAATTGATGTTGAGCAATCAAGTGATCTAATGAATAAAATGTAAAAGAAATAAGGCACAAGAGACACGAATTTTTACCGAGGTTCGATCTCACCTCGAGATTTGCATCCTCGTTGAGGAAGCTCACACAAAGTTGGGTCTCCAACCCTTTCCCTCTTCAAGTCACCACACAGGCCGACTCAAATCCACTAGCACAGGAAATCACCGAGTTTGTGGGGCAACCTCACACGTTGAGGGCTCCCACGAGAATTACAATGAAAGAAGCGATCAAATACACTTGAAAGTATTACAATGCAGAATATGATTGTAGAAAGATCAAACCCCAAGATCTCACAACAAAGGAACGACGATCTCCCAATCCCGAATCCAAGTGTTCAAATGATTTTACTCTTTTTGCACTTTTGATGTGTGGCAAGATGTGTTTTGGGCTCTTGGGACAAGGTGGCGTCGCTAGGGTTTCTATTTTTAGCAGGATTCGATGTGTGTTTTCTTAGGAAGGCCGTGGATCCTCTTTTTATAGGGTTTTCAAAAAGTTACCGTTGTAAAACCCTAATACTGGACTAGTCCAGTGCATGTCCGGACTTGTCCGGTCACAGTGGAACTCGATGTCCAGAATGTTTTGCGGACAAGTCCGGTTGAAAAACGCACTTGTCCGACCCTATGTGAAGAGAGACTCCAGAAAGTCTGGCGGACTAGTCTGGTTGGAAAACGGACTTGTCCGGCCCTATGTGAAGATGGACTCCAGAAAGTCTGGCGGACTAGCCCGGTTGGAAAACGGACTTGTCCGGCCCTGTGTGAAGATGGACTCTAGAAAGTCTGGTGGACTAGTCCGGTCCATTGATCGGACTAGTCCGGTGCACTGTGAGATGTTAGGTTAATTTTAGAACCATTACCCCTGCGCAAGGTCGTGAGCTCTTGGAGTGTGTCTTTCATACACACCCTATACATTTAAAATCTAATTTGTTCTTCTAAATTCCATCAAAGTATTCCTCTTTGGACACCACTCCATTTTTCACCTTTTTGTGTGCACCAAGCTGTTTCACTTTGTTTGTCCTGCAATCATCTCAATAGTTTCATTAGGATCTCATATGTTCGTCATCAATCAGCCAAAACCCACAAGGGATATCCTAGATGCACTTACAATCTCCCCTTTTTGGTGATTGATGACAACCATTTGAGATATCACAATTGAGAGTAAAATTTTGATTTTCGTAAGGTGTGCACATATGAGAATAACGATTAATTCACAAAAAGCTTCTCACATATGCACACACCTTATGGTGGGGTGCCTAACAGGTGTGTGATCAATGAAATGTGATGAACTAAGGGTAAACAATAATGAACATAGAAGTAAGCATTAGAGCAACAATAAGCATCACACATAGGAAAAGAAATATTGCATTACAAAGTTTTTAAAAATAGCATGTCCTTGATCACAAAAGCTTAATAACTAATACCAGATGATAGTCTAGTCTCAATCTCTCCCCCTTTGGCATCAAGGCACCAAAAAGAAAAAAATCGAGGGGAATCATTCATCGCTGCTCCCTTCTTCTGTTTCAGTCCGATATTCATCTTCACCCTCATCGTTATTCACCGGAGCAGGATCTTCCTCTGACTCCTCTTAGGCAGGCGGTGATCCAACCGGCTCAATCTCAAGCTTTTCACAGATGGACTTGATATTAGCATTCACATACTATTGATGTTTACGCTGCTTGTCTTTGATCATGCGGCAGCAGGCAAAGATGGAGGAGAGCATTTTGAGGATGCCATCGGAGGCTTCATGGACAGGAGAAGAACCAGGAGGAGCAACTGTATCATGAGATTGTTTAGACCTCCTCTCTACTGCAGGGGAGGGAGGAGCAGCTGGTGCTGAGGGAAGGGTGTACTCGGTGGGCTTTTGTGGCTTCAACACCGTATGAGAAACATCCTTGACAAACTCGAGTCTGATCACTTTCTCAATCATAAACATTATGTATGGTGCATACCGGCAAGACCTATTGGGAGTGATTGAGATGTTCACAATGTCATTGTAGATGTACTCAAAAACATTGAACGGTCTCCTTCCACTAATGACCTTCATTAGGGTCCTCAAGGTTCCTTGGATAGTCCCCGCATCTCCATCTTTCGGGGCTATTGTCTTACTCAAGACTCTGTTGAGGACCACAAAGAAGGGCTTCAGATAATTGATAATGGGAGGAACATAGGGCATCCATGTGTCATAGAGGAACTTAAGCTCATCCTTCTCCAAGGGTTGCAAATTGTGGATGACAAGCTCATGATCCAGAGTGTGTTCAAGGTGAAGAATCCTTGCGAATTCACCATAAGTGACACTATACTTGGAACCATGATTCATCCAAGTAAGACTGTCTCCATCACCACGGGCAAAGTAGAGGGTGAAGTAAAATTAGGTAATAACTTCATTGTTCCAGTTATACTCAAAGGAAAGCAGTTCCTTCAGACTGTGCCTCTCCAAAGCCTCAACCACCTCACGAAAAGCAGGATACCTCTTCGACTGCAGGTATCCAACATTCAACCATTGACTCTCCACTACAGGATTCTTCATCTTCATGTACACGTGCTCGTAGTAGTCTGCATGAAAGTTGCTCCAGAATCTTGGGTCAGAGCATTGTTTAGGTTCATTATAAACTTCAATATTTCTAAAGTTATCAGCTAGCTCACCCCCTTTCCCAGTGAAATCCTCACTAGACGGCTGCCTGTTGCGGTGACTGGGGTTTTTCATCTTCAAGGGCCCAATGGGACCACTAGCAAATCCCTTCCCTTTATTGAGAGCCCTTTTTGGCCCTGATGAGCTCTCAGCAGCAGCTTTTCCTTGAGCCTTTTTGACAATAACCTTCCTCTTCTTAGGCAGATTGTCGTCAGAGGGTGAAGAGTGGACATTGACATCATGTCTTTTCTTCATAACTCTCTCCTTGGCTCTCCTCACTCTTTCACGTTGAACTTCTTCATCAAAGTGGAAAGAGCTGTCATTTATTCTAAAGACATCGTGCCTGATAAGGAGTTCACGGATTAGATAAGAATGAACCCAGGATTGAAGGCAATGTAGGGATTTAGATGTCAGAGACCGGACTTGCCCGGTGTACCGGACTTGTCCTTATCTGAGCGCCGGACTAGTCCGGCCTGGCATAAGAACCCTAACAAATTCCTTTGAACCAAAACTTTAATATAAGGATACAAAAGTATAGGAAAGTGGTAGGAATACATATCTGAAGCCAATGTACAACCTTGGAATCAAGGGAAACGAGCTAGAACGAGAAAAGTTGAGAATTTGGTTTTAGGGTGAAATTTACCGAGATTTGAAGATTCGCGTTGAAGAGGCAAGAATCTGTCCGGATGACTCCGGTGGATAATCCACTCATCGAGGAGAGTATTTCCCATGGAGAAAACTTCGATTTTGAGGGCTCAACCCAAAAATTGCTTTTGGGGGCTAGGGTTTTGGAGCGGAGAGGGAGACCAAGTCCTTATGCTTTGGGGGCTAGGGTTTAAGAGAGGTTTGGGCCGGCCAACCGCTCATATACGCGATGGACCGGACTAGTCCGGTCAAGTTGGCGGACTAGTCTGGTGCCCCTGGAAAAACCTAAGTATTTCGTCTGTCCGGACTAGTCCGGTTTCAACAGACCTGATACATATAGAAATGATTAATAGTGATCCAAGGACAACAATTTTGCAAATAATCTTGGTAATTTACGACCAGTAGGCAAGTAACAATTAAAGTGGTCATAAACTGCAAGATTTCTTCATTAAAATAGATTTCTTAGAAGAAAAAGAGATGAGGAGCAGTTTTAACAATAAAGTGTAACATTTGAAATTTCAACCAGGTATGCAACGTTTCAAGCCACATTTCGAGAGTCAAGAATGTTAAGCTCATTCCTAAGCTCACAAAACCTTTTCTCATCTAATGGTTTGGTAAAAATATCCGCATGTTGTTTTTCAGTCCTAACATGTGAAATAGCAATGTCAACTTTTAATGAATGATCTCTAAGAAAGTGATGACGAATATCTATGTGTTTAGTTCTTGAGTGCTCTACGGGGTTGTGTGCAATTTTTATAGAACTTTCATTATCACATAGAAGCGGGATATGGCTTAGATTGTAGTCGTAGTCTCTAAGAGTCTTTCGCATCCAAAGTAGTCGTGCGCAACAACTATCGGCTGCAACATACTCTGCTTCCGCTGTGCAAAGAGCAATGGAGTTTTGCTTATTAGATGACCAAGAAACTAGGGACCTACCAAGAAATTGACAAGTCCCTAGCGTGCTCTTTCTATCGACTTTGCATCCTGCATAGTCGGCGTTGGAATAGCCTATCAAGTTAAACTTGGATCCTTTGGGATACCAAAGGCCCAAGTTGGGTGTGTGCACAAGGTACCTTAGGATTCTTTTTACAGCAATTAAGTGGCACTCTTTAGGTGCAGCTTGAAACCTTGCACACAAGCAAACACTAAGCATAATATCTGGCCTAGATGCACATAAATAAAGTAAGGAGCCAATCATGGACCGATATACCTTTTGGTCCACATTCGGACCGTCTTCATTGAGGTCGAGATGTCAGTTGATGGCCATGGGTGTCTTGATGGGCTTGGCATTGTCCATATTTAATTTCTTGAGAATGTCCTGTGTATATTTGGTTTGGCTTATAAATGTACCTTCTCTCAGTTGCTTCACTTGGAATCCCAAGAAGAACTTCAATTCGCCCATCATTAACATCTCGAACCTATTTGTCATAATTTTGCTAAATTCTTCACAGAAAGACTTGTTAGTGGATCCAAAGATAATGTCATCAACATAAATTTGACATACGAATAGATGATCATCAGAATGTTCAGTGAAGAGTGTATAGTCAGCTTTACCAATTTTGAATCTATTTTGAGTTAGAAAATCTCTAAGGCACTCATACCAAGCTCGAGGAGCTTGTTTGAGGCCATAGAGAGCCTTACGCAGTCTGTAGACATGGTTGGGATACCTTTGGTCTTCGAATCCTGGTGGCTGCTCCACATAAACTTCATCCTTTATCGGACCATTTAGGAAGGCACTTTTGACGTCCATTTGATACAGCTTAAAATTATGGTGAGTAGAATATGCCAATAAAATACGAATGGACTCAAGTCTAGCTACAAGAGCGAATGTTTCATCGAAGTCCAAACCTTCGACCTTAGAATAACCTTTGGCCACCAATCTCGCTTTATTTCTTGTTACTACTCCATGTTCATCTTGCTTGTTCCGAAAGACCAATTTGGTTCCAACGATGTTCGCCCTTGGTCTCTCCACCAGCTCCCACACTTCATTCCTTTTGAAGTTGTTCAACTCCTCTTGCATTGCAATCAACCAGTCTGGATCCCTTAAGGCTTCTTCTACCCTGTATGGTTCTAGAAAAGACACAAAAGAATAGTATTCACAGAAATTTGCAACTCAAGATCTAGTAGTTACTCCCTTAGCAATATCTCCAATGATATTGTTGACATGATGGTCTCTTTGCATGCTCTGATGTACTCTTGGGTGTGGAACTTTTGTAGTTGTTTGTTCTTCATTATCTTCATGTGCATTGTGTCCCCCTAGATCATTGCTTCCATGATTGTCTTGATCTTCTTGATCTTCCTCATCTTGATCTTGTGCAAGAGCTCCCCCTTGATCATTGCCTCCATGTTGAAGTTCATCTTGTGCATTTGAGTCTAATGTTCGCTCTTGTGGAAAGATATCACCAAGTGCCATTTTCTTCAGCGCTTCATATGGAGCTTCCTCTTTATCTAGCATACACTTATCAACTTGCTCCACTTGTGAGCCGTTAGATTCATCAAACACTACGTCACGTGCTACTTCAACAAGGTCGGACACCTTGTTGAAGACACGATAGGCGTAGGCATTCAATTCATATCCGAGCAAGAACCCTTCATCGGACTTCGAATCGAACTTCGAGGCCCTCGGTTTCTTGTTCAGAATAAAACATTTACATCCAAAGACTTTGAAATAAGAAACATTAAGCTTTTTACCGCTAAGAAGCTCATATGGAGTTTTCTTTAGTAGTCGGTGAAAGTACAATGGATTTGTGGCATGACAAGTTGTGTTCACCGCTTCTGCCCAAAATCGATCTGATGTTTTGTATTCATCCAACATAGTTCTTGCCATTTCGATCAATTCTGTTCTTCCTTTCGGCCACTCCGTTTTGTTGAGGGGAGTAGGGTGCCGAGAACTCATGATTTATCCTTTCTTCATCGAGATACTCTTCAACTTGGGTGTTCTTGAATTCTGTCCCTTTGTCAGTTCTGATATTCTTTATGGTTGATGAGAATTCATTCTGAGCTCTCTTCAAGAACTTCTTGAGTATTCCCTGAGTTTATGATTTATCATACAAGAAAAATACCTAGATAAATCTTGAAAAATCATCAACAATTACTAAATCGTATTTGTTACCATCGATGCTGATGTACGCTATTGGACCAAAGAGATCCATGTGGAGAAGTTCTAGTGGTCTTGTGGTAGTCATCACATTCTTGGCGGGGTATGGTTGTAAGACCTATGTGTGCTGAATACATTGGCTTGTAGTGAATACACTTGGCTTTGAAGATAAAAGTTTTTAATATCACCAAAACACCTTTTTATCAAGGTCCGACTCTAGCTCTGAGCTACAGGAAGGTCTGACGGTAGGTCTGGCTTGGTTTGGGTAGCTCCGGTTACGTTCGATGTTAGGTCCGACTAGCTTTGGTCAGCTCCGGTGAAGTTTTGTCTTTAGCTCCGGCATGTCTTTGATAGCTCCGATGTGTTTTTGCTAAGCTCCGAGTTGATTTTTCTAGCTCCAGTTTTTGGGTTTACTAGTTCCGACTAGTTCTGGTTAGCTCCGGCGCTAGGTCCTGCTAGTTATGTAAGATCCGGCGGGAGCTTGGTTGTACTAGTTTTGGTAAGCTCCGGTGCTAGGTTCTACTAGCTTTTGTTAGCTCCGGCTCAAGGTCCGGGTTGCTCTGGCAAGGTCCGGAACTTGACTGTAGTGCTTCTGCTTTTCATTTGCAATGTTTCGTACTTTCTTCACATTGTTGGAAAGATTGCTTAGTATTTATTTGCTAAGTTTTTGGTGCGTTTTGGTTGATATGGATGATATCGTGTTACTGTAGTTTTGCAACATGCTTATGTGAGGTTCTCACATAGGGTGTTGTGTTCGGAACTAACTTGAGTCAAGTCGAGGACTTGGGCTCGTATGGATTGGTTGTTTATTCATGTGCAGGTGTTGCTTGAGTTCAATACATGGCTGGTGACGGGATCCATTGGACTAGTCTCAGGGAGGAGATGAGGTTCCAACAACCAAATTCAGGAGGAATTGTGGTTGAGCTGATCAGGAGGTTGCGCAGCATGATTGAATCAAGAACAATGCCTATGAAGGTATCGTGGACGTCATTGGAAGATGTTTGCACGTATGCAAGGAGTGCATGGACGTGGCTACATGGCTCCGAGACGTGATGAAGAGATGTGGACGTAAAGAATTGGTCAGAAAGGTCCAACCGACTAGGTTATGGACTCAGGCTGCGGCTGAGTCGGGTTTGACTCAAATATGGAAAGATTTGAGTTGGTTATGATAGGATTTCGTGTGGGTCACGAATTTGAGTTGTTTAGGAATGTGTTATACGTTCCTAAGGTGTTTGGAAGTCTTAAGATTGCTTCTATCTGCGTATAGAAGAATCTTGAGCAGCTATGGAAAGTTACGATTCATGGTCTGAGTAGGATTGGAGTCCTAGTTGATATTGGGTTGGCCTAAGGGCTGGTTATATAAGCAAGGGAGCACAGAGCTCGTGGTGCACGAATTTGGAACTGTTCCTCTTGTGTTCTATTGAATAAAATTCATAGTTTGAGGGAACTTTTGTGCCTTGTTCGTCCGACTTGTTCCAGACAAGTTTTACTCATCGAGTTTCTGGACAACACTACCTTTCGTCGGTGGTTTTATCATAACTCGAGTTTTACAGATCCAATTGACGTGATTCTTTTTGGGTTGTCTTCACAACTTGATTTTCTATCATCTGTCAAAATTTCACGGTCATTGGATTTGTGGTCTATGATCTACACGAGTTTCTTTGTAGTGTTCTAGAACTGTTTTTTCTCGGGTAGGGCAGATTAACCATTATTTGATCTTTCGATCATAACTTGAGTTTTTCTTGACCGATTTGAGTGATTCTTTTTGTGTTGTCTTCGTGACTTGATTCTCTCTGATATCTATCACTTTTGTCATGGTGAAACACATTTAGATTAGTCTCACACATGATTTCTTTAATAGATCGTTTTTCTGTCGAAAGGGTTTGGGGTTTAATTGTTTCCGCTGCGTAAGATTTTTAAATCTACCATTCACCCCCCTGGTAGCTTTTAATGTGCTCTTCGATCCTACAATTGGTATCAGAGCCACGGTGCTCTAATATTTGTGATTTGCACGTGTTTTTGACTAATCATCATGGAGATGTACTCCGCCAAACCTTGTGTGTTTGCTGGTATTGATTTTCAGGTTTGGAAGGCACGCAAGGAGGCTTTCATCCAGGCACAAGGCTTTGCAATATGGGAGAAGGTATACAAGCCTTACGAAGTGCCATCAAACGATCAAGTTACAACTACAAATCTGAGAGATGTCAACAACAACAACAAGGCTCGGAACTTGATCATACAAGGATTAACACAAAGCGACTTTGACCGTATTGCAGACCTCCGATCTGCATACGATGTGTGGAAAGCACTTTGTGACTACCACGAAGGATCCAACACGATCAAAGAGGTAAGGCAAGACATGTTCAAGAAAGAATACATGCGCTTCGAGATGCAACCCAGTGAGTCTATTGATGACCTTTTTGCTCGCTTTAATAAGATTCTCAGCAACTTGCGTAGTGTCAATGTTAATTTTTCAGATGCTGAAAATGTTAGGCAATTGCTAAGTGCATTAGATATGTCAATTTGGGAGATGAAAGTCACATCTATTCGTGAATCTACTGTCATGAGTTCACTTACTTTAGATGTGCTATATTCCAAGTTAAAAACTCATGAAATTGACATAATCTCACGTAAGAACCCTAATAAGTCTATTGCATTTGTTTCACAACGTGATATGTCTAGCTCTGGCCAGTCATCATCTTGCAATACTCTTGCTTTGTTGTCCTCACTAACCGTGGAGCAGATCGAAGAATTTCCAGAAGAGGAGTTGGCACTCATCTCTACTAGATTCTCAAAAGCATTGCAAAATGTGAGAACTAGAAGGAGAGGAAGCTCGCGACCTCAACGTTATTTTTGAATGTGGTAAAACAGGACACTTTCGTACAGAATGCCCTAACCTTTCAGGTCCGACCACCCGGGAAGAAAAACAAAGCAAGGTTCGGACCTCCTCTGGAAATTTCAACAAGAAGAAGAAAGGTACCATAGGACGCAAGATGATCAACAGTTTCATCACCGCACTTCAAGAGTTCAGTTCAAGCGATGTGGACATTGGAAGTGATGAAGATGAAGATGATTTGGCAAACTTGTGCTTTATGGCGGGCAAGTCAAGATCAAGTATGGAGGAGGCAGAACACAATAGCGACAATGAAGAGGTATGTCCTACTTGCGAAGAAATGTGTGATGCCATTTCTCGTACCACTATTATTGCTAAGAAAAAGGACAAAAAGCTTAGGGATAGTGCTGCTAAAATTGAATCACTAGAATCTGAAATCAACCGTTTAAAAACTTTGATTTCTAGTGATGATTCATGTTCCTCATGTGATTTAATATATGAACAATCCTCCTCATTAAGAAGTGCGCACACTTCCACACTTGATAAACTTGAGTTAGAAATTGAAAAGAACAAAGAGCTTGCTGCACTTAATGATAAAAACATGAAAGATGCTAGCTATTCTACAATTGATTTGCATTGTTCTACTTGTGATGATCTTGATAAGAAACTACAGGATGCTATGAATGAAATTTCTATATTGAACAATGCTTTACGTTCTCATGAAGTTAAATTTTGTTCCAATTGCAAACTAAAAGGAAAAACTTCATGTGAAAATTGCCTTGATCTGTCCAATAAACTTGATGGCATGCATAGGACATTAGATCGGTTTTGTAATGGGAATAAGAACCTAAACTTACTGCAGAATTCTTCCAAGTCTTGCAATGATAAAATTGGTTTAGGTTTTGATTCTCATGCTCATGCTAAGGCACATCAACCTAAAATTGTAAAGTCATTAGGAAGTAGTTTGATTCAAACAGTTCCTAAACAAAAAGGAGTGGTTTTCAAATCTGTAGGAGTGTTGCCTCATTCGGTTTCAAATAAAAATATTGCTTGCTCATCTAGACATGAACACAAAGTTAAATTTCATTGTACCTTCTGTGGTAGAGATGGTCATGTCATAGATTTTTGTTATAGACTAGCTAAACAACAGAAAAGGGAAAGAATAGTTGCTAGATCTCATAACTTTTATGCAGAATTTGCTGCACACATTGAACCGAATGTACAACCTGCTGTTTTGAGTCAAAAACATTCAAAGTTTACCTCCGGACCTTCTGTTTTTGCCTCCGGAGCTACTGATTTTTGTGCTACACAAGTAACACCTTATAGGTCAGTAGTCAAGAATAAAGAATCTCAAACTTTAACTCATAAACCTGCTGTTTTGTCTCAGCTTTCGCGTGTTTTTCCTGCTGCACATCGTGTGACTCGGTACTGGATTCCTAAATGCCTTTTGACTAACCCCAGTATTGAGTCATCGACGTATTGTGCTTTTACGTAGGTTACACGTTTGAGGAAGGAGAACATTTGGATTGTGGATTCAGGTTGCTCAGGCCACATGACCGGTAACAAAGATTGGTTCTCCTCCATCTCTTTTGTGTCACGTGTAGAGAATGTTACTTTTGCCGATAATTCTTCAACTCCTATAATTGCTAAGGGTTCGGTTAGAGTAAATGATCACTACACTTTGAAGGATGTGGCACTTGTCAAAAATTTGAAATACAACTTGCTTTCTGTTGCACAATTGCTAGATGAAAATCTGGAAATTATTTTCAATAAAAACTGCTGCAAACTTGTAGGTTCAAATAGTGAGCTTATTTTTAACATGTCTCGGTTTGGAAGAGTTTTTAAAGCTGAATTTGATATGTCTTTCTCTAAGCATAGGTGTCTAGTTGCTAATGATACAAAGGACTTATATTTTTGGCATCGTAGACTTGGTCACGTAGGCTTTGATCTCCTAACACGTGTTAGTGCTCTTGATCGCATACGTGGGCTGCCTAAGCTTAAAGGGGACAAAGAAATTGTGTGCTCTTCTTGTAGACATGCTAAGATGGTTGCAGGTTCACATACTCCTCTCACAATGATCATGACAACTGAACCATGTCAACTTTTGCATCTTGACACCGTAGGACCTTCACGTGTTCAATCCTTCAGAGGTAAATGGTATGTTCTTGTTATCATTAATGATTATTCTAGATACTCTTGGGTTTACTTTATGGCGTCTAAGAATGAAGTTTTTAGTCACTTTAGAACTTTATTTCTTAGATTATCAAATGATCATCCAGGGTCATTAAAATCAATTAGAAGTGATAATGGAACTGAATTTAAAAATCAATCTTTTGATCACTTTTGTGCTGAAAATAGAATAGATCATCAATTCTCTTCACCATATGTACCTCAACAAAATGGTGTTGTAGAAAGAAAGAACAGAACCTTAGTTGAGATGACTAGGACTATGCTTGATGAATATCAAACTCCTAGGAAATTTTGGGTTGATGCGTTAGCAACTGCTTGTTATGTCTCAAATCGTGTTTTCTTGCGTGCTAAGCTAGGTAAAACACCATATGAGCTTCGGTTTGGACATAGGCCTAGTGTTACACACTTTCGGGTTTTTGGTTGCAAATGCTTTGTTAAGAAACATGGTAATCTTGATAAATTTGAACATAGATCCATTGATGGCATGTTTCTTGGTTATCCATCTCATACTAGAGGCTACCGTGTGCTTTTACTTGACACTAACAAAATTGTCGAGACTTGTAAAGTGTCTTTTGATGAAGCTAGCCCAGGTACTAGCTCCGGTGTTGTAGGACAGATCCGTATCCTCAGGGTGAGGGTATTTTCGAAGATGAAGAAGAGCCAGTGATATTGCATGTTAGTTCCGAAGTTGACACGTGTCCAGCTCCAGACATTGAACAAGCTCCGGCTATCACCTATGCTGGTCCTGATTGTCCACAAGTCACAAGCTCATCAATCTACGATGAACCTAATGAAGAAGAAGCTTGTGAGACATCTGTTCCCCTACATTTTTACAAAGATCATCCCCCACAACAGATGATTGGAAACTTGCACGAACGAGTCACACGGTCCAGGTTTTGCGATCCAAACTCTCATGCACATTCTGCTTTTGTTGCTTCTTTTGAAAACAAAGATATATCACACGCACTCACTAATGAATCTTGGATTATTGCCATGCAAGAAGAGTTAGAAAATTTTGAAAGAAATAATGTTTGGAAACTTGTACCTCCACCTCTAGGTCACACTTTAATTGGAACTAAATGGGTATATAAAAATAAACAAAGTGAGGATGGGGTTGTGGTTAGGAATAAGGCTAGGTTGGTTGCTCAAGGTTTCACTCAAGTTGAAGGTCTAGATTTTGATGAAACTTTTGCTCCTGTCGCTAGATTAGAAGCCATAAGAATTTTGTTAGCTTTTGCAGCATCTAAAGGTTTTAAGCTATATCAAATGGATGTTAAAAGTGCTTTTCTTAATGGCTACATAGATGAGGAGGTTTATGTCAAACAACCACTGGGTTTTGAAAATCCAGATTTTCCTAATCATGTTTACAAACTGTCCAAAGCCTTATACGGTCTCAAACAAGCCCCTAGAGCATGGTATGATAGGCTAAAAACATTCTTAATTCAAAAGGGCTTTACCATGGGCAAGGTTGATAAAACTCTTTTTGTGCTTAAACATGGCAATGACTCATTATTCGTTCAAGTGTATGTGGATGATATTATCTTTGGTTGTGCTTCTCATGATCTTGTGTCCAAGTTTTCAGCAATGATGAGTTCCGAATTTGAAATGAGTATGATGGGTGAACTCACTTACTTTTTGGGGCTGCAAATCAAGCAAACCAAGGAGGGTACCTTTGTGCATCAAACGAAGTATACCAAAGACCTCCTAAGGCGCTTCAACATGGACAAAAGCAAGCCTCTTCGTACACCAATGGGAACAGCAACAACACTTGAACTTGATGAAGATGGTGAATCTGTGAATCAAAAAGAATATAGAAGCATGATCGGATCACTTTTCTACCTCACGGCATCAAGACCGGACATACAATTCAGCATATGTCTTTGTGCACGGTTTCAAGCTTCCCCACGTGTTTCACATCGTCAAGCCGTCAAAAGGATTCTCAGGTACTTACATGGAACTCAAGAATTTGGCATTTTTCTTCCTTCTTCCTCAACCGTTACTTTGAAAGCTTTTTCGGATGCTGATTTTGGGGGTTGTAGGATTGATAGGAAAATTACTTCCGGTGCTTGTCATTTTCTTGGTAATTCTCTTGTTGCTTGGTCCTCTAGAAAACAAAATTCAGTTGCACAATCCACAGCCGAATCTGAATATGTAGCTACTGCCAGTGCTTGCTCACAAATTCTTTGGATTGTTCAAACACTTAAGGACTATGGGGTTGATCTAGATAGTGTTCCACTGTTTTGTGATAACACTAGTGCCATTTGCATTGCTAAAAACCCCGTGCAACATTCTAGAACTAAGCACATTGACATTAGGTATCACTTTCTCTAAGACAATGTTGAAAAAGGAAACATTGTGCTTCACCATGTAGATACCGAACAACAATTGGCTGACATTTTTACAAAACCTTTGGATTTCACTCGTTTTTGTTACATTCGAGGTGAAATAGGGGTTATGCATCCTCATGGCTTAAATTGAGGGGGAGTTTTTGAAACTTGGGAAGTTTATGTGTGAATCTGAAATTAAAATAATATGAGCATAGTATTTCATACACATATGACTTTGTGATTCCTTTTACATGCTAAAAGTTCTTACTACATTACTCGTGTTATACATTTTGTAGTTTTTGCCATGTCTAGTAATTGGAATAATTACTTACACTAAATCTGGTCATGGTCAAACTTTCTTGCTGTTTTGAACTTGTTGCATGCTAACAAATGCTTTTAATCATAAAGAATTAATCAAGTAATCAACTCACATGTTGAGTTTTTATGAACAAATATAAATTGAGAAAAGATCAAGAGAATATGCATGCATCGCACTTCTTCTTTTGAGATAGCTTATCATTTCACTTAGATATGAACTTGGAAGAAGTTGTGTATGACTAAAACCATGTCTTGAAGCTTCTGATTGTAAAATGACATAGGCTTGGCTTGGTTGGTTAGAATAACGCAGATGTGCATATAATCTCTTGCAAATATCATATGATCCAAATTTATGCTTTGAAAAATAATAAAATGCAGCAACTAGTGTCATGTTTTCAGGTTTTGAAATAGTTAAGTTTGTGAGATCATGACTTGCTTAAATTGAAAATTACATATGATCTCTAGCATGGCTTATACTACTTTATGTATCTCATTGATGTGATAGTGTAATTTACTTGATAGTATGACTTGGATGAGCTTTGTTTATATGTATGTTATAATATGCTCATAACAACTAAAGGGGGAGAGATAATTTGTTTATATCTCATGACTTGCTGAATACATTGTCAAAGGGGGAGAGATAAGCATGAAGAGAGAGAGAATATGTGCATAAGGAGAGATAATAAAGGGGGAGAGATAATATGGGATAATTTTTCTTCTCATTTACTTTTGATTTACAAAGGGAGAGAAATTGTCTTCAAAACTTTTAATTAGAATAAGCCAATGTTCGGATTTTAAGTGGTGTTGCCAATGCATTCATCAAGGGGGAGATTGTAAGACCTATGTGTGCTGAATACATTGGCTTGTAGTGAATACACTTGGCTTTGATGATAAAAGTTTTTAATATCACCAAAACACCTTTTTATCAAGGTCCGACTCTAGCTTTGAGCTACAGCAAGGTCCGACGGTAGGTCCGGCTTGGTTTGGGTAGCTCCGGTTACGTTCGATGCTAGGTCCGACTAGCTTTGGTCAGCTCCGGTGAAGTTTTGTCTTTAGCTCCGGCATGTCTTTGATAGCTCCGACGTGTTTTTGCTAAGCTCCGAGTTGATTTTTCTAGCTCCAGTTTTTGGGTTTACTAGTTCTGACTAGTTCTGGTTAGCTCTGGCGCTAGGTCCTGCTAGTTTTGTAAGCTCCGGCAGGAGTTTGGTTGTACTAGTTTTGGTAAGCTCCGGTGCTAGGTTCTACTAGCTTTTGTTAGCTCCGGCTCAAGGTCCAGGTTGCTCTGGCAAGGTCCGGAACTTGACCGTAGTGCTTCTGCTTTTCATTTGCAATGTTTCGTACTTGCTTTACATTGTTGGAAAGATTGCTTAGTATTCATTTGCTAAGTTTTTGGTGTGTTTTGGTTGATATGGATGATATCGTGTTACTGTGGTTTTGCAATATGCTTATGTGAGGTTCTCACGTAGGGTGTTGTGTTCGGAACTAACTTGAGTCAAGTCGAGGACTTGGGCTCGTATGGATTGGTTGTTTATTCATGTGCAGGTGTTGCTTGAGTTCAAGACATGGCTGGTGACGGTATCCATTGGACTAGTCTCAGGGAGGAGATGAGGTTTCAACAACAAAATTCAGGAGGAATTGTGGTTGAGCTGATCAAGAGGTTGCGCAGCATGATTGAATCAAGAACAATGCATATGAAGGTATCGTGGACATCCTATCATAACCAACTCAAAACTTTCCATATTTGAGTCAAACACGACTCAGCCGCAGCTAGAGTCCTTAACCTAGTCGGTTGGACCTTTCCGACCACTTTTTTACGTCCACATCTCTTCATCATGCCTCGGAACCATGTAGCCACGTCCATGCACTCCTTGCACACTTGCAAACACCTTCCAACGACTTCCACGGTACATTCATATGCATTGTTCTTAATTCATACATGCTGCATGACCTCCCAATCAACTCAACCACAATTCCTCCCGAACTCGGTTGTTGAACCTCATCTTCTCCCTAAAACTAGTTCAATGGATCCCGTCACTAGCCATGTCTTGAATTCAAGCAACACCTCCACATGAATAAACAACCAATACTTCAGAGCACAAGTCCTCGACTTGACTCACGTTAGTTCCGAAACCACAACACCTTACGTGAGCACCTCACATAAGCATGGTGCAAACCATAGCAAATTGATAACAGCAATAACCACCAAAACACACCAAAAACTTAGTAAAAGATTACTAAGCAAACTTACCATCAATGTAAAGCAAGTATGAATCATTGCAAGTTAAAAGTAGAAAGCTCCGAATCTTGCCAAAGCTAACCGAACCTTTAACCGGAGCTTACCAAAACTAACAGGATGTAGTGTCGGAACTTACTAAAGCTAGCAGGGCCTAGCGTCGGAGCTTACCAAAGCTAGTCGTACTTAGAGCCGGAGCTAACCAAAGATAGTGGGACCTAGAGCCGGAGCTAACCAAAGCTAGTCGGACCTTGCCGGAGCTACCCAAAACAAGTCGGACCTATCATCGGACCTTGCTGGAGCTCGGACCTAGATGATAAAGGTGTTTTGCTAGTATTCAAACTTTTGTCGCGAAACCAATGTATTCAGCACAAATAGGTCACACAGATCTGGATGCAAATAAAGACATTATAGAAAGCCCTTTAAGTGTACTACAACTTTGTACTTAAACTCCAGTCCAGCTTTTGCCTGTAACTGGTCAAAACATTTTAATCTCTCCAGACTGGTCAGCTAGACCAGAATCTGGATAGTGAAATCAGTTTTGAATTCTTCAATTCAAACCGTTTTTTATTTCAATTTCTTGTGTCATATTCCATGTACAGGAGCTGTTATGTGATATGCTGGTTTGGAATACAGTATGTGACACAATCAAACCATCACTTCAAGAAATGACATGTGTACGTCCTGTACAACAGCGAGGATGCACGTGTGCGGACACACTCAACGTTCCGTTGTGACCGAGGATAGTCAAAATGGACTTCCATCCATGAAGTTCATTACTTTGGAACTCGATTATGATAACCTGATCCAGGGACATGTATGGTGTTTAAAGTTTACACTTTATAAATATGTGTGAATGTTATGCGTGTTACTTGATCAATTCTCGCACTACTATGGTATGGACTAGATGAAGAAAACAAACATGTTGCTGATTTTTAAATCATGTGGATGCAGAATGGTGCGTACTCTCGTTCTACGCCCGAGATGGGAGGCCTAGCCGGGGTCGTGAGGATAAATCTCCGACCTAGGAGCAAACCATGACACTGCAGCAACAAGCTCCCCCACCACCACCACCTGAACCTCCAAGGACTCTCCCGAAGATTCTGGCGCAGTACTCGGCTCGTGCGACGAGCAAACCGAGTTACTAAGAATGTTGGTGCAGAATTCGTCCCGTAAGGGGGGTGACAAGATAATGGTCAACGCCAGCCCCAACAGAGTTTGTACTCGAACTTCTTGGGGACGCATCCACCAGTCTTCACGGAGGCCGAGGAGCCTCTGGAGGCAGACAACTTTATCCGCACACCCGAGGCAAAGTTTGGTCTGCTATGATGCACTGAACAGCAGAAGGCGTTGTTTGCAGCGCAACAGCTTCAGGGATCCACTGGTGCTTGGTGGGCGAATTACATCGCGTCACTGCCGGCTGGTCATGCGGTCACCTGGACCGAGTTCTGGGAGGCGTTCCGCGCCTACCATATACCTCCCGGCATCATGAAAAGGAAGCTTCAGGAGTTTTTGGAGCTGAAACAAGGGGGAGGAGTGCCCATGAATACTCCCGCACATTCAACCATCTAGCGCAGTACGCACCGGAATATGTGGGAACATAGGACAAGAAGCGAGATACCTTCTTCTGTGGTTTGAACCCCAAGATGCAAGTCCAGCTTGCACAATGCAATCACGGCACCTTCAACGACATCGTCAATGCCGCAATTGTACAGGAGGACGCTCAGCACGAGCTCGTTTCTGAGAAGAGCAAACGGAGTGCACAATCGAGCAGCAGCAATGGTGGTCCACAGAAATACCGTGTGGTGTATCGCTCACCATCCGGTCAGCGATGGCAGCCACCAGCGCGACCGCAGCAGTTCCACGATAGTTCTTTCAACGCGTCGCATTTCCGACTGCCATTTACACAGCAGCAGCAAAGGATGGTCCCGCGTGTGTATCCACCTACACCATGTGCACCGGGTTTCTGTCCGCAGCTCGGTGGGAACCCGACACAATACACGTGCTATACGTGTGGCCATGTCGGGCATTTTTCAAGGGACTGTCCCGAACAGCGACAAGGAAGCGCGCAAGCACCATATCGGGGTGCAACTCAGCCCTGCAACCAGCCCAAGAAACCAGCACCAAAACCAAGCAGCATCCACCACATAGCCATTGAATACATGCTGGAAGGCGAACCCATCCTCGCGGATACGTTTTCTCTACTCCAAAATCTCGTAGTCATATTATTTGACTCTGGTGCCACCCATAATTTCGTTAGCCAATCATATGTTGACAAGCATCAATGATCTACCACTCCCACAGAAAGTCCATATTTGATTTGCTCTCCGGGTGGGAAAATAGCAGCGTACATGAATGTCCATAAAGCACAACTTAAGATGGGTGGGAGTATCTATCCAACTTCTCTAATTATATTAGAGGGTCAAAAGCTTGATGTCATCTTACGAATGTCGTGGCTCCGTCATGGTGCTGTTCTCGACATCGTTTCACGTGTGGTCCATTTAAACTCTCCACTATATGAACCACACACTCTCATTCTAGACCGCCTTATCCTAGAAATTCCAGCCACATATAACACGGAAGCAAAAGCTTGAGGACATCCGAGTGGTCCGTGAATATCTGGACATGTTTCACGATGAGCTTCTGGGTATGCCACCGGATAGGGATATCGTGTTCAAGATTGAACTTATTCTGGGAACCACACCTATTTCTAGAAGGTCATACAAGATGGCACCAAATGAGTTAGCGGAATTAAAGGAGCATTTGAAGGACCTGCTGGACAAAGGTCTCAAACGCCCAAGTTCAGCACCTTGGGGCTGCTCCGCCTTATTTGTGAAAAGAAGGACAAGACGTTACGTCTATGTGTGGACTATCGTCCGCTCAATGCTGTGACGATTAAGAATAAGTATCTACTACTGCACATCGATATTTTATTCGATCAATTAGTGGGTGCTAAGGTTTTCTAGAAGATGGATCTTCGGTCCGGATATCATCAAATCAAAATCCGACTGGAGGATATACCAAAGGCAGAATTCTCAACAAGATATGGACTCTACGAATATCTTGTCATGTCATTTGGACTTACCAACGCGCCGGCTCACTTCATGTATTTGATGAATTCAGTATTCATGCTGGAGTTAGAGAAGTTTGTCATGGTCTTCATCGACGACATTCTGGTGTATTCAAAATCAGGGGAAGAACATGCCAACCACTAGCATATCATGCTCCAACGATTGCGAGATCACAAGCTTTATGCGAAATTCAGCAAGTGTGAGTTTTGGATCAGCCAAGTGCCATTTCTTGGTCACATTATTTCAGTGGAGGGCATCGCTGTTGATCCAAGCAAAATTGTGCAAGTGCTGAAATGGAAGTTTCCAACGTCTGTACATGAAGTTCGCAGCTTCGTCGGGTTAGCAGGATATTATCGGAGGTTCATTCCGAGCTTCTCAAAAGTTTCTAAACCAATGACGGAGCTGCTGAAAAAGGGGACCAAATATATTTGGAGCAAGGCATGTGACGATGCATTTCAGGCATTAGTGAAGCATCTCACAACAGCCACCGTGTTAGCTCAGCCAGATACGACCAAATCTTTCGACGTTTATTGTGATGCGTATGGCATTGGTCTCGGCTGCGTGTTTATGGAAGAAGGCCGCATGATCGCAAATGGGTCATGGCAGCTCCGAAATCATGAGCAGCATTACCCAACTCATGACCTTGAGGTCGCTGCCGTGGTACTTATCCAGGTGTGATACGTGTCGGCAGGTGAGAGCCGACCACATAAGAAAAGGCGGATAGCTGCAACCATTAAAATTACCGGCGTGGAAATTGGAGGACATTAGTATTGATTTCATCATCGGTTTGACTCTCACATTCCACAAGTATGATTCAATTTGGGTGATAGTCAATCGACTAACCAAATCAGCTATTTCATCCCAGTACATACAAAGTACATTGCTAAGAAGTATGTGGAGTTGTATATTGCAAGAGTCATGTGTTTGCACGGTGTTCTCCGGACAATTATTTCAGATCGCAGTGCGCCATTCGTTGCTCATTTCTGGGAGCAGCTGCACGCGTCATTGCGGACGAAACTGATCCAAAGCTCCGCAAATCTCCCGCAGATTGATGGTCAAACTGAGATGGTGAATAAGGTTCTTGAAGATATGCTAAGCGCTTGTGCCATCCACAACGGTAAAAATTGGGATGATTATTTACTATTGGCAGAGTTCTTATATAACAATAGCTATCAAGCTAGCATCAAGATGGCGCCGTATAAAGCACTCTACGGCCGGAAATGTCGCGCACCACTCAACTGGTGTGAATTTGGCGAGCGAGTGATATATGGCATTGATCTTGTAAATGAAGCCGAAGAACGAGTGCGAGTAATTCAAGTCAACCTCAAGGCTGCTCAATCTCGTTAGAAAAGTTATGCGGATAAAAGAAGTCAACCTCTCCACTTCGACATTGGAGACCACGTTTATCTCCGTGTCTCTCCGATGAACGGAATTCATTGCTTCGGAGTGAAGGGAAAGCTTGTTCCGCGATTCATCGGTCCATTCGCTATCACTAAAAAATGCGGAGCCGTGGCCTATCGCTTGGAGTTACCGGCGTCGCTTGCTGGTGTTCATAACGTATTCCACATTTCTCAGTTGTGGAAGTGCCTTAAATCCCCGGCTGAAATCCGCACCGAAGACATTGAAGCTCTCCAACCAGATCTCACGTATTCGGAGCATCCGATCCGGATTATCGATGAAAAGACTTGTGCCACCAGGAACAAGACTTTGTACTTCTACAGAGTCTTGTGGAGCAACCATACCGCGGAGGAAGTGACTTGGGAAAGCGAGGACTATCTCTGATCAAACTATCCGAATTTATTATCATCTCATATCCGGTAATCTTTTTACCTCCATCTCGTTCATTTGTAATCTCGGGACGAGATTCTTTTAAGGGGGAGGAATGTAAAGCCCAAAATTTTAGAATGCAAAGTTCAGAAACGACAATTTAAAATTTGAATGGGAAAAATAAATTGAAATGGCAATTTTAAAATCAAACCAATTCAAACTCCAATAGAGGGAATTCAAAAATTCAAATTAGCTTCTGTTTGAACCTTGACAAAATAACATTCTGAGCTCACTATTAATTTCCAAATATTCCAAATAGCATCCCTGTCAATTTTCATAATATTTGGAGCACATTTTTTATTCAAATAAAGGTGTACATTGAATTCCATTCAAATTCAAATTTGGATTTCAATTAAAACTTGATCAATTCACAGTTTTAAATTCAGAAACAAATTCTAGATATTTCTTTGAGCGTATCTAAAAATTTTCATGAGCTTTGGACATAAATTGGTGGGATTTTTCATTGTACAGGGGAGGATTGAGATGAAAGGGCAGTGGGGCCCACTGGTCAGCCTCACAGAACAGAGGAACCAACTCTGCCGTGAGTGTCCCGTGCCACAACAGCTCGCCGTTGGTACCGCTGCTCTCCAGCTTATGAAGCAGCTGTGTGGCATCTCTGGGGTGTATTTCAATCACTCCCCATCCTTATCGTCCTCTCCTGACAGAAGTGGAAAAGTGCCAACACTCCATCGCTCTGTTTTTCGCCCGCCGTCGCGCTCAGCACCGCCTTGCCGTCGCTCGATGTTGCCGGCCAAACACAGCAAGGTTTCGCCGTGCCCCCAACAGCAAAAGGTGGCGCAACCTTGTGCTCTTCCTGTCCATCCATTAGTTTGCTTGATTCCCTGCTTATTTGCGTGGTATTTTGAAGCTTCGTCGCAGCCATTTAGAGTGAAGCCCGACGACCGCCTCTGTGCTCCCCGTCACGCCAGCGCCACATACCACATCGCGAGCTGCTATCCAAAGCAAAAGGGAGCGCCCAGGCCTCTTCTCTCTCACGGTGAAATCGTTTCCCGAGTTCATTCTTTATCCAGCAAGTAATCCCCGTTCTTCTCTCGGCCTTCTTCATGCCTTCATGCTAGCTCGTGAAAGCAATTCATTTTATACGTGGAGAAAGCCGTTGAGCAAGCTATATATTAGTTTCAATTCGTTTCAGTGAAAACCATCGACCGGACCTTGGGTATTTCGAGTTTTCGTAGCCGCCTTAGGAAAAGTTGTCGGCTCACCGTCGTGTGAGGACCGAGTCCACACATTCCAGGAATTGAAGTGGGTGGTGCCGTGCGATGCGGCACCCAATAGTATACACGAAAAAAATACGACAAAATACAAAGTTTTATTTATAGAAACAACGGAAGTCTTTTACAATACATAATGTACAGTGGAAGTAATACTCATAGCTAAACTCTCACCCTAGCTATGCAAAAGTTCAGCCGTCCAGCCCGAGGACGCTACACACTAGCAGCACACAAAAGATCAAGGCGGCGTGCAGGGCTCCCACTCGGCGGTATACCCCGACGGGGGCATCGCCTCATCTTCGGGCCCTTTCTCATACGTCTCACCTGCAAACAACTTAATATAGCAACCGTGAGCATGAAGGCTCAGCAAGACTTAACCGTCTGACCTAAACATGGAACTCTACATGCAGGGATACTTAACATAAGCATTAAATGACTCGCCTACATGTTGATCCTAAACTTTCAAGTTATTAACATCAGCTTAAAGATTTAGTAAAATTAACTTTAGTGAGCATATTCTATAGCAATCATAGTTGCAAAGCAATTGTATTTCAATACATCATATTCTCGTGACTTCTTCAGTATTTACTATGTCACAGCGCAGTGAACAAGCGGTACTCAAATAACCATGAGGGACGGTGATTGCAATTAGTAGACACTCGGATAACACGTCACATACACCCATTTCGGAAGTGGAGTGAATCACACTTCAATACTATGTTGTATGCAGCAACCATTAAAAGGAAACCCAAATGCTGAACCAGTCCTTCGATAACGGGCAGGATGTCCCCGCCCGGAGCATCTCTATGCCCGCCGGCAGATTTACACCTTGCTGCCCTCAACCCACTCCTATAAAATGGTCGGGTAAGCCTCGACACCCAGGTTAACAAATTACATTGGTTTTCTTGTTTCCATATAACCGGCATGCATCTAGTACAGTTCAAACTTGTCTAACAGGGGCGCACACGGATCGGTCGTCAATCGACACAAGCAGGGCTACGCACATGAGACCACGTCCCACTGCATCCTATCCACTGCTCGGTCTCAAACTCATATTCATAAACCATTCTGTAATCAAATCCATTCCGTGTGATAAAATTTTATCTCATGAGTAGATTCCAACTACTCGACTTCTACCGGATTCCTCAAAACATTAGCATAGCATTTTCTACTCATCGAGCTATAGACCTACCCAATACTCCATGGGATTTATGGGTCATGCAAGTGGAGTAACAAGCACCTTATCCCTAATGCACGAAACTTATCCTAGACATAAGTGATACATATATAAACTTTGAAATAGCACTTAAATGAAAACCGAGGCTTGCCTGGCTGCGAGTCAGATTCAAAGTTAGCTCCGGAGAGTTTGTTGTCCAAGGCCTCCGGCTCCTCCTCGATCTCGGTTACTATATGAGGTGCATAATACGAAAGCATATAAGTGACATAGAACTACACAAATCAACTTCTAAATACATTTTCTGTTATTAAATGATTTTAATTGGCTTTGGAATTTTTACAGTGGATACTAGGTTCTATGAGGAAGATCTGGACCAATAATTGGAGATGTTCAAGGAAGCTTGTTGTCTGTAAAATTCCAACAATAAAAGGCTTCTCTGAATTTTGGTAATAAATCTGTAGTTTAACATAGCTAACAGTGGATGATCCTAGTATATGAGGTTCTACTGGTTCTATGAAAATTTGTTTCATATTTTTCTGAGCTTCCTACAGGGAGAATTCTATTTTACAAGTTTGGGAAAATCCTGGAAATGTTTCTGTACATTTCTCAATTTTCAGCTACATAGGGATTCGGAACACTTATTCACCCAGTGAATTCCAATGAACTTTGAATTTTTACTGGAGATCAAGGGTATTTATAAGAGTGTTCTGGCTAAAATTGGGAATTTTCCAATTAACAGAACAGGGTAATTATTTCCCAAGTAGTTAGCTCAAAAGAATTATTTATGAAAATTCTGGGATTTTCATGTCCAAGAAATTGCACCACTGCAAAATTGTGATCAAGATGATTCTACCAGAATTTATTTGGAATTATTTGAGAAAATCTACTAGAAGTAATCGAATTTAGAAGTTTGCTCAAAATCTGGATTTATTTTCCTACTGAAAAATTTAAGTTAACCCGCCTGGCCCCACCCATTTGAAATGGGCCAACCAAATTGGGGCCACACCGAAGGCCTCGGTTTTAACCGTGCAGCCGCACCAGATCTGATGGTCACAGCAAATCCAGAGCGAGTGAAACTGACGCTTACAAGTGGGACCCCCTCGTCATCTTCAACCTCACGACGGGGGCGGCGCTCCTCGCCGGAACCGCAGTGGCACCCCGCCGGGCTTGCCGTGCCGAGCTCCTCTCGGCACTGCTTTGGCCGCCTGGCCCTAAAATCGTCTGCTTAACATGATGGTGATGTCCAATCGAGGCAGCAACGGCCGGAGGCAAGCGCACGACGGCAGTGGCGGAACTAGAGTTCTGACGATGGTTGGTACCGCTGCTCTGTGGCTCAAACTCCATGGAAATTGATCAGAAACTTTCCTAGCATCCTTGGGAAGATGAATATAAGGAGTAAAATTGGTGGAATAGGCAGAAACATCAACCTCGACGGCGGACCGATGGACTTTCCCAAGGCGGCAGGGAAAACTTGAAATACTCTGTCGGTAGTTGATTATTTTCACTGAGGATTGATCCAGAGGGTGCGCCAGGGGATATAGAAGCTACTATATAGCTGGCTCAAAGGATCTCTCCACCTAGAAAACGAATTTCTCTCGTGACCTAAAAGTAAAGGTAATCTTGTGCTGAAAGGAAATTGAGAAATACTCACGCGATACGGAATGAAATGAAGAACGGTTTTTACTGTGACAAAGGTGATGTCCCGGCGATCCTGTTTGCTTCTGGGAGCAACACGAGACAAGGCTTGTAGCGCCGGTGCGACGGGGAGGCAGAGGCATCCACCTCGGCAGCTCAATGGCGACATCCGCGAAACTGAAAAATACGGATTCACGAGCTGAGGAAACAGCAGGGAATTGACAGAGGAAGATGTAGCATCAAGTTTTGCTTCAGTTTGCTTCAAGGAATGAAACCAACCGTTGGCTAAGATGGCCGGACGAAGGGAGGAAGAGGGAGGAGTTCACTAATGGCCCCGGCATTCTGTTTTTGGGAAAAGAGGGCGGGAAACATCAAAGGGAAGTCACCATGTAGGATCGAAGAGCACGTGAAAAGCTACCAGAGGGGGGGTGATTGGTAGATTTAAAAATCTTACGCAGCGGAAACAATTTAACCCCAAACCCTTTCGGCAGAAAAATGATCTGTTAAAGAAATCGTGTGTGAGACTAATCTAAACGTGTTTCACCATGACAAATGTGATATATATCAGATAGAATCAAGTCACGAAGACAACACAAAAAGAATCACTCAAATCCGTCGAGAAAAACTCAAGTTATGATCGAAAGATCGAACAATGATCAATCTGCCCTACCCGAGAAAAAACAGTTCTAGAATGCTGCAAAGAAACTCGTGTAGATCATAGAACACAAATCCAATGACAGTGAAATTTTGACAGATGATAGACAATAAAGTTGTGAAGACAACCCAAAAAGAATCACGTCAATTGGATCTGTAAAACTCGAGTTATAATAAAACCACCGACGAAAGGTAGTGCTGTCCAGAAACTCGACGAGTAAAACTTGTCTGGAACAAGTCGGACGAACAAGACACAAAAGTTCCTTCAAAATACGATTTTTTTTCAATAGAATACAAGAGGAACAGCCCCAAAGTCGTGCATTACGAGCTCTGGGCTCCCTTGCTTATATAACCAGCCCTTAGGCCAACCCAATACCAACTAGGACTCCAATCCTACTCAGATCACGAATCGTAACTTTCCATAATTGCTCAAGATTCTTCTATACGCAGATAGAAGCAATCTTAAGACTTCCCAACACCTTAGTAACGTATCCCACATTTCTAAACAACTCAAATTCGTGACCCACACGAAATCCTATCATAACCAACTCAAATCTTCCCATATTTGAGTCAAACCCGACTCAGCCGCAGCCTGAGTCCATAACCTAGTCGGTTGGACCTTTCCGACCAATTCTTTACGTCCACATCTCTTCATCACGCCTCGGAACCATGTAGCCACGTCAATGCACTCCTTGCACACGTGCAAACATCTTCCAATGACGTCCACGATACCTTCATATGCATTATTCTTGATTCAATCATGCTGCGCAACCTCCTGATCAGCTCAACCACAATTCCTCCTAAATTTGGTTGTTGGAACCTCATCTCCTCCCTGAGACTAGTCCAATGGATCCCGTCACCAGCCATGTCTTGAACTCAAGCAACACCTGCACATGAAAAAACAACCAATCCATACAAGCCCAAGTCCTCGACTTGACTCAAGTTAGTTCCGAACACAACACCTTACGTGAGAACCTCACATAAGCATGTTGCAAAACCACGGTAATACAATATTATCCATATCAACCAAAACGCACCAAAAAATTAGCAAATGAATACTAAGCAATCTTTCCAACAATGTAAAGCAAGTACGAAACATTGCAAATGAAAAGCAGAAGTACTGCAGTCAAGTTCCGGACCTTGCCAGAGCAACCCGGACCTTGAGCCGGAGCTAACAAGAGCTAGTAGAACCTAGCGCCGGAGCTTACCAAAACTAGTACAATGAAGCACCTGCCGGAGCTTACCAAAACTAGTAGATCCTAGCACCGGAGCTTAGCAAAAGCATGCCGGAGCTATCAAATATATGCTAGAGCTATCAAAGACATGCCGGAGCTAAAGATAAAGCTCACCGGAGCTAACCAAAGCTAGTCGGACCTTACGAAGAAGTCGGACCTAGCTTCGAACATAGCCAGAGCTACCCAAAACAAGCCGGACCTACCGTTGGACCTTGCTGTAGCTCAGAGCTAGAGTCGGACCTTAATAAAAAGGTGTTTTGGTGATATTTAAAACTTTTATCGTCAAAGCAAGTATATTCACTACAAGCCAATATATTCAGCATACATAGGTCTTACACACTAGGGCTTAAGTAGGGACGATTTGAAGCTTACAGACACACAGCTGCTTGCTGGTTGCATGCCTGCCTCGGTGGAGGGCTCTCTCGAGGTTGAGCGGCGGGGAGCAGAGAAAACAGAGCAGGCTGCATCGGTTCAGGCAAATGTGAGTCTGACCAGTGGGTCCCACTGCCCTTCAAGTTAATCTTCTCTAGTTAAGGAAATATCCTACCAACTGATGTCCAAAATTCTTGACAATTTCCAGATATGCTCAAACAAATATCTTGGATTTTATTCTGGATTCAGAACTTTGTATTGATCAAGTTTCAATTAAAATTCAAATTTGAATTTGAAATTGAATGGAATTCAATGTACACCTTGAGTTAAGTAGAATTTGATGTCCAAATTTTGTGAAAATTGCCAGGGATGCTATTTAGAATATTTGGAAGTTAATGGTGAACTCAAATTTTTATATTTTCAATGTTTGAACATGAGCTATTTTTAATTTTTGAATTCCCTTTTGTAGGGTTTAATTCACTTTCCATTCTCCCATTTCCTTTTTATTTCTTTTTCCCATTCAAATTTTTAAATTGTCCTTTCTGAACTCTGCAATCTAAATTTTTGGTCTTTTACACGTCGGACTTGAGGCTTCCGGCCATTTCACTCTTATTGCACCCCACTGTCGTACTCACCAGGATCCAAATAATCTTTTAGATTGTTTCCCGAGTCGTTTGAGCCTGATTTAAAGGTTTCCGACCATCGTTAGAACCCTAGTTTCGCCGCGGCCGTCATGCGCTCGCCTCCGGCCGTCGCCGCCTCGATTGGACATGACCATCATGTTGCGCGGCTGATTCTAGGGCTAGGCGGTCAAAGCCGTGCCTAGAGCAGCTCGGCTCAGCAAGCCGGCGGGGCGCCGCCGCTGCTCCGGCGAGAAGTGTCGCCCGTGCTGCGAGGTTGAAGAAGATGGGCGAGTCCCACCGGTCAGCGACGGTTTTTTACCTCCCTTCGGATTTGCTGTGGCCACCGGATCGATTGCGGCTGCGCGGGTTAAACCATATGACCCATATGTGGCCCAGTTGTGATTGGGTCATTTTAATGTGGGGCCCAGTTGATTAATTCAAACATTTCCTATTGAAATTAATTCCAGTTTTCATCCAAGCTTTGAAAATCAATTACTCCTAGTAGAATTGCTAAAAAAATTCCAAATAAATTATTGTAGACTCATCTTGATCCCAATTTTGCAGTGGTGCAATTTGTTGGACATGAAAGTCCCAGAATTTGCATAATTAATTCCTCTAAGCCATTTGCTTGAGAAATTAATTACCCCTGTATGGTACTTGGAAAATTCCTAATTATGGTCAGGCCACTCTTAAAAATACCGTGAATCTTCAGTAAAAATTTCAGGTTCATTGGAATTCAATTACTGGGTGAAGCAGTGTTCCAAATCTCTATGTAGTTGAAAATTGTGAAATGGACAGAAACATTTCTAGAATTTTCCCAAACTTGTAAAATCAATTCCGCCCTGTAGGAAGCTCAGAAAATTATGAGACAAATTTTCCAGAAGCAGTGAGACCTCCTCTACCATGATCATCCACTGTTAGCTATGTTAAAGCTACATATTTAGTACTAAAATTTAGAGAAACCTTTTATTGTTGGAATTTTAGAGACAACAAGTTCCTTTAACATCTCCAATTTTTGGTCCAGATCTTCCACATAGAACATAGCATCGACTGTAAAAATCCTAAAGCCAATTAAAATCATCTTCATACCTGATCAGTGTTTAAAAGATCTTTTATATAGTTTCACTATCACTCATGTACTTTATATATTGCATATCATATATTGACTGAGATCGAGGAGGAGCCGGAGGCCTTGGACAGCATCCTCCCGGAGAATAACTTTGATACTAACTCGCATCCAGGCAATCCACGGTTCGCATTTAAGTGCTATTTCAACGTTTCTATTTGTATCACTTATGTCTAGGATAAGTTTTGTGCATTAGGGCTAAGGTGCTTGTTACTCCACTTGCATGACCCACAAATCCCATGGAGTATTGGGCAGGTCTACAACTTGACGAGTAGAAAATAAAATGCTAATGTTTTGAGGAATCCGGTAGAAGTCGAGTAGTTGGAATCTACTCGCGAGATAGGAATTTATCACACGTGATGGATTGGATCAAAGAATGGTTTATGAATATGAATTTGAGACCGAGCAGCGGCTTGGGTGCAGCGAGACGTGGTCTCATGTGCGTAGCCCTGCTTGTATCGATTGAGGACCGATTCATGTACAGCCCTGCTGGACAAGTTTGAACTGTAGCGGATGCATACTAGGCATATGGAACCCAGGAAACCGATATAACTTGATAACTTGGGTGTCGAGGCATAGCCCACTGTTGATAGCGGTGGGTTGAGGGCAGCATGGTGTAAATCTGCCAGCGGGCACATACACGCTCTGTGCGGGGACCATATGCCTACAATGGTGGGACCAGTTCAGCGTTTGAGTTTCTTGTGAAAGGTTGATGCGTATGACGTTGTGAGGAGCATTGCAAGTCTCACACGCACAGGTGTACGTGATGTGTTATCCGGGTGTCTACTGATTTCAATCAGCGTCCCTCCCGGTTATTTGAGTACCGCTTGTTCACTGCGCTGTGACGTAGTAAATACTAAAGATGCCAGTAGAACATGATGTATTGAATTATAATTGCTTTGCAACTATGAGTGCTATAGAATATTCTCAGTAAAGTTACTTTTATTGAACCTTTGAGATGCTGTTAATAACTTGAAAATTAAGGATCAACATGTATGCGAGTCATTTACTTCTATATCTATTCACATGTTAGGTACCCCTGCATGTAGAGTTTCATGTTTAGGTGTGTCGACTGTTGGAGTCGGCAGATCCCCTGACACTACGAAAGTGTTGAAGGAGTTTGTGGTTCGGTTTGGGCGCGCGGAGACTCAAGAAGGTGAAACGCGATTGGACACGAGTGACACAGTAGTTTACGTGGTTCGGGCCGCCTGAGCGTAATACCCTACTCCACGGGTGTGTGTGTGTTGTATTAACTTGTCAGCCTCCGAGTGTTCGAGAGTCCTCTAGCCCCCGAGTGTTCGAGAGTCCTCTAGCCCCCGAGTGTTCGAGAGTCCTCCCCCCGTGTATCGTCGGTTTGTCCTTTTATAGTACAAGGACAAACCGTTACAAGTCAGCCTGGCCCGACATGTGGCCCTGGCGGTTATTAGTATTGATACACGAGATTAATTGTTGTTAATAACCCTGTAACGGCTCCGACAGTGCCGTTACAGGTGTTAAGATCGTCTGATTAAATATCATTAACGTGGAATTAATGATAATTAATCGGGTCTTGAAGTTCGCGGCTGTCCTTTGGAGATCCGGAGCCGTTACAACGTCTCCCGGGGGTTTGAAGCAGCCAGCTCCGACGTATGGACACGTGGCAGCTCCGGAGCTTGCTTGGGAGAAGCGGGAAGCTCCGGGGTGGCCTGGCACGTGTCAGGTCCGGAGCTTCTCTCGGTCAGGGGTTACCTCCGGAGGTGCCGTTTCAGTACCTAGCCCGGAGCTTCATCCTTGCGGGTAATAGCTCTGGTCTGACAGTACATGTGGCAACCTAGGGGCTAACCATGTTGGAGAAGCGGGTCCGGTTACGTCTGGCGAGTGGGCCCCCGAGGGTCTTTAATTTGAGTAGATGTCCTTCCCTTGAGATTTTTGTAACCTCAGGGGGTGTATGGTTTTTAGGGTACCGACAGTGGCCCCCTGGACCTACCTCCGGGGAAGGCCAACGGGATGAAGTCATTCCGCCGGAGGTGGGTTCATACCTGCGACTCTTGAACTGGGTCTTCAAGGGTCTTCGGAGGTGCCTTTGGCGGGGCTTTACGGTTAAGTCCCGACGCGTGGCGCACCTCAGGCGGCAGATAAGATCTTTGACGTGCGGATCTCTCGCAATTGAAGGTCGCCGGTTCCCGATACGAAAACCGTATCGGTTCCGCGCGCCTTGTCAGTCCGCCGCCTTTGGGTTTCCCGCCTCGTGATGACAACTGTTCGCCTGGGTAAGAACCTCGACTTGATCGTCAGGGTGGTCCCGGGCCCTCTTGTCATCGGCTGGGTTGAATTCTTGGGTAGTATCCTTGACTCCCCTGCAGTTTCCATCCAAGCGTTGCGAGGGCTTACTTAAGAAGGAAAGCGCACCGTCGGGAGTTCTTTACGCTTTCCATCTGTTCTTGCGCTCAAACTCCCAACTCGTGCTTTGCTCCTCTTCTCTTGCCTAGCTGTGCTGCGATGGAGTTGGGTCTGCGTGAGAGTCGTTTGAAGACGGAGAGCGATCTGAAGAAGGTCCGAACCCTCATGGGGTGGTCGTCGGACTTCTTCAACCGTTCGGTTCGCGCCGGAGGAGAGCTTCCCTTTAAAAAGGAGCACTCTGGCGAAATGGTGTACTTTTCATCGTACGCCATGGTGGGGCTGATCCCACCGTTTTCTTCCTTCTTCTTGATGCTGCTGGACTTCTATGGTCTGCAGCTATACCACCTTGGCCCTCACTCCATCCTCCTTGTGTCCATCTTTGTCCACTTTTGCGAGATGTGGGTGGGCATCCCTCCCTGCATCAAGCTTTTCCGAACCTTCTTCACCGTCCAAACCACCGGCCGAAGCGACGAGTACCTTGGCTTCTACTACTTTGTGAAGCGCAAGAAGTGCCCGTTCAAGTACCTCCGGTCATTCCCTTCCGGGAAGTGGGATGACTGGAAGAAAGATTGGGTAGTCGTCCGGGTGGAGGAGCACGAGCGGTTGGAGTTGCCAGACGGTCTGCCCGACATTGACACGTCGGTGTGGAGCGAAGTTCCGGTGCTGGCGGCAGCTTTCGACCCCGTCCTGTCCAGGATCCGCCAATGTGTGGAGGGAGGATTGACTCCCCAGGCGGTGTTCTGCAACTTCCTGTCCAACAGGTGGGCGCCTCTGAAGAGGAGGGAGAAGCTCGCCTGGGCCCTCAACAGCGTGATGGACGAAGACCGGGTTGAGACCGGGTTGAAGTCCAGCATGGTGGGGAAGTCCTTGGAGTTTCACCTCAAGAAATTCCAGCACGGCATCGATGTTGACGGAGAGTACTTGACTCCGCCGCCGGCTTTCCTCCCCCTGAACGTGGAAGTGGAGTTCAGTAGGGAGCTCCGGCGGAAGATGCCCGCGCTTGACGACCTTGGCGTCGTCGAGAGAAGATCAACCGACCGGTTGGCGATCCCCGGGTTGTCGGAAGGCGGCTCCGCCCCTGTCTCTCAGCCAAGAGCTGAGGTCACCGGCAAGGGCAAGGAGCTGGCGGAGGAGCCGGAGAGCCGGAAGAGGAAGCTGCGACATGCTGACGGAAGGTCCGTCGGGCTTGCTACTTCCCCGCCAGTTCCCCGTCCTCAGGAAGGAAGATCCTCCGCCGCTGTAGCGTCTGTCCCCGTGGTGGGGTCTTTTCGGAGCGCTACTGTTCCAGCGGTGGGATCCTCCCGGAGTGCGGCTGTCCCCGTGGTGGGACCCTCCGGAGGTGCCAGCTCCGGACAGGCGACTCCGGTTCGAGAAGCGGTGAGGGCCTCCAGGTCCAGGAGTTCTTCCCGATCAAGGAGAGCTCCGACCCGGGAAACGCCCGCGGCCACGGCAAGTCCTGGGAGTCCTCCCGGAGCTCCTACGCCGACCGTGACCAGCCCGGAACGTCCGGGAAAGAGGTTCCGCGCAAGCTGGTGCGTGAGCCTCCCAAGGTAATTTTTCTTGCTTATCTCAATTAACTTTTAATTATAGCATCTGTTTGCTCAATTTCTTCGTTCTTTATCTGCAGCGTTCCCAAGAAGGGGAGTGAAGCTCCGCCCTCGGCCACAGTGTCTGAGGCTGCGGGGGCTTCTGTTCCAGCTCCGGTGCCGCCCCAAGCGGAGGCTGCGACAGCTCCGGCGCCGGCTGTCGTGGTCATGGACCTCGACTCGTCTCCAGAAGTTCCTGTGGTAGCGCCGGACCACGGGATTGAAGATGCGCCAGCGGCACCTGTCCCGGAGGTTGAAGCTCCGGGTCCTGGTGCTGTAGAAGTAGAAGCTCCGGCTGTTGAGTCGGAGGAAGTAGCGGTTCTGGCTTCAGAGCCGGAAAGTGCTGAAGCCCCGGCGGTTGAGCCGGAGGTAGCTGAAGCCCCGGCATGTGAGCCGGAAGTTGAAGTGGTTCCGGCAATTGAGCCGGTTACCTCCGAAGCTCCGGTCGCAGAGCCGGTAACTATTGGAGCGCCGGCCGCAGAGCCGGTGATTGTGGAGGCGCCGACCGCAGAGCCGGTGGTCGAAGAGGCGAGGGAGCTTGAGCCTCCCTCAGAAGAAGTGTCCCGGCCGGAGCCAGTGGAGGCGACGACGTCGATGGTACCCGTGGCGGAGCCAGAGTGCCTGAACGAAGTTGCCGGCCCCCAGCCTGAGGGGGCAAATGAAGGCTTGGTGATGGGACCTTCTTCGGTGGCGACTGAGGCCATCCCGGAGGAGCGCCCTAGTGCCTTGGAAGCTCGGGGTTCCACTCTCGTAGAGTGGGACCCAATTTTTGTAAATGAAGACCCGCTGGAACCAGCGGAGGAGACCCCAGAAGGTCCGGAGCCCATCTCGCTGTCGATGTCCATCGACAACGCTTGCTCCAGTCTACGTCAAGTCCAACTAGCCTTCTTCCACGACAGCAAGGCTCTTGAAGAGGAGCGCCAAACCCTTAGGAGGTGGCGTAATCGACTCCAATTCGAGACCAAGCTGGCGCAGTCGAGGATTGCGGATGACAAGGAATGGATCAGGCGGGAGAAGGTCCGCCTGGAGCTCTGGGGTGAGCTGCTGGATGAGAGGGAGAGCATGACTCACGCCCTCGACGCTCAATCCCGGGAGTTCCATGACCAAGCTAAGGCTGCTAACGATGCGGCCAACGCTCGGTTCGATCAACTCGAGGCTATCAGCACCGCACTCATCAAGCGCCGAGAGGCACTTGAGGGAAGGGAAAAGCGGCTCGAGGATGAGGAGCAAAAACTCTTGGAGCTACGGGATGACGTCTTGCGACGTGAAGAAGAGCTCGCCGAGAAGACAGCTCTGGCGGACAAGGGTATCGAGGAGCGCGCTAAAAAATTGGAAGAGCACTGCCTCGAGGAGGAGGAGAAGACCTGGGTGCGAGGGCAGGAACTCTACGAGTACGAGTGTGCCCTTGTTGCCCGGGAGAAGAAGATAGAGGCTAGGGAGAAAGACCTGGTCGACCGCCGGAACAAGATCCACCTCCGGGAGGAGGAGCTCGGAAGACTTGAGAAGCGGGTTGCTACGAAGATTCAGCAAAACGCCAAAGAAGTTGAGCGTCTCTCCCGCGAGAATTCGGAGCTGGCGGCGGCCCGGAGGTCCTTGGAAGAGATGAAGGGCCTGAGGAAGACGGACTCCCTGCAAATTTGGGAGTTCCTGAGCAAGGCCGACGATGCACTGGCGCCGATGGGTTTCAGCCCCGTGCTCCCGGACGATCCGGAGCCGGAGCCGGACCTTGCATTGCAAGCGTTGAGCGCTGCGGGCAGCAAGCTCTCCAAGGTGGGCGACGTCATCGCGGACCAGCTGGAGGTCGAGGGGCAATCCCTGGCTAGGAACGTCACAGAGTATGTGTTGACGTGTTACACTAGCCGGAACCCTCAATTCCCTCTGGACCCGGTGCTTGAAGGTCCCGTCGAAGGAGAAGGCGAAGCTACCCGAGCCAGCGTGTCGGAGGTCGCCCAGAAGGTCGCCGAATTCTTCCATAGGGTCTAGGACTGTCTTTCTTAGCCTTTACTTGTATCTTCTCTTCTTCCTCAATTTTGTAATCTCTTGTCTCCAGATGTAATCTCCGGTCTTCTGATGAAATGAAATCCTCACTTTTTTGCGAATTTCATTTTTTTTTCAACATCTTTGTCTTCACTTCACTTGGCCCCCTGGTAGATGTGCACAATTTGATTGTGGACATGTACCAAAAGGATGTTGAGTTTTGTTGAAGACAAATTTGCTTCGAACTTGTATAATTTAGGTCCGAAGTTTTCGATAGTGAAGGTCCCTTGAAGTCGACGGAGCTTAGAAGCTCCGTCACTGTCCATCGTCGGAGCTTAGTAGCTCCGGCAATAGCCTCTACCAACACGTTGAGCGTCGATAGTTAATACTTCAAGGTGCCGGAGCTTAGTAGCTCCGGCAGTGACCCTTGCCTGGTTTGTTGGCAACAGACTCTAGTGATAGAGTCTTCTCACCATCTTTAAGTCAACGCTGACGGTTGACACCCTGGTGGGAGTCGGAGCTTGGTTAGCTCCGGTTTTTCTCCATCAACATTGGATTCATTTTTCCTGCACACTTAAGCCAAGAAAAATAGTAAAATTCGTTCCTTATCTGTAACTTCATCGCGGCTTACGGTTCTCAAGAGAATTTCAAGTTGAACACGATTTTTAGTACAATTGGATGAATTGTCTTTTCTTTTAGATCTAATTGTCCATGGACCCACCTTACTTTGGCCTGCCGGGATGTAGGTAGAGTGGCGTACTTAGGGTGCTTGACCAGGCTAAGTCGATAGCGCACTCCAGCCCTAGAATGGCTTGGCGGCTTTCAGGCGAGTTGGCCACAGACGACATTTAAATCTAAAAAATCCGACAATTCAACTCAAATCGTACATAAACCGGTTAAACTAGAACTTCTTAAGAATTGCACGTTTCTGTTATAGACAAGAAAGAGAAAAATAAAAATGTCGAGCCTTATGCAAAAATGAATGCACGTGGAGTCTATTTCACATGAAGATGTCTTTCATTATAGGTCCGGGGTACATGGGAAACGAGTACACTCTTAGGGTATGGAACCAGGCTAAGTGTGTTTGGTTTCTCGTTTGACCCTGGGTAGTTAGCCACACTTCTAGTCCGGAGACTGTATCAAGTGTTGCATGAGCTCTTCAAACCTTTCGGAAAAGGTCCGGCTGCTCTCCCGGAGGAACTACCCGACTCTGTACAATGACTCTATAACATACATTTCAAGTTACTTAAGACTCACCTCCGTGGAATTAAGTGTAGAACTTACGGAGGTGCTCGATGTTCCAAGGATTTGGGAGAGGTGTCCCATCCTCAGTAGCCAAGCGAACGCTTCCGGGACGGGATACTTTGATCACTCGGAAGGGCCCTTCCCAGCCGGGGGAGAGTTTGTTTTGCCCTTCTCTGGATAGTATTCTCCGTAGCACCAGATCGCCTTCCTCGAGCTGTCGGTTGTGTACATGCCGCTGGTGATAACGCCGTAGAGCTTGGCGGTATCGGGCGTTCCGAACAGCTGCTTGGCACCTTCCCTCCTCGAGGAGGTCTAGGTCTTCACGCCGGAGCTGGTCCTGCGCGGCTTCGTCGAAGGTCCGGACTCGGAGGGAACCCAAGGTGATTTCTGGAGGAAGGATCGCTTCAGCTCCGTACACCAGGAAGAAGGGTGTTTCTCCGGTTGCCCGACTTGGAGAAGTCCTGTTAGCCCATAGAGTGGGCGGAAGCTCTTCGATCCAATTAGCTCCGTGCTTTTTCAAACGCTCATAAGTGCGCGTCTTGAGTCCTTTAAGGATCTCTGCGTTTGCTCTCTCGGCTTGCCCATTGCTGGCAGGATGAGCTACGGAAGTGTAGCAAACTTGTATGCCGAGGTCTTCGCAATATCCTTGAAATGCGGAGCTTGTGAACTGAATCCCATTATCAGTGATGATCTTATTTGGGACTCCGAATCTGCTCACGATAGATTGTAGAAAATTGATTGCAGATTGTTTGTTGATCGTCACAACAGGAGTAGCTTCCGGCCACTTGGTGAACTTGTCGATGGCGACGTACAGGAACTTGTAACCTCCGACGGCTCTTGGGAAGGGTCCCAAGATGTCCATCCCCCACACAGCGAAAGGCCATGTAGGAGGTATCATTTGTAAGGACTGAGCAGGTGTATGAATTTGCTTCGCATGAAATTGGCATGCTTTGCATTTCTTCACTAGCTCAGTAGCATCCTGGAGCGCTGTAGGCCAGTAGAAGCCGTGCCGAAAGGCTTTTCCGACCAGCGTGCGGGAAGATGCGTGGTTCCCACACTCACCTCCATGGATTTCTGCGAGGAGCTCGCAGCCTTCTTCCCTTGTGATGCACCGCATTAGGATGCCGTTGGCACCGCGCCGGTAGAGATCCCCCTCTACCAACGTGTATCTTTTAGCCAATCTGACTACCCGGTCAGCGGATACATCATCGTCAGGAAGGATGTTGTCTTTCAAGTAGTTCCGGATCTCCGAGATCCATGCATCGGAACTGACTTGAGCATTTGAGTCTTGCGTGCTGGGTTGCTCGGAGCTTCCTGCAGCACCTACGACCCTTGATGGCTGCCATGGTAACAGGGCCATCGGGACCGTCAGCTTCGGGATGCTGATCTCGCCCCCTTCGTTCAGTTCGGCAGGCTGAACTGTGGGTTTTGACAACCTCCGGACAAAGGTTCCGTCAGGAGCCGGAGCTCCGGTTGACGCCTTGGTCGAGAGTTCGTCAGCTTCAGCGTTGTGAGCACGCTGAACATGGTGAAGGTCTAGGACTTCGAAGTCCTTTTGAAGCCTCTGGACTTCAAGGAGATAAGCAGCCAGCTGGAGGTTATTACAGGAGCATTCACCCTTCACCTGTTTGATGACAAGTTGTGAATCTCCTTTGACCAGCAACTGCTTGACACCATATGATAGTGCCACCTTTAATCCATAGATGAGTGCTTCGTACTCCGCCATGTTGTTGGTTGCCTTGAAGTCAAGGTGTACCATGTATTTCACCTTCTCCCCGGTTGGTGCGAGGAGAAGGATTCCAGCTCCGGCTCCCTGCTTCTGCATGGAGCCGTCGAAGTAAAGGGTCCAGTGAGGCTTAGTGAAGGCTGGAACTTGTGGTTCCGTCTTCTGCTCGCTGGGGCCCCCAGGGTTTAATGGAGAGGGAGTCCATTCTGCCACGAAATCTGCCAACGCTTGACTCTTGATTGCTTGTCTTGGAATGAATTCAAGGTCAAATTCAGCCAGTTCCGTTGCCCACTTTGCAATATTCCCAGTTGAATTGGGATTATGCAGGATAGCTCGAAGTGGATATGAAGTCACCACTGAGACTTTGTGAGCTTGGAAATAATGTTGAAGCTTCCTTGAGGCAATAAGAACTGCATAAAGCAGCTTATGCACCTCTAGGTATCGAGTCTTGGCATCATGTAACACTTCACTGATGAAGTATACTGGGCGTTGAATGGTCCGGACCCTCCCGGAGGGGTCCGGAGCTTCCTCTTCATTGATCCGGACCCTGTCGGAGGGGTCCAGACTATCTTCGGGGACCTCCGGGTTCTGGGTGGAGGAACCCGGAGCTTCTTCAGGAATGACCTGGATCCTATCGGAAGGATCCGGGTCCTCTGAAGTGGCTTCTTGTGGGTTCAAGTCTGGGAGCTGGGACCCAGACCCGCTTTCAGGAACCTCCGGATCCTCCCGAAGGGATCTGGATTCCTGAGTATTGGGTAGTTCCGGTCTCTCCGCAACCAGAACCATACTGACAACTTCGTCAGCTGCTGAAATGTAAAGCAATAAAGGCTCACCAGGGTTCGGAGCTACCAAGACTGGTAGGGTGGTGAGGAACTGTTTCAGCTCCTGGAATGCCTTCTCTGCTTCTTCAGACCATTGGAATGGTCCGGACTTCCTCAGTAACTTGAAGAAGGGAAGTGCCCTTTCCGCCAGTCTTGAAATGAACCGGCTGAGGGCGGCTAGACATCCAGTTAATTTTTGGACGTCTTGGATGCGGGTTGGTGGCCGCATGTCTTCAATGGCTTTTATCTTCGCCGGATTAGCCTCGATGCCCCGGTGACTTACCAGGAAACCAAGAAGCTTTCCGGAACTAACCCCAAATACGCACTTGTCTGGGTTTAGCTTCGTGCGGGTGGCCCGCAGCTTGTCGAAGACAGCCTGCAAGGTGTCCAAGAGGGACTCCTTGTTCTTGACTTTGACCACGATGTCATCGACGTACACTTCCACTATGTCTCTGATGAGTTCTTTGAAAGTTTTGTACATAGCTCGTACAAAAGTTGAAGCTGCATTCTTGAGACCAAAAGGCATGGCTGTGTAACAATACAATCCATCCACTGTGATGAATGAAGTATGTTCTTCATCTTCCCTAGACATCCTGATTTGATGATATCCAGAATATGCGTCTAGAAAACACAGTAACTCACACCCGGAGGTGGAATCCACTATCTGATCTATTCTAGGTAGTGGGAATGGATCTTTTGGACATGCCTTATTCAGTGTGGTGTAGTCGATGCACATCCGAAGTTTCCCGCCGGCCTTTGGCACAACGACTGAGTTTGCCAGCCATTTTGGATGATAGACTTCTCGGATGAATCCGGCTTCGAGCAACTTCTTCACTTCTTGTCGGATGAAGTTCTGTCGCTCTACAGATTGCTTCCGAGGTTTCTGGTGCACAGGCCGAGCGTCGGGGTAAATCTTCAGATTGTGCTCAATCACTTCCCTGGGGATCCCAGGCATTTGTGACGGTTGCCAAGCAAACACGTCAACGTTAGCCCGGAGGAAAGTGATGAGCGCGAGTTCCTATTTGTCGTTCAAGCCACCCGATATGCGGGTAGTTTGAGTGACATCGGAACCAATTTGGACGACTTTGACGGGAATGTCGGTGTCGCCGCTTGGCTGCACACGAGGTGCAGAGGTCGAGCCTCGTTGACGAATGCTCGGAGGTTGTGGAGCTTGCTTTTGTCTGGAGTCCTCTTCTTGCGCTGTGGTGAGCGCGTGAAGTTCCTCCAGAGCAGTTACTCTGGCAGTGCGATCTCCGCGGATCCGGAGAACGCCTACTGGTGTTGGCATCTTCAACACTAGGTATCCATAATGAGCAGCTGCCATGAATTTGTACAAGGCAGGTCTACCCAAGATGGCGTTGAATGGTAAGTTGATCTGAGCGACGTCGAAGATCAACTTCTCGGTGCGATATTTCTCCCGAGTCCCGAAGGTAACGGGGAGAGTAATAGCTCCGAGTGGAGTGATGGCCCCCGGACCTACTCCGGAGAAAGGTCGAGAGGGCTGGAGGTCCGAGGGTCGGAGCTGAAGCTTAGTGAAAGCTTCAAAGCTGATGAGGTTAAGCCCCGAACCTCTGTCTACCAGGACATGATGGAGCTGGATGTTGTTGATGGTGGGAGATACCATCAAGGGTAACTGACCAGCTCCGACCATGCTTTGAGGACAGTCCGAAGCATCAAAAGTGATGGGTGTGTCCATCCACTTTCGATGTGGCTCCGGTCTAGCTGTAGGAGCTACAGCAGCCATATCCCGTTGCATAGTCTTGATGACACGACGAGAAGTGATGTCCCATGATCCACCAAAGATGGTGTTCATGGTTTTTCGACGCTCGTTGTCGGAGACGTCGGAGTCATCGTCGACGGAGGTGTAAACGGCTTTCAAGACCTTTTTGGGATCCTGAAACCCTAACTCCTCTTCAGCCGGAGCTTCATCGACCTTTTTTTTCCCTCCCTCTGTCGGAAGGGAGACCCTTCCCGGCGCTTGTGGTAGCGCTCGGCAAGGTTTTGGACCTCCCGGCAGTCCTCCAGTCTGTGGCTGCTCGTTTTGTGAATGGGGCACCACATCTTGGATTTGCCACCGTCTTCAGAAGACGGTGGAGGTCGCTTCTCGGGGCGTGGCCCCCGGCCACCAGGAGTTGCAGTGGCTGCAACGTTGGATGTGCCGGCCGACGGCTTCTTCTTGCCGTTGGTCTTCTTTTTCTTCTTGCCACTCCCGGAGGTAGCGGCTTCTTCTTTGGAGGATTTTTTATGATCCTCCAGGGTTGGTTTGGAGTGCATTTCACGGCCCTCCGCAGCTCTGGCACATTTGTCAGCCAGGCTGAAGAGCTCCGTGACGCTGGTGATCTCTTTGATCGCCAGCTTCTCCAACATCTTCTTGTCTCGTACACCCTGTCTGAATGCCACAATGACAGAAGCGCTTGAGATAGAAGGGATTGTGTTACGTACCTGAGAAAATCTCTGGATGAACGACCGCAAAGATTCTCCTCCTTTTTGCACGACCGCAAAAAGGTCCAGTTCAGTGCCCGGACGGGTGTATGAACTCCCGAAATTGGCGGTGAACTGGCGGCACAGTTCCTCCCAACTGTCGATAGAGTTGGGTGGAAGGCTCATAAACCAGGACCTGGCGGTCCCAGTTAAGACAACTGGAAAATAATTGGCCATTACGGCCTCGTTTCCTCCAGCTGCTAAGATTGCAGTGGAGTATATCTGTAGAAATTCTACGGGATTGACAGTCCCGTCGAATTTTTCCGGCAAGTGTGGCCGGAACTTCTGTGGCCATCTAACCATGCGCAGGTGCATGGCTAAGGCGGAACAGCCTCCTCCTACTCCTTCCAGAGTAGAAAGGTCTTGAGCATCTCGTCTTTCTCGAGCTCGCTCGATGTGGACACGACCATCCTGTTGGCGGTATCGGCGATCAAGCTCCGCCCGGAGGTCGTGTGTCGAAAGTCGAGATGCAGTATGAGCGCGTCGTGCCCCAGAGGGCAACGACGTCACTTGCTGTGACGCAGCTCTTCTCCGGTTGTTGGAGACATGTGGACCAAGTCTTCCAGACAACGTTCGTCGCTGCGACGGGGCCCGCCCTGAAGGAGGTGGTCCCTGGTTGTTGAGGCGTTCGGCCGCTGCTGCGACCAAATGCTCAACATCAGCCCTCCATTGCTCCATGGCACCTTGAGATGCATCCGGAGGTGGTGGTCGCTGGAGGAGAGCACGCGCTGCATGGAGCGCGTGTTCTGGGTTGTCACGACTTGCCGGCGCAGAATGTGACGCCGGTGCACCATCATGTCGTCTGGCATGTCTTGCCGGAGAAGATGGTGGTGGTGGGAGTGTGACTCCCGCTGGAACTGAGGCTCCTGCCGGTGGCTGCATGTTGGAGGGATTGCCTCCGTCAGCCTGAACAGCAGGTTTCCCGTTGGATGATCCAGCCGCAGAATTCACCATTCTTGAAGATCTCGGCCCTCCCCCTTCCTGGCGCGCCAACTGTCGACTGTTGGAGTCGGCAGATCCCCTGACACTACGAAAGTGTTGAAGGAGTTTGTGGTTCGGTTTGGGCGCGCGGAGACTCAAGAAGGTGAAACGCAATTGGACACGAGTGACACAGTAGTTTACGTGGTTCGGGCCGCCTGAGCGTAATACCCTACTCCACGGGTGTGTGTGTGTTGTATTAACTTGTCAGCCTCCGAGTGTTCGAGAGTCCTCTAGCCCCCGAGTGTTCGAGAGTCCTCTAGCCCCCGAGTGTTCGAGAGTCCTCCCCCCGTGTATCGTCGGTTTGTCCTTTTATAGTACAAGGACAAACCGTTACAAGTCAGCCTGGCCCGACATGTGGCCCTGGCGGTTATTAGTATTGATACACGAGATTAATTGTTGTTAATAACCCTGTAACGGCTCCGACAGTGCCGTTACAGGTGTTAAGATCGTCTGATTAAATATCATTAACGTGGAATTAATGATAATTAATCGGGTCTTGAAGTCCGCGGCTGTCCTTTGGAGATCCGGAGCCGTTACAACGTCTCCCGGGGGTTTGAAGCGGCCAGCTCCGACGTATGGACACGTGGCAGCTCCGGAGCTTGCTTGGGAGAAGCGGGAAGCTCCGGGGTGGCCTGGCACGTGTCAGGTCCGGAGCTTCTCTCGGTCAGGGGTTACCTCCGGAGGTGCCGTTTCAGTACCTAGCCCGGAGCTTCATCCTTGCGGGTAATAGCTCTGGTCTGACAGTACATGTGGCAACCTAGGGGCTAACCATGTTGGAGAAGCGGGTCCGGTTACGTCTGGCGAGTGGGCCCCCGAGGGTCTTTAATTTGAGTAGATGTCCTTCCCTTGAGATTTTTGTAACCTCAGGGGGTGAATGGTTTTTAGGGTACCGACAAGGTGAGACGGTTAAGTCTTGTTGAACCTTCATTCTCACGATTGCTATATTAAGTTGTTTGCAGGTGAGACGTATGAGGAAGGGCCCGAAGATGAGGTGATGCCCCCATCGGGGTATACCGCCCAGTGGGAACCCTGCATACCGCCATGATCTTTTGGGTGCTGCTAGTCTGTGGCGTCTGCGGGCTGGACGGCTACACTTTTGCATAGCTAGGCTGAGAGTTTAGCTATGAGTATTTCTTCCGCTGTACATTATGTATTATAAAAGACTTCTGTTGTTTCTATAAATAAAACTTTCTATTTTGTTGTATGCTTTTTGTGTGTGTTGTTGGGTGCCGCATCGCACGGTGCCACCCTCTGCGATTCCTGGAATGTGTGGACCCGGTCATCACAAATCCGGCCAAGGTCAAAGCCATCAAAGCGATGCGGCCTCCAACCCATATCAAGGATGTCCAAAATCTTATTGAGTGTCCATCTTTGCTCGGCCGGTTCATCTCAAGGCTGGTAGAGTGGACGCTTCCTTCAAGCTATTGAGAAAGTCCGGACCATTCCATTGGTCTGAAGAAGCAGAGAAGGCGTTCCAAGAGCTCAAGCAGCTCCTCACCACACCACCAATCATGGTAGCTCCCGAGCCTAGTGAGCCTTTTCTGCTTTACATTGCTGCAACAACGGAGGTTGTCAGCAAGGTTCTGGTTGCGGAAAGACCAGAAACATCTTCGACTCCGGAGCCTAGACCCCTCGGGGGGGGGGGGGGGGGGAGGTCCAGATCTACCTGAAGTCGAGCATGGGTCCCAGCCCCCAGGCACGGATCGTAAAGGTAAGATGCCTATGGATCAACCTCTCTCACCTGAGGGAGCCTCTAATGATCAAGAAGGAGATCTGGACCCCTCCGGGAGGGTTCGGGTTGATGAAGAAGAAGCCTCGGACTCCTCCGGGAGGGTCCGAACCATTCAATGGCCGGTGTACTTCATAAGTGAAATACTTCACGATGCCAAGACTCAGTAAATTGAGGTGCATAAGCTATTGTACGCAGTTCTTATTTCCTGAAGGAATCTTTGTCACTACTTCCAGGCCCACAAGATATCAGTGGTAACCTCTTTTTCACTGTGGGCTATTCTACATTACCCATTTTAACCGGAAATATCACCAAGTGGGCTACGTAGCTGACAGAATTTGATCTCGAATTCCTGCCTCGACATGCAATCAAGAGTCAGGCACTAGCTGACTTTATGGCGGAATGGACATCTTCTTCATCAACTCCAGGGGGCCTCAACGAGCAGAAGCCGGAACCTAAGGTACCGGTCTTCATTGAGCCTCACTGGACTATCTACTTTGATGGCTCCGTGCAGAAGCAGGGGGCCGGACTGGAATCCTTCTCCTCACTCTGACCGGGAGAAGGTCAAGTACATGGTGTGCCTCGACTTCAAGGCAACCAACAACATGGCAAAATATGAAGCTCTCATTTTAGGACTCAAGGTGGTGCTATCATATGGAGTCTGGCAGCTACTAGTGAAGGGTGACTCGCAACTCATCATCAAGCAAGTCAAAGGTGAATGTAGTTGTAATAACCCACAACTTGCTGCTTATCTACTTGAAGTCCAGAAGTTGCAGAAAGATTTCAACGTCCTGGTCCTCTGCCATGTCCATATCTCAAGAACGCTGAAGCTGACGATCTCTCAATGAAGGCTTCAACCGGGGCTCAAGCACTCGACGGGGTTTTTGCCAGGAGATTACCAGCACCTGCCACTTAGCCTTCCAAACTGAGTGATGAGGGCGAGTCTAGCACCCCGAAGCTGGCGGTTCCAGTGGCCCTATTACCATGGCGTCCACCAAGGATCGTAGGCGTTATAGGAAGCTTCGAGCAATCAAGCGCGCAAGACCCAGAAGCTCAAGTCAGTCCAGATGCATGGATCTCAGAGGTCCAGGACTACTTGAAAGATAACATCCTTCCTGAAGATGTTGGATCCGCTGAGTGAATTGTCGGATTGGCTAAAAGATACACGTTGGAATAAGGGGATCTCTACCGACTTGGCACAATTAGCATTCTAATGTGGTCATTTCTCGAGAAGAAGGCTGCGAACTCCTCACAGAGATCCATGGAGGCGAGTGCAGGAACCACACGTCATTTCGCACGCTGGTCGATAAGGCCTTCCGACATGGTTTTTACTGGCATACAACACTCTGGGATGCAGTCGGGCTGGTCAAGAAGTGTGAAGCGCGCCAGTGCCACACGAAGCAGATTCACACACCAGCACAATCACTATAGATGATTCCTCCCACGTGTCCATTCGCTTTGTGGGGGATGGTCATTTTGAGACCTTCCCAAAAGTCGTCAGATGGTACCGGTTCTTATATGTCACCATTGACATGTTCATGAAGTGGTTGGAGGCTACACCAGTTGTGACTATCAACAAGCAATCAACCATCAAATTCTTGAAGTCTATTGTCTGTAGATTTGGAGTTCCAAACAGAGTCATCATTGACAACGGAATCCAATTCACAAGTGCAACTTTCCAAGAATACTGTGAAGACCGCGACATAACAGTCAGCTATACATCAGTAGCTCATCCGGGAAGCAATGGCCAAGCTGAGAGAGCAAACGCAGAAATACTCAAGGGAATCAAGATGCGCACTTATGAGAGCTTGAAGAAACATGACGCCAACTGGATAGAAGAGCCTCTGTCTGCACTGTGGGCGAGCCAAACAACTCTTTGCCAGGCAACAGGAGAAACACCCTTCTTCTTAGTGTACGGAGATGAAGGAGTCCTTCCTCCGGAGGTCACCATGGGTTCTCTCTGGGTCTGGACCTTCGACGAAGCCACGCAGAACCAGCTCCAGCGTGAAGACATAGACCCCGTCAACGAGGAAAGGTGCCAAGCAGCTGTCCAAAATGCACACTACCGCCAGGCACTCTGGCGCTATCACCAAAGGTATGTGCGCAACCGGGAGTTCGAGGAAGGCGATATGGTGCTACGGCGAATACTTACTCTCGAAGGAATGCACAAACTTTCCCCCAGCTGGGAAGGTCCCTTTCGAGTAGCAAAAGTTTTCCATCCTGGATGCGTCTGCTTGGCAATAGAGGATGGGATACAACTTCCCAATCCTTGGAACATCGAGCACCTTCTTAAGTTCTACACTTAGTTACACGAAGGTGAGTTTGTATTTGCATAAACTGTATCTTATAGAGTCTATGAACAAAGTCTGGTCGGTCTTAGATCAAAAGCACACTTAACTTGGTCGTGTACTTTAAGTGTGTCTTTACCATCCCTAATTAGTACAAGATGAATAGCACACTTAACTTGGTCCTGTACTAAGTGTGTCCTTGTCTCCCATATTATTCGTACCTATAATGAAATACATTTATGTGCAAGTAGACTCTATGTGCATTAATTTTGCGCATGCTCATTATTTTTATCATCTTTTACCTTCTTGTCATTAGTAATGTTGTGCAATCCACTTGAAATTTAGTCCTAGAGATTCATGTGACATATAAGTTTTCTTGGTAATCTTCTATCGGATCTTAGTATTGCTAGAGGGTCTACTCGCCTAAAAAACAAAGCCAATGACAGGTCCGGAGTGCACTATCGACTTAGCCTGGTCCAGGACCCTAAGTATGCCACTCTATATATTCTATTGGGTCTCAGTAAAGCGTGTGCGGAAAGCATATGGATATAAGGAAGTTGAACCAATATACTTATGTTGTCACAGTGATTTTTTCTAAGACTCAAAGAAGGATAATAAGCCGCAAATGAGCTACGGACAAGAGGACAAATTTTTACTGCTGCGCAAGAAAAATAAACAATTGACGATAATATGCACAACGATGGTGAATGATGTCAAAGCAACAAAGCTTCGATGACCCCAAGGGCCCCACCATTGACGTTTTATACGTTGCTAGTGAATGTCGCCTAGAGGGGGGTAAATAGGCTTCGAAAATTTCCTACACACTTAATCAAATTGCCAAATACTTGATTGGCTGGACTTGTCTTGTTGGAGGTACGGACTAGTTCGGTGTGATAATGTGTGTTGAGTTGATTAAGTTTTGATTCAGGAATTAAACTTTATCACAGAAGAAATTTGAACAAATGATGTGATCACTTGAATTAACAATCAATATTGTGAAGTTACACGTGAAAAGAAATTGCAATTCAAGTTACAAGATTGATTGACTATGTGCCCTAATTAATGAAGATGCAAAAACAAAAAAGCACGTGGGACACAAATTTTTTACCGAGGTTTGATTCCACCACAGAGATCTACCTCCTCGTTGAGAAAGCCCACATAGAGCCGGGTCTCTTCAAACCCTTTCCCTCGTCAAGTCACCACACAAGGCCGACTTGATTCCACTATCAAGGGTAATCACCGAGTTTATGGGGCAATCTCACATGTTAAGGGCTCCCACAAGAATTACAATAAAAAGATGATCAAATATACTTGAAAAGATTACAAGTAAAAGCACGAGTATAAAGAGATAAAACCCAAAGAGCTCAACAAAGCTTAGACAACGATCTCCCAACCCCAAATATGAAAACTCAATTGATTTTCAACTTTGAGACCTTTAGATGCATTGGGAGAGGTGTTTTTGTGCTCTTGGGACAAGTGGCAGTGCTAGGGTTTGAGTTGTGAACAGTTGTCGGTACCCTGCGTACCGGGTACCCCATGATATCGCAAGAAAAGTCAAAGAGTTCCTATGTCCGAGTTGAACACTTCCGAAGGTTCTACGTGTCCCTCAGCACTGTACATGCCTCCCTCGGTTGGGTAGTTCCAACACTGCCACGTGTATCATAGGACCGGACCTGACTCCCTTCATAGGGAAGCTCCAATCACGCCATGTGTCTAGTGGCCCCAGACCTAACCCCCAGTAGAGGGAAGCTTTGGTGCTGCCACGTGTTTAGTAGCTCCAGACCTGCCTCCCCACAAAGGGAAGCTCTGGAGCTACCACGTGTCGAGCCTTCAGACCTAAGCCTGCAATGGGAAGACTGATGGATCTCCAACGGCACGGGTATTCAAAAGGCAAATAAACAGCCGTTATAAGACTTGAATATGTCATTAATTCAGCATTAATGACACTCGATCAGAGGACTATCAAGACCGGTAACGCCACCATTAAGGCCTAATATTACACCATTAATCACTTTTAACGCCAGTACATCGTCTATAGGATGTTTAATACAGCCAGGGCCACCTGTCAGGCAAACCATGTAACGGCCAGTCCTTAGCATATAAATGGGTTGCACCACACGGTAGACACGGGAGGGGCCAACCAAGCCAACTCAAGCTCACACGCATACTATGCAAGTTCGTCATCCAACCACACCGTGGAGTAGGATATTACGATCAGGCGGCCCGAACCATGTAAAAATCTTTTGTGTCACCATCTCGTTCTTAATCTTACGCGTGCCCCCAACCAAATATGAACCTCCGCGGACTACGCTTTAGTAATACCGGAGGAAGTGTCGTAGCAACACTTCGACATTTGGCGCACCAGGTAGCGGCGCTCTAGATTTCGAGATGGTGAATTCCGCCGCAACATCGTCCAACGGCCATGCTAGACAGCCTGATGGAGGGAATCCCTCCAATGCGCGACAGCCAGCTCGTGCTGTTGTCCCGGCGGGTGTCATTCCACCACCACCACCACCACCTGCTCTGGCAAACAGCACTGGACAACAGGATGGTGTCTTCATGTCGATCACTGCATCGACAAACAACCCTGAGAATGCACTAAATGCAGCGTGGACTCTTCTTCAGCGTCCACCGGCACCCGGAGCACCTCAGGGTGCGATGGAATAGTGGCGAGCTGATGTAGAGCATTTGGTTGCAGCTGCAGCCGATGCCATCAACAACTACAGTTCGCCCCCTACTGGGCAGGCACCTTCAAGGAACGGGACCTTGTCAGGTAGACTTGATCTTAAGGCGTCACAGCGCAGGAGACGTGTGCCATCCTAGCAAGTGACATCGCTGCCTCTGGGGCACGCCGTACCTATACTGCATTGAGGCTTTCGATGCATGGAAATAATTTTCTGCATACGGTATGCATAATACCGTAGCGGTGCATACCGTTCTAGATCTCTGCCAAGTGGTATGACCGACGGACGAAATTGCGGCGAGCCCATCTGAGAGATCCACCTCACGCGGCTCAGGCTCGAGAAAAAAACACCGTCGCAGTGATGCGCCCGTTCCCCACCCTCCCCGTCCCAACCGCAGCCAACCCACGTCTGGCACGACGACGATCTTGTCCCGCCCACCTCCCCCACCGTCCGTCCATATGCACCAAAGGTTTCCACTGCCACCAACCTTTCACAGGAGGGTTCCAGCCGAACTGCAACCAGTTTGCACCCTACCCTGGCCCGCACGTTGGTTTCAACGGCGGCGGTGCGTTTCAACCCGCTAGTGCTGACGTAATTCTACTTTGTTGCGTTTGGGTAAACTGTGATAGAATAGTAAATATTCAACTCGATACACATTACAGACACATCTGATGGTCACATTATTGCTCCTGCTAACTGTTTCTGTGAGCGTTAACTCTGCTTGCTGCCCTTTTGTTCATTTGAACAACGTATTAGTGAACTTATCTGCAGTATTTGAGCTATACTTTCTTTTCACTCATTTAGCAGCGCATACGCAGGGTTAAATAAAAATTGATTATCTAATGTGCAGACGTGATTGCTTGGTCCAGCTTTAACTTGTTGTTTCCTGCTTCGTCAATTTTTTATCGAGTATATATCGCGCTTCTCTAGAGCCGACAGCCTAGGGGAGCTTGAGCTTAGCCGCGTGAGACGGAGACGTGCGAGGCGGACCTCCCAAACCCGTCCGTAGCGATTTTGTCCGTCGTTCACGCCACGTGGCAGAGATCGGGAACAGTATGCACCGCTGCGATATGCATGCGGTATGCAGAAAATTTATTTCCTCGACGCACGATCTCAGGTCAGAGCTCTACCGCCGATATAGGCAGCAGGACAGCCATGTCCATATCGAGCGCGCTCGTGAGAGGTGAGAGGCTCGGGAAAACCCTTCTCCTTTGGCAGTAGGGGGCGGCTGTTCAGCCTTGGCCATGCATCTTCGCATGGTCGAATGGCCTCTGAAGTTCTGGCCTCATCTGCCGGAGAAACATGATGGCACTATCAATCCCGTCGAGTTCCACCTGATTTACTCCACCGCCATCCTCGCGGCTAGAGGCAATGAGGCCATTATGGCCAATTACTCCCCAGTGGCTCTAACCAGAACAACCAGGTCCTGGTTCATGAGTCCTCCACGTGACTCCATCAACAGTTGGGTGGAGCTTTGCCACTAGTTCACCGCCAACTTCAGGAGCTGGATCTGCTTGTTGTACAATAGAAGATGGGAGAATCGTTGCGATCATTCATCCAGTAGTTTTATTAGGTACGAAATACTATTCCATCAATCTCCAATGCTTCTGTCATTGTCGCGTTTCGACAGGGAGTTAGAGATAAGAAGATGTTGGAGAAGTTGGCAACAAAAGAAGTCAGAAGCGTCACGCCCATAACCTTCGACCGTCGACCGAGGAAGGCGACAGTGAGAAGATGTGGTGTCCAATCCACAAGACGAACACCCATAACCTTGAAGACTGTCGTGAGGTTCAGCATCTTATTGAGCACCACAACAAGCGCCAGGAAGAAGCTCCTTTCTGTCAACGGGAAGGAAAGCAGAAGGTCGATGAAGCTCCGACTAATCTGGAGCTAGGCTTCCAAGACCCCAAGAAGGTCCTGAAGGCCGTCTACAACACCGTCGATGATCATTCTGACATCTCCGACAACGAGGGTCGGAAGACTCTCCATACGATATATGGAGGGTCATGGGATATTATCTCTCGTTGCGTCCTCAAGACCATGCGTCGGGAGATGGCTGCCGCAGCTCCCACCACCAAGGCAGAACCCCATCGGAAGTGCATTGCTCGAGAAGAAGGTCGCGAACTCCTTGCAGAAATCCAAGGAGGCGAGTGTGGGAACCACACATCTTCCCGCACGTTGGTTGGTAAAGCCTTCCGACATGGCTTTTTGAATGTAGGCCTAGAGGGGGGGTGAATAGGCCTTCTTGAATTTTCTCGGTTCCTGTAGAACTTCAACAAAAAGGTCAAATCCAGATATATCGGACTAGTCCGGTAAAGTGCGGACTAGTCCGGATTTCACGGGCTAGGTTGATCAAGTTAGGTCAATTTGATTGTTTCGTTGTCGTTTGCAGCGGAAATATAAACTTTAATGACAGTTCAATAGTTGTATGTTAAGTTTTATTGCAAGTATGATTCTTGTTCAACTATTTAACTTGAATTCAACAAAATGAATCAAACCCTAGATAATGTTGATCAACTAGAATGATGAACACAAACGAACAAGACACAAGATTTATCCCGTGGTTCGGTTACCACGAAGGCAGCCTACATCCACGTTGAGGAGCCCACAAAAGGACCGGGTCTTCACCAACCCTTCCCTCGTCGGATCGCCACGAAGGCCAATCCTCTTCCACTAATCACATAGGGGTAAATCACCAAGTTTAAGGGGCGATCTCACAAGTTAAGAGCTCCCTTGATTACAAGTTTCAAAACCACCAATAACACACTTCGAAATATACAAATTGAGATGCAAGAGTGTGTTAGAGATTCAAACCAAGAGCTCAATCGTGTGCCAAGTGCCTCTCCAATGATCTAGAAGTGATCTTCAATGGATTGATTGATTTTTTTCACTTAACTTCGTGGAGAGAGATGGTTTTTGAGTCTCTTGGGAGGTGTGACGGCGCTAGGGTTCGAGAGTGGTTAAAAGTGGGCCGTGCACCTCTATTTATATGGGGTTTCTGGAAGTTACTGTTAGGGTTCAGAAATATCGGACTAGTCCGTGGTGGTGACCGGACTAGTCCGGTGTGCTGTGTGAAGCAAACCCTAAGTGTCTAGGAATCTCGGACTAGTCCGGTTCAAAACGGACTTGTCCAATTTCGTCACTGGAAAGCTTCGGACTAGTCCGATTGACATCGGACTTGTCCGGACACATGAAACCCTAAGTGTTTAGGATGACAAGTCCGCACTTGGAGGACTTGTCCGATTTAGATCAGGGTGTATATCGGACTAGTCCGTGTGGACACCGGACTTGTCCGAAGTGGATCAGAATGAATATCGGACTAGTCCGGGTCACAACGGACTGGTCCGATTTTGTGTGACTTGTGCATTGAAAAGGACTAGTCCGCACTGGGGAGGACTAGTCCGAAGTGGAACAGAGAATATATCGGACTAGTCCGGTGGTGACCGGACTTGTCCGATCTGGTGCAGAATGTGATATCGGACTAGTCTGGCTAATATCGGACTAGTCCGGTCCTGTATAGTTTTGTGCATTGTGTGTGTGTGATTAAGTGAGATTGAGCTCTTGGGTGTGTTTCCTTAACACACTCCATACATAATAAACAACTAATTTCTTCTCCTTGAGCTCAAATTCATTTTCCTTCTCAATTTCCCTCTTTTTGGTACTTTGCTCATTTTTCATCATTTTCCTGCATTCATCTCAACAAAAGGATTAGGATCCCAATTGCTTGTCATAAATCATCCAAAACCCACAAGGGAGTCCTAGATGCACTTTCAATCTCCCCCTTTTTGGTGATTGATGACAACCAATTGAGATTTCACAAAATGAGGTATAAAATGAGATTTTCATAAAGTATGCACATATGACTCAAAAATGCATCAGGCAACAAGATAATTATTCATATGTGCATTCTTTATGGTGGGATGCATACTAAGAGCATGAATGCATTAAGAATGACAGAATTTTCATTTACCAACTAATATCAAGTGAATATGGCACTTCAGGAGCAAAAACTCAGATTTCATCACACACTTGCAAATTAATTGAGTAATTCATCACAGGACCAAACATGATATGAAAAGAGAGTTAAGCAAATACAATCACAATTAAAAAAACATAGAGAGCTCTCTCCTCGCATCCTATTCAGCTAAAGCTTAGACTAGAGACTCCCCCTCAATCTCTCCCCCTTTGGCATCAAGACACCAAAAAGAGAGAGAGGAAGGTCCTAGGGCTTCACTCTTCGCCGTCGGTCCTTTCGTCATCTTCATCGTCTTCATCGCTTTCGGCTTGACGAGGTTGAGAGGTAGGAGGAGGAGCGGAGCTGCTCGAGCCCCCAATGCCAAAATAGGCAAGCTCGGAAGGAGTCAAGGGGCTGAGCTCGGTGATGTCGGGATCAGAATCTTCAGAAAGTACTGGAGATCCAATTGGATTGATCTCCAGCTTCTCACTCAGCTGCTTGACATTGGCTTTTATGTATTTCATGTCCTCCTTCCTCTGCTGATTTAGCTTGTGAAGCTTCACTTCAGTTTTCTTGCATGAGGAGAAAATTGCAGCCAAGTACTTGAGAATCCCACTGGCGGATCCTTTCTGAGGGGCTTCCCTGGAGGGAGGAGTAGCCCTAGCAGCTTCTTCTTGCCTTGCCGGTGCCTCGGGGCTTGAGGCCGGCGATGGAGCAGCCTGGACACTCAAGGACTGAGGCTTCTGAGGCCTCAGTGGAGTGTGCTCCACATCCTTCACAAACTCGATCCCTGTGACCTTCTCAATCATGAACATCAAGTAAGGGGCATAGCCACAGGATCGGTTGGGGGTACTTGAGATATTGACCATATCATTCCAGATATAGTCTGCAACATTGAATTGCCTTTTCTTGCTGATGACCCTCATTAGGGTCCGGAGGTAGCCTTGCACACTCCCTGCATCCCCATCCTTGGGGGCAATCGTCTTCCTGAGAACTCTGTTGAGTACCACAAAGAAGGGCTTCATATTCTTTGTGGAGGGAGGGACATACTTGGAGGTGGGCTCATACATGAACTTCATTCCATCCCTCTCAATGACCCCAATGTTGTGGATAATGAGTTGGTCTTGTCCTTCAGAGTCAAGGTGCAGCAGGCGGGCAAACTCTTCCTGGGTAATGGAATACTTGGATCCATGAGTCATCCAAGTCACACTTTCTTCGTCTTCACTTGAGAAGTGGCACGTTGCATAGAATTGTGCAATCACTTCATCATTCCAATTATATCTGAAGGCAAACAAATCCTTCAGCCCATGTCTCTCTGCAGCTTGTATCACTTCATCAAAAGCTGCACATTTCCTCTTCTCAAGGTGGGCCCAGTCAATCCATTGACTGCGCACCACCGGGGTCTTCATCGGCAAGTAGACCAGCTTGTAGAAGTCAGCATGGAAATTTGACCAGAATCTGCCATCAGCTGCTTGCTTGGGCCTTGCATAGCAATCAACACTTCTCAACTTCATAGCCACATCGCTGCCCTTGCCATTGAATCTTTCCTCATTGGGGTCCCGGACCCCTTCTCTGGGAGTATGCAGCTTTAGGGGCCCAACAGGCCCTGTGGCAACCCCCTTGCCCTTCCCTTTAGCTTGGCGAGGGCCACTTGAAGGAGGAGCAGCCTTCGAGGCGGCCTTCTTGACACACACCTTCCTCCGAACCTGGGGAGGTGAGTGAGCGGGCCCGGAGGGTCTCTCTTGGCGTTTCTTGCCAAGACCCGCCGAGGACCGAGGTGCCACCTCGTGGTCCAACTCGGCCTCGAAATCGGAGATTTCGTTGTCGGAGCTCGACATGATCTGAGAATGAGTGATCAAGAGAAAGGACAAGTTATACAAGGTATTGGTGAGGTAAGATGGCAATGGAATGCATTAGGGAATTAAAGAATTAGGTTTTGGTTCAGAAACAACGGACTTGTCCGGTGCTCAGGCACGGACTAGTCCGGGGGACCGGACTTGTCCGTACCTGGACCGGACTATTCTGGTGTTCATCCGCAAAAACCTAACAAACTGGATAAAAATTGATCCCTAATGAAATAACCAGTCTAGCATACACATAGTACATCAACTGGACATGCAACTAGTGAAGAATGCTAGGCCAAACGATAAGCAATGAAGAAATTTGTGATTTCTTAGGGTTTTGAGGAAAATTTACCAAGAAATCCAAGGAAGCTTGAAAATGTGGGGGTTGGAGGCCGGACTTGTCCGCTAACTTCAATCCCCGAGTCTTCAAGCTTGATCTCCGCCCAAGATTGAGGCTTTTCGACGGAGGAATCAAGGATTCGCCTTGGGAGCTCGAGCGCAAGAGAGAGAAAGCTTGGGGGAGAGTGTGGGGTGAAGGGATTAGGGTTTAGTGGCGGCTAGGGTTATGGACACGAAAAATCGGACTAGTCCGGTCATGCCCGGACTTGTCCGAAGTCCTCCAGAGACCTAATTCGGACTAGTCCGTGGTCTGTCGGACTAGTCTGGCCTAACCGGCACACTGCGGACTAGTCTGCAATGGCGGACTAGTCCGGGTAACCACGGACTTGTCCGTGGTCACCAGGAGAGAATTGCATAGCCCATTCATATATATTTGAAGGTCCAATAATTGAGGGTAGAGAGGCAAAACAAATCAAACAATCTTGATGAATTTGACCAGTAAGCAAACAACAATCATACTATGATCAAATATTCATCAAGATCTAATAATTGACATAGTTTTTCGAGAGAAAAAATGAAGAGGGATGATTTTCACAATTCAATCAATATTTTGAAGCAATCATACAGGTGTGCAAATTTTCAAGCCACACTCCGAGAATCAAGAATGTTTAGCTCATTTCGGAGTTCGCAAAAACGTTTTTCATCAAGTGGCTTGGTGAATATGTCGGCCAATTGTTTTTGGGTGTTGACATGAGAGATGGATATGTCTCCTTTCATGGAATGGTCTCTCAAGAAATGGTGTCTTATGTCAATGTGTTTAGTTCTAGAGTGCTCAACTGGATTGTGGGCTATTTTAATGGCACTCTCATTGTCGCAAAGAAGAGGAATACGGTTCATATTGTAACCGTAATCCCTTAGAGTTTGTCGCATCCAAAGGAGTTGTGCACAACAACTCCCGGCTGCAACATACTCCGCTTCGGCTGTGGATAATGCAATGGAATTCTGTTTCTTGGATGACCAAGAAACTAAGGATCTTCCTAGGAATTGGCAAGTGCCAGAGGTGCTTTTTCTATCAACTTTGCACCCGGCATAATCTGCATCGGAATACCCAATGAGATTGAATTTTGAGCCTTTTGGGTACCAAAGACCAAGGTTGGGTGTATGAACTAAATATCTTAGGATTCTCTTTACGGCTGTCAAATGACATTCCTTAGGGTTGGCTTGAAATCTTGCACACAAACATACACTCAACATAATATCTGGCCTAGATGCACATAAGTAAAGTAAAGATCCAATCATGGAGCGATATACCTTTTGGTCGACGCTCGGTCCATCTTCATTGAGATCCAAGTGACCATTCGTTGCCATGGGAGTCTTTATGGGCTTTGCCTTGTCCATGCCAAACTTCTTGAGGATGTCCTGTGTGTACTTGGTTTGGCTTATGAATGTTCCTTCCCTTTGTTGCCGCACTTGGAATCCCAAGAAGTACTTCAATTCTCCCATCATTGACATTTCAAATCTGTCTGTCATAATTTTACTAAACTCTTCACAGAAAGATTGGTTAGTTGATCCAAAAATTATATCATCAACATAGATTTGGCAAATGAAAAGATCATTATCCAGATTTTTTGTGAATAATGTATAGTCTACTTTGCCAATTTGAAAGCCATTATCAATTAGAAAATCTCTAAGACACTCATACCAAGCTCTAGGAGCTTGTTTGAGGCCATAGAGAGCCTTACGCAGTTTATACACGTGGTCGGGGAACTCTTCATCTTCAAATCCGGGTGGTTGCTCCACGTACACCTCTTCCTTGATTGGTCCGTTGAGGAAGGCGCTTTTCACGTCAATTTGGTACAGCTTGAAATCATGATGAGTAGCATATGCAAGTAATATTCTAATTGATTCAAGCCTAGCTACTGGAGCAAAAGTTTCATCGAAATCCAAACCTTCGACTTGTGAGTAACCTTTGGCCACAAGTCGTGCCTTGTTTCTTGTCACCACTCCGTGTTCGTCTTGCTTGTTGCGGAAGACCCACTTGGTGCCCACAATATTTGCATTGGGTCTTTCCACAAGTTCCCAAACCTCGTTTCTCTTGAAATTGTTCAACTCTTCTTGCATTGCCACCACCCAGTCCGGATCCTTTAATGCATCCTCAGTCCTGTGGGGTTCCAAAAAGGAGACAAACGAGTAATGTTCACAAAAATTTGCTATACGAGATCTAGTGGTTACTCCTTTTTGGATGTCGCCGATGATGTTGTCGATTGGATGATCCCTTTGAATGCATTGGTGTACTCTTGGGTGTGGTACTTGGGGGGTCGTATGTTGGTGATCATCTTCTTCTCCCCCTGAGTTGTTGTCCTCGTTGATTTGTTGATCATGTTCATATTCTTGTGATTGATCTTGTATCGAGGCTCCCCCTTGATTGTTGATCTCCTCTTGTGGTTCACTTTCCTCTTGTATTTGTGCCGATGACTCTTGTGGTCGTACTTCGCCTAGAGCCATCCTCTTTATTCCTTGATAGGGGGCTTCCTCTTTACCTAATTCACATTGATCAACTTGCTCCTTTTGGGAGCCATTAGTTTCATCGAACACTACGTCACATGCCACTTCAACAAGTCCGGAGGCCTTGTTGAAAACACGATAGGCGTAAGTGTTCGAATCATAACCAAGCAAGAAACCTTCATCGGACTTCGAAGCGAACTTTGAAGTCCTGGGCTTCTTGTTCAAAATATAGCAAGGAGAACCGAAAACTCGAAAATATGAAATGTTCGGTTTGTTACCGGTGAGTAGCTCATAGGGAGTCTTCTTTAGTAGTCGATGAAGGTAGAGTCAATTTGTGGCATGGCAAGCGGTGTTGATTGCTTCCGTCCAAAATCGATCCGAAGTCTTGTATTCATCGAGCATTGTTCTTGCCATCTCTATGAGCGTTCGGTTCTTCCTTCCGGCAACTCCGTTTTGTTGTGGAGAGTATGGTGCTGAGAATTCGTGCTTGATTCCTTCCTCATCAAGGTACTCCTCCACTTGTATATTCTTGAACTCCGTGCCGTTGTCGCTCCGAATACTCTTGATTGATAGTGAGAACTCGTTTTGCGCTCGCTTGAAGAATTTCTTGAGTGTTCCTTGTGTTTCTGACTTGTCATGCAAAAAGAACACCCAAGTGAAGCGGGAAAAATCATCAATAATGACTAAACCGTATTTGTTACCGCCTATGCTTATGTAAGCAATTGGACCGAAGAGGTCCATATGAAGTAGTTCGAGCGATCTTGTCGTGGTCATGATGTTCTTCGCGGGATGTTGTGCTCCAACTTGCTTTCCTGCTTGGCACGCGCTACAAGGCCTGTCTTTCTCAAACACAACATCTTTCAAACCTCGGATGTGATCGCCCTTGAGGAGTTTTTGAAGGTTCCTCATACCAACATGTGCTAGCCGTCTATGCCACAGCCAACCCATGTTGGTTTTTGCAATCAAGCATGTGTCGAGTTCGGCTTTATCATTGTTGAAGTCAACAAGATAAAGCTTTCCCTTTAACATACCCTTGAATGCAACGGAACCATCACTTCTCCTTGAGACGGTCACACCCTCGTTAGTAAACAGACAATTATAACCTTTGTCACATAACTGAGATATGGACAACAGGTTATAATCTAAAGATTCAACGTGTAAAACATGCGAAAGAGTATGTTCAGAGGATATTGCAATTTTACCGGTACCGAGGACCCTTCCTTGACTGTTATCCCCAAAGTAGATGCCTTTGTTTGGGTCCTGGTTCACTTCATACTCCACAAACATCCTCCTTTCTCCGGTCATGTGGTTGGTGCATCCACTGTCCAGCACCCATTTGGATCCACCGGAGGAGTAGGCCTGCAAAAACAAATTACGCCTTGGTTTTAGGTACCCAAGCTTGCTTGGGTCCTTGGAGTTTAGTAACGATACATTTGGGCACCCACACATGGGATTTTGTGTTCCCATGGCGTGGCCCAGCATAATAAGCATACACTTTACCAACATTATTTTTCATTAAAACATAAGAGGCATCAAATGTTTTAAACAGAAGTTGCTGTTGATTATGGGTCGGACTAGTCTGTGTGACCGGACTTGTCCGGATGACCGGACTTATCCGGACCACAACCGGACTAGTCCGATTTTCATGAGAGTTCAGATTTTTAGTTTTCGAGTTACCAGGTTGTGAGGGTCCTCCCTTCACAAAGGTGATCCTTCCCTTGTTATTCTTATGATTTCCAGCTCTTTGCTTTCCATCACAAGAGTAACCAATGCCATACTTGACATTTGGAGGTCTTTGGACCAAATATGCACTACGTGCATAGTTGATCCTCTCCTTGTCAAATATTACACATTGGGTAGGATTTTTGTCCTTCGTGGAGGTAGGATTTTCTTTCAACCTGGTGTTAGTTTTATCACATTTGCAAACATGAGCGATATTAGTTAAAGTGGGTTGAGAAGGTAGGGTTGAAGAGGAGGAAGGTTCACTAAGCTTGAGTGACTCAACCTGCACTTCAAGGATCTTGTTGACCTTGATTTGGTCATCAAGTTGATTCTTGATTGCAACATTTGAGTCGGTTAACTCCAAGCAAGTTTTCTTGCTTGAAGCTAGCTCAAGCTCTAGTGAGTGATTTTTCTCCTTTTCAAGAACTAGAAGATTGTCAAGTTCGACATGCTTCTCCTTTTGGGAGATAATCATGTCTTCTTGACGATCAATTAGCTCTTCCTTCTCAATAAGTTGGTTAAGCAAGAATTTCATTTTTGCAGCAGTTTTTCTATCTAAACCAATTAGCATAACTTCATCATCACTGTCTAGATCATCATCACTTGAGTAAGAATGCAAGGAAGGGGTTTTGATGTTTACCTTGCGTTTACCTTCCTTAGCCATGAGGCAAGTTCCATTTGCCTTCTTTGCACCGAGCGTGGGGAAGAGTGTGGGTTTTTTGGGCATGCTTTCAATGGCTATGCTAGCCATTTCTTCTTCATCGGACGATGAGGACTCATCGTTTGAGTCCCACTCCTTTCCGATGTGTGCTTGTTCAGCTTGTTTCTTCTTCTTGAAGAACTTTTTCGGTTGAGGCTTGGACTCTTTACTCTTCTTCTTGTTGTCCTCATATGGGCAATCAACTATGAAGTGATTGTACTCGCCACAATTATAGCATGCCCGCCTCATCTTCGGCTTTGTCTTCTCCTTGTATTTTCCTTCACTCGATTTTGTTCCTTGTCTTTTCTTCATAATTCTTTTGAACTTCTTCATGAACAAAATCATATCTTCTTCGTCCAGCTCGCTGCTTTCATCATCACTGTCCTCCTCAAACTGAGCTTCTCTTGCTTCTTTGGATAGAGGTTTTAGTGTGGATTTTAAGGCAACTCCCTTCTTCTTGGCCGATGTGAGGTCAGCTATTTCTTTGACGTGCTTGGCTTGCTTCTCCATCATCTCAAAGTTGATGATTTTGCCAAGCAGTTCATCCGGAGTCATATTCTTGTACCCAGGACTTTCTCGGATCATAGAGCAGAGTGTGACGTTGCGAGGCATAAAGGCTCTAAGGATGAGCTTTACAACCTCGTGGTCATTCCACTTTTTGCTACCATACGATCGAACCTTGTTCACAAGAGTCTTCAGTCTGTTGTACATGTCCTGGGGAGATTCATCTTCCTCAATCGCGAACCTTCCTAGTTCGCCTTCAATCATTTCAATCTTTGCCTCCCGCACATGTCGGTCACCTTCATGTGCTGTCTGTAGTGTGTCCCAGATTTCTTTGGCAATTTCCAATCCGTCCACCTTTGTGAATTCATCTCTACTTAGAGATGAGGTGATAACGGCTGCGGCTTGGGCATTCCTGTGGATGGCTTGCTCTTGACTTGGCGTGAGTTCTTCATCGTCATCAGGGATGTTTATTCCTGTGCACACAATATGCCATAAACTTGGGTTAAGGGAAATCAAGTGCATCTTCATGTTTTGCCTCCACATGGAGTAATCACTCCCATCGAAGTGTGGGGCCTTTCCGAGAGGAATGGATAGATAATGACTGCTGTTAGAATTTAAACGGTCATAATTAAAAGGATATCGGGAGTAGTCGGTGTGACTACTCCCCTTCTTCTTTTCTTCAACTTTAGCTTTCCCTTTGGAAAGTGCTTTCTTTCGGAGCAGTGCTTTCATCTCCAATGTCTCCTCATCATCATCATCGAAGTCTTGAATGGCTTCGAGATACCTTTCGAGCTTTTGGTGCTTGTCATTGTTCATTTCTTCCTGGTTGTTGATTTTCTGGACTTCCTTCATGTCCGACATGATCTCTTCGAGTGGTTGCACTCTTTCTTGAAGAACCTGCTCTGATACAAATTGAATGTAGGCCTAGAGGGGGGGTGAATAGGCCTTCTTGAATTTTCTCGGTTCCTGTAGCACTTCAACAAAAAGGTCAAATCCAGATATATCGGACTAGTCCGGTAAAGTGCGGACTAGTCCGGATTTCACGGGCTATGTTGATCAAGTTAGGTCAATTTGATTGTTTCGTTGTCGTTTGCAGCGGAAATGTAAACTTTAATGACAGTTCAATAGTTGTATGTTAAGTTTTATTGCAAGTATGATTCTTGTTCAACTATTTAACTTGAATTCAACAAAATGAATCAAACCCTAGATAATGTTGATCAACTAGAATGATGAACACAAACGAACAAGACACAAGATTTATCCCGTGGTTCGGTTACCACGAAGGCAGCCTACATCCACGTTGAGGAGCCCACAAAAGGACTGGGTCTTCACCAACCCTTCCCTCGTCGGATCGCCACGAAGGCCAATCCTCTTCCACTAATCACACAGGGGTAAATCACCAAGTTTAAGGGGCGATCTCACAAGTTGAGAGCTCCCTTGATTACAAGTTTCAAAACCACCAATAACACACTTCGAAATATACAAATTGAGATGCAAGAGTGTGTTAGAGATTCAAACCAAGAGCTCAATCGTGTGCCAAGTGCCTCTCCAATGATCTAGAAGTGATCTTCAATGGATTGATTGATTTTTTTCACTTAACTTCGTGGAGAGAGATGGTTTTTGAGTCTCTTGGGAGGTGTGACGGCGCTAGGGTTCGAGAGTGGTTAAAAGTGGGCCGTGCACCTCTATTTATATGGGGTTTCTGGAAGTTACCGTTAGGGTTCAGAAATATCGGACTAGTCTGTGGTGGTGACCGGACTAGTCCGGTGTGCTGTGTGAAGCAAACCCTAAGTGTCTAGGAATCTCGGACTAGTCCGGTTCAAAACGGACTTGTTCGATTTCGTCACTGGAAAGCTTCGGACTAGTCCGATTGACATCGGACTTGTCCGGACACATGAAACCCTAAGTGTTTAGGATGACAAGTCCGCACTTGGAGGACTTGTCCGATTTAGATCAGGGTGTATATCGGACTAGTCCGTGTGGACACCGGACTTGTCCGAAGTGGATCAGAATGAATATCGGACTAGTCCGGGTCACAACGGACTGGTCCGATTTTGTGTGACTTGTGCATTGAAAAGGACTAGTCCGCACTGGGGAGGACTAGTCCGAAGTGGAACAGAGAATATATCGGACTAGTCCGGTGGTGACCGGACTTGTCCGATCTGGTGCAGAATGTGATATCGGACTAGTGTGGCTAATATCAGACTAGTCCGGTCCTGTATAGTTTTGTGCATTGTGTGTGTGTGATTAAGTGAGATTGAGCTCTTGGGTGTGTTTCCTTAACACACTCCATACATAATAAACAACTAATTTCTTCTCCTTGAGCTCAAATTCATTTTCCTTCTCAATTTCCCTCTTTTTGGTACTTTGCTCATTTTTCATCATTTTCCTGCATTCATCTCAACAAAAGGATTAGGATCCCAATTGCTTGTCATAAATCATCCAAAACCCACAAGGGAGTCCTAGATGCACTTTCACTTTTACTGCCCTTAAACACTCCAGGATGTAGTTGAGCTGGTAAAAAGTGTGAAGTGTGCCAGTTCCTCGCGAAACAAATTCACATACTGGCTCAGTCGTTGCAAATGATGCCTCCTACATGGGCATTCGTTGTGTGGGTGATGGACATTTTGGGACCTTTCCCAATAGCCGTTGGAGGTTACAGGTTCTTGTATGTCGCCATCGACAAGTTAACTAAGTGGACAAAAGCTACTCCAGTTGTGACAATTAATATGGAATCTGCTATCAAGTTCTTGAAGTCCATAGTGTGCAGATTTGGAGTTCCGAACAGAGTCATAAATGCCAACGGAACCCGATTCACAAGTGCAGCATTCCAAGAGTATTACAAAGATCTTGGCATACAAGTCAGCTACGCATCAGTAGCTCATCCAGCAAGTAATGGCCAAGCTGAGAGAGCAAATGCAGAGATACTAAAAGGACTCAAGACACGCTCATTTGAGCACCTAAAGAAACAAGGAGCCAACTGGATAGGTAAGCTTCCGACTACACTGTGGGCGAGCAGGACAACACCAAACCGGTCAACTGGAGAGAAACCCTTCTTCTTTGTGTACGGAGCTGAAGTGGTACTTTCTCTGGAGATCACCATGGGGTCACTCCGGCTCCGGACCTTCGACGAAGCCACACAGGACAAGCTCCAGTGTGAAGACATAGACCTTGTCGACGAGGGAAGGTGCCAAGTAGTTGTTCAGAATGCACGATACCGCCAGGCGCTCCAGCGCTATCATCAAAGGCATGTGCCCAATCGACAGCTCGAAGAAAGTGATCTGGTGCTACAGAGAATACTAACTCGAGAAGGGATGAACAAACTCTCCCCCAGTTGGGAAGGTCCCTTCCGAGTTATCAGAGTTTCCCACCCCAGATGTGATCGCTTGGCAACAGAGGATGGGACCTGACTTTCCAATCCATGGAATATTGAGCACCTCCGTAAGTTCTATGCTTAGTTTCACTGAGGTGAATCTGTACTTACACATAATTTAAATTATAGAGTATATGGACACGGTCGGGTAGGTCCTTGTCAAAAAGCACACTTAACTTTGTCATTATACTTTAAGCGTAGATTATCTACCCTGGGTTAGAACAAGATGAATAGCACACTTAGCTTGGTTCCATACTCTAAGTGTGTCCTTGTCTCCCCTGTAATTCAGACATATAATGAAAAACATTTTTTTGTGTGAAAACAGACTCGACGTGCATTGATTTTCTATAGGCTCATTTCTTTTATTATATTTTCCTTCTTGTCTATAACAAAGTTGTGCATTCCTTTTTTTAAATTTAGTCCAGGTTCTTCATGTGGTATATAAGTTATATTTTTTATCTTCTTTCAGATTTTAGCATTGCTAGATGGTCCACTCGCCTGAAAACCAAAGCCAATGACAGGTCGGGAGTGTGCTATCGACTTAGACTGGTCAGGCACCCTATGTACGCCACTCTATCTATATCCTAGCAGGTACCAGTAGGCACGGGTCTGGGAAGCATTCAGATCTAAAAAGATTTTATCAATATACTTATTATCATGTTGAATTCCTTAGAACCTAAAATTCAAATAAAGATAATAAGCCGCAGACAAATTATAGAGTAGAGGACGAATTTTATTGCTTTTCTTGTCTTTAATGTGCAGGAAAAATAAAAAAATCATGGCGATGGTGGACGATGTCGGAGCTGCTAAGCTCCGACAACCCCTAGAAGGCCCGCCATCGATGTTTTATACGTTGAAAGTGGGCATCATCGGAGGCAACAATCTCCAAAAACTCCCATGGGGTCCCACCGTCGACGTGAAAAATTATGGCGATCTAAATGAAGATGGTGGAAAAATCACCCTGAGAGGGGTCGCTGTCAACGTTCTACGCATTGACAGTGGGCACCGTCGAAGCTACAAAGCTCTAACAACCTCAGGGGGGTTCGCCGTCGACATTATACATGTTGACAGTGGGCACCATCAAAGCTACAAAGCTCTAACAACCTCCAAGGGACCCGCCATCGATGTTTCTAAGCGTTGATAGTGGGCGCCGTCGAACATACCAAGCTCTGAAAACTCCCAGGGGCCCCGCCGTCGATGTTTCTAAGCATTGATAGTGGGCACCGTTGGACCTACCCAGCTCCGACAACTTCCAGGGGACCCGCCGTCGACGTTGCTAAGTGTTGATAATGGGTGCCGTTGGACCTATCAAGCTCCGACATCTCCAGGGGGCCGCCGCCAATGTTCTAAGCGTTAACAGTGGGCACCGTCGGACCTACCTAGCTCTGACAACTCGCAGGGGGCCCACCGTTGACGTAACAAAGGGTCCCTGGAGATGTCGGAGGTAAACTTCGGACCTTGGAGCTATCGTTTTGGCTATGAGTGAGAAGTGAAGTCATCAAGACATTGTCAAATCCTTTTGGTACATGTTCGCAATCAAATTGTGTACGTCTACAAGGGGGCCAACAATATAAAGGGCAATGCATTGAAGACATATATAAAATGGAATCCATTCATTCAAAAGATTGGATTTCATTGCTTCAAAATTGGAGGATTACAAGTGAAGGCAGAAGGAAAAATCCCTAACTATGGAAGAACGAGGCAACTTTTTGGGCAGCTTCTTGAATGCTGGCCCTGGCGGCATCTTCCTTCAACAACGGGTCTTTCGACTACCGGATCTAGTGATAGTTGGGGGTCCAGGCTCTTGAAAAACGTCAACTCATATTCAACAACGTTTCTGGCCAGAGACTTCCCCAGCATCTCCAGTTGGTCGATGATGACGTCACCCATTGCATGCAGCTTGTTGTCAGCAGAGCTCAACGCCACCAATGCTTTGTCTAGCTCCAGCTCTGGGTCAGTCGGACGTATCGTACTGAAGCCAAGTGGCACTAGAGCTTCATTAGCTTGCCCCAGGAAGTCCTAAACTCGCTGGGACTCAGTTGCTCTCAAACTTTTTAGTTCCTCCAATGACCTTCTGGCAATCGCAAGCTCTGAACCTTCCCGAGCAAAGCGCTCGACCTCCTTAGCTTGCTGCTGAATACTTTCGTCCACTCACGGTCAGCAAGCTCTGACCCGGAGGTGGATGCAGTTCCGTTAGTTCGCCAGGTCCTTCTCCCTACCCTTCACCCTCTCCTCTTTGGTGGAAACATTTGTCTCTCTCTTGGAGACTTCTTTTCCCTCCTGCCAAATCCTCTCTTTCTCTTGAACGCAATATTGTTCAAATTGTTTGGTGCGATCATCCAAACTCTGCTCTCCAGTGTGAGCCTCTAGGTGAGTTCCTCCTCCCTCTTTAAGAGGTCCTCCTCTTTCTGTAGGAGCTTGTCCTCCTTCTCATCGATGGCTTCCCGACGCTTGAGAAGTGCTTCATTCAACTCTCTGAGGTTGTCTGAGCGAGTATCAGCTGCCTCATTGGTCTCCATAGCATGCTCGAGAATCTACTGAGTCTTCTCGTCGAGGGCCTTGATAGTAGCCTCTCGCTCATTCAGCAAGCGGTTCCACTACATCAGTCGGGCCTTCTCCTTATCAATCCATTCCCGCTGGTCCACAAGCCTTGATTGCGTCAGTTCGGTCTCGAAGTAAAGCATGTTGTGCCAACGCCTCAGGGTGTGGCGCTCTTCTTCAAGGACCTTGTTGTCATGCTCGAAGGCAAGCTGGACTTGACGCAGACTAGAATAGACATTGTCCATAGACAACACCAAAGCAAATGGCCCCGGACCAGCCTGGATCTCTTCTGCCGGTTCCAGCAGGTCTTCCAAGACGACTGAGGGGCCCCAACGTGCGAGCTCCCTCTTTAGGAACTCCATGTCAGCTGGACTGATTGATGGAAGCTTCTCCATCTTTACAACATCCGGAGCTGATGAGGAAGGTCCCCTGCCAGACCTTCAATTGTTGGCTCAGTGGGTGGAGGACCTGCAACCTCCTCCTCTAGGTGCTCCAGGTCCGACATGGACACCTCCAGAGTAATCACCTCCGAGGCTGGCATTGTAGGTACGTTCGGGGCCCCCACCATCTCCGGCTCAGACGCTGGAACTTCAATTACCTCTAGTTCTGATACCGGAGCTTCAACTACTTTCGACTCATGTGTCAGAACTTTAGTTACCCCCGGCTCAGATGCTGGAGCTTCTGCCATCTTCGGCTCTGATGTCAGAGCCTTAGCTTCCAGTTCTGAGACCATTAGCGCTCCTTCACGAGTCTCTTCCCCATGGTCTGGCGCTACCACGGGAAGTTCTGGCATTGTCGTTGGATTTAGATCCGTGACAGCTGGCGTTGGAGCTGCCATGTCCTTAGCCACCATAGGGGGAGGTGCAGGGGTCGAAGTAGGAGCCTCTACCTACACAGCCTCAGTAGTTGCAGCAGAAGCCAGAGCTTCAGTCTTCTTTTTTGACACCTTGGAAACAAAGGATCAAAAAATTCAAAAACACGGTAAAGACAAAAATAGCAACTCAAGGTGAGAAGACAATGCTTACCTTGGGAGGCTTCCTCTCCAGTCGGCGTGGAACTTCTTTTTCTGGCGATCGGAGCCAGAACCCACCGTAGTTGGTGTGGTGCAAGCTCTAGGTTGCTGCACGGAACTCGCCGCAGCCGTCGGCATCGCCTTAGATGGGACTTCCCTCGGCTGGGAAGGATTCCCAAACCTGTAGCCCATAGCCGGCACTGGGGTCGGGGTCGACTAGCCAATGCTTGCGCCCCTCATGGACGCCAGCTCCGAAGAAGGTTTGGCCGCCGAAGCCCGACTTGGTTGGGGGGAAGATGCAGCCGAAGATGGAGCCGACCTAATGGACCTCCCATCGGCATGTCTTAGCTTCCTCTTCCGACCGGAAGATTCGGCTGGCTCCTTGCCCTTGTCCTTGCTGGCGTTGTCAACCTTTTGGCTTGGAGCGGTGGGAGCCCTCCTTTCTGAAGCTCTAGGAGTAGAAATCCCGGGGTTCCCATGTTTCTCCACCAAGCCGAGATCGTCTAGCTCCGGCATCCCCTTTCGAAGCTCCCTCCTAAACATAGGAACCATGTTCAGAGGGAGGAAGTCTCCTGGTGGAGTCAGGGCATGCTGGGTCATTGCTCCATGTTGAAGCTTCTGGAGATGGAGGTTCAAAGCCTCATCATCCAGGTTAGTTTGAAGACCAGATTCGATCTAGTTGTGATCCATCATGCTATTGAAGGCCCATGCGGGCCACTCACTCATCTTCAGCGAAGCCCACTTGTTGACCAGGATATTACCAAAGACCATTTGAGGGGTCACTCCACCCTGCACACATTGTCAGATTATAGTCAAGACGGGTTTGTACGCTTCAGACAATACTGGAGCTGCATTCCAGGCATCGGTGTCGACACTAGGGAGGCTCTTAGGAACCTCCAGCCTGTCGTGATGATCGAAGTGATGAACACTCAATCCTTCTTCCGGTTGTCCCACTTCCCGGAGAGGAAGGCCTTCAAGTACTTGAAGGGACAATTCTTACGCTTCACGAAGTAGTAGAAGCTGATCCACTAACTCCCCTTCCCAGTAGTGTGAACCGTGAAGAAGGTCTGAAAGATCTCGATGCTTTGCGGCACACTCACCCATATCTCGTAGAAGTGAACGAAAGTCGCAACTAGCAAGAAAGAGTGAGGGCCGAGGTGATGAAGCTGGAGCCTGTAGAAGTCCAACAACATCAGGAGGAAGCTTGAAAACGGTGGGATCAGCCCCACCATGGCGTATGCCGAGAAGTATATGATTTCTCTAACTTTTTCCTTCTTGAAGGGAAGCTTGCCGAAGCGATCGAGTTGTTGAAGGAGGCGCTGGACCACCCCATGTAGGTCCAAACCCTCGACAAATCTTTATCACTCTTGATCTTGTTACAGAGAAGACCCAACTCCATCGCGGCAAAGTGGAGTGAAAGTTGAAAAAGCTATGCAAAGGTGGAGAGGTTCTAAGCGCAAGTTTGAATGAAGGCGTAAAGAGCCCTCTAACTGTGTAGGCTTTCCTTCTTAAGTAGGCCTCCACAACACTTGGATGGAAACTACCTCTAGACCTGAATTACATATGACCTCGTAAGTGACAAGGGGGCCCGGGTCCACATTGTTTAAAAAGTTACCCCTGTCAAAACATTGTCATGATAAGAAGTTGGAAGCCCAAGGCGGCAGCCTGACAGGGAACCGATACAAATTTTGTATTGGGAACCGACGACCTTCAATTGTGTGAAATCTGCACGCTAGGATCCCACACGCCGAGTTAAAATGGGTCACATGGTAGCGCGTAACTCTTTGCCATCGCCTCAACCGCCCACCAAGAAGCTTTGAAGCCACAGCGTGGGAATCGAACATGGCCCCACCTTTGGTAGAAAAAATTCACCTAAAGTGTTTCTCCCAAAGGTGGGCTCGGGGGCCACTGTCGGTACCCTACGTATTGGGTACCCCATCATACTGCAAGAAAAGCCAAAGAGTTCCTATGTCAGTGTTGAAGACTTCCGAAGGCTCCACGTGTCCCTCAGCACTGGACCTGCCTCCCTTGGTTGGGTAGCTCTAGCACTACCATGTGTATCGCAGGAACAGACCTGACACCCTTCATAGCGAAGCTCCGGTAACGCCACATGTCTAGTGGCCCCGGACCTAATCCCCAGCAGAGGGAAGCTCCAGTGCTGCCACGTGTTTAGTAGCTCCGGACCTGCCTCCCCATAGAGGGAAGCTCCGGAGCTACCACGTGTCGAGCCTCTGGACCTAAGCCTAGAACAGGAAGATCGATGGATCTCCAACGGCATGAATATTCAAGAGGCTATTAAACAGCCGTTACAAGACCTTATTAACTTGTAATTAATTTAGCATTAATGATATACCATCAGAGGACTATCAAGAACAGTAACGCCACCATTAAGGCGTGTTATTACATCGTTAATTACTCGTAACACTAGTAGATCATGTATAGGGTGTTTAATATAGCCGGGGCCACCTGTCGGGTCAGGCGAACCATGTAACGGCCAGCCCTTAGCATATAAAAGGGTTGCGTTGCACGGTAGAGAAGGGAGGGGCCAACCAAGCCAACTCAAGATCACACGCATACTATGCATGTTCATCAACCAACCACCCCGTGGAGTAGGGTATTACGCTCAGATGGTCTGAACCACGTAAAAATCTTCTGTATCACCGTCTCGTTCTTAATCTTACGTGCGCCCCAACTGAATACGAACCTTCATGGACTATGCTTTAGTAGTATCGGGAGAAGTGTCATAGCAATACTTCAACAACAGTAGAATACGTTAATTATATTTGTGGGGTCTTGGATCTCCTATTTATAGTGTTTCCAAAATTGTTACCGTTAGGCATCCCGATGACCAGACTAGTCCGTACTGGGAATCGGACTTGTCCGGTGTGCTGTGTAAAAGTCGGAGTGAAATGTGCGGCACACTAGAAACCCTAGATTGTGTGAGGTGTACTGGACTAGTCCGTTAGGTGTCCGAACTTGTCCAGTTCCCAGTGTATTGAAACATCAGAAACTTTCTCGGACTAGTCTGGTCCACAAACGCACTTGTCCGGTGCATAGTGTTATGCAACTCCAGAAAGTTTTTTAGACTAGTCCGATCCATGAACGGACTTGTTCGGAGCACAGTGTTATGAGTTTACAGAAAGTTTAATGGACTAGGCCGGTCCAGTAACGGACTAGTCTGGTGCATTGTTTTGTGAAACTCCAAGGAGTTGATCGGACTAGTCAAATCCAGTGCGGACTACTCCGGTTCACTGTGAATTTGGACAACAGAGAGTTTAACGGACTAGTCTGGTCCATGAACGGACTAGTCCGATGCTTAGTGAATTTTTAGGTTGATTTTAAGCCCTTACCCCTAAGCAAAGACTTGAGCTCTTAGGATGTCTCTCTCACACACATCCTATACATTAAATCTACTTTGCGCTTCAGTCGTCATTTGGGCTTTTCTCTTTTTCTACACCACATCATTTTTCACTTTTTGAGTGCACCAAACTATCTCACTTAATTTGACCTGCAGTCATCTCAACAAGTTCATTTAGATCTCATTTGTTTGTCATCAATCGTCCAAAACTCACAAGGGATTGCCTAGATGCACTTTCAATCTCCCCCTTTTTGCTAATTGCTGACAACCAATTGAGATTTCACAATGAAGAGTAAAAATTGATTTTCATAAAGTGTGCATATATGAGAATAATAAATGAGTAACAATAAACTTCTCACATATATGCACTCGTTATGGCGGGGTGCCTAACAAGTGTGTGATCAAAAGATGTGATGAGCAATACATAAGCACTTGACAGTTATAGCAACAATCATCACATTACCATTAACTAAGCATCACACAATAAGTAAATTAAGCACATCCAAAATAAGTTACAATAGTTTGAAAACGCGTACATGTCCTTGTCCACAAGTCCTTAATGGCTACAAAATAGACTACTAGTCTCAGTCTCTCCCACTTTGGCATCAAGGCACCAAAAAGGGAAAAAATTAGTGGAATCACTCATCACCACGCCTCCCTCACTCTCGGTCCTATCTTCATCCTCTTCTTCATCTTCAAGTGCTCGCGGAGGAGGAGGAGGAGCAGAGGCACTAGCCAATCCGAATGAAGCCAACCTTTGCTCCGAGAGGGGTGCCATATCTATGATATCTTATTCAGAATCTTCTGAGACGCGAGGTGATCCCACTGGTTCCATCTCCGGCTTATTACAGATTGCTTTGATGTTGGCATTCACATATTGTTGATGCTTCATCCTGGCCAGACTCTCATTGTGCTGCTTAATTTCCACTTTGTGACAGGATGCAGAGATGGATGAGAGCACCTTTAGCACTCCACTGGAGGATTCTCTAGGAGGTGGAGGAGCAGGAGCAGCAGCCTCAGATCTTGTGCCTTCTTGAGTCCTCTTAGATCTTTGTTCCATTGCAGGTGAGGTAGGAGCAGAGGGGACAGTGTAGATAGTAGGCATCTAAGGCCTCAGTCTAGTATGAGGCACATAATTGATAAATTAAAGTCTTGTCACCTTCTCAATCATATACATGATGTAGAGTGTATAGCCACAGGACCAATTAGGAGTGATGGAGATGTTCACTATGTCATTGTACATGTACTCAAAGACATTGAAAGTCCTTTTCTTGCTGATGACCTTCATCAATGTCCTAAGGGTCCCCTGGATAGTCCTGCATCTCCCTCTTTGGAAGCTATGGTCTTGCTCAGGATCCTGTTTAGCACAAAAAAGAAGGGATTCAAGTACTTTGCGGTTGGAGACTTCAATGGCATCCTTGTATCATAGAGAAAGTCAAGCTGATCTTTCTACAGAGGCTTCAGATTGTGGATTAATATGTCATTCTCCAAAGAATCTTCTTGGTGAAGAATTCTAGCAAACTCCTCATATGTGACACTGTACTTTGCTCCATGTGTCATCCAAATCATCCTGTCACCGTCATCACTAGCAAAATAAAGAGTTGAGTATAATTGAGTGATCACCTCACTGTTCGAGTCCCACAGGAAAGAAACTAGATCATTCAGTCCATGTAGCTCCAAAGCTTCCAGAACCTCTTGATAGGCTTGACACCTCTTGGACTAGAGGTAGGTGATGTCTACCCATTGACTTTCAATAATTTGGTTCCTCATTTTAGATATACATGCTCATAGTAATCAGCATGGAAGTTACTCCAGAATCTTGGGTCAGCTGATTGTTTGGGCTGATCATAGACTTCCACCTTCCTGAACTTGTCAGCTAGCTCACCCCCTTTGCCAGTGAAACAAGCACTTGATGGTTGTCTGTTGTGTTGAGTAGGAGCCTTCATCTTCAAAGGGCCCCTGGGACCACTAGCAAGTCCTTTGCCCTTGTTGAGAGTTCTCTTGGGCCTCGATGAACTCCCAACAGCATCCTTGCTCATGGGTTTCTTACCACTTTCCTCTTCTTGGGGAGTAAATCGTTGGGAGAAGAGGAGTGAACATTGATATCATATCTTTTATTCATCACCCTCTCTTTGGCTTTTTGCACTCGAGCATGTTCTCACTCTTCATCATAGTTAAAAGAACCATCCTCTGAGCTTGAAGACATCGTGCCTGAAAAGTAAGTTCAAGGATTTGATAAGAATTGATTTCAGACTATGTGCAAATAAGAAATTAGAGGTTCATATTGTCAGGCATCAGACTTGTATGTTTTTAGAATGCGGACTTGTCTGGTGCACCGGACTTGTCCGCACATGAACACCGGACTAGTCCAGTATGGCATAAGAACCCTAATTTTCTATTGTCAACAAATCTAGCTTGAATCGATTCACACTGACTAGAAACGATAGGAGTACATCTAGAAGAGTAAGTTATGCCCTAGGAGTCAAGTGAAATAAGCAAGAATCAAGAAAAGTTGAGACCTAGGGTTTGAGTGAGATTTTATTGAAAAGTTGAAGATTTGCATTGAAGGGGCAGAGTAGAGGCCGGATTAGTCCAGAGTGGACAAGCTCCACGCCAAGGAGGATATTTCCCTTGGAGAAATCCGCGTTTTTTATGGCTAGAAGTGGAAATCGCCGTTGGAGCTCACGGTGGAGGAGAGAGAGTGCAAAGGAGATTGTGGAAGATGGAAGATGAGATCCTGGCGGCAAATTAGGGTTAACCCTGACAAATCTGGACTAGTTCGGTCGACACCGGATAAGTCTGATGTGGTGGAATATGGCTAGTATGTGCCGACGTACTAGTTCGGTGCTGACGCCGGACAATTCCGGTGTCAGCAGGACAGAACAGAGAGGATCAACTAGATTTTGGGTGTTTAATCTAATAGTGATCTAAAGGACATTATTTCACAAATAATCTTGATGAACATGACTAGTAAGCAATCAACAATCATACAATGGCCATAATTCACCAAGATTTACTTATTTAAATAGTTTTCAAGAAAGAATCGAGATAAGGGGCAAATTTTTGCAAAAATGAGTAAACTTTGAAATCGCAATCAGGTATGCAATGTTTCAAGCCACATTTATAGAGTCAAATATATTTCGCTCGTTTGTTAGCTCACAAAACATCTTTTCATCTAGTGGCTTGGTGAAAATGTATGCAAGTTGTTTTTCAGTCCTAACATGTGAGATTACTATGTCAACTTTTAATGAATGATCTCTTAGAATATGGTGACGAATATCTATGTGCTTAGTTCTTGAGTGATCTACTGGGCTGTGTGCAATTTTTATAGCACTCTCATTATCACATAGGAGTGGAATATGGTTCAGATTGTAACCATAGTCCCTTAGAGTTTTGCTTCAGCTGCACCATACTCTGCTTCGGTTGTGGAAAGAGCAATAGAGTTTTGCCTTTTAGATGACCATGAAACTAGGGCTCTGCCAAGGAATTGGCAAGTCCCCGAAGTGCTCTTTCTATCGACTTTGCATCCTGCATAGTCGGCATCGGAATAACCTATCAAGTTAAACTTGGATCCTTTGGAATACCAAAGGCCCAAGTTGGGTGTGTCCACAGGGTATCTTAAGATTCTTCTTACAGCTATTGAATGGCACTCTTTAGGTGCGGCTTGAAACCTTGCACACATACACACACTAAACATAATATCTGGCCTAGATGCACATAAATAGAGAAATGAGCCGATCATAGACCGATCATAATATTTTTGTTGAGATCGAGATGTCTGTTAGTTGCCATGGGTGTCTTGATGGGCTTGGCATTGTCTATATTGAACTTCTTGAGGAGGTCATGTGTGTACTTTGTTTGGCTTATGAATGTGCCCTCTCTTAATTGCTTCACTTTGAATCCCAAGAAAAACTTCAATTCTCCCATCATCGACATCTTGAACCTATCTGTCATAATCTTGCTAAATTCTTCACAAAATGACTTATTAGTTGAACCAAAGATGATATCATCAACATAGATTTGACATACAAATAGATGATCATCAAAGTATTTTGTAAACAAAGTATAATCAGTTTTTCTAATTATAAAACCATTTTGAGTCAGAAAATCTCTAAGGCACAATACCAAGCTTGAGGAGCTTATTTGAGGCCATAGAGAGTCTTAGGCAGTTTATAAACATGGTTGGGGTACTATCTTCAAATACTGGTGGCTGCTCCACGTACACTTCCTCCTTAATTGGCCCATTGAGGAAGACACTTTTGACGTCCATTTGATACAACTTGAAATTATGGTGAGTAGCATATGCCAATAAAATACGAATGGACTCAACTCTAGCTATGGGAGTGAAAGTTTCGTCGAAGTCCAAACCTTCAACTTGTGAGTAACCTTTGGCCACAAGTCGCACTTTATTTCTTTTTACCACTCCATGTTCATATTGTTTGTTCTGAAAGACCCATTTGGTTCCAACAATATTTGCTTTTGGTCTTTTCACAAGCTCCCATACTTCATTTCTCTTGAATTTGTTTAGCTCCTCTTGCATTGCAATCACCAAATTTGGATCCTTTAGTGCTTCTTCTACCGTGTATGGTTCCATAAAAGAGACAAAAGAGTAGTGCTCAAAAAAATTTGCTATGCGAGATCTAGTAGTTACTCCCTTAGCAATGTCTCCAATGATGTTGTTGACGGGATGATCTCTTTATACGCTTTGATGTACTCTTGTGTGAGGGACTTGTGAAGTTGCTTGATCTTCATATTTATTGTCTCCCCCTAGATCATTGCTTTCGTGGTTATATTGATCTTCTTGATCTTCCTGATATTGATCTTGTGCCTGAGCTCCCCCTTGATCATTGCTTTCATGTTGAGGTTCATCTTGTGGTTGCTCTTGAGGTCGAATATCACCAAGTGCCATCCTCCTCAACACATGACATGAGGATCCTTCTTGATCTAGCACACACTTTATCAACTTGCTCCACTTGGGAGCCGTTAGTTTCATTGAACACTACGTCACGTGGTACTTCAACAAGGCCAGAGACTTTGTTGAAGATACGATAGGCGTAGGCTTTCTAACCATAACCGAGAAAGAACCCTTCATCAGATTTCAAAGCAAACTTTGAAGTCCTCGGTTTCTTGTTCAGAATAAAACATTTGCAACCAACTACATTAAAATATGAAACATTTGGTTTGTTATCGGTGAGAAGCTCATATGGCATTTTCTTTAAGAGTCGGTGAAGATACAACCGGTTTGTAGTGTGACAAGCGGTGTTCACCACTTTAGCCCAAAACTGGTTCGATGTCTTGTATTCATCAAGCATTGTCCTCGCCATTTATATTAGTGTTCTATTTTTCCTTTCGGCCACCCCGTTTTGTTGAGGAGAGTAGGGTGTCAAAAATTCATGCTTTATTCCTTCTTCATCTAGGTACTCCTCAACTTGTGTATTCTTGAATTATGTCTCGTTGTCACTTCTAATGATCTTCACAGTTGAGGAGAATTCGTTCTGAGCTCTTTTCAGGAATTTCTCGAGGGTTCCCTAAGTTTCTGATTTATCATACAAGAAAAATACCCAGGTGAATCTTAAAAAATCATCAACAATAACTAAACCCTATTTGTTACCATGGATGATAATATAAGCAATTGGACCGGAAAGGTCAATGTGAAGAAGTCCCAGCGGTTATGTGGTAGTCATTACGTTCTTGGCGGGATGCGGTGCTCCAACTTGTTTTCCCACCTGGCAAGCACTACACGGCCACTACCAAGGACCTTTCCTTGGTTGTTGTCTCCAAAGTATATCCCTTCACTTGGATCTATGTTGCACTAATACTCCACGAACATATTCCTCTCTTCGATCATGTGATTGGTGCATCCGCTATCTAGCACCCATTTTGATCCTCCAGAGGAGTAGGCCTGCACAACAGAATTATTCCTTGGTTTCAGGTACCCAAGCTTACTTGGGTCCTCTTAGGTTAGTCACAAGAGTCTTGGGCACCCACACACAAGTTTTTGAGTTCTTGTGGCGTGGCCTTGCATATTTAGCTAATACATGTCCAAACTTGTCTTTCATAAGTACATAGGAAGCATCAAAAGTGTGACACACTATTTGCAAGTCAGATTCACGTAATGTTTCTTTAACAAAACTGATTTTCTTCGTAGCATGAACATTGATGGACATGTGTTTGTTCTTGTTATACCCAAGACCATCTTTGATGTTAGGAGGTCTAGTGACCATATATGCACTACGTGCATATTTGACCTTCTCCTTGTCAAAGATGCCACTTTGGGAAGGATGCTTAGCATGAGAAATTGAAGAATGAGGTTTGACAACATTTTTCTTAATGGAACATGTGCACGTTGCAATTGTTGTTGGACTTACACCTTTGGAAGGTGAGCTTTTGGAGGAGGAGTCACTTTGCTTGAGTGACTCAACTTCCACTTCAAGAATCTTTTTAACTTTTGACAAGTTAGCTAGTTCGTCTTTGATTGCAACGTTTGAGTCTTCTAGCTTTGAGTAAGTTTCCTTACTCAAGTCTAGCTCATGCTCAAGTGACTTGCTCTTCTCCTTTTCAAGCTCAAGGAGTTTCTCAACCTCATGATACCTCTTCCTTCACAGATGAGCATATCTTCTTATCGGCTGACAAGCTCCTCCTTCTCAAATATTTCATCCAACAACATTTTCATTTTCTTCAATGCAGTTTTACTTAGTCCCCTAAACATCTCATCATTTTCACTAGAGCTGTCAAAATCGTTAATATAGGAATTTAGCGAGGGGGGAGTAAGTTGAACTTTTTCTTGCCTTTCTTAGCCATCTGGCAAGTGTGATTGTGTGTCTCCCTTCCTTCCATGTTTGGGAAGAGCGTAGACCTCTTGGTAGGCTTCTTGATGGCAATGGTGGCCATCTCCTCTTCTTCATCGAAGGAGGACTCACCCTTTGAGTCCCACTCCTTGACAATATGCGCTTGATGAGTTTGCCTTCTTTTTCTGAAGATTTTCTTTTCTTGAGGCTTCGTTACCTTCTTCCTCTTATTTTCTTCATAAGTGCAGTCAACCATGAAGTGATCGTACTCACACCAATTATAGCAGGTACATCAATCCTTGGATTTTCATTTTTCATTGCTCTTCCCTTCATTTGAGTTGCTGCCGTTTCTTCTTTTCATCATGTGCTTGAATTTCTTGATAAAGAGTACCATATCTTCATCATCCAAGTCAGTTCTCACATCACTTTTGTCTCCTTCTTCTTGAGCTTCACGGGTTTCCTTTCCTTTAGGCTTGCAAGTTGCTTTGAGAGCAACTTCCTTCTTTTTTGAGCAGGTGAGCTCAGCTAGGTCTTTGATGTATTGGGCTTTCTTCTCCATCATCTCATGGTTTATTATTTTGCCCAATAGTTCATCTGGAGTGATTTTGTGAAACCACGGGCTTTCTCGGATAATTGAGCATAAGGTGACGTTTCTTGGCATGAAGGCTCTAATCATCCTTTTGACCACCTCATGATCAGTCCACTTCTTGCTCCAATAGGCGTGGATCCTGTTAATAAGAGCCTTTACCCGGTTGTACATGTCTTGAGGTGATCTGCCTTCTTCAATGGCGAATCTTTCCAATTCTCCTTCAAGCATCTCAATTTTGGCTTCTCAAACTGACCTATTTCCTTCATGAGCTGTTTTAACTGTATCACAGATTTCTTTTGCACTTTCTAATCCATCAATCTTGGTGAACTCCTCCCGACACGGTGATGAGGTGATCACTGCAACCGCTTGCGCGTTGTGGTGAATTTCTTGTTCTTGTTCTGGAGTGAGTTCTTCATCCATATCCGGGATATCTACACCTTTACACACAATATGCCAAAGACTGGGACTCAAAGAGATTAGATGTATTTTCATATTGTATTGCCACATGGTGTAGTCGTTTCCGTCGAATTGTGGAGGCTTTCTCATGAGAATAGAAAGATAATGATTATTTGTATTAAGACGATTATAGTTGTAGGTATGTCAGCAATAGTCGTGATGACAACTCCCCATCGTCTTCTTGTCCTATTTTCCCTATTGGCTCAGAAGTTTCTTCCTTAGAAGTGCTTTGAGGTGATGCACTTCTTCATTGTCGTGTTGATTTTCCCTGAGTACATCGAAGGCTTTTGTATCTTGCTCTTCTTCGTTATTGGGCTCCTTCGGGATCTTGTTGTTCTTCTCAGAGGCCATTGATCTCTCTGAGTGATAAGTCTCGTCGATGGAGAACCTGCTCTGATACCAATTTAATTTGGCCGGGTGAATAGGCTTTGAAAATTTCATGCACACTTAATCAAATTGTCAAATACTTGATAGGCCAGACTTGTCCGGTTGGAGGTCCGGACTAGTCTGTTATGCTAATGTGTGTTGAGTTGATTAAGTGTTGATTCAGGAATTAAAATTTATCGTAGCGGAAATTTTAACAAATGATGAGGTCACTTGAATTAACAATCAATATTGTGAAGTTACATGTGAAAAGCAATTGCAATTCAAGTTACAAGATTGATTGACTATGTGCCCTAATTAATGAAGATGCAAAAACAAAGAAGCCCGCGAGACACGAATTTTTTACTGAGGTTCGATCCCACCACAGAGATCTACCTCCTCATTGAGGAAGCCCACACAAAGCTGAGTCTCTTCAAACCCTTTCCCTTGTCAAGTCAACACACAAGGCTGACTTGATTTCACAATCAAGGGTAATCATCGAGTTTATGGGGCAATCTCACACGATGAGGGCTCCCACAAGAATTACAACAAAAAGATACACTCGAAAAGATTACAAGTAAAAGCTGAGTGTAAAGAGATCAAACCCCAAGATCTCAAGGAAGCGTAGACAACGATCTCCCAACCCCAAATCTAAATACTCAATTGATTTTCACCTTTGAGACCATAGATGCGTCGGGAGAGGTGTTTTTGTTCTCTTGGGACAAGTGGTGGTACTAGGGTTTGAGTTGTGAACAGTAGAATACATTAATTGTATTTGTGGGGTCGTGGATCTCCTATTTATAGTGTTTCCAAAATTGTAACCATTAGGGATCCCGATGACCGGACTAGTCCGTACTGAGGATCGGACTTGTCCGGTGTGCTGTGTAAAAGTCGACGTGGAATGTGCAGCAAACTAGAAACCCTAGATTACGTGAGGTGTACTGGACTAGCCCCGTACGTGTCCGAACTTGTCCAGTTCCCTATGTATTGAAACATCAAAAAACTTTCTCGGACTAGTCCAGTCCATAAATGAACTTGTTCGGTGCATAGTGTTATGAAACTCCAGAAATTTTTTTGGACTAGTCCTATCCATGAACGGACTTGTTCGAAGCACAATGTTATGAGTTGACAAAAAGTTTAATGGACTAATCCGGTCTAGTAATGGACTAGTCCGGTGCACTGTGTTGTGAATCTCCAGAGAGTTGATCGGACTAGTCCAGTCCAGTGACGGACTAGTCCGATGCACTGTGAATTTGGACAGCAGAGAGTTTAACGGACTAGTCCGGTCCATGAATGGACTAGTCCAGTGCTCAGTGAATTTTTAGGTTGATTTTAAGCCCTTACATCTACGCAAAGACTTGAGCTCTTGGATGTGTCTCTCACACACATTCCATACATTAAATCTACTTTGTGCTTCAGTCGTCAGTTGGGCTTTTCTCTTTTTCTACACCACTTCATTTTTCACTTTTTGAGTGCACCAAACTATCTCACTTAAATTGACCTGTAGTCATCTCACCAAGTTCATTAGGATGTCATTTGTTTATCATCAATCGTCCAAAACCCACAAGAGATTGCCTAGATGCACTTTCAGATAGTGGTCGCCGTCGAAGAGAACAAGCTCCGAGAACTCCCACGGGGCCCGCCGTCGACATTTTATGCATTAAAAGTGGGCGCCGTTGAAGCAAATAAGCTCCGACAACTCCCAGGGGGCCCACTGTCGATGTTTTACATGTTGACAGTGGGAGCCGTTGAAGCGAACAAGCTCTGACAACTCCCACGGGGCCTGCTATCGATGTTTTACAGGTTGACAGTGGGCGCTGTCGAAGCAAACAAGCTCTGACAACTCCCAGGAGACCCACCGCCAACGCAACAAAGGGTCCTTTGAGATTTCGGAAGCGAGACTCGAACCTCAGAGCTATCATGCCGGCTATGAGGTCAGAGCAATCAAGCTTTCAAGACATTGTCATATTCCTTATAGTAGATGTCCTCAATCAATTGAGCGCATCTACGAGGGGGCCAATAATATAAAGGGCATTGTATTAAAGAAAAAAATGGAATTCAAAAGGATTTCATTCATTCAAAATTGGAGATTTACAAGGTGAACGTACAAAAAGAAAGGTCCTAGCTAATGGAGTTCCTCACGAAGAATGAAGCAACTTTCTCAGTTGTTTCTTGGATGTTGGCCTTGGCAACTTTCTTCTCCTCAGCAATGGGTCCTTCGACCATTGGAGCTAGAAACATAGAGGAGTCTCGGCTTCAGAAGAACGTCAACACATACTCAGCGACGTTCCTAGCCAGAGATTTCCCTTTAGTCTTGATCTGGTCGACGGCCACATCTCCCAGAGCATCCTGCTTAGTGCCTGCGGAGTTAAGCACTACTAGTGCCTTGTCCATCTCTGGCTTGAGATCAGCTGGTCGGATCGAGTTAAATCCAAAAGGTTCCAGAGCTTCATTCTCGCGCCTGAGGAAGTCCCATACTTGCTGAGACTCAATCGTTCTTATGCTCCCAAGCTTCTCTAGCGACCTCCTTGCAGATGATAGCTCCACAGAACCTTCCTTCGAGAATCGCTCGACCTCTTTGGTGTGATGTTGTATCCGTTCAGCCAGCAACTTCTTCTGGTCAGCTGGTTTCTTCTCTCGAAGGTATATGCGGTCCCGCCTTTCTACGAGGTTTTTCTCCTTCGCCTTAACTTTGTCCTCCTTGGCGAAGACAACATTTTATCTTTTGCTGACTTCTTCTCCTGCCACCATACTTGGTGCTTCTCTTGTTCGCACCATGACTTGAATTTTTCCATGCGGTCAGCCATGTCTTGCTCACCGCGTCCCAGGAGATTTCATCCTCTCCTTTTTGGAGTTCATCCTCCTTATTGTCCAATTCATCCTGATGTTTGAGGAGATGTTCCCCCACAACGTTGAGACTCTCCAAGCGGCTTTTGGCCACTTCATTGGCCCTCTGAGCGTGCTCGTCGATCTCCTGGGTCTTTTTATTGAAGGCTTTTATAGTAGCCTCTCATTCACCCACCACCTTGTTCAGGTGCAACAGCCGAGCTTTCTCCGATTACAGCCACTCCCTTTGGTCAACGAGTCAGGACTGCGTCAACTTTGTCTTGAAGTGCAGCAGTCTTCACTAGCACCTTAGGGTCTCACGCTCTTCTACTAGGGCCTTGCGCTCATAGTCGAAGGCGAGCTGGACTTGGCTGAGGTTGGAGCAGGTGTTGTCTATAGACATACCCAGGGGGATTTGTTCAGGACCTACCACAGGATCCTCCTCCTATGCCCCCCCCCCCCGAGTGTTCCGAAATGGTCGTCGGATCCCATGGCACAAGCATGGACTCCAATAGCTCAATGTCAACAACGCTAATCTCCAGGAGCTCATCCACCTCCCGTGCAGAAGTCGAAGGTCCCTGAATGTAGCATAGAGGGGGGTGAATAGGCTTTATGAACTCTTGTCAGAAGTTGCAACACTTAGAAACCTGATCAAATACAGAGAAATCAGGCTAGTCCAGTAGTGTGCGGACTAGTCCGGTGTGTGCAGACTAGATCGATCAAGTTTTATCTATGATCTCGATCCAGGTACTCTATGCAGCGGAAATTTAGTTGTAATTAGAGTATTTCTTCAATGAAACTAGATATGGCACAAGTTAACTTTAGTTACAATATTTTAACGTAATTCGAACAAGATCAAGTAAACCCTATATTGCAATGAATAGTAAGAACAAAATGAAGACACAATGATTTTATCCCGCAGTTTGATTCTACAGAGGAAATCTACATCAATGTTGAGGAGTCCACAGAGGACCGGGTCTTCACCAACCCTACCCTCGTCGAATCGCCACAGAGGCTGATTCTCTTCCACTAATCACAAAGGGGTAAATAACCGTGTTCAAGGAGCCTTCTCACAAGTTGAGGGCTCCCCAAGATTTACAATTCAAACACCACCAAACATACTCAAAAGATCTGCAATAAAACAACGATAGTGTGCGAGAGATTCAAACCCAAGAGCTCAAGACGTGAAGAACGTGCCTCTCCTTTGATATATTGTTAATACTCAAGGATTTGATCTTTCTTGCGTTGGATTGTGTGGAGAGATGTGTTTTTCTAGGCTCTTGGAAGGTGTGACAGTGCAGGGGGTCGAGAGAGATTGATTAGGGGTCGTAAACCTCTATTTATATTGGGGTTTCCAAAGGTTACCATTAGGGTTTATAAAGTCTGGACTAGTTCGTGGTGGACTTCGGACCAGTCCGATGTTCGGCGTGTGGGAAACCCTAAGTGTTCAGAATATCGGACTTGTCCGGCGATGGGCGGACTAGTCCGATTTTGTCTCTGGAGATGTTCGGACTAGTCCGACACATATCAGACTAGTTTGGCGTGGTGAAATCCTTAGTGAATTGAGGACAAGTCCGCACTTGGAGGATTTGTCTGATTTTAGTCATAGAGGTTATCGGACTAGTTCGGATGATATCGTACTGGTCCGGTGTCGTGAAATTTTGAGGGGCTAAGGACATGTATGAAATTGGGGGGAGGGGGGGGGGGGCTTGTCCGAGTTCAGTCAGTAGAGATTTCAGACTAGTCTGTGGAATATCGAACTTGTCCGATATTGATCAGAAGGATTATCAGACTAGTCCAGACTTTATTGGACTAGTCCATTGCAGACAAGTCCGCACAGGGAGGACGAGCATATCGAACTAGTCCAGGGAACATCGAACTAGTCCGAACTTGTGTAAACTTGTGCAGTGAGAGTGTTTTCTTTTGCTTGAGCTCTTGGGGTGTGTTTCTACAACACACTCCGCACACGAAGATTATTCTATTCATCTCTTGACCTCTTTTCAACTTGATTCCTCACTCTCCTTTCTTTTTGCGCTTTCTTCATAATTTCATTAAAACCTGCGCTCATCTCAACGATTTGGTTAGGATCTCATTTGTTTGTCATAAATCAACCAAAACCCACAAGGTATGCCTAGATGCAAACTCAATCTCCCCCTTTTTGGTGAATGATGACAACCAATTGAGATTTCACAAATATGATTAAAAATCCACATTTCCATAAAGTGTGCACATATGAGCTTGGAACAAATTAAGCAATGAAAACATAAGACAATATGTGCACTCCTTATGATGGGGTGCAAGACTAAGTGTGTGTAAGAAATAATCGTGATGAGAATGAGATAAGTGACATAATCATATCAACATCAACCATATATGTCGATTTCAGAGCAAGTACATAGATTATATCAAAGCACAATTACACACTTCATAACCATGACTAGAAACATAATAAAAGCATAATGAAAGTTTTACAAACCCAAGAACAGTCTTACAAAGAGCAAAAGATGCAAAAGATCTCTCATCTCTCATCTACTTCTAGACCTAGTGACTCCCCCTCAACCTCTCCCCCTTTGGCATCAAGGCACCAAAAATAAGGAGAGGAGGGATCTAGCCATCGCCATCGACTCACTCCTCGTTGTTGGTCCTCTCATCGTCTTCATCTTCAGGCTGTAGATGAGGAGGAGCGGATCCACTCGAAGAGCCCCCAACACCAAAATAGGCGAGTTCGGAGGGAGAGAGAGGTGGCAGCTCCGAGAAGTCAGAAGGAGAGTCCTCGGAGATGATAGGAGACCTTATAGGCTCAATCTCCATCTTTTGGCATATGGATTTGACATTTTGCTTTATGTATCTCATATCCTCTTTCCTTACCTTGTTCAACTTGTGGACTTTCACCTCAGCCTTCTTGCAGGAGCCAAAGATGGCGGCCAAGTACTTCAAGATGCCACTAGGAGACCCTTTTTGAGGAGGGGTCCTAGTAGTGAGAGCAGTCCTTGCATCTTCTCGAGCCCTCCTCGAAGCATCTTCACTTGACATAGGAGATGGAGCATTAGGGAGAGTGGCTTGGGAAGGCTTCTAGGCCTTAGAGGAGTGTGCTCTACATCCTTCACGAACTCAATTCATGTTACTTTCTCAATCATAAACATTATGTAGGGTGCATAGCCACAAGAACGGTTTGGTGTGCAGGAGATGTTCACCATATCATTCCAAATGTAGTCAAAGACATAAAACTTCCTGCTTTTGCTAATCACCTTCATCAATGTCCTCAGGAGGCCTTGGACACTCCCTGCATATCCATCCTTCAGAGCAATTGTCTTCCTGAGCACCATGTTGAGAACCATGAAGAAGGGCTTCATGTTCTTGGTCGATGGAGGTTTGTACTTCAGGTGAGTATCATAAAGGAACTCCATCTTATCTTTCTGTAAGACACCAATGTTGTGAATGATGAGCTCATTGTTTCCAGTGTCTTCCAGGTGAAGCAATCTCGCAAACTCATAAGTCATAGTGTACTTGGATCCGTGAGTCATCCAAGTTACCCTTTACTCTTCATCATTGGAAAAGTAGTAGGTAGCGTAAAACTGAACAATAACTTCATCATTCTAGTTATATCCGAAGGCAAACAGATCCTTCAGACCATGCCTTGCCACAGCTGCAATTACATCATCGAAGGCTGGACAACTCTTCTTCTCAAAGTGGCTCCAGTCAATCCACTAGTTGCGGACCACCAGAGTCTTCATCGTGAGATATACGGAACTATAGTAGTCTGCGTGGTAGATGCTCCAGAACCTTGCATCGGCTGCTTTTCTGGAATTGCTGTAACAGTCAATCGTCCTGAGCTTTGAAGCTATATCGCTTCCTTTGCCATTGAATCTTTCTTCAGAGGAGTCTCTGTTCCCCTGTCTCGGTGCACTCATCCAGAGGGGGCCAATCGGACCAGTGGCGAACCCTTTCCCTTGCCCTTAGCTTTGCGTGAAGCTACCGAGCTAGGGTTAGCTGCATCCTTTCCTTTGGATGCGGGCTTCTTGGCCACGACCTTTCGTTGCACCTGAGGTAGAGTGGGCGACGGGTCAGTGGCACTGTTTTGCCGCTTCTTGCTTTGGCCCGTCGAGGAACGAAACAATGACTCTTGGTCCATCTCGGCCTCATAGTCGGAGATCTTATCATTGGAGCTCGACATGGTCCTGACAAGAGGATCATACAATATATGGATGAGGATGGATGGCAAGGAAATGCATTGAGTAGTTCGAATTTAGGGTTGGTTCAGTCAAAAATAAGACTTGTCCAGTGTTCAAGTGCGGACTAGTCCAGAGAACCGTACTTGTCCGTACTAAGACCGGACTGGTCCGGTGTTCAACTTCTCAAACCCTAACTAGCGGATAAATAGTGTTTCTCAATGCAAAAAATAGCTTAAACTAGATGTAATACAACAAGGAGTAATGTGTTAACAAGTGGAACTAAGCTATCTGGTCCATAACACAAGAAATCAAAGGTTCTAGGGTTTTGGAGAAAGTTTTCCAAAATCCTTTGATTCTTGAGGTTGGAGGTGTTATTGGTGCTTACAAGTCCGTGGACCTCGATCCCCTTGCGATGAAGATCGTTTTCCACAGAGAGTTGAAGAGATTTGGTGGAGAAATCGCCAAATTACCTTGGGGGCGCTCGAGTGAAGAGAAAGAGTTTGAGGAACATTGTGAGGATGAATGAGATTAGGGTTTGGCGGCCCTAGGTTTATGGAGTCGAAAAAATGGACTAGTCCATGGTCAACCGGACTAGTCCGGACAACCGGATCACTGTGGACTAGTCTGAAGTGTGCGGACTAGTCCCGATAACCACGGAGTAGTCTGTGGTCACTAGAACAGAAGCATTTAGCCCATTCGTATATATACGAAGGTACTTACAAAGAAAATAGGGGGGCAAAACACACAAATAATCTTGATGAATATGATCAGTAAACATCCAACAATCAAGCTATGACCATAATTCACCATGATCAAGTAATTGAAATAGTATTTCGGGGAAAATAGAGAGAGATGATTTTCATAATGCAATCAATAGATTTTGAAGAGGCCATACAGGTATGCAAGTTTTCAAGCCATGTTGCGAGCATCAAGGATACTTAGTTCATTTCAGAGCTCGCAAAAACGTTCTTCATCAAGAGGCTTGGTAAATATATCAGCTAGTTGCTTTTTGGTGTTGACATGGGAAATGGATATGTCTCCTTTCATTGAGTGGTCTCTCAAAAAGTGATGTCGGATGTCTATGTGTTCGGTCCTAGAGTGCTCAACAGGGTTATGCGCAATTTTAATAGCACTCTCATTATAAAAAAGGAGTGGAATACGACTCATATTGTAACTGTAATCCCTTAGAGTTTGTCGCATCCAAAAGAGTTGTGCACAACAACTCCCGGCTGCAACATACTCCGGTTTGACTGTGGATAACGCAATGGAGTTTTGTTTCTTGGAGGAGCAAGAAACTAGGGATCTACCTAGGAATTGGCATGTACCGGAGGTACTTTTTCTATCAACTTTGCATCCGATATAATCTGCATTGAAGTATCCAATGAGATTGAACATGGAACCTTTAGGATACTAAAGGCCTAGGTTGGTTTTATGAACTAAATATCGCAAGATTCTTTTTATGGGTGTCAAATGACACTCCTTAGGATTGGCTTGAAATCTTGTACACAAACATACACTGAACATAATATGAGGCCTATTGCCAGATTTCATTCATTAACCATATTTATAAAAAGAAGCAACTAAAAATAAGAAAAACTAAATCCTACTCCTCCTCCTCCACCTCCTCCTCCTCCTCCTCCTTCAGCGGCGACTCCGGCGCCGGTGCAACAGGAGCCTGGGCCGGCTACGCCGGCTACACCGGTTGCGCTGGCGGTGCAACCCCAAGAACGAGGTTGCTCTCCGTTGCCTCCACCAGGTTTTTGCGTCCACATTGCATTTCATTAGAAATTGCGGCGGGGAGGCAGGTGTGTGGCAGCGGGGATGCTTGGTTGTCGACCATAGAGGGAGGGAGGGTGTGGGACGGGGGCTCAGCCATGGGAAGCTCAGGTGGGGGGTGGGGGTCGGCCATGGCAGAGGAGGGGCTCGGGTAGGGAGGCAGTGGGGCAGCGAGGGGGGGGGGGCGGGGATGGCCTTCGGCGAAGTGGGCTTGGGTGGGGGGGGGGCTCGGGTTGGAAGGAGGTGGAGCGACGAGGAGGACGGCCATCAGCCATGGCGGCTTGGGTGGGGGGTCTTGAGTAGGGGGCTCAGGTGGGGAGGCAGTGGGGCGGCAGAGAGGATGGCTGTCGACCATGGATTGGATGGCCGTCGGCCCTGGAGGTTCAGGTGGAGGGCTCTGGTGGGGAAGGTGGAGGAGGGAGAGGGAGAGACGAGGGGGCTTACTTGAGGATCGGCAGCGGGCGATGATGGTACTTTGGCGGGCGAGGTGAAATGTGGAGGCGCGCGGCAGCAGCAGAAACTTGGAGAAGGCGTGAAATGAGGGGAGGAACGCGTTGGGGCTAGCTAAATAGCAACAATAAACAACGGTTAGATTTACCATCGCTCATAACCTTATTGGCGATGGTAGACCGTCGCTCATAAGCTTATTGGTGATAGTTTAGATCTACCATCGCCAATTATGGCTCGGGTTGGCCTAGACTGCGGCCCATATTGAGGACGGCCCTTATTGGAGATGGTGGGCCGTTGCTCATAAACATATTGGCAACGGCCCTAGGATAATCGTCGCCAATAAAGTCATTGTAAACGATGACCGCATTTAGCTGTCGCCAATGATTGAAATAACAACGGTACCGTAGCCAATAACTTTCACTACGTAAGAAGCCCAAATAGGAGACAAAGATTGGCGACGCGCTCAAAGGCAACCTTCTCTAATAAGGTTGTGAGACGTGCCCGCTTCAGCAAGGATCTGACATGGCTCGGCTTAACATACAAGGAGACTCATTATGATAATGCCCGTCTCAGTTAAATAGGTATCTGAGACACGCCATCCTCTCTAACAAATGGGAGACGTACGTCAAGCAGAGCTCGTCTCCAATATGCACAAGAAATAAGACGTGCTCTTCACAAAGCGTGTCTCCTTTGTCTTGGCTTACATACTCTCATCGTAGAACATTTAATTCATTCATTCATTCACAGTTGAACACATATAACACAAATGAACACACAAAATATTCATCACACAGATGAACAAAGATAACATTAATCAAATATATTACAAAACACAAGAAAAAAGTACAAGACACAATAAAATAAAAACAACATCAACTAAAAACAACAAAAGAAAACCTTTAGCTTTTCTGTCGTGGAGAAGACGAACTAAGAGAAGAGAAACTAATGGCGCCCCCAAGGAAAAGAAAAGGTGACTTCTGGATCAGGGATAATAAATAAAATAGGAATCGGATAAAATTTTTTGTGCGGAGAAGCAAAATGGAGATGCTCTTTTAGAAAGAGCGCATCTCCGATTCCACACGTCACCTTTAGCTTCGTGATTTTCTCCATTTTGCTCCGGTTCACTGTTGATATCACACATCACTAAACTTAGAGCACATTCACTTGATAACTAAATCATTCACTTGTCCAGAAAATAATCAAATCCTTCCTAATGATACTTGAGGAACACGATTAACACACCACACATTCATTCATTCACACAGTTGAAGAACACACAAGATAATATTCAATCACATAGATGAACAAAGATAGATTTCAGTCATTAACCATATTTATAAAAAGAAGCAACTAAAAATAAGAAAAACTAAATCCTACTCCTCCTTACCTCCTCCTCCTCCTCCTCGTCCTCCTCCTCCTCCTCCTCCTCCTCCTCCTCCTCCTCCTCCAGTGGCGACTCCAGCGTCGGTGCAACAGGAGCCTGAGACGGCTGCGCCGGCTACACCGGTTGCGCCGGTGGTGCAACCCCAAGAACGAGGTTGCTCTCCGTTGCCTCCACCAGGTTTCTGCGGCCCTCAAGGCCAAGAAACTGGGCCATCGTCTCGAACATAATGTTGAGATGATCGGCCACCCTCGTGAGAGCGAAGAGGTAGTGGCTGATGGTACCCATTCTAGTAAACTGGGGAAGGGTACCAAGACCCAAGGAACTCATGGCGCAAGACGTATTGTATGCCTCTTGTGCCATAAGGAGGCACTGCTCAGTGTTGTTCCTCTCGGGGGAGCTGCAGCACAGTTTCTTGCACGGTGGTTCCGTCGGAGGGCTTGGCAGCGGAAGGTCGTCCATGGTGGTGGTGGGTCATCGGCATGGAGAAGATTAGGAAAAGAAGAGGATTCAATGTGAGCGACGAGCTTGTGGAGAACTCACAGGTGATGGTGCATCTTAAATAAGGTCCGTGCGGAGTCGATGATGGAGCGGTTGGTTTCCCGCGCATTGATGGAACGATGGGATGCAACGATACCGCCTCGGGGAAACGAAAGGCCGTGCACAAACATCGCATGCGTCTCTGCACCACGCCGCAAAATAAGTTCTCCGCAGGCCTTGTGTTGTGCATCTCTCTTTCGACCAACGGACCCTTTACTAATCGACCAACTCCAGTGCGAACGCCTCCTATGTTTGCCATCGCCGTTGTCATTGTCGTCACCGTCCTCATCGTCATCATCATCGCCGTCCTCTTTATTGTCATCACTGTTCATGGCTGCTATCGTATTGGCGCATAGCCGACTGAAGAAGGAGCGCTTGGCATGGCGCAAGAATTATCCCCATGTATGTACATATGGCACACCGGTCGCATGGTTATATATATGTAGATCTACAATGGACTGATGAACTTAACTGTAGTTTTGTTTGTCTGTCTTATTTGTTTTTTTGTATTTTCAATTTCTCTTTGTATGGTTTCTCTGTGAAGACTGAATCGGGAGATTTATTAAAGTGGTAGTGCATCGTCCCTGGTAAAGAAGGGGTAAGTCATGAAGAACAAGCACAATATGAGTTCAACCATCGTCCTCCTATTAATGAATTTCCTTTGTCGACTGATTGGGAAGGTGGTTACTACCCCCTTACAGTCTCCTTCTCAGAGGACTATCCATTGGTGCCTCCAAGATGCGCCTTTCCAAGCGGTTTCTTCACCCAAATGTCCATCACTCAGGAGCACTCTGCATTGGGATTATTGATCAAGATACTGTAATATGGAACTATTTTGCTCATGTAATTGGTAATTGTTTCCGAACTTATTTGAACTGGTTTCTTATGTTGCTTAAATTGATATTTCGTAGGGGTGGTGGACCGGTTTCACAATCAAAACTATACTACTTGAAGTTCAGCGTTTGCTGCATCAGCCAAATGCGCCCGATGCTGAAAATGATTGCTATAATCTACTTATCAAGGTTAGACACATTTTGTTAGTGACCAACGTAGGTTATTCATTCCTCCTTCGACATTTGTTAATTTAAAGAATTTAAATATTTTTAGGATCTAGGGGAATATAAGAGACGTTTTTGGGAGCAAGCTGGACGGTACAATTTAGATTGATAGATGGGAGCTTTAAGAATAAGTTTAGATTTGAAATTAGTTTAGATGGCACACAATGTATGAACTATGAAATTCATTGAGTTGCAAATTATCTCTTAATTGCAATGTCATTGCGTTTGTTTATCCTTGATTCCAATTAATCCATTAATTGCAATGTCATTGCATTTTTTATCCCTGCAATGGACGCTCACGATGTCGTGTGTGTAGCAAATAGGGTGAAGAGTGCATGAGAGACGAACATTAGAAAGGGGTGTCTTAGATACCTAAAATCTGGCAAAAGAGAGACGCGCCTTAGTCGGTCTCGTCTCCAATTTGTTTCAAAGATCTTTTGTCCCATCTCGGAAAGCTAAACACGTTGCAATGATTGTATAAGGCATTGCACATAGTTGCCAGTTGGACACGTCGGAATGTCCTGGATGTTGTTCCTGACTTCAGCACACCGTGGTGCATGTAGGGCACTCTTGCGTGTCCGAGGCAACAAAATAATGCGAGACGCGTCTTACCTAGGCTCGTCTCCAATTTACGCCGAGGCTCTTTTGTTCCACCTCAGAAACTTGAGCTTAATGAAACGATCATATAAGGCATTGCGCACAGTCGCCAGTGGTACAATCCCGCATGCGAAAGATGTTCCTGTCTTCAGCACACCGTGGCTCGTCTTTTGCATGTGGGAAAATGCCCTGATGTGATAGATGATAATGCGAGACACATGTTATATATGTGTGTCTACGAGTTTTATTTTGAACTTTTGCGCGCTCTATGGAGAAAATTTTCTCGTGCGCTCTATGGCGAAAATTTTCCCGCAAGCTCTATGGTGAAATTTTTCTCGCACTCTCTCGACCACAATGAAATGAGAGACGTGTGTTATACATGCATGTCTCCGAGTTTTGCTATTTTATCCATCGCGCGCTCTCCAACCATTTGGCAAAAAATTTTAGCTGTCACGCGCGCTCTCTCGACCTAGAAACAGAGCTCCTGAGTACGCCACCGCCGTCCCGTCATCGTCAAGGTCGCGCTACCGCCGTCGACCCCTGTCATAGCCCGAAATTTCAAACCAGTTAAAAACCACTCCGAATTAAAAAATTTAAACAATTCTCAAAAAAAAGTTAATCATCAACGGAAAATCAGGAGATATGACTGCACAAATACGAACACATACACATGTAAAGGTGAGCTCACCACTAAATCCAACCAGGCCAGTAAAGAGGAACAACCTATTGAAAAGGTATCATAAAATTTTACGGTGATACAAAATCTAAAAGGGAAAATAATAAAATATCAACTCGACTCAAGTTACCAACTCAAAGTATAGGGATTAAAATAAAAGTGAACAAATAAATAGAGTGAGAAAACCCTCATTCAAAAGATGAGGTGATTGGCTGAGTTTAAATCAAATTCAAATAAAAAGGGCTCGGTTAAGCGCAAACCCAACCGAGGTCTATTTTAAAACGAGAGACAATAGTTAAATAACACATATAGGTGTGTATATATATATATATATATATATATATATATATATATATATATATATATATATATATATATATATACCAAATAAATATTTTAATGAACAAACATACAACTATATATTTAACCAAATGAGAAACAAAAATTACCGGAATATAAATATACTCAGATATGAATTATCCACTATGAGCAAAATCTGAATCCAACTGGAATTCAAATTTCAAATGTGTAGAAGAATCAAGAAATGGGGGAAAATGGAAAAAAACCAACGCAGCCCATTTCCCCTAGCTGCCCCAGCCCTCTCTTTCCCCCTTCCTTTTACCCAGCGCGCTGCCCAGCTTGCCAGCGCCCGGCCAACCTCCTTTTCGTCCCTCGTGGCCCAGCGCGTGGCCTGCCTACTCCTCCCCAGCAACACGGCCCAGCCTGGCCCAGGGTCGAACCGACCGTCTTCCACTTCGCATCACCTCCCCGTCGCCCGCTTTTTGCCCAAGCCATCATCTCCCCGTCGCATCACCGTGCTGGAGGCCTGGAACGACGTCGCCTCCTGCCTTTTTCTACATTGCAATCATGGAACCCAGGAAACGCAGGTGCCAAGGAAACTCGCGCGCCGCCTTTGCCTGCGCCAAAATAGAGTCGGCCGCCACCTCGCCGAACCGCCTCCCTATGGCTATAAAAGTGGGACCCCCCCCCTTCGCCATTTTACTCGCACACTCTCCCTCTAGCTCCCTCCACACTCTTCACAGCTCGCGATGCCCTCCTCAAGCGACAATTTGGAGTTCCCCGATTTCTCCCTTGCCGCAGGCGACTTCGCCGTTCTGTCGCTTCAAAGGCGAGGTAATACAATTAACCTCCCCAACTATTTCCTTATTGGATAGAACATATGAAACACTTGGTTCTCGGCCACTTAGCGCGCTATGAAGTAGATCTCGACGGCCTCTCGTCGGTGCCGCCGCACGCCGCCACTGCCGGCGAGCTAGGAGCTCCCTCCGCCTGAGAAAACATGCCCATAATATTGGCCTTGACATGTAGTACGTGTTAGGATACTTAGTTTGGGAATAGGATCAATGGAGGGTGGACCTCGCCGAGTCGCCACCATGTTCACCATAGCACCTCGTCACCGGCCACCGTGGAACACTCCCCGTCCAGACCTGGCATAGCAGTGCTCACCCGCACTCTGGAACGCTCCCCAGACACACCATTTCATCAAGAAATCGCACGCATAGGTAGATCGACGGTGAAACGCCGCGCGCGGCCGCCACGGCCTGCCGTCGGACGCTGTCGGTGCCACCTATGCTCGACCAAGCCACCCGAAGTGTTCCTCGCACAAAAGAGCATGCCTCTGTGAATCTTACGCCTCAAAATCCCGCACCAATGCATCTTCCACCGTGCGCCGCGACCGCTCGCCGCTGCACACCGTCGCTGGCCGCCGTCGAGGCGTCACCGACGCGGGAAAGTGCATAGCACGCACCAGAACACCCCTAAACGCGCTCCTGATAGCACTAATGGAGGGGAGACCGCACATTCCGTGCGAAGCCGCCACCGGCGAGCTCCCGGGGCCACCCGCCGCTTCCTCCCCTGTTTCCTCGGTGCAACACCTAGGTGGTGCCACGTGGCGCGCAAGTGGCCACCACCTAGATGCTACCTCAGCCCCACTAGCCTACGTGCCCACCACTTGGCCACCACGCGGGCACAAGGGCGCCACACACGCACAAGTCCCGGAATCCCCCTGCATAGACGTGGTTCATGTGAACCAGAGAGCAAACACCGCGGTCACCTGGGGCCCACCTCGTCAGCCATCATGAGCACACCCTTCCAGCCCGCATGCTAGCCACTGACTCCATGGCCCCATCGATCAGCCCCTAACACAAGGTAAAATTGCTAGGTACACACGCGCGTGCACACAAACGATTCCGACCACCAAGGCCCACAGACCAGCCTCTGTTCGGTTTCATGAAACTGCTATGTCCACACATCAAATACACACAGGGCTTTATAAAACATACTTTTCAAACATAGGAAAAATTCCATAAAATTTCATGAAATAATAATCAACTCATAGAATGTGCTAATAGTGATGGGTGGTTTAAATAAATTATGTGAATTAGGAAAATATATATATAACCATTGATAGATAATTAAGAAATTGAGAAAGTCCCACAATTAGCCTCCAAAATAGGTAATTTCTCCACTAACAATAATATGAAAATTCTAGAAATATTATTTTATAACCATAAATAATGTAAGTAATAATTACATTAAAATAAATTATGCGATAGTAAAGTAATTATTATCACTATCGAAAAGCCATTTAAATAACTATTAATTAGTAAAATTCACCTACAAGCCCTAAATAAAATAATCTTGCTACTAATAATTATCTGAAAATCCCTATAAAATGTTTTTTAACTTATATAATATATTGTAAGTGATATTGTACTAATACAAATGATGGAATAAGAATTAGCTATCACTCCCATAGAAAAATCATATAGACATTCATAATTTGTAAAATGCACACAGAACCTCTAATTAGTCCTTTTCGTAAATGAATTTCTAAATATTACTAAAACTATATTATTATGACTTTTAGAATAGAAATTTACTAAATAAATTATAGAATAATGAACTACTCACCAACATCAAAGAGGAGCAATTAGAGAGATACTCGATAATATGAATTCGCATGCAAACTCAAAAATAAGGTGGACCCTTCACTAGTGATTCCTGGAAGACCTAATAACCCTACACTAATGAAGTCCTAAAATAGGTTCATTACTTTAGAACACATTAAGAAAATAACAGATTAAAGATAATATAAGATAGCGGGTCATACGCTATTGAACTACTGAGATGACTCGAGAATATTAGAACCGTTGCTTAGACTCTAAAATAAGTGGGTCTTACATTAGTATAACTTTAGTGAATATACTACTGTGAAGATAGGATAAATATAAAGAGGGTCCATATAAGTTACAGTCAGTCCATTGACCCTACTGTAAGTAGTTTATGATATAAACTAGTGAGTTCACCTTGATTATCATAAACCAAGTAAATAACCAGCAGACCGAAGGAAATCATATTCAACCCCAAACTTGGAAGTCTTGACACCCATAACTATATAAAGTAATTATTGAAAACCTATGGCATAGTAAGACTAAGAACAAGGCAATCAAACTAGGAAGACCGATGATAACGTTAAATCTTCAATGATTAGTTGACCAAAGAAATAATAGTCTTTTCAAATAAGCTACCAGTAGAATGACATATCCTTCGATAAGCCTTCTCAGATCTTAGAAACCGTGTTAATAAGTGATTGTTCGCATTTAATGGAGTTTTATTTGGATTTCTTGGATTTTTATCGATGAATCGTATTTTCTTTGTGTAGCTACGTACTTAGTAATCGGAGAGTTCGCGAAAGAGATATTCAAGATCCGGATCGCGAAGAACAAGACAAGGACTCTGATAAACCACTGTAAAGGCAAGCTCTAACTCCTTGATCATATTTCACCTATGTTTTGCAATCGCACCTATGGCCTGTTTTCATTGCATGACTGTATATCTATTTTAAAATATTGTTATGCTATGAACCACTTGATGTGGTAGCATGAGCTATGTTGATAACTGAATATCGGTGTTAGCTACTAGCCAACGATAAACAGTAACCCAGTAGTTACTCGCTATCAACGGCTTGAAATAAGACATTGCATCAGTTACGATAATAACAGTGACTATCACAATCCCCTCCTTGACCTTGACAACACAACCCCTTGACAACCTAATAGCTTCATCACTGCGCTATAGCAGCGATGTGAGCACCCCCTTATTAGTACTATGCTTAGGAACCCCTGCGATGTTCGCATCGCGAACCACTAAACATTGTATACATGATTGTGAAATGTGTTAAAAGGTGTTTGGTGGTGTGAGTTAGGATATGGGTGGGATATTAATGAACTGTGTGTGTGAAGGGGAAGGGTGGTCGAGGCTGGTATGGTGATGGGATGCTGCGAGCTCCCTAAGAGGTATACCAGCTGCGGCTGTGTATTCGGTGTAATCACCGATTGGTGCTAAGTGCTTCGGTAGTAGTCCGATGACCTTATTTTCCGAACTAGCCTTAGGCTGAGTACTTTAGTTAAGTTTGATGCTGGGTGTTCCAAACTAGTCCTCTAGCAAAGGACGGATGGAGTCGCCTCACCAATATAATGACCGGTTCATTTGAACTCAACATAGTGATTTCGTACAACCACAGAACCTGTATGGGTGGGACACCCCCTACCTTTCAGGTAATAGCCAAAAGAGAAAACCTGGAGAGCCATGGAGGGCACGGTGGACTAGGAAATGGCACAGAGATCGAGGGTCGTCTGGTGTCTGGCTGGGTTGGTAATACCCGAATAGCCCCTAGGTCGGGCCGAGGTGTGATTGTGGGGTTACGCGGGAAAGATGGGATGAGCATCATGTCATACCCTTGCTAGGTGTGCATGGCCTGTGGGTAAAGTGTACAAACTCTACAGAGTCTTGATCTATCCGGATAACTGTTGTCACAGTCTTGGCACACTATGCTTGGGCTCTTATTGATTAGTATTAGCACATCTCCTTGAAGTGTGTGTGGGTGGCTGAGGCTGCCGTGTTTTGGGAAAGTGTTGGCATGCATGCCGGAGTCGTCAGATCCTTGGGTCCGAAGACTCATATAAAAGTGATGGAACTGGCGGGATGGTCTGAAACTCCCCCAGGGCCCGCCAACTATAATTATACTGATTCAACTACTTCTCCATGTTATTGCAAAACTCTTTTCAAAGAGAACCATGCATAAAATGCTTTTTGGCAAAACTAACCCGTATGGCCTCTCCTTGCTACAAGCCCCAATGCATGAAACACCTCCTCCTTGAGTAGTGTTAGGGCTTGCGGAGTACCTTATGTACTCACTCTTGCTTTATATGTGGTTTTATCAGAAGACAAAGAAGCTGAAGCGTGTGAGGATGACGATTAGGTCTATTCCTACTTCCAAAGTCTGCCTGTTGGGCATGGCGTCGTTCTGCTCCACTGTTTTGAGGATTTTCCTATTCAAGTGGTCATCTCCGGCCACATCCAATGTAATCTACATCCTGTTTGTAAGACTTATATTGATTATAAATAAATAATTGTTGTATGGATCTTGATCTATTCTGTTGTGCATACCAACTACTGATCCAGCGATTGGTACAGGATGCACAAGTGGACCCTCAAAAGGCGGGTCCTGACAGAGTGGTATCAGAGCCATATTTGGCCGTAGGATGAAACCTTAGAGTCATCCTATACCCTGAACATATATTTTGAAAGTGTAAAACTATTGGTTAAAACTTCTCTCTCTTCTCTATGTTCCTTCTGCACTTACCTCTTTCTATGTTGAAAACTCTACTTTATCGTATCAATGATTTCACCAACCCCCTCAATACACCTTTATCATTCAAGAGTAAGATGGAGACCAACACGATATGCAAGGTTGGAACCGTGCAACGTTTGAACCGGACCATTCGAAGATTCGATCAGCCAAACAACATTCTAATCAACTCAAGAGGGTGCATGAAGATAAAGGAGCAATTATCCTACTAAGGCTACTAGAAGATGTCATCATCACGTATCAAGAACGACGTCATGATTAGTGGAAGAGCAACCACGTGCAACCCTACCATCCTCTGTCACATTGAAAGAATCCTAGAATGACTGTAGTGCCCATGAGTATAATGGCTTAGCCTATACTGACCTAGAGTAATCCACGAATAGAACGATTAATAGTATAATATATAAGTTTGTAACATAGTTATGTTTGGGTGTGATTCGCTGGTTTTTATTTGGTTCTTTGATTGAGTGAAATTGTGTGCTCTAATACCAACATAGATCGATAATCAAATGAAAGAATATAAGTTGGGTGTCTAATAAAATAAATACATATGGAGTACGTGTATATATATACCTACACACGTATACCTATATGTATATCAAATATAATGCACTAAAAAATACGTAAAATAAAACTTAAATTATGCATACATACGTATACACGTGAGGATAATAATACTGATCAAAACAAAATCTTTCACTCCTCTCTTCCTATCATATCAACGAAATACCCATTCAGAAACCTATCCCTGTTCGAGCTGACCATGAGCACACTGCTCATGCAAGAACACTGTCTCGATCCAAGTACTCCAGTTAACCCCCAAAGTCAATAAATAAATAATTAAATACATAAATAAACCAAAAAAAACCAAACAAAACAAAACTACAGATGGTAAATTTTAATAAATCAATAATAATAATAATAATAATAATAATAATAATAATAATGAACCTACACTAACAAAAAAATATAGTAGTTAAAATCCTATTTAAGTGGGGTAGGATTTTAACAGACCTGAAAGCCCATAAGACAAACGGTGGGGATCATACCCTTATAGATTGGTTGGCACACCGGCAAGGATATAAACCATCTGCCAACCGCAAGGTTACTATAGTGAATGATATCGAGATAACAGTAAGAGGTCCGCCGCAAGAGCCCCAGGGAAATCCATGACATGTAGTTTGGAAGCTACGCCTATGGAACAAGTGTCGGAAATATATACATGTTTAGATATAGATATGGAAGGATTACAAGGAGTGAAACCATACATAGGTGTGAAGTTTTCGACCACGTCAACACCCAAAGCAACACTGAGGGCAAAGAGATCCTATCAGATGGACACATACTGATTGATCAAACACAAGAGACATACCCGTAAGCTACAAGAAGGGATTTTCTGACTATGTTCATCACCTTAGGGAACCCCAGAGTTGTGGTCAAGCAGAAAGAAAACAAGCTCAGGACGAGTATCGTCTACCGAACATCGCATGAAGTAGCAGAAACACCTGTTACCTTGAGTTGTTGACTTGCTAAACCAGTTAACAGAGTTAGGTGCACCTGTGATTTGGGATCGAGTTAATACCAATTCAAGATCATATATGCTCACATCATGAAGCCGGTGCTCGCGACCCAATGTGGAAAATCTTAGTTTCCACGTTAAAAAACACATATAGGTATATATATATATATATATATATATATATATATATACCAAATAAATATTTTAATGAACAAACATACAACTATATATTTAACAAAATGAGAAACAAAAATTACCGGAATATAAATATACTCAGATATGAATTATCAACTATGAGAAAAATCTAAATCCAACAGGAATTCAAATTTCAAATGTGTAGAAGAATCAAGAAATGGGGGGGGGGGGGGGGGGGTGGAAAAAAAACCAACACAGCCCATTTCCCCTAGCTGGCCCAGCCCTCTCTTTCCCCCTTCCTTTTCCCCAGCGTGCGGCCCAGCTAGCCAGCGCCCGGCCCACCTCCTTTTTGTCCCTCGCGGCCCAGCGTGTGGCATGCCTACTCCTCCCCAGCGACACGGCCCAGCCTGGCCCAGGCTCGAACTGACCGTCTTCCACCTCGAGCACTGCCGCCTGCGCCCAGGAAACATGCCGGTCGCCTGCTTTTTGCCCAAGCCATCATCTCCCCGTCGCATCACCACGCTGGAGGCCTGGCACGACGTCGCCTCCCGCATTTTCCCACCTTGCAATCATGGCACCCAGGAAACGCAGGCGCCAAGGAAACTCCGCGCACCGCCTCTGCCCGCGCCAAAACAGAGTCGGCCGCCGTTTATCGTCAGGATTCCTGTAGTGATTTAATTAACTAAATATTACCACAGATTAAAAAATTTAAATATTACCACAAACACAATCATGTGAACTCTACTAAAATACACATATGCAGTCATGCTTCAATTTATTTTGAAGGGATCACACATCAGCATGGTATTTCAACCCATGATGTTTAATCCTTAGGTCTAAGCAACCATCACAAATAAACCACTTATATAAGTATGAATTTCTTCTTTAATTTACTTGACCACTTACTGTTAAATAATTCTAACATTAGTTCCTCAAAGTAATTAGTGATCTGGCTCAATAATTCTTCCAGTACACTTTACATAGTACTCTGGAGCTTTTTTTTAATTAAAAAACTGAATATTTTATTATTTCTACATACAACCTTGTTCATTATTACAATAATAGTATTAAGAAGTTGGCAGCTGGTGTTTTCTTTTTTCCACTTCTAATTATATCGTCCAACGACTACAGTTACTCACCTTCTTTGTTAGGTTCTTATCCTCACAAGGTAATATAAATGCCTCTTCAAGGAAAGAGATATTCACCTCTCCTGTATAGTGTGCCCACTTAGGTGCATACAGTTTTATGTGGTTCGGTTTCATGCATTTATCTCTACATGATAAAGCTTCCCATGAATTTATAGGTTTTAGAGGCATCGGGAAAAGTTCATGCTGAACTTGTAGAAGATCTTGGCCGATACGATCTCATAGCAGGGCAAAATTTTCCCGTTGGGCTCCATCACCGTCATATAAAAGTCTCTTCAAGAAAAGAGATATATTCACTTCTCTTGTATATTTTGCCAACAAAGGTACATAGAGTTTTTAGTGGTTTGGTTCCATGAATTCATCTCTACATGATACATCTTGTCATGAATAGGATAGGTTTTAGAGGCATCAGGAAAAGTCAGTGTTGATCTTGTAGAAGATCCGGGCCGATACAATCCTATATCAGGACAGAACTTTCCCTTCTTGCTCCATGCCGGCTTTCAGCTCCCGCGAGCTTTTTCTAGGACAAATGCTTAACTTGTCCGGACAGCTGCTTGTGATTACTGGTCCCGGTGAAGCGGACCTCCCTCGCTGGCAGAGATGCAGCCTGAGCAGCTGTTGCATATGGGGCCGATGGTGACGAGAAGGACGGTGGCAGTTTCCACTTAAAATTGCCCAAGTCTAAGGGAAGTTAGATACTAGGGAAGGGATTCACCAATGAAACAACCTTTCAACTGTTGCACCTCCATAAGCTAAAAAAATGATAATCAGTTCACATCGTTCCACTGTTGAATCGCTTCAGTAAAAGAAACACTCTTTGGTACGAAAATGATTCATTTTGTAAAACACGCCCCTGATTAGTTTCTTCATGTACAACATTGTGGTTGAGAGCTGGTCGCAAAAATGTTGTTGTGCCGCAACTGTTGGTACATCTTGTGTCCTCTCCTCAGGCGAATATCCATCTTCTAACTGCATTTCATCTGTGTCCTAGTTTCCAAAATAGTTGTACACAATTACTATTATTAAGATTTTGGATTCATAATTTCTTTATTATTTTAAATTCTGTTGAGAAGGAGAGGGAGAAGCAGGCTTAAATGAAGTGAATAAAATGTCAGCGCATTTCTGTTGAGTGTATGTAACGACCAGGGATACAAAATTCGCTAGTGTTAACAAATGTAATAGATGAGTGCGTGTATACATACACATAGCAATATATCCCTGCAGCAATCCCACATGTCCAAGAGGCACTGTAGAAATCTATGATATGGACAAAGCTAGCTAGCCATGCATGTGGTGGTGAACTTAGCTTTTGTGTATATGGGAAAGGATGATCTTGCTCTCGTAAAATGCCTGAGTAAAACGACTGGCTCTGCAATATTAATTGGATCAAGATCAATAGTACCAACGTGACATGAGTTATTTACGGCTTTACCTAACAGCTCATCAAACGGTACTTTGTAATGTATACAGCTCATTTCAAGTGTGGTAGTACGTTGTCACCTTACTCACCTACTAATGTAACATCATCTTTACAAGTAGTTTTGAGCCAATATATACTAGCCATCCTAATTTACGTGTACCATCTGTTCCTGACTTAATTATTTCTTATCCTACACAAGGGAGATATATATGTAAGTGTTTAGAAGGTGGAGGTGAACATCAACGGTGCTACACAAGGGAGGTGCATAGTAGGGAAAAAATCCAGTTCCATACAATTGTACTTGGATCGCGGTATCCTAAACCCTAAACCCTACCCTGCACCTCCCTTGTGTAGCAAGCACCCTTGATGTTCACCTCAACCTTGATCTTGGGGCAAGCCTGTAGGCTTGCTTGCCGGACGTTGTCGACTCCGTTGTGTTAGTCAAGAAAGTTGTTGTGGCTTACCTATCATCTATAATGAGGTTTGTCTGCTTTAATAGTCACTCCCATTGTTACCTTTATGACTGAGCAACTCTTGCAGTATTCCGTTCTGTCTTGGAATGTACGGGCACTGAACCACTGGGCCATGCAAGAAGATATCTGGCAAATTATACAACAGTACCAACCACTCCTTATTTGTCTCCAAGAGACGAAGCTGAAAGACGTTACCATCATCACCATCATAAAACGTCCTGGGAAGAGAATACGAAGATAGCTTTGCCTTTCTGCCATCGGACGGAACGAGGGGCGGCATCATCCTGGCTTGTCCGATCGGCTGTCTACAGCTGTCTGAGGTTTCAACATCCATCTTCATGATCTCAGCGACAGTCTCAGATGTCAGAACCTTGATTCCTTCAACTGTCACGGAAGTCTATGGGCCGCAATTGGACATCGACAAAAGAGCTTTTCTAACTGAGCTCCGACAGATTAAAGCAAGGGCCCGATCCTCATGGATGGTCATTGGGGACTTTAATCTCATTTCTCTCCTGGGTAGGAGAGTCACCTGGTCCATTGAGCAGGATCATCCTACAATGACACGAATTGACCGAGCCTTCATCTCCATGGCATGGGAGAACTTGTACCTGGATCCAATCTTACTTCCCCTATCTTCCTCTTCATCTGACCACTGCCCATTGCTCCTCCAATCTCTTGCTGAAGAACGAGTGAGCAAAGTCTTCCGCTTTGAAAGCCACTGGACCAAGATGGAAGGCTTCAGGGAATGTGTCCAACATTCCTGGCATCACCCGATCCCTTCCCGCCATAATGCCATGGTCAGCTTACACATAAAACTCTGTCAGCTGGCTATGGACCTTCTCTGATGGGCCAAATCCCTGATTCCACAAGGAAGACTCACGGCTATGATTTGTCACAATGTTGTCCTTGATGTCGCTTCTGAAGATCGCGCCCTATCTGGAAAACAAAAGGATATGAGGAGCTTGCTAAAAAAGTGGATATTGGGGCTAACAGCAATAGAGAAATTGCGTGTCCAACAGAGTTCACGATTGACATCGCCGCGCGTGGGTGACACCAATACCAAATACTTCCATAGCATTGCTAGTGTTAGAGATATAATAGTAATGTTATATTAGATGATGTATTAGGGACTTATTTACATATTTGTCATCCTTGTACATCTATTTATAGAGGCCTCCGGCCTTCTCAATAATATAAGATCTAAAGATCTAATATTCATAACATGGTATACAGACCTAGGTTTTAGTTTTTCCTAATATACTAAGCAATTTTCTGGTGGTGGCCGGCCTGTGAAGTCGGCCGCCACCGGACGACCACCCGTCAGCTCGGGACCTTGACAGCTTTGTGCGACCGCGTGACCCACGGCCGCGCTTGTCTCTCTACCATCGGAGCCTGCTTGGATTCTATTTCCGGCGCCTACTCGCTCGTCTGCCATCGCCTGGAACCCGGCGGTCTCAGGGGAAGCAGCGCTTCCAGATCCGCGTCATCGGCAACAAGGACCGCCGGCAGGTGACCCTCTCCAAGCAACGCAAGGGGCTCTTCAAGAAGGCCAATGAGCTCTCCCAGCTCTGCGGCGCGCTCGTCGCCGTCATCGTCTTCTCCGAGAGGGGTAAAGCCTTTGCAATCAGCACCATGCCGACCAGAGGTGCTCTGCTGCTCATTCTCCGCTGCTGCAACGCCACCGTTCACTGTGCCACTCGCACCCTTCGTGCGGGACATCTTCTGCGGCGTCCGTGCTGCCTCCATTGCCGGTGTGCTGTGGATCTTTCGGCGGTGCGGATGTCAACGTGATGTCAGCGTGACGTCATTAGGGTGGCCATGGGGACCTTCGTGCTCGGGCTGCTGTCGGAGACCCAGGTCAACGATCTGGTGGAAGAAATGAGCAGCCCGGTTCCTGAGAGAGCATCCCGTGCCTTTGGCTCTTACATGTGCTGCCCCCTTCCCTAGAAGCTTCCCCTTCACGTAATGCCTTCCCTGGAAGCTTCTATACGTGCTTCAACTGTCGCCGCAAAACTTGGTTCTATCTGAATGAGTGGTGTAAGCTGATTAGGGTTTGATTTTTTTTAAAAAAAAAAATTGCTGCTTGTGCGCTTTTCTTTGCGCTCTCCCCGTCCTCTGCCACTGCTTATTTTGTGCTCTTGCCATTTTTGGTCATCTTTGTCATGATGATCTTTTTTTCTTGGGTCGGAATTTCAGTTGTGCGGTTTTCTGGTGCTTTTCAATGACATCTTACCGTGACTGAGTTCCTCGTATGCGTCTACATATGCGCGTTCTACGACTTTGGGAGTTGCTCATGGAAGATCTTTGATTGGTACTGGCCCTCGTCGCCATGATTCACAACATCTTTAGCAGTTCGTCTGGCTTCGTCTTTCTTCCGCTGCGCGTGCCAGTTTGTCAGCTCCTGTTTTGTTGCTTCATCTACTTCGATGTTCTTCTTAGTGACATCAAGGATCATCTTTGTGGCTTCAGCATGTTTCTATCTTCAAACTCAACGTTCTTGATGCACCTTGAGTTTGAGGGGGGGGGGGGGTTGTTAGAGATATAATAGTAATATTATATTAGATGATGTATTAGAGGTTTATTTGTATATTTGTCATCCCTGTACATGTATTTATAGAGGCCTCCGACCTCCTCAATAATATAAGATCCAAACATCCAATATTCATAACAGTTAGCTCGCGGAAGAAACAAAACTTCATCCAGAGTCTGCAGATTGACAATGGCGTCGTCTCGGGTCAGGAAGAAAAGCAACATGAAATACATGCTCCCTTTCTGCGACATATTGGCACATGCTCTGCCTGGCAGTGTAGTGTCACACCTGGATTAAAGAAGACGTCCAGATGCACACCATATGTATGAGTTAACTGATCCTGCCATACATATGGAGTGCATATGGACGTCTTCTTTAAACCTGGATTAAAGAAGACGTCCAGATGCACCCCATAGGTATGCCAGGATTAGTTAACTTATACATATGGTGTGCATCTGGATGTCTTCTTTGATACAGGTGTGACACAGAGCCTTAACCTTGCTCAGCTTAATTGGCCCAGGAGGAATCTGAAGCACTTGGAGGCGCCTTTTACGGAAGCAGAGATCCGTCAGTGGTCTTTAACATGCCAAAGGATAAATCGCTCGGGCCCAACGGCTTCACGGGCCGCTTCTTATCGAACTAATGGGACAAAATCAAAAATGACCTCCTCAAAACCATTGACCAATTCTACCATCCTAACAGGCAAGGTCTCTACTTCCTCAACCATGCAATGGTGATCCTTATTCCAAGAAGCCTGCCCCCATCAAAATATCATACTATAGGCCCATTAGCCTTGTCCATATGTTCACCAAAATAGTATCCAAACTATTGGCTAATAGACTCGCGCCAAACTGAACCATCTCATATCAGCCAATCAAAGCGCATTCATCAAGAAGAGGTACATCCATGACAATTTTGTCTTTGTTCAGCAAATGATTTAGAGGCTACACAAAAAGTCCACCCCTTCTCTTTTTGTCAAAGTGGACATCTCCAAAGCCTTTGATGCTATCAATTGGGCATTCTTGCTCGACCTCATGGTGCATCATGGCTTTGGGAGCTGTTGGAGAAACTGGATGGCAGCTCTCTGGGGCACCTCCTCATCCTCTTTCCTTGATAACGGCGATATTGGACCTAGCATTGCCCATGCCCATGGAGTTCGCCAGGGAGATACATTGTGGCTGATGATTTTCTTGCTTGTCATGGAACCACTAAACAGACTATTTGACCTGGCGCATCGGCAAAACCTGCTCAGACCACTGTGAGGAGCAAAAAACTATCTCAGGGTCTCCCTTTAAGCGGATGATGCGGCTGTCTTTATTAGCCCATCACAGCAGGACATGTTGGTCATGAAACAAATCCTTCATATCTTCGACATGACGTCCGGCCTCAAGACTAACATGGACATAACCGAAATCTTTCCCATCAATTGTGAAGATCAAGACTTGCAGAATTCCTTGGCCCCCAGCATCGTCTATCTCTCTTCCCTTGCACCTACCTCGGGCTCCCCCTCCACTACAAGAAGCTTCCCCGATCCTCCATCCATCCCTTGGTACAAAAAGTCATGCAGCGTCTGCCGGGATGGAAGAAGAATCTTCTTTCCTACTCAAGGAGGGAGGCTTTGGTGAAATTAGTCCTCACGGTGTTGCCCACATATTTGCTCAATATCTTCAAACCTCCATGCTGGGCAGTGAAGCTGATTGACAGAGCACAGATGGGGTTTCTTTGGAAAGGTGATGACCCTGATAATTTCAACGGCGGGCATTTCTTAGTTAAGTGGTCTGTCTGTACTCGGCCAAAGAAGTGGGGGGGGGGGGGACTTGGGATAAAGGATCTGGACAAATTCAGTAGGGCACTTCGGTTAAGGTGGCTCTAGCACAAGTGGGATCACAATGGTTGGCCTTGGAAACATTTACTTAGACATCAGTACGAGATGGATAGGCAATTCTTCTTCTCCTCCACCTATATCACGGAAGGGAATAGCAAGAACACCATGTTCTGGGAAACTCAATGGCTGCACGGCGCATCACCTCGGGTCTTGGCACCAAACCTCTATCAACGCGCTAGATTCAAATAACGGTCTGTTGCCCTGGAGCTTTCTAAATCCAACTGGATCCGCAACCTGGGACCAATAGACTCAGCAGTCCTTCTGGAGCAATTCTGCTCCTTCCTAAGGAATGTCACGATGACAGAGGATCGTGATGCTATAAATTGGTGCCGGACGGCCAGCAGCACGTTTACAGTGTCCTCGGCTTATGATATCCAATTCTTTGGTGTAATTGACTTGCGATGGCCCTCCCTGCTTTGGTCAGCACGGACACAGCCTAGATGCCACTTCTTTGCCTGGTTCGTCTTGCGCGACAGGGCCCTCACGGCAGATAATCTGGCCCGCAAGAATTGGCCCCATGAATGCTAACTGTTCGCTCTGTTTTTGCATACCAGAAATGGCGGATCATCTCTTGACGCAATGCAATTTCACGGAGGCAACTTGGGACCGGGTGGCCCAGGGGATGAGTTTGCCTGCTTCGCTTCGACAGATTAACCTTGCAGGCACGTCAGCCTGGATTCAGTCAATTACAAAGCAGGGGAACAAAAGCACTGCAAAGACAACATGCTGCATTCCTGCTCTCTTTTTGGTGGAACATGTGGAAGGAGCGCAACTGACGCATCTTCCAGCATCAAGAGCGCTCCTTCCTGCAAGTCGCTGAGCTGACTATTACTGATATTCGAGAGCTCAATCAAGCTCTCACCTTTGACTCTTAAGCTAGGGCCATGTCTGCCTCTGTACCCCCGGCTACTTCTTGTAACCAGACCTATAGTGCATGTACCCCTAGGATGTAACTCTATTTCCTCTTAATGCATGGCAGTAGCACCTGCCTTTTGTTCAAAAAAAAAACAGTTGCACTTGGGCTCCAAGTATCTCTACTTACCTTAATTTGATAGCTCTGCGTACTTACTAGGTTTTGGAGGCATCAGGACTAAGCTTATGGAGGATGAGGGTCACAAAGAAATTGTATCACAGCAACGTATAGCAGCTGAATTCATCTTCACCTCAGTTTCTATTCCGAGAGTACATTCCTAGGCAGAAGCAAGAAAGCCGTGCAAGTGACGGATAGGACTGGTTGCCTATTATACAATTTTTCTAGCTTTTGCACCTTGCCGATCATCTCTCCCAGCATCGGCATGATTGTTTTTGGTATGTAGAACTTGTATTCAACTATATGAATAGCATATCCTAGTTCCTTCCCAAGTTTCAGAGGACAAAAAAGAAGATTGAAACTGATATTTTCAATGTAGCGTGTTACTGAAAGTTTTGTATTACATCAGGTCCGTGTTTCGAATACCTGTGCTGCAATCATTTCCTATCTTGTGGTTTGATAGTTTAGAATTGCCGTCAACTTTGGATTCTGAAAACTTGCCATTTAAGAGTGATTGACCAAATGCAGCAGTTGAGAACAAATTTTGTTTGTTATATACTCCTTCCGTTTCGTTTTATTTATCACCGGCTAGTTCGTTTTTGAACTAGGCGGTGACAAATAAAACGAAATGGAGAGAGTAGACAATATGTGAGGTATTTGATGTATGTCACATATCCTTCCATCTCAAAAAGGTTGTCGCTTTGTAATTCAAAAATGAACTACAAAGCAATAAGCTTTTTGGGACGAAGTGAGTATCTTAAAAGCATTGTGTGTTGTGTTGTACACCTCAACTCAAAGCTGCACCGGCGTATCTCCAGGGGTGACTTGCTTTAATTCCATAAATTTAAGAAGCGTACGGTACGGTTTCCTAGGGACATTATATATATATATATATATATATATATATATATATATATATATATATATATATATATATCCTGTCACTTGGATATGGATATATACATGTTTGAATGAAAAGTGAGTGACAAAAATAAAACAGTGTTCGATCTCCACTTGTTTCATATCTGTTATATGGGGATTTCATATTCGTTCTCAAACTGATAGATGAGGCAACTGCTTTAGGTGCAGTCGCAATTCACACAAGTGTAACTTAGGGACTGGGAGATATTGTGAAAATATGTAGCTGGGGTAGTTAACACTGCTCGTTGTGAAACTATGCAGTTAGGGTAGTTAACACCGCTCCATGTAAAGTTCCATACTTGGGTTCTGAGTTCTCACGGTATGAAGCCTTACATTGAGCTGCAAAGCATCCGATATATCATCAGCCTACCTTCATGTCTAGACAAGATCATCACAATGGTATTCATTTGAGGTCTCGCGGCCATCATTAATATTTTTACCACTAAGCCGACATGAGTAGTTTGAAACCAATCACTCTTCTTCATGATTAAGGTCATGAGCCCTTTAAATCTTTTTGTACACCTTAACATAGAGATGATTCAAAAGCATGGTGATAATTGAAGTGGTTTCAAATTTTAGTTGCTACTTTGGCACATGATCTTAGTAAGCTGATTTTGGTTAGGATCATGTTTTATATATCAGTGGGCATAACAGGTGGTTATTACCGAGAATGTTAAAACCAATTATATGATTCACCAAGTCCATCATTGAGGTTGTTTTAGCTCCACATGTAATAACTCTTATCACTGATCCTGACTAAATGGTTTATTAGCTGCACTCACTCATCTGCGACATCCACCGCCCATCCCCACTACTTTATTACAAACTCTCACTACAGGAAATGAACTATAGAGCGTCAGGGTTTTTATAGAAATACACGGCCATGGGAATATGGCCGGAAAGTATCAAACTTCTCTTGATTACCCCAGTGACCACACATTATAGCAGCCAAGATTCTGGTGCCTCATGATTTATGCGACATCTAAGAGCCCCATAAATATATCAATTGGATGTGAAAGGGGGCTTGGCTTAGTGACCAAGTACTCTGAGTAGCACTACTAAGGTTCTGAGTTCGATTCCACGGTGGAGAGCGAATTTCAGGCTGAATTTCAAAGTATTAAATGCAGTTACTCTACAGAGGAAGTCATGGGCGCAGAATCTGGAGTGCACTTACGAAAAATGTGAAGGGATGAACGTCTGCATTTGTACTTGCTTGTAATAAATTGGCCATAACCTACTCGGAGGTGAAGGTCGGGACTTTACCCATCATCTGAAAAAAAATATCAATTGGCTAAGCAAACGTGGATTGGCAGAACCCCGTTGATTGTCAGACATTAATTACACCCATAAGAAATTTAATAGATTGCAGAGACGAACATTACATCCTTAACAAATTTATTTAAATCGTAGAGATACTACTCCTTTAGAGCACATAGGAAAACAATCGAGTTACATATCACAGGGATTAGAGTAGATGAAATGTGATAAATGGTTTACACATGTATGCCTTTTTCCCCAACCATTTTTGTATCATAGGAAGCACAGTACCATGTCAGCTAAGCTTAGTCTCGATTTTTGGGTCTACATTGGGTAGTTAGTAAAGACACAGACACTTCTCTTTAAATTATGCACCATAAGTCAGTATCTTATCATTTTCATAGTGCTACATTTCAAACTATTGCTTAATGATCATTCTATATGAATCCAACTTCGATTCTGATATGTTCCTCTCCTCCGGAATTAGATGGCTCAGTCTCACTAGTTAGGCTTAAACTTCTCTGCATTTTCGCACTGCTTGTGTGTGTAATGACATTTCAGTTCGCCTTAATATAAAACACCCTTTGAGCCTTTCGAAATTTTTATGTTGTAAAGACTTGTCTATCTGATGGTTTATGTACCAGCAGGGTGTGCATGCAGTTAGCTTTTGATATGGATGCAGTAACTTTCATCCATCCGCACTTTATGTTCAGTACCAGTCATCCATTCAGTGCAACACATACACAAGGACAAGCTCGCTACCTATCATATGAATGCAGTATATATTTAATTAATTAGATATTACCACGGAATAAAAAATTTAAATATTACAACAAACACAATCATGTGAACTCTACTAAAAATACACATATGCAGTCATCCTTCAATTTATTTTGAAGGGATCACGGATCAGTGTCGTATTTCAACCCATGATGTTGAATCCTTACGTCTAAGCAACCATCACAAATAAACCACTTATATAAGTATGAATTTCTTCTTTAATTTACTTGACCACTTACTGTTAAATTATTCTGACATTGTTTCCTCAAAGTAATTAGTGATCTGGCTCAATAATTCTTCCAGTACACTTTACATAGTACTCTGAATTTTTTTAAAGAAAAAACTGAATATTTTCTGACCTCTACCCACAACCTTGTTCATTATTACAATAATAGTATTCAGGAGTTGGCAGCTGATGTTTTTTTTCCACTTCTAACTATATCGTCCAACAACTACAGTTACTCATCTTCTTTGTTATATTAGGTTCTTATCCTCACAAGGTAATATAAAAGTCTCTTCAAGGAAAGAGATATATTCACCTCTCTTGTATAGTGTGCCCACTCAGGTGCATACAGTTTTATGTGGTTCGGTTCCATGCATTTGTCTCTACATGATACAACTAGTCATGAATATGATAGGTTTTAGAGGCATTTGGAAAATTTCATGCTGATCTTATAGAAGATCTGGGTCCATACGACCCCATAGGGGAGCAAAACTTTTTTGTCCTGCTCTACGCCTGCTCTCGCCTTGTGCCATCTTTTCTTAGGCCCCGTGCTTAACTTATCTGTTGCTTGTGTTTCCTGGTCGAGGTGGAGGAGATCTCACTAGCCGGTGGAGCTGCAGCCTGAGCACCAGTTGCAGATGGTGCTGACAGCGACAATGAGACTAGCTGCAGCCTTATGCCGCCGTAATTTGGAGGCCGTTGAACACCTATTGAGGGATTGCCCTGTCACCCAGGCAATATGAACATGGGCCTGCTGCAGAGGACAGAACACCCAACTTCACCCAAATCAGTGGATAGGGAGCACAGGACTGGTAAACTAGTTCTTGAACCTTGATGTTGGCTGCAGCGCGAATCAATTGCAGGGTAGCGCTCCATGATCATCTTGACGTGCTGGACCCTCTCAAAGGAGCGTAATGCAAGAGTGTTTCAAGGGAGCGATCGAAATATTGAGTACATCGGAGAAATCCAGGGAGAGACTCGTTTATCGTCTGTAGGAGAGGCAAGGCAGTTAGGTCGGTTAAGCTTATAGAGTTTAGCTGAGGCTGAATTACTAATAGCCTGTGGTAACTTGTACTACACTGAGAGCGTGTAAACTTTTTTCTTACTACTTAATATAATGGCACCTTCGGGTTTTAAAGAAATAGGATAGTAATTTCCATGTAATATTTCCCAAGTCTAAGCGGAGCTTCGAGACTACCGGAACAATTCACCGATGAAACACCCTTCGAGCCATTCCACCTCCATAAGCCAAAAAATCGACAAACTTCATTTTGATGTTGAATCGTTTCGCTCTTTGTGTGGTGTGGTTTGGCTCAGAATCAGTAATGATCCACGTTGTTAAACAGGCTTCTAATTAGCTCATCATGAATCAGTAAAGTTTACTTCATGCACCAGCAGGGTGTGCATGAAGTAAACATTCATGCATCCGCACTCTTTGTTCAGTACCAACCATCCATTCAGTGCTGTACAGACACAAGGACAAGCTCGCTACCTGTCATGAATGCAGTATATATTTAATTAACTAAATATTACCACTTTACGTAATCATGTGGACTCTTTACTAGGAATACAATGAAGTCATCCTTCAATCATTTTGAAAAAGATAAGAGAGGTTGGCATCCACCTTCCTGTACTTCCAAGCGATATCGCTGCCCTTTCTATTGAACTTATCTTATAAGGGATTTTTGTTTCTATGTCTTGGAGGAGCCATTTTGAGAGGGCCAATCGGGCCAGAGGCAATTCCTTTGCCTTTGCCCTTAGCTTGGCGAGGAGCCGCCGAGTTGGGTCCAACCACATCCTTGACCTTGGAGGTTGGTTTCTTAGTCGGAACCTTTCGCCGCACCCGAGGTGGAGTGGGCGAAGAATTAGCAGCCCGATCTTGCCTTTTCTTGGTGTGGTCCACCGTAGCACGAGGCCATGGCTCGCAATTCAGCCTCAAAGTTGGAGAGATGCTCGTTTGAGTTCGACATTGTCCTGACACAGAGGAGATATACGACATAGATAAGAATTGGTGGCAAGGGAAGACATCGAGTCAAAGTATGCTTGGGTTTTAATCAGCAAACACCAGACTTGTCCGTTGTTCAGGTGCGGACTAGTCCGGATACCAGACTTGTCCGTGCCGATAACAGAATAGTCTGGTATGCGGCTGCTCAAACCCTAGCCAAATAAAATCATGGAGTTTCTCAATGCAAAAGTGAAGTAGTGTAGATGGAATATAAACAAGGAAGCATGTATTGACAAGAGGAGTCAAGCTATTTGAGCAACATCAAAGAAAAATGAAAAGTTAGGGTTTGGTGAGAAAAATTACCAAATCCTTAGAATCAAGTGGGTTTGGAGTGTTGTTGGAGCAGATTAGTCCAGGGTCCTCGATCTCATTGCAATGTAGATTGATTCCCGTGAAGATTTGAGGGGATTTGATGGAGGACTCGCAAAATCGCCTTGGGAGCACTTGAGTGAGGAGAGAGAACTAGAGGGAAGATGTGAGGAGGAAGAAGAGGGGTCTGCACCGGCCTAAAGGGTTAAGGACTCGATATATCGGACTAGTCTATTGTCATACCGAACTAGTCCGGACAAGCGGATACTGCGCGGACTAGTCTGCAATGTGCGGATCAGTCCGGGGTAACCATGGACTACTCCGTGGTCACCTGTACAGAAAAATACAAATCCTTTTGTATATATATCTGAAGGTGCCTAAATGAAATAGGGGACAAAGACACACAAATATTCTTGATGAATATGATCAGTAAACATACGACAATCGAGCTATGACCATAATTCATCAAGATCTAATAATTAACATAGTTTTTAGGAGAAAACGGGGAAATATGAGTTTTCAACAAACACAACTTGATTTTGAAGATGACATATAGATATCCAAGATTTCAAGACACGTTCCAAGCATCAAGGATATTTAGTTCATTTTGAAGCTCACAAAAGCATTTTTTTATCAAGTGGCATGGTGAAGATATCGGCTAGTTGTTTCTCAGTTTTGACATGCGAAATGGCTATGTCTCCTTTAATTGAATGGTCTCTCAAAAAGTGATACCGTATATCAATGTGTCTGGTTCTAGAGTGCTCAACAGGGTTATGGGCAATTTTAATTGCACTCTCATTATCACAAAGGATCGGAATATGGATCATATTGTAAGCTTAGTCCCTTAGAGCTTTTCGCATCCAAAGGAGTTGTGCACAACAACTCCCGGCTGCAACATACTCCGCTTCGGCTGTGGACAAGGGAATAGAATTTTGTTTCTTGGAGGACCATGAAACTAGGGACCTACCCAAGAATTGGCATGTTCCTGAGGTGGTTGCTCCACGTACACCTCCTCCTTGAATACATAATCGGGGAATTCTTGATCTTCAAACCTGGGGAGTTGCTCCACGTACACCTCCTCCTTGGTCGGTCCGTTGAGGAAGGTGCTTTTGACATCCATTTGATATAGCTTGAAATCATGGTGAGTAGCACATGCAAGTAGTATACGAATTGATTCAAGCCTAGCTACAGGAGCAAAAGTCTCGTCAAAATCCAAACCTTCAACTTGTGAGTAACCTTTGGCCACAAGTCATGCCTTATTCCTTGTCACCACTTAGTTTTCTTCTTGCTTGTTGCAGAAGACCCATTTAGTGCTGATGATATTAAACTTAGGTCTTTCAACAAGTTCCCATACTTCATTCATCTTGAAGTTCTTCAGTTCTTCTTGCATCGCCATCACCCAGTCAGGGTCTTTTAATGCATCTTCAACCCCGTGTGGTTCCAACGAGGATACAAAAGAATAGTATTCACAAAAATTTGCTATACGAGATCGAGTTGTCACTCCCTTTTGTATATCACCAATTATGTTATCGACGGGGTGATCTCTTTGTATGTTTTGTTGCACTCTTGGATGTGGCACTTGGTCTTGAGTCCTCATTATCATCATCTTCTTCATCTCCCCTGGATAGTTGCCCTCATTGCTGTTTTGATTATCTTGATCTCCTTGAGATTGATCTTATGTGGAAGCTCCCCCTTGATCATTTCCTCCGCTTGTGGTTCATCTTCTTCATTCGGATTTTGAGGTGGTGCTTGTGGTCGAATATCGCTCAACGCCATTCTTCTCATTAATGTTTAACATGGAGCTTCTTCTTGATCTATCACACACTGGTCAACTTGCTCTACTTGAGAGCCATTAGTTTCATTGAACACTACATCATGTGCTACTTCAACAAGTCCAGAGGCTTTTTTGAAGACACGATGAGCGTAGGAGTTTGAATCATAGCCAAGTAAGAAACCTTCATCGAACTTCAAAGTGAACTTCAAAGCCCTAGGCTTCTTGTTGAGAATATAGCATTTTGAACCAAAAACTCGAAAGTATGAAATGTTCGGTTTGTTACCGAATAGTAGTTTATATGATGTTTTCTTAAGTAGACGATGAAGATATAGTCGTTTTATGGCGTGACAAGCGGTGTTAACTGCTTCAGCGCAAAACCTGTCTGAAGTCTTGTATTCATTGAGCATTGTCCTCGCCATCTCAATGAGTGTTCGGTTCTTCCTTTCGGCTACTCCGTTTTGTTGAGGATAATATGGTGCTAAAAGTTCATGCTTTATCCCTTCCTCATCTAGATACTCCTCAATTTTAGTATTCTTGAATTATGTCCCATTGTCACTTCATATGTTCTTGATCTTCAATGAGAATTCATTTTGGGCTCGCCTGAGAAACTTCTTGAGTGTTTCATGAGTTTCTGCCTTATCATGCAAAAAGAAAACCCACGTGAAGCGTGAAAAATCATCAACAATGACTAAACCATATTTGTTATCGCCGATGCTTATGTAAGCAATTGTACCAAATAGGTCCAATGGAAGGAGCTCGAGTGGTCTTGTTATAGTCATGACATTCTTCACGGGGTGAGGTACTCCTACTTGCTTCCCACCTTGGCAAGCACTACAATGCCAGTCTTTCTCAAAAGTAACATCTTTTAAACCTCGGATGTGATTGCCTTTTAGAAGTTTTTGTAGATTTCTCATGCCAACATGTGCCAGCCGTCTATGCCACAACCAACCCATGTTAGTTTTTGCAATCAATCATGTGTGAAGTTCGGCTTTATCATTGTTGAAGTCAACTAGATAAAGTTTTCCCTTTAACACACCCTTGAATGCAATAGAGTTATGACTCCTTCGATACCTAGCAACCTTCCTTGACTATTATCACCAAAATAGATGCCTTCGCTTGATCTTCATTTTGTTCATATTCCACAAACATTCTTCTTTCTCCGGTCATGTGATTTTTGCATCCACTATCTAGCACCCATTTTGCTCCACTTGATGAATAATCCTGCAAAAAGAAATTATGCTTTGGTTTTAGGTACCCAAGCTTGCTTGGGTCCTTTGAGGTTAGTAACAAGTGATTTGGGCACAAACACATGAGACTTGGTGTTCTCATGGCGTGGCCTAACATACTTAGCATAAGCTTTTCCATAACCATTTTTCATAAGCACATATGAAGCATCAAAGGTTCTAAACAAGATTTATTGTCCATATGAGTTCACAATATTCAATTTATCAAAGTTATCATGTTTTCCAACTTGGGAAGAGTTTCCCTTGACAAAAGCAATGCGATACTTGTTATTCTTGTGGCTTCTAGCGTTTTGCTTTTCACCATAAGAATACCCAATGCCTTATTTAACATTAGGAGGTCTTGTTACCATGTATGCACTGCATGCATACTTGACCTTCTCCTTGTCGAATATGCCACTTTGGGAGGGATGCTTGTCTTTTGTTAAGTTTGACTTTTCTTTCAAGTTGGTGTTGTTTTTAGCACAAGCACAAGTAATGACAGTTTCAGATTTTATATGTTGAGAAGGTGAGCTTGAAGAGGATGAAGAACCGCTTTGCTTGAGTGACTCAACTTGTGTATCAAGGATCTTGTTAACTTTGGTTAAGTTAGCAAGTTCATCCTTGATAGTCACGTTTGAATCTTTTAACTTCAAGCAAGCTTCCTTGCTTGAAGCTAACTCAAGTTCCAGTGATTTACTTCGCTCCTTTTCAAGCTCAAGGAGCTTTTCAATCTTAATATATTCCTCCTTTTGGAGAATGATCATATCTTCTTGGCGATCGACTAGCTCCTCCTTATCAAAAAGCTTATCCATGAGAAATTTCATCTTAGCAGCAGTCTTTTTATCTAATTCACTAAGCATATCTTCATCATCACTAGAATTATCAATATCACTAGTAAAAGAAAGTGAGGAGGAAGATTTAGATGTGACCTTTCTTTTTCCTTCCTTGGCCATTAGACATGTGTGGCCAGTGTCCTTGCTTGCGCCCATGGTTGGAGAAAGAGTGGATTTCTTGGTAGGCTTCTTGATGGCTATAGTGGTCATCTCCTCTTCTTCTTCTTCTTCAGATGAGGACTCATCATTGAAGTCCTACTCCTTCCCTCTTTTGTTGAGGCTTGTTGTCTTTATTCTTCCTCTTGTTGTCTTCATGTGGACAGTCAACTATGAAGTGACCATACTCTCCACAATTATAGCATGCATGTCTCATTTTGGGTATTGGTTTGTCCCTATGTCTTCCTTCATTTGAGCTACCATCCTTTCTTCTTCTCATCATTTTCTTGAACTTCTTCATGAACAATGTAAAAGCCCTAATTTCCATAATGCAAACTTCAGTTAGGACTAAAACTTTTGAATGATAAAAAGAAATAAAAAGGAAATGAGAATAAGAAATTAATTCAAACACCAAAAGAGGGAATTCAAAAAAATAAACTTAGCTACTGTCCAAATGAAGTTAACATGAAGATTTGAGTCGACCATTGGATTCCAAATATTTCAAATAGCCTCCCTGCAAACTTTCAAAAGTTTTGAAGCAAGTTTGCTATTTAATTCAATAGATACATTGAATTCATCTCAAATTCAAATTCAAATTCAAGTTTGAATTCAAATGAAACTTTTTCAAATGAACAATATGAATTCAGAATCAAATTCTCCATAATTAATCTAGCCTTCCCACAAATATCTAGCAAATTTTTAGACTGAATTAGGTGGTAGAATTGATTGAGCAAGGATGTGGCTGAGGGAGAGCAAGTGGGACCCACCTGTCATTCTTAGAAGTGTCATGTTATTTCTTCCCAGGCGACACCTCATGGCATGCAAATTGCCACAGAGCTGCTTTCCTAACTGCTTGCTTGAGGTCGCCTCCAGCTGCACAAAGCACTCCCAAGGCTCCTCCTTATCCCCCTCCAAACCCCTGAGTCGAGCACTTTTCCTCGGTCGATGTTCCGGGCACCATTTTTGCTCCCCACCCGAGTTCTTCACTGTCCAGCTGAAATTGAGCCAAGGTACTCGGGTTTGATCATTTTTCTTCATATCTACTTCCTCACCGTCTTGCGCACCTGTACGTTCAATCCCTCGTGTAGTTTGAGCCTCCCCAATGGTGGACAAGGCGATTTGCCGACTGCCGTGCTCTATTTTTCCGTGGCCGCCCTCTGCTACCTCGACGCCCCAGTGATACAAGCTTTTTCTCACCTTGGACCTTGAAGGAAAATGTTGCACAAATATCTGTAGAACGTGCTCGTAAAATTTAATCCCATGCCATGGACCATAACCCCCGTATTTCTATTTCTTCCGACTAGTTCTTTCTATGAACTTAGCTAGGTCATCCCTTAAATTCCCTTTCTACGTGCAAGTATTCATTGTGGCTATGACCTTTGTTGCTCTAGAGGTACAGGAGCTTCACCTCGAAGAAGAATCATCGAGTCTCATTGAGTAATCAAGCCGGAATAACATTTTTCCCAATCGCCAATTTTTCACCTCATCGGTTCATCGTCGCCCACCTTGCTCCAAAGCTTTTATCTCCTTCTTATGTCCAGAATCATGTTTCCCATGGTTCCAAGAAGCTTTCTAAAGTTTTCTCGTGCAAAATAATCCACCATAGGGCCCGGCCGATATGGCTGAAACCCTAGGTTCCGCCGCCGTCGTCGGGTGCACTTCTCTGGCCATCTATCGCCGTCGGGAGCATCTCCGTCGAGTTCCCCGTCGATTTTGAGGTGGGGGCGGCGAGTATGGGAGGCTTACATGCCCTAGGTTGTGCTGTGGCAAGGCACCAGTGAGCGGCCGCCGTCGGGCACCGCCCAGGCGCGTCCCCTGGCACGAGGTAGACGAAGACCGTGGAGCCCGACCGTCAGCCTCTGAGCGCGCGCCCCAGATTAGCTGCAGCCCGGTGATCCAATGTGGCCACGCCGTTATCTCTATGGCCCCCGCGTGGCTTGAATGCCACTGGTCCAATTTAAACTATGGGACCCACTGTTTAATTCAAACTTTTATATTTAGATTTAATTCCTGATTTCGCTCTAACTTTAAAAATACATATCTCTTAGCATACTTGTCCAAAAATTCCAAAATAAATTCTTTGGGAATCAGGCTAATCTGTACTTTCAAGTGGTGCACTTGTAGCTGTATGAAAATCCATAAATTATTCTCAATATTTTGATAAAGAAAAAAGCTATTGGAATGAATTACAGCTGCTCCATTCATTCAAAAATTCTCAAATTTGTCCACATTATTTAAAATAATTCCCTTGAGTTCCAGTAACAATTTCAGTTGCATTTGAGTTCATTTGAATAGCCAAATTGTGTTTCCAATCTCTATGAACCTAAAAATTCCAAAATGTCCAGAAACATTTCATCAAATTGTCCAAACTTCTAAAATCAATATCTCACAGTAGAATACTTAGAAATTATGAAACCAATTTTGTTAAGTCACTCTTGACCTACTCCAAACATAAAACCAACTTTTGGCCATGTTAAAGTCCCAGATTGTCCATGAAAATTCTTGGAAAGGTTTATATACATTGACTTTTATACAACAGAGACTTCAATGAACTTAGCCCAATTTTGGCTAAAACCTCACACATAGTGCCTAGTGTCCTCTGTAATATTTCTAGAACCAGTGGCCCTGTTTGAATATACTTAACTGTGTTTCTCTTCAGATATGTAATAATACCAATATTGATTCACTTGTATATTTCTTTGCATATTGAATAGTTGCCGAGCTCGAGGAGACCCCGGAGCCATTGGAAGTCATCAACCCAGAGACTAACTTTAACCCCGTCTCGCAGCCAGGCAAGCCCCAGTTTGCATTTAACAGCGTTTTAAACTTTGATTTGTATCACAGTATATGGGTTAGTATGTATGTGCATTAAGTCTAGGTTTCTCTTGGAGTGTTCCACATGCATGACCATAGAAACCCATGAGAGAAGGTTAGATGGTTAAGTCCTTGATGTGTCCATGCTATGCTTAATGTTTTAGTTGCTTCGGTAGAAGTCGATTAGTTGGAATCTACTCGCGAGTTTAGAAATTGGGTTCACACGAGATTGGTCGAGTGGGAGATTCACCATTTGGTTAAATATGAGACCAGGCATGGATTCAGAGCATAAGGACATAGGGGCATGTGAGCTGTAGCTGTGTCTGTGTCGGTCAAGGAACGATCTGTGTGCAGCCCAGTTGAGCAAGTTTGAATGTACCGAAGGCATAATGGATATATGGGACCTAGTAAACCGATGTAACTTGTCTACCATAGCCTCAAGACATACCCCACCGCCTTATAGGTGTGGTTGAGAGCAGCAAGGTGTAAACCTGCCAGCGGGTATGTCGTACTCCGTGTGGGGGCCTCCTGCTCATAGCGGTGGGACCGGTTCGGCGTGTAGGTAGCGGGTGAAAGGTTGCCGCATACAACATCAGTGGAGTGTGCCTTCGCAGCTCCGAGTGAGGGTGTATGTGTCATGTTATTGGGGTATCCCTGCAAGTGTATATCGATTCGAGTCGCCGTCCCTCGCGGTTATTGAGTACCGCTTGTTCACTAAGTCGTGACGTAGCTAATTATTTGGAGTTGAATATTATTGAATCATGTTTTATAGAATAATTATGTATTGATAATTGTATGTTTAGATCAGGTTGCTCACTAAATTTGAGATTCATGAAGCCTTAATTTGCTGCTAAATGCTGAAAGTTATGACTAACATTTAGGCGAGTCTCTTATTGCAAACTGCTGTCCTATCTTACGTATATCCTGCATATAGAGTTCCATGCTTAGTGGAGATTGTTAAGTCTTGCTGAGCCTTCATGCTCACAGTCGCTATTTTAAGTCTTTGCTGCAGGTGATGATCTTTTTGATGAAGGGTTCACCGGTGAGGCTTTGCCCCCTACACGCCGCCGTGATGTGTTCTTTGTGCTGCTAGTGTGATTCCGTTCAAGGGCAGAACGAAATGACTTTTGCATAGCTTAGGTTTGAGTGTCAAAAGCTATGAACTTATCTTTCACAGTAGTGTATTTAAATATATATTATTCGTAAAAGATAAAGCTTGTATAATACTATGTTGTTTTATGTAATATGATGTATATTTTTCTGTGTGTTGTTGGGTGTCGCATCGCACGGCACCACCCAATTGTGATTCCTGGAATGTCGGGACTCCGATCCTCACAAACAAGATCATGTCTTCTTCATCGACATCACTACTTTAATCATCTCCATCATCTTCTTCATGAGCTTCTCGATCTTCTTTTGATGCCGGCTTGCAGGTTGCTTTTAGACCAACCCCTTTCTTCTTTGCCGAGGTAAGATCGACAAGTTCCTTGACATGCTTGGCTTCCTTCTCCATCATTTGAAAGTTGATGATCTTGCCAAGAAGTTTGTCCGAGGTCACTTTTCGATACCCTAGACTTTCTCTAATCATAGAGCAAAGCGTCAAGTTTCGGGGCATGAATGCCCTATGAATTAGTTTCACCACTTCATGATCCACCCACTTGCTCCCATATGCTAGGACCTTGTTGACGAGAGACTTCAGTCTATTGTACATATCTTGAGGTGATTCATCTTCTTCTATAGCAAATCTTCCCAATTCACCTTCAATCATCTCAATTTTAGCTTCGCACACATGACGGTCACCTTCATGTGCAGTTTTTGACAGTATCCCAGATTTCCTTGGCAATCTCGAGTCCATCCACCTTGGTGAACTCGTATTGGCTCAATGATGACATAATCACAGTTGCGGATTGAGCATTTCGATGAATGACTTGTTCTTGACATGGAGTTAGCTCTTCATCATCATCTTGAATATCTATCCCTATGCACACTATATGCCAAAGACTTGGGTTAAGAGATATAAGATGCATTTTCATATTTTGTCTCCACATTGAATAGTCATATCTGTCAAAGTAACGTGTTTTGCCTAAAGGAATTGATAAGTAATGACTATTGTGAGAATTTAGACGTTCATAGTTAAAAGGATATCGGGAGTAGTCTTTGTTACTACTCCCCTTCGTCCTCTCATCTTGAATCTTCTTCTTCCCTTTCGGAGATAGTGCCATCTTCCGCAGAAGAGCCTTGAGTTCAGGCATCTCCTCATCACCGTCCTCACAGTCTTGAATGGCATAGAGGAGTTTCTCAAACTTTCAGTTCTTTTCATCATCACCCTTTTTGTTGTTAAAGCTCTTGTGTACATCCTTGATGTCCGACATCGTCTCTTCGAGCAGTGAGTATCTTTTGAATAGTTTGGCTCTGATACCAATTGAATGTAGCATAGAATGGGGGGTGAATAGGCTTTCTGAATCTTTGTCGATCCTTGAAACACTTAACAAATAGATCAAATGTAGGGAGGCCGGACTAGTCTAGTATACGTGGACTAGAAAGATCAAGATTGATCGTTAATTTCACTTTTAGTAGCCTATGCAGCGGAAAGCAATTGACAATTTGAATGTATTATAACAATGAAACACTATATTGCAATGATCAACTTTAATTCCAATATTCTAATGTGAGTTACAAAAGACTATGCAAACCCTAGAATATGATGAAAGATAATACAAGAACACACAAGAAAATATTTTATCCCGAGGTTCAATTCCATGGAGAAATCTATGTCCCCATTGAGGAGTCCACGGAGGACCGAGTCTTCACTAACCCTTCCCTCCTTGAATCGCCAAGGAAGCCGATTCTCAATCACTAATCACACAGGGGCAAATAACTTGTTCAAGGGGCCTTCTCACAAGTTGAGGGCTCCCCAAGTATTACAGCAATGAACACCACCAAACTAACTCAAAAGATGTACAATAAATAATGAGAGTGTGCAAGAGATCAAACCCAAGAGCTCAAGATCATGTAGAAAAAGTTATCTCCTTTGTCCAATCCCTAATCCTCAAAGATTTTATCCTTTTAGGTTTAGAATGAGTGGAGAGATGTATTTTGGGCTCTTGGGAGGTGTGAGGGCGCAGGAAGTCGAGAGAGTTGTTTGTGTGGCCGTACACCTCTTTTTATACTAGGGTTTCCAAAAGTTACCGTTAGGGTTTGTGAGATTCGGACTAGTCCGGTTTGCATGTGTGCGAGAAACCCTAAGTGTTGATGGATACCGGACTAGTCCGTTAAGGTGCCAACTAGTCCGATCTAGGCACATAAACTTATCGGTCTAGTCCGGTAGATATTGGACTTGTCCAGTATGGTGAACACCGTGTAGAACTGAGGACAAGTCCGCACTTGGAGGACTTCTCCGATTTCAGTCATGTGAGACCTATGTGTGCTGAATACATTGGCTATAGCGATAAATTTTTTGAATACTTCCAAAACACCTTTATCTTCAAGGTCCAGCTCTAGGTCCGGGCTCCAGCAAGGTCCGATGATAAGTCTGGCTTGTTTTGGGTAGCTCTGGCAAGGTCCAATGCTAGGTCCGACTTCTTTGTCTAGGTCCGACTAGCTTTGGTTAGCTCCAGCGCTAGGTCTGACTAGCTTTGGTAAGCTCCGGCGATAGGTCCGACTAGTTTTGGTAAGTTTCAGTGTTAGGTCTTGCTAACTTTGGTTAGCTCCGGTTCAAGATCCGGTTAGCTTTGGCAAGGTTTGGAGCTTGATCGCAGTGGTTCTGCTTTTAACTTACAATATTTCTAACTTGCTTTTTGGATTATGGATAGTTTGCTTAGTATTCTTTTACTAAGTTTTTGGTGTGTTTTGGTGGTTATGGCTGATATTGTTTCTCTATGGTTTGCAACATGCTTATGTGAGGTGCTCACGTAAGGTGTTGTGGTTTCAGAACTAACGAGAGTCAATTCGTGGACTTGTGCTCGGAAGTACTGGTTGTTTATTCATGTGAAGGTGTTGCTTGAGTTCAAGACATGGCTGGTGATGGGATCCATTGAACTAGTCTTAGGGAGAAGATGAGGTTCAAACAACCAAGTTCGGGAGGAATTGTGGTTGAGTTCATCGGGAGGTTGTGCAACATGTTTGATTCAAGAACAATGCATATGAAGATATCATGGATATCATTGGAAGATGTTTGTACATGTGCAAGGAGTGCATGGACGTGGCTACATGGTTCCGAGGTGTGATGAATAGATGTGGACGTAAAGAATTAGTCGGAAAGGTCCAACTGACTAGGTTATGGACTCAGGCTGCGGTTGAGTCGTGTTCGACTCAAATATGGAAAGTTTTGAGTTGGTTATGATAGGATTTCTTGTGGGTCACGAATCTGAGTTGTTTTAGGAATGTGGAATATGTTCCTAAGGTGTTTGGAAGTCTTAAGATTGCTTCTATCTGCGTATAGAAGAGTTTTGAGCAGTTATGGAAACTTTCGATTCGTGAATTGAGCAGGATTAGAGTCTAGTTAGGATTGGGTTGGCCTAAGGGCTGGTTATATAAGCAAGGGAGGCCAGAGCTCATGGTGGATGACTTTTTGGCTGTTCCTCTTGTGTTCTATTGAATAAAATTCGTAGTTGAAAGGAACTTTTGTGCCTTGTTCATCCGACTTGTTTTGTTCATATTTTTCTCATCAAGTTTCTGCATAGTACTACCTTGCTTCGGTGGTTTTATCATAACTCGAATTTTACAGATCCGATTGATGTGATTCTTTTTGGATTGTTTTCAAAACTTGATTTTCTATCATATTTGAAATTTTCACGGTCATAGGATTTGTGGTTTCTGATCTACACGAGTTTCTTTGCATTGTTCCAGAACTATTTTTCTCGGGTAGGACAGATTGACCTTTGTTCGATCTTATAATCGTAACTTGAGTTTGTCTCTATGGATTTTCGTGATTCTTGTTGTGACGTCTTCGTGATTTGATTCTATACAATCTATACTAGTTTTGTCACAGTTGAACACGTTTAGATTAGTCGCACACACGGTTTTTTTAACAGATCAGTTTCCTGTCAAGGGATGTTTTGTTGCTTCTGCTGAAAAGTTTTAATCTACCATTCACCCCCCTCTGGTAGCTTTTCACGTGCTCTTTGATCCTATGTGTCAGAGAGTTTTCGGACTAGTCCGGTGGATATCAGACTTGTTCGTTGCTGTGCAAATGTGAAGGGTCACGGACAAGTCCGCACTGGGGGGACTTGTCTGTTTTTAGTCAGAGAGATATTGGACTACTCCGATCGATATCGGACTAGTCTGCACATGCTGATTTTTGTGCAGTAAGTGTAGTCTCTTTCACTTGAGCTCTTGGGGTGTGTTTCTCCAACACACTCCTTACACAATAAACATATTCTTTTCAAGTACGGAGATCTTTTATTTTTGGATCCTCATTCTCCTTTCTTTTTGTGATTTTCTTCTAATCTCTTTAAAACCTGTGCTCATCTCAACAATTTTGTTAGGATCTCATTAGTTTGTCATTAATCAACACAAACCCACAAGGAATGCCTAGATGCACTTTCAAAGACTACTGAAGCGATTCACTGATGAAACACCATTCGAGTGTCACACCTCGAATTTTAAACAAAGATAAAAATCACTCCGAAATAATGTTTTTGAATAAATCTTAGACAAAAGCGTATCGTTAATGAAAGTCGAGGCGAGTGAGTGTGCAGATTAAAACTCCTACACCTTGAAAATGGACCACACTACAAAATAGACCTAACGTAAACAAAAACAATTGTAAAAGAATAAACTGAATTTAAATGTGTGTATGTTAGCCAACTCCTATTTAAATGGGAAGATAGAAGAGAACACGTCATTGATTAAATATCATACAGTCTTAAGTTGATCCAGACCATAGATGAAAAAATAACACATGGAGTCAACAAATTTAAAGAGTAACGGTTTAGACAAAAATGACTATATAAATAGAGAGACACCTACATGTGTGGGAATAAAGATGTGTCAAATAATAATTAAACATAACAAATAAATAAAGGAAGAATATACCCAACCAATTTAGTAACAATTTATTTAAATATAAATTTACTTGACTACGAATCGTTCACTATAAATCAAAACCCAATTCAATCTTAATTTTGAAATTGAAAACAAGATGCCAAGGTACATAAAAAATGGTTAATTAATTTATAACAGTTTAGGCGAGTCTAAAAGCTGAAAGTAAGGAGTAACATTTAAGCGAGTCTTTTATTGTAATCTGCTGTCCTATCTTACGTATATCCTGCATATAGTATTTCATGCCTTGTGGAGGCGGTTAAGTCTTGCTGACCCTTCGTGCTCACAGTTGCTATTTTAAGTTTTTGCTGCAGGTGATGATCTTTTTTAGGAAGGGTTCACCGGTGAGGCGTTGTCCCTGTCGGGGTACACGGTTGAGTGGGAACTTGCACGCCATCGTGATGTGTTATGGGTGCTGCTAGTGTGATTCTGTTCATGGGCTGAACAAAATGACTTTTGCATAGCTTAGGTTTGAGTGTCGAGGGCTATGAACTTATCTTCCGATGTAGTGTATTTAAATGTATATTATTTGTAAAAGACAAAGCTTGTATAATACTATGTTGTTTTATGTAATATGATGTACCTTTTCTGTGTGCTATTGGGTGTCGCATCGCACGACACCACCCAATTGCGATTTCTGGAATGTCGGGACTCCGGTCCCCACAGTATGGTATCAGAGCCATATTGGGAATAGCACACTTGAAAAAGATCGTATTACGAGAAAATTTAGTTTTACGGTGAGGAGTCGATAGTAGCCCACATAAGGACTATTATTAGCTTAGTTACTTAGGGTGGCAAAGCTAACCTATGTGTTATTTTATTCTATAACGATGCTCCCACGTCAGGTAAGAGGTAAAGTATGCCACCGCAAGCGGATCAATTGCGGTAAGCTCACCATGCGAGAGGTAGCATGTGATGGTTTTTGTGGCTTAGCACGGAAAGTCAATATGAGTATCTGAAACTCTTCATGTTTCTGAGAACATATGACACACGATACCCCAACATGCTTCAAAATTCGTGGGAACCCCCGTCGGATGGGACATAACCCGATGCACCTCCTACTGGTGCAGCATTATGCAAAGACATGGGACCCCTTCGGGTGGTAGAAAACCCGGTCATGTACCTCGAGACGTGGCTTAGGTCGGGGTGTCCCGTATGGAGTGATACGGGGCGAATGCTTTTACTTTCATATATATTATTGTGACTGCCTGAAATGATCGCCTGTGCGGGTTGTGCCGTACGACACCATAATGAGTGTTTTGTAAATTGAGTGTCTTATGCAGCTGCACTGACCGTGTCATTGTATTTCGCTTAGAAATCATTTGTGAGTGAACGTCATTAAGGCCACCGTTGAGACGTATGCCGGAATACCGGCTTAGAGTTTTCACTTTTGTGAGGCATGTAGTACCGACATATATCCCATTGATGCATTAACATCCTTGCCAAAAAATGGAACTGAGGAGATGTAAAAATACTTATATTAGCTATCGAGCTCTGATTTTAAACTAAGTTTTCAAAATTGGAGTAGGTTTTGAAGTCACAGATTCAAAAATAGAGTGTTCTGTTTCTGCAAGGAAAAGACATGACTTTGAGAAACCATATCTGCCAGCAAAAAACTCCAATGAAGGTGTATATTACATGGATGAAAATTTTGGTAAGTCCTTTAAAACCTTTATGTTCAACTCCAGAACTGAATTCACTTCTAACCTGTTCAAAATTTCAAAGTTCCAAAATCTGCCAAACTGGACAGAAACTGGAACCCTCTCTGGACTCCTTACTGTTCTGACCATGTCTCCTTTCGAAAATTCGAACCAGGCCATGCAAGACAATTTTTGAATCCTTGTAGTTTGTATTAAAATTTTTTATTCTGTGGCTGTTGTAAATTGTGAAGTTTTATATCTGGAAATTGTGGCCCAAAATCAGGATAAACAAAGGAGATGCTGTCAAAATTTCCAGCAAAACTGTCAGGTTTACAATGCCCTATCTTCTCAACCAGAAACGATCTGGAGGCAGACCAATACTTTTTGGAAAGTGCTTGGAGTTTACTTCAACTTTGTAGTGCATCTCAACATCTGATTCTACCATTTACTGGGTTAAATTTGTGTTTGAGTACAAGCTGGTCAGTTTCTACAGAAACTTCATCGGTTTCGCATAATTTGGTCTTGTTATGAATCTGGTCCTCGATTTCACTTCGAGAAGCGTCATAACAGATCAGTTGTTGATACTCAACCATTTACCAGCAGAATTGAGAGTTTGACCCACTCAAACCTCATTTCTTTTTTTGACCATGTTTGTGTCATATTGAAGATAAGAAAGTGTATTCGCACGATAACGCGCATAACGTCCCGTCGCGACCAACGATAGTCGAAATGAACTTCGATCCATGGAGTTCATTATTTTGGAACTCGCTATTGTAACATTGGTTCAGGGATAATGTATTTTGTGTAAAGTATATACTTTATCAATATATGTTACCGTTATACAAGTTTGGTTATTAATACGCACACTATTGATTTAACACTGAGTGATCTTACAATATCACATCTCATGGTGGATTCATGGTTGTGAATGCAGAATGGTTCGCACCCGTAACACGCTCGAGATCGGTGGCGCGAGCCAGGGAGGTGATGATTTCTAACAGCGGAGAACTCAAGATCAGCGACAACCGACACCGCCACCGCCACCTCCTCCTCCGCTTACCTTGGCGGATGTGCTTGCAGCTATGGTGGGTTCACATGATGAGCAGACCGAGCTTCTGCAAACCCTCGTGCAGAATACGTTCGTCAATGGGGGCGTCCAGACGGAGGCAATCATCAGCATCAACACACCACCTACTCGGATTTTTTGGCGACTCATCCACCGGTCTTCACGGAGGCTGATGAACCTCTTGAGGCAGACAACTGGCTCCGCACTACTGAAGCATCAGGTTGCTCCAATGCACCGAAAAACAGAAGGCGCTCTTTGCGGCGCAACAGCTTCATGGCTCCGCTGGTGCATGGTGGGAGAATTACGTCGCCTCTCTGCTAGCTGATCACGCCGTGATATGGACGGAGTTCCGCGAGGCGTTCCGCTCCTATCACATACCTCCCGAGATTATGAAGAGAAAGCTTCAAGAATTTCTTGAACTCAAGCAAGGCGGGAGGAGTGCGAGTACTTCAAGGCTTTCAATCACTTGGCGCAATATGCGCCGGATCATGTGAACACTGAAGAAATGAAACGGGACTGCTTCTATTGAGGCTTGAATGCAATGATGAAGGACAAGCTCGCTTTGTTCAATCGCGGCACGTTCAATGATTTTGTCAACACGATGATTCTTCCAGAGGATGCAACACACGAGTTGGTTACTGAGAATAAGAGAAGTGCTCCGCAGGACAGCAGTGGTGGAGCTCCACAAAAATACCGAATGGTGTACCGATCACCGTCCGGTCTAAGGTGGCAGCCACCAGCATGACCGCCGATGTTCCGTGGCCGCCCGTTCAACGAACCAAGTTTCCAACCACCCCTACCACAGAAGCAACAGCAGCATCAACAGAGGATGATACCTCATGCACCCCCATAACAGCAGCGTGCACCGGGTTTCCGTCCCCCAGCCTATAGTTGTCCGGCACAATACACGTGCTACAACTGTGGACGTGTCGGACATATTTCCTACAACTATCCGGACAAGAAAACCAGCGCAAAAGCATCGTATCAGGGTGCTAATTAACCCCGCAACCATCCCAAGAAACCAAATCCCTAACCCGGCAACGTCCACCACATCGCCATTGAAGACGTACCAGAAGGCGAACCCGTACTCGCGGGTACGTTCACTCACATCGATCACCCATTATCATACTTTTTGACTCAGGAGCCACCCACAATTTCATTAGTAGTTCATATGTTGTCAGGCACCAACTACAAATATTTCCTACTAAATATCCATACGTGATTAGTTCACCGGGTGGGAAAATATCAGCTCATAGTATAATTCCTAAAGCACCACTATGCATGGGTGGAAAAATATATCCAACCACTCTCATTGTCTTAGATGACCAAAAGATCGATGTCATTCTAGGTATGTCGTGGTTACATCACCATGGTGCTGTTTTGGACATCATCCCTCGAACCATCCATTTGGATTCTCTACTACACAGTCCACATACTCTCATTCTTGATCGACCCGTTTAAGAAATTGCAGCAGCGTACCACTCTGAATCCATTAAGTTGGAAGACATTCCAGTGGTCAATGAATACCCCGATGTGTTTCCCGATGATCTACCGGGTATGCTGCCGGAACGTGATATCGAGATCAAGATTGAACTTGCACTGGAAACCACACCGATCTCTCAAAGACCTTATCAAACGGCGCCCAATGAGCTAGCTGAATTAAAGGAACATCTAAAGGAACTGCCGGACAAAGGTTTTATTCGCCCAGGCACATCACCTCGGGGCTGCTCCGCGCTGTTTGTTAAGAAGAAGAATGAAACGTTACAGTTATGTGTGGACTATCGTCCGCTAAATGTCGTTACTATCAAGAACAAGTATCAACTAACTCACATCGACATTCCCTTCGATCAATTAGTAGGTGCTAAGGTATTTTCCAAGATGGATCTTCGGTCCGGATATCATCAAATCAAAATTCGGACGGAAGATATACCGAAGACGGCATTCTCAACGCGATATGGACTATATGAATATCTCGTTATGTCATTTTGTCTTACCAATGCTCCGGCCCACTTTATGTACCTTATGAACTCAGTGTTCATGCCGGAATTGGACAAGTTCATTGTGGTCTTCATCGATGACATCTTGGTTTATGCCAAATCGGAGGGAGAACACATCAACACTTGCATATCGTGCTCTTACGATTGCGAGACAATAAGCTCTATGCAAAATTCAGCCAGTGTGAATTTAGGATCAGTCAAGTGCCATTCTTGGGACACATTATTTCAGCTGAGGACATTGTTGTGGACCCAAGTAAAATTGTTCAAGTGCTGAAATGGCAATCTCCAAAGTTCGTACATAAAGTCTGAAGCTTCATTGGTTTAGCGGGATATTATCAAAGGTTCATCCTAAACTTCTCAAAAATTGCTAAACCAATGACGGTGCTGTTGAAAAAAGGTACCAAATATATTTGGAGTGAAGCATGTGAGAAGGCTTTTTAAAAACTGGTGAAGCATCTCACAACAGACCCGATTTTAGCTCAACCAAATACGACAAAACCATTCGATGTTTATTGTGATGCATCCGGCATCGGTCTTGGCTGCGTTCTTATGCAAGAAGGACGTGTGGTCGCTTATGGATCATGGCAGCTCTGCAATCATGAACAGAACTATCCTACTCACGACTTGGAGCTCGCTACCGTGGTGCTTGCTCTAAAAATGTGGAGGCATTATTTGCTTGGAAATCTGTTTTACCTCTACACCGACCACAAAAGTTTGAAATATATCTTCATTCAGAAGGAGCTGAACATGAGGCAATGAAGATGGATAGAATTGATCAAGGATTATGAGATTGAGATTGAGATTCATTATCATCCCGACAAAGCTAATGTGGTTGCCGATGCACTTAGCCACAAATCTCATGTCAATAATTTGACCATCATGCCTATGGAAGAAGAAGAATCGAGTCTATACATAGTTCCATATGGAGCTTTATACAATCTTGCCCTCATTCCCGCAATCCGAGATGAGATTATTGAAGCTCAAAAGAAGGACAAGGGTATGTCTCACATATTCAAGAGAATGGACAGCGGTGAGATGAAGTGCTTTCAAAGAGATGAACATGGTACTCTTTGGTTCAAGAATCAGATTGTAGTGCCCCGTGACGTGGACCTTCGAAAGAAAATCTTAGACGAGGCTCACTTGTCCAAATATTCTATTCATCCGGGCAGCAATATGTATCAAGACTTGAAGACTAAGTTTTGGTGGACACGGATGAAGCGTGAGATTGCTAAGTACGTATCCGAGTGTGATACATGTCGGCGAGTGAAGGCCGGCCATATGAAGAAAGCAGGACAGCTGCAACCACTGAATATTCCGGCATGGAAATGGGAGGATGTGAGTATGGATTTCATCGTCGGATTGCCACTCACATTCTGGAAGCATGATTCGATTTGGGTGATAGTCGATTGACTAACCAAGTCAGCACATTTCATTCCGATAAATGTCGGATTCAATGCAAAGAAATATGTGGAGTTGTACATATCAAGAATCGTGTGCCTACACGGCATTCCTCGCACGATTATTTCAGATCGAGGCTCACTGTTTGTTGCTTGTTTGTAGGAGCAGCTGCATGCCTCGTTGGTACTAAACTGATTAGAAGCTTTGCCTATCACCTGCAGACCGATGGACAAACTGAGCAGGTGAATCAAGTACCTGAGGACATGTTGCGAGCATGTGCCATCCACCATGGTAAAAATTGGGATGATCATTTATCATCGGCAGAATTCTCGTACAACAATGGTTATCAAGGGAGTATCAAGATGGCATCATATGAAGCTCTCTACGGCCAAAAATGCCGCACACCGCTCAATTTGTGCGAGTCCACTGAAAGAGTGACATTCTGTAGCACCCATCATTTCATGTATAAAAATTTGCTCAAACCCTTGATCATTGTTGTATGCATTTTTGGGTGATTTTTGATGTTCAAACGAGTAGCATCCGTTTAAAATTTGAATTTGAATTCAAATCAAAAGAAAAGAAAGGAAAAAGAAAAAGAAAAAGGAAATAAAACCCTCCCTGGGCCGATTTCCCTCCCCCTGGCCCAATTCCCTTCCCCCTCCTGCGGCCCAGCTGAACCCCCCCCCCCACCCTCTTCTCTCTATGCGCCGTGGACCCCGCCTGTCGGCGCCTCCCCCTTTCCCTCCTCTCTCCCGCTGCCACCCCGGGCCACCTGTCATCCCCAACCCCCAGTAACTGCCACCCTTTTTCCCTCCCGCGCCACGCCGCGCCCACGTCGAACCCCCCCTGCAACCGCCGTTCCACGCACGAATTAACCCTGGGAAACCTCCCCTCGCGTGCGCCTGCAACCGCCGCGCTCCCCTCTGCTATAAACTCCCCCTCTCTCCCTCATTTTCCCCTTCCCGCGCGCAAACCCTAGCCCACCGTCGTTCTCGGTAAGCCCCACACGTTCCCGACTAACCGGCGATCAACGCACCCCTCTCTCCCCTCTGACCTCTTCGCTGTATCGCCAGGAACACGCCGGACACGTTGGAGCGAAGAGATCGCCGGGGATTTGCCCATCTCGACGAGCACCAATGCACCGCCGCCATTCCTCGTCGCCGACCATCCTCCGACCAATTTCAAGCCTAGCTACTCCCCTAGGTAAGTTCCCCTACTCCTCCTCTCTCGTTCCATGCATGTAGCGCGTAGAATTGATGTAAGATTCGCCGTTTGGGCCAACTCCAGCGAGGTCCGCCGTCGCGGACTCCAGCGCCGCCGCGCCGTGCGTCGCCGACGTTGCCAGAGGCGACGTGGCCGCATCCCTGCCGTCGGTTTCGACCGAACGGCTACGATTAGATCATCGTAACGGTTCGGCCGTTAAAATCCCACACGTCCAATTCAAATCCAACGGCCCACATTCAATTCAGTTTTCCCGCCTTCGGTTATTCACCCATGCCCCTGGAATCTTGCGGGCTAACCCCTGTACCTGGCTGGAATTCAAATCTAGCCCCCAGAATTCACAGTCTAGCCCCTGGACTTTCTCGAATTGGTTTAAATCATTTAAATAGTCAATTTAACCCCTGGAAATTTATAGAATTGTAGATTTAGCCCTTGTATAGTGCAGTAATCTTATTTTCCAGTCCCTGGACTTTTATTTATTTGTTAAATATTGTTTATAAGTGTATTTAATGTGTAGAAAATAGATAAAAATGGTAATTAAGTGTAGAAATGCTAGGAAAAATTGGTATAAATTATTTTATGCTGTGAATAAATTGTAGAGTTCATTTGAAATATATTTTGTCCATGGAATATTTATTATAAATGTTTAAAAATACATTTTGGCCATAGAAAATCCAATAAAAATGGTTTTAGGCTATAATTAAATCCCAAAAATGTAGGATAAATCTAAAATGCACACTTTGGCCATGTTAAGTAATAAATACTTCGTAGGGACGCATTAGTATAGGATTTTATGCTTATGTGTGTGTTGTGATGCATTGTTTTGTGTGCCCTTTACTTATTTAGCTTTATTCTATTCTTGCCATGCTTGGGTATATATCTAGAGTCGTACTACGACCCTAATCTTAACCTCCAAGACCAGGACTTCGCCAACACTCAAGTCTTCAATGAAGGCAAGTGCCCTTGACCATTTTGCTCCAGTTCTAGGGATTTAGATAGATGCATGCTAATTAAATTGATGTCCTACTTCATGTTTACATGCCTTGTTCCATATAATTCCTTGTTACCTGAAATGGGTTGGGAAGTAGATAGGTCATAGTTATGCTTAGCCATGCTTAAATATTGGGATTGGGATTTCATACAATTGTGCTACATTAAACTTTATGGTTACTTGAACTTGTGGTGATTACACTATTGTAGTGGATAGGAATCTGGTGGTTGGTTAGTATTGGTATGGTGCAGTTTGCACGAGACCCAGGATTGGGGTTTGTTACCACAAGATTCTAAGGACCGGTTTATGGAGGAAGCCACTAAGCTTTATAGTACCACCACGAGACTGAGATGGGGCAGCATGGTTAATTAATTAGTTTTCTCCCGATGAAATGCTAGTGGTTGGATGGTGCGGGGAATGATGCGGGTGATCTGCTCTGGGATCCGCAAGGCTCAAGAGGGGGCTCTGGGGTGGAGGGTTACTCTGAGAATCCCCAGTGGTGGAAACCTTAGAGGGCTAGCACTAGTCGGGAGTACCTTTGTAAAGACCATGTAGTGATCTCCGGGCCACACACCTACGGAAGTGTGAAATGTGGTTGATCACCACGGGCTACATGGAGGTTTACTCAAGTCCACCTGGCAACAGGGGATGAAATCACTGCTTGTAGGGAAAGGGTACACTCTCTGCAGAGATTTGGCAAAACTGTCATGACAGCCGTGCTCACGGACAAGAGCGGCTTGGGGCCAGTTCATAATTAGTTTATGGTTGGGGAAATGGTGGTTAATTATGATTCAAGTTACATTCATTATCAGTACTCATGTGTTGATTACTTCTTGAATTATGATATTGATAAATAAAAGCTAAGGTTAGGTTCTAAGCATAGTGCTAAGCCATAATTGGCCTTCCCTTTTGCTTAAGCCAACCATGTCATCTCTTCCCGCACTTGCTGAGTACTCTATGTACTCAAGCGTTTAATTCTCCTTTAGAATATGAAGAAGAAGAAGCGGCACCGGAGGACTTCTTCGTCAATCCGGAGGACTTGGTCTAGGCTGGCGACCTCACGCGCAACGGCTGCCTGTGGAGTTGGAGCTGCTCTTACCTATTAGCCTTCTGCTGTAGTTTGAACTTTGTTAACCTTGTTGTTGATGTTAATAGTTGTGGTGTGTATGTGTAGACCTTCGGGTCATACTGTAAGACTATTTATGTATTCGAACATGGCAATGTAATGATATTTCACTTTCGTCGACGCATGTACGATTCAACTGATCCTGGCGTACATGTGATTAGCGTCTGTTCATCTTTACGATGACCGGGCGTGACAAAGTGGTATCAGAGCCGTGTTGCCCGTAGGACGCAAGCCTAGTTAGAAATGGCCGAAAATTAAGGACTATACTATTTTCTTATAAAATAGTATTTCCAAAATTTTGTGCTCTCTATCTCAAACCTTGTGCTTCTTATCTTGCTGTACTTACTGTTTTATTCTAACTTAATTTATTGATTATTGATCTCACTCTCTTCTTTTCAAATGTTTGTAGATGGCGCGAACCAAGCAGACAGCTCGTAAGTCGACTGGGGGTCGTGTTCCTCACCACGCCCTAGCCAGTCGCTCCGCACCTCACACCCCCAGGAGGGAGACGACGCTGTTCTCCACTGGGAGCGCTGCTTCGAGGATGCGTGTCCGTCTTCGCTCTCTTCTTCGTGCTGCGGGGTACCGTGAGTACCGTGTTCGCCTGGTCTACCATACCACTAGGGTCTTTGCACCCTATACTGGTGGACTGGAGTGGACTTCTCAGCTGGCCGTCTACTACGACTCGGAGCTGCTGCACTCACACTTCTCTCCGGCCTGGAGGAGCTCCCAGCGTGCGGCTGAGGAGGACGCCACGTGGGAGGTGACTACCTACTGGAGCCACGCCCACAGGTTCCTTCTTGGGTGCACGGACCACGCGTACACCCCTCAGCGCCCTATGGCACGACCGCCTTCACTGGATGTGACGTCGAGGGGCCCTTGACTCACCCTCAGTGCGAGAGGCTGGTGGACGACGTTGTGGAGTTGTCTTCGCGACTCCAGCGTTGTCAGCAGGAGCTTCAGGACAGCAAGGACCTGGTTGACCGCTACGAGCGACTTCGCAGACGCTACGCGAGGATCACTACAACTGATCCTAACTCTCCTCAATACGCTTCGGACGTGGAGCCTTGGGACCCGAACTCTCCTGATCATCGCATGAACTCCCCCCAGGAATCAAGAGAGGACTCATAAGAAGAAGACCCGGAGATGGAGGTTGAGGAGAACTCTGATGGGTAGGAGTGGACTTGCTTTCCCATTGGACGACTCAGGACAGTTATCCTTAGTGTGTAGGAGCGTGTAGTTGCGCCCTCTTTAGTCTTGAGTTGTGTTATTTATGTTGTTATGCTAGTAGTTTGCTTTATGTTGTGTGTGTGTGCGACATGAGTTGTGGAATGCTTCGGCATCCTGTCCACATCCATGTCATTTGTATATAGGCTTGTTAGTGTGTCGTGCGAGTTGTGGAATGCATTAGCATCTTGTCCACATCCGCACTAGTGGGTTAATGAATTTGCTTGCTTTATATATATATATGTTTCCCTTGATGCATGTAGTTGGGACCGTTTGCCATAGCGTACCTTCTATATCTCATCTATTGTCCTAAAGTTTCAATTATTCCCTACACAGATGTCTGGAAGAGGTAGAGGTAGAGGTCGTGGAAGGGGCGCTGTGCCCCAAGATGAAGGACTTGGAGGTGTGCCAGGATGGAATGGTAGGGGTGCCCGAGGGGCCCCAGCCGCGCAACAAATGCAGCAGATGATGGCCATCCAAACCCAGCTGCTTAACAACCTTACACAGATTGTCACCAACTTGCAACAAGCCCCACCCCCACCACCACCAAATTACAACCTTCCGCTACCCCCACCTTTTCCACCTAGGTCCTTCCTTAGGGACTTCCTGAACACTCATCCACCCACTTTTGCCACGGTCACCGAACCCATGGATGCCGATGATTGGCTCCATACCATTGAAAGCAAGCTGAGGCTCATCCACTGTGAAGGAAGGGAGAAAGTACTATTAGCCTCCCATCAACTCCAAGGACCGGCAGCCGACTGGTGGACTGCCTTTACTGAAGCTCACCGGGACCCAGAAAACATTACCTGGGAAGAATTCAGGACCAACTTCCGCAATCACTTTGTGCCAGAAGGAGAAATACAAGCAAGATGTGAAGAGTTCCTGATGTTAAAGCAAGGCCGTATGACTGTGAGGGCCTATTTGAATGCATTCACCCAGTTGTCCCGCTATGCTCCAACCGATGTGGATACTGACTCCAAGAAACAATTCCGCTTCAAGAATGGATTGGACAAGGAGTTAAAGTTCGCCATGTCTTCCAGCGACTACGGCGACATTCAGAAGCTGGTTGACAAAGCTTTTGAAGTGGAAAGGACTAAAAAGGAATTGGATGATGAGGAAAGAAAAAGGAAGTTGACTATGGCACATGCCTCTAGCAGCAATGTGCGCCCCCGTCTTAACCCTCCGCCTGCAAGCCAAATGACTCACCCCATGAACTACTCGGGACAGAGGTTTCCGAACTCCAACTACAGGCCACCCACTCCCTACAACCAGCAAATGCGCCAGCAGCAGCAACAGCAGCAGCCACCACGCCAGCCAATGCAACCCCCACGTCAGCAGATGCAGCCACCCCGCCCTTCAGCTCCAGCTAACCGTCCAAATGGCCAACCCCCAAGAAACCAATCAGGAGGCAACAAGGGCCCAAATAATGTTGCGGGAGTACAATGTTACAAGTGCGAAGAATGGGGACACTATGCCAGCAGTTGTCCAAAGAAGCAACAAAACCCAACTGGTCGTGTCAACCATGTGACTCTGGAGCAAGCACAGGAAGCGCCTGATGTGGTGATCGGTATGTTTTCTGTTAACTCCCACCCCGCCACCATATTGTTTGATTCGGGTGCTACACATTCATTTATATCCAAGGATTTCATAAAGAAGCATGACATGGTAGTTACATTCTTGAATGGGCCATTATTGATAAACTCTCCTGGAGGAGAGATGGTGGCAAGGCATCTATGCCGAAAAGTGAGTATAAACATAAGGGGGGTAGTCTTTTGGGCCAACCTAATAGTGTTGGACTCACAAGGATTAGATATCATTCTGGGAATGGACTGGTTGACGAAGAATCAAGGAGTAATTCATTGTGCAACTAGAACTGTCTGCTTAACACACCCGGATGGCACTACAGTGGAGTTCAAACCAGATCAGACACAAGAGGCAGTAGTACAACTCAATCATCTTGAGAGTACCAAAGACATCAGGATTGTGAAGGAATTTCCGGATGTATTCCCAGATGACTTACCAGGTATGCCCCCTAACCGAGAGATTGAATTTGTCATTGAATTAGTACCTGGAACGGCCCCAATATATAAGAGGCCATATAGAATGGATGCTAAACAATTAGCTGAACTAAAGGATCATATTGAGGAGTTATTGGCAAAAGGATATATTCGCCCTAGATCATCGCCTTGGGGAGCACCAGTTATATTTGTACCTAAGAAGGATGGAACTCAAAGATTGTGTGTGTACTACCGTGCCTTAAATGAGGTAACAATCAAGAATAAATATCCACTACCAAGGATTGAAGATTTGATTGATCAGTTGAGAGGAGCATGTGTGTTCTCCAAGATTGATCTTCGTTCGGGCTACCATCAACTGAAGATTAGACCGTCAGATATTCCCAAGACGACATTTGTCTCTCGATATGGATTATATGAGTATACAGTTATGTCGTTTGGATTGACCAATGCTCCGGCATATTTTATGTATCTTATGAACAAGGTATTCATGGAGTACTTGGACAAGTTTGTAGTGGTATTCATCGATGACATACTTATCTACTCCAAGACTGAAGAAGAGCATGAGGAGCACCTCAGGATGGCTCTACAGAAGCTTCGCCAACATCAACTGTATGCCAAACTTAGTAAGTGTGAGTTTTGGCTAAAGGAGGTATCATTTTTGGGACATGTCATATCCGAAGGAGGTATAGCAGTGGACACAGGCAAAGTGGCCGATGTCCTTAAATGGGAAACACCCGAGAGTGTGCATGATATACGAAGATTCTTAGGTATGGCTGGTTACTACCGTCGATTCATCGAGGGATTTTCAAATATCTCTCGACCACTAACCAAGTTGCTTGAGAAAGGAGTTGCTTTCAATTGGACCCCCGAATGTGAAGTAAGCTTCGCCGAGTTGAAGAAGAGGTTAACCAGTGCACCGGTATTGGTGATGCCTGGTATGAAGAAGGAGTTTGTGGTCTATTGTGATGCATCTGGTCATGGTTTAGGATGTGTCTTAATGCAAGGAGGACATGTTGTGGCCTATGCTTCAAGACAGCTTCGGAAACATGAGAGGAACTATCCAACACATGATTTAGAATTGGCAGCTGTTGTTCATGCATTGAAGATATGGAGACACTACTTAATGGGAAAAAGGACTGAGATATACACAGATCACAAGAGCTTGAAATACATATTCACACAACCGGATCTTAATCTCAGGCAACGTCGTTGGTTGGAGTTAATAAATGATTTTGATGTGGGAATCAACTACCATCCAGGCAAGGCTAATGTGGTCGCCGATGCTCTAAGTAGGAAGGGACAAAACAATAACTTGTCAGTACAAGCTCTTCAACCCCAATTATGTGAAGAGTTTGCAAGGTTAAACCTATGTCTAGTGTCTAGCACTGAAGCAGTTGCTATGGAAGTGGACTCAACCCTTGAACGTGATATACGAGAAGGACAAAAGAATGATGAAAAGGTCAAGGAGATCAAGCAGTTGATGAAGAAAGGGAAAGCACCGAACTTTAGAGAAGACGAACAAGGAACCTTATGGCTTGGAAAGAGGATTTGTGTCCCAGATATCAAGGAGATTAAAGAGCTGATACTAAGAGAAGCTCATGACTCATCTTACTCTATTCATCCCGGAAGCACAAAGATGTATCAAGACCTTAAAGATCGATATTGGTGGCATGGAATGAAACGGGATGTAGCGGAATATGTGGCCATATGTGATACATGTCAATTGATTAAGGCGGAACATCAAAGACCGGCAGGGTTATTGCAACCAATCAAAGTGCCAGAATGGAAGTGGAAAGAAATTAGTATGGATTTCATTGTGGGACTGCCAAGAACACAGTCGGGATATGATTCTATATGGGTTATTGTGGACCGTTTGACTAAAGTTGCTCACTTTATTCCCGTGAAAGAAACATACAATGGCCCCAAGCTGGCGGAACTGTACATCTCCAGGATTGTATGCTTACATGGAGTTCCTAAGAAGATCATCTCAGACAGAGGCATCCAATTCAGCTCAAGATTCAGGCAGAAGTTGCATGAATCAATGGATACCCGTCTAAATTTTAGTTCGGCGTATCATCCTCAAACTGATGGTCAGACAGAACGCACCAACCAGATATTAGAAAACATGTTGAGAGCGTGTGCTTTAAAGAATAGCAAAAGTTGGGACAAGAATCTGCCATATGCCGAATTCTCTTACAACAACAATTATCAAGCCAGTTTGAAGATGTCTCCTTTTGAAGCATTGTATGGGCGAAAATGTAGGACACCGTTGTTTTGGAATCAAACTGGGGAAAGTCAAGTCTTTGGGCCCGACGTGTTACAAGAGGCTGAAAGGCAAGTACAAGAAATTCGGAAGAATCTAAAGGCAGCTCAAACAAGACAGAAGAGTTATGCGGATACTCGAAGACGTGATCTCACATTTGAAGTTGGTGACTACGTGTACTTGAAGGTGTCACCTATGAGAGGATTGAGAAGATTTAAAGTAAGAGGCAAGTTGTCACCCCGCTACATTGGTCCGTTCAAGATACTCGAAAGACGAGGAGAAGTGGCATATCAGCTTGAGCTTCCACCACACTTGTCAGATGTACATAATGTGTTCCATGTATCACAGCTTAAGAAGTGCTTAAGAGTGCCTGAAGAGCAATTGCCTATGGAAGCAGTGGATGTACAGGAAGACTTGTCTTATGTGGAGCAGTCTGTCAAGATACTTGAGACACTAGAAAAGGTCACAAGAAACAAAGTCATTCGCATGTGTAAAGTGCAATGGAGACATCATTCAGAGGCAGAAGCAACATGGGAAAGAGAAGAAGACCTCAAGGCAGATTTCCCTCATCTATTCTCTTAGGACGTCCGAATCTCGAGGGCGAGATTCCTTTTAAGGGGGGTAGAGTTGTAACACCCATCATTTCATGTATAAAAATTTGCTCAAACCCTTGATCATTGTTGTATGCATTTTTGGGTGATTTTTGATGTTCAAACGAGTAACATCCGTTTAAAATTTGAATTTGAATTCAAATCAAAAGAAAAGAAAGGAAAAAGAAAAAGAAAAAGGAAATAAAACCCTCCCTGGGCCGATTTCCCTCCCCCTGGCCCAATTCCCTTCCCCCTCCTGCGGCCCAGCCGAGCCCCCCCCCCCCCACCTCTTCTCTCTCTGCGCTGTGGACCCCGCCTGTCGGCGCCTCCCCCTTTCCCTCCTCGCTCCCGCTGCCACCCCGGGGCCACCTGTCATCCCCAACCCCCAGTAACCGCCACCCTTTTTCCCTCCCGCGCCACGCCGCGCCCACGTCGAACCCCCCTGCAACTGCCGTTCCACGCACGAATTAACCCGGGGAAACCTCCCCTCGCGTGCGCCTGCAACCGCCGCGCTCCCCTCTGCTACAAACTCCCCCTCTCTCCCTCATTTTCCCCTTCCCCGCGCGCAAACCCTAGCCCACCGTCGTTCTCGGTAAGCCCCACACGTTCCTGACTAACCGGCGATCACCCCACCCCTCTCTCCCCTCTGACCTCTTCGTCGTATCGCCAGGAACACGCCGAACACATTGGAGCGAAGAGATCACTGGGGATTTGCCCATCTCGACGAGCACCGACGCCACCGCCGCCATTCCTCGTCGCCGACCATCCTCCGACCAATTTCAAGCCTAGCTACTCCCCTAGGTAAGTTCCCCTACTCCTCCTCTCTCGTTCCATGCATGTAGCGCGTAGAATTGACGTAAGATTCGCCGTTTGGGCCAACTCCGGCGAGGTCCGCCGCCGTGGACTCCAGCGCCGCTGCGCCGTGCGTCGCCGACGTTGCCAGAGGCGACGTGGCCGCATCCCTGCCGTCGGTTTTGACCGAATGGCTACAAATAGATCATCGTAACGGTTCGGCCATTAAAATCCCACGCGTCCAATTCAAATCCAGCGGCCCACATTCAATTCAGTTTTCCCGCCTTCGGTTATTCACCCGGGCCCCTGGAATCTTGCGGGCTGACCCCTGTACCTGGCTAGAATTCAAATCTAGCCCCCAGAATTCACAGTCTAGCCCCTAGACTTTCTAGAATTGGTTTAAATCGTCAATTTAACCCCTGGAAATTTATAGAATTGTAGATTTAGCCCCTGTACAGTGTAGTAATCTTATTTTCCAGTCCCTGGACTTTTATTTATTTGTTAAATATTGTTTATAGGTGTATTTAATGTGTAGAAAGTAGATAAAAATGGTAATTAAGTGTAGAAATGCTAGGAAAAATTGGTATAAATTATTTTATGCTATTAATAAATTGTAGAGTTCATTTGAAATATATTTTGTCCATGGAATATTTATTATAAATGTTTAAAAATACATTTTGGCCATAGAAAATCCAATAAAAATGGTTTTAGGCTATAATTAAATCCCAAAAATGTAGGATAAATCTAAAATGCACACTTTGGCCATGTTAAGTAATAAATACTTCGTAGGGACGCATTAGTATAGGATTTTATGCTTATGTGTGTGTTGTGATGCATTGTTTTGCGTGCCCTTTACTTATTTAGCTTTAGTCTATTCTTGCCATGCTTGGGTATATATCTAGAGTCGTACTACGACCCTAATCTTAACCTCCAAGACCAGGACTTCGCCAACACTCAAGTCTTCAACGAAGGCAAGTGCCCTTGACCATTTTGCTCCAGTTCTAGGGATTTAGATAGATGCATGATAATTAAATTGATGTCCTACTTCATGTTTACATGCCTTGTTCCATATAATTCCTTGTTACCTGAAATGGGTTGGGAAGTAGATAGGTCATAGTTATGCTTAGCCATGCTTAAATATTGGGATTGGGATTTCATACAATTGTGCTACATTAAACTTTATGGTTACTTGAACTTGTGGTGATTACACTATTGTAGTGGATAGGAATCTTGCGGTTGGTTAGTATTGGTATGGTGCAGTTTGCACGAGACCCGGGATTGGGGTTTGTTACCACCGGATTCTAAGGACCGGTTTATGGAGGAAGCCACTAAGCTTTATAGTACCACCACGAGACTGAGATGGGGCAGCATGGTTAATTAATTAGGTTTCTCCTGATGAAATGCTAGTGGTTGGATGGTGCGTGGAATGATGCGGGTGATCTGCTCTGGGATCCGCAAGGCTCAAGAGGGGGCTCTGGGGTGGAGGTTTACTCCGAGAATCCCAAGTGGTGGAAACCTTAGAGGGCTAGCACTAGTCGGGAGTACCTTTGTAAAGACCATATAGTGATCTCCGGGCCACACACCTACGGAAGTGTGAAATGTGGTTGATAACCACGGGCTACATGGAGGTTTACTCAAGTCCACCTGGCAACAGGGGATGAAATCAGTGCTTGTGGGGAAAGGGTACACTCTCTGCAGAGATTTGGCAAAACTGTCATGACAGCCGTGCTCACGGACAAGAGCGGCTTGGGGCCAGTTCATAATTAGTTTATGGTTGGGGAAATGGTGGTTAATTATGATTCAAGTTACATTCATTATCAGTACTCATGTGTTGATTACTTCTTGAATTATGATATTGATAAATAAAAGCTAAGGTTAGGTTCTAAGCATAGTGCTAAGCCATAATTGGCCTTCCCTTTTGCTTAAGCCAACCATGTCATCTCTTCCCGCACTTGCTGAGTACTCTATGTACTCAAGCGTTTAATTCTCCTTTAGAATATGAAGAAGAAGAAGCGGCACCGGAGGACTTCTTCGTCAATCCGGAGGACTTGGTCTAGGCTGGCGACCTCACGCGCAACGGCTGTCTGTGGAGTTGGAGCTGCTCTTACCTATTAGCCTTCTGCTGTAGTTTGAACTTTGTTAACCTTGTTGTTGATGTAAATAGTTGTGGTGTGTATGTGTAGACCTTCGGGTCATACTGTAAGACTATTTATGTATTCAAACATGGCAATGTAATGATATTTCACTTTCGTCGACGCATGTACGATTCAGCTGATCCTGGCGTACATGTGATTAGCGTCTGTTCATCTTTACGATGACCGGGCGTGACACATTCGGGATTGATCTAGTCAACGAAGCCGAGGAACAAGTTTGAATTATTCAAGAGAACTTGAGAGAGGCTCAATCTCGACAGAAGAATTATGCAGACAAGCGGCATCGCTCGCTGCAGTTGAATGTCGGGGATCACATATACCTACGTGTGTCTCCGATGAAAGGAATTCACCAGTTCGGAGTAAAAGGAAAGCTAGCTCCCCGGTTTATTGGTCCGTTTGCTATCACAGAGAAGTGCGGACCTATGGCTTATAGAGATTGGAATTGACGGCATCTCTCGCTGGTATCCACGATATTTTCCCCGTATCTCAGCTCCAGAAATGTCTCTAGTCCACAGCTGCAGTCCACATGGATGAAATCGGTGAGTTGCGACCGGATCTCACATACTCTGAACATCCAGTTCAGATTCTCAATGAGAACACTCGAACAACGCGGAACCACACGCTATGGTTCTATAGAGTGTTATGGAGAAACAGTACTGCTGAAGAAGCGACATGGGAATCCGAAGAATATTTCCGCTCCAACTATCCGGATTTCTTATCGTCTCATATCCGGTAATTTCTCTCATACTTTCGTCTCTTCATTGTAATCTCGGGACGAGATTCTTTTAAGGGGGAGGAATGTACAAGCCCTAATTTCCATAATGCAAACTTCTGTTAGGACTACATATTTTGAATGACAAAAGAAATAAAACGGAAATGAGAAAAACAAAATAATTCAAACTGCAAAAGAGGGAATTCAAAAAAATAAACTTAGTTACTGTTCAAATGAAGTTAACATGAAGATTTGAGTTGACCATTGGATTCCAAATATTTCAAATAGCCTCCCTGCAAACTTTCATAATTTCTGAAGCAAGTTATCTATTTAATTCAATAGCTAAATTGAATTCATCACAAATTCAATTTCAAGTTTGAATTCAAATGAAACTTTTTCAAATCAACAATCTGAATTCAGAATTAAATTCTCCATAATTAATCTAGCCTTCCCACAAATATCTAAAAAAACATTAGACTGAATTAGGTGTTAGAATTTATTGAGCAGGGATGTGGATGAGAGAGATCAAGTGGGACCCACCTGCCATTCTAAGAAGTGCCCTGTTCTTTCTTCCCAGGCGACAGCTCATAGCATGCAAATTGCCACAGAGCTGCTTGCCTACCTGCTTGCTTGAGGTCGCCTCTAGCTGCATAAAGCACTCTGAAGGCTCCTCCTTATCCCCCTCCAAACCCCTGAGTCGAGCACTTTTTCCTCTGTTGAAGTTCCAGGCGCCATTTTTGCTCCCCACCCGAGTTCTCCACTGTCCAGCCAAAATTGAGCCAAGGTACTCGGGTTTCATCATTTTTCTTTGTCTCTACTTCCTCACCAACGTCTTGCGCACCTGTATGATCAACCCCTTGTGCAGTTTGAGCCTCCCCAATGGTGGACAACATGATTTGCCGGCTGCCGTGCTCTGTTTTTCCGTGGCTGCCCTCTGCTCCCTCGACGCCCCAGCGATACAAGCTTTTTCTCACCTCAGTCCTTGAAGTAAAAAGGTGTGCAAATATCTTTGGAACGTGCTCGTAAAATTTCAGCCCATGCCATGGACCATAGCCCTCGTATTTCTATTTCTTCAGACGAGTTCTTTCTATGAACATAGCTAGGTCATCTCTTAAATTCCCTTTCTATGTGCAAGTATTCATTGTGTCTGTGAGCTTTGTTGCTCTAGAGGTACAGGCGCTTCACCTCGAAGAAGAACCATCGAGTTTCATCGAGTAATCAAGCCGGAATAGCATTTTTTAGAACCGCCAATTTTTCACCTCATCGGTTCATCATCGCCCACCTTGCTCCAAAGCTTTTCTCTCCTTCTTATGTCCAGAATTGTGTTTCCCATTGTTCCATGAAGCTTTCTGAAGTTTTCTCGTCTAAAATAATCCATCGTAGGGCCCGACCGATATGGCCGAAACCCTAGGTTCCGCCGTCGCCGTCGGGTGCACTTCTCTGGCCATCTATCGCCGTCGGGAGCGTCACCGTCTAGTTCCCCATCAATTTTCAGGTGGGGGCGGCGAGTCTAGGAGGCCAACATGCCCTAGGTTGGGCTGCGGCGAGGTGCCGGAGAGCGGCTTCCGTCGGGCGCCGCAAGGCGCGGCCGTGGCGCGAGGTAGACGAAGGCCGCGGGGCCCGACCGTCAGCCTCTGAGCGCGCGCCCCGGCTTAGCTGCGGCCTGGTGATCCAATTTGGCCACGCCGTTGTCTCTGTGGTCCCCGTGTGGCTTGAATGCAACTGGTCCATTTTAAACCATGGGGCCCACTGTTTAATTCAAAATTTTCTATTTAGATTTAATTCCAGATTTTGCTATAACTTTGAAAATCCATATCTCTTAACATACTTGTCCAAAAATTCCCAAATAAATTTTGTGGGAATCAGGATGATCTGTAATTTCAAGTGGTGCATTTGGATCTGTATGAAAATCCATAAATTATTCAAAATAATTCCATAAAACAAAATTCTATTGGAATTAATTACTGGTGCTCCATTCATTCAAAAATTCTCAAATGTGTTCACATCATTCCAAATAACTCCTTGAGTTCCATTAAAAGTTTCAGGTCCATTTGAGTTCATTTGAATAGTCAAATTGTGTTTCCAATCTCTATGTACCTAAAAATTCCAAAATGTTCAGAAACATTTCAGCAAATTGTCCAAATTTTTAAATCCAATATCTCACAGTAGAACGCTTTGAAAATTGTGAAACCAATTTTTTTGACTCACTCTTGACCTCCTATAAACAGAACACAAACTTTTGGCCATGTTAAAGTCCCAGATTGTCCATGAAAATTCTGGGAAGGGTTTATATACATTGAATTTTATACAACAGAGACTTCCATGAACTTAGCCTAATTTTGGCTAGAACCTCAACCATAGTGCCTAGTGCACTACATCAGAAAGGCTCATACGAGACGGGCCTGGACGAAGAAGGGAGACGAATAAACTGTGTGTCTCCGTCGTCGTGTCTCGCATTACACTGGCATGAGAGACGGGCTTTAAGGCGCATCGCCAAACGAACCAGGTGCGAGACACACTCAAAAGAAACACATCCACTACAGGAATATCGGTGGCTTACGTCGGCCAAAGCCGACGTAAGTAAGGCTTAAACCGACGTAAGTAACTTAATTACGTCGGTTTTCCCTTAATTACATCGGCTTTCAGCCGACATAGGCTTTTGGATGTAATTAAGGTGACTTACGTCGGCCACCGACGTATGTTACCTTAATTACGTCGGTCTGCAGAAGCCGACTTAAGTTAAGTGTCGAGATGGGCCTTGGGCTGGGCCGGAGGACTTACGTCGGCTTTGGCAAGCCGATGTAAGTAAAGTGCTGTAACTTACGTCGGCCAGGGCAAACCGACGTAAGTTAAGTGGTTTAACTTACGTCGGTATGGCCTGACCGACGTAAGTTAACCTGGGCTAACTTACGTCGGCTTTCCCATAGCCGACGTAAGTTAAGTTTTCGAATTTTTTTTAAAACAGAAACTGACTACCTCGCTCGATGGCGAGAACACAGAACAGACAAATAAGATATACACAGCATAACAGTTTCAATATATAGTTCAAAACATCAACAACAACACAATTTGCAAAATAAATTCCACCGGGCTACACGCTAACCCCTCCATTACCTCCGGGATCTTCTCGGCGTGTTCCGGATCCCTGTAAAAGAAACATAATCACTAGTAAGCATCAATGTCAACTCAGTGATAACATAAGAGGCCAAGAACATCAGTGACAAAAGAAGGAAGCATGATGTAGTTTCAAATGAAGTAATGTACTATATCACTAGTTAAATGGAAGCACTAGCCCTTTGTTAACTCTGTGAACACCAGTTTCGACATAAGAAGGAAACATCAGTGATAATCACTAGCCCTTTTGTTAAATGGAAGCACTGACAACTTATTCACTATATACTAATCATTTCTACCATGGTCAAAAACTACTAAAGCTTGATTAGATACACTTAACTTCCTCACCACTATAGGAATCAATATCTGACAAGTCATCATGATCTACCTCTATGTTGTACCTCCTTATCTCTCTATGTAAAATACTAAAATGGATACAACAATATTAAAGATAGTTTATCACCTGCTCCGGTGTCTACACGCTAGCCCCTCCACTGCCTCCGTGATCTCGACGCGTTTGGAACCCTGCAAAATAATCATAATTAGGATAAATTAGAAGTCCATAAAACAACTAGTCAATAGTGTGAGTAACACATTTGCTAAATTAAATGTGATGCAAGTAACTTCTTTAACATAATGAAAAGGGAATCAAACTCCTAGGTATAGACAATATTACCTGCTCCGGTGTCTGCTGCGGCGGAAGCGTAGGAATCTCGATGTCCTGACCGCTTTGTCGAGCAAGAGCCTGCCATTGCAAGATATTAGCAGATATATGTTATTAAGTGCTGTGAAATTTAACTACGGTACTTTAAATTACTTACCACCACAGTTGCTTGTATCTAGGCCATCATTAAGGCCGTCCTCTGCTGCTCCTCCCTTGCCTCCGCTCTCGTCCTCTCCAGCTCTGCCTAAGTTTGCGTCAGCGACTCCCTCATGGCCTGGAGCTCCAGCTGGGTCTGCGAGAGACGACCACTGGTCCCAACGGTCGAAGCCTGCGACGATGAAGCGTCTCTCAAAGGTCGCGTCGACCTCGAGTCGACAACTCCATCGAAAATGGCAAACCTGCAAAAGAATGAAAACACTAAGTAGAAGAAGATTAATTGAAAAAGAAATGAAACACACGAAGAACTCACCGTCTGTGGGCCTTCCTGCCTCCGCTTGTGTACGCGGCTTGGGGGTCGATCGATGCGCTTTCCCAATCGTAATCCGCATCGTGTATCTTCGCGACCTCCTGCGTGTACTTTGTCTACAAACAAATAAATCTTGTAAGCATGTCAATAATAGTATTAGTTATAATAAAATTGATGAATTTCAAAAACTTACCAGTCGGTCGGCTGCGACCTGACTACACTGCCCTGGCTGGGAAGGGTCACTTCCCTTGTGACCTCTTCCAAACCTGGGTCGGGGTCGGCTCATGACCCATCTCTCGCTCCTGTACATCTGTGTTAGTGATATAAATAATATATTAGGAACACATAAATAAAATAAAAAGGTACTTACCATGCGTTTAGCCAAACGCATGTAGCCGTCGCCGCCATAGTTGTGCTTGCCCTCGGACCCCATGCGGCACTATCTAGCCTTCGTGGACTTGTTGATAAAAGCGTCGCTAGCCCAGTACGGACAGAGAGCTAAGTACGCCTCGATTTACCTTGTAACCAGGAAATACTAACCTGCACATATTTCATTTTCATCAACGCGGTTAACATACGTAGATATTGTAAATATTTAACAATATTAAAAACTTACCTCCGCGTACTGCTCCTCTGTCAAGTAGGAGTCCGAGTCCTTCCTAAAGACACCCCTTTGCTGCTCCTGCTCCTGCTCCCGGGGGTGCCACTTTTAGTACGCATTGACAGCCTGAGTCCGGGCGTACAACAACGCCGCCGTCGTGAGCTTCCGAGCGTTGTAATGGAACACGCGTCTCGCGTGGTCCTCCATGCCCGGTTCCTCTACTTGGTACCTCAGCTTTAAGCAAACAAATATTTAAGTGATATGCAATTAAGAATTCAAACGAGTTGAAAAAACGAAACAGTTAAACTTACCATAAAATCGTGCCACACGGCTCCCTGAACTGTGCCGTGCACCGGGTGAGAGACCCGAGCATAGTCATCCCACGACAGGGCAGGAAAACCGTCAATTACACCGGGGTAGTGCAACTTGACGATAGCACCGAGGACACTATTAACCTGCCTGTGGTGCTTCTCGGCCCCCCGTGAACGAGAAGTCATACCAACATCTACAAAATATATTAAATCATTAAGTAAAGGAAAACAACATCTAATATTTAATATACTATATACAGTATTTATACCTGTCTCCAACGGGACGGATCGTGGTCCGCTGAGTAGTAACCGGAGGAGGAGCCGCAAAGTGGGTCCTCCTCGTCTGTCGCCTCTGCTGCGACGCTGCCGCGTCCTGTGACCCTGAAGGCTCTGCGGACCCCCCGGAGCCTCCAGGAAGGCTAGTGGTAGAGGGCTGCCCAGGGAGTCTAGCGCTAGCCGGCTCCGAAGGGAGGCTAGCGCTAGCCGGCTCCGAAGGGAGGCTAGCGCTAGAGGGCCCCCTAGCCTCTGAGTAGGGCTCCTGTAGCGGCCCCCTAGCCTCTGACTCTGACTCAGAAGTCTCTGAGTCAGACTGCACAAAAGGAATGACTTTATTAATAATTAATAACAATTGCAATTTCAAAAATAACTTTATTGTAACTAAAGTTTACCTCTGGCCGCTGAAAGCACACGACAGCTGAGGGTGGAGCGTGTGCCAGAAAGAGCTCACGTCGGCTAGAAAGGAACGAGCTCCCTGAGCAAGGGTCTGCTGGCGGCTCAAACCCTCTCACTGGCTTCCCCTTCCCCTTCCCCTTTGACAACATCCTATTACAAGGAATAAATGATTAATATGCAAAGATAATATACAAAATTAATGTTAAATTAGTGAATAAAATGTTACTTCAAAATTCATCAACATCACGATCATGCACCCCACTCCTTAAACCAGCCCATCGATCTTCTACTTGCGAATATCTTCAGTTTCTGATTCTGATTCAGTTTCCGCTTCCGTGCCAGCCTCGATATCTTGAGCGTCTCCAACTAAGTTATCGAGTCCTACACCGGGCTCGACTGAGAAGGAGTCTGGCAACTCTTCCTCTTGGTAGACAAAATCAACCTCAGCTTCGTCGTGATAATCATCATCTCCTGGAGCGTATAACCGCTCACGAGGATTCACCTTATGTACCACCCACCAAGCTTTGAATTTATTGCATGGATAAGGTAGATAGTACACTTGCTCTACTTGGTGTGCAAGAACTAATGAATCGAATCCTTTCAACCGTTACTTGTGTTTTACTTCAACCATGCCAAATTCGTTTACTCGAATTCCACGAATGGAATCAAACCATTCGCAATCAAAGAATACCGCTCGAATTGGCTTGTTTGCGACAAAGGTGAATTCAATGATTTTTTTAATAATCCCGTAGTACTGCATTTCATGATCTTGCGAATCGATTGCCCTCATCACAACTCCAGTATTACATGTTGCCGTGAGAGGACGAAGAGATTCAAATTGAGTTGTACGGAATCGAAAGTCGTTGACGTCATATCGACCATAGCTTCTAACATTAACCACTCCATGGGATAGTTGTCGCAAATCTTCATGGACGTTGGCATCTTTTTGGCACTGTCCAAGATATGGAGTTATTAGAAAACGTAAGCATTCTTAAGTTATAAGAAAACATTGTTAACATTGATTAGTTATCGAGAAAACGTTACATGATCTCGAAACCAGGAGAGAAAATTAGATCCCCCGTTTATTCCTTCCCGTCGAATATGTTCTATTTGCTTGCTCGTGGGTTGATGTCTGTCTCTCTAATTTTGCTTGTCGAACATACTACACGACAAAGAGAACCTCTTAGAATACATGTGTCGGAAAAGATGGTGAAAAGCATAAGTGTAGGAGAAACACTTACTTGAAATATTCATTCATTTCTTCCATATTAGCGTACATGTAGAAGAATGCAGCACGCCTTTCTTTTTCGCTAACATCATACGAAGTGTAACTACCAACAATAGTGCCTCTTGTTGCAAAAATGGAGAGATCGCTACAAGGAGGTTGCTCATCTATATTGTATCGCATTACCGAAGTATTAACATTGTTTGCCTCTGCAAAGTAAACACTTGAGAAGTATCCCACTTCCTTAAGAGTAAAAGCTTCGGCGATGCAACCTTCAACCCTTGCCCTGTTACCAACCATTGGTTTCAGATATCTAAGTGATCTTTCAATATGATACATCCACCTATATTGCACGGGACCGCCCACTTTCGCTTCAAATGGAAGATGAATTAAGAGATGTTGCATTGGATTGAAAAATCCCGGAGGAAATTTTTTTTCCATCTTACACAAAAGTACTGGAACCTCCTTTTCCAATTTAGTCATCATCTCTGGCGTGATTTCTTTAGCACAGAGTTGCCTATAGAAGTGGCTAAGCTCGGCTAACACCTTCCACACTGCATCGTCAAAATAGCCTCGAAACATAACAGGCAGAAGTCTTTCCATGATTATGTGATAATCATGACTCTTCAACCCAATGAGCTTTCCCGTTTTCACATTCACGGCTCGTCTCAGACTAGCTGCGTAACCATCTGGGAATTTCAACCTTTGCAACCATTCGAGAACTTCTTTTTTCTCTTTAGGTCGAAGACAGAAAGGAGCGCGTGGTTTACCACCATTTTCGGAGAGCTCAAGAGTTTGACGGTTACAAAGCTCGGCAAGATCCTTTTGAGCCTTTAAATTGTCTTTTGTTTTGCCCGTCATGTCCATGCATGTGCTTATGATACATTCGGCCATGTTACGCTCTTGATGCATAACATCAATGTTGTGCCTTAGAATCAACGACTTCACATACGGTAACTCCCAAAGTCCACATATGTGAGTCCAATTGTGTTTGTCTCCGTATCCTTCGAAATATCCAGGACGACCTTCATCTAGCACCAATTTGTCCAACATATCAGATATTTCTGACCCGTCAAGACATTTCGGTGGTCCGTTAGTGACAACGGTGTTCTTTCTGAAGACATTCCTCTGTTGTCTAAACAAGTGATTTGGAGGTAGCCAACGTCTATGACAATCGAAGTAAGATATCTTGCCTCCATGGGTAAGTCGAAAGCAATCGGTGTCCGAGGCACATATCGGACACGTCAACCAACCATGAGTGCTCCATCCAGAAAACATGCCGTATGCCGGAAAATCATGAACGGACCACAAATAAGCAACTCAGAGGTTGAATTTCTGATTCTTGTAACAATCGTACGCTTCGACTCCTGTCCACAACATTTTCAACTCTTCGATCAACGGTTTCAACATCACGTTGAGACGTGACCCAGGATGATCTGGCCCAGGTACAATGAGGCTAAGAAACATAAACTCATTCTTCATGCAAAAGGTCGGCGAAAGATTGTACGGAATGACAAAGACGGGCCAACAGGAGTATGGTGCGACGTTTGTGCTGAACGGCATGAACCCACCTGTCGCCAACCCGATGCGAACATTTCTCGCTTCACGAGCAAATTCTGGGTCGAACCGGTCCAGAGCCTTCCATGCCTCACCATTGGACGGGTGCGTCATGACTCCATTGTTCTCACGCTCACCTTCTTTGTGCCATCTCATGTGTCTGGCCGTTTTTTTTTGAAAGGAATAGCCGCTTCAACCTCGGTGTCACAGGTAAGTAACAAAGCTGCTTACGTGTGAGTTCCGTCGTCACTTTCTTCGTCCATCATCTGCAGCGTTTCCAAGAAGATGAGTGAGGCTCCACCCTCTGTCACAGCAGCTGAAGCTGTGAGGGCGGAGGCTTCTGCTCCTATCCCGGTGCTGCCCCAAGTGGTGGCTGAAGCTGCGGCAGCTCCGGCGCCAGCTGTCGTGGTCATGGACCTCGACTCATCCCCCGAGACTCCCGTGGTAGCGTCGGACCACAGGAGAGAAGATGCGCCAGCGGCACCTGTCGCGGAGGTTGAAGCCTCGGGTCTTGATGCTGAGATGATGGAAGCTTCGACCGTTGAGCCGGAGGAAGCAGTGATTCTGGCCCTAGAGCCGGAAATTGTCGAAGCCCCGACGGTTGAGCCGGAGGTTATTGAAGTCCCGGCGAGTGAGTCGGATGTTGAGGAAGTCCCGGCGGTTGAGCTGGCTACCTCTGAAGCTCCGGCCTTAGAGTCGGTTGCCACCGAAGCTCCGGCTGCAGAGCCGGTTGCAGTTGAAGACCTTCCTGCGCCTGAGCCGGTTGAGGTTGAAGTTCCGGCCTCAGGGCCGGTTGTTGCGGAGGCATCAGCACTCGAACCCATGGTGGTCGAGGTGCCAACACCCAAGCCACCAGCGGAGGAGGATCCCAGGCCGGAGCCTGAAGTAGTCCCTGCTCCGGAAGTGATTACAGCGGAGGTGCCTGCTACTGGGCCAGGTTGCCCAGATGAAGTCGCTGGCCCCCTGCCTGAGGGGGCAAATGAAGACCTGGCGGCAGGGCCTTCGGAACCACTTTCGGAGGTCAGAACTTCTTCTGCGGGACCCTCCTCGGTGGCGACTGAGGCTATCCCGGAGGACGGCCCTAGTGCCGTGGAGGCTCAGGGGACCACTCTTGTGGAGTGGGACCCAATTTTTGTAAGCGACAACCCGCTGGAACCAGCGGAGGAGACCCCAATAGGTCCGGACCCTATTCCCCTGTTGTTTTCCATTGACAACGCTTGTTCTAGGCTGCGTCAAGTCCAGCTGGCGTTCTACCACGACAGCAAGGCTCTTGAAGAGGAGTGTCAAACCCTTAGGCGGTGGCGTAACCGGCTCTACTTCGAGACCAAGCTGGCGCAGTCGAGGCTGGCAGACGACAAGGAGTGGATCAAACAGGAGAAGGTCCGCCTGGAATACTAGGGCAGATTATTGGATGATAGGGAGAGCTTGACTCGTGCCCTCGACGCTCAATTCCAGGCCATTTATGAGCAGACCAAGGCAGCTAATAGTGCGGCTGATGATCGCCAAGAAAGGCTTGAAGCCATTAACACTACTCACATCAAGCGCCGGGAGGCACTTGAGTAGAGGGAGAAGAGGCTCGAAGACGAAGAGCAAAAACTCCTAGTGCTGCGGGATGACGTCTTGAAGAGGGAAGAGGAACTCGCCGAAAAGGTGGCTCTGGCTGACAAGGGCCTCGAGGAATGCGCCAAGAAATTGGAGGAGCCTTGCGTTGAGGAGGAGGAGAAGGCCTGGGTGCGAGGGCAGGAACTCTATCAGCAAGAGTGTGCCATCGCTACCAGGGAGAAGAAAGTTAGGGGCAGGGAGAAGGACCTGGTTGACCGCCGAAACAAGATCTACCTCCGGGAGGAGGAGCTCGGAAAACTCGAGAAGCAGGTTGCTGAAAAGATTCAGCAAAATGCCAAAGAGGTTGAGCGCCTTGCTCATGAGAATTCTGAACTGCAGCAGCCAAAAGATCCTTGGAGGAACTGAAGGGCTTGAGGACTGTGGACTCCCTACAGATTTGGGAGTTCCTGAGCGAAGCCAACGACGCGCTGACACCGATGGGTTTCAGTCCCGTGCATCCAGAAGATTCGGGGCCGGAGCCGGACCTAGCGTTGCAAGCGTTGAGTTCGGCGGGTGGCAAACTCTCCAAGGTGGGTGACATCATTGCGGACCAGTTGGAGGTTGAGGGGCAGTCCCTGGCGAAGAACGTCGCAGATTATGTGCTGACGTGTTGCACCAGCCGGGATCCCCAATTCCCTCTGGACCCGGTGCTTGAAGGTCCCGTCAAAGGAGAAGGTGAAGCCACCCGAGCCAACGTGTCGGAGGTTGCTCAGAAGGTTGCCCAGTTCTTCCATAGGATTTAGGACCATCTCTATAGCTCCCACTTGTATTCTCTCTTTTTCTTCCCCAATTTTGTAATCCCTTGTCTCCAGATGAATGAAATCCAATTTTTTGTGAATTTCATTTTTTGTCTTCAACATTTTTGTCTTCACTTGGCCCCCTGGTAGATGTACACAATTTGATTGTGAGCATGTACCAAGAGGATATTGTGTTTTGTTGAAGACTCGTTTGCTTCGAACTTGTAGGGTGTCGGTCCGAAGTCTTCGATAGTGAAGGCCCCCTGAGGTTGTTGGAGCTCAGAAGCTCCGGCATTGACTACCGTCGGGGCTCAGTGGCTCCGGCAATAGTCCCTATCAACGTGTAAAGCATCGATAGTTAACCCTCCGGGGTGTCGAAGATCAGTAGCTCCGGCAGTGACCTTTGCCAACGCGTAGTTTGTCGGCAGTAGACTCCACTTGTGGGGTCTTCTCACCATCTTTTATTCTGCGTCGACGGCTGGCCCCCCTAGCTTTACCGGAGCTTAGTTGCTCCTGTGGTGCTTATTTTCAATGTTTAACATCAATTACAAGCCACCTAGGGGAGTCAGAGCTTCGTTAGCTCCGGCTTTTCTCCATCAACGTGGATTCTTTATTTTTCCTGCACACTTGAAGCCAAGAAAAATAGTAAAATTTGCTCCTTGCCTATAACTTCGTCGCGGCTTACGATTCCCGAGGAAGTTTTAGGTCAAACACAATTCTGAATACAACCGAATGCATTGCCTTATTTCTTCCAGATCCAATTGTACTTGGACCCGCCTTACTTTGGTCTGCTGGGGTGTAGGTAGAGTGGCGTACTTAGGGCGCTTGACCAGGCTAAGTCGATAGCACACTCCGGCCCTAGATTGGCTTGGCGGCATTCAGGCGAGTGGGCCATGAACAATATTTGAATCCAAAAGAATTGTCAATACAGCTCGGATTGTACATGAACTGGTCGAACTAAAATTTCTTAAAAATTGCACAACTTTGTTATAGACAAGAAAGAGAAAAATAAAAAATGTTGAGCCTGTACAAAATAAATGCACGTGGAGTCTGTTTCACATGAAGATGCCTTTCATTATAGGTCCGAGGTACAGGGGAAACAAGTACACTCTTAGGGTACGGGACCAGGCTAAGCGTGTTTAATTTCTCGTTTGACCCAGGGTAGCTAGCCACACTTTTAGTACTGAGACTGTGACAAGTGTTGCATGAACTTTGCGAACCTTCCAGGAAAGGTCCGGCTGTTCTCCCAGAGGAACTACCCGACTCTGTACAATGACTCTATAACATACACCTCAAGTTACTACAGACTCACCTCCATGATATTAAGTGTAGAACTTACGGAGGTGCTCAATATTCCAAGGATTTGGGAGAGGTGTCCCATCCTCGGTAGCCAAGTGAACACTTCTGGGACGGGATACTTTAATCACTCGGAAGGGTCCCTCCCAGCTGGGGGAGAGTTTGTTTAACCCTTCTCTGGATTGTATTCTCTGTAGCACCAGATCGCCTTCCTCGAGCTGTCGGTTGTGTACATGCCGCTGATGATAGCGTCGAAGGGCTTGGCGGTATCGGGCATTCCGAACAGCTGCTTGGCACCTTCCCTCTTCAAGGAGGTCTAGGTCTTCACGCTGAAGCTGGTCCTGCGTGGCTTCGTCGAAGGTCCGGACCCGAAGTGAGCCCAAGGTGATTTCCGGAGGAAGGATTGCTTCAGCTCCGTACACCAGGAAGAAGGGTGTCTCTCCAGTTGACCAGTTTGGAGTTGTCCTGTTGGCCCATAGAGTGGGCGGAAGCTCTTCAATCCAGTTGGCTCCATGTTTTTTCAAGCGCTCATAGGTGTGCGTTTTGAGTCCTTTAAGGATTTCAGCATTTGCTCTCTCGGCCTGGCCATTGCTTGCCGGGTGAGCTACAGAGGCGTAGCAAACTTGAATGCCGAGGTCTTCGCAATATCCTTGAAATGCAGAGCTTGTGAATTGGGTCCCATTATCAGTAATGATTTTGTTTGGGACTCCAAATCTGCATACAATGGACTGCAAAAAGTTGATAGCAGATTGCTTGTTTATTGTCACAACTGGAGTTGCTTCCGGCCACTTGGTGAACTTGTCAATGGCGACATACAGGAACTTGTAACCTCCGACGGCTCTTGGGAAAGGTCCCAAGATGTCCATCCCCCACACGGCGAATGGCCATGTAGGAGGTATCATTTGTAGAGGCTGAGTCGATGTGTGAATTTGCTTTGCATGAAATTGGCATGCTTTGCATTTCTTCACCAGCTCAGTTGCATCCTGGAGTGTTGTAGGCCAGTAGAAGCCATGCCTGAAGGCTTTACTGACCAGCGTGCGGGAAGACGCGTTGTTCCCACACTCACCTCCATGGATTTTTGCGAGGAGCTCGCAACCTTCTTCCCTTGTGATGCACCGCATTAGGACGATTTTGGCACCGCGCCGGTAGAGATCCCCTTCTACCAACGTGTATCTTTTAGCCAATCTGACAATCCGATCAGCGGATATATCATCATCAGGAAGGATGTTATCTTTCAAGTAGCTCCGGATCTCCGAGATCCATGCATAGGAGCTAACTTGAGCATTTGAGTCTTGCGTGATGGGTTGCTCGGAGCTTCCGGCAGCACCTACGACCCTTGATGGCTGCCATGGTAACAGGGCCATCGGGACCGTCAGCTTCGGGATGCTGATCTCGCCCCCTTCGCTCAGTTCGGCAGGCTGAGCTGTGGGTTCTGACAACCTCCGGGCAAAAGTTCCGTCAGGAGCTGGAGCTCCGATTGATGCTTTCATCGAGAGTTCGTCGGCTTCAGCGTTGTGGACACGCTAGACATGGTGGAGGTCTAGGACTTCGAAGTCCTTCTAAAGCCTCTGGACTTCAAGGAGGTAAGCAGCTAGCTGGAGATTGTTGCAGGAGCATTCACTTTTCACTTGTTTAATGATGAGCTGTGAATCTCCCTTGACCAGCAGCTGCATGACACCGTATGACAGTGCCACCTTTAGCCCGTAGATGAGCGCTTCGTATTCCGCCATGTTGTTGGTCGCCTTGAAGTCAAGGTGTACCATGTATTTTACCTTCTCCCCGGTTGGTGCGAGGAAAAGGATTCCAGCTCTGGCCCCCTGCTTTTGCATGGAGCCATCGAAGTAGAGGGTCCAGTGAGGATCGGTGAAGACCGGAACCTTGTGTTCCGGCTTCTGCTCATTGGGGCCCCCAGGGTTTGATGGAGAGGGAGTTCATTCTGCCACGAAATCCGCCAATGCTTGACTCTTGATTGCTTGCCTTGGAATGAATTCGAGATCGAATTCGGCTAATTCCGCTGCCCACTTTGCAATATTCCCAGTTGAATTGGGATTATGCAAGATTGCTCGAAGTGGGTAAGAAGTCACCACTGAAATCTTGTGAGCTTGGAAGTAATGGCGAAGCTTCATGGAGGCGATAAGAACTGCATAGAGCAGCTTATGCACCTCTAGGTATCGAGTCTTGGCGTCATGAAGTACTTCACTGATGAAGTACACTGGGCGCTGGATGGTCCGGACCCTCCCGGAGGGGTCCGAAGCTTCTCTTCATTGACTCAGATCCTCCTGGATGGATCCGGACCTTCTTCGGGGACCTCCGGGTCCTTGTTGGAGGGACCCGGAGCTTCTTCAGAAGCGACTTGAACCCTCCCGGAGGGCTCTGGGTCTTCTGAAGTAACTTCTTGTGGACTCAAGTCTGGGAACTGGGACCCAGACTCGCCTTCAGGAACCTCCGGACCCTCCCGGAGGGGTTTGGATTCCTGAGCATGGGATAGTTCTGGTCTCTCTGCAACCAGGACCATACTGACGACTTTGTCAGTTGCTGAAATGTAAAGCAGCAAAGGCTCACCAGGGTTCGGAGCTACCAGAGTTGGTAGGGTGGTGAGGAACTGTTTAAGCTCCTGGAATGCCTTTTCTACTTCTTCAAACCATTGGAATGGTCCGAACTTCCTCAATAACTTGAAGAAGGGAAGTGCCCATTCCACCAGTCTTGAAATGAACCGGCTGAGGGCTGCTAGACATCCAGTCAGCTTTTGAAGATCCTTGATGCGGGCTGGTGGCCGCATGTCTTCAATGGCTTTGATCTTCACCAGATTAGCTTCTATGCCCCGGTGATTTACCAGGAAACCAAGAAGTTTTCCGGAGCTAACCCCGAAGACACACTTGTCTGGGTTTAGCTTTGTGCGGGTGGCCCGCAGCTTGTCAAAGACCGCCTGTAAGGTGTCAAGGAGTGATTCTCTGTTCTTGACCTTGACCACGATGTCATCGATGTACACTTCCACTATGTCTCTAATGAGATCTTCAAAAGTTTTGTACATAGCTCGTACAAAGGTTGAAGCTGCATTCTTGAGACCAAATGGCATGGCCGTATAACAGTACAATCCATCTACTGTAATGAAAGAGGTATGCTCTTCATCTTCCCTAGACATTCTGATTTGATGATACCCAGAATATGCGTCTAGGAAACACAGTAATTCACACCTGGAGGTGGAATCCACTATCTGATCTATTCTAGGTAGTGGGAATGGATCTTTTGGACATGTCTTATTTAGTGTTGTGTAGTCAATACACATCCGAAGCTTCCCACCGACCTTGGGCACAATGACTGGGTTTGCCAGTCATTTTGGATGGAAGACTTCTCGGATGAATCCAGCTTCAAGCAACTTCTTCACTTCTTGTCGAATGAAGTTATGTCGCTTCACGGATTGCTTCCGAGGATTCTGATGCACGGGCCAGGCGTCAGGGTAGATCTTTAGATTGTGCTCAATCACTTCCCTGTGGATCCCAGGCATTTGTGACGGTTGCCAGGAAAGCACGTCGACATTAGCCCAGAGGAAAGTGATGAGCGCGTGTTCCTATTTGTCGTTTAGTCCCCCCGATATACGGGTGGCTGAGCGGCATCGGAACCGATTTGGACGACCTTGACGGGAATGTCGGTGTCGCCGCTTGGCTGCACATGAGGTGCATAAGTCGAGCCTCGCTGACGAATGCTCGGGGGTTTTGGAGCTTGCTCCTGTCTGGAGTCCTCCTCTTGCGCTGTAGTAAGCGCATGAAGTTCTTCCAGAGAAGTTACTCCGACAGTGCAATCTCCGCGGATCCGGAGAACGCCTACTGGTGTTGGCATCTTTAACACCAAGTAGCCATAATGAGCAGCTGCCATGAATTTGTACAAAGCAGGCCTGCCCAAGATGGCATTGAAAGGTAAGTTGATCTGAGCAACGTCAAAGACCAACTTCTCAGTGCGATACTTCTCCCGGGTCCCGAAGGTAACGGGGAGAGTAATAGCACCGAGTGGGGTAATGGCTCCCGGACCTAATCCGGAGAAAGGTCGGGAGGGATGAAGATCCGAAGGTTGGAGCTGAAGCTTGGTAAAAGCTTCGAAGCTTATGAGGTTCAGCCCCGGACCTCCGTCTACCATAACATGGTGGAGCTGAATGTTATTGATGGTAGGAGATAACATCAAAGGTAACTGGCCTGCTCCAACCATGCTTCTAGGGCAGTCCGAAGCATCAAAAGTTATGGTTTTGTCCATCCACTTCCGATGTGGCTCTGCCCTGGCTGTAGGAGCTACAATGGCCATGTCCCGACGCATTGTCTTGAGGACGCGACGGGAGGTGATGTCCCATGATCCACCAAAAATGGTGTTCATGGTCTTCCGACGCTCGTTGTTAGAGACATCAGAATCATCGTCGACGGAGGTGTAGACGGCCTTCAGGACCTTTTTGGGATCCTGAAAATCTAACTCCTCTTCAGCCGGAGCTTCGTCAACTTTTTGTTTTCCTTCCCTCTGTCGGAAAGGAACTTCTTCTCGACACTTGTTGTAGCGCTCGACAAGGTTTTGGACCTCCCGGTAGTCTTCCAAACTGTGGTTGTCTGTCTTATGAATTGGACACCACACCTTGGGTTTGCCAACGTCTTCGGAAGATGGTCGAGGTCGCTTCTCAGGGCGTGGCCCCCGACCACCCGGAGCAGCAGCAGCTGCAGCATGAGATGCGTCGGCCGACGGCTTCTTCTTGCCGTTAGTCTTTTTCTTCTTCTTGCCACTCCCAGAGGTAGTGGCTTCACCTTTGGAGGATTTCTTGTGATCCTTCGGAGGTGGTTTGGAGTGCATTTCACGGCCCTCCGCAGCTCTGGCACATTTGTCAGCCAAGCTGAAGAGTTCCGTGACACTGGTGATCTCCTTGATCGCAATTTTGTCCAACATCTTCTTATCCCGTATGCCCTATCTAAATGCCACAATGATAGAAGCGCTAGAGATAGAAGGGATAGTGTTTCGTACCTGAGAGAATCTATTGATGAATGATTGCAGGGATTCTCCCCCTTTTTGCACGACTGCAAAATGGTCCAGTTCGGTGCCTGGTCGGGTGTATGAGCTCCCGAAGTTGGCGGTGAACTGTCGGCACAACTCCTCCCAACTGTTGATGGAGTTGGGTGGAAGGCTCATAAACCAGGACCGAGCGGTCCCAGTTAAAGCCAATGGAAAATAATTGGCCATTATGGCCTCATTTCCTCCAGCTGCCAGGATAGCAGTGGAGTAAATCTAAAGAAATTTGACGGGATTAACGGTCCCGTCAAACTTCTTCGATAGGTGAGGCCGGAATTTTTGTGGCCACCTGACCATACGCAGATGCTTGGCCAGGGCCGAACAGCCTCCTCCTACTCCTTCAGGAGCAGGAATGTCCTGAGCTTCTGGTCTTTCACGAGCACGCTCGATATGGACTCGGTCATCTTGTTGATGGTATCGGCGATCAAGCTCCGCTCGGAGGTCATGAGTTGAAAGCCTTGATACCGTGTGAGTGTGTCGCACCCCAGAGGGCAACGACGTCACTTGATGTGATGCAACACGTCTCCTGTTGTTGGAAACGTGTGGACCAAGTCTGCCAGACAAGGTCCGTCGCTGCAATAGGGCCCGTCCTGAAGGAGGAGGAACCTGGTTACTGATGCGGTCGGCTGCTGCTGCAACCAAGTGTTCCACATCGGCCTTCCACTGCTCCATTGCATCCCGGGATGCATCTGGAGGTGGTGGGTGCTGAAGGAGAGCATGTGCTGCATGGAGCGCGTGTTCCGGGTTGTCATGATTCGCCGACGCAGTGATTGACACTGGTGCACCATCGCGCTGCCTAGCTTGATTTGCTGGTGGAGGCGGCGGTGGTGGAAGTGTGACTCCTGCTGGGACTGTGGCTCCTGCTGATGGCTGCATATTGGAGGGATTGCCCCCAACAACTTGGACAGCGGGATGACCATTTGATGATCCAGCAATTGAGTTCACCATTCTTGAAATCTCAGGCGCCCCCTACCTGGTGCGCCAACTGTCGGTGGTTATGATCCGGCAGATCTCTCGACACTACTAAAGTGTTTGCGGAGTTTGGAGTTCGGAGTGGGCGCGCAGAGATTCAAGAAGGTGAAATGTAAAATGACACAGAAGACACGAAGATTTACGTGGTTCGGGCCGCCTGAGCGTAATACCCTACTCCACAGGGTGTGTTGGTGTTGTATTGGATGTATGAACTCAACGTGAGTTGAGAGTGCGTGATCAGATCAGAGCATGTCAGATCCGTCTAGTCCGAGTGCCTCTATGTATCGTCGGTCTATCCTTTTATAGTACAAGGACAGGCCGCTACAAGTTGGCCTGGCCCGACATATGGCCCCGACGGTTACTAATATTGATACACATTTGATGCGCTTAATTACCCTTAATGACAGAGTTACGGGCTTTGATAGCACCATTACTGGTAATTAAGGTCGTCCGACCGCGTGTCATTAACATAGTATTAATGACACGCGGTCGGACGACCTTAATTACCAGTAACAGTGCTGTCAAAGCCCGTAACTCGGTCATTAAGGGTAATTAAGCGCATCAAATGTGTATCAATATTAGTAACCGCCGGGGCCACATGTCGGGCCAGGCCAACTTGTAACGGCATGTCCTTGTACTATAAAAGGACAGGCCGACGATACATAGAGGCACTCGGACCAGGCAGATCTGACCTGCTCTGATCTGATCGCGCACTCTCAACTCAAGTTGAGTTCATACATCCAATACAACGCCAACACACCCCGTGGAGTAGGGTATTACGCTCAGGCGGCCCGAACCACGTAAATCATTGTGTCTCCTATGTCATTTTACATTTCACCTTCTTGAATCTCCGCGCGCCCACTCGAATCTCCAAACTCCGCAAACACTTTAGTTGTGTCGGGAGACCTGCCGGATCAAAACCACCGACAACTCCCATTTCAGCACTTGCACAATTTTTCTTGGATCAACAGCGCTACCCTCTGCTGAAATAATGTGAACAAGAAATGGCACTTAACTGATCCAAAACTCGCACTTGCTGAATTTTTCCATAAAGCTTGTGATCTCACAATCGTTGGAGCACGATATGCAAGTGTTTGGCGTCCTCTTCCTCTGATTTTGAATAGAATAGAATGTCGTCCATGAATACCACGGCAAACTTGTCCAACTCCAGCATAAACACTGAATTCATCAAATACATGAAGTGAGCCAGGGTGTTGGTAAGTCCAAATGACATGACAAGATATTCGTAGAGCCCGTATCTTGTCGAGAATGCCATCTTTGGTATATCTTCCGGTTAGATTTTTATTTGATGATATCCAGACCGAAGATCCATCTTTGAGAAAACCTTAGCACCCACTAATTGATCGAATAAAATATCAATGTGCGGTAGTAGATACTTATTTTTGATCGTCACGGTGTTGAGTGGACGATAGTCCACTCATAGACGTAACGTCTTGTCCTTCTTCTTCACAAACAATGCGGAGCATCCCCAAGGTGATAAACTTGGGACTATGAGACCTTTGTCCAACAGGTCCTTCAAATGCTCCTTTAATTCCACCAACTCATTTGGTGCCATCTTGTACGACATTCGAGAGATAGGCATGGTTCCCGGAATGAGTTTGATCTTGAACACGATATCCCTATCCAGTGGCATACCCGGAAGGTCGTCGGGAAACACGTCCGTATATTCACGGACAACACAAATGTCCTCAATCTTTGCGGCTTCTGTGTTATATGTGGCTGAAATTTTATGGATAAGGCGGTCTAGAATGAGAGTGTGCGGTTCATGTAGTGGAGAGTTTAAATGGACCATACATGGAATGATGTCGAGAACAGCACCATGGTAGTGTATCCATGACATTCTTAAGATGACATCGAGCTTCTGACTCTCTAATATAATTAGAGAAGTCAGATATAGATTCCCACCCAACTGAAGTGGTGCTCTATAGAACATACTATCAGCTGCTACTTTCCCACCCGCAGAGCAAATCAAATATGGACGTTTTGTGGGAATGATAGATAATTGATATTTGACGACATATGATTGGCTAATGAAATTATGGGTGGCACTGGAGTCAAATAATATTAGTACGGGGTTTTGATGTAGAGAAATTGTACCCACAAGGATGGGTTTGCCTTCCGGCTGAAAGTGCATCTAGGCATCCCTTGTGGGTTTTGGTTGATTTATGACAAACAAATGAGATCCTAACAAAATTGTTGAGATGAGGGCAGGTTTCAATGAAATTACGAAGAAAGCGAAAAAAGAAAGGAGAATGTGGATCTATATGGAAAAGAGCTCAAGAGTTGAATAGAATACTTAATTGTGTATGGAGTGTGTTGGAGAAACACAGCCCAAGAGCTCAAGCAAAAGAAATCTCACTCACTACACAATTCACAGGAAAATCGGACTAGTCCGATATACACCGGACTAGTCCGATATCTCTCTGACTAAGATCGGACTAGTCCCCCTAGTGCGGACTAGTCCTCAGCACTTCACATCTGCACAAAAACGGACTAGTACGATATTACCACAGACTAGTCCGATATCTTTCTGACTAAAAATAGACAAGTCCGCCTCAATGCAGACTTGTCCTCAGAACCCCACACTTTACACGGAAACGGACAACTCCGATATCACCACAGACTAGTCCGAAAACTCTCTGACTAAAATCGGACAAGTCCTCCAAGTGCGGACTTGTCCTCAATTTTTCATGAGGATCACCACACCAGACTAGTCTGATAAGTGCCAGACTAGTCCAAACATTTCCAGAGCCCAAATCGGACTAGTCCGCATATTTTCGTACAAGTTCGATATTTCAGAACACTAAGGGTTTCCCACACGACACACACTGGACTAGTCCGGACATCACAAACCCTAACGGTAAATTTTGGAAACCCTAGTATAAATAGAGGTGTATGGCCCTACAACCAACTCTCTCGACCCCCTGCGCCGTCACACGTCCCAAGAGCCCTAAAAACACATATCTGCGCACATTCTAACCAAAAGAAGATAAAATCTTTGAGGATTAACATTGATCAAAAGGAGAGACTTTTTTCACACGTCTTGAGCATTGGGTTTGAATCTCTCGCACACTCTCGTTGTTTTATTGCATATCATTCGAGTGTGTTTGGTGGTGTTTTCAATTGTAAATCTTGGGGAGCCCTCAACTTGTGAGAAGGCCCCTTGAACACGGTGATTAGCCCCCTTTGTGATTAGTGGAAGAGACTGAGCCTTCGTGGCGATTCGACGAGGGTAGGGTTGGTGAAGACCCGGTCCTCCATGGACTCCTCAATATGGACGTAGATTTCCTGTGGAATCGAACCACGGGATAAAGATCTTGTGTCACACTTGTTCTTACTATTCAACATATTCTAGGGTTTACTCGATCTTGTAAACTTACGTTAAAACATTGCAACCAAAGTTAGTTTGTGCAATATCTAGTTTCATTGACGTAATACATTCAAGTTACAACTTAAATTCCGCTGCATAGAGCACTTGAATTGAGATCATTGATCAAACTTGATCATTCTAGTCCGCGCACACCGGACTAGCCTGCACCCTACCAGACTAGTATGATTTCTCTGTATTTGATCAAGTTGCTAAGTGTTTCAGGATCCGACGAAAGTTCAAAAAGCATATTCACCCCCTACTAGGCTACATTCAATTGGTATCAGAGCCGGATTCTTCAAAAGAGACTCATTGCTCAAAGAGAATATGTCGGACATTAAGGATGTGCACAAGAACTTCAACAATGAAAAGGGTAACGATGAAAAGACTCAAAAGATGGAGAAGCTCCTCGATGCCATCCAAGACTACGAGGATGATGATGAGGAGATGCTAGAACTAAAGGCACTCCTAAGGAAGAAGGCACTATTCCCAAAAGAGAAGATGAAGATGGAGGATGAAAAGAAGAAGAAGGGGAGTAGTCACACCGACTACTCCCGATATCCTTTTAACTATGATCGTTTGAATTCCAACAATAACCATTACTTATGAATTCATCTAGGAAAAGCCCCATACTTTGATGGCAATGATTACTCAATGTGGAGGCAAAATATGAAAATGCATCTCATATCGTTTAACCCCAGCTTGTGGCATATAGTATGTACAAGGATAGATATCCCGAATGATGATGAAGAGCTCACACCAAGCCAAGAAAAAGATATACATCGGAATGCTCAAGTTGTAGCCATCATAACATCATCACTGAGACAAGACGAGTTCACCAAGGTGGATGGACTCGAAATTGCTAAGGAGATATGGGATATTCTACAAACCGCACATGAAGGCGATCATCATCTGTGATAGACCAAGATTGAAATGATCGAAGGTGAATTGGGAAGATTCACCATAGAAGAAGATGAGTCACCGCAAGATATGTACAATCAGTTGAAGAATCTCATCAAAAAAGTTCGAGCATATGGAAGCAAGAAGTGGAATGATCATGAGGTGGTGAAGCTAATTCTTAGAGTCTTCATGCCTCACAACGTAACCCTATGCTCGATGATTAGAGAAATCCCCGGGTATAGCAAAATGACCCCGATCGAACTGCTTGGAAAGATTATCAATTTTGAGATGATGGAGAAACAAGCAAAGAATGTCAAAGAGATTGCCGACCTTACCTCGACAAAGAAGAAAGGAGTTGCTTTGAAGTCCACTTGTAAGCCTATGACGAAGGAAGCTCGAGAAGCTCAAGAAGAAGACGACAGCGACGATGAAAGCAGTGACATTGATGAAGAAGATATGATCCTATTTATGAAGAAATTCAAGAAAATGATGAAAATAAGACAATGTGGTAGATCAAATGAAGGAATACATAGAGACAAATCAAGACCGAAGATGAGGCGCACTTGCTATAACTGTGGTGAATACGACCACTTTATAGTTGATTGTCCTCATGAAGAAAACAAGAGGAAGACCAAGGACAACAAGCCTCAACCCAAGAAGATGTTTAAAAAGAACAAGAAATTCAGACAGGCGCATCTAGGGAAGTAGTGGGACTCCAATGATGAGTCCTCATCCGAAGAGGAAGAGGAGATGGCTACCATTGCCATCAAGAAGACAATCAACAAATCCACCCTCTTCCCAACCATGGGCGCATGGAAGGACAACAACAACACATGTCTAATGGCGAAGGAAGGTAAAATAAAATTAACAACTAAATCTTCCTCTTCGCATTCTCTTTCTAGCGATAGTGATAATTCTATTGATGATGAAGATATGTTTGCTGGCTTGGATAAGAAAATTGCTGCTAAAATGAAATTCTTAGTGGATAAGCTTGTTGATAAGGAGGAGCTAGTTGATCGTCAAGAACATATGATCATCCTTCAAAAGGAAGAACATCTTAAGATCAAAAAGCTCCTCGAGCTTGAAATGGAGCGAAGCAATTCATTGGAACTTGAGTTAGCTTCAAGCAAGGAAGCTTGTTTGAAGCTAAAAGACTCAAATGTGGCTATCAAGGATGAACTTGCTAACTTGACCAAAGTTAACAAAATCCTTGAGGTACAAGTTGAGTCACTCAAGCAAAGTGGCTCTTCATCCTCTTCAATCTCATCTTCTAAACATCTAAAATCTGAAACTACCATTGCTTGTACATATGCTAAATTTGACACTAACTTGAAAGAAAAGTCAACCTTGACGAAGGACAAGCAACCTCCCACAATGGTATATTTGACAAGCCAAGTATGCACGTAGTGCATATTTGGTCTCAAGACCTCCTAAGTCAAATATGGCATTGGGTATTCTTATGGTGAAAAGCAAAATGTTAGAAGCCACAAGAATAACAAGGGTGGCATTGCCTTTGTCAGGGGAAACTCCTCTGAAGTTAGAAAACATAATAACATTGATAAATTTAACATTGTTAACTCATATGAACAACAAGTCCTATTTAGAACTTTTGATGCTTCATACGTTCTTATGAAAAGTAATCTTGGTAGAGTTTATGCTAAACATGTTGGGCCACGCCATGGGAACATCAAGTCTCATGTGTGGGTGCCCAAATCACTTGTGACTAACCTCAAAGGACCCAAGCATGCTTGGGTACCTAAGACCAAGGTGTAATTTTTTTTTGCAGGCTTATTCCTCTGGTAGAGCAAAATGGGTGCTAGATAGTGGATGCACCAATCACATGACCAGAGAAAGAAGGATGTTCATTGAATATGAATAAAATGAAGATCCAAGCGAAGGCATCTATTTTGGCGACAACAGTCAAGGAAGGGTGCTCGGTACCAGTAAAATTGCAATCTCATCAAAACATACTCTTTCTCATGTTTTACACGTTGATTCCTTGGATTATAACCTTCTGTCCATATCTAAATTATGTGACAAAGGTTATAATTGTTTATTCCATTATGAGAGTGGGACCGTCTCTAGAAGGAATGATAACTCAATTGCATTCAAGGTTTTGTTAAAGGGAAAACTTCATCTAGTTGACTTCAACAAATACAAAGCCGAACTTGACACATGCTTGATTGCAAAGACCAACATGGGTTGGTTGTGGCATAGACGGCTAGCAAATGTTGGTATGAGGAATCTTCAAAAACTTCTAAAAGGCGATCACATCCGTGGTTTAAAGGATGTTGTTTTTGAGAAAGACAGGTCTTGTAGCGCGTGCAAAGTTGGGAAACAAGTAGGAGCACCCCATCCCGCGAAGAATGTCATGACAACAACGAGACCGCTCGAGCTCCTTCACATGAACCTATTTGGTCCTATTGCTTACATAAGCATCGGTGGTAACAAGTACGACTTAGTCATTGTTGATGATTTTTCTCGCTTCACGTGGGTTTTCTTTTTGCATGATAACACAGAAACTCAAGGAACCCTCAATAAGTTTCTCAAGCAAGATCAAAATGAATTTTCGTTGACGATCAAGAACATACAAAGTGACAACAGAACAGAGTTCAAGAATACCCAAGTTGAGGAGTATCTAGACACAGAAGGTATAAATCACGAGTTTTCAGCACCTTATTCTCCTCGACAAAACAGAGTAGCCGAAAGGATGAATCGAACACTCATTAAGATGGTGAGGACAATGCTCGATGAATACAAGACTTTGGATCAGTTTTGGGCTGAAGCGGCCAACACCGCGTGTCATGCCATGAACCGACTCTATCTTCATCGCCTACTCAAGAAAACATCGTATGAACTACTCACGGGTAACAAGCCAAATATTTCATACTTTCGAGATTTTTGTTCTAAGTGTTATATTTTGATCAAGAAGTCTAGGACTTCAAAGTTCACTTCCAAGTCCTATGAAGGTTTCTTACTTGGCTATGATTCGAACTCCTACGCCTGTCGTGTCTTCAACAAGGCCTCCAGACTTGTTGAAGTAGCACGTGACATAGTGTTCAATGAAACTAACAGCTCTCAACGAGAGCAAATTAATCAATGTGTGCTAGATAGAGAAGAAGCTCCATGTCAAGCGTTGAGAAGAATGGCGTTGGGCGATGTTCGACCACAAGCGCCACCTCCAAATGCGAATAAGGAAGATGAATCACAAGTGGAGGAAAATGATCAAGGGGGAGCTTCTACACAAGATCAACCTCTTGAAGATCAGGTTGATCAACACATCAATGAGGGCAACCATCTAGGGGGAGAAGAAGATGGTCATGAAGATTCAAGACCAGAAGTGCCACATCCATGAGTACATCAATGCATCCAAAGAGATCACCCTGTAAAAAATATAATCGGTGACATACAAAAGGGAGTAACCAATAAATCACGTATAGCCAATTTTTGTGAACATTACTCTTTTGTATCCTCTTTGGAACCACACAGGATTGAGGATGCATTGAAAGATCCGGATTGGATGGTGGCGATTCAAGAAGAACTGAACAATTTCAAATGGAACAAGGTGTGGGAACTTGTCAAAAGACCCAAGTTCAACGTCGTCGACACTAAATTGGTCTTCCGCAACAAGCAAGACAAACACGGGGGGTGACAAGGAACAAGGCGCGACTAGTGGCCAAAGGGTATTCACGAGTTGAAGGTTTGGATTTCGATGAAACTTTTGCTCCCGTAGCTAGGCTTGAATTGATTCAAATATTACTTGCATATGCTACTCACCATGATTTCAAGCTATATAAAATGGATGTGAAAAGCGCCTTCCTCAACAGACCAATCAAGGAGGAGGTGTACATGGAGCAACCCCTCGGGGTCGAAGATCAAGAGTTCCCCGACCATGTGTTCAAACTGCGTAAGGCTCTCTATGGCCTCAAACAAGCTCCCAGAGCTTGGTATAAGTGCCTTAGAGACTTTTTGATTGAGAATGGATTTAAGATTGGTAAAGCTAATTACACGTTGTTTACCAAGCATTTTGACAATGATCTATTTATCTGTCAAATTTATGTTGATGATATTATATTTGGTTCAACTAACAAATCCTTTTTTGAAGAATTTAGTAAGATCATGACAGATAGCTTCGAGATGTCTATGATGGGAGAATTGAGATATTTCTTGGGATTCCAAGTGAGGAAACAAAAGGAAGGGACATTTATAAGCCAAACCAAGTACACTCAAGACATACTCAAGAAGTTTGGAATGGACAAAGAAAAGCCTATAAAGACTCCCATGGCAACAAATGGACACCTGGATCTCAATGAAGATGGACCAAACGTGGATCAAAAGGTATATCGTTCCATGATTGGCTCCTTACTTTATTTATGTGCATCTAGGCCTGACATTATGTTGAGTGTATGTTTGTGTGCAAGATTTCAAGCCAATCTTAAGGAATGTCATTTGACAGCCGTAAAAAGGATCTTGCGATATTTAGTTCATACACCCAACCTAGGCCTTTAGTATCCTAAAGGTTCAAAGTTCAGTCTCATTGGATAATCCAATGCAGATTATGTCATATGCAAAGTAGATAGAAAAAGTAGCTTCGGTACTTGCCAATTCGTAGGTAGATCCCTAGTTTCTTGGTCCTCCAAGAAACAAAACTCTATTTCCTTATCCACAGCCGAAGCGGAGTATGTTGCAGCCGAGAGTTGTTGTGCACAACTCCTTTGGATGTGACAAACTCTAAGGGATTACGGTTACAATATGGATCGTATTCCACTCCTTTGTGACAATGAGAGTGCCATTAAAATTGCTCATAATCCCGTTGAGCACTCTAGAACCAAACACATAAACATTCGGCATCACTTTTTGAGAGATCATTTGAAAGGTGACATAACCATTTCCCATGCCAACACTGAAAAACAACTAGTTGATATCTTTACCAAGCCACTTGATGAAAAACATTTTTGTGAACTCTGAAATGAACTAAATATCCTTGATGCTCGGAACGTGGCTTGAAAACTTGCATACCTGTATGCCATCTTCAAAATCTATTGATTGTGTTATGAAAATCATCTCTTTCTATCTTCTCCGAAAAACTATGTTAATTACTTGATCATGGTGAATTATTATTATAGCTTGCTTGTTGTATGTTTACTGAGCATATTCATCAAGATTTTTTGTGTGTTTTGCCCCCTATTTTCTTTGTAAGCACCTCCAAAATATATACGAATGGTCTAACTATTTCTGTTCCGGTGAATACGAACTAGTCTGTGGTTACTCAGACTAGTCTGTCGAGTTTCGGTAGTCCGGACTAGTCCGGTTGACCACGGACTAGTCTGATTTTTTGACTCCATAACCCTAGGAACACCAAAACCTAATCTTCTTCATCCTCACAACATACCTCATGTCCTCTCTCCTCACTCAAGTGCCCCCAAGATGATTTGGCGAGTTCTCCAACAATACTTCTCAAATCTCCGTGGGAAATCTTCATTGCAAGGGGATCGAGGACCCCAGACTTGTTCGCATAAAAAACTCCTCCAACTCTGCGAATCGAAGGATTTGGTAAAGTTTATCTCCAAACCCTAGAACCTTCAATTTCTCTTGCTTTTGCTCAAATAGCTTAGTGCCTCTTGTTAATACATGATTCCTTGTTGTATTACAACTACATTGAGCCACTTTTGCATTGAGAACCACCATTGCTTTGCATGTTAGGGTTCAAACAGATGAATATCGGACTAGTCCGTTCTCTGTGCGAACAAGTCCGGTACTCCGAACTGGTCCACACTTGAGCACCGGACAAGTCCGATTTTTGACTGGACAAAACTCTAATTTCCTTCTACTCGATGCATTCTCTTGTCATCAATCCTTATCTATGTCTTGTATAATCTTCTTGTCAGGACAATTTCGAGCTCAAACGATGAGATTTCCGATTTTGAGGCTGAAATGGAACAAGCATCTTTGCCTCGTGCTTTGACGGGGCAAAGCAAGAAGAGGCAAGAGCGTGTTGCTGAACCCTTGCCCACTCCACCAAGGATGCGACATAAGGTTGCAGCCAAGAAGCTAGCCTCAAAAGCTCAAGATATGGTTGGTTCTAGCTCAGCATCTCATCGCCAATCCAAAGGAAAAGGCAAAGGGATTACCTCTTGCCCGATCGGGCCTCTTAGGATGACTGCTCTGAGACAAGGGGGCAGGGACCCCACTGAAGAGAAATTCAATGGCAAAGGAAGTGATGTGGCCTGGAAGCTAAGGAAAATTGATGCTTATAGTGATGGAAAAAAGGCAGTTGATCCCAGATTTTGGAGCAACTTCCACGCAGACTACTACAGTTCCGTGTACCTGCGGATGAAGACTCCAATGGTTCGCAGCTAATAGATTGACTGGAGTCATTTTGAAAGAAAAAAATTGTGGTGCCTTTGATGAAGTGGTGGAGGTTGCCGTGAGGCATGGCTTAAAGGATTTGTTTGCTTTCAGAAACAACTGGAATGATGAAGTCATTGCTCAGTTTTATGCAACTTGCTATTTTGCCAGTGATGAAGAGGAGAGGGTGACTTGGATGACTCATGGATCCAAGTACATAGTAACATATGATGGGTTTGCCAAAATGCTGCATCTAGAGAACACCGACAACAATGTGATTTTGATTCACAATATTGGTGTTCTGGACAAGTACAAAATGGACTTTCTCTATGACACTCGCCTCAAGTACAATCCCCCTTCAACCAAGAACATGAAGCCCTTCTTCATGGTTCTTAATAGAGTGCTCCGGAAGACGATTGCTCCTAAGGATGGAGATGCTAGGAGTGTCCAAGGTTACTTGAGAACCTTGATGAAAGTGATTAGCAGGAAAAGGAAGTTTGACATCTTCGACTACATCTGGAATGATAGGGTGAACATATCTTGCACCCCAAACCGTTCCTGTGGCTATGCCCCTTATATCATGCTCATGATAGAAAAGGTCACAGGGATCGAATTTGTGAAAGATGTTGAGCACACAGCCTTGAGGCCTCAGAAGCCACCTCAAGCTGTCCTTCCCACTACTCCATCTCCGGTCTCTAGTGAAGAGGCCCCTAGGAGGGACCAAGAAGAAGGAAGACCATCAAACTCAAGGGCCGCTACTTCCAAGAATGGGTCTCCAAGTGGCATCATGAAGTACTTGGCCACAATCTTTATCTCTTGCCAAAAGACTGATGTAAAGCTCCACAAGTGAAACAAGGCAAGGAAAGCAGACATGAAGTATGTAAAAAAATGTCAAGGACATTTGCCAGAAGCTGGAGATTGAGACCATTGGATCTCCAATCATCTTTGACGACTCTGCCTCTGACTTCACTGAGATTCGACCTCTCCCTCCCCCCGAACTCGCTTATTTTGGCCTTCAGGGCACTACGAGTGGATCCTCTCCTCCTCCTCCTCAACCAGAAGATGAAGACGACGAGAGGACCGACAGCGCGGAGTGAGCCTGCGATGACCTCTAGATCCCTCTTCTCCTTCTTTTTGGTGCCTTGATGCCAAAGGGGGAGAGATTGAGGGGGGGGGGGGGGGGGGGTCCTTAGGTCCTAGCAGTAGGTTGAGAGATGAGAGCTCTATTTCTATTTCTTTTGGTGTTGTAAAACTTTGATTATGCTCTCTTATGCTTTTGGACATGTATTGTGAAATGTGACTATGTTAGGCTAATGATCTATGTTTTATGCTCTAAATTTGATATCCATGTCTGACAATCTTGATGCTGTTATAATTATGTCATTTACCTCATTCACATCACGATTATTGCTCACACACATATAGTTTTGCACCCCACCATAAAGAGTGCATATATGTCTTATGTTGTCATTGCTTAATTTGTCCCAAGCTCATATGTACACACTTTATGAAAATCTGAATTTTTATCCTATTTGTGAAATCTCAATTGGTTGTCATCAATCACCAAAAAGGGGGAGATTGAAAGTGCATTTAGGCATCCCTTCTGGGTTTTGGTTGATTTATGACAAACAAATAAGATCCTAACAAAATTGTTGAGATGAGCACAGGTTTCAATGAAATTATGGAGAAAGCACAAAAAGAAAAAAGAATGAGGATCTATATGGAAAAGAGCTCCAGGGTTGAATAGAATACTTCATTGTGTATTGAGTGTGTTGGAGAAACACAGTCCAAGAGCTCAAGCAAAAGAAATCTGACTCACTGCACAATTCATAGGAAAACCGGACTAGTCCGATATCTCTCTGACTAAGATCGGACTAGTCTACCCTAGTGTGGACTTGTCCTCAACACTTCACATGTGCATAAAAACAGACAAGTCCGATATTACCATGGACTAGTCCGATATCTTTCTGACTAAAAAGGACAAGTCCGCCCTAGTGCAGACTTGTCCTCAGAACCTCACACTTTACACAGAAACAGACAAGTCCGATATCACCACGGACTAGTCCGAAAACACTCTGACAAAAATCGGACAAGTCTTCCATGTGCAGACTTCTCCTCAATTTTACATGAGGATCACCACACCGGGCTAGTCCGATATGTGTCAGACTAGTCCAAACATTTCTAGAGCCGAAATCGGACTAGTTCGCATATTTCCGGCAAGTCTGTATTTCATAACACTTAGGGTTTCTCACACGCCGCACACCGGACTAGTCCGGAGTCCACCACGGACTAGTCTGGACATCGCAAACCCTAACTTTAACTTTTGGAAACCCTAGTATAAATAGAGGTGTACGGCCCTACAACCAACTCTCTCGACCCCATGCACCATCACACCTCCCAAGAGCCCTAAAAACACATCTCTCCACACATTCTAACCAAAAGAAGATCAAATCTTTGAGGATTAGCATTGATCAAAACGAGAGACTTGTTTCACACGTCTTGAGCTCTTGGGTTTGAATCTCTCGCACACTCTTGTTGTTTTATTGCATATCTTTCGAGTGTGTTTGGTGGTGTTTTCAATTGTAAATCTTGGGGAGCCCTCAACCCATGGAAGGTCCCTTGAACACGGTGATTTCCCCCCTTTGTGATTAGTGGAAGAGAATTGGCCTCCGTGGCGATTCGACGAGGGTAGGGTTGGTGAAGACCCGGTCCTCCATGGACTCCTCAACGAGGACGTAGATTTCCTATGTGGAATCGAACCACGGGATAAAGATCTTGTGTCACACTTGTTATTACTATTCATCATGTTCTAGGGTTTACTCGATCTTGTACGACTTACGTTAGAACATTGCAACCAAAGTTAGGTTGTGCAATACAGAATTTCATTGACGTAGTACATTCGAGTTACAACTTAAATTCCGCTGCAAAGAGCACTTGAATCTAGATCATTGATCAAACTTGATCAATCTAGTCCGCGCACACCGGACTAGTCTGCACCCTACCGGACTAGTCCAATTTCTCTGTATTTGATCAAGTTGCTAAGTGTTTTAGGATCCGACGAAAGTTCAAAAATCCTATTCACCCCCCCTCTAGGCTACATTCATCGGCACGTCTTTGATATCTAGGTGATGGACGTTGCCGGGTTTTGCTACTGGTTTCTTGGGCTGATTGCGGGGTTGAATGATTGCACTTTGCGTAATAACCACCATGTTGGATGCAGCAGCATAAGTCTTAAGTGTCGTCAAAGTCGTGTCGCCGTTCGGTTGATAGGGCTCAACCGTTTGACGTTGTCACTCAGGACCAGCTGCACCATGGACCGAGAGAAGGACAAATTGTGTCCCAGCTATGGCATCTTGATGATGCTCACAAAGCTTCATAAGTGCTTCGCCCGCTGTGACGGCCCACGTATCCTCCAAAGGAGCTCCCAAGGTATTGACCGAAAAAGGAGCCCATCCACGAGGGAGTGGACTAGCAGGTATGTCAACACGGATGGTGCATGACAGTACACCTCTGTCGTCCATCTCTTGACCCCAATAGTCTGGCATTTTTCGATGAAGCCAAACTGTTGGAACACTTCCCGCAGCATGACCGGAAAGCCCGGATGGTTAGCGCACGTGGAGAACACCCATCCGTCCGGCAACAATAGCATCACATCCGCCATCTATAAAAGAAGTATTTGAATGAGTCAAATACTCAAATTAAACACACTTTGTTGAGAAACATATCATGGATGTGATGATTGAATTATGAAAGTGAATTCAAATTCAAATGCCAAATGAAACATAACACTGGAATTCTGTCTCAGTTTCTGTTCATTCTGACCAGTCTAGAGAAATTTGAAATTTTCATCCAGTTATAGGCACATTCAGGACTTCCGTTCAACTACAAAGTTGTAGTGAACTAAAATACCTTTCCAGAACGTATATATTTTCCTCCATATCATTTATGTGTGAGGATATATGACTTTTGCATGTTGACAGTGTTTCTGGAAAAAATTTGACAGCACCTCCTCTATTTAAGGCTGATTTTGTCCACATTTTTCCAGATACAAAACATCAAAATATGCAAAAATCATAAATTAGAACATTGTTGCATACATCCTTAGGATTACATAAATGTATTACATGAAATCATTCGTTGATTCTACTAAGAGATATGATAAAAACAATGACAGGATATAGAAACTGTCCAGTCTCTGTCCGGATTTAACAAAGTTTGGAAATTTGAATTTTTCATTTGAGTACAGGGGGATTCTGTTCTGGATTTGAACATAAGACATTTAGAGGACTCTCTAAATTTTCCAACCGTGTATGGAATACTTTCAGTGGCTATTCCTACAGAGAGTTATGCTATCTCAAATTTAAACATTTGCTGCCAGATTCTCAATTTGAATCAGGAACTGGCAGTTTAAGTTAAAATGAAATTTTCCAGTTTTATCTTGAAATCTGCCTTGGAGCTGAAAATAAAACTTGTGCATGACTTCCTCAAGTTTCCAAACTATATGCCTGCTTATCTCAGCGACCACACGATTAATTGTGAATCTGACCAGCACGCTCCTAAAATAGAGATTACAAATTCAAACTTAGTCCTAAGTTGGAAATTTTTTACTTGTTGTCGAGTCACACCTCTAGCATAGATACTGTCGTCGACGTGCCAGATGAAACTCAAATACATTGCTGGTACTACGCCCTCACCAAAGAAAATCCTAAGTCGGTATTCCGGCATACGTCTCAACGGTGGCACTAATGACGTTCACTCGCAAACGTTTTCAACTCGAGCTACATAAAATATGGTTAGTGTACCTGTAACTACACAAAAATTACAGATCAATCATATGGTGCCATACGGTACAACCCACACAGGCGATCATTTCAGGCAGTTACAATAATATATATAAAAGTAAAAACATCTGTCCCGTATCATTCCGTACGGGCTGTCCCGAGCTAAGCCACATCTCGAGGTACATGACCGAATTTTCTACCACCCGACGGGGTCCCACGTCTTTGCATAATGCTGCACCAGTAGGAGGCGCATCGAGTTATGTCCCACCCAACGGGGGCTCCCACTAATTTTGAAGCCCGCTAGAGTACTGTGTGTCATATGTTCTCGGAAATATGGAGAGTTTCAGAGACTCATATTGATTTTCCGTGACAAGCCACGGAAATAATCACATGTTACCTCTCGCATGGTGAGCTTACCATAATTGATCCACATGCGGTGGCGTACCTTACCTCTTACCTGACGTCGGAGCGTTGTTACAGAATATAATAACACATAAGTTAGCTTGCCACCTTAAGTAACTAATACTATGATAGACCTTATGTGGGCATAGTAACTAATCCTCACTCGAATACTTCTAAGTTTTCAAAATAGGCTCTTTTCAAGCATGCTATTCCCAATGCGGCTCTGATACCAGGCTGTGAGGACTGGGTCCACACATTCCAGAAATCGTAGAGAGTGGTGTCGTGCGATGCGGCACCCAACAGCACACACGAAAAGAATATGATAAAATATAAAGTTTTTTATAGAAATAGTGTAAGTCTTTTACAATACTTAATATATATAGCGGAAGTAATACTCATAGATAAACTCTCATCTTAGTTATGCAAAAGTGCAACCGTCCAGCCCGGGGACGCTACACACTAGCAGCACACAACATATCACGGTGGCATGCAGGGCTCCCACTCGGCAGTATACCCTGATGGGGGCATCGTCTCATATTCGGGCCCTTCCTCATACGTCTCACCTGCAAACAACTTAATATAGCAACTGTGAGCACGAAGGCTCAGTAAGATTTACCCGTCTCACCTAAATTTGGGACTCTACATGCAGGGATACTTAACATAGGAATAGATATAGCAGTAAATGAATCGCCTACATGTTGATCCCAAATTTTCAAGTTATTAACAACAGCTTAAAGGTTCAATAAAAGTAACTTTAGTGAGCATATTCTATAGCAATCATAGTTGCAAAGCAATTATAATTCAATACATCATATTCTCCTGGCTTCTTCAGTATTTACTACGTCACTTTGCAGTGAACAAGCGGTACTCAAATAACCGTGAGGGACGGTGATTGCAATCAGTAGACACCCAGATAACACGTCACATACACCCATTTCAGAAGTGGAGCAAATCATACTTCACTATGTAAGAAAGGCTCATACGAGATGTGCCCGAACAAAGAAGGGAGACGAACAAACTGTATGTCTCCGTCGTCGCGTCTCGCATTACGTTTTCATCAGAGACGTGCGGTAAGGCGTGTCGCCGATCAGACTAGGTGTGAGACAGGCTCAAAGGTAGCGCGTCTCCCTTGCTGAGTCATAATAGACGGGCTTTACGAGGTCATTGGAGACGAGCATGGCGCGCGTCGCCCATCATTATGAATGAGAGACACGCTTTAATACAGCGCATCGCCGATATTTGGAATGATCCGAGACGAACTTTATGACAGCCCATCACACGTTTGCACGTTTGTTGATTGATCTGAGACGTGCTATAAGAAAGTGTGTCTCCTTTATTTAGGTAATTCAAAACATTCTCAGTTACCACGCGTCGCGGATTGTTTATAGGCAAGTTCAATGTGGCGCTAACAGGAGACACTCCCTGTTAGACGCGCGTCTCCTATTAGGTGCCCCCATCCCTGATTATCTTGGTTACTAGCTGCATCCTAGAGCTAGCCAAGATTTGGCAGTCGCATTGCCTGTACAACAACATACACATATAGAAACTTATGTAGCCAAATGTCTCCTGTTCATCCAGCTTAACATGTGACTAATAAAATATTAACAAAATGTACACACATTGACCAATAAAATATTAACAAGTGTAAATCGTGGTTACCATGTAACTATTTACATAGAATTCCTCTGTTCATCCAGATTAACATGTCACTAATTTACACAAAGTGTCACCTAATCCTCTACTGCGTAATGAAATTCTCCATTTGAATTAATGATTTCAGAAATGATAAACCTGCATAGGACATCTCTAACTTGCTCAAGGCTACGATCTTCAGCGTTCCTTAAGTCGGGTCTGTAGTCCTGCCACACGATAAAATGAGATTTACTAAAAGATTAGTAATAAAGTAAAATAAATGCACTTACACATAAATTGCAATTAGGTTGCTCTCCAAATGAAGCTATGTGTATGCAGACGTGGAAGCCACACGTGTTGCCCGTAGCTTATTGTGGGACGTCGAATGCAATATGATGTGTAAGCTGTCGGAGTTTTCCTTATACTTGTCCAAAAGTCCCAAACAAAATCATTCGCAGTTAATGTAAAATTATCGTGTAAGAAAACTAAAGTGAAGAAGGAAATTACTCGTCAATAACGGAAGAGATATCATTCCATGACTGGGTCTTTCACTCGCCAGTTTTTTCATCTGTTGACCTTGAGGAGTCACAGTATCAGACCTGGCCATACCATGTAGATATTGCTATGCTTACCCAATGGTTACCCAGGTTCAACGATACGACTAGGAGGTCCTTATCACTGTACTATTTCATTGCCCTCACAAGATATTGAATAACATCTTTTTCACCCTTCCCCGTTTGCAGAAGAGGTTTTGCTAGTACTTGCGGGTCAAGATACGCAATAGAAGCTTTTCGCGTGTTATGATGAGCATGTTGTTGCTGGTGCCTACACACAAAATGCCAAATTTGTCACATATATAACACTTGTCTTGAGTATGTATTGAAGAAACTAGTTTTTGAGGAGACTTACAATGCGATGCAGCGCATTAGGGAGGCATCCAACGCGTCGAGGTTGAAAATGTTGTAGAGATTGGACCATGAGAGGACAAAAGCGCCATCACCCGAGAGAAAGTGTCTATCCTTAAATGACACTAGTATGGTGTCACACTTTTTGCAGATTTTCCATGTAGTATTGATGAAGTTAAACGCAAGGTTTAGGAACTTGTTTGAGTGTGGCTGCAGTTAACATCGGCTTTCCCTGTTCATACAACGGGTTTGCATGCGTCATAGCTTTCGGCGCCTTCGGGTTAGGTCCCGACTATTTCATTAGTTTCTTCCAACCTTCCTTCATCCATAATCGCCGCTGCGACATACCCTTTTTCTTGGCATGCTTTGTCGGTGGCTTATCAGGTGTAGAGTGCAGGGTACTTCGAGTGTGAGGTGGAGACCGACGCGGCTAATCTTCGAGTGGAGAGTTCTTCAGCAGCTCTACAGTTTGAGACAGATGTGGTTTCTTTGTAACTAGAGGCAACTGCTCTCCAATTGGAGACTTCTGCTGCTTCTCTATAACTGGAGGCAATAATAGCTCTGGAATTGGGGACAGATCCATCTGTTCTTGATTTGGATGCAGAAGCAGACGTGCCTCAGGAGACATTGAAGCGGTTGACGCAGAAGCTGCTGCTGCTGCTGCTGGGTCAACAACAATAAGGCTCCGTCTCCACTAAACCCTTCTAGTAACTGCATCCCACATAGTCAGCATCGTATCGTCCGGTGGCACTTCGAGCTCCAGGTTTTTTGTATTTTCATGCAACATGTCCACCTTGACCACAGCATAGGATGTTGTGTCCACCTGAATGTTGTCAAGCATGGTCTGATCGGGATACACTAGCCCTGTTCTGACCTCCATTTGAGCGATTCCTCCGACCATTAGCAGAAGGTTGCATGTTGTTGGCTGAGCCAAGTTATCTATCGTGTCCAACTCAGTTGAAGGATCAGACGCTGGTGCCTGAAGATCCTCCTGTGGTTGTCCACCCCCAGCTGCTGTAGAAGCAAAGCTGCTCCTACGCTCGTCGTCGTTGAAAAACGCATTAGGGATTGGTATACCTGCTCCCTCCAGCATTTGCTTCACGTCTCGTAGGAGCTCATTTTTCAGCTGTGTTTTTAGCTCCTCGACATAAACCTGTGATGTCGAGGCCGTTTTCTGCTTCCGATAAGTAGTTTTGTGTTCCCAAAAACCCTCTCTCCAGGTCAACTTATTGGAATCACCACAAACACGGTCTCGTTACTCCGGTCTTTGCAGGGCCTTGGTTAGGGCATCATTTTCCCTCTCACCATTTGACTCTTTGCTGCTCAGGTTCCAGGCTCTTTGAGTGATAGTTGCAGTGCTCGGGCCGTAGAACTTGATACTGCCTGACTCAAACAGCTGTGAACGAGCACACATAAATGGTTTCAGCCATCCACTAAAACTATCGTATGGATTCTGAACACACAGCTCAACCAATGCTGAATCCTGTTCTTCCCAAATCCTTTTTTTTTACCGGCATAACCGGTGTTGCCAAGGTGGTGGTCAAGCTTGTTCTGTGATTGAAGCCACTTCATATGTTCACTGCTCTTGACAAATTCCTGTGATTCGCACTTTTCAACAAATCTCGCTCGGTCCTCTTCTAACACATGTGGATACTTATAGAAGGGGGTTTCATGATTTTCCGCAAACTCGCGAAGCTTAGTTTTTTAGGTCCTCCATGCATGAGAGATCATCTTCATAGCTAGCTTCTTCCCCTTCTGTTTCTTATCTTCCGGATATTGAACATATGGTTGGATAGAGGTTTCCAAGAGTTCATACTTTCCATTTTTGGTCAAGTGATCGAATCTCTCCAGGTTTAGTTTCCCAAGTAGCTAGACACAAAATTCTGGACAGTCTTGTATTCACATTATGGTCCAGAGGTACGCCTTCATCATTGGACTAAGCAACAGTCACAACGTATGTCGACCACATTGTCCGCAACCTTTTCTTTCTTATGTTACCAGAGGCAGATAAATCCTCTTCATGTGTCTACTATTGAGTCTGCAGCTAAGTTTGCTGCTAAGCCTCCTCTTCAATATGTTGCTGATGATTTGACTGAAACATATTCAAATTCACAAAAAACACTAAAATCCTGTAAAACATTATCAAATTTCAGTCACATTTGCACAAACGGTCACATAAGGGACCAAATTCTCTCATGGCATTTGTACCTTAATAAGAAAAAAGATCTATGTACCAAGCGTGATACTCTAAGCGTAGTACTCCAGAAATGTACTAAACATCGACCGGTGAACCACCAAAGTGCGGACCATTTCGAATCAAACCAAAGCGTGAACAAACCTTATTAGGGCAGTGATGAGCTGGTCGACGGAGAGTCAAGGGTCGATAGCGGCAGCGCGACAATGATCAAGAAGGCAGTGTCATGCTGCGACGAGCTCCGGGGAAGCGAGCCGATGCAACGGCATGCTCTGAAGAAGGGGACAATACGGCGGCGGTTTCTAGGGCAAGAAGTGATCAGCATGCGCAAAAAGTGAAAAGTTGTGCTATGTGTTGCGAAGAGAGTGTGCGAAAGAGATAAAAGTACCTTAGGGAAGTGTCAAGGCGGCGACGAGCTCCGAGGAAGCGGATCGACGCGGCGGCGTGCTCCGGGGAAGGGGACGACGCGACGGCAGTTTCTAGGGCGAGAAGTGATCAACGCGCAAAAAGTGAAAAGTTGTGCTAAGTGTTGCAAAGAGAGCGTGCAAGAGAGCAGAAAGTACCTTAGGGCAACTATTGCAGACACGCCTCAGAAGATCCACCGCTAAGCGTGTCTCACTTATGGAAAGCGTGTCTCTTTTGTTTTGAATTAATGTGCGTCTGTTACCATCATGCCATTCGGGCACAGAACTTGAAGCGCTTCGACCTCATTGTCTATTACATGTGTGACCGTGCCAAAACTAAATAACAAAAGCCAAGTTCCATGTGAACCTACATGATTAATTTGACATCACGAAGGTCCACGCAGAACCTGTTGCCAACGTTGCAACGCCATGCCTTATATGCTCGTTGCAACACGCTTAGAGTTTCGAAAGAGATAAAAGTACAAGGAGATTGAAGCGTCTAAATCGTAGACACGCTTTTTGAAAACGCGTCTCACATTATCTTGCCCGCGCGTCTCGCATCACTTTCGTATATTTTACAGGCAGGGCAAGTGTCTAAATCGGAGATGCGCTTTTTGAAAACACGTCTCACATTATCCGGCCTAAGAGACGCACCTTTGTGAGGCACGTCTTGCATCACTTTTGTATCCCATTTTTCAAGGCAGAGCAAGTTATATATTTAGTAGTGCTTCCTTAATAAACAGAAAACAAGGCATCAATACTTCTCCATAAGAAACAGAGCACATTTGACCAATGAAAGTCAAATTTTCACTAAAATGGCAATATTTTCACACATTTTAGCATATATCACACAAATATCCAAATGGAAGTCAATTTTTCACTCAATTGACCATATTTCCACATATTGAAACATTTTTACACACAATCAATTTGGTACTTTACGTTGCGGTCTTAGTTTTTTAAAATTCTTGACTTTTCATATGGTGACCGTTCTGCAAGTAAGGTAGTTCGTTGGCCGATGGTATTCTTAGCTTGATCATCGAGGTGACAAAAGGAGGAATCTCATCAAATTGGTCAAACTATTTCTCATCAACGAAATTCTCGACTCCGACGATTCGTCTTTTTTCCATGTATAACCACCTTAAGTCTTCTATTTGTTGTGTGTGGAACATAGAACACTTGAGAAATGTGGTCTGCTAACACGAAAGGCTCCCACTTATATCCTTGACGGTTGAGATCAACGCTAGTGAAACCGTACTTGTCTTGTACAACACCTTTGATTCTGTCAACCCAGTTGCAACGAAAAAGAGGAATCTTGAATCCTTGAAAGTCAAGCTCCCAGATCTCTTGTATTTGACCATAGTACATGTGTTTGTCTTGTCCTACAGTGTATAAGCATCAACACGGACACCACTATTCTGATACATGCTTTTCTTATCTTGTTCTGCAGTGTAGAACGTGTATCCATTTATGTCGTACCCTTGATATGTAATAACTATGAATATAGGACCACGAGCCAACTTTTTTACATAATTAATTTTTTTTAGTATCCGATGAGTGAGAAATCCAGTCACGGAGACAGCCAATAAATTTTCTCATGTGTTCATTTGATAACCATGATTCGTTACGGCCAGGATTGTCTCTAAGCATCACCTCCTTGTGCTCATCGAGGTACTCTGACCCAATGGACATGTGTTGCAACACGTGGAAATAAGCGCATAAGAATAAATGTGAATATGGAGTTGTAGCCTTCTTCCCATTGGTCCCTTTTCTTGTGAGCCTCCCGTCATGACGAGACTCGGGAACACCAATTGGGTTACTCGGGTCAGTGTAGTTTAGGGTCCGCTCCACAGCTTCCTCTGTAGAGTATCCTTGTACCATGTTGCCCTCAGGGTAAGCTCGATTTCTGATGAAGGACTCCAGTATACCGTTGAATCTATTGTAAGAATACATCTGGTGAAGGAACACAGGGAAAAGTAGCTTTATCTCCTTAATAAGATGAGTTCTGAAATGGATGGTGATGTTGAAAAAGATAGGTGGAAAATACATCTAAAGGAAGCATAAAGTTTCATAGTGCCTTTTTTCCAATGACTCGATATCTCCTTCACATAGTACTTTTTGACCAATTGCATTGAAGAAAAAAAACAAAAGTTCATTATAGCCTCACGAACGTTGACCGATAGGATATTCTGAATTCCAATAGCAATCATCTGCATAAGAAATACATGATAATCATGAGACTTCACACCAGGAGCTACTTTTAGATCTGGAAATGAAATAAGCCTTGAGACGTTCGTCGAGTAGCCGGATGGTACTTTCACATTTTTCAAGAAGCCACATAACTCTTTTTTTTCATTTTTTGAAAGGGTGATGCATGATGTGGGTAGTTATGTTCCTCTTACCGAGTCATCGATCCACAACCCAGGCCTAATTCCCATTTTCTTTAGATCTGCCCATGCATGTCTGTGGTCCCGTGTTTTCCCATCTGTGTTAAGCAATGTTCTGAGTAGGCTCTCGCACACATTCTTCTCAACATGCATCACATCAATCGAATGATGGACGTCTAAGTCTTTCCAATACGATAGCTCCCAAAAAATCGATTGCTTCTTCCACATGTCATCTTTGCCAGAATTTTTGCCAGTCCTTTTTCGCTTACCAAGGACTACATGGATATCCTTGACCATTTTATAGACTTCATGACCCGTGATGTGAGGTGGAGGATGCCTCTTCTCAGTGTCACCATTGAAATTATCCTTCGTACTCCGAAATGGGTGCTTCATTGGAATGTAGCGTCAATGTCCCATGTACACTATTTTTCGTGACTCGCTCAAGTACTGTGAGTCTGTTTTTCTCAAACAATGTCGACATCTGCAACCTACTTTCTTACTCTGTCCGGACAAGTTACGTGCCGCTGGAGAATCACTAACAGTCACAAATAAAATGGATTTGAGGCAAAAGTACTCGCACTTGTGGTCATCCAAGGCCTGCACTCCATCGTTGTACCACAACTGCTCTAGATCTTCAACCAGAGGCCTGAAATAAGTGTCGATGTCATTCCCAGGTTGTTGTAGCCCCGGTATCAGTTCTGACATCATAATATATTTCTATTTTTTGCACAAACAAGGAGGAAGGTTCAAAATTGTAAGCACAATTGGCCATGTGCTATGTGTGCTACTGATCAAAAATGGATTGATGCCATCGGTGCTCAATGTGATCCTAATATTCCCTGGATCAATGGCAAATTCAGGATTTTGTGAATCAATGTTTCGCAATTGTGTAACATCAGCAGGGTGTCTTATCATTCCAGCATTTTGCTTATGCTTCTCTTTGTGCCATCGCAACAATTTTGACTCCTTATTTGCAAACCAACGCTTCAAACGAGGAATGATAGGAAAGTACCAAAACACCTTTTAGGCCCTTTTTTTCTTCTATTGCAGTTCTCGTCATCACCGTTGTCTTTCCTACGATTGAATTTGTCCACTCCACAAATAAGGCATGTCAAGGTTTTCGTACTCAGGTCCACTATACAAAATACAAGCATTCTTGCACGCGTGGATTTTCTCCACCTCCAAACCAAGTGGGCAGATTAGCTGTTTTGCCTCATAAACTATTGTAGGGACTGTGTTGCCTTGGGGTAACATGTCCTTAAAGAGCGTTAACAATTCCTTACAACTACAATCACTCCATCTATTGCTCGCCTTTAACTGGAAAAGTTTTACCATTGCAAACAATCTGGTGTACTTAGCCGCACAACCATAATACAATGGCTTCTTCGAGTCTTCGATCATCTTCTTGTAATTTGCAAGTTCACCATTACTGTACCGATCATCATCGCCATCTCTCTCGACATTGCATACCATCTCCTCTATGTTATGAACCTGAAACTCAATGTCATCTTCGGTGAACCCTAATATATTTGGCTCGTTCACATGCTCGTCGTGATTTTCTTGGACACTGGTAGGGACCTCCCTCTCCATATATGAATCTCTCATCTCTGCTTCATTAAGTCCCTCCTCCCCATGTTTGTTCCAACATCGATAATCCACCATGAATCCATGCGTGATCAAATGTGACATCAACACTTCATCTGTGCGATATCTCTTCTCATTCTTGCACTGTTTGCAAGGACAACAAATAATCCCTCTAATGTTGTCCAACATGTCTTTCTTCTCAAAAGCGATAAATGCATCTAACCCTTCGATATATTCATTGCAAAGGAGCGGTCCATACATCCAACTTCGATCTGACGACATCTACGTACAAAAAAGAAGAGCTAAATCAAAGAAATTCGAAGCCACTAATAATCACCACAAGCCAACTTCAATCAAAGAAGATCTAAATGTAAAAAATAGTAAGGAACACGAGAGGAGGAGAGTAATAACATCTTTGTTTAAGATCCACTAATAATAACCGCAAGACTTTTAGAATGGAAGAGAGAAAGAATAGGGCAAGAACGGGCAGATCTGGTAGCCACTTGTTCTGCCACAGTGGGGAGGTCGTAGAAGGGCAACAGAAAATCGAGACGAACCGAGATAAAGCATGTCTCTGTATGGAGGGAATGGGAGACGGGCCTGTTTCCAAACTAAAGGAGACGAGCCAGACCAGGGGTTATGGCAGACGCGCCTTATTCCATAATGAAAGGAGACAAGCTGAAACCAAAGTTTGTCTCAGATACCTAAAAGATATGAGTTGCGCTTAATGACATCCTGTCTCCTATTTGTCAGAGAGGAGGGCGCGTCTCGGATACCTACTTAACTGAGACGGGCTTTATTGTAATGCATCTCCTTGTACGTTCAAGTGAGCCAAGTCAGATCTTTGCTAATGTGGGCTCGTCTCGCTTAAGCTTATCAGAGACGTTCTCCTTTTAGCCTGTCGCCCATCTTTGTCTCCTATTTGGGCTTCTTACGTAATGCTTCAATGCTATGTTGCATGCAACAACCTTTCAAAGGAAACCCAAATGTCGAACCGGTCCTTCCATAACGGGCAGGAGGTCCCCGCGCGGAGCGTGTCTGTGCCCGGTGGCAGATTTACACCTTGCTTCCCTCAACCCACTCCTATAAAATGGTAGGGTAAGCCTCGACACCCAAGTTAACCAATTACATCGATTTCCTGGTTTCCATATAGCCACTATGCATCCGGTACAATTCAAACTTGTCAAGCAGGGCCACACATGGATCGGTCCTCAATCGACACAAGCAGGGCTACACTCGTGATACCATGTCTCGCTGCATCCTATCCGCTGCTCGGTCTCGAATTCATATTCATAAACCATTCTTTGATCCAATCCATCTCGTGTTATAAATTCCTATCTCGTGAGTAGATTCCAACTACTCGACTTCTACTGGATTCCTCAAAACATTAGCATGGCATTTTCTACTCGTCGAGCTGTAGACCTACCTAGTGCTCCAGGGGATTTGTGGGTCATTCAAGTGGAGTAACAAGCACCTTAGCCCTAATGCACAAAACTCATCCTAGACATAAGTGATACAAATAGAAACTTTGAAATAACACTTAAATGCAAACCGGGGCTTGCCAGGCTGCGAGTCAGTATCAAAGTTAGCTCCTTTGATGATGTTGTTAAAGGCCTCCGGTTCCTCCTCGATCTCGGTCACTATATGATATGCAATATATAAAGTACATGTGTGATAGTGAAACTATATAAAAGATATTATAAAAGAAATATATTTTAATTGGCTTTGGGATTTTCCAGTGGATACTAGGTTCTATGAGGAAGAACTAAACCAAGAATTGGAGATGTTCAAGGAAGCTTGTTATCTCTAAAAGTCCAACAAGTAAAAGCCTTCTCTGAAATTTGGTATTAAATCTGGAGCTTTTTCATGACTAACAGTGGGTGATCATGGTATAGAAGGTTTTACTGGTTCTATGAAAATTTGTTTCATATTTTTTTGAGCTTCCTACAGAGAGAAATTGATTTGATTTTACAAGTTTGCAAGAAATTCGTAAAATGTTTCTATACATTTCTAATTTTTCAATTGACATAAGGGATTTGAACACTGTTTGATCCAGTAAATCAATTCCAATGAACTTGAAATTTTTATTGGAGTTCATGTGTATTATAATGAATGGTCTTACCAAAACTAGGAATTTTCCAATAAGCAGCACAGGAGTAATTAATTTCCCAAGCAGTTAGCTCAATGAAATTAATTATTAAAATTCTGGGGCTTTCATGTCCAACAAATTGAATCACTGCAAAATTGGGATCAAGATGAGTCTACCAGAATTTATTGGGAATTAGTTGAGCAAGTTTACTAGGAGTAATTGAATTTAGAAGTTTGCTCAAAATCTGAATTTATTTTCCTAGTGAAAAATTTAAATTAACCCGCCTGGCCCCACCCATTTAAAATGGCCAACCACATTGGGGCCACACCGAGGGCCACGGATTAACCCACGCAGCCACACCAAATCTGGTGGCTACAACATATCCGAAGGGAAGGAAACAGAGGCTGACATGCGGGGCCTGCCTAGGTCGTCTTCGACCACGGCTCGGGGGCGGCGCTGCGCCGGCGAGCTCGCCGGCTCGGCTTTAGACAGCGCCAAACCTCACTCCACTTGCTTCCTAGCCATTTCGAGGGTCAAGGAACACGATGGTGCTGTCCATTTTGCCCGGCGATGGCCGTACGATGGCGTGCAATGGTAGTGGCGGTAGCTAGGGTTCCGGTGATGTCAAAACCGCTCGGCAATGGCGCAATAAATTCGGGGAAAGGCCGGGGAGGTTCCTGGGAGCATGAGGAAGGTGAAAAGGACGTGCAAACACCGCATAACGGCCAGCAAACGCAAACTCGATGGCGAGCAGCGGTGCTTTTCAAAGGCGGTGAGGGAAACTCGAAATACTTCGTCTGTGGTCGATTATTCTCATCAGTTCTCGATCTAGGTGATGCGCCCATACATGTAGAATATATCTCCTAACTGGATTAGACAATAGTTGTGCGTAGAAACAGAGTTGTATCGATGACCTAGCTTGAAGTGTAAACTTGTGCAAAGAAAAAAATGAAGAATACTCGGTCGATAAAGGATGAAATAGTTTGCAGTTTTCACTATGAGAAAGGTGGTGTCCCGGTGCTCTTTTCTTCTGTTGAAGTCAAAGCTTGGAACAGCCTAGTTTGCCGACTTCACGGTGGACAGAGGAAGGCGCCCACGGTGGCTCAACGGCGGCGTCCGCGAAACTTCAAAACACCCGGGGTATTCGCCAAGTAAACAATGAGGGAATTGTATGAGAAGCTAGACGAGGTTCTTGTGCTACTTTTTTGTGCTTGGAGCTCGATCAACTGATGGCTAGAATGGCCGGATGAAGTGAAGATGAGGGAGGCAGCAATAATGGCGACGGCGTTCTGTTTTTGGGAGAGGAGGACAGGAAAACGTTGAAGGGAAGTCACCAGAGTTTAAGTAGGGACGACTTGGAGCTCAATGCCACGCAGTTGCTTGCTGGTTGCATGCTTGCCTCGGTGGAAAGCTCTCCCAAGGTTGAAACACGGGGAGCAGAGAAAACAGAGGACTCTGTCGGTTCAGGCAAATGGGAGGCTGACCAGTGGGTCCGACCCATATTCACCCTCATCCATTCTCCGTTCCTTCAATTCTCCCACCAATAATTGTCCAAAAATTATAGATTTTTGTGGAGAGGCTAAATAAATTATGTAGAATATGATTCCGAAATTAAATCATGAATCTGACCAAGTTTAATTGGAATTCAATATATAAATTTGAATTCGAATTGTTTTCAATGGGGCCACTGAATTAAAGAGCACATGAACATCAAAATTTCTTAAATTTGGCAAAGACTTTATTTGGAATATTTGGAAGCTAATGGTGAACTCAAATTTTTATTTTGTCAAGGTTTGAATCGGAATTAATTTAAAATTTCGAATTCCCTCTTAAAGAGTTTAACTCACTTCATTTTCCCATTTTCGTTTATTTCTCTTTTCCATTCAAATTTTTAATTTTCCTATCCGAACTTTGCACTATGAAATTTTAGGGATTTTACAAACACAATGAACACATTCATTCATTCATTGTTGAACACACAAGATAATATTCATTCACACAAATGAACACAGATAACACATTCATTCATTAACAATATTAATACAAAACAAAAGAAAAAAGTACAAGACACAAGAAAAGAAAAACAAAATCAACTAAAAATAACAAAAAAACCTAAATCCTACTTCTTCTCCTCCTCATCCTCCTCCTCTGGTGGCCATCCAGCGCCGGTGCAACAGGAGTCCTGGTCGGCTACTCCAGCTGCTCCACTGGTTGCTCCAACTGGTCCGGATCTGTCAGTGCAACCTCATGACCGAGGTTCCTCGCCATCGCCACCACAAGGTTATTGCAGCTCTCAGCGCCGAGCACCTCGGCCATCGTCTCGAGCAGCCTCTGGAACTTGTCGAACAACATCTTGATAGCATTTGGGCTATCATCTCGAGCAGCTCATTGTTGAGCCTCTAGGGGGAGTGGTAGCACTGTTTCTTCTAGGGTGGCTCCCTCGGCGGGCTTAGCGGAGGAATGTTGGCCATTGTGGGTTGTCTGGGCGGAGAAGACGAATGAAGAGAAGAGGAGAGACTGATGGCACCTTATATAAAGTCAGTGCAGAGATGCAAAATGAAGACGCGCTTAGCAGCGAAGGGCGTCTCCTATGCTCGATGTCTCCCTCTCCTCTTCTAAAAGGGAGACGCGCTTATCTGAAAAGCACGTCTCCTATTCCCCACGTCTCCTTTAGCTTCATGATTTTCTCTATTTTTGCTTTAGTTCACTGTTGATATCACACATCACTGAACTTAGAGCACATTCACTTCATAACTAAATCATTCATTTGTCCAAAAAAATAATCAAATCCTTCCTTATGATTCTTGAGGAACACGATGAACACATCCCACATTCATTCATTCACATAGTTGAACACACAAGATAATATTCATTCACACAGATAAACACAAATAAGTTTCATTCATTAGCATAATATATTACAAAACACAAGAAAAAAGTATAAGCAAACACAAGAAAAGAAAAACATCAACTAAAAACAACAAAGAAAAACTAAATCCTACTATTCCCTCGGTGGTGACTCTGGCGCTGGTGCAACAGGAGCCTGGGCCAGCTGTGCCGGTTGCTCCGGCTGCACCGGAGGTGCAACCCCGCAACCAAGGTTCCTCTCCGTCGTCGCAACCACGTTATTGCGGTCCTCAGTGCCGAGCACCTGGGCCATCGTCTCGAACATAATTTCGAGACAATCGGCAACTCCCGTGAGGGCGTAGAGGTAGTGGCCAATGGTACCCGTTCCAGTAAACTCTGGAAGGGTACCAAGACCAAGGAACTCATGACGCGAGACGAGCTCTTGTACGCCTCTTGCACAATAATGAGGTGCTGCTCAGTGTTGAGCCTCTCGGGGGAGTTGCAACACGGTTTCTTGCAGGGTGACTCCATCGACGGGCTCGGCGGCGTAACGTTGGCCATGGTGGTGGTGGGTCATCGGCACAGAGAAGATGAAGAAGAAGAAACGGATGCAAAATGAGAGATGCGCTTGTGGAGAATTGATGGGTGATGGCGCGTCTTATAAGGTATGTGCGGAGTCGATGATGGAGCGGTTGGTTTCACGCCCATTGATGGAACGATGGGACGCATTGATACTGCCTCGAGGAAACAAAAGGTCATGCACACCGGTCACATGCGTCTTTACACCACCGCCGCCGAAATTAAGTTCTCTGAAGTCCTCATTCCGCGCGTCTCCCTTTCAACAATGGAAGACGCGCTTTCGTATCTCGCACATCTTGCTTTAGTCTCGTTCATCTCACGTTTATCTCCCGCGTCTCTTCGCCTCCGGTGCTCTTTTACTAATCGACCAACTCTAGTTTGACCGCTACCTCTGTTCGACCAACTCTAGTGCGACCGTCGCCTCTGTCCACCGTCCTCGTCGTCATCATCGCCGTCCTTGTCATCATCATCACTGTTCATGGCTGGGTTGGATATCAGCTTAGTGCATAACCGACTGAAAGAGGAGCTCTTGGTCTGGCGCAAGAACCATCCCCATGTATGTATATATGGCACACCGGTCGCATGGTTGTATGTAGCTCTGCAATGGACTGATCAACTTAACTATAGTTTTGTTTTTCCGTCTTGTTTGTTTTTGGTATTTCCAATTTCTCTGCATAGAGTTTCTCTACAAAGTCTGTCGAAGTGTTTTTTCGGCAATTCTCCCAATACTACAGTTGGTAGCTCATGGAGTTTGTAGTTCGGTATTGGGTGCGCAGAGATTCCAAAGAGTATGGCGAATGGACACAAGGATTTACGTGGTTCGGGCCGCGTGAGCGTAATACCCTACTCAACGGGGTGTGTAGTTGTTGTATTGAGTGTCTAAGAGTTTCAACCCAGAGACTGTGTATAAGTTAGAGAGTGTCCGTGATTGTCCTCCTTGTGTATCGTCAACCAGTCCTTTAATAGTACAAGGACTGGTCATTACACCGTTAGCCTGGCCCGACACGTGGCCCTGGCGGTTACTAATATTTAATACATAATTAATGAGATTAATTACCCTTAATAGCGTGGTAACGGGACCTGACAGTGCCGTTACTAGTATTAAGGGCTTACTGATCGTGTGTCATTAATATGGTATTAATGACACTTAATCAGGTCTTGAAGTATTTGATTGCCTCTTGGTGGTCCGAGCAGTTGGAGGTTCACCAGCTTGATTGTCGAGGTTGAAGGTCCGGCGGTTCGGACATGTGGCAGCTTCGAAGCTATTCGTCTGGGACGGGTAGGTCCAGTGTAGATGTACACGTGTCGATACTGGAGCTTCCCTCTGTCGGAGGTTAGGTCCAGGGGTGCCGTACAAGTGTTTAGCCCGGAGCTATCCCATGTGTGGGGTATAGCTCCAGCTGCAGTGTACACGTGGCAGTACCAGAGCTAACCATAGATGGGAGGCATGTCCAGTCCCGTATGACAAGTGGGGCCTTTGCAGGTCTTCCACTCGGACAGGTGAAGTCTCTTTGGTATTTTTGTAGTCCCAAGGGGTATATGATACGCATGATACCGACAGTGGCCCCTGGGCCCACCTCCGGGAGAGACCTTTTGAAAGAAGTCGTTTTGCCGGAGGTGGGTCCATCCTTCGATTTTTGTGTCGTGTCTTCAAAGATCTTCAGATGTGACGTTGGCAGTAGTTCGTAGTTAAACCACCATCGCGTGGCATATCCTGGATGCGGCAGGTGAGATCTTAGCGTGCGGATCTCACGCAATTGAAGGTCACTGGTTCCCGATACAAAAATCGTATCAGTTCCGCGCGCCTTGTCAAGTCGCCGCCTTCGGGTTTCCCGCCTTTCATGATGACAACCGTTCGCCTGGGGTAAGGACCTCAACTTGATCGTCGGGGCGCCCCCTTGTCATTGGCGATGGAGTTGGGTATTCGCGAGAGCCAACTTAAGACTGACGGCAACTTGAAGAAGGTCCGGGCACTTATGGGGTGGTCCAGTGACTTCTCCGCGTATGCCATGGTGGGACTGATCCCACCCTTTTCTTCTTTTTTCTTGATGCTGCTAGACTTCTATGGTCTGCAGCTGTACCACCTTGGCCCCCACTCCATTCTTTTGGTGTCGATCTTTGTCCACTTCTGCGAGATGTGGGTGGGTATTCCTCCCTGCGTCGAGCTCTTTTGCACCTTCTTCACCATCCACACCACTGGCAAGAGTGACGAGTACCTTGGCTTCTATTACTTTGTGAAGCGCAAGAAGTGCCCGTACAAGTACTTGCGGTTGTTCCCTTCTAGCAAGTGGGACGACTGGAAGAAGGATTGGATCGTCATCAGGGCAGAGGAGCATGAGAAGCTGGAGTTGCCCGTAGGCCTCCCCAACATCGACACTAAAGCTTGGAGTGAAGTTCTGATGTTGTCGGACGCCTTCAACCCTGCTCTGACCAGGATCCGCCAGTGCTTGGAAGGAGGGGTGACTCCTCAGGTGGTATTTTGCAATTTCCTGGCCAACAGCTGGGCTCCGCTGAAGAAGAGGGAGAAGCTTGCTTGGGCCCTCAATAGCGTGATGGACGATTACCGGATCGAAACTAGTTTGAAGACCAACCTGGAAGGCGCAACCTTGGAGCTTCACCTCAAGAAGTTCCAGCACGACATCGACATTGAGGGCGACTACTTGTCTCCGGCGGCACCTGAGCCGGTTATCGAGGAAGTTCCGACGGTGGAGCTGGTTGCTGCAGAAGTTTTGGCGCCTGAGCCGATCGTTGCAGAGGTGCCGGTGCCCGAGCCCATGATGGTCGAGGCGTCAGCGCCTGGGTCGATAGTGGTGGAGGCACCAGAGTCAGAGCCGTAAATAGCTTCAGCTCCGACCGAACCTTCAATGTCTACCTTGGAGGTGGTGGTCCCGGAGGTGCCCCCCGCTTGAGAGACCAGTTGTTGACGACCTGGCGGCAGGACCTTCGGAGCCAACTCCGAAGGTTGAAACTTCTGTAGCAGGACCTTCCTCGACGGTGGTCAAGGCTATTCTAGAGGGCGGCCCTAGTGCCGCGGAAGCTCAGGTAACTGCTCTTGTAGAGTGGGACCCGATTTTGGTCACGGAGAACCCGCTGGAACCGGCAGAGATGACCCCGGCAGATTCGGACCCAATCCCTCTATCGTTGTCTATTGACAATGCCTGCTCCAGTCTTCGCCATGTTGAGCTGGCTTTTTACCACGACAATAAGGCTCTTGAGGAAGAGCGTAAAAATCTTAGGAGGTGGTGCAACCGGCTCCAGTTTGAAACCAAGCTGGCGCAGTCAAGGCTGGCTTAAGACAAAGAGTGGGTGAGGAAGGAGAAGATCCACCTAGAGTACTAGGTTAAGCTACTAGATGAGAGGGAAAGCATGACGCGATCCCTCAATAACCAATCTCGGGCCATCTACGAACAGGCCAAAGCTGCTAATAGTGCAGCGTATGATCGCCAAGAGAGGCTCGACGCCATCCACGCCAGTCTCGTCAAGCGTCGGGAGGCTCTTGAGGAGAGGGAGAGAAGGCTCAAGGATGAAGAGTAAAAACTTTTGGAGTTGCGGGATGATGTCGTGAAGAGAGAAGATCTTACTCATAGGCTAACTCTGGTTGACAAGAGTCTCGAGGAGCGCACCAAGAAATTGGATGAGCGCTGCGAGAAAGAGGAGAAGAAGGCCTGACAGCGAGGACAGGAACTCCACTGGAGGGAAACTGACGTTGCTACCAGGGAGAAGAAAGTGCGAGGCCGAGAGAAGGACCTGGTTAACCGCCGGAACGAGATCCACCTCCGGGAGGAAGAGCTTAGTAAACTCGAAAGGCAGGTTGCTGAAAAGATTCAACAGAACGCCAAAGAGGTGGAGCGTCTTGCTCAGGAGAACTCGGAGCTTGCGGCGGCCAGAAGATCCTTGGAGGAGATGCGAAGTGGCAGGGTTGCGGAGTCCCAACAAGTTTGGGACTTCCTGGGCAAAGCCAACGATGCACTGACACCAATGGGTTTTAGTCCCGTACGTCCAGATGATCCAGAACCGGAGCTGGACTAGGCGTTGCAGGCACTGAGTTTGGCAAGAAACAAGCTCTCCAAGATGGGCGATGTCATTGTGGACCAGCTGGAAACCGAGGGACAATCCCTGGCCAAGAGCGTTGTAGAATTTGTTCTGTCGTGCTACATAAGCCGGGACCCCCAATTCCCCCTGGACCCGGTGCTCCAAGGCCCCATCGACGGAGAGGTAGAAGCTGCCCAGGCCAGCGTTTCTGAGGTTGCCCAGAAGGTCGCCTCATTCTTCCATAGGGTCTAGGACCATCTCTTTGTAGCTCCCACTTGTATCCTCTCTTCTTTTTCTCCAATTTTGTAGTCACTTGTCTCCAGATGAATGAAATCCAAGTTTGTTATGAATTTCAAATCCATGTTTGTTATGAATTTCATTTTTTTGTCATCAACACCTTTGTCCCGCTTGGCCCCCTGCTAGATGTATGCAATTTGATTGTGAACATGTACCAAGAGGATATAACAGTTGTTGAAGACTCGCGTGTTTCAGAATTTGGTAGTGAAGGCTCCCTGAGGTTGTCGGAGCTTAAGGGCTCCGGCCTTGACCATCATCGGAGCTTGGTAGCTCCATCAGTGGTATCCATCAACACGTAGAGCTTGGTAGTCCCATGAAGTCTTCCCACCATCTTTTGTTCACTTTGACGGCTAGCCTCATGGCTTTACTGGAGCTGAGTAGCTCCAGCGATGCTTGCTAACAATGTTTAAAACATTGACTACAAGAAATCTAGGGGATGTCGGAGCTTTAATAGCTCTGGCTTAATTCACCTTCATCATGAGATCTTTATTTTTCTTGCACACAGAAGTCAAGAAAAATAGTAAAATTCATTTCCTATCTATTACTCAGTTGCGGCTTACTATTCTCATAAGAAATTTTTGGGTCAAGCGTAAGTGCACTGATTTGTTTTCTCCAAGTCCAATTGTTTCAGGAACCGCCTTACTTTGGCACGCCGGGGCGTAGGTAGAGTGGCATACTTAGGGTGCAGGACCAGGCTAAGTCGATAGCACACTCCGGACCTAGATTGGATGGCAGCATTCAGGTGAGTGAGCCATTCAACAACATGAAAACCCGGAGGAATTAACAATGCGACTCAAGTTGTACATGAATTAGTCAATCTAAAAAATTCTTGAGAATCGCATAACTTTGTTATAGACAAGAAAGAGAAAAATAAAAAATAATGAGCTTGTACAAAGTAAATGCACGTGGAGTCTGTTTTCACACAAAGATGTCTTTCATTATAGGTCCGGGGTACAGGGGAAACAAGTACGCCCTTAGGGTATGGAACCAGGCTAAGTGTGTTTTGTTTCTTGTTTGGCCAAATGTAGCTAGCTACACTTTTAGTTCTGAGACTGTGACAAGTGTTGCCTAAACTTTGCGGACCTTCCAGAGAAGGTCCGGCTGTTCTCCTAGAGGAGCTACCCGACTCTGTACAATGACTCTATAACATACATTGCGTGTAATTACAGACTCACCTCCGTGATATTAAGCGTAGAACTTACGGAGGTGCTCAATGTTCCAAGGATTAGGGAGAGGTGTCCCATCCTCGGTTGCCAAGCAAACGCATCCGGGACGGGTTACTTTAATCACTCGGAAGGGTCCTTCCCAGTTGGGGGAGAGTTTGTTTAAACCTTCTTTGGATTGTATTCTCCGTAGCACCAGATCGCCTTCCTCGAGCTGTCAGGTGTGAACATGCCTTTGGTGATAGCGTTGGAGAGCTTGGCGGTATCAGGCATTTCGAACAGCTGCTCGGCACCTTCCCTCTTCAAGGAGGTCAAGGTCTTCGCGCCAGAGCTGGTCCTGCGTGGCATCGTCGAAGGTCCGGACCCAGAGCGACCCAAGGTGATTTCTGGAGGAAGGACTGCTTCAGCTACATACACCAGGAAAAAGGGTGTCTCTCCAGTTGACCGGTTTGGAGTTTTTCAATTGGCCCATAGAGTGGGCGGAATCTCTTCGATCCAGTTGGCTCCATGTTTTTTCAGACGCTCATATGTGCGCGTCTTGAGTCCTTTTAGGATTTCTGCATTTTCTCTCTCGGCTTGGCCACTGCTTGCCGGATGAGCTACGGAAGCATAGCTGACTTGAATGCCGAGATCTTCGCAATATCTGTGGAATGCTGAGCTTGTGAATTGGTTCCCATTATCGGTTATGATTTTGTTTGTGACTCCAAATCTGCATATGATGGACTGTAAGAAGTTGATGGCTGATTGCTTGTTTATTGTCACAACTGGAGTTGCTTCTGGCCATTTGGTGAATTTTTCAATGGAGACGTACATGAACTTGTAATCTCTAACGGCTGTTGGGAAGGGTCCCAAGAAATCCATCCCCCACACAGCGAAAGGCCATGTAGGAGGTATAATTTGTAGAGACTGGGCCGGTGTGTGAATTTGTTTTGCATGAAACTGGCATGCTTCACATTTCTTCACCAGCTTAGTTGCATCCTGGAGCGCTGTAGGCCAGTAAAAGCCATGCCGAAAGGCTTTACCGACCAGCGTGCGAGAAGACGCGTGGTTCCCACACTTGCCTCCATGGATTTCTTCGAGGATCTCGCAACCTTCTTCCCTTGCAATGCATCACATTAGGACGCCGTTAGCACCGCGCCGGTAGAGATCCCCTTCTACCAGCATGTATCTTTTAGCCAATCTGACTATCCGGTCAGCGGATACATTATCTTCAGGAAGCAAGTTGTCTTTCAAGTAGCTCCAGATCTCCGAGATCCATGCATCGGAGCTAGCTTGAGCATTCAAGTCTTGCGTGCTGGGTTGCTCGGAGCTTCCGACAGCACCCATGACCCTTGATGGCTACCATGGTAACAGGGCCATCGGGACTGCCAGCTTTGAGGTGCTGGTCTTGCACCCTTCGCTCAGTTCGGCAGGCTGAGTTGTAGGTTTAAAAAACCTGCGGACGAATGTTCTATCGGGAGCCAGAGCTCCAGTTGACGTTTCATCGAGAGTTCGTCAGCTTCAGCGTTATGGAGACATTGTACATGGTGGAGGTCCAGGACTTTGAAGTCCTTTTGAAGCCTCTGGACATCAAGGAGATAGGCAGCTAGTTGGGGATGGTTGCAGGAGCATTCACCCTTCACCTGTTTAATGATGAGCTGCGAATATCCCTTGACCAACAGCTGCTTGACACCATATGATAGTACCACCTTTAGTCCGTAAATGAGTGCTTCATATTCTGCCATGTTGTTGGTCGCCTTGAAGTCAAGGTGCACCATGTATTTAACCTTGTCCTTGGTCGGAGCAAGGAGAAGGACTCCAGCTTCGGCCCCCTGCTTCTGCATGGAGCCATCGAAGTACAGAGTCTAGTGAGGCTCGGTGAAGACCGGAGCCTTGAGTTCTGACTTCTGCTCACCAGGGCCCCCAGGGTTTGATGGAGAGGGGGTCCATTCCGCCAGAAAGTCTGCCAATGCTTGACTTTTGATTGCTTGTCTTGGGACGAATTAAAGGTCAAATTCGGCCAATTCCACTGCCCACTTTACAATGCTCCCAGTGGAATTGGGATTATGAAAAATCGCTCGCAGTGGGTATGAATTCACCATTGAGATCTTGTGAGCTTGGAAATAATGTCGGAGCTTATGGGAAGCAATAAGAACATCGTATAGCAGTTTATGTACTTCTAGGTACCGAGTTTTGGCATCGTGGAGTACTTCATTGATGAAGTACACTGGGCGTTGGACTGTCCGGACCCTCCTAGAGGGGCCCGGAGCTTCCTCCTCATCGACCGAGACCCTCCCGGAGGGGTCCGGACCTTCTTCGGGGATCGTCGGGTCCTTGTTGGAGGAACCTGGAGCTTGTCTAGGAGTGACCTGGACCCTCCCAGGGGGGTCCGGCTCTTCTTGCTCAACAAGAGTAACTCCTTGTTGACTAAAGTCTGGGAGCTGGGACCCAAACTCGCGTTCAGGAACCTCCTGACTCTACCGGAGGGGTCTGGATTCCTGAGCTTGTAGCGGTTCTAGTCTCTCTGCAACCAGGACCATGCTGACAACCTTGTCAGTTGCCAAAATGTAAAGCAATAGAGGCTCACCAGGGTTCAGAGCTACCAAGGGTTGTAGACTGGTGAGGAGCTGCTTTAGCTCTTGAAACACCTTTTCTGCTTCTTCAGACCATTGGAATGGTCTGGACTTCCTCAATAGCTTGAAGAAGGGTAGTGCCCGTTCCGCCAGTCTTGAGATGAACCGGCTGAGGGCAGCTAGACATCCAGTCACCTTCTGGACGTCCTTTATGTGGGTTGGTGGCCGCATATCATTAATGGCTTTAATCTTCGCCGGATTTGCCTCTATGCCTCGGTGGTTTACCAGGAAACCAAGAAGCTTTCCAGAGCTAACCCCGAAGACACATTTGTCTGGGTTCAGCTTCGTGCGAGTGACTCGCAACTTGTCGAAGACAGCTTTCAAGGTGTCAAGAAGAGACTCCTTGTCCTTAATCCTGATGACGATGTCATCAACATACACTTCCACTATGTCTTTGATGAGCTCTACAAAGGTTTTGTACATAGCTCGTACAAATGTTGAGGCTACATTCTTGAGACCAAATGGCATGGCAGTATAACAATACAATCCATCTACCGTGATGAAAGAAGTATGCTCTTCATCTTCCCTAGACATTCTGATTTGATGGTACCCAGAATATGTGTCTAGGAAACACAGTAATTCACATCCGAAGGTGGAATCCACTATCTGATCTATTCTAGGTAGTGGGAAAGGATCTTTTGGACATGCCTTATTCAGTGTTGTGTAGTCGATACACATCCGAAGCTTCCCGCCGGCCTCGGGTACAATGACTGGGTTCGCCAACCATTTTGGGTGGAAGACTTCTCGGATGAATCCAGCTTCGAGCAATTCCTTCACTTCCTGTCGTATGAAGTTATGTCGCTCTACTGATTGCTTCCGAGGCTTTTGATGTACAGGTCGAGCATCAGGGCAGATCTTCAGATTATGCTCGATCACTTCCCTAGGGATCCCAGGCATTTGCGACGGTTTCCAGGCAACCACGTCGACATTAGCCCGGAGGAAAGTGATGAGCGCGAGTTCCTATTTGTCATTCAGACCTCCTGATATATGGGTGGTCTGAGCGGCGTTGGAACCGATTTGGACGACTTTGACGGGAATGTTGGTGTCGCCACTTGGTTGCACGCGAAGTGCGGAGGTTGAGCCTCGATCACGAATGCTCGGTGGTTTCGGATCTTGCTCCTTTCCGGATTCTTCTTCTTGCGCTGGGGCAAGCGCGTGAAGTTCTTCCAGAGCTGTCACCCCAGAGGTGCGATCTCTACGGATCCGGAGAACACCAGCTGGTGTTGGCATCTTCAACACCAAGTAGCCATAATGAGCAGCAGCCATGAACTTGTATAAGGCTGGCCTGCGTAGAATGGCGTTGAAGGGTAAGTTGATCTGAGCAACGTCAAAGACCAACTTCTCAGTGTGATAGTTCTCCCGAGTCCCAAAGGTTACGGGGAGAGTAATAGCACCAAGTGGGGTTATGCCCCCGGACCTACTGTGGAGAATGGTCGGGAGGGGCGAAGGTCCGTAGGTCGGAGCTGAAGCTTGACGAAAGCTTCAAAACTTATGAGGTTCAACCCCGAACCTCCGTCTACCGTCACGTGATGGAGTTGGACGTTGTTGATGGTCGGAGATACCATCAATGGGAGTTGATTAGCTCTGATCATATTCCGAGGGCAGTATGACGCGTCGAAAGTGATGGCAGTATCCATCCACTTCTGGTGCGGCTTCGCCCTGGCGGTGGGAGACACCGAAGCCATGTCCTACCGCATGGTCTTGAGGACACGGCGGGAGGTGATGTCCCATGAACCACCAAAAATGGTGTTCATGGTTTTCTGACGTTCATTGTCCGAGACGTCGGAGTCGTCATCAACAGAGGTGTAAACAGCCTTAAAGACCTTTTTAGTGTCCTAAAAGCCTAACTCCTCTTCAGCCGGAGCTTCGTCGACTTTCTGTCTTCCTTCCCTTTGCTGGAAAGGAACTTCTTCCTGACGCTTGTTGTAGCGCTCGGCAAGGTTCTGGACCCCTCGGCAGTATTCCAAGTTGTGGCTATTCGACTTATGAATAGGACACCACACTTTGGAGTTGCCGCCATCTTCTGATGATAGCCGAGGTCGTTTCTCGGGGCGTGGCCCCCGGCCACCCGGAGCTGCGGCAGCTGCAGCAGTAGGTGTGCCGGCCGACGACTTTTTCTTGCCGTTGGACTTTTTCTTCTTTTTGCCACTCCCGGAGGTAGTGGCTTCGCCCTTGGAGGATTTTTTTTTATTATCCTCCAGAGGTGGTTTGGAGTGCATTTCACGGCCCTCCGCAGCTTTGGCACACTTGTCTGCCAAGCTGAAGAGCTCCGTGACGCTGGTGATCTCCTTGATCACCAGTTTCTCCAGCATCTTCTTATCTCGTACGCCCTGTCTAAATGAAGGAACGCAGGGATTCTCCCCCCTTCTACGTGACAGCAAAAAGGTCCAATTTGGTGCCTAGTGGGGTGTATGAACTCCCAAAATTGGCGGTGAACTGTTGGCACAACTCTGCCCAACTATTGATAGAGTTGGGCGGAAGACTCATGAACCAAGACCTGGCGGTCCTAGTTAAAGCCACTGGAAAGTATTTGGCCACTACGGCCTCGTTACCTCCGGCCCCGAGGACTGTAGTGGAGTAAATTTGCAGAAACTCAGCGGGATTGACCGTCCCGTCAAATTTCTCTGGCAGGTGAGGCCGGAACTTTTCTGGCCATCTAACCATGCGTAGGTGCATGGCCAGGGCAGAACAGCCTCCTCCTACTCCCTCGGGAGCAGGATTGTCTCGAGCTTCTCGCCTTTCGCGAGCACGCTCGATATGGACGCGGCCGTCCTGCTGACGGTAACGGCGATCAAGCTCCGCTCGGAGGTCATGAGTTGAAAGCTTGGTTATTGTATGGCTGTGTCGCACCCCGGCAGGCAGCGACGTCACTTGTTGAGACGCAGCACGCCTCCTATTTTGGAAAGTGTGTGGACCAAGTCTACCTGACAAAGTCTGATGCTATGATGGGGCCCGCCCCGAGGGGGGGGGCCTTGGTTGCTGATGCAATCGGCTGCTGCTGCAACCAAATGTTCCACATCAACTCTCCACTGCTCTATTGCACCTTGGGATGCACCTGGAGGTGGTGGGTGTTGGAGGAGAGCACGTGCAGTGTGAAGCACGTGTTCAGGATTATTGTTATTCGCCGATGCTGTGACCGACGCAGATGCCCCGTCCCGTTGTCCAGCTTGATTTGCTGGTGCACACGGTGGCGGTGGAGGCATGACTCCTGCTGGAGCCGCGGCACCTGCTGGTTGTTGCATGTTGGAGGGATTGCCTCTAGCAACTTGCGCAGTGAGGTTGCAGTTGGATGATCCAGCAGCTGAGTTCACCATTCCTGAAATCTCAGGCACTGTCCCCTACCTGGCGCGCCAACTGTTGGAGTGTTTTTCCGACAACTCTCCCGATACTACTGTTGGTAGCTCGCAGAGTTTGTAGTTCGGTATTGGATGCGCAGAGATTCCAAAGTGTATGGCGAATGGACACAAGGATTTACGTGGTTCGGGCCGCCTAAGCGTAATACCCTACTCCACGGGGTGTGTAGCTGTTATATTGAGCGTCTAAGAGCTTCAGCCCAGAGACTGTGTAAAAGTTAGAGAGTGTCCGAGATTGTGCCCCTTGTGTATCGTCGACCAATACTTTTATAGTAAAAGGACTAGTCGTTACACCATTAGCCTGGCCCGACACGTGGCCCTGTCAGTTACTAATGTTTAATACATAATTAATAAGATTAATTACCCTTAATAGAGCGGTAACGGGACCTGACAGTGTCGTTACTAGTATTAAGGACCTACTGATCGTGTGTCATTAATATGGTATTAATGACACTTAATCAGGTCTTGACGTCTTTGATTGCCCCTTGGAGGTCCGAGCAGTTGGAGGTTCACCAGCTTGATTGTCGAGGTTGAAAGTCCAGCGATTCGGACACGTGGCAGCTTCGAAGCTATTCGTCTGGGACGGGTAGGTCCGGTGTAGATGTACACATGTCGATATTGGAGCTTCCCTCTGTCGGAGGTTAGGTCCGGGGATGTTGTACAAGTGTTTAGCCTGGAGCTATCCCATGTGTGGGGTATAGCTCCGGCTGCAGTGTACACGTGGCAGTACCGGAGCTAACCATAGATGGGAGGCATTTCCAGTCCCGTATGACAAGTGGGGCCTTCGCAGGTCTTCCACTCGGACGGGTGAAGTCTCTTTGGTATTTTTGTAGTCCCAAGGGTTACGGTACGCAGGGCACCAACAAAGTCTGAGTTGAGAGATTTATTGAAGTGGCAGTGCATCGTCCTCAGTAAAGAAGGGGTAAGTCACGAAGAACAAGCACAATCATATGAGTATAACCATCGTCATATTATTAATGAATTTCCTTTGTAGACTGACTGGGATGGTGGTTACTACCCCCTGACAATATCCTTCTCGAAGGACTATCCATTGGTGCCTCCAAGATGCGCCTTTCTACGTGGTTTCTTCCACCCGAATGTCCATCGCTCATGAGTACTCCGCCTTGGGGTTCTTGATCAAGAGACTGTAAGACAGAGTTATTTTGCTCAAGTAATTAGTAATTGTTGCCGAACTTATTTGAACTAGTTTCTTATGTTGCTTAAATTGATATTACTTAGGGGTGGCAGTCTGGTTTTAAAATCAAAACTATAGTACTTGAAGTTTAGCGTTTGCTTCATCAACCACATGCGCCTGATGTTGAAAATGATTGCTATAATCTACTTATCAAGGTTAGTAACTTTGTGTTAGTGACCAACGTAGGTTATATATCATTCCTCATTCGACATTTGTTAATTTAAAGAATGTCGATATAATCAGGATCCAGGAGTATATAAGAGACATGTTCGAGAGCAAGTTGGACGGTACAATTTAGATTGATCGATGGGAGCGTCATAGGAATAAGTTTAGAATCAAAATGTATAGTTTAGAGAGCATGCAATGTGTATGAACTATGAAATTCATTGAGTTGCAAATTTTTTCTGAATTGTAATGTAAGTGCATTTCTTTATCCCTGAATTCCAATTATATCCCTGAATTGCAATGTCATTGCATTTGTTTATCCATAAAATTAGAATGCTCACGATGTTAACTCTACGCGCGAGTGGCAACAGACGCTCACAATGTCGTGCGAGTGGCAAAAGGGAGACGAGCACATGAGAGACAAACTTTAAACAGGAGCGTCTCCAATTTTTGACCTCTGACAAAAGGAAGGCACGCTGTTTTAAGGCCCGTGGGAGACAAGCTAATGTGAGACGCGCCTTACCTGGACACATGTCCGATTCATGCCGAAGATATTTTGTCCCACCACAGAAAGTTAGCGCATTGCAACAATCATATAAAGCATTGTGCACAGTTGTCAGTTGGATATGCCCGTATGCGAAAGATGTTGTTCCTGGCTTTAGCACACCGTGGTGCTTCTTTTGCATATGGCGTGCCCGTTCAGTCACAAAATAATGCGAGACGAGCGTCATATATGTCCGTCCCCAAATTTTGACCTATTTTTAGCTCTCGTGGTCTCTTTGGCGAATATTTTTGCACAAAACATACTCGTACTCTCTCAACCTAAGGGAGATGCTCAAATTAGAGACGAGTGTTATAGAGGCCCGTCTCCGAGTTTTGCTATTTTTATCTCTCTCGCGCGCTCTCTCAACACTTGGCGAAAATTTTTAGCTCTCGCGCGCTCTCTCAACCTAGAAACCGCAGCTCCTGAACATGTTGTCGTCGTCCCTCTTCCTCAACTTCCTCTTCGTCATTGGCGTACTATCACCATCGACCCCGACCCTGCCATGGACTCCGTCCTTCGTCATCAGAGAGTTGAGCACGCTGGATTACGCTGCTTCGTCCCCTGTCCGCGGAGCATGCCGCCTCCTCAACCTTGACCTCGATAATCGGTATGAGCACGCCGTTGCCTTCACATAAGTAGAAATGTTCTCCCTGTCCCTAGAGCATGCTGGCCTGCTGTCATCAGAGAGTTGAAGAACCATCACTCTTGCACCTCTGCCAGCTCGTCCCGGAGCATACTGCTGCCTCGTCCTTTGTCCTTAAAGCATGCCGCCGCCTTGACCCTACCCTCATAGCGTGCATTTCAGTGATTTTATTGAATTTGAGGATGTCCAATGAAGGCTCATCGTTAATGAAGTCATTGATTGAAAAGGAGAATTTTCATTAGGGTACACATTCATCTTTCTTATTTATGTCCAATGCAGAAGTAATATATTTGTTTTGACTATCAATGTATATAATGAATTCTGATTCGGAAACCTTTGAAACTGCAGGAACTGTGGTTGACACTAGCATTTGCCATCCCAGTGTGTTTGATTTCTACCTCTGCAACCATGCTGAAATCAAGGTACCTATGTGATAATTGGTGTTGCTCTCACGAGTTTTTGATATCAGGCTATTAATGCAATAATGGAATGTAAATTGTTTGTTTTTTCAAGGGACAAGCACACCAGCTCGCTACCATGTCCTTTATGATGAGAACAATTTCTCTGTTGATGCTTTGCAGATGCTCACCAACTGCTTGTGCTACATGTAAGCTTGGTTTTTGATTCACTAACAGTTCATGTATTTATTACAATTGTATACCAATTTATTCATAAGCCCTCAAATATTTTCTCCCTTATGTGACTGTTTAATCGAATGCGGCTGCAATTTTATAATGTTTATATGATTTTAGTGATTTTATTGAATTTGAGGATGTCTTAATTGGAGCATTAGAGGCTATGAAAGTTCATCGATAATGAAGTCATTGATCGGGAGAATTTTCATTATGGTATATAGAATTAGATGATGACATTTATGATGTGTGTAATTAGTTACTCTGTAATCAGGATGAATAGAGAGCATTCTTTGTGTAATTAATATACTTGATAACTACGATTGATACTTTGTTAATATTTGATTGGTTAATATAATTTAAGGTGTGTCTTTTTGGCTATACATATGTTCATGTATATTGCTGACACTGGCAATGCGGCTGCCAAATCGTGGCTAGCTCCAGGATGCAGTTGACAACCAGGATAATCAGAGGTGGGGGCACCTAATAGGAGACTCTGCCTGTAAATAATCCACGATGAGCTGTAACAGAGAACGTCTCGGATTATCTAAATAAAGGAGATAAGCTTCGTTAAAGCACATTTCAGATCAGTCAACAAATATGCGACGAGCTACCATAAAGCTCGTCTCGGATCAGTGAATAAATCTGTGACGCGCTATATTGGAACTTGTCTCGCATGTATGCTGATGGGCGACGCGCGTGACTCACGTCTCCAATGACCCTGTAAAGCATGTCTGTTATGAATCAAAGAAAGAAGACGCACTATTCTTGTCTCGCACTTAGGCTGATCGGCGACGCGCCAGCATCTCGTCTCTTATGACAATGTAACGCGATTCGTGACGGCGGAGAAACATCGTTTGTTCATCTTCATTCTTCGTTCGGACACGTCTCGGTCAGGTGAACCTGACGTGAACCTTTCTTACGTAATGATATATATATATATATATATATATATATATATATATATATATATATATATATATATATATATATCAAGATATTCCTGCAGCAATCTCACATGTCCAAACACTGTTTCTGTTTAAGCTGCCAGGAGGCACTGTGGAAATGTATGATATGGACAAAGCTAGCTAGCCATGTGACGTGGTGAGCTTAGCTTTTGTATATACGGAAAAGGATGATCTTGTTTTCTCACATAAATGTCCAAGTAAAACGACCGCCTCTGCAATAATCACTTTATTCCAAAATATTTGTCACTTTCTAGTTTATTTTTTTAACTAAAAAAGTGATAAATATTTTGAGATGAAGAAAGTATTGGTTGGATCAAGATCAACAAAAGCAACATCACATGAGTCCTTTACTGCTTTACCTAACAGCTCATCAAACGGTACTCTGTAATGTATACAGCGCATTTCAAGTGTGGTAGTACGATGTCACCTACTAGTGTAACATCATCATTACAAGTAGTTTTGAGCCAATATATACCAGCAATCCTAATTTACGTACCATGTGTTCCTGAATTATTTAATTCTTATCCTACACAAGGGAGATATATATATGCAAGTGTTTCGAAGGTTGAGGTGAACAACAAGGGCCGGTGCTACACAAGGGAGGTGCAGAGTAGGGGAAAAAAATTCCAGTTCCTAACAGTTGTGCTTGGGCTCCATGTATCTCTACTTACCTTTGATAGCTCTGTGTACTGATTGGGTTTTGGAGGCATCGGGGCTAACCTTGTGGAGGATGAGCGTCAAGAAGAAACTGTATCACAGCAATGTGGCTGAATTCATCTTCACCCCAACTTTGGCTATTCCGAGAGCCTTCAAATCGCCGAGGCCATCTCTGTTTTACCATGAGTGGTAGTGGGCACAAGGGTGAAGTAAGTAAATGTTCTTGGTCTCAATAAAAATGCTATATAAAGGAATGGTGTGTGATTGCATGGCTAGCCTAAGTAATTTAACTCCTTATCTTTTATTTGTTCTAACCTTATCATGCACCACTATTCTTTCATGATCACTGCTATTTCAACCCGTTTCTCGAATAACCTTATTGTTGGAAAATACCAATAGCATGCAATTAATTTTATGATCCGAAACATCAAAACGACTAGAACAGTTCTACAAGCAGTTAAAATAAACAGTGCTAGTATTACACAAACAAGAATTGAAATGAATGCAAATAAATCACTCATCAAATAAATCGAACAAGCCATAGAACGAGTGATCTACTTACAGATTGTCCCGCTGTGAAGTAGACGACGAAACTGACAAACTTGATGAAGATGTTGATGACGATAGAAGTGTTGCGAGCGGCCGTGCAAATGCACTTCCCAAAAACCTGATCACCGGCACCCGTGCAGGTCTTCAGATATTCGGCGTCAGTTCGAAGACACTACTCTCCCTCAATCTCCTGCTCGACGAATGGAGGGACCGCAAGGCAAAAAATGGTTGTGCAAAATAGTTTGCAAGAGAGGCGAGTTTCTGTCTGTTCTATCCGTCTACAGTATCTAGGACGTCTCCTATATACTCGAGCAAGTCAACCGCCTCAAATTCGATCTGCCATGATTTCAAAAAACCGCCCCCTAAAATCCCTCAGCGTGCAACTAATGGGAGTAGTTACGAGGTATTATGCACTGATAATGTGCGCATGCAGTTACGCCTAGAATTACTCCTTATATTGATGTGGCAGTCTAGGTATTGATGAGATATTCCCTTTTATATGTGTGGCAGGAAAATAATACCCGCTTTGTAGAACACTACTCATCACGACACGAACGCGCAAAGTCACAAGTCACAAGTCACGCGATAAACACGCGTAAAATCACGAAACTCTCGCGTGTACGTGCATATGTCTTTGTGTCCATAGCAGCAGCCTTCATCCCTCATTATTCTCATGTTGAGAACCAGTACAAGAGCCAGTATATATATTGGGGAACACCCATCTAGGTGGGCAATGTGGTACTAAAGTCACCAGTCACCTCTTCACACTACCTTGGCTTTCCACCAGGGGAGTTGGCCCAAATAAATCAGCCCATAAATGAGCTGCACCAAAGGGCCAAATCCCAACAATCCCCACCAAAGGCCAAGGTCTTCAAGTAACAATTCTGCAATTTAAGATATCAGCTTTGCAGTGTAGACCCTTTACGGGTTGAGCTGCACCTAGCATTCCATGATTCACATACTCAGAACTTTGCAATGGACATACCCTTGAATTGCTAGTTTTGTGTGAGCAAGTTTCACATGAAAGCATGCTTACACTAGGCCGCCTAAAGCCATGCCTATGGTTGGAGCATTACGGTTTGCTCCCATGTATGTTCATGAGTTTCTTTGAGATTACCCACATCTAATAAACTGTAACTTAACAGTCAAACTCATATTGGTGTATTCTTACAAGTATACCTCGCAGGACAGTAACTTGCCTATTTAGGGCTCAGAACACATTAAGACATTAAAGTCAACCTTCCAAGCAGTACTGAGAATACAAACTTGCTAGTGTAAATGAGTAATAAATAAGTACTCTCCAGTTATCCATACAACTTGTTTTTCCCAAGATCTACTCCACAGGATCTCCGATCACATAGTTTGGGTTATCATTGTATGATAACATCACTTGGGTTTCAAACTCATTTCCCTTTATGCTTCTTCAATTACAGCACGTGTTAATCCCTTAGTAAAAGGGTCTGCAAGATTTCTTTTAGTATTAATATACTCAATGACAATCTCTCCCATATTTCTCGGATGTCTCACGGATTTGATTTGTCGTTTCACATGTCTTGAGGATTTCAAATTTTCTTTTGCATTGCCTACAGTTGTGATCACACTTTGATTATCACAATGCAAAATAATGCCCGACACAAGTTTAACGACCAATGGCAAGTCCATCAAGAGTTGTTTCAGCCATTCTGCCTCAGTTGTGGCTGTCTCAAGTGCTACAAGTTCTACTTTCATAGTAGACTTTGTCAATATAGTCTGTTTGCGAGACCTCCATGAAACTGCAACACCACCAATAGTGAATACATATCCACTAGTGGCCTTGATCTCATCGGCATCTGAGATCCAATTTGAATCACTATACCATTCTAGTATAGCGGGATACCCCGTATAGTGAAGTCCATATGTTGATGTACCTCTCAAGTATCTCATTACACGTTCTAGTGCACACCAGTGATCTCTTCCTGGATTGGAAGTAAATCTGCTCAATTTTCTACTGCAAATGAGATGTCAGGTCTGGTTGCACCAACAAAGGTACATGAGAGAACCAATAATTTGAGAATATATCAACTGATTAATCTCTTGTCCTCTGTTCTTGTGAAGCTTTAGACTGGGATCATAGAGTGTTGGAGAAGCTTTAGAATCTGAGTACTCAAATAGAATTAGAATATTATCCACATAATGAGGTTGTTTTAAAGTAATATTATTCTCGCCCATAATTAGTTTGATGTTTAGAAAAACATAAGCCACTCCCGAATCCTTTATGTCAAATTTTTTGGACGAGAGTGATTTTACATCATTTATCACAACAATACTAGTCCAAAAAATTAATATGTCATCAACATATAAGCTCAGTATTACTCCCTTATCCCCACCAAACTAATAGTACACACATGTGTCAGCCTAATTTACCACAAAGCCTGCTGAGGACATAGTTCTATCGAACTTCTCATGCCACTGCTTTGGTTCCTGCTTGTGACCATACAAGGATTTTCATAACTTACACACTTTGTTCTCTTTCCCAAGCACTACAAAACCACCAGGCTGCTTCATATAGATCTCCTCATTGAGCTCGCCATTTAGGAAAGCCGTCTTCACATCCAATTGATGGATAAGGAGATCATGACACACAGCAAGTGCAACAAGCACACAAATTGTGGTTAGCTAGCAACAGGTGAATAAGTATCAAAAAAATCATCGCTTTCCTTTTAGATGAATCTCTTGGCTACAAGTTTAGCCTTATATTTATCGATTGTACCATCTAGTTTGAGCTTCTTTTTAAATACCCACTTACACTCAACAGGTTTACACCCAACAGGACGATCACATATTTCCCAAGTCTCATTAGTCAAAATGGACTCCATTTCATTTTGTACTGCCTCCTTCAAGCGCTCTACATCTGGTGATGCATATGCCTCTAAAAGTGTTTTGGGTGTATCATCAATGAGGTAGATAATAAAATCATCACCAAAGGATTTTCCAATCCTTTGTCTCTTGCTCGTTCGAGGAGAAATATTTGTACTGTCGTCCTCAATGGGGTTTTCAGTGTAAGAACAAGGTATAGATATTGGAAAAGGATCAGGAGTAAAACTAGTCGATGCCTCGCTACGACCTGCAACTCTATCCTTCATTGGAAAAATATCCTCAAAAAATGTGGCATCACGAGATTCAGTCACGGTGTTAACGTGCACGTCAGGAATCTCGGACCTAATCACTAAAAATCTATAGGCTGCACTATGTTGTGCATATCCTAGGAGGACACAGTCCACAGTCTTTGGTCCCAATTTTTGTTTCTTACATGCAGGAACATTAACTTTGGCCAAACAACCCCATGCACGTAAGAAACTGAGGGTAGGCTTTCTTCCTTTCCATCCTTCATACGGGGTTATTTCACCCTTGATGATGGAACTCGATTCAACACAAAACATGCCGTCAAAATGTCTTCCCCTCACCATGAGTTGGATAAACCTGAACTGTCCAACATGGAATTGACCAAGTCCGTTAGTGTACATTTTTTCCTCTCAGTCACCCCATTTGATTGGGGTGAATAGGGAGCCGTTGTCTCATGGATAATTTCATGCTCCGCACAATATTCGCTGAAATCATTAGAAAGACACTCTCCTCCTCTATCGGACCTAACACTTTTGATTTTCCTTTCTAGTTGATTTTCTACCTCTGCCTATAGATTTTAAAACAGCGAGTGCCTCATATTTCGATTTAATAATATAGAGATAACAATATCTAGTAGCATCATCAATAAAAGATATAAAATATTTCTTCCCCACTCTAGTCAAAATTCCATTCATTTCACACAAATTCGAGTGAATAAGATCTAGTGGTGACAAGCTCTTCTCTTCCACGCTTTTAAAAAGTTTATGTGGCTGTTTAGCTTGCACACATGCATGACACTTAGATCTTCTTTCAACAGGAATTTTTAGAATCAAATTAAGTTTGGATAATTTAAGGATGAAATCATAATTAAAGTGGCAAAGCCGAGAGTGCCAAACATAAGCCTCTCGTCCATTGCATTTAGAACTAGAATAAGCAACTGAGTTCACGAGATTATAACAATCTTCAACAACTGAAAGAAGAAACAGGACTCCGCTATCATAGTCTTTTCTGATAAATAAACCAAACTTCAAAATAATATAATTGTTCGACTCAAACACTAGCTTATAGATATCACGACACAATAGACAACCACTAATCATGTTCCAATTTATTCCAAGAATGTGCTGCACATTCTTTAAAGAGAGAGTCGTTCCAGAGGTCAACTTCAGATCAACTCTTCCAATTCCATGTGCAGCAGTCCTAGACCCATTGCCCATCAAGATAGAGCAATTGTCGGTATCCAGATAAGAAGAAAATAAATTATAGTCAGAACAAACATGCACATTAGCTCCCGTGTCTAACCACCAATCGGTGGAATGACACGCCAAAAAAATTTCTGGAACATACCCCGATCCAGACGTTCCTCCAGCCTCGCTGATAGTGACATTCACAGAGTTCTGACCACTACCTTTCTTGCTTTTTCTACTGCGGCATTTCCTGGCTATGTGGTCAAGCTTGTCGAACACAAAGCAAGTCATGTCTTTTTTTTTTCTTCTTCTTAAAGTGTGAGGACAAGAGTCCACACATTCCAGGAATCGCAGTTGGGTGGTGCCGTGCGATGCAGCACCCAACAGCACACATAAAAAAGATACATCGTATTACATAAAACAACATAGTACTATACAAGCTTTGCCTTTTACAAATAATATACATTTAAATACACTACAGCGGAAGATAAGTTCATAGTTCTCGATACTCAAGCCTAAGCTAGGCAAAAGTCATTCCCTTCAGCCCTAGAACGGAATCACACTGGCAGCACACGGAAAACATCACAGCGGCGGGCAGGGTTCCCACTCGGTTGTGTACCCCGACGGGGGCAACACCTTAGCGGTGAACCCTTCATCATAAACGTCAAGATCTGCAGCGAAAGCTTAAAATAGCAACCGTGAGCACGAAGGCTCTGCAATACTTAATCGTCTCCACTAAGCATGGAACTCTATATGTAGGATAAAGGTAATATAGGACAGCAGTTTACAATAAAAGACTCACCTAAATGTTAGTCCTTACTTTCAGATTTTAGCAAAAAATTAAAGCTTCGTGAATCTGAAATTTAGTAAACAACTAAACATACAAGCATCAATACATAATTATTCCATATAGCATGATTCAATAATATTCAGCTCCAAATAATTAACTACGTTACGACTCACTGAACAAGCGATACTCAATAACCGCGAGGGACGGCGACTCGAATCGATATACACCTGCAGTGATACCCGAATAACACAACACATACACCCTCACTCAGAGCTGCGAAGGCACACTCCACTGATGTTGTATACGGCAACCTTTACCCGCTACCTACACGGCGAACCGGTCCCACCGCTACAAGCAGGAGGCCCCCACACAGAGTATGACATACCCGCTGGCAGGTTTACACCTTGCTTCTCTCAACCCGCACCAATAAGGCGGTGGGGTATGCCTCAATGCTAAGGCGGACAAGTTACATTGGTTTACTGGGTCCCATATATCAAGTATGCCTTCGGTACATTCAAACTTGTTGAACAGGGCCGCACACGGATCGGTCCATGACCGACACAGGCACAGCTATAGCTCACAGGCCCCTATGTCCTACTGCTCTTAATCCATGCCTGGTCTCATATTTAATCTAATGGTGAATCTCTCACTCGACAAATCCCGTGTGAACCCAATTACTGAACTCGCGAGTAGATTCCAACTACTCGACTTCTACCAAAGAAACTATAACATTAAGCATAGCATGGACACATTGATGACTTAACCATCTATCCTTCTCTAATGGGTTCTCTGGTCATGCATGTGGAAAACTCCAAGAAAAACCTAGACCTAATGCACATACATACTAACCCATATAGTGTGATACAAATCAAAGTTTAAAACGTTGTTAAATGCAAACCGGGGCTCAATAGTGACTCAACAAAATTGGTTTCACAATTTTATAAGAATTCAACTGTGAGATATTGAATTTAGAATTTTGGACAAATTTCTGAAATGTTTCTAGACATTTTGGAATTTTCGGGTACATAGAGATTGGAAACACAATTTGCCTATTCAATTTAACTCAAATGGACCTGAAACTCTTACTGGAACACAAGGGAATTATTTGGAATGATATGGACAAATTTGAGAATTTTTGAATGAATGGAACACCAATAATTAATTCCAAAGGCATTTTGCTTCATAGAATTATTGAAGATGATTTATGGATTTTCATACAGATCCAAGTGCACCACCAGAAAGTACAGGTCATCTTGGTTCTAACAAAATTTTATTTGGGAATTTTTGGACAAGTATTCTAGGAGATATGGATTTTCCAAATTGGAGCAATTTCTGAAATAAAATTCCAATTGGAAACATTTGAATAAAGACCGAGCCCACAGGTTTAAAATGGGCCAATCGCTGGGCGGCAAAATGAAGGGTTACTGGGTTAACAGTGTAGTCACAAACGATCCCGCTGCCACACCAGATCCGAGCAAGGTGAAGACTCACTGACTGGTGGGGCCCGCGGTCATCTTCAACCTCCAGCTGCTCGCGCGCAATCGCGGCGGCGCCTCGCCGGACATCTCGCTGCCCGTCAATCCATGGAATGGTACCTCCCTAAACCGCCGCCTAGCCATATTTCAAGGTGATGAGCACGTCGGTGGGGTCAGCGCACGCCGGCGATTGCCGGAAAAGCTTGCGCGACGGCGGCGGCGGCGTTTAGGGTTTTGGCCACGTCGGCCGAGCCATATGGTGGGCTAAAATGGTCTGGAAAACCTAAGGAAGCTTCATGGAAGCATGAGGAACAAGAATCTTGGCATAAAAAGGAGACAAAGGGTTTGGAAGATGGTGGCAATGATGGACCGAGGAGGTGAAAACCAGCGGTTGAGGAAAAATGGTATTCCGGCTCTATTTCTTGATGAAACTCGATGAACCTCCTTCGAGGTGACGTGTCTGGTCGTGAACAACATAGCACACGTGCACAAGGAAAATCAACGGTAGAAAAGGAATTTCGCACGCGACCTAGCTCATCTCATAACCGAAGTTCATCGGAAGAAATGGAAATACGGGGGCTAGGAGGCATGGAAAGGGCTGAAACTTTACGAGCATGGTCTACATGTAATTTTGCACCTTTTTCCTTCAAGGGACAAAGTGATTTGATGGCTGTATCGTCGGGTCGACGATGATCAGAGGGGCGGCAAACAAGAGAGTCTTTCCGGCGGCCACGGTTTCACTTCGATTGTTGTCGGGAAGGCTCCGGCTGGGTAAGAAAATTGTCAGGGATGTGCGCATGACCTTGGTGAGGAAGTATAGATGAAGAAAAGAAATCAAACCCAAGTACCTTTGCTCCAAATCGGCTGGACAGAGAGGAAATCGGGGGAGAGGCAAAAATGGCGCTGGGACTTAACAAGGGAAGAAAAGGTTGAGTCAGGGACGTGGAGGGGGATAAGGAGGAGGCTTGGCCTTGCTGGAGGCAGCTGGAGGTGACCTCAAACAGGCAAGCAGCTGCCTGTACTTTGCATGGCATGTGGTGTCACTTGGAGAGCAAAAACAGCACCCCTCTTAGGATTACAAGCAGGTCCCACCTCATCCTCATCCTTGCCCCATCAATTCTACCACCTAATTCATTCCAAAATTTGCTAGATATTTGTGGGATGGCTGTATTAATCATATAAAATTTGATTTTGAATCACATAGTTGATTTGACAAAGTTTCATTTGAATTCAAACTTGAATTTGAATTTGAGTTGAATTCAATGTAGCTAATGAATTAAATAGGAAACTTGCATAAAAAATTATGAAAGTTTGCAGGGAGGCTATTTGAAATATTTGGAATCCATTGGTCAACTCAAATCTTCATGTTAACTTCATTTGAACTGTAGCTAAGTTTATTTTTTTGAATTCCCTCATTTGGAGTTTGAAATTGTTTTTTTTTCTCATTTACTTTTTATTGCTTTTTATTATTCAAAATTTTTTGTCCTAACTGAACTTTGAATTATTTAAATTAGGGCTTTACATTCCTAGCCCCTTAAAAGAATCTCGTCCTGAGATTACAATGAAGAGATGAAAGTAGTTGATAAATTACCGGATATTAGATGATAAGAAATCCGGATAGTTGGAGCGGAGATAATCTTCGGATTCCCAAGTCGCTTATTCGGCAATATGGTTGCTCCATAACACTTTATAGAACCAGTGCGTGTGGTTCCACGTTGTTCGAGCCTTCTCGTCGAGAATCTGAACGGATGTTCAAAGTATGTGAGATCCGGTCGTAATTCGTCGATTTCATCTGTGTAGACTGCAGCTGTGAACTTGAGACATTTCAGAAGCTGAGATACGTGGAAAATGTCCTGTATACCAGCGAGAGATGCCGGCAATTCCAGTCTATAAGCCACAGGCCCGCACTTCTCCGTGATAGCAAACGGGCCAATAAACCGGGGAGCTAGCTTTCCTTTTACTCCGAACCGGTGAATTCCTTTTATCGGAGACACGCGGAGGTACACGTGATCTCCGACATCAAAGTGCAGCAGGCGACGCCGCTTGTCCACATAATTCTTCTGTCGAGATTGAGCCACTCTCAGGTTCGCTTGAATGATCCGAACTTGTTCCTCAACTTGATTGACTAGATCAATCCCGAAGGTCACTCTTTCGCCGGACTTGCACCAATTCAGCGGGGTGCGACATTTTCCACCATAGAGGGCTTCATATGGTGGCATCTTGATACTCGCTTGATAACCATTGTTGTACGAGAATTCCGCCAACAGCAAATGATCGTCTCAATTTTTACCGTGGTGGATGGCACACGCTCGCAACATGTCTTCAAGTACTTGATTCACCCACTCAGTTTGTCCATCGGTCTGTGGGTGATAGACGGAGCTTCTAATCAGTTTAGTACCAAATAAGGCATGCAGCTGCTCCCAGAAACGAGCAATGAACAGCGAGCCTCGATCTGAAATAATCGTGCGAGGAATGTCGTGTAGGCACCCAATTCTTGATATGTACAACTCCGCATATTTCTTGGCATTGAATCCGACATTTACCGGAATGAAATGTGCTGATTTTGTTAGTCGATCGACTATCACCCAAATTGAATCATGCTTCTGGAATGTGAGTAGCAATCCGACGATGAAATTCATACTCACATCCTCCCATTTCCATGCCAGAATATTCAGTGGTTGCAGCTGTCCCGCTTTCATCATATGGTCGGCCTTCACTCGCCGACACGTATCATACTCAGATATGTACTTAGCAATCTCACGCTTCATCCGTGTCCACCAAAACATAGTCTTCAAGTCTTGATACATTTTATTGCTGCCTGGATGAATAGAATATTTAGACAAGTGAGCTTCATCCAAAATTTTCTTTTGAAGTTCTATGTTACGGGGCACTACGATCTGATTCTTGAACCATAGAGCACCCTGCTCATCTCTTCTAAAGCACTTCATGTCACCGCTGTCCATTCTCTTGAGTATGTGAGAATTACCCTTGTCCTTCTTTTGAGGTTCAGTAATATCATCTCAGATTGTCGTAATGAGAGCAATATTGTATAAAGCTCCATATGGAACCAAGTATAGACCCGGTTCATCCTTCTCCATAGGTGTGATGGTCACATTATTTACATGAGATTTGCGGCTAAGCGCATCGGCAACCACATTAGCCTTGCCGGGATGAAAGTTAATCCCAATCTCATAATCCTTGATCAATTCTAACCACCTTTGTTGCCTCATGTTCAGTTCCTTCTGAGTAAAGATATATTTCAAATGATTGTGGTCGGTGTAGAGGTGAACAAAATTTCCATGCAAGTAATGCCTCCACATTTTTAGAGCAAGCACCACGGTAGCGAGCTCCAAGTCGTGAGTCGGGTAATACTGTTCATGATTGCGGAGCTGCCGTGATCCATATGCGACCACATGTCCTTCTTGAATAAGAACACAGCCAAGACCGATGCCGGATGCATCGCAATAAACATCGAGCAGTTTTGTCGTATCCGGTTGAGCTAAAACTGGGGCTGTTGTGAGATGCTTCACCAATGTTTGAAATGCCTTCTCACATGCTTCACTCCAATTATATTTGGTACCTTTCTTCAATAGCTCTGTCATTGGTTTAGCAATTTTCGAGAAGCTCGGGGTGAACCTCCGATAATATCCCGCTAAAGCAAGGAAGCTTCGGACTTCATGTACGGACTTTGGAGATTGCTATTTCAGCACTTGAACAATTTTACTTGGGTCCACAGCAATGCCCTCAGCTGAAATAATGTGTCCTAAGAATGGCACTTGACTGATCCAAAATTCACACTTGATGAATTTTGCATAGAGTTTATGGTCTCGCAATCGTTGGAGTACGATATGCAAGTGTTTGGCATGTTCTTCCTCCGATTCGGAATACACCAAGATGTCGTCGATGAAGACAACGATGAACTTGTCCAACTCCGTCATGAACACTGAGTTCATAAGGTACATAAAGTGGGCCGGAGCGTTGGTAAGACCAAATGACATGACGAGATATTCATATAGTCCATATCGCTTTAAGGATGTCGTCTTCGGTATATCTTCTGTCTGAATTTTGATTTGATGATATCTGGGCCGAAGATCCATCTTAGAAAATACCTTAGCACCCACTAATTGATCGAAGAGAATGTTGATGCGAGGTAGTGGACACTTGTTCTTGACAGTCACGACATTTAGCGGACGATAGTCCACACATAACCTCAACGTTTTATCCTTCTTCTTAACGAACAGCGCGGAGCAGCCCGAAGATGAGGAGCTTGGGCGAATAAATCCTTTGTCCAGCAGGTCCTTGAGATGTTCTTTTAATTCAGCTAGCTCATTGGGCGCCATTTTATAAGGTCTTCGAGAGATCGGTGTGGTTCCCGGCGCAAGTTCAATCTTGAACTCGACGTCACATTCGGGTGGCATGTCCGGTAGATCATCGGGAAACACATCAGGGTATTCACGGACCACTGGAATGTCTTCCAACTTAATGGATTCAGAGTGGTACGCTGCTGCTATTTCTTGAACGGGTCGATCAAGAATGAGAGTATGTGGACTGTGTAGTGGAGAATCCAAATGAACAGTTCGAGGAACGATGTCCAAAACAGCACCATGGTGATATAACCACGAAATACCTAATATGACATCGATCTTTTGGCCATCTAAGATTATGAGAGTGGTTGGATATATTTTTCCACCCATGCATAGTGGTGCTTTAGAAATCATACTATGAGCTGATATTTTCCCACCCAGGGAAAAAATCATGTATGGATATTTAGTAGGAAATATTTGTAGTTGGTGCTTGACAACATATGAACTACTAATGAAATTGTGGGTGGCTTCATAATCAAAAAGTATGAAAATGGGGTGATCGATGAGAGTGAACATACCCGCGAGTACGGGTTCCCCTTCCAGTACGTCCTCAATGGCGATGTGGTGGACGTTGTCGGGTTTGGGTATTTGGTTTCTTTGGCTGGTTACAGGTTTGATTAGCACCCTGATATGATGCTTGTCCACTGCCTTGCTTGTCCTAACAGTTGTAGGAGAGATGTCCGACATGTCCACAGTTGTAGCACGTGTATTGTGTCGAACCACCATAGACCGGAGGATGGAAACCCTGTGCACGCTGCTGCTGTGGGGGTGCACGAGGTACCATCCTCTGTTGCTGCTGGGGCAGGGGTGGTCGGAAGCTTGGTGCGTTGAACGGGCGGCCACAGAACATTGGCGGTCGTGCCGGTGGCTGCCACCTTTGACCGGATGGTGATCGGTACACCATTCGTTATTTTTGTGGAGCTCCACCAATTCTGACCTATGGAGCACTCCTCTTCTTCTCTGTTACCAACTTGCGTGTTGCATCCTCTTGTACAATCGCCGTGTTGACAAAATCATTGAACGTGCCTTGATTGAACAAAGCGAGCTTGTCCTTCATCTTTGCATTCAAACCTCGATAGAAACAGTCATGTTTCCTCTCCTCCGTGTTCACATGATCCGGTGCATATTGCGCCAAGTGATTGAAGGCCTTGGAGTACTCGTGAGCACTCCTCCTGCCTTGCTTGAGTTCAAGGAATTTTTGAACCTTGCGTTTCATAATCCCGGGAGGTATGTGATAGGCGCGGAACGCCACCCGGAACTCGGTCCATGTCACGGCGTGACCAGCCGGCAGAGAGGCGATGTAATTCACCCACCAAGCACCAACAGAGCCGTGAAGCTGCTGCGCCGCGAAGAGCGCCTTCTGCTGTTCAGTACATAGGAGCACCCCAAACTTTGCTTCAGTAGTGCGGAGCCAGTTGTCCGCCTCAAGAGGTTCATCGGCCTCCATGAAGACCGGTGGATGAGTTGCTAAGAAGTCTGAGTAGGTGGTGTGTTGAGGCTGATGATTGCCTCCGTCTGGATGCCCCCGCTGACGGGACGTATTCTGCATGAGGGTTCGCAGCAGCTCGGTCTGCTCGTCGCGCGAACCCACCATAGCTGCAATCGCATTCGCCAACGTAAGCGGAGGAGGATGTGGCGGTGGCGGTGTCAGTTCTAGTTGATCAAGAGTTCTCTGCTGCTGCTGGGAGTCATCACCTCCCTGGCTTGTGCCACCAATCTCGAGCGTGTTACAGGTGCACACCATTCTTCAGTCACAACCGTGAATCCAATATGAGACGTGATATTGTAAGATCACTCCAGGATAAAAACAATAGTGTGCGTATTAATAACCAACTTGCATAATGGTAACATATATTGATAAAGTATAGACTTTATACAAAATACATCATCCCTGGACCAATGTTACAATAGCGAGTTCCAAAATAATGAACTTTGTGGATTGAATTTCATTTCAACTATCGTTGATCACGACGGGACGTTATGCGTGTTATCGTACGAATACACGTTCTTATCTTCAATATGATACAAACATGGCCATAAAAGAAAAGAGGTTCGAGTGGGTCGAACTCTCAGTTCCACTGGTAAATGGTTGAGTATCGACAACAGGTCCGCTACGACACTTCTCGAAGGGAAATTGAGGACCAGATTCATAACAAGACCAAATTATGCCAAACCAATAAAGTTTCTGTTAAAACCTGACCAGCTTGTACTCAAACACAAATTTAACCCAGTAAATGGCAGAATTAGATCATGCAGTGAATTACAAAGTTGAAGTAAACTTCAGGAACTTACCAAAAACTATTGGTTTGCCTCTAGATCAATTCTGGTTGAGAAGATATGGCATTGTAAACCTGACAGTTTTTCTGGAAATTTTGACAGCATCTCCTTTGTTTATGCTGATTTTGGGCCACAATTTCCAGATATAAAACTTCACAATTTACAACAGCCACATTTTACAAAATTGTAATACAAATTACAACGATTCCAAAATTGTCTTGCATGGCCCGGTTTGAGTTTCTGAAAGGGAGATATGGTCAAAACAGTAAGGAGTCCAGAGAGGGTTCCAGTTTTTGTCCAGTTTGGCAGATTTTGGAACTTTGAAATTTTGAACAGGTTAGACGGGAATTCAGTTCTGGAGTTGAACATAACAGTTTTAAAGGACTTCCTAAAGATTCCATACATATATGATACACCTTCATTGGAGTTTTCTACTGAGAGATATGGTTTCTCAAAGTAGGGTATTTTTTCTCGCAGAAAACAGAACACTCTGTTTTTGAATTGGTGACTTCAAAAACCTACTCCAATCTTGAAAACATAGTTCAAAATCAGAAGTCGATAGTTAATATAAGTATTTTTACATCTTCTCAGTTCCATTTTACAGCAAGGTGTTCAATGCATCAATGGAATATATGTCGGTACTACGTGCCTCACAAAGTAAAAATTCTAAGCCGGTATTCTGGCATACGTCTCAACGGTGGCCTTAATGACGTTCACTCGCAAACATTTTTGACTTGAGCTACTTAAAACATGGTTAGTGTACCAGTAACTACACCCAAACTACACATCAATCATATGGTGCCGTATGGCACAGCCTGAACGGGCGAACATTTCACAATAATATATATATGAAAGTAAAAACACTCATCGCGTATCATTCCATATGGGCCGCCCCGAGCTAAGCCACGTCTCGAGGTACATGACCGGGTTTTCTACCATCCAACGGGGTGCCACATCTTTGCATAGTGCTGCCCTAGTAAGGGGCGCATCGGGTTATATCCCACCCGACGAGGGCTCCCACTAATTTTGAAGCACGCTGGGGTACCGCGTGTCATATGTTCTCAGAAACATGGAAAGTTTCAGAGACTCATATTGACATTTCCGTGCCAAGCCACGGAAACAATCACATGCTACCTCTCGCATGGTGAGCTTACCGCAATTGATGCTTGTGGTGGTGTACCTTACCACTTACTTGACATTGGAGCATCATTACAGAATATAATAACACATAAGTTAGCTTTGCCACCTTAAGTAACTATGCTAATAATAATCCTTATATAGACTACTATCGATTCCTCATCGTAAATCTAAATTTTTCTTGTAATACGATCTTTTTTATGCGTGCTATTCCCAATGTGGCTTTGATACCAGGCCATGGGGACCGGAGTCCACACATTCCACGAATCGCAATTGGGTGGTGCCGTGCGATGCGGCACCCAAGAACACACAAAAAAGATACATCGTATTACATAAAACAACATAGTATTATACAAGCATTGTCTTTTACAAATAATATACATTTAAATGTACTACAGCAGAAGATAAGTTCATAGCTCTCGACACTCAAGTCTAAGCTATGCAAAAGTCATTCTGTTCAGCCCTAGAACGGAATCACACTGGCGGCACACAGAAAACATCACGGCGGCGTGCAGGGTTCCCACTCGGCCGTGTACCCTGACGGGGGCAATGCCTCACCGGCGAATCCTTCATCACAAACGTCAATATCTGCAGCAAAAACTTAAAATAGCAATCGTTAGCATGAAGGCTCAGCAAGACTTAACCGTCTCCACTAAGCATGGAACTCTATATGCAGGATAAACGTAATATAGGACAACAGTTTGCAACAAAAGACTCACCTAAATGTTAGTCCTTACTTTCAGCTTTTAGCAGCAAATTAAAGCTTCACGAATCTGAAATTTAGTGAACAACCTGATCTAAACATACAAGCATCAATACATAATTATTCCATATAGCATGATTCAATAATATTCAGCTCCAAATAATTAACTACTTCACGACTCGATGAACAAACGGTAATCAATAATCGCGAGGGACAGCGACTTGAATCGATATACACCTGCAGGGATACCCGAATATCACGACACATACACCCACGCTCGGAGCTGCGAAGGCACACTCCATTGATGTTGTATGCGGCAACCTTTCAACCGCTACCTACACGACGAACCGGTCCCACCGCTACGAGTAGGAGGCCCCCACACGGAGTACGACGTACTCGCTGGCAGGTTTACACCTTGCTGCTCTGAACCCGCACCTATAAGGCTGTGGGGTGCCTCGATGCTAAGGTGAACAAATTACATCGGTTTACTAGGTCCCATATATCCAGTATGCATTGGTACATTCAAACTTGCTCAACAGGGCCACAAACGGATCGGTCCTTGACTGACACAGAGACAGCTACAGCTCACAGGCCCGTATGTCCTGCTGCTCTTAATCCATGCCCGGTCTCATATTTAATCAAATGGTGAATCTCTCACTCGACCAATCCGGTGTGAACCCAATTCCTGAACTCGCGAGTAGATTCTAACTACTCGACTTCTACTGAAGCAACTATAACATTAAGCATAGCATGGACACATCAAGGGCTTAACCATGTACCCTTCTCTCATGGGTTCTCTGGTCACGCATGTGGAAAACTCCAAGAAAAACCTAGACCTAATGCACATACATACTAACCCATATAGTGTGATACAAATCAAAGTTTAAAACACTGTTAAATGCAAACTGGGGCTTGCCTGGCTGCGAGACGAGGGTAAAGTTAGTCTCCGGATTGATTACTTCCAATGGCTCCGGGGTCTCCTCGAGCTCGGCAACTACTCGATATGCAAAGAAAAATGCAATTGAATCAATATTGGTATTATTACATATCTTAAAGGAAAGACAGTTAAGTATATTAAATGATGGCCACTAGTCCTAGAAACTTTACAGAGGATACTAGGAACTATGGGTGAGGTTGTGGCCAAATTTGGGCTAAGTTCATGGAAGTCACTGTTGTATAAAATTCAATGTATAAAAACCCTTCCTAGAATTTTCATGGGAAACCTGGGACTTTAACATGTCTAAAAGTTGGTTTTATGTTTAGAGGATGTCAAGAGAGACTCAAAAAATTGTTTTCACAATTTTATAAGAATTATACTGTGAGATATTGAATTTAGGAGTTTGGACAAATTTCTGAAATGTTTATGGACATTTTGGAATTATCAGGTACATAGAGATTGGAAACACAATTTGTCTATTCAATTTAACTCAAATGGACCTGAAACTCTTACTAGAACTCAAGGGAATTATTTGGAATGATGTGGACAAATTTGAGAATTTTTGATTGAATAGAGCACCAGTAATTAATTCAAAAGGCAGTTTGCTTTATGGAATTATTGAGGATATTTATGGATTTTCATACAGATCCAAGTACACCACTTGAAATTACAGATCATCCTGGTTCTAACAAGAGCTATTTGGGAATTTTTGGACAAGTATTCTAGCAGATATGGATTTTCAAAGTTGGAGCAATTTCTGGAATAAAATTCCAATTGGATACATTTGAATAAAGGTCGGGCCCACAGGTTTAAAATGGGCCAATCGCTGGGCGGCAACACGAAGGGTTACTGGGTTAACCGTGTAGTCACAAACGATCTTGCTGCCACACCAGATCCGAGCGAGGTGAAGACGCACTGACCGGTGGGGCCCGCGGTCGTCTTCAACGTCCAGCTACTCACGCGCGACCGCGACGGCTCCTCGCCAGACATCTCGCCGCCCGTCGATCCATGGCACGGTACCTCCCTAAACTCACTGCCTAGCCATATTTCGAGGTGCTGAGCACGTCGGTGGGGTCAGCTCAAGCCGGCGATGGCTGGAAAAGCTTGCACGACAGCGGCGGCGGCGGTTAGGGTTTTGGCCATGTCAGCCGAGCCCTACGGTGGGCTAAAACAGTTAGGAAAGCCTCAGGAAGCTTCATGGAAGCATGAGGAACAAGAATCTGGGCATAAGAAGGAGACAAAGGGCTTGGAAGATGGTGGCGACGATGGACCGAGGAGGTGAAAACCGGCGGTTGGGAAAAAATGGTATTCCGGCTCGGTTTCTTGATAAAACTCGATAAATCTTCTTCAAGGTGACGGGTCTGGTCGTGTAGAACAACATAGCACACTCCCACAAGGAATAATCAACGGTAGAAAAGGAATGTTGCGCACGATCTAGCTCGGCTCATAACCGAAGTTCATCAGAAGAAATGGAAATACGGGGGCTAGGAGGCATGGCAAGGGATGAAACTTTACGAGCATATTCTACATGTAATTGTGCACCTTCTCCTTCAAGGGCCGAGGCAAGATGACGGATGCATCGCCGGGCCGATGATGATCAGAGAGGCGGCAAACAGGAGAGTCTTTTAGGCGGCCACGGTTTCACTTCGATTGGCATCGGGAAGGCTCCGGCTGGGCAAGAACATGGTCAGGGAGGTGCGCACGACCTTGGTGAGGAATTATAGACGAAGAAAAGAAATCAAACCCGAGTACCTTTGCTCCAAATCGGCTGGACAGAGAGGAAATCGGGGGAGAGGCAAAAATGGTGCTGGAACTTAACAGGGGACGAAAAGCTCGAGTCATGGACGTGGAGGGGGATAAGGAGGAGGCTTGGCCTTGCTGGAAGCAGCTGGAGACGACCTCAAACAGGCAAGCAGCTGCCTGGACTTTGCATGGCATGTGATGTCACTTGGAGAGCAAAAACAACACCCCTCTTAGGACTACAAGCGGGTCCCACCTCATCCTCATCCTTGCCCCATCAATTCTACCACTTAATTCATTCAAATTTTTGCTAGATATTTGTGGGATGGCTGGATTAATCATATAAAATTTGATTTTGAATTCATATAGTTGATTTGACAAAGTTTCATTTGAATTAAAACTTGAATTTGAATTTGAGTTGAATTCAATGTAGCTAATGAATTAAATAGGAAACTTGCTTAAAAAATTATGAAAGATTGCACGGAGACTATTTGAAATATTTGGAATCCATTGGTCAACTCAAATTTTCATGTTAACTTCATTTGAACAGTAGCTAAGTTTATTTTTTTGAATTCCCTCATTTGGAGTTTAAAATTATTTGTTTTTCTCATTTCCTTTTTATTGATTTTTATTATTCAAATTTTTTTCCTAACTGAACTTTGAATTATTGAAATTAGGGCTCTTACATAAAGCTAGTGTTTTGTTTGGCCTTTCCTTTCCAGTTCTTGTTGTTCTTATTGCCACCACCAAATTTACCTTCAACCACATTGGCAATAGATGGAGTCCCTTCCTGCGGAACAGAACGAGGCACATCCTTTGATCTTGCCTTCTCCTCAACAGTCATAACCCCTTTCTTGTGTTCAAGACCCGTTGCAAAATTTCTCCATGATGGAGGCAATTTGGAAATAATTCTGCCAACCACGAACTTTTCAAGCATGACCGTATCAAAATGCACAAGTTCCCCCACCAGAAGCTAGATCTCATGAGCCTAATCCATGATAGATCGGTCATCGACCATCTTATATTTGTGGTACTGGTCATTAATATAGAATTCACGTCTAGCATCTCACTCCGCATATTTAATGAATGTGGCCTAGAGGGGGGTGAATAGGCCTTTTGAATTTTTGTCGGAACCTGCAATACTTAACAACCAGATCAAAACTTGAGATATCGGACTAGTCCGATAAAGTGCGTACTAGTCCAGTGTGTACGGACAAGGTTGATCAAGTTTGATCTATTAAGTTTGATTCTAGGGTGTAGCAGCGGAAATATACTTGTAATTTATGTGTTGCAAGATTATGTACTAGGGTATATCACAAGTCAACCTTAAATTTGATGTTTCAACGTAAATTGAGCAAGATTAATTGAAACCCTAGATTGATATGATGTAAAGAACGATGAACACAAAGCAAGAACACAAGAGATTTATCCCGTGGTTCGGTTCCCACAGAGGCAGCCTACATCCACGTTGAGGAGTCCACAAAAGGACCGGGTCTTCCCCAACCCTACCCTCGTCGGATCGCCACCAAGGTCAATCCTCTTCCACTTATCACAAAGGGGTGAATAACCGAATTCAAGGGGCCTCCTCACACGTTAAGGGCTCTCCTAGATTACAACACAATATACCACCAAGAACACACTCAAAAGATTACAATGAAATCACAAGAGTGTGTTAGAGATTCAAACCAAGAGCTCAATGAGTGTTGAACGTGTCTCTCCAATGATCTAGAGTGTATCCTCAAGGGATTGATCTTTGTTGCACTTAATTTCGTGGAGAGATGTCTTTTTGAGGCTCTTGGGAGGTGTGACGGTGCTAGGGTTTGAGAGACTTTGAAGTTTGGGTCGTGCACGTCTATTTATAGGGGTTTCTAAAAGTGACCGTGAGGGTTCAGAAATATCGTACTAGTCCGTGGTGGTCACCGTACTAGTCCGGTGTGCTATGTGTAGCAAACCCTAAGTGTCCAGAAATATTGGACTAGTCCGAGTAGGAGCGGACTTGTCCGATTTCGCTACTGGAAATCATCGGACTAGTCCGATAGGCATCGGACTTGTCCGGACAGTGAAATCCTAAGTGGTTATGAGGACAAATCCGCACTTGGAGGACTTGTCCGAATTAGGTTAGAGAGTTTTTCAGACTAGTCCGTGCTAATATCGAACTTGTCCGATTTAGATCGGAATGAATATCGGACTAGTCTGGTATGTCATCGGACTTATCCGATTTTGTGTGACTTGTGAAGTGTTTTTGAGGACTAGCCCGCACTGGGAGGACTAGTCCGATTCTAGTCAGAGAAATATTGGACTAGCCCGATGGATATCGGACTTGTCCAATCTTGTGCAGAGGGGATATCGAACTAGTCTTCTACCAGTCGGACTAGTCCGGTCCTGTATAAATTTGTGCAATGTGTGTGTTTAATTGTGATTGAGCTCTTGAGGTGTGTTTCCTTAACACACTCCATACACAATGATCTACTATTCTTATTTCTTGAGCTCATTTCCACTTTGTTCCTCATTCTTCCTTCTTTTTGGCACTTTGCTTATTTTGCTATTAAAACCTATGCTCATCTTAACAAAGAGGTTAGGATCTCATTTGCTTGTCATAAATCATCCAAAACCCACAAGGGATTCCTGGATGCACTTTCAATCTCCCCCTTTTTGGTAATTGATGACAACCAATTGAGATTTCACAAAATGTGATAAAAAATTGAGATTTTCATAAAGTATGCACATATGAGTCTAAAATATATCAAGCAATGAAAACATGATCCATATGTGCATTCTTTATGGCGCGATGCATATCTAAGTACATTGAAATAATGAGAATGACATAATTGACATTAATCAACAAAAACCAAGCATATATATGTCATTCTAGGAGCAACAACACAGTTTTCAACAATTACTTCTCAAGTAGATCAAAATAATGCATCACAGGACCATAATCATCATAAGAACATAGTGAAAGTTTTACAACCCACAAAATAGTCAAAAAGCATAAAAGAGAGCTCTCTCCTCGCATCCTACAGCAAAGACTAAAACTCCCCCTCAATCTCTCCCCCTTTGGCATCAAGACCCCAAAAAGAAGGAGAGGAGGGACCTAAAGTCTTCACTCCTCGTTGTCGGTCTTCTCATTGTCTTCATCGTCGTCTTCGGGCTGATGAGGAGGAGGAGGTGCAGAGCCACTCGAGCCCCCAATGCCAAAGTAGGCAAGCTCGGAGGGGGTCAAGGGCCCGAGCTCGGTGAAGTCTGAATCGGAATCATCGGAGATCACTGGAGATCCAATAGGCTCGATCTCCAATTTCTGGCATATTTGCCTCACATTGGCCTTGACATACTTCATATCTTCCTTTCTTCTCTTGTTAAGCTTGTGGGCCTTCACTTCGGCCTTTCTGTAGGAGGCAAAGATAGCAGTCAAGTACTTGAAGATCCCACTTGCAGATCCCCTTTGAGGAGTTGCCCTAGTAGCGGGGGCAGCCCTTGCATCTTCATTTCTTCTCGCTGGAGCCTCAGGACTGGAGGTCAGAGAAGGAGCAGCCTGGATGCTTGGCTTCTGAGGCATCTGAGGCCTCAATGGTAGGTGCTCCACATACTTGACAAATTCAATCTCGGTGACCTTCTCAATCACAAACATCAGATATGGAGCATATCCACATGACCTGTTGGGTGTGCAGGAAATGTTCACCATGTCATTCCAAATGTAATCAGCCACATCAAACTGACGGTCCTTGCTTATGACTCTCATCAGGGTCCGAAGATAACCCTGCACACTCCCAGCATCTTCATCCTTGGGAGCAATCGTCTTCCTCAAGACTCTATTCAGAACCACAAAGAAAGGCTTCTTGTTCTTTGTGGAGGGAGGGTTGAACTTTTAGTTTGGCTCATACAGGAACTTCATCCTATCCTTCTCAATGACAACTATGTTGTGGATGATCAAGCAGTCAGGTCTTGAGGTGTCAAGGTGGAGTAGTCTTGCAAAATCTTCTTGAGTTATACTGTACTTGGATCCGTGAGTCATCCAAGTAACACTTTCTTCATCTTCACTTGAGAAGTGGCAAGTTGCAAAGAACTGCGCAATCACTTCATCATTCCAATTGTTTCTGAAGGCAAAAATGTCCTTCAGTCCATGCCTCTCAATTGCTTCCACAACTTCAATGAACGGGGAGCAGCCCTTTTTCTCAAAATGTGCCCAATCAATCCATTGACTGCGCACAACCGGGGTATTCATTGGGAGATACACAGATTTGTAGAAATCTGCATGGAAATTGCTCCAAAATCTGCCATCGACAGCTTGCTTCGGACAGCCATACCAATCAATGCTTCTGAACTTGGCATTGAATCTGTCTTCAGTGGGGTCCCTGACCCCTTCCCTTGGAGCATGCAGCCTCAAGGGGCCAACCGGGCCCGTTGCTATTCCCTTGCCCTTGCCCTTAGCTTGGCGAGGGCCACTCGTTGCTGCAGTTGCCTTGGAGGCTGGCTTCTTGGCAAGCACCTTCCTTCGAGCCTGAGGAGGATATGCAGATGGCTCGGAAGGTCGCTCTTGGCATTTCTTGCCAAGGCTAGTCGAGGGCTGAGGTGCCACCTCGTGGTCCATCTCGGCCTCGAAATCAGAAATCTCATCATTTGTGCTCGACATGTCCTGAGAATGAATTGTGTAAGGCACGAATGAGTATTGATTATTCAAGGCATGGGTGAGAAAGAATAACAAGGCATTGCATTGAGGAATTGACAGGTTAGGTTTTGAGTTCAGAAAAATCAGACTTGTCTAGTGTACAGGCATGGACTAGTCCGGTATTCATCCTCAAAAACCTAAGCAACTGGACAAATGTTGATTCCTAATGCACAGCTAGCTTAGCATAAACGTAATACATAAAGGAGGCATGTATATAGTGAAGGATACTAGGCTATTCGATCAACAATGAAGAAACTCGAGATTTCTAGGGTTTGGGTGAAAATTACCGAAGAAATCGATTGATTCTTGAAGAAGGAGGTGTTGAAGTCCGGACTTGTCTGAGAACTTCAATCTTCGAGCAAGGAAGCTTGATTTCCACCCAAATGCGGAGCTTTTTGGTGGAGGGGGTGCAAAATTGCCTTGGGAGCTCGAGCGCGAAGAGAGAGAACGCATGAGGCAAGAGTGAGGATGAGGGGATTACGGTTTGGCGGCAGCTAGGGTTAAGGACACAAAAAATCGGACATGTCCGGAGGCGACCGGACTAGTCCGAACTTTTCTAGAGGCTATATCGGACTAGTCCGTGGTCTACTGGACTAGTCCGGCCTAACCGGCACTCTGCTAACTAGTCTGCATAGGCGGACTAGTCGGGGTAACCACGGACTAGTCCGTGGTCACCCGGGAAGAAATTTTAGCCCATTCATATATATTTGAAGGTACATATCAAGAAAATAGAGAGGCAAATCAAATCAAATAATCTAGATGAATATGATCAGTAAGCATACAACAATCAAGCAATGATCATAATTCACCAAGATCTAGTAATTGATATAGTTTTTGAGAGAAAATTGAGAGAGATGATTTTCACAATCCAATCAACATATTTTGAAGAATTCATACAGGTATGCAACATTTCAAGCCACACTCCGAGCATCAAGGATATTTAGTTCATTTCAGAGTTCACAAAAGTGCTTTTCATCAAGTGGCTTGGTGAATATGTCGGCCAATTGCTTTTGGGTGTTGACATGGGAAATGGCTATATCTCCTTTCATGGAGTGGTCTCTCAAAAGGTGATGCCTTATGTCTATATGTTTTGTTCAAGAGTGCTCAACTGGATTGTGGGCAATTTTAATGGCACTCTCATTGTCATAAAGGAGTGGAATACGGTTCATATTGTAATCGTAATCCCTTAGAGTTTGTCCCATCCAAAGGAGTTGTGCACAACAACTCCCGGCTGCAACATACTACGCTTCGGCTGTGGAAAGGCAATGGAATTTTGTTTCTTGGAGACCAAGAAACTAGGGATCTACCTAGGAATTGGCATGTATTGGAGGTACTTTTTCTATCTACCTTGCATCCGGCATAATCTGCATCTGAGTATCCAATGAGGTTGAATTTGGAGCCTTTTGGATACCAAAGACCAAGATTGGGTGTATGAACTAAATATCTCAAGATCCTTTTTACAGCTGTCAAGTGACACTCCTTAGGATTGGCTTGAAACCTTGCACACAAACATACACTCAACATAATGTCTGGCCTAGATGCACATAAATAGAGTAGAGATCCAATCATGGAGCGATATACCTTTTGGTCGACGCTAGGTCCATCTTCATTGAGATCCAAGTGGACATTGGTTGCCATGGGAGTCTTTATGGGCTTCGCCTTGTCCATTCCAAACTTCTTTAGTATGTCTTGAGTGTACTTTGTTTGGCTTATGAACGTCCCTTCCTTTTGTTGCCGCACTTGGAATCCCATGAAGTACTTTAGCTCTCCCATCATGGACATCTCAAACCCATCTGTCATAATTTTACTAAATTCCTCACAAAAAGATTTGTTAGTTGATCCAAAGATTATATCATCAACATAGATTTGACAAACAAAGAGATCATTGTCAAAATTCTTTATAAATAGTGTATAATCTACTTTGCCAATCTTAAAGCCATTTTCAATTAAGAAATATCTAAGACACTCATACCAAGCTCTAGGAGCTTGTTTGAGGCCGTAGAGAGCCTTACGCAATTTAAATACGTGGTCGGGGAACTCTTCGTCTTCAAACCCGGGGGGTTGCTCCACATACACCTCCTCCTTGATTGGTCCATTGAGGAAGGCGCTTTTCACATACATTTGATACAGCTTGAAATCATGGTGAGTAGCATATGGAAGTAATATTCTAATGGATTCAAGTCTAGCTACGGGAGCAAAGGTCTCATCGAAATCCAAACCTTCAACTTGTGAATACCCTTTGGCCACAAGTCATGCCTTGTTCCTTGTCACCACCCCGTGTTCATCTTGTTTGCTGCAGGAGACCCACTTGGTGCCAACAATGTTCGCATTGGGTCTTGCCACGAGTTCCCACACCTCGTTCCGCTTGAAGTTGTTCAATTCTTCTTGCATTGCCACCACCCAGTCCAGATCATTCAATGCATCCTCAACCCTGCGTGGTTCCAAAAAGGATACGAACGAATAGTGCTCACAAAAGTTAGCTATGCAAGATCTAATGGTTACTCCCTTTTGGATGTCACCGATGATATTGTCGATTGCGTGATCCCTTTGGACGCATTGGTGTACTCTTGGGTGTGTCACTTGAGGCGTTGTATCTTCATGATCATCTTATTCTCCCCCTAAATGATTGCCTTCATTGACTTGTTGGTCATCTTCACTTTCTTGAGGTTGATCTTGTATGGAAGCTCCCCCTTGATCATTGGTCTCCTCTTGTGGTTCGTTTTCCTCATGGATATGTAGAGGTGGCTCTTGTGGTCGAACTTCACGTAACGCCATTCTTTTCAATGCTTGGGAAGGAGCTTCTTCTTTATCTAGCACACATGGATCAATTTTCTCCTTTTGGGAGCCATTAGTTTCATCAATAACTACGTCACGTGCTACTTCAACAAGTCCGGAGGTCTTGTTGAAAACACGATAGGCGTAAGTGTTTGAATCATAACCAAGCAAGAAACCTTCATCGGACTTCGAAGCGAACTTTGAAGTCCTAGGCTTCTTGTTTAAAATATAACATGGAGATCCGAAAACTCGAAAATATGAAATATTAGGCTTGTTACCGGTAAGTAGCTCATAGGATGTCTTCTTGAGTAGTCGATGAAGATAAAGTCAATTTATGGCATGGCAAGCGGTGTTAATCGCTTCCGCCCAAAATCGATCCGAGGTCTTGTACTCATCGAGCATTGTTCTTGCCATCTCTATGAGTGTTCGGTTCTTTCTTTCGGCAACTCCGTTTTGTTGTGGGGAGTACGGAGCTGAAAATTTGTGCTTTATGCCTTCTTCATCTAGATACTCCTCCACTTGTGTGTTCTTGAACTCCGTGCCATTGTCTCTTTGAATGTTCTTGATTGTCAATGAGAATTCATTTTAAGCTCGCTTGACGAACTTCTTGAGTATTCCTTGTGTTTCTGACTTGTCATGCAAAAAGAAAACTCAAGTGAAGCGAGAAAAATCATCAACAACTACTAAACCATATTTGTTACCACCGATGCTTATGTAAGCAATTGGACCAAATAAGTCCACGCGAAGTAGCTTGAGCGGTCTTGTTGTAGTCATGACATTCTTCGCGGGATGAGGTGCTCCAACTTGCTTCCCGGCTTGGCACACGCTACAAGGCCTGTCTTTCTCAAAAACAACATCCTTCAAACCTCGGATGTGATTGCCCTTGAGGAGTTTTTGAAGGTTCCTCATACCAACATGCGCTAGTCGTCTATGCCACAGCCAACCCATGTTGGTTTTTGCAATCAAGCATGTGTCAAGTTTAGCTTTATCCTTGTTGAAGTCAACAAGATAAAGCTTTCCCTTCAACACACCCTTGAATGCAATGGAACCATCACTCCTCCTCGAGACGGTCACACCCTTATTAGTGAACAAGCAATTCTAACCTTTGTCACATAATTGAGATATGGACAGCAGGTTATAATCTAAGGATTCAACATGTAATACATGAGAAAATGTGTGTTTAGATGATATGGCAATTTTACTGGTACCAAGCACCTTTCCTTGGCTATTATCTCCAAAATAAATGCCCTCATTTGGATCATCATTTTCTTCATATTCCACGAACATTCTTCTTTCTCCGGTCATATGGTTGGTGCAGCCACTATCTAGCACCCATTTAGATCCACCAAAGGAATAAGCCTGTAAAAAATAATTATGCTTTAGTTTTAGGTACCCAAGCTTGCTTGGATCCTTGGAGGTTAGTTACAAGACATTTGGGCACCCACACATGAGACTTGGTGTTCCCATGGTGTGGCCCAACATAATGAGCATAAACCTTTCAATAATTATTTCTCATTAGGACATACGAAGCATCGAATGTTCTAAAGAGTAATTGTTATTGTTTGTATACAGGACTAGTCTGGGAGGCCGGACTTGTCTGGAGTACCGGACTTGTCCGGAACCCGACCGGACTAGTCTGGCGGTCATGCGTGTTGTACTCATTAATTTTTGATTTTATAGTTTGAAAGACTTCTCCCTTTACAAGGACATTGCTATCCCTGTTAATCTTATGGCTTCTAGCTTGTTGCTTTTCACCATAAGAGTAACCAATGCCATATTTGACATTTGGAGGTCTTGTGACCAAGTATGCACTACGTGCATATTTGATCTTCTCCTTGTCAAATATGCCACTTTGGGAAAGATGCATATCCTTTGTAGAGGGTGACTTGTCTTTCAAACTGTTGTTAATTTTACCACATGTACAAGTAGAGGCAACTTCAGTTTTAATGGGTTGAGAAGGTGAACTTGAAGAGGATGAAGGGTCACCTTGCTTGAGTGACTCAACTTGCACTTCGAGGATCTTGTTAACCTTGATTAGGTTAGCAAGTTCTTCCTTGATTGCAACATTTGAGTCGTTTAACTCTAAGCAAGTTTCCTTGCTTGAAGCTAACTCAACCTCTAGTGACTTGCTACGCTCCTTTTCAAGCCCTAGAAGTTTGTCAAGTTCGACATGTTCCTCCTTTTGGGAGATAATCATGTCCTCTTGACGATGTATCAACCTCTCCTTCTCAACAAGTTGATCAAGTAAAAATTTCATTTTAGTGGTAGTTTTCCTATCTAATCCAATAAGCATATCTTCATTATCACTATTGATTTCATCATCGCTAGAATAGGAATGCACGAAAGGGAGTTTGGTGTTTACCTTGCGTTTACCTTCCTTTGCCATGAGGCAAGTACCATTTCTCTTCCATGCGCCGAGTGTAGGGAAGAGAGTAGACCTTTTGGATGTCTTCTCGATGGCTATGCTAGCCATCTCTTCTTCTTCAGATGATGAGGACTCATCATTTGAGTCTCACTATTTCCCTATGTGAGCTTGTTCGGCTTGTTTCTTCTTCTTGAAGAATTTCTTGGGTTGAGGCTTGACTTCTTTGGTCTTCTTCTTGTTCTCTTCATATGGGCAATCAACTATAAAGTGGCTATACTCACCACAATTATAGCATGCCCGCCTCAACTTTGCCTTTGTTCTCTTCTTGTACTTTCCTTTGCTTGATTTAGTACCTTGTCTCTTCTTCATTATTCTTTTGAATTTCTTCATAAACAGTATCATGTCTTCTTCATCTAATTCACTGCTCTCATCATCACCATCTTCTTCTAGCTGAGCTTCTCGAGCCTCTTTAGATAGGGGCTTGAGGGTGGATTTTAAAGCAACCCCTTTCTTCTTTGCCGAGGTGAGGTCGGAAATTTCCTTGACGTGCTTTTCTTGTTTTTCCATCATCTCGAAATTGATGATTTTTCCAAGTAATTCATCCGGAGTCATTTTCTTGTATCCTGGGCTTTCTCTAATCATTGAGCATAGGGTGATGTTGCGAGGCATGAAAGATCTAAGGATGAGTTTCACCATCTCGTGGTCATTCCACTTCTTGCTTCCGCATGATTGAACCTTGTTGACGAGTGTCTTTAATCGGTTGTACATATCTTGGGGTGACTTGTCTTCTTCGATTGCAAATCTTCCTAATTCGCCTTCGATCATTTTGATCTTTGCTTCACGCACATGTCGGTCACCTTCATGTCCAGTTTGCAGTGTGTCCCATATATCCTTAGCAATCTCGAGTCCATCCACCTTGGTGAACTCGTCTCGACTGAGCGAAGAGGTAATTACTGTTGCGACTTGAGCATTTCGGTGAATTGCCTGCTCTTGGCTTGGTGTGACTTCTTTGTCGTCGTCCGGGATATCTATTCCTCTGCACACAATATGTCATAGACTTGGATTGAGAGAGATTAGATGCATTTTCATATTTTGCCTCCACATTGAGTAATCACTTCTGTCAAAATGTGGGGCTTTTCCAAGTGGGATAGACAAATAATGATTATTGTTGGAATTGATACGATCATAGTTGAAAGGATATCGGGAGTAGACGGTGTGACTACTCCCCTTCTTTTTCTCTTCAATCTTTACTTTCCTTTTGGAAAGTGTCTTCTTTCTTATGAGAGCTTTTAGTTCCAGCATCTCCTCATTGTCGTCCTCGAAGTATTGAATGGCCTCGAGGAGCTTCTCCACCTTTTGGTTCTTGTCATCATCAACCTTTTCTTGGTTGTTGCTCTTGTGGATGTCCTTCATGTCCGACATGATCTTCTTCGAGCGATTAGTATCTTTCTTGAAGAACTGGCTTTGATACCAATTGAATGTGGCCTAGAGGGGGGGTGAATAGGCCTTTTGAATTTTTGTCAGAACACTTAACAACCAGATCAAAACTTGAGATATCGGACTAGTCCGGTAAAGTGCGGACTAGTCCGGTGTGTACGGACTAGGTTGATCAAGTTTGATCTATTAAGTTTGATTCTAGGGTGTAGCAGCGGAAACATACTTGTAATTTATGTGTTGCAAGATTATGTACTAGGGTATATCACAAGTCAATCTTAAATTTGATGTTTCAACGTAAAGTGAGCAAGATTAATTGAAACCCTAGATTGGTATGATGTAAAGAACGATGAACACAAAGCAAGAACACAAGAGATTTATCCCGCGGTTCGGTTCTCACAGAGGCAACCTACATCCACGTTGAGGAGTCCATAAAAGGACTGGATCTTCTCCAACCCTACCCTCGTTGGATCGCCACCAAGGCCAATCCTCTTCCACTTATCACAAAGGGGTGAATAATCGAATTCAAGGGGCCTTCTAACACGTTGAGGGCTCCCCTAGATTACAACACGAAATATCACCAAGAACACACTCAAAAGATTACAATGAAATCACAGGAGTGTGTTAGAGATTCAAACCAAGAGCTCAATGAGTGTTGACCGTGTCTCTCCAATGATCTAGAGTGTATTCTCAAGGGATTGATCTTTGTTGCACTTAATTTCGTGGAGAGATGTGTTTTTGAGGCTCTTGGGAGGTGTGACGGCGCTAGGGTTCGAGAGACTTTGAAGTTTGGGTTGTGCACCTCTATTTATTGGGGTTTCTAAAAGTGACCGTTAGGATTCAGAAATATCGGACTAGTCCGTGGTTGTCACCGGACTAGTCCGGTGTGCTATGTGTAGCAAACCCTAAGTGTCCCAAAATATCGGACTAGTCCGGCTAGGAGCGGACTTGTCCGATTTCGCTTCTGGAAATCTTCGTACTAGTCTGATAGGCATCGGACTTGTCCGGACAGTGAAATCCTAAGTGCTTTTGAGGACAGGTCCGCACTTGGAGGACTTGTCCGAATTAGGTCATAGAGTTTTTTGGACTAGTTCAAGCTAATATTGGACTTGTCCGATTTAGATCAGAATGAATATCGGACTAGTCCGGTGTGTGATCGGACTTGTCCGATTTTGTGTGACTTGTGAAGTGTTTTTAAGGACTAGTCCGCGCTGGGGAGGACTAGTCCGATTCTAGTCAGAGAAATATCGGACTAGTCCGATGGATATCGGACTTGTCCGATCTTGTGCAAAGGGGATATCGGACTAGTCCGGTGTCAGTCGGACTAGTCTGGTCCTGTATAAATTTGTGCTATGTGTGTGTTTAATTGTGATTGAGCTCTTGAGGTGTGTTTCCTTAACACACTCCATACACAAATGATCTACTATTCTTCTTTCTTGAGCTCATTTCCACTTTGTTCCTCATTCTTCCTTCCTTTTGGCACTTTGCTTATTTTGCTATTAAAACCTGTGCTCATCTTAACAAAGAGGTTAGGATCTCATTTGCTTGTCATAGATCATCCAAAACCCACAAGGGATTCCTGGATGCACTTTCATTTACGATCTAGGGCCTCTCATAATTCCTTTGCCAAGGTGTGGTTCATGCAAATATCACAAAGCTGATCTGACAGGAGTGACAACAGGCAGCCAAGACAAGTGGAATTGTCTAGATTAAAGTCACGGTTCTGCTCCTCAGTGAGAGGAAGAACTGGGGACATCACCCACCAGATCTTCATCAACATGAGCCAGAACTTGACTCGTGTCTGCCATCTCTTAAAATTGTTACCCCCGGCAAATCGTTCAGGTTTCAGTGCATCAGTAAGTACAGCCATGTTAATTCTATCAGGTTTCTTGATTGTTGGAAAATACACATGGCATGCAATTAATTTGATGTCCGAAACGTCAGAACGGCTACAACAGTTCTACTAGCAGTCAAAATAAAAAGTGCTAGTATTACACAAACAAGAACTGAAACGAATACGAATAAATCACTCATCAAATAAATAGAACAAGCCATAGATCGGATGATCTACTTAAAAATCGTCCTGCTATGAAGTAGAGAACGAAACTGACAAACTTGATGAAGATGTTGATGACGATAGAAGTGATGCGAGCGGCCGTGCGAATGCACTTCCCAAAAACCTAATCGCCGGCACCCGTGCAGGTCTTCAGATCACCGCGTCGATTTGGAGACACCGCTCTCCCTCAGTCCGCTACACGGCGAACAGAGGGACGACAAGACAAAAAAACATCTACGAAAAATAGTTTGCAAGAGAGGCTAGTTTCTGTCTGCTCTATCGGTCTCTAGTATCCAGGACGTCTCCTATATACTCGAGCCAGCCAACCGCCTCAGATTGGATCTGCTATAATTTTAGGAAACCACCCCCTGAAATCCCTCAACGTGTAACTAATGGGAGTAGTTATGAGACATTACGCACTGATAATGTGCTACTGCAATTACGCCTCTAATTACTCCTTATGTTAATGTAGCAGTCTAATTACTCCTTATGTTAATGTAGCAGTCTAGGTGTTGATGAGATATTCCCTTTTATATATGTGGCAGAAAAATAATAACCGCTTTGTAGAACACAACTCGTCACGACACGAACGCGCAACATCGCAAGTCACAAGTCACGCGATAAACACGCGTAAAATCGCGAAATGCACGCGCGTGCGTGCATGTGTCTTTGTGTCCATAGCAGCGGCTTTCATCCCTCATTATTCTCATGTTGAGAATTAGTACAAGGGTCACTATATATATTGGGTAACACCCATCTAGGCGGGCAATGTGGTACTAAAGTCCTCAACCACTTCTTCACACCAAATTGGCTTTCCACAACGAAAGTTGGTCCAAATAAATCAGCCCATAAATAAGCTGCACCAAAGAACCAAATCCCAACACTTATCATCACTGCTCATTGCAATGTAGGAAACAGCTTTTGGAAGCATCTGGATATAAGCTAAGGGCCTGTTTGGAACCTCTAAAACTAATAGTTAGCTACTAAAATTAGCTATAGAGGTTCCAAACCCCTCAGCTAATAGAGCAGCTAATTATTAGCCAACTCCTCAGCTAATAGTTATCTCATTAGCTGCTTCACTCTAGCTAATTCTTGCCAAAAGTCTATTTTACCCCTGCTCATATGTCTATGCCTCCTACCATACAGAAACTGAACCCTTCCTCTCAGACCGCACCCGCCGCCTTCCTCCTCTGCTAGGGCCGCGGACCACCGGTGGGTGCAGGCCGTCGCCGGCGAGTTCAAGCTCTCCCAAACCGCCTTCCCGATGTACCCTCGTCGCGTCTGCATCCACCTTCGATTCACGCCCTTCCTCTTCATCTAGGGATTGGATTTGTGTCGACAAGTGCGCGGGAGTCGCTCCAAAGTCGAAGTCTGGGAGGAGGCGCTCGGCGTCGGGGCGCTTGACGCGGCCATATTGTCGCAGCGAGTCATGTTTACAATATTTTTGTTGATTTTTTTTACGACACAAGTCAATTTTTTCGTTTTAAGAAAATACTTTTGAGGTGATAGTACAAATAAGTTCTATTATATTCAAGTTGAACATGATACCAGACTTTAATTCAGTGCCAGACGCGGTTTCACATGAGCTAACATACTTTGCTAGCCATTGTGCGTTGCTAGGAGACTTTTGGGGGGCAAAATAGTCAATTAGTTTTTAGAGACCAAATTAGCTCTAGTGGTTCCAAACAACCTCCAACTAATAGTTAGCTAGCTAATAATTAGCTGGCCCAATTCAGCTAATAGATTATTAGCTAGCTAACAATTAGCTCTAGAGGTTCCAAACAGAGTCTAAGGCAGTAAGGCTGAATTACGGAGGATTAAGGTCAAAAAGAAATTACACCTTTAATTTGGATAGACACTTCAGTTTTTGCCACAATATGTACAATATTTTGGAGTTAGCCAGTGTTGTTTTGTTACCGTTAAAACTATATTGTCCAACCAAACTGTAATTACTCACCTTCAGCTGTTTGTAGTATTGGGCTTTCTCATATAAACTGTTCCTAGTGAACATCATATCATATGGCTCTTGGTGGATCCACCGTGACCGGAGGATTCTCGTCTTCCGTCACATCAGTTCGCTGTCATGTGGATCCATGGTTGCGTCGTCGTGTTGTTGTAGCCGCTCTGATCAATCATCGTCAAACGTCTTCGGGTTAGTTCGCAGGGGCCAAGCTGCTGCCGGAATTCCATCGTCGCGACCTCTTTTCAAAAGCTCAAAACAGTTGTCGTGACCCCATCTCGGCAGTTGTTGGTTGCCCATCGCCGCGCTAGTCGGTGTTGCCCGTCGATTTGCTGCTTGCTCCAGCAGATCACCGTCAAGCCTTGTTAGATCGCGGCGGCCCAGTTGGCTCTGCTGCAAGCTACGGCCTGATCTCTTCTGCTTGCCGCGGCTCAGTTCTGTCCTGCAGGCTAGCTGGACAAGAACTTGGTGGTGAATAACACGTACTGTATGTGCGATTATTGCACATCGGGGGCAGTTTATCATGGTGCTGTTGGTAATTCTTTTCTTCTATGTTACAGTGCAGAAACTCTAATACGTGATTTATGCCTCGGCCTAATTTCTATTGCCTTCCCGCTGTGATTTCCATGTCCGATTTAATTCTTTCCATTTGTTGAAATCATACGAGTTCAAAAGACCATGTCAAACCACCCACTTCTTTTCATTTTTTCTCTTGTGGTTAGCAGCTAAGTCCCATTGATTTCACTGATCCCATCATGGCATCATCCTATCTTTGGTTCAACTTCACCCTCTCTCATTTTCTTTCGTAGCCAACTTTGCCAACTTGTTATATGTCACGCCCGGTCATCGTAAAGATGAACAGACGCTAATCACATGTACGCCAGGATCAGTTGAATCGTACATGCGTCGACGAAAGTGAAATACCATTACATTGTCATGTTCGATTACATAAATAGTCTTACAGTATGACCCGAAGGTCTACAAATACAAACCACATCTATTACAACACTAAACAGTTCATTACTACAGAAAGCAAGATAGGAAAGTGGGGCTTCATCTCCACAGGCAGCCGTTGCGCGTAAGGTCGCCAGCCTAGGCCAAGTCCTCCGGATTGACGAAGAAATCCTCCGGTGCACCTTCTTCTTCTTCATATTCTAATGGAAAATTAAACGCTTGAGTACATAGAGTACTCAGCAAGTGCGGGAAGAGAATGACATGAATGGCTAGAGCAAGGAAAGGCTAAATATGGCTTAGCACTATGCTTAGAACCTATCCTTAGCTTCCAATTATCAATATCATAATTCAATAAATAATCAACACATGATTAATGATAATGAAAGTACTTGAATCATAATGAACCATCACTTCCCAACCATAGACTAATTATGAACTGGCCCCAAGCCGCTCTTGTCCGTGAGCACGGCTGTCATGACAGTTTTACCAAGTCTCTGCAGAGAGTGTACCCTTTCCCCACAAGCAGTGATTCCATCTCCTGTTGCCAGGTGGACTTGATAAACCTCCATGTAGCCCGTGGTGATCAACCACATTTCACACTTCCGTAGGTGTGTGGCCCGGAGATCACTACATGGTCTTTACAAAGGTACTCCCGACTAGTGCTAGTCCTCTAAGGTTTCCACCACTGGGGATTCTCGGAGTAACCCTCCGCCCCAGAGCCCCCTTTTGAGCCTTGCGGATCCCAGAGCAGATCACCCGCATCATTTCCCGCACCATCCAACCACTAGCATTTCATCGGGAGAAACCTAATTAATTGACCATGCTGCCCCATCTCAGTCTCGTGGTGGTACTATAAAGCTTAGTGGCTTCCTCCATAAACCGGTCCTTAGAATCCGGTGGTAACAAACCCCAATCCCGGGTCTCGTGCAAAATGCACCATACCAAAACTAACCAACCACCAGATTCCTATCCACTAACATTATGTATATTCATCACCAAATTAAAGTAACCATAAAGTTAAGCATAGAACATTTGTATGAAATCCCAATCCCAACATCTAAGCATGGCTAGGCATAAATAAATCCTATCTACTTCCCACCCCATTTCGGGTAACAAGGAATGGTAAGGAACAGGGCATGTAAACATGAAGTAGGACATCAATTTAATTAGCATGCAACTAGCTAAATTCCTAAAATAGGTACAAGATGGTCAAGGGCACTTGCCTTCGCTGAAGACTTGAGAGTTGACGAAGTCTTGGTCTTGGAAGTTAGGGTTAGGGTCGTAGGACGACTCTAGGTATATACCAAGCATGGCATAATAGAATAAAGCTAAATAAGTAAAAGCACGCAAAACAATACATCACACATACACATAAGCACAAAATCCTACACTAATGCGTCCCTACGAGGTATTTATCACTTAACATGGCCAAAGTATGCATTTTATATTTTTCCTACAATTTTGGGACTTTATTATAGCCTAAAACCATTTTTATTGAATTTTCTATAGCAAAAATGTACTTTAAAACATTTGTAATAAATATTCCATGGACCAAATACATTTTATCTGAACACTACAATTAATTCACAGCATAAAATAGATTATAACAATTTTTCATAACATTCCTACACTTAATTACCATTTTTATCTAATTTCTACACCTCAAATACAATTAAAAACCCTATTCAGCAAATAAATAAAAGTCCAGGGGCTTAATAAATAGTTTTCTACACTGTACAGGGTCTAAATACATTATTCTACAAAATTACAGGGGTTAGAATGCTTAATTAAATGATTAAAACCAATTTTTAGGGATCCAGGGGCTAGCCTGTGATTTCTGGGCGCTAGATTCGAATTACAGAGAAGTACAGGGGGTAGCAACTAAGTTTGCAGGGGCTGCGGTGCAAAAACGCAGGCGGGAAAACTAAATTAAATGTGGGCCGTTGGATCTTAGATGGACGCCTGGGATTTTATTAAGCGAACCGGTACGATCTTCTAATCGCGGCCGTTGGGGTTCTACCGACGGCCCAGATGGGGCCACGTCGCCCCCGGCGACGTCGGCGGCGCCCGGCGCGGCAGCGCTAGACGCCCGCGACGGCGAGCTCGCCGAAGAAGGCCAAAACGGCGAAAACGCCACTGATTCTAAGCGCCAATTACACAGAACGAAAGAGGAGAGGGTGGGGAGCATACCAAGGGGGGTTGCGAGGTCCGAAGTTGGCCGGAGAGGGGTCGGCGGCGAGTGGTGGCGGCGGCTGGCGACGGTGCTCGCTGAGCTCGGTGAAACCTCGGCGATCTCTCCACGATCTCTTGCCCGGCATGCTCCTGGTGGCAAGGTGAAGGTGTTAGGGCAGTCAAGAGGGGACGGCGATCACTGGCTAACTGGGAACGGCGGCGACTACCTCGGTTGCGGCTATGGCTAGGATTGCGCGCGGGGGAGGGGAAAATGGGGGAGAGAGCGGGGTTTTATAGAGCAGGGGGGTGCGGTGGTTGTCGGCACGTGCGAAGAGGGGGTTCCCCGGGTGGTTTGTGTCGTGGGCGAGGCGGTTGGAGAGGGGCGCGCGGAGTGGGCGCGGCGCGACGCGGGAAGGAAGGGAGGCGGTTGCTCCCTGGGAGGGATGACAGGCGGGCCCCGCCTGGCAGAGAGAGGAGAGAGGGGGAGGGCGCAGTGGGCTGGCGGGGGAGGAAAGGGAATTGGGCCAGAGAGAGGGAAATTCGGCCCAGGGAGGGGTTTAATTCCTTTTCTTTTTCTTTTTCATTTCTTTTCTTTTGATTTGAATTCAAATACAAATTTGAACGTTTGCTACTCGCTTGAACATCAAAATTCACCCAAAAAATGCATGCTACAATGATCAAGGGTTTGAGCAAATTTTTGTATATAAAATATGGGTGTTACATTATATGATTTCACTACTTTTCATTGGTAGTAGTATCTTATTCTTATCTCATTTTACTACTTGTCATTTACAGTACTGATTTATCTCTTATCTTTCTTTGGCTTGACAAATACTATTTTCCTGTCGAATGTTATATCTCTGAAGCAAAATTTCTTTTTTAACAGTTGATGTACTGGTTTGTGAAGACTCGGATATTTACTCATATCCTGGATTGTGAAGGCGGTACTCTCTCATAAAGGAGATCATTCCTTTATGGGGGGGTATGTTTAAGAGTTGCAGGCTTCGATAGCATCTCATTTTCGAATTTCATGTACCATTTTTTAGTCATATGCTTAGTGTGAACCCCTTCAAATTCATCATTATTCAATATGGGTTGCATTGAGTGGGTGGTGTTAACGATATAATAGTCAAGGGTATTAGTATTATATTTGAGTAATCCATCTATTTCATCCATCAAATTAATTGTCTATTACACATACTTAAAATAATAAAAAAGTAGTTCATTAGGCTAACCTAAGACTGCAATTAATATTTGCAGTACCCCAATGCATCCAAAAAAATATTTTCCAGTACCCCCCATTGGATGTCACATTACGCACACTATGGGCACCATCAGCACTGTCGGTACTCTGCGTACCGAGTACCCCCTGATACCGCAAGTGAAGCTGAGGAGTTCCTATGTCCAAGTGGCAGACGTTCGAAATGGATACGCATCCCGCGCAACCGGACCTGCCTCCCTTCTTAAGGTACCTCCGGTGTAGTCACGTGTCCAGAAGAGCCGGACCTGCTACCCTCGTTTGGGAAGCTCCGGGGCTGCCACGTGTCCTGAAGAGTCAGACCTGCCTCCCTCCTCAGGGAAGCTCCAGCACTGCCACATGTCCAACGGCACCGGACCTATCCCTCAATAGAGGAAAGCTCTGAAGCTTCCACGTGTCAACATCCGGACCTACGTCAACAACGAGAAGACTACGGGATCTCCAACGGCGCAAACATTCAAGAGTTATCAATTAGCTGTTACCAGACCTAGTTAATGCGTCATTAATGCCATGTTAATGATGCGCGATCAGAAGACTATCAGGGCTGATAACACTGTTATTAAGGCACATTATGACACCATTAACCGTCCTTAACACTGTAGATTGTGTACAAGATAGTTAATACAGCTGGGCCACTTCTCGGGCCAGGCACAAATTGTAATAGCCAGTCCTTGGTATATAAAAGGGTTGTGCTGCACGGTAGAATGTATCTGATCTGATCTGAATTGATCTGAACTGATTTCAAGCCATCAAAGCTCATACAATCAACACACACCACGTAGAGTAAGGTATTACGCTCAGGCGGTATGAACCACGCAAAACTCCTGGTGTTCACCTCTTGTTTGTATCTTGACTAACGCCCTAACCGAATATGAAACTATGTGGACTACTTCTTAGTAGTACTGGGGGAAGTGTCCTAGTCGACACTTCGACGCGTTTGGCACGCCAGGTAGGGGCGCTTTCAAGCTTTCAAGATGGTGAACTCCGCTGCTGCTTCATCATACGAACCGACTGCACAGCCAATTCGAGGAAATCCCTCCAACGTGCAGCAGTCGGCCAATGTTGTAGTTCCGGCAGGTGTCGTTCCTCTACCACCACCAACACCACCATCTGAGCAAGATGGTGTATTCCCGTTGGTTTCTGCATCAATGAACAACCCGGAGAATGCGCTGAATGCAGTGTAGACTCTACTCCAGCATCCACCATCGCCGGGAGCTCCTTCTGCTGCGTTAGAACAGTGGTGCGCTGATGTGGAGCATTTGGTTGCAACTACAACCAATGCGATCAGCAATCAAGGTCCGTCCCATGCAGGGCAAGCACCTTCTCAGAACGGGATCTTGTTTGGTGGACTTGTCCTCAGGCGTCACAGCTTAGGAGATGTGCGCCCTCCCAGCAAGTGACGTCACTGCCTTCCGGGGCTCACCGTACTCACCAGGTGACGAGGCTCCCAACTCAGGATCTCCGGTCGGAGCTCGATCGTCGCTAGATGCGGCAAGACGACCGTGTCAACCTCGAGTGTGCTCACGAGAGGCGCATTGCTCAAGAAAACCCTTCTCCTCTTGGAGTTAGGGGCGGTTGTTCGGCCCTATCCATGCACCTCCTCATGGTCGAGTGGCCACCCAAGTTCCCGCCTCATCTGCCGGAGAAATAGAACAGGACAGTCAACCCCGTCGAGTTTCTTCAGATTTACTCTACTACCATCCTTGCGGCTGGAGGAAATGAGGTCGTGATGGCCAACTACTTCCCTGTGGCCTTAACTGGGACTGCAAGGTCTTGGTTCATGAGTTTACCACCCGACTCCATCTACAGTTGGGTGAAACTCTGTCGCAAGTTCACAACCAACTTTAGGAGCTCCTACACCCGACCTGGCACCGAGCTAGACTTGTTCGCCATACAACAGAAGTCAGGGGAGTCGCTGTGATCCTTCATCCAATGATTCTCTCAAGTGCGTAATAGTATACCGTCTATCTCTAACGCTTCTGTCGTTGTTGTATTTGGACAGGGGGTTTGAGATAAGAAGATGATGGAGAAGCTTGCAACCAAGAATGTCTACAGCGTAATGGAGCTCTTCAGCCTGGCTGATAAATGCGCCAGAGCTGCTGAAGGAAGTGAAATGCACTCCAAACCAGCTGTGGAGGCAAGGCAATCCTCCAAAGCTGAAGCTACTGCCTCTCGCAGTGGAAAAAATAAAGAGGAAGAATAAAAATTCAAGTGACAAGAAGAAGTCACTTGCCAGCACACCTACTGTTGCCGCAGTCGCAGCTCTGGGTGGCCGGCGGCCACGCCCCGAGAAACGACCTCGACCATCGTCTGAAGACAGTGGTGGTGAAAAGATGTGGTGTCCAATCCACAAATTGACGATCCACAATCTTGAAGACTATCGAGAGGTCAAGAGGCTTGTTGAACGCAACATCAATCGTCAAGACAACACCCCTTTTTACTAGTGGGAAGGAAAGCAAAAAGTCGATGATGCTCCGTCTGACCAGGAGCTAGGCTTCCAAGACACCAAGAAGGCGTTAAAGGTAGTCTACAACACCGTCGATGATGATTCCAACATCTCTGACAACGAGCGTCGGAAGACTCCCGATATGATGTATGGAGGGTCCAGGGATATTACCTCCCAGCGCATCTTAAAGACTATGCATTAGGAGATGGTTGTTGCTGCTCCTACTGCCAAAGCGGAGCGACATCGGAAGTGGATGGATACTTCCATCATTTTGATGCTTTAGATTGTCCGAAGAATATGGTGGGAGCTGGACAATTTCCCATGATGATCTCCCTAACTATCAACAACATCCAGCTCTACCATGTCCTGGTGGATGGAGGTGCGACACTCAACCTCCTCAGCTTCGCGGCTTTTCGGAAGCTCCAGCTCAACCTCTCGGACCTTCGGCCCCCATGCCCATTATCTGTGGAATGTCCGGGAGCTATCGCACCTCTTGGATCGGTATTTTACTTGTGACCTTCGGGACTCAGAACAACTACCATTTTGAGAAGCTGGTGTTTGATGTGGCTAACATCAACCTACCCTTCAACGCGATCCTAGGAAGGACAGCCCTATATAGGTTCATGGTCGTGGTACACTACGGCTATCTCGTGTTGAGGATGCCAACTCCGTCAGGCGTCCTTCGGATCTGAGGGGACCGCACTGCTGAAGTTAATGCGCTCCAGGAACTTCATGCGCTTGCAACAGCGCAAGAAGAAGAATCCGACATGGATCATGTTGCTCAACCTCCAAGTTCACGTTAGCGTGGCTCATCTTCTGCACCGATATACTCGTCAAAATCATCCAAATTGGTTCTGATGCCAACCAGACCACCTGTATATCAGAAGGTCTGGGTGAAAAATAGGAACTCGCGCTCGTCACTTTCCTTCGGGTGAATGTCGACGTGTTTGCATGGAAACTGTCACAAATGCCTAAGATCCCTAGGGAGGTGATCGATCTCCGTCTGAAGATGTACCCCGATGCACGGCCTATACAACAGAAGCCTTGGAAGCAATCTGTTGAGCGGCAGAATTGCATCAGACAAGAAGTCAAGAAACTGCTCGATGCTGGATTCATCCGGGAGGTTCACCATCCACGGTGGCTGGCAAACCTAGTTGTTGTACCAAAGGCCAACGGGAAGCTTCGGTTGTGCATCGACTACACTATATTGAATAAGGCATGCCCAAAAGACCCTTTTCCACTACCTAGAATAGATCAGATAGTGGATTCTACCTCTGGGTGTGAGTTACTGTGTTTCTTAGATGCATATTTCGAATATCATCTAATTCCAATGTCTAAGGAAGATGAACAGCATATTGCCTTCGTCACAATAGATGGGTTGTATTGTTACATAGCTATGCCTTTTAGTCTTAAAAATGCTGCCTCAACTTTTGTGCGGGCTATGCACAAAACCTTCGGGGAGCTGATTAGGGACCTGGTGGAAGTCTACGTCGATGACATCGTCGTCAAGGTGAAGAACCACGACTCACTCCTGGACAATCTTCAAGTTGTCTTCGACAAGTTGCGCCTGACGCGCAAGAATCTCAACCCAGACAAGTGTGTCTTCGAAGTAAGCTCCAAAAAGCTCCTTGGTTTCTTGGTGACTCACCAAGGAATTAAGGAAAATCTGGCAAAAATCAAATCCATTGAAGAGATGCAGCCTCCAGCCCGTATCAAGGACATCCATAAGTTAACTGGATGTCTAGCTTCTCTCAGCCGGTTCATCTCAAGACTCGCAGAGCGGGCACTTCCCTTCTTCAAGTTTTTGAGGAAGTTAGGGCCATTACATTGGTCTGAAGAAGTGGAGAAGACATTCCACGAGCTCAAGAAACTCCTCACCACACTACCAATCATGGTAGCTCTGGAGCCTGGTGAGCCTCTTCTGCTTTACATTGCTGCAACTATGGAGGTTGTCAGCATGGTTCTGGTTATGAAGAGACCAGAAACATCTTCAACTCAGGAGCCTAGACCACTTCGGTAGGGTCCGGAGCTACCTGAAGGCGAGTCTGGGTCCCAGCCCCCAAGCATGGATCCTAAAGGCAAGATGCATGTGGTTCAACCTCCCTCATCCGAGGGAGTACCTACTCAAGAAATAGAAGGTTAGAACCCCTCCACGAGGCTCCGTGTTGATGAAGAAGAAGCGTCGGACCCTTCCGGGAGGGTTCGGGTTGATGAAAAAGAAGCTTCAGACCTTCTGAGAGAGTCCGAACTGTCCAGTGACCTGTGTATTTCATCAGCAAAGTACTGCACAATGCCAAGACTTGGTATATTGAGGTACATAAGCTGTTGTATGCAGTGCTTATTGCCTCAAGGAAGCTTCATCACTACTTCCAAGTGCACAGGATATTAGTGGTAACTTCTTATCCACTTCGAGCTATTTTGCATAATCCCAATTCTACGGGAAGTATTGCCAAGTGGGCAGTGGAGTTGGCAGAATTCGATCGTGAATTCCTGCCTTGACATGCAATCAAGAGTCAAACATTGGATGACTTCGTGGCAGAGTGGACACCTTCTTCATCAACTCTAGGGGGCCTCGAGGAGCAGAAGCCGGAACCTAAGGTCCCGGTCTTCACCGAGCCTCCTGGACTTTCTACTTCGACGGCTCCATGCAGAAGCAGGGGGCCAGAGCTGGAATACTTCTCCTCGCCCCAACCGGGGAGAAGGTCAAGTACATGGTACGCCTCGACTTCAAAGCAACCAACGGCATGGCAGAATAAGAAGCTCTCATCTTCGGACTCAAAGTGGCGCTATCATATGGCGTCTGACATCTCTTGGTGAAGGGTGACTCACAACTCATCATCAAGCAAGTCAAAGGTGAATGCATTTGCAATAACCTTCAACTTGCTGCATATTTACTTGAAGTCCAGAAGCTGCAGAAGGACTTCCACGTCCTCGATCTTTGCCATGTCCAGCTTCTCAACAACGCTGAAGCTGATGACCTCTCGACGATGGCTTTAACCGGAGCTCAAGCTCCAGACGGTGTTTTTGTCAGGAGATTGTCATCACCTACCACTCAGCCCACCAAACTGAGTGATGGGGGCGAGACTAGCACCCCAAAGCTAGCAGTCACAGTGGCCCTGTTACTATGGCATCCACCAAGGATCGTAGGCGCTACAGGAAGCTCTAAGAAACCAAGCGCGCAAGATCCAAAAGCTCAAGTCAGTTCCGATGCATGAATCTTGGAGGTCTGGTTGAAAGACAACATCCTTCCTAAAGACAGTGTATCCGCTGAGTAAATTGTCAGTTTGGCTAAAAGATACACATTGGTAGAAGGGGATCTCTACCGACATGGTGCCAACAACATTCTAATGTGGTGCATTTCCTGGGAAGAGGGCCGCGAGCTTCTCGTGGAGATCCATGGAGGCGAGTGTGGGAACCACGCGTATTCTCGCACGTTGGTCGATAAGGCCTTTCGGGATGGCTTTTACTGGCCTACAGCGCTCTAGGATGCAGTGAAGCTAGTAAAGAAGTGTGAAGCGTGCCAGTTTCACGCAAAGCAGATTCACACACCGACTCAGTCACTACAGATGATACCCCCCGCTTGGGCATTCGCTGTGTGGGGGATGGACATTTTAGGACCTTTCCCAAAAGTGGAGGTTATTGGTTCTTGTATGTCGCCCTCGACAAGTTCACAAAATGGCCAAAAGCAACTCCAACTGTAACTATCAACAAGCAATCAGCCTTCAAATTCTTGAAGTCCATTGTCTGCAAATTTGGAGTTCCAAATAGAATCATCACTGACAACAAAACCCAATTCACAATTGCATCTTTCCAAGTGTGCTGCGAAGAACTTGGCATTCAAGTCAGCTACGCATAAGTAGCTCATCCAGCAAGCAATGGCCAAGCTGAGAGGGCAAACGTAGAAATACTCAAGGGACTCAAGACGAGCACTTTGAGCGCTTGAAGAAACATGGCGCCAACTGGATAGAAGAGCTTACGTCTGCATTGTGGGTAAGTCGGACTACACTGAGTCGGGCCATAGGAGAAACACCCTTCTTCTTGGTGTAGGGAGCTGAAGTTGTCCTTCCTCCGGAGATCACCATGGGTTCCGTCTAGGTTTGGACCTTCGATGAAGCCACGCAGGACCAGCTCCACCGTGAAGACCTAGACCTCATCGACGAGGCAAGGTGCCAAGCAGATGTCCGAAATGCACGCTATCGTCATGCGCTCCGGTGCTATCACCAAAGGTTTGTACGCAACCAATAGCTAGAGAGGGTGATTTGGTGCTGCGGGTAATACTAACTCGAGAGGGGATGAACAAACTCTCCCCCAGCTGGGAAGGACCTTTCTGGCTTATCAAAGTTTCCCTCCCCGGATGCGTCCGCTTGACAACAGAGGATGGGATACCACTTCCCAACCCCTGGAACATTGAGCACCTTTGTATGTTTTACACATAGTTCACGGAGGTGAGTATGTATTTGTATAAGTTGTATCTCTTAGAGTCTATGAACAAAGTTGAGAGGGCCTTAGGTAAAAAACACACTTAACTTGGTCCTGTACTTTAGGTGTGTCCTTACCTTCTCTAGGTATTACAAGATGAATAGCACACTTAACTTGGTCATGTACTTTAAGTGTGTCCTTGTATTCCCCTATTATTCGGACCATAATGAGAAACATTTTATACAAATAGACTCTATGTGCATTTTGTTTGTGCAAGCTCATTTCATTTTATACCTTCTTGTCAATAGTAATGTTGTGTAATCCGCTTAAAATAAGGTCCTAAATTTTCATTGGAAATATGTAAGTTTTAATGATAATTTTCAATTGGATTCCAATCATTGCTAGACGGTCTACTCACGTGAAAACCAAAGCCAACACAGGTCCGCAGTGCACTATCAGCTTAGCCTGGTCCAGCACCCTAAGTATGCCACTCTACCTATTCCGGTAGGCCTTAGTAAGGTATGTTCTGAAAGCGTACAGACCTTTGGGAAATTAATCATAAAACTATTATTATAAATGAATTTGTTGGAAACTAAATTTCAAATAAGGACAATAAGCCGCAACTAAGCTATAGGTAACGGGATGAATTTTACTGCTTTTCTTGTCTCTTATGCGCAGGAAAAATGAACAATTGAAGGCAAGCGACATGGGCGATGGTGGATGCTGCCGGAGCAACTAGCTCTGACAACCCCCAAGGGGCCCGCCGTCGACATTCTATGCATTGGCAGTGGGCGATGTCGAAGCTAACAAGCTCCGACAACCCCCAGGGGGCCAACCGTCGATGTTCTACATGTTCATAGTGGGCGTTGTCGAAGCTACCAAGCTTCGACAACTCCTAGGGGGCTCGCCATCGATGTAACAAACGGTCCCTGGAGATATCAGAGGCAAGACTTAGACCTCTAAGGTATCATACTAGCTACGAGTTCGGAGCTATCAAGTTTTCAAGACATTGTCTAAATCCTCTTGGTAGATGTCCTCAATCCATTGAACACATCTACCAGGGGCCAACAAGATAAAGGGCAATGCATTGAAGACACAAAAATGGAATTCAGAGGGATTTTATTCATTCAAAAGTGAAGAATTAGAAGGTGAAGGTACAAAGAAAAAGGTCCTAGCTACTGGAGTTCCTCATGAAGAATGAAGCAAACTTCTCGGCAGCTTCTTGGATGCTAGCCTTGGCAGCTTCCTCCTTTTCGGCGATGGGTCCTTCAAACACCAGAGCTAGAGACATCGAAGAGTCCTGGCTTCGGAAGCATGGCAGCACGTACTCTGTGACGTTCTGAGCTAGTGACTTCCCTTCAGTCTCAATCTCATCAACGACCACATCTCCGATAGCTTTCAGCTTCGCGTCGGCGAAGTTGAGTGCCACCAGGGCCTTGTCCATCATTGACTCTGGATCAATCGGTTGAACCGGGCTAAATCCGAAACGTACCAGAGCTTCATTAGCCTATCCAAGAAACTCCCAGATTTGCAGAGACTCGATCGCTCTTGCACTTCGGAGCTCCTCCAGTGACCTCCTTGCAGAAGATAGCTCTGTGGACCCCTCCTTTGAGAAGTGCTCGACCTCCTTGGCATGATGCTGAATTTGCTCAGCCAGCAACTTTTCCTGGTCAGAAACATTCTTCTATCGGAGGTGAATGTGGTCTCGCCTGTCTGCAAGGTCCTTCTCCTTCACCTTCACCTTTTCCTCCCAAGCAGAAACAACAATTTTCCTTTCGCTTACATCTTGACCCGCCTACCACAACCAGTGCTTCTCTTGTTCGCACCAAGACTCAAATTCTTTCACACGTTTAGCCAAGTCTTGCTCACTGTGTGCCATCATCTGGGAGAGCTCATTCTCCCTATGCTGGATCTTATCTTCATTCTCTAGGAGGTTAACGTTCTTATTATCTTGCTCGTCCTGGCACTTGAGGAGAGTTTCCCTCAACTCTTCGAGCAGCTGTCGGCCATTTCACAGGCTTTCTGCACTTGCTTGTAGATCTCTTGAGTCTTCTTGTCGAGGGCCTTAATAGCGGCCTCTCGCTCATCCAACGCCTTGTTTAGGCGTGACTGTAGGGCCTTCTTCGACTCCACCCACTCCTTCTGGTCAGCGAGCCAGGCCTACATCAAATTTGTCTCGAAGAAGAGCTTTTGGCGCCAGCGCCCTAGCATGGCGCGCACTTCCTCAAGAGACCTCTGCTAGTAGTCGAAGGCAAGCTGGACCTATCGGAGGCTAGAGCAAGCATTGTCAATTGACAGCTCCAGAGGGATTGGCTCCAGATCTTCTTGAGGGCCGCCCTCTGGTTCCTCCAAGTCTTCTGAGATGATCATTGGAGCCCATGGCACGAGCATGGACTTCAGCAGCTCGACGTCGGCAGGGCCAGTCTCCGGCAATTCATCCATCTCCAGTGCGGGTGAGGAAGGTCCCGCAACCAGATCTTCTGCTTCCGGAGTTGATGAGGAGGGTACCGCTACCGGAACATCATCCATCGGCATAGAAGTTCAAGCTCCCAAATCCTGATCCCCTTGTGCAGGATTAGGCATGGACACCTTCGGTGTTACCACCTCTGGAGCTGGCGCTGAAACTTCCATCGGAGCTTCATCGGCTTCCGGCATAGTTGCCAGAACCTCCACAGCTGGCTCGGAGAGAGAAGGAGCTTGCTAAAGCATTTCTTTCTCGTGGTCCAACGCTACCACAGGCTCTTCAGTAAATGGTACAAAAGTCGTCTCGATGACAGCCGGTGCCAGAGTTATCGTGTCATCTGCCACGACCATAGGAGGAGGGTTGGAGCTTCAGCAGGCACTCGCTGGGGCTGCAGTAGGCACCAGAGCTACTGTACTTGTTCTCGACACTCTGGAAATAGAGAGTAGAGAAGTCAAGACAAAGCGAGAAACAAAATCAAGACATAAGCTAAAGATCCGGCCCTTACCTAGGGATGTTGCCGCTCCAGTTGACGCGGATTTTCTTCTTCAGACGCCTGGAGCTAGAGCCCACTGTCATCGGTGTGGCGGAAGCTTCGGGCTTCGTGCCAGGTGTTGAGGTAGCTGCTGATGCTATCTTAGCCAATACCTCCGTTGTCAGAGGACTTGCTCTGGACCCAGAGCCCTCTGCTGGCACTGGGCCTGGTGTTGACTTGTCGGACCCAGTGCTCGTTGTGGACATTGGAGCCAAAGGAGCAGCCGAAGCTAGGGGCACAACCACCACAGATCTTAACCGAGGTTGACGGGTCACTTCTTTCAGAGCGTCCCTCACACTGCTTTTGTTGCTTCTTGTCATCTTTCTGTTGCGACTCGGAGCTTCAATGGGAGCTTTATCCTTGTCTTGGCTTGAGGATGATTTCTTGGGAGGTGAAGTCGTGGGACCTTTGCCTTTGCCGCTGACAGACGTAATTCCAAAGCCTTCATTAGGGCAAGGAGCTCCGGGGATCACATTCCCCGTTCGAGGAGTGCTCCGACGCCTATCCACAACGCCCAAGTCATCAAGCATTGGCATCTTCTTCCGTAGCACCCTCCTAAACTCCGAACCATGTTCAGAGGCAGAAACTCCATTGGAGGTGTCACATCGTCAGGGTTGATGGCTCTGTGATGCAGCTTTTGAAGATGAAGCTTCAAAGCCTTTTCATCCAAATTGGACCCGATACCAGTGTCAATCCGGTATGGGTCCATCTCTCCACTGAATGCCCATGGAGCATGTTGTTGAAGGAGTCACTCGACCACCCCATGTAGGTGCGACTCTCGACAACTCTTCGTCGTTCTTAATCCAGCTGCGAGGAAAACCCAACTCCATCGCCGCAAAGTGGAGCAGAAGTGGAACAAAGGTTGCAAGGGCAGAGAGCTCTAAGCGCAAGATCAGATAGAAGTGTAAAGAGTTCTCTTCCCGTGCAGACTTTCTCCCTTTAGTAACCCTCTGCAACGCTTGGATGGAAAGTACCTCCAGACCCGAATCTCAAATGACCTCATCAATGACAAGGGGGGTTGGGCCCACTTTGTTAAAAATTTGCACCAGGCGAACCGTTGTCATAATGGGAAGTTGGAAGCCCGAGGGTGGCAACCTTACAGGGCTACAAAGATTACGCTTAGAATCGATACGAATTTTGTATTGGGAACCGGCGACCCTCAATTGCGTGAGATCCGCATGTCAGGATCCCACTCACCATATCAAGAAGGGTCACGCGGCGATGACATAATGGTGTGCCGTCGTCCCAATTTCCCAGGAAAAGACTTTATAGTTGTTGTGTGGCAATCGATGATGGCCCCACCTCCGGCAGCATAACCTCTATTTGAGGACCTCTCTTTGAGGTGGTCCCGAGGGCCACTATCGGTACCCTGCGTACCGAGTACCCTTTGATACCACAAGCAAAGCCGAGGAGTTCCTATGTCCAAGTAGTAGACATTCGAAGGGGATACAAATCCCGCGTAATCGGACCTACCTCCCTCCTTAAGGTAGCTCCGTTGTAGCCACGTGTCCAGAAGAGCCGGACCTGCTTCACTCGTTTGGAAAGCTCTGGTGCTGTCACGTGTCCTGAAGAGTCAGACCTGCCTCCCTCCTCAGGGAAGCTCCAGCATTGTCACGTGTCCAACGGCACCAGACCTATCCCCTCTGAAGCTTCCACGTGTCAACATCCGAACCTACGTTAGCAACAAGAAGACTACGAGATCTCCAACAGCGCGAACATTCAAGGGCTATCAATTAGCCGTTACAAGACATAGTTAATGCGTCATAAATGCCATGTTAATGATGCATGATCAGAAGACTATCAAGGCTGATAATGCCATTATTAAGGCACGTTACCACACCATTAACCATCATTAAACTGTAGATTATGTACAGGATAGTTAATACATCTGGGGCCACTTGTCGGGCTAGGCACAAACTGTAACAGCCAGTCCTAGGCATATAAAAGGATTGCGCTGCATGGTAGAAGATATCTAATCTGATTTGAAGTGATCTGAACTGATCTCAAGTCATCCAAGCTCATGCAATCAACACACACCCCGTGGAGTAGTGTATTATGCTCAGGCGGCCCGAACCACGTAAAACCCCCGGTGTTCACCTCTTGTCTGGATCTTGACTTGTGATCGAACTGAATACGAACCTCCGCGGACTACTTCTTAGTTGTACCGGGGGTGTGTCCTAGTCTACACTTCGACAAGCACCATCAACGATCAGCCAATCAGTCAAGATCACTTTGAAGGTCGAGATAAAATCGCTAAAACATGAATGAAAAAATTGAGTTACTGTTTTCTTATTTTTTTAATTCATATGGGACAGCAAGTGATATACAACTCCAATATCGTACAATATTTTAATATCTATGTTTTAAGAATCATGCATTCAAAAGGGCTCCTTAATTTGTGTGTATATAAAACCATAACTTTGAAATGGTTTGGATACCCATCTATTTATTCGAACAGTACTAGATATATCAAAATCTTGGTGGTGTATGATCGTTTTCAATGCTCATTGATTGGAATATAAAGGTATTAAACCATCAGCTGAAGATATCAAAGAATTAGTGTGTAAACATAAATTATTTGACCAGGATATGTTTGTTGAATCTATATAAACGCTAGCACCCCAAATCAAATGCAATACAGGCACAAGTGATATTCTTCTCAATCCTCATGGCAGACGCTAAGGGAAACAAGACATGGATCCTGCCCTTGACAACTTCTTTATTGTTGGTTCTTATGATCAATATGTCTTTTACCATCTCGTTCTGCCAGGCTGGAGAATGTAAGAGCTCTTTCCTTACTCTGCCAAGCTGGATGTTATAAGTTCTAATGATTAATATATCTGGTTTATAATCTTGTTCATTTAGTAGGCGTCAGTGCTCATACACCGTCGCAGGGACAACAGCGAACGACTGTTTGCACTGAAGATAAAGATTGTGAAACGAGATCCTGTCGGAAGGATTGCGAAAGGAGCTATCATCGAAACCTGGCTACTGCCTACTGCATTGGATTTAATAATCACAGAGCGTGTTGCTGCCAAAAGTACACTTAATTTGTAAACGCGTCCAACTGTTTGATGCAAATTCAGTAAATAAGATTTTCTATTACCTAGTGCATGCCCTGTGTTTACTTTATGCATCTTTCTGGGTCGTTTAAGAGGAATTCTTTTCAAAAATAATATTATTAAAATTTACAAACTGTAGTGCCACTACAGGAATCCCGACGATTTGCGACGGCTAGGGCTGTCGCAAATAAGCCGAATGTCGTCGCAAATAAGCTATTTGCGACGGCTTTCCTTATTTGCGACGGCTTCCAGCCGTCGCAAATATGTCGTCGCAAATAGCTTATTTGCGACAGCCTGGCCGTCGCAAATAAGCTTATTTGCGACGGCTAGAGAGGCCGTCGCAAGTTATTGCTGCGGGCTGGTGGGCCCCGCAAAATTATTTGCGACGGCTTAGCCGTCGCAATTAATGCTTATTTGCGACAGCCAAGCTGTCGCATTTAAGATCCTCTATTTGCGACGGTCGGGCCGTCACAAATAAGTTCAGTGGACAGGGCCCACATGTCCTCCCCCGGGACCTACGATGCTATTTGCGACGGCATGGCCGTCACAATTAATGATTGTTTGCGACGGCCAGGCCGTCGCAAATAACAGTGGTTTAATTGCGACGGCATGGTCCCTTATTTGCGACGGTACTGTATAAAAAGCTGTCGCAAATAAGGTTTTTTATTTTTTTTTTAAAAACAGAAAATACTACCCGGCTCGATGGCCAGAATCACAACAAACACAATATACACAATATATACACAGCATACACACATCATCACAATCACAAACTAAAATTCCGATACATCTCACATCGTCATCAACAAAGTAAATAAAAGGGCTCACTCGCCCATCTGACCTCCGGAGCCACCTCCGAAGTCGAAGTCGTCGTCGTCGCGCCTCATTCCAGGCGGCGGTAGCGAATGTGGCGGCGTTTGTGCAGCCGTCGCGGATCCCTGCAATTAATAAAACTTAGAGTTAGAATATAAATGCACCAACATCTCTCTCCCTCCCTCTCCCTCTATCTTCATCTAGATCACCCTCTTCCTCTCTCTTTTCATTTCTCTCTTTGTCTCTCACTCTATCTTTCTTTCTCACTCTATCTCTCTATTGCTATCCTTTTCCCTCTATCTTCCTCCCTCTATCTCCATCTACGTCTCCCTCCCTCTATCTTCCCCTCTCTTTATCTCCATCTACATCTTACTCTCTCTTCATTCCCATCCTACTCTATCTATCTTTCACTCTTTCTTCTGTCTGCCTTTCTTCTATCTCTATCTTTCTTCTATCTCAATCATTTTGTTCTATCTAACTATCTCTCTCTCATCTATCTCCATCTTATTACGCTGGAGAAGAAGGATTACATAAAAACTTACCTGACCCGCTGAAGAAGGATCGCCTGGGAGGACCGCTGGTAGTACCGGTAGCTGGATTCCCAGACCCTGCGCCCGAGAGATGGCCTGTCATTGCAAACATTAAATGCTACCTATTAGTAAGTCATTTACGCCGAATTAATGAGAATTTTAGTTTTTATTTTGTTACCTCCATTGCTTCCCGCATCTGCGCCAACGCTGCTGCCTGGGTTTGGATCGTGGCCTCCATCGCCCTCCTTTCCTCCTCATGTCGCCTTTCGTTTTCTTCTACAGTTTCTCGGAGGGACTGCATCTCAATGTCCCTCTGCGATACGCGGCGACCTCCCGTGCCCGAAGCCTGCGTGGAGCTGCCTCTAGCAGGTCTCCCCGCCCTCGAGTCGACAACTCCGTCGAATATGGCGAGCCTATAAAAAAAAGAGTCAGTAATATGAAATTGAAATATCTTGAATACTTTGAATTGAAAACGATAAAATGACTTGTAAACTCACCTTCCGTGTGCTTTTCCACCACCGGTTGCATACGCGGCTTGAGGATCGATTGGTTGACGTTCCCAATCGAAATCCTCGCCATGTATCTTCCTAGCCTCCTCCCCGTACTTAGCCTGCAAAACAATAAAATCGTGTAAGTTCAACAATCTATATAGTTATATGTAATATGAATGATTTCTAAACTTACCAACCGCTCGGCTGCAGCCTGACTGCACCCCGTCGGCTGAGAAGGGTCCCTGTGACCTCTCTTCCAAACCTCAGCAGGGGTGGGCGGCACCCCCGTCTCGCGCTCCTGTCAATACATGTTAGTACGAACAATATATTATTAATATATAAACATAAGTTACACACACTTACCATGCGTTTAGCTAAACGCAAGTGGTTATCTTGCCCGTGTCTGCTCTTCCCCTCCACCCCTCTGCAGTCTCGAGCCTTCCCGGACTTAGCTTTAAACTCGTCGCTAGCCCAGTAGCGACAAAGGGGCCAAAATGCATCGTTCCGACCCTGCAACCAGCTCACGTGGCCCTGCACATAGTTGAAAGTCATTAAAAGTACCATCGAGGACATTATTAGAAAAAAAAATACTTACTACACTCCACGTACCTGCGCGTACTCCTCCTCCGTCAGGTGCCTCTCGCTCTCTTGCCGGAAGTGTAACACGTGTTGCTGGTTCACCTTCAAGTGCTCATTAATAATTTGAACACGGGCGTTCGACAAAGCTTGTCGAAGCGCCTTGGCAGCGTTGAAGTGAAACACTCGCCTCGCATCCTCAAACATGCGATGGTCGTCCGGGTCCTCTAAAATATATCTTGCCTGCGATAAAGAATATATTGAAGAGATGTGCACTAAAAGAGTTTAAGAGTTGTAACTTAGAAACTTTTTTAACATACTTACCATAAAATCGGCCCATACGGCCTCCTGAAGGTTGCCGTGCTCCTGGTGATGGACGCGTGCGTAGTCCTCCCACGAAAGAGCAGGCACTCCGTCGATGACCCCGGGATAGTGCAAACGCACTATGGACCCGAGGACACCGTTCACCGGTCTCTGGTGTTTCTCACCGGTGAAAGACAAGTCGTCCCAAGCCCTGTAAGATATTTATTCATTCATTCATTACTTAAGTAATCAAAAGAAACTAAAATTGAAAACTATAATTTTTATTATCTGTCTCCGACTGGATGAATCACGATCCTCTGTGAAGGGACCACGGGAGGACTGACAAAGTGAGTCCTCCTCGTCCTCCGCGTCTGCTGGGGCGCCACGTCAGGTGACCCAGACGGCTCCTCACCAGCCGAGTCAAAGGCCTCAGGAACAAACTCATCGCCAGCCGGGGACTGGCTGGCCGAGGGCTGGCTCGCCGAGGGCTGACTCGCCGAGGGCTGCCTCGCCGAGTGCTGGCTGGCCGAGGGCTGCCTCGCCGAGGGCTGGCTCACCGAAGGCGCCGCAGCCTCTGAGTCAGCCGGTGAGGACTACAACATTCATATGATTCATAAGTAAGTTTAATGTGAATTTGAATTTAAAGTATTTGTCAAAAACGAGTGACATTTACCTGTGACGAAGCTCTAGAGCTGTTCTGAACGTGCCCCAGCAACTGAGAGCGTCTGCTGCCAGTCGACGAGGCACCAACGAAAGCGTCCTCAGGTCTAGAGGGGTAGAACCCCCTCGTCGGCATTAGAATCAACGACTTCACATATGGTAGCTCCCAAAGTCCACATATGTGAGTCCAATTGTGTTCCTCTCCATAACCTACGAAATATCCAGGACGACCTTCATCAGGCACCAGTTTGTCCAACATATCAGAAATTTCTGACCCGTTGAGACGCTTCGGTGGTCCTTTAGTGACAACAGTGTTCTTTCAAAAGACATGCCGCTGCTGCCTAAATATATGATTCGAGGGCAGCCAACGTCTGTGATAATCGAAGTAAGATATTTTGCCTCCATGAGTTAGTCGAAAGCAATCCGTGTCTGAAGCACATATCGGACACGTCAGACGACCGTGAGTGCTCCATCTGGAAAACATGCCATATGTCGGCAAATCATGGACGGACCACAAATAAGCAGCTCGAAGGTTGAATTTCTGCTTCTTGTAACTGTCGTACGCTTCGACTCCTGTCCACAAGACTTTCAATTCTTCGATCAGCGGTTTTAACATCACGTTGAGACGTGACCCAGGATGATCAGGTCCAGGTACAATGAGGCTGAGAAACATGAACTCGTTCTTCGTACATAAAGCAGGTGGCAGGTTGTACGGAATGACAAAGACAGGCCAACATGAGTATGGTGTGGCATTCGTACTGAACGGTGAGAATCCGTCTGTCGCTAATCCGATGCGAACATTCCTCGCATCACGAGAAAAGTCTGGATCGAAACGGTCTAGCGCCTTCCATGCATCACCGTCGGACGGATGCGTCAAAAATTCTTTGTTCTCAAGTTTACCTTCTTTGTGCCATCTCATGTGTCTTGCGGTTCTTTTTGAAAGAAACATCCACTTCAACCGAGGTGTCACAGGCAAGTAACGAAGCTGCTTATGTGCGACATCTGTCATCACATTATCGCCATCGTCATTAACAACTTCGACATACCTTAATTTACCACATTTCAAGCACATCTTCTCATTGGCGTGCTCTTTCCAGAATAGCATGCAGTTTTCTGGGCACACATCGATTTTCTCATACTTCATACCGAGACCAGATATCTTGATCTTTGACTGATACATATCTGGTGGCGCTTTGTGAGGTTGTGGAAGGATATCGCAGATCAATTTCATGAGATCATTGTAGCAGTTGATGGAAAAAAAGTACTTGGATTTAATTGCCATAAATCTGGTCAAGAAAGCAAGTACGGTCACAGCCGTGTGTTCATGCAACGGCTCTTATGATTTCTTCAGCTCCTCGAAGAACTTTTCTGCCTCATTTGTAAGAGGATCCTCCGCTTCAAGAGCTTCTAGCATCTCATCCATCCAATCAACCTCTGTTATATCATCAGCCTCATCCACTTCGGCTATGACTCGAGAATTAGTCTCGCCGTGAAAGGTCCACACTTCATAATGTGGAGTGAAACCGTTTCGACATAAGTGAAATGAAAGCTCCAATCTTCTCAAAAACTTGGTGTTCCGACACTTTGTACATGGGCACCGCACCATATCTTCCGTTGACAACGAAAATGCTCGATCCAAAAATTGATCTAACTTGATAAACCACTCATCGGAATGACCACCAGTTCTGCTCTTCCAGCCAGTATACATCCAACTGCGGTCTTCACCCATGTTTGACTCTGCATTTTAACGCGAAAGAAATTGTCATTAATGTATTGTTGTGTTATGTCACGGCCCTACAACCTAGGCAGATAGATCCTAAACCCACCCAAGAGTGACCGAGCGGAGCGTGCCCATGACGAGACGCGTGATCCGGATTCGAACGAAATTTCGGCAGCATAACCCCGCTGTTCTCCACTACACGCCCAAAAATGGTGCAGCAGAGAACAACAGGGTTACGCCACCGAAATCTCGTCCAAATCCGGACCCGCGTCTCGTCACAAGCCATGCCCCCTCGGTCACTCCGAGGCTGTCCAAAAAGGGACAATTCCGAACCTGCACGTCTCACATGCCAATGGCATGTGAGACGTGCCGATCCGAAACGGGTAATACATTGCTATAGGTTACGTTGCTCATTTTCATTTTCAGGTCATTTAAGAGAGAGGAAAGAACTAGAGAAAGAGTGAGAGGAAAGAACTAGAGAAAGAGTAAGAGGAAAGTTGGTCTTAGATGACAATTCCACATCCATTTCCACCGTCCACGCAATCGTGGGTCATTGACGTCCTTACCAACCCGTTCGCCTCCATGTCGCCTTGACTACTATGGTCTACATGGCACGATCACACTTATTGCGTGTCGTGCCATTCCGGGTTGGTCCGAGCCAGCCCAAAACCCCTTTATTTATTTATATTAAGTAGTCACTCAAAAACATTATCTGAATGCACTAAAGTCCAAACATACACTAAACAGAATAGAAAAAAACTATTAATTCTAAACACTCACACAATCAAAAGAACAAGATAAAAAAATTATTAATTCTAGTAACCTACATAATAAACATATTTACCAAAGCATGACAAAAAATTATCTAAACCTAAAAAAACATAATCATGTAGCAACATCTAGATCACACACTTGACATAGGCTGAACTAGTAACATGGTGATGCAAATCTAAAGAAAATGTGTTACATCATTAAAAGTTTGATAAAAACAGTTGGAACATTATACATATTAGAGCATCTATAATACAATATGAGAAGAATGATGGTGTCATACCTGAGCAGTGAAGTGGATCTGAGTGTGCACGGTGGGGAGGGGACCTGAGCAATGTAAAGAAAATGCATTATGTCAAGACCGATTTGGTAAAAATAGCTAGAACACTCAAAGAACTGAATATAATTGGACCAGCTAGATCACCATATTATGATGCTTTTGGTTGATCCAGAAGCAAGTCCCCCATTCGCTAAAACACAATGGTTAATAACCTAATTTTCAGCTTTAAGAGGTTACTCTAGTGCTAATTTTCAGATTTAAGAGGCGCAGTCGGATCGAGCAGAAGCAGCAGGCCGCACCGGGGAAGGAAGTCAGAAAGAGTGAAACCAACAGTCCCGGTCCGCACGCTTGATTTTGGCCGGAAAAATGAAGAATGGTGATGGCTACCAGAGTTTCTGCTCTAGGAAGCACAAGAACGGAGGAACTTCGACTTTGCTAGCCAGGAGGTGATATTAAGGAGCGGAGAGCAGGATTAGGGCAAGTTGCGGCGGGGCTGAATTTTCCAGAGCTTCTACATATGTGTCGGCTGAGACCATGCACGGACATGGGAAGAAACTCGACCATGGATACGACCGAGCCCGACGATAGACCAGGTCAACAAAAGCATGAACCCTGACGTGATCAACATAGGCCAGAAAACTGAGAATTCAGTGTCGACGCTCTTGTCCTGAGATGCCAGGAAACGGCAGTTTGACGCAAGCTAGAACAAGCTGAAAATTTCGCTCTTCTTCTTCAGATCTCGGCTAAACCAAGTGTAACTGAAAAACTGAAAAGCATTTAGACCGTAGTCCGTAGGCACGACCAACTATGGACGATTAACACAACGAACACAATCAACAAACGCCTGAATTGTTCAACTCGCCGACTTCCCCATTTCCAACCTTGGCGACGCTTGCAGCACCTCAAGCTGTGGCGGCAGCAACACTCAGTTCCCAAGCTGGCCTGAGTTATTTGATGAACAATTTTTGAACGAGTTTGCATGAAATCTGGTCTGCAGTGTGTGCCCCGCTCTCTCGTTTTTTTTTTAAGTTTAGCTTTTCTTTTTCTCCTTGCCTCTATTTTTTTGTAGCATAATCTGGTGTGGGCTTCATTTTAGAGTTATAGCTTCCGCATGCCTTAGTAATTCATAGAGTGCAGATGCATGCTCCTACAAAGTATACACCAAGCACTTAGCTTGTAAATATACAGCTTCCCCTATATAATTTTTCCAGGATTGGACTGTCCACATTTTTTTTTTGCAAGTTCCTGAGTTTGAATTAGTCTCCTTGCAAAATAAGAAAGGAAAAGGCTGCCTAGAAATTAACTTTCCTAGAACCCATAATGTGTGAGAACTTTCAGCACTGGGTACACCCCTTTTATGTTTTAGTTGTTCGCTGGAACCCTGCTCAACTGATATGTAATCCTAATAAAAAGATATGTTATGTAAACATTATGTCATAATTCTTTGTTACCAATATTGAGATCTAATTCTTAGTTCCATGCATGAGGTAATTGCATGTGGCGGTGATAATTTTCTAGACATTCAAAGCATATTAGTTGAACAAATGTGCACCAAAATATTACTGTTAAGGATTCAAATCAAGCTTGAGCATAATTTCTAGATGGTCCAATAAACAAGCATACACAATCAAATCAACTAATAGAAGCCAATTACCATTTAACAAAAAAACTGAGCTCACCTCGGAGGCGTCGAGGGCCGGGGGCGGCGCGAGCAGCAGGGGCGCGGCGGTCCGGGGCCGGCGAGGCCGGGGGCGCGGCGGGCCGGGGCGGTGGGGGCGCAGCGAGCCGAGGCTGGGGGCGGCGGCGGCGGGGCGGCGACGGCGGGGCGGCAAGGCCGGGGGCGCGGCGGGCCGGGACGTCGGGGGCGGCGAGCAGGGGCAGCGGCGGGGCGGCGGCGGCAGGCCGGCGGCGGAGCGCAGCAGGGCGGCGGGCAGGCGGCGAGGCGCGGAGGGCGGCGGGCAGAGTGTTGAGTGGTCGTGAATGAACCGCTGGGTCGGGATAAAAGCCCTTATTTGCGACGGCCAAGTTATTTGCGACGGCCAATAGTGGGCCGTCGCAATTTAATCTATTTGCGACGACTGGCCGTCGCAAATAAAACCAGCCGTCGCAAATGATCGTTTTTCCTGTAGTGTGCCGGCTTGAAAAGATTGCAAAACCTGGATAACCCTGCCTGCTCAAAGGGTGAGACCTAGACTACTAAAAAAACATATTCACAGACGCCTCAATATTTTTATACACACATGCCGTTAAAAAATTCGTCTGTATTGTCAAATGCATTAATAGCTATCTGTGATAATGGAACTTTACAGACGGCTCACGTATATGAGCCGGCTGTAATTGACCTATTTCTACAGCCAGCCTTTGGAAGATGAGCTGCTTGCATAGTAGCAATTAATACAGGCGGCTGATGCGACCGAGGGCACCGAGCCAGCGCACCAGTTACTGAGGTGCCTTAAACGCGCGCAGCGCATTCTCTTCCTTTGAATTCGATTTGAATTGCTCCGTGTCCTATCACCACTACGCGCGTCGAGAGATAAACCGCCAGTCTACTAGGCAATAAGATCACTCGTGCACGCCATCGTCTTCTCCGCACAGTCACTCTCCCCAAAACCGCGCCAAGAACATCATGTCTGACAAGAAAACACCGCCGCCAAGCCCACCGAAGGACCCCAAGGGGAAGCGCCCACGATCGGACTCCCCCCGAACATTGAGTGAGCCCTCCGGAAGATGGCACGCGATGTATTTGACAATACATGGCACTCCATGCGCTGCCTTGGGCACGATCCTCTTCTAGAGTATACTGGAATAGAGACCACAAGCCACTACGTCTTCGGCATGACGCACTTGGCTGGTCGCCTCGACGTCCTCTGGGACACGCTGGTGGTCGACCTCGACGTCGGTGGCCACGACAACCTGGTGGTGACGTTGTCCAGAAGACTGGGCTTCCCGTCTCCGCCGTGGGCGGCGCCCCCGCCCTTCTAGGAGGAGGAGAAGAAGTACTAGTAGTTTTTTTATTGTTTTCAGTTGTGTTGTTTTTCTTTTCTTGTTCTTAGTTTGTGTTTTTTCTTTTTCTTGTTTGTAATATATTGTTTTTAAGGTAATGAACTTTATTTTGCTGTTCATCGATGTGCAAAAATAGTTCTAATGTTGTTGTCCTTATGATAAAGCCACTGAAAATGAACTAATAATGTGTTGTCCTAACGATAAATAAAATCTTTATAGATATATATTATAAGAACATAAACTAGTGGACTATTTATTTCTTTCATGGATGTGTTACACATTGTTGATTTAGAAAATCATTATAGACATGTATTATGGCTAAAAAGGCCTGTAAAAATAGTATTCTTAGGAGTGACTGCTCAACTTCCCAAGTGGTTATTAAGACTATGCCGTCTGAGAAAATTAGTTTTATAATTTATTCAAAATGTTTTCCCAGGCGGTTACCAAGAAAATGCCGCCTATGGAATATATTTTCTCTATAAATGCGTCGGTCGCACCCGACAACCCTAGCAATTTTATTTTGCTGCCAAGCTCTCCCCCCCCCCCACCCCAAACCCTCACCCTCGCCGTCCTCCCACTCGCCATCGCAGTCACCGCCGAGCATTTTCCTCACCCTCAGCATCACCGCCGAATGTCGTCCTCGCCCTCACCCTCACCGTCAACGTCCATGCCGAGCACCGTACTCACCCTCGGCATCGCCGCCGAGCGTCGACCACACCCTCGCCATTGATGTCCACGCCGAGCGTCGTGGTCACTCTCGTGTCGTTGCCAAGCAACGTACTCACCCTCGATGTCACCGTCGAGCATCATCCTTGCCGTCACCATCCACGCCGAGCGCTGTCCTAACCCGCGGCGTCACCGCCGAGCACCGTTGTCACCCTCGCGTTCGCCGCCAGCTCTGCCCCTCTTCATCCGTCACATATTCACCTTCATACTATTAATGTGCAGTAAGATACTGTTAGATATGTTGCTCTTTGTATTGTTACTGTCTTGTTACTATTAGATACTTATCTTTTGTAATATACTATTATAGTGCAGTTAGTGTTCTTTATATTGTTACGGTCACAATTGGCCTTCTTAGTCTTGCAGTAAGATATGTACACAATTCATTTTGCAGGAACAATTAAGAGGTCGTGCGAGACTAAACTTGGTGTAGACAACCAGTATGGACAACCATTTTCTCATTGCATTAATCCCAATTCCCTAGGCAACCAGTACTTTTCAAAATGTTGCCCTTAAAATCAATGTGCGGGTCAGTGCATTCGGCAACCATGTTGTCCCCTTTAGCAATATTCTTTGTCTGTTCTAGATATTGATATGTATATATTGTATGTATCAGGTTGGAGGACGCAATTACGAAGAATTTACCATTCATCTCGGAAGACTATGGAGAATTTACTAGTCCTCCTTGATGGCTATGATAGTATGGAAGTAGTGTCTTCCCTCTTTGTCTTCATTAGGCACCAATCTGGAAACGAAGAAGACATTGACACTACAAAGTGGGAGGTGGAACTTGAACAATCATGTCTTCCTGATTGAGCTCGATCTAGATTAAAGGAGACACAATCGTTTCCTATTCATAGGAACACAACCGTTTCCTATTCATTGCAATGTTAGGGAGAGCAAGCTATGAATTGCAATGTACTATGAATTATAGATGCAAGCTGAGAGAAACTATCGAACTATATTTTGCAAATGAACACACTGAATTGCAATGTATGAAGCTTTGATTTGCAATGTATGTATGAACTATGAATTGCAATATATAAACTATGATTTTCATTGAATATATTTGTGATTGCTATTATTTAAATTTGATTAGAGAATTAGAAATAATAGCGTTTCATTAGTATTGTCCTACTGCTTTATCACAGACGGAGTTGCATGTTGATACCCACCTAAGATAATGCATCATCATAGGTTGCACATTGTACAAAAACAACCGCCTGTGGAAATTCATTAGCACAGGCGGTTTCTAGAGCCGCCTGTGAAAATGCTGTTTTTTCACAGGCTTTTCGTTTCAGGCGGTTTTTAAATCCGCTTGTGATAATATGTTTAGAGCCGCCTGCGATGAATCTTTTTGTAGTAGTGCTAGCCTTGTCGCTTAGTCGGGCCAGACCTTACCTGACTCGCCCTGTCATAAAATGGGACCTTGCTATGGTCATGGGGAGCCAAATGATGCTTTATTTTACCCTGAGGGCCTTGGTGTAAAATTGCCACAAGGTCTCATCCCTTGACCAGGTGCATTACATGAGAAAGGCTTATTCAAGACGCACCCACACGAAGAACTGAGACGAGCAAAAGAGCGTCTCCGTCGTCGCATCTCGCATTACAGAGTAATCAAAGACGTGCGGCGGGTGCATCGCCGATCAGCACACATGGAAGAAAATCTCAAAGAAAGCTTGTCTCCTTTTCGTGAGGCATCCGAGATGAATTTTAAGGCAGTCCGTCTCATTTTTCTAAGTAATCCCAGACAAGCTTTAAGAAGGTCGTCTCCTTTATGTAAGATATTTGAGACCGGGCTGTTGCAGATTTGAAGACCAATCTGAGGCGGCCAATAAGAAAGCATGTCTACTTCGGTTAGAAATCCGAGATGGGTTTTATAAATCCCGTCGTAGATTTAGTGACTAATCTGAGACCTGCTTCCGTTGAGCTTGTCTCCTTTTTGTTACAATTGAGAGACGCTCTTTATGTCAGAGCGTCTCCTTTTGTGAGACTAATCCATGACGTGCTTTTATAAGGCTCGTCTCCTTTATTTACAAAATCCGAGATGCTCTTTGTGACAGCTCGTCGCGAATATTTTACCGGCAGGGTCACTACGGCACTAACAAGAGACGCACCATGTTAGATGCTCGTCTCCTATAAGGTGCCCCCCACCTCTATTTATCCTGGTTGCTGCTGCATCCTGTGCTAGGGTCAGCAACATACACATACAAAAACATATAGCCAAATGGAGATCACACACATTGACCAGTCAAATATTAACAAAGTGTCAATCGTGGTTACCAAGTAAGTATTTACACAAAAAAATGCCTCTTGTTCATCCTGCTTATATACCAAGTAACTATTACACAAAGAATGCCCCTATTCATCATGCTTAAGAAGTAACTAATTACACAAAGAATAAATGTCATCTAATCCTCTAGATTGTAATGAAATTCTTCCTTTCAATTAATGATTTCAAAAATGATGAACCTGCATAGCCTATCTCTAATGTGCTCAAGGGTACAACCTTTAGCGTTTCTGAAGGCGGGTCCATAGTCCTGCCACACGATAAAATGAGATTTAGCAAAAGCTTAGTAATAAAGTAAAATAAATGCACTTACACATACATTACAATTTGGCTGATTTCCAAATAAAACCCTGTGTAAGCAGACATGGAAGCCTCACGTGTTTCCCAGAGCTTGTTGTGGGATGTCGAAAGCAGCATGATGTTTAAGTTGTAGGCATTTTCCTTTTAATTGTTCTCCTAGCACCTTATACACGTATGTATCAAATGTCCTAAACAAAAATATTCACAGTTAATGTAAAATTATCGTGCAATAACGAAACACGGTTAGAAACTAAAGTGAAGAAGGAACTTACTCGTCAATAACGAAAGTGATATGATCCCAATTATGGGTACTTCGCTCGCCAGTGTTCTCATCTCTCAGCGTTGAGGAGTCACAGTACCAGACTTGGTCGTACTTTGTAGAAATTGCTAGGGTTACCCAATGGTTACCCGAGTTGAACGGTACGACTAGGAGCTCCTTATCACTGTAGTGTTTCATTGCTTGACAAACTCTAAAACAACATCTTTTTGACCGATCAACGTTTGAAGATTAGTTCTCACTGGTATTTGAGGGTCAAGATATGCAGGAGACGTGTTTCCCGTTTTATGACGTGTAAGTTGTTGTTGTTGTTGCCTACAAGAAAAATGCCAAATTTGTTAGACACATTTAACACTTATATTGAGCATATATACTGAAGAACCTAGTTTTGGAGTACTTACAATGCGAAGTAGGGTAATAGAGAGACATCTAATGCGTCGAGGTTGAAAAGGTCGTAGAGATCGGACCATTCGATGAGAAAACAACCATCACCCGTGAAAAAATGGTTATCCTTGAATCCCCCTATTATGATTTGAATTTTTTTTGTAATTTTTCATGTACTAGTTATGAAGTTCAACACAAGGTTTACCACCTTGTTTGAGTGCACCCGCAGTTAACATCGGCTTCCCATTAGAAACTTTGGGTTAGTATATGTCATAGCTTTCGGTGCCCTCGGGTTAGCTTCTGACTCTTTCACTGGTTTCTTGCAAGCTTCCTTCGATAATCGTCGTTGCGGCTGACTCTTATTCTTGGCACATGCATTCTTCGTCAGCTTTGTCGGCGGCTGATCAGATGTCAGGTGCAGGGCTGCTCTTCAAGTGGAGACTTCTACGACAGCTCTAGAGTTGGAGACAAATATAGCTTCTCTGTAACTAGAGGCAACTGCTCTCTAATTGGAGGCTTTTGTTGCTTCTCTATAACTAGAGGCAACTGCTCTCCAATTGGAGACTTCTACTGCTTCTCTATAACTGCAGGCAATGATCGCTCTGGAATTGAAGACAGAGCCATCTGCTCTGGATTTGGATACAAAAGCAGACGTACCTCAGGAGACATCAAAGCAGTAGAGGTCAACGTTGAAGCTGCTCCTCCTGGGTCAACAACAATAAGGGTCCGTCTCCACTAAACCCTTCTAGCAACTGCATCTCGCATAGTCAGCATTGTAATGTCCGGTGGCACTTCGAGCTTCAGGTCTTTTGTATTTTCATACAACATAGGATGTTGTGTCGACCTGGATGTTGTCAAGCACGGTCTCATTGGGATAAACTAGCCCTCTCCCAACCTCCATTCGAGTGATTCCTTAGACCATTAGCATAAGGTTGCATGTTGTTGGCTGATCCTAGTTATCTATCGTGTCTGACTCAATTGAAGGTCCAGACACTGGTGCCTGAAGACCCTCATGTGGTTGTCCACCGCAAACTGCTGTAGAAGCTAAGATGCTCCTACGCTCCTTGTCGTTACTTAAGAACAATAGGTTAGAGAATTGTATACCTGCTCCCTCCAGTATAAGCTTCATGTCTCCTGAGAGGTCCCTTCTCAGCTTCCGATATGTAGTTTGTGTTCTGGAAAACCCTCCCTCCAGGTCAACTTACTGGAAACACCACAAACACGGCCTCGTTGCTCCTTGGTCTGAAGGGCCTTGCTGAGGGCATCGTTTTCCCTCTTACCATTTGAGTCTTCACTGCTCGGGCTCAAGGCCCTTTGAGTGACATCAAAGGTGCTCTGGTTGTAGAAGATGACCTGGCCTGACTGACTTTCCGCTTAGAACAAGCATGCATAAATGGTCTCAGCCGTCCACAAAAACTATCTTATGGATTCTCAATACCTAGCTAGGCCAATCTTTCATCCTCTTCTTCCCAACTCCTTTTTATTCCAGCATAACCGGTGTTGTGGAGGTGGTGATCAAGCTCGTTCTGCGATCAGAGCCACTTCATATATTCATTGTTCTTGGTAAATTCCTGTGATCCGCACTTTTCAACAAATCTCGCCCAGTCATCTTATGACAAATGTTTATACTTATGGAAGGGGGTTTCCTGGTTCCTCCAAAAAGTCACAAGCTTATATTTGTAGGTCCTCCAAGCATGAGAGATCATCTTCATAGCAAGCTTCTTCCCATTCCGCTTCTTCTGTTCCGGATATTGAACGTATTCTTGGATGGAGTTTTCGAAAAGTTCATCCTTTTCATTTTTGGTCAACTCACCGAATCCTTGTAGGTTTAGCGGCACCCTTTCCTGGGCAGCTAGACCACAAACCTTGGAAAGTCTCGTACTCACTTTCTTCTCCAGGGGTAAGCCTTTGTCATTGACCTCATCAACACTCACAACATCTATCGGCCACGTCGTGTGCGACCTTTTCTTTCTTTTACCAAAGGCAGGTTCTGAATGTGATCCAACTGATGCATACTCCTCATGAGTCTGCTGTTGAGTCTGCTGCTGAGCCTACAGGTGTTGAGGAGTCTGCTGTTGAGCCTCCTCTTCAATATGTTGTTGATGCTCCGACTGAGACATCTTCAAATTCAATAAAATTTACTAAAATCCTATAAAACATTATCAAATTCCAGTCCTAAGGACAATCCAAAGCAATCTGACACAACCAAACAATTATTAAATAATAGACTATCACTAATAATTTGAATAACAAAGCAATGTTCTACCCCATATTAAAAGACACATTCCACAGGAAAAGACAATAGCTCCAGAAAAAGTCTATCACACAAGTTACAGGTAAAGACAATAGCTCCAGAAAAAGATACCTCGAGACCTTCTAGTGCAGTACTTCGAAAAAAAGACACCTCGAGACTTAAAATAATAGGTACAGTACTAGCCAAAGCGTAATACTCTCAGCGTAGTACTATGGAAAATACTAACATTGATCGATTAACATGTCAATACTATTGAACCACCAAATAGTATCAAGTACGGACCATTTCGACTCTAACCAAAGCGTGACAAACCTTATTAACAGCACCCAATACATAAAAACTTACTAGGATTCTAGGGTTGGGTCGAGGCGGAGTCGAGGTCAATGGTGGCAGCGCGACAATGACCAAAAGGGCACTGTCGAGGGGGCGACGAGCTTTGGGGAAGGGGACGACGTGGTGGCATGCTACAAGGACGAGGTGGCGACGGTGCCGACACAGTGGTTTCTAGGGCGAAAAGTGATCAGCGCGCTAGAGCTAAAGTGTCGAAAATTTTTGCTAAGTGTTTGGAAAAGAGTGCGTGTGAGAGGTAAAAAGTAACTGAGGGAAACTATCTCACGCGCTTCATAAGAGGTCATCTCGCATGTTTCTCAAATCAAAGACGTGCCTCAACCGAGTGTATCTCACTTTTGCTCCAACGAAAAGAATAATTGGGTCCCATAGATACATGGGCCCACATTAGAGACGGGCTTGGTTCGGGCACGTCTCCCTTTTCTCCATCAAAAACCACAATGGTTCCACACAGGGAGTGGAGCCCACATCAATCCACAAAATTAATCATGCGTCTGTTATCATAATGTCATTCGCGCGCAGAATTCGAAGCACTCCGACCTCATTGTCTTCTCCACGCCATTATATAGTGACTTTGTCCATGACATGTGGGTCCATACCACGTGGACCTCACATGGCAGTGACCAAGTCACAAGTCAGGGGGATCCTCTGTGTATATATATAGGGGGATTCCTTGCCCTTCTTCGCACCATCATTGTCTTCCTCTTCCTCTAGTCTTCATCTTCCTTGCTGCACCGTAGCCTTCCTCTTCCTCCGAACTCCCTATTCCTAGCCCAGTCTTTCTAATGGCACCACTGAAGTGCTCCCGGCCATCCACTCCACTTGCTGTGCCTCCGTCCTCGACTCCAACCGCACCTCCGCCGCCTTATTGGGCGGAAGAGCGACAATACTTTCTTGGGAAAATTACTCACCTGGAGGCTTTGGTTGCCGTCATGTCAAACGAGCAAGACCTTAAATCGTGCTGTGAGCTGATGGCGAGGGATGTATTTAACAGTACATCTCATGCCATGCGACTTCTGGGTCATGGTCGACCTCCAGAATGTATTGGAATGGGCGAGCATGACACCAACATCGGCCACTACATCTACGGGTTAAGTGCAGTGGCCGATCGTCTTCACGCGAGATGGGAGACGGTGGGTGAGGTGCTTGGGGTAGAAGGCCGCACGGGTTTGGTGGAGGCGATCGTAAACAAGTGTGGGGCGGAGTACCCACCGGAGGACTAGGCGATCTTCTGTTTTTTCTTTTGTTTTTTGTAATATTGCTTATTTTAATGAAATGTTAATGAATGTTTGCTTGATGATGAATGTTTGTTATCGACTATCGAATGCGCTGAGGACACAGATTGTTAGACAAACAAGTTATACAAAGCATTTGAGTTCGTAAATAAAGAATTCAAGTTCGTTACAAACAAGTTATAATACAAATGTCGAAGGGGAAATAGAACAAGTGCTAGATTATCAATCGAAGGCCAGATTACCGTGTGGCCTTGTGCAGCCTGCTGTTCAAGCATCAGCGCCAAGGCGTGCGCTGATGTGTGAACAACAGGTTGCGCATGTTTCTCAAAGCCACACCTTATATGCTCGTAGCAACGTGCTCAGATTTTTGTGGTGGGACAAAAGATCTTCACTGCCTCATAAGAGAAGAGCTGATTTAGAGTGTGTCTCCTTTCTGCTTCCATGGTGGGACAATAACAGCGGCATATGAGACGTGGTTACTTAGAGAGTGTCTCCCGTTTGTAGGGTAGGGCAAGTGCCTAATTCTGTAGTGCTCCATGAGAAACAGAACACAAGGCATCAATACTGCTCTATGCAAAAACTCAAATTCAGAGTGTACGATCTTGATTGCCAGATTAAATTTTGTTAACTTGACATCAAGAACATACTCACAGAACTTGATGCCAACTGTGCAACGCCTCGCCTTATATGCTCGTTGCAATGCGCTCAACGCATCCAAATCAAAGACGATTTCATGGATGGCTCATCTTGCATTACCTTGTGGATATGCGAAATCCAATGTTCCTGCCTCGGCACGTGCTGTGCGCTGAGGTGTGAACAACATATTTTGCATCTTTCGCAAAACCACACTTTATATGCTCGTTGCAACATTCTCAGATTTCTGTGGTGGGAAAAAATATCTTCACTACCACATACGAGATGAGCTTATTTAGTGCTCGTCTCCCTTTTGCTTCCGTGGTTGGACATTCACAGCGGCATACGAGACGCACTTACATAGAGATCGTCTCCCATTTGGCAAGGCAGAGCAAGTGCTAGATTTAGCTCCATAAGAAACAGAACACAAGGCATTAGTACTGCTCCACGAGAAACAAGCACATATGACCAATGAAAGTCAAATTTTCACTCAAATGGCAATATTTTCCCGGATTTGAGCATATATCACACAAATATCCACATGAAAGTCAAGTTTTCACTCAATTGACAATATTTTCACATATTTGAGCATATTACACAAAGTCAATTTGCTACTTTACGTTGTGGTCTAGGTTTTTTAAAATTCTTGACTTTTTCATGGTGGACGTTGTGCAAGTAAGGAGCTTCGATGGCCAATGGAATTCTTGGCTTGATCATCGAGGTGACGAAAGGAGGAATCTGATCAGAAATATCTAACTCTTCCTCATCAACAGCATTCTTGAGTCCGACGATTCATTGTTTTCCAGGTATAACCATCTTAAGTCTTTTATTCGTTGTGTCTGGAACATAGAATACTTGAGAAAAATGTTCTCCTAACACGAAAGGCTATGACTTATATCCTTGATGGTTAAGATCAACACTAGTGAACCCGTACTTGTCTTGTACACTACCTTTGATTCCATCAACCCAGTTGCAACAGAAAAGAGGAATGTTGAATCCTTGATAGTCAAGCTCCAAGATCTCTTGTATTTGACCATAGTACATGTTTTTGTCTTGACCTGTAGCATCATAAGCATCAACACAGACACCACTATTCTGATACGTGCTATTCTTATCTTGTTCTATAGTGTAGAACATGTATCCATTTATGTCCTACTCTTGATATGTAATAACTGTGAATATAGGACCACGAGCCAACTTTTTTAGGTCTTGTTTGAGTATCTGAGGAGTGAGAAATCTGATCTTGGAGTCAGCCAATAAATTTTCTCCTGTGTTCATTTGCTAACCATGATTCATTGCGGCCAGGATTGTCTCCTCGTAACACCTCCTTGTGCGCATCGAAGTACTCCAACACAATGGCTCTATTGCAACATGTGGAAGTGAGCGTGGAATAATAAATGTGGATCTGGAGTTATAACCTTCTTCTCAATGGTCCCTTTTCCTGTGAGCCTCCCCTCATGACAAGACTTGGGAACACCAATCGGGCTATTCAGGTCAGTGTAGTTTAGAGCCCACTGCACAGCTTACTCTGTACAGTATCCTTTTACCATGCTGCCCTCGGGGTAAACTTGATTTCTAACAAAGGACTTCAGTATGCCATTGAATCTCTCATACGCATACATCTGGTGAAGAAACACAAGGACAAGTAGATTTATCTCCTTAATAATATGAGTTGTGAAATGGACATTAATGTCGAAAAAGGCAGGTGGAAAATAAATCTCAAGGAAGCATAAAGTTTCATAGTGCCTTTTTTCCTATGACTCGACATCTTCTTCACATAGTACTTTTTGACCAATTGCATTGAAGAAAAAGCAAAAGTTCATTATAGCCTTCCGAACATTTACTGGTAGGATATTCTGAATTCCAACAGCAGTCATCTGCGTAAGCAATACATGGTAATCATGAGACTTCACACCGAGGGCTACTTTTAGATTTGAAAATGAAATAACCCTTGAGACGTTCATCGAGTAGCCGGATGGTAATTTCACATTTTCCAAGAACCCACAAAACTCTTTCTTCTCATGTTTTGAAAGGGTGATGCATGATGTGGGTAGTTCCATTCCTTTTACCGAGTCATTGAGCCACAACTCAGGCCTAATTCCCATTTTCTTTAGATCTGCTCGTGCATGTCCATAGTCCCTAGTTTTCCCATCCGTGTTAATCAATGTACCAAGTAGGCTCTTGCACACATTCTTCTCAACGTGCATCACATAAATCGAATGATGGACGTCTAAGTCCTTCCAATACGGTAGCTCCCAAAAAAATCGATTGCTTATTCTACATGCCATCTTTGCTAGTCCTTTTCCCCTTACCAAGGACAACATGGATACTCTTGACCATTTCATAGACTTCATGACCCGTGATATGGGGTGGAGGATGCCTCTTCTCAGTGTTACCATTGAAATTATCCTTCATACTTCGAAATGGGTGCTTCACTGGAATGTAGCGTCAATGTCCCACGTACACTATTTTTTGTGACTTGCTCAAATATTGTGAGTCTATTTCTCTCAAACAAAGTGGACATCCACAACCAACTTTCTTACTCTGCTCGGACAAGTTACGTGTTGCTGGAGAATCACTAACAATCACAAATAAAATAGCTTTGAGACCAAAGTACTCACGCTTGTGGTCATCCCAGACCTGCACTTCGTCGTTGTGCCACAACTGCTTCAGATCTTCAACCAGAGGCCTAAAATAAGTGTCGATATCATTCCCAAGTTGTTGTGGCCCCGATATCAGTCCTGACATCATAATATACTTTTGTTTGTTGCTCAACCAAGGAGGAAGGTTCAAAAATTTTAGCACAATTAACCATGTGCTATGTGTGCTACTGTTAAAAAAAAGGATCCATGCCATCGGTGCTCATTGCGATCCTAATATTCCTCAGATCAATGGCAAATTTAGGATTTCGTGAATCAATGTTTTGCCACTATGTGGCATCTGTACGATGTTTTATCATTCCAGCATCCTGCTTATGCTTCTCTTTGTGCCATCGCAACAATTCTGACTCTTTCTTGTTTGCAAACCAACGCTTCAAATGAGGAATGATAGGAAAGTAGCAAAACACCTTTTTAGGCCCTCTTTTAATTCTATTGCAGTTCTCGTCATCACCGTCGTCTTTCCTACGATTGAATCAGTCGAGTCCACAAATAGGGCATTTCTTGAAGTTTTTGTACTCAGGTCCACGATATAGAATGCAATCATTCTTGCACGCTTGGATTTTCTCCACCTCCAAACCTAGTGGATAGATTATCTATTTTGCCTCATAAACTATCATAGGGACTATGTTGCCTTGGGGTAACATTTACTTAAGGAGCATCAACAATTCCTTAAAACTATAATCACTCCATCCGTTGCTCGCCTTCAGCTTGAAAAGTTTTATCATTGCAAACAGTCTAGTGTACTTAGCCGCACAACCATGATACAATGGCTTCTTCGAGTCTTAGATCATCTTCTTGTAATTTGCAAGTTCACCATTACTATACCGATCATCGTCCCCATGTCTGTCGACATTGCGTACCATCTCCTCTATGTTATGCACCTGAAACTCAATATCTTCATCCATCCCTGTTATATCTGGCTCGTTCACATCATCGTCGTGATCTTCTTCGACACTAGTAGGGAACCCCTATTCAGATATGAATCTCTCATCTCTGCTTCATTAAGCTCCTCCTCCCCATGTTTGTTCCAACATCGATAATCCACCATGGTATCCATGCGTGATCAAATGTGATCTCAACACTTCATCTGTGCGACATCTCTTCTCATTCTTGTAGTGTTTGGAACGATAAAAAATATTACCTCTAATGTTGTCCAACATATCTTTCTTTACAAAATCGATAAATGCATCCACCTCTTTGATATACTCACTGTAAAGGCGCAACTCATTCATCCAACTTTGATCCTACGACATCTATGTACAAAAAAGAAGAGCTAAATCAAAGAAATTCGAAGCCACTGATAGTCAAGATCTAAAGGGGTAAAATATAGTAAGGAACGGCAGAGGAGAACAAGACTAACCCTTTGTTTTAAGGGCCACTAATAATTACTGCAAGATTTTTAGAAGGACACCTCCAAAGAGGGAATGAACATGGCAGATTTGGCGGGCCACTTGTTCTGCCATAGCTAGGAGCTCATATAAGGGTAATAGGAAAACGAGACGAGCCTTTATAATGTTCGTCTCTCTATAGACGGAAAGGGAAACGAGCCCGCTTCCATGACAAAAGGAGACGAGCCCGACCGGTGGCTATGGGAGACGCGCCCACTTCGATGATAAAGGAGATGGACGCCAAGGAAACACTGTCTCCTTTACTTTACTAATTTGAGTCGTGCTCTAGTTAGGCTCGTCTCCCTTTTGTCAGAGAAGCGGGCTCGTCTCGGTTGCTTACTTAACTGATATGCTCCTTAAAGTAGGATTTCTCCTTCTACCCTCAACCGAGCTAGCTCTGATCCTTGCTGATGTGGGTGTGTCTAATTTTTCCTGATCGGAGACGGACACCTTTGAGCTTGTCTCCGATCTTTGTCTCTTATTTGAATTTCTTACGTAGTGTATCCCCGTATCCGCGCGCTCTGAGCCGCTCGTGCTCTGCCGTGACACCAACACACGGTGTGCTGCCGAGGATTGTGAGCAACAGATTCTCGTGTTTTGCGCCGGAATCGTGACCACCTAGACGCCGACCTATTGAAGTCGCAGGGATCTGCGAGCCCGCTTTCTGCGTTGATCCGCCTCCGCCCGAGCAGATCTCCCTCGCCGAGGTACGCCCTCCGAATCTTCCTAGCTCTAATACCAATTGTTAGAGCTCCGCACTATTTTCTTGATTTCATTGATCCAATGGGGGGGGGGCTAGGCCGGCTATATATTGGTCCCTTACATGCGACTTATACTAGGACTCCTGCTCTAAAATTCGATCTGGACTCTATCTCTAATATCTAGTATGTTGTGTCCGGATATGGACACCCCCTAATCTCTAGTTTATTCTAGAATACGTGATCAACTTCAACATCCAGGATGATCTTGTAGAAGATCTGGGTCGATATGATCCCATTGCAGGAAAGAAGTTTCCCTTGCTGCTCCACGCCTGTGCTCCCTACTTCCACAAGCTTTTTCCGACAGCTGCTTGTGCTAGCCAGTCTGGGCGAAGCAGACCTCCCTCACTGGCGGAGGTGCAGCCTAAACACTGCTCGCAGATGGGGCTGACGATGACGAGGAGGACGATGGCAGTTTCCACTTAATATTGCCCAAGTCTAAAGGAAGCTTTGAGACTACGGAAGTGATTCACTGGTGTAACACCCGCCATCTCTTCCACCCAGTGGCAGACCTAGGATTTTATCAAAGGGTATGCCGTAAAAAAATTTTATACGTAACTTACTAAAATCATTTATTAATTCAATAAATATTTTTAAATTTATAACTTAATTCAGTATATAGGCATTAAATAACGTGATAAATCTTAAATTCAACAAATTTAAATATAAAAGTTCAAATTTAATTCTGATAGTTCAAAAATAAAGACAAATTATAATAGTATTTTCATTCGCTTTGAAGAAAATATATCACTCAATGAACGTGATTAGAGAATAATCCAAGATATTGTTACTCATCTTATTCTTTATATTGTTTTCACTAAAAATATTTTACAAAATACACTTTCAACAGGTATTGTTGCCATTGGTAGAAATATTACCATTTGGAAATCAAGTAAATTATATTATACACTTTGTCTTTGTGGTTCAAGTAATGTGAGATATTTTTTGGTTTTAGATAAAATAAGTATTGGATAATATATAAGGTAGAAAAAACAATGGTTGTACATGCATGGTCTCGTATCTTACTTCGTGTTAAATAAGGTCACCAGAACCTCATGAAGATTAAAATGCATAAAAAGTTCTATTGACTATACCACCGAAAAAACATTTTTCGCTAAACTATAGTAAAAACATATTTTTCCTCAAGGCCACTCAGGTCGGGCCTGGGGGCGTGCAGCCCATGCGACCGCACAGGGACTCCATTTTCCAGGGGCCCCGTTTTTTTTTCTCTCCCTGTGGTATGTAGCATCAACAGACCAATCGATGCTCCATGCAGCCATCGAGTGAAGCCTTCTACCGATGAGCGGATGCGGTGCTTGAGTGGTTGGCCTGCTGGTGCTGGGCCACTAGGCACTAGCCCACTACCGAGGCACAGCCCATGCGGAAGCTGAAACAGAAACGACGCCAGCTTGCAACTTCCGTCCGATGATTTCAGTCACTATCACATAGCATTGGTTAATCGGTACTCGACTACTCGCTTTGACGCTTTCCGTTGCCCTATCGCTGTCTGCCCATGTCGCCAAGTGTCGCCGAGGGCCGAGGCGAGAACAGATAGCCGACGACACCAAGTCTGCCGCAGTTTCTCACGGTGCCGCTTTCCTCGATCCATCTTTGACAGTCGGTAATTTTTTTGTCTTCTCAGTATTCTCTCTTATAGCATGTTTGATTATTATTTCGTATACCCCTTCCATCCCATATTACTTGTCATTTAGGACAAAAAATTTAATTCATTTTGAACGAAATTTGTTGTCCTAAGTGACAACTAATTTGGAATGGAGGAAGCTAGTAATTGTTTTTTTCATTATTTTATGAACAACAAGTGAAGTAATTTTCTTACTATAGAGTCATGTTTTCTAAAAAGTATGAATCGGGATTTTAAAAACATAAGAAATAACAAAGAATAGAAAGTATAACTCAATCTCAGAGAGGAGCCATGGATAGATTTATTATTACACAAGCGAATCAATCAGCTAATCAAATTGAATATAAACATATTACTGAAGATTTCATTTCAAGAAATACTAAAAGAATGGACCTGTTTGGATAAATATTATATATCAAGAGACAAATTTCAATATAGGTACGTTCTTGATAGAGCCTATTGTTATGTAAGTGATATTATATATATATATATATATATATATATATATATAGAATATATATACAATACCTGGCTATAGAATACCTGATTCTGTGTCCAGTTTTTTTTGGCAGCACTGCTGCATGAATCTTGCATGTACGTTACTCCCCACGATTTTCTCTTTTTGCAACCACCGCATTCCATTTACTGTGCCGCACTGCTGCCCTGACATGCATGTACGTTACTCCCCCAGGATTTTCTCTTTTTGCAACCACTGCATTCCATTTACTGTGCCGCACTGCTGTCTGGTCATGCATGTACGTTACTCCCTTGCGATTCAGGCCATATTTTCCGCCCGTTAATCACGCTTCCTTTCTTGGCAACCGACGATCTCTTCCAACGCCGTTTTTGGTTTCCACATCGCCCGCAAGATTTTTTTCGTCTCCACGTACATCGTGTTTCTGGAGGACATTGACTTGCCAGTGAGGTCCCGTTTCAATTGGCGGTATCAGTTTGTTTTAGCATTAACCATCTCCGTCGCCTCCACGCCGTTTCTTCGTTTCTCTATCGCGTTTCTTTTCCACATCGCCCGCAAGCTTTTCTTCGTCTCCACGTACATCGCGTTTCTGGCAACACATTCGCGCCCGTGATGTCCAGTTTCAATGACCGTCGCCTGCACGCCGTTTCTTCGTTTCGCTATCGTGTTTTCTCGCAGCTGATTCGCCCCATTGACATCTCGTTACAATCTCCGTAGGTTGCTTCAATTGTTTGCCCCCGAATATCTAATCGTTTTTTCGTTTGGAATCGTGTCAGGTTATATTGCCTGCTAGAATCGTGTCACTGTTGACTGCAACGAAGCACTTCTTGGCCCGCCACGGTCGTCCGGCGACCCGCCCTTTTCTTCAATCCCGTAATTCAAAAAAAGGCCAGGTAAGTCACTGTTAATGGTGCAAAAAAAATCAATTAAAATTTTATTATAGAATGTTCACTGTTCCTTTTTTTGCTAATGAACTGGAAGATACAGGAAATGTTTTATTTGCTATACCACTGCTGGTATATCAGTTGGGACTAAAGTCATTTTTTATTTTTCCACGACTGCCTACATGTAAATGTAATTTATAAAATAATTCAAAGTCCAACCTTACGTGGCGAAATTGCGTAGACTTTTATGTTTGTCACCACAAAACTGTTGTAAAATTTCGTGTAGTGACTGTTTTCTCATATTTTATCACTACATAAATTACAGAACGATGCATTTTCTGAGTCTCTGTTTATGTATGAGTATATCACTTAATATATTTGTTGCAGTTTTAATCTATGGTGAGTTTCACAATTGTTTTTGAACATCTTTAAGCTGTTGCAATGAGGTTTAAAATGTTTTGCATCGTGAGAGATTTTTTAGTATTATTTTCTGTGCAGTTTTTATGCATATGTTTTTCTACTTCAAATTTACTTTTACTTGTCTTTTTGTAGTTCTATATCTAACAATTGGCTGCTAGTCTCATTATATTTTCTCAAAATTTCAGGTTTCAAATCATCGGTTATGCAGGGAAGGTTAAAATCAATTACACTGAAAAGCAGCCAGGAGGCATGGCAACTGGATTTTCCCGAAATGAGTGTTCCATCGCATACAGATAATGATGGGCAACTTCATTCTTCGCGACATCGAATTCCCATTTCAACAACTAATATTACATTCATTCATGGAAATCAACATCAGAATAAAAATAAACACAATACTAGTTCACATGCTCCTGATCAGGATAACGATGATGATTTATGCCACCTACGAAGCAACATGTGCGTGCACGTACTTCTGGCAGTTTGGGTCAATCATTCTGCAACAAGGTGAAATTTGGATTTCTAAGTCTTTTCTTATTTTCTATTATATTCACATTACCTTTTATTTTTATATGTGCTCATACCTTGTACTGGTTCTTATTTGCTTTTCTGTCACTATAGGAATAGCTACAACTTAGTCTGTATATTATCTGGAAAATAAAATTACATTATTTTAACCTCAAATCATTGTCACACTTTTATTGCACTTTGATTTATGTTACTAGCTACTATTCATCTATTAGACTCATAATATGTTCATACACCTAAAATATTTTTACGTTACATTTGTTTATGTAAAATCCCTTATATTGATCTCAATTCTTTACGTTGTACTAGCTCCCTTCTGTACGTTGCACCCCTTCAATCATCATCAAAGTCATTGAACAGTTGAACATGCCACAACGCCAGAAAATATGTGAGATTGGTTTTGGTGGCCTACTTAACTTTTGTGCCGCGGGATTAGATTGTTCTGATCTCTTGGTCTACTTGATGGAAAAACTTAATCCGGAGTCAATGATTTTGGAAGTAGGTAATGAAGGTGGTTTGTCTATCAACGAATCATGTGTTAAAAAAATTTTAGGCCTTCCTGATGGTGATAAGGATCTACCAGGGTCAACCGAAGTTTAAAATGCGCTCGCTTTAGCAGACTTTAAGAAATCCGTTCATGTTGAGCGCAACAACGATATCAAGTGCAACTATCTTTTTGATATGCTGAGGAAAATAAGGATTGACAATTCTCTGGCAGTCACGATATTCCTACTGGTAGTCTTCAATAAGTTGCTATTCCCTGCACTAGACAACAATATAAGAGGTCGAGATGCTTTTTTGACCAAGGACATTTCAGATTTTCAAAATATTAACTGGTGCAAGGCAATGATACAAGATTTGCGCCATGTAGCATTAGCATGGTCCAATGAGAGAAAGAAGTCCCTTCTCGGCTGCGGTATATTGTTGATTGTGAGTTTACATTGCTTCTAATTATCTTCTCTTTAGATAATATTCTCTACGTACATTTATACTAATTAGGTGCTATGTGTATGCAGATACTATACTTGGACAATCTTGATTCACGAAGTTGTATCGTTCATTCTGCCACACCCCGTGCAAAGTACTTCAATCCATTTGTAATGGAAACCATAATTCGAGAAGACAAGCGAAGAGATATGTCGGGGAATCAGATGTATGGAAATCTTCAGGTTCATGTCAATCGTCTTTTTACAATGCATTAATTTATTTATTTTTGTACCATTTAATAATTTATGATATATTGAAATGTATTGTTCTTTTTTTTTGCAGCTTAGAAGTAGGGTTGACACATGTTACGTTCAGACTGATCCTCAACCAAATCTTTCTCTGCCTACTGCAAATTGTTCAAATTTACCAGTACTCTCTAGTGTTGCGGAGCTTGGTGCACTATTAGATAATTTACGTGGCACACCCTCAGAGTCCAAGGCAGCCAAAGGGCTGCAACTCTTTGCTGCTAAATCTAGTCAGGCCATTAATAACATTCTCGCGGGTTCCAAATTGATTGTGGAAACACATAAGGAATTCATAACTACCATTCAAAATTACATTGATGAAGAACAAGTTTCAAAACAATCAAATGATGAGGATCATAGGAACGAAGGCACTATTAATGAGACTGGTAGTCGTTCAAATTCGGACTCCGCAATTTTTCATCATTGTGCAACCCGTTCTGATGAAGAATTAGTCCGTACTCCGTCTCACTTGAATGGTACGTTATATTAAAGTTTTATTCAGTCCCAAAATATTATTACATTGAACTATTTTTTTCCAGATAAAAACCCACAATGTCCACCTTCTTCACATGATATCACATCACGCCAACGGAGCGGAAGTCACGTGCCAGGCGATCAATACAATAATGGTGACCAACATGTTGTGTCGTCTTCTGATATGCGCGAAAAAGCCGACCTCCTTACTGTGGACTGTAATGCTGTGCGTAACCTGCCCCTGTAATTTTTTACGAGTTATTCCTTTTTTCTTCTTCAACACTGTCATTATTAACTGTGTGTTATTTGGATAACCATTATATGTTGTTAAAGTGCAATCTTAAGCATTTTTATCTGACTTTCATTTTTCAGGAGCTACCTGCACCAGATGTTGCTATAAGCGAGGAACATAATGTTATCGAATCAAATGTCAATAGCGGCGCCTCTCGAATGGCACCAAACATTGGTTTTTCTGCAACAGGAGTTGACAAAACTGTGGAACAAATGATTCAATCTGATAATGTTGCCACTGATCCACTTAATCAGCATTCCGTATGTTTATTTTTTGTCCTAATATTATCCATTCATGTACCTTATTCTCGTTTAAGATTTATGTATTGGTACTATTGCTGACCCTTCATACTCATGCATACACACTTGTATACAGGATTTGTGTATTGTTTCGATTGATAATACTATACCTGCTGTCAGCCGTGAAGGATGCTTGGATCCAAATTCTTCTGATCATTGTACTGTTTATTCATATCTGAAAGTTTATATTTTATTCAGTACCTACCTTTGTTCAACATTCTGACATAGTTTATGGTTTTCACCCTACAAACGAGGATGTGGTGAAGTCGCCACAGCAATCTCCCATGGTATGTAGCACACATGCAAACTGCAACCAGGTACAACTCCTCTAATAGAATTATAGTAATTACGTCAACCTCATTACGAATTATGAATATTTCTTCCATTGTATATAATCAGCAACAAACTGAATCTGGTGCTGCACAATTGGAAAGAAGCACCCTGGATGCAGCTCAATTTGATTCAACAAATACGCCGGCGATTTTCATGGTACATGACGGTGACTTGTATCAAAGTTCAATGATGGCAGCCACACAGGACGATTCCGGATACCATATTCGTGCTCGACCTCGCATCAGTCGGCTTGTCAATATTCCCCCAAGATACAGATCGCCTTTCAAATGCATAACGCCAAGACCACCAATTGACATGACTAAAGCCCATGCTGTAAGGAGTAAAATTTGCACAGAACTGAATGCCAAGAGGTATACGCCCAATGATTTTCTTTTTAATCACTTTTTAGTACCACACTTTACAATAGTTAGCTCTTCCAATTAATTTTATCTTATTCTTCGCCAGGCATTATGTTATTTCGGGTCCATCCCAATCTTTCCAATGTCTAGATGTAGCTGAGTCCTTTGCAGATGGTGCTCCACTGTACAAGTCATTCATGTCATATTATGTGGACTGCATACGTGCGGAGGAAGACATCTGGAGGCCCAAATGTGTGGGATTCAGGATGTTTTTATCGGGATATCTTGGTGTATGTTCATGTTATCTGAAAGTTTTTTTATTCATTTCAATTCCATAACTCTTTGTCTACCATCCATCCAATACTCTCTGAATATTGAATTCTTATTTTTACCTCTCAGGAGATGCTCAACCATGATGAAGAACGACAGCAGTACATGTATCCAGACCTCGCCGCTTTTATAAGACTGGAAGCCGACATTGGTGATCTTGATATTTTTAAAGTCAAGCTTGTAAGATAAGTTGTTGATTTTCTCTCTTTCTTTCTGTTATTTATTCTTTATTCATCCTAAATTTATTTCCCTATTACTTTCCAGTTCTTTGTGCCAATTCCCGAGAACAACTACTACACAGTATACTGCTTGAACATGGTCGATAAACGAATTGACATACTTGATTCTAGTAACGAAGTTCATGAAGATTTCCATACAGTCGTTTCAGCTAGGGTTGTGACGAGGCTCAATGAATTGATACAGAAGCTAACTGACGGGAAGTTTAAAGATTTTTCTAGATGGAAAAGACCTGTTATAAAAGTGATGCGAGAGGTTGTTCCCAATGATTCTCCCTTTATTGCAATGAAAGTTATAGAGATATGGGATGGTAATAAGCTCCATACGAATGAAAATAATGTAAGTTTTTTGCCAATTAATTTTATTGTGTTGTCTTTATTTTTTAGATGTGCTTATACTTTTTACAACCGGTCATTTCTCATAAAGCGAGATTGATCTGGTTATGCACTTTGACTCAGCATATTCATGTTTTATGATACCAATTTTTTTTTAGCTTGACTCAGCATATATTCTTAGTAGACGATCGATGTTACAGTAATGATCTCTTGATGTTGTACCATTTGACTATGCAGATCAATGTGCCTGCACTCCGGTCTGAAATGTTGTACTACATGCTTTTCAACGCAATCAATCAAGTCAAGAAGCTACCTTACGGCTTAGAGGAATACAAGCCATCTTAGTTATTATTTTTTTATTAGTTCCGACTATGAAACTATGTTAAAGTTATTTTTTCTTTATTTTCACCGTACGATTGAGTTCAATTGTCTACATAATTTATCTAGTGACAGCTATGTATTTAATTTAACGATAATGTAGTCAAACTTTTTCTACATCTCAAAGAACTTCAGAATATATTTTCACATTCCTGGATCGCCTTTGTTAGTTAAGAACCTGTTGTGTCGCTGTACATGTATGCAACCTTCATACTTGAATGTGTATTTTTGTTATTGTGATCGTTTTGACGCTCGGGAGTGATTTTTTCCGATAACACAAGTTTGGTTTACATGGTCAATATTGTTCTCCCATATAACTTTGTACTCCCGCACAGCAGCCCGCTTTGGTTGCAGAGGCACTCTGTTTTTGTTTGCTTTTTGTATTATTCATTCAAATCATTTTGAATAAAAGTTTATTATGTGACAACGTATACTATTTTGCTCAGCTAGTTGTGTGTTTCATAGGTACAAATTTACTCCGCGTATACGTAAACTATAGTACTTAACACGAAATTTGAACTATTATTTGGTATCGTTAACCCACCCCTTAAGCATACTTCATTGTTCAGATTTACTATACACTCTGTACACGTCAATCCGCGTCTATTGTGGACAAATTATATTTTCCCAGTCGTATTACTTCAAATACCTTATATGCGTATGCATGCATGGATGTAAAAAAAAAGTTCTTTTAGCCGAATTAGAGCTTCAATACTCTTCAACGGAGTCCTTCTATATACATACGTGTTAACTACTTATACCTAAAAAATCAGTGCTGTTTATATGAAGATTCATTCAGAGAGAAGACGACACCAAGCACTACTTTCATTGTGCTACAGTAAAACAAGACATTTTATTTACGATAAGAGAAATTTCTAGCTAGCAAAACGTACAGACGTGCACAATATTCAATAATTTGTAGCCAAATGCCTCGTCATCTAATTAGTGACGCGCAGGGTTGCAGGTCGTCCGGCAGCGACGTAGAATCTGTTGCCATCATAGATACCTGCTGCCGCCGCGGTGCCATTGTTCGGGGCAGCAGAGCCTGGGGTCCCATATTCAACCGCATTGTCGGCCACGATGCCAACGGTGCCACCATAGTCATTTGTCGCGTCGGTGGTGATACAGTTACCTACCGGGACACTCACGGCGATATTGCCGGAACCCACGTTGCCGTTGTCACCCATGCCATTGTCCTCCATGCCGTTGTCCTCCATTCAAATGACTCCAGCTCCGTGGTTTCTTCGATCCATGCAACTCGATCTGCCATGATGCCAATATAGCCGGACCTAGTGCTACGATCTGCCACGAAACAAAACACGAGAGCACGCGACAGCGACGGCACCTAGTGCTGTGTGAAACACGATTGAGAAACGCGAAAGAGAAACGCGAAAGAGAAACGCGATCGAGAAACGCAATCTCACCGAGGCAACTGCACTGCGAGGAACGCGATCGTGCGGGCGACGGACGTTGCATCAGGCCACGGAGATGGAAAGTAAGGCGTGAATAACGTAGGTTCGTAAGTTGCCAAAACAAAGGCGTTAATCACGTAGGAAGTATCGTCGGTTGCCAAAACGTTACCGTCGGATCTCGGTTCTCACGAAACGCACGCACCATCGGATTGGGCTACAGAATTCTCTATTCTACACCTGGCTTCAAAATATACCTACCCTATATATATATATATATATATATATATATATATATATATATATATATATATATATATATATATATATATATGATACTATATGTGAAAATTTAGTAGTCGTACAGGGCCCCCAATTTTGTCGGCTCGGCCCTGAGGCCAATGGACCAACAACAAAGCATAAATAACTCAACACCTGAATCATCGCTATCTCTCCGTTCGGTTCTCTCCCTTCACTCTCCTACTTTCCCCAATTCCTGCTAATCAACTCCCTAATGAAAGCAAATCGCTGGCTAGATGTCTCATTCTCACATTGATGCCTGAAACCTCCGTCGCATGGATGCAATTGCGCACTAGATTGCTGCAGAATGTTAGAAAAATAGGAGGCAATTTACTGAACAATTCCCGAAGAACACGAGAAAACCATCAACTATCGGCAGACAGACGGGTCGAGGAATAATGTGTACCGATTTGAATCAGAACGCACTGCTGTAGATCCGACGGTGAATAGCCGCTGCAAGCGTTGGTGACGACGTTGAACCGCAGCGCCCGATCTCCTCGGTAGACGAGCCATGGTGAAGAACGCGAGCAGTCGCGCGGAGTGCTTCCAAAAAACCTTATTCGCCCTCTCCCAGTGCAGGATCGCAAGGGCGAGCGGTTCTGGAGACCTGCTCTCCCGATCATCGGTGCACGCCGGCGCTTGGGATGGAGTAGACTAGAAGGCGGCGCAAGGAACGGGAACGATCTGATTGTGGGATGCCCTGCCGTACCACGAACGTCCGTATTTATAGAGTCATGAATGTGGCCTAGAGGGGGGTGAATAGGCCTTTTTTCAAATTGTTGGATCCTGCAACACTTAACAACCAGCTCAATACCAGAGATATCGGACTAGTCCGGTAAAGTGCGGACTAGTCCGGTGTTCACGGACTAAGTTGGTTGAGCTTGATCGATTAGATTGATTCTTTTATGTATGCAGCAGAAATATAGAATCAAATAAAGGTTTCAATGTTATATGCTAGATTATATCACAATTAAATCTTATGTTTAACAGTTCAACGTGAGATAAGCAATGATTATGAAACCCTAGGTTATATTGATGAATAAGAACGATGAACACCAAAAACACAAGACACAAGGATTTATCCTGTGGTTCGGCTCCCACAAAGGCAAACTACGTCCACGTTGAGGAGTCCACAAAAGGATCGGGTCTTCTCCAACCCTACCCTCGTCGGATCACCACGAAGGCCAATCCTCTTCCACTAATCACAAAGGGGTGAATAACCGAATTCAAAGGGGCCTTCTCACACATTGAGAGCTCCCTTGGATTACAACACGAAATACCACCAAAACACACTCAAAAGATTACAATTAAATCGCAGGAGTGTGTTAGAGAATCAAACCAAGATCTCAATGTGGTGTTGAACGTGTCTCTCCAATGATCTAGATTGAATCCTCAAAGGATTGATTGTTGTTGCACTTAATTTCGTGGAGAGATGTGGTTTTTGAGGCTCTTGGGAGGTGTGACGGTGCTACGTTTCGAGAGAGTCAAAATTGGGCCGTGCACCTCTATTTTATATGGGGTTTCTAAAAGTGACCGTTAGGGTTCAGAAAGATCGGACTAGTCTGTGGTGGTCACTGGACTATCCGGTGTGCTGTGTGTAGCAAACCCTAAGTGTCCCAAAATATCGGACTAGTCCGGCTAGGAGCGGACTTGTCCGATTTCGCTACTGGAAATCTTCGGACTAGTCCAATAGTCATCGAACTTGTCCGGACATGTGAAACCCTAAGTGTATAGGATGACAAGTCCGCACTTGGAGGACTTGTCCGATTCAGATCAGAGGGTTTTTCGGACTAGTCCGTGCAAACATCGGACTTGTCCAATTTGGATCAGAAAGAATATCGGACTAGTCCGGATGTGATCGGACTTGTCCGATTTTGTGTGACTTGTGAAGTGTTTTGAGGACTAGTCCGCACTGGAGAGGACTAGTCCGATTCAGGTCAGAAAGGATATCGGACTAGTCCGATGGATATCGAACTTGTCCGATTTCGTGTAGAAAGCATATCGGACTAGTCCGGTGTCTGTCGGACTAGTCCAGTCCTGTGTAACTTTGTGCAATGTGTGTGTTTAAATGTGGTTGAGCTCTTGGGATGTGTTTCCTTAACACACTCCATACACAATAAACTACTACTCTTCTTCCTTGAGCTCATTTCCACTTTGCTCCTTATTCTTCCTTCTTTTTGGTACCTTGCTCATTTTTCTATCATAAGCCTGCACTCATCTCAACAAAGAGGTTAGGATCCGAATTGCTTGTCATAAATCATCCAAAACCCACAAGGGAGTCCTAGATGCACTTTCAATCTCCCCCTTTTTGGTGATTGATGACAACCAATTGAGATTTCACAAAATGTGATAAAAATTGAGATTTTCATAAAGTATGCACATATGAATCCAAAATACATTAAGCAGTGAAAAGTATAATCCATATGTGCATTCTTTATGGTGGGATGCATAACTAAGTACACTGAAACATTGATAATGATATAATTGACATTAATTACCAAATAGCAAGCATATATGACATTCTAGAGCAAAATTACAGTTTTGATAAATACTACTCAAAGGATTAACTCATTGCATCACAGAACAATAATTAACATAAGATCATTATGAAAACATTACAAGCCACAAAAGAGTTAAAAAGAAAAAGCATAGAACTTTCTCCTCGCAAACTATAGCTAAGACTAAGACTCCCCCTCAATCTCTCCTCCTTTGGCATCAAGACACCAAAAAGAAGGAGAGGAGGGTCCTAGGGTCTTCACTCTTCGTTGTCGGTCCTCTCATCATCGTCTTCATCATCTTCATCTTCAGCTTGATGAGGAGGAGGAGGAGGAGGAGGAGGAGGAGGAGGAGGAGGAGGTGCGGAGGTACTCGAGTCCCCAACGCCAAATTAGGCAAGCTCGGAGGGGGTCAAGGGCCCGAGCTCAGTGAAGTCCGGGTCGGAGTCCTCAGAAATCACTAGAGATCTAATGGGGTCGATCTCCAGCTTCTGGCAAATTTGCTTCACATTTGCCTTGATGTACCTCATGTCCTCCTTTCTTTTCTGATTGAGCTTGTGAGCCTTCACTTCGGTCTTCTTGCAGGAGACAAAGATTGCAGCCAGGTACTTGAGAATTCCATTGGCTGAACCTTTTTGAGGGGCTGTTCTAGAAGCAGGGGCAGCCCTAGCATCTTCTCTTGATCTTGCCAGTGCCTCGGGACTGGAGGCCGGTGAGGGAGCAGCCTGCACACTTGGCTTTTGAGGCATTTGAGGCCTCAAGGGGAGATGCTCCACATCTTTCACAAACTCAATGCCAGTGACTTTCTCAATCATAAACATTAGGTAAGGAGCATATCCGCAAGATCTGTTGGGAGTGCAGGATATGTTCACCATATCATTCCAAATGTATTCCGCCACATCAAACGGGCGGTCCTTGCTTATGACTCTCATCAAAGTCCGAAGGTATCCTTGCACAGTCCCAGCGGCCCCATCCTTGGGAGCAATTGTCTTTCTTAACACTCTTTTCAACACCACAAAGAATGGCTTCATGTTTTTGGTGGAAGGAGGGTTGAACTTTGAGTTTGGCTCATATAGGAACTTCATCCTATCCTTGTCAATGACACTAATGTTGTGTATGACTAAGCAATCAGATCTTGTGGTGTCAAGGTGGAGCAGGTTAGCAAAATCTTCTTGAGTAATGCTTTACTTGGATCCATGGGTCATCCAAGTGACACTCTCCTCATCCTCACTTGAGAAGTGACAGGTCGCAAAGAACTGCGCAATCACTTCATCATTCCAGTTATTTCTGAAAGCAAACAGATCTCTCAGTCCATGCTTCTCAATGGCTCTCACAACATCAGTGAATGGTGAGCAGCCCTTCTTCTCAAAATATGCCCATTCAATCCACTGACTGCGCACCACCGGTGTCTTCATCTGCAGGTAAACAGCCCTGTAATAGTCAGCATAAAAATTGCTCCAGAATCTTCCATCTGCAGCTTGCTTTGGATGACTGTAGCAATCCACACTGCGGGACTTGGCCGATGAGTCACTGCCCTTTCCATTAAACTTCTCTTCAGTGGGGTCCCGGACCCCTTCCCTCGGAGCATGTAGCTTCAACGGGCCAACTGGACCCATAGCAATCCCTTTGCCCTTGCCCTTTGCTTGGCGAGGGCCACTCGATGATGCAGCTGCCTTGGACACTGGCTTCTTAGCCAACACTCTCCTCAGAGCCTATGGAGGAGACTGAGCTGGCTCGGACGGTCTTTCTTGGCGCTTCTTGCCAAGACCCGTCGAGGTCCGAGGTGCCACCTCAAGGTCCATCTCGGCCTCAAAATCAGAAACTTCATTGTTAGAGCTCGACATGACCGAAGAAATCGACTGGAGCTTGAATAAGAGGACGTTGAAGGCCGGACTAGTCCAAGAACTTTAGTATCGATGCAATGTCGATCAAATCCCACCCAAACTTGCGAAGTTTTGATGGAGAAATCAAGGAATCTCCTTGGGGGCTCGAGCATGAAGAGAGAGAGCGCGTGAGGCAAGAGTGGAGGATGAAGGGATTAGGGTTTGGTGGTGGCTAGGGTTATGGACACGAAAAATTGGACAAGTTCAGAGATGACCGGACTAGTCCGAACTTTTCCAGGGGCTATATCGGACTAGTCCATTGTCTACCAGACTAGTCCGGCCTAACCGGCACTCTACAGACTAGTCTGCATGGGCGGACTAGTCCGGGTAACCACGGACTAGTCCATGGTCACCAGACAAGAATTTTTAGCCCATTCATATATATTTAAAGGTACATATTTAGAGAAAAGAGAGGCAAAACACATCAAATAATCTTGATGAATATGATCAGTAAGCATACAACAATCAAGCAATGGTCATAATTCACCAAGATCTAGTAATTGACATAGTTTTTCGAAGAAAAATGAGAGAGATGATTTTCACAATCCAATCAACATATTTGAAGAATTCATACAGGTATGCAACATTTCAAGCCACACTCCGAGCATCAAGGATATTTAGTTCATTTCGGAGTTCACAAAAACATTTTTTATCATGTGGCTTGGTGAATATGTCGGCCAATTGCTTTTGAGTGTTGACATGTGAAATGGCTATGTCTCCCTTCATGGTATGATCTCTCAAAAAGTGATGTCTTATGTCTATGTGTTTAGTTCTGGAGTGCTCAACTGGGTTGTGGGCAATTTTAATGGCACTCTCATTGTCACAAAGGAGTGGAATATGGTTCATATTGTAACCATAATCCCTTAGAGTTTGTCGCATCCAAAGGAGTTGAGCACAACAACTCCCGGCTGCAACATACTCCGCTTCGGCTGTGGATAAGGCAATGGAATTTTGTTTCTTGGAGGACCAAGAAACTAAGGATCTCCCTAGGAATTGGCATGTACCGGAAGTGCTTTTTCTATCTACTTTGCACCCGGCATAATCTGCATCGGAATAACCGATGAGATTGAATTTTGATCCTTTTGGGTACCAAAGGCCAAGGTTGGGTGTATGAACTAAATATTTCAAGATCCTTTTTACAGGTGTCAAGTGACATTCCTTAGGATTGGCTTGAAATCTTGCACACAAACATACACTCAACATAATATCTGGCCTAGATGCACATAAATTGAGTAGAGATCCAATCATGGAGCGATATACCTTTTGGTCGACATTAGGTCCATCTTCATTGAGATCCAAGTGGCCATTTGTTGCCATGGGGGTCTTTATGGGCTTTGCCTTGTCCATACCAAGCTTCTTAAGTATGTCCTGCGTGTACTTGGTTTGGCTTATGGACGTCTCTTCCTTTTGTTGCCGCACTTGGAATCCCAAGAAGTACTTTAACTCTCCCATCATTGACATTTCAAACCTGTCTGTCATGATTTTACTAAATTCTTCACAAAAGATTGGTTAGTTGACCCAAAGATTATATCGTCAACATAAATTTGACAAATAAAAAGATCATCATCAAAATTCTTTGTAAACAGTGTATAGTCTACTTTGCCAATCTTAAAGACATTTTCAATTAAGAAATCTCTAAGACACTCATACCAAGCTCTAGGAGCTTGTTTGAGGCCATAGAGAGCCTTACGCAATTTAAACACGTGGTCGGGGAACTCTTCATCTTCAAATCCGGGTGGTTGCTCCACATACACCTATTCCTTGATTGGTCCGTTGAGGAAGGCGCTTTTCACATCCATTTGATACAGCTTGAAATCATGGTGAGTAGCATATGCAAGTAATATTCTAATGGATTCAAGCCTAGCTACTGGAGCAAAAGTTTCATCGAAATCCAAACCTTCGACTTGTGAATACCCTTTGGCCACAAGTTGTGCCTTGTTCCTTGTCACCACCCCGTGTTCATCTTGTTTGTTGCGGAAGACCCACTTGGTGCCGACAATGTTTGCATTGGGTCTTGCCACAAGTTCCCACACTTCGTTCCTCTTGAAGTTGTTCAATTCTTCTTGCATTGCCACCACCCAGTCCGGATCTTTCAATGCATCTTCAACCCTGCGTGGTTCCAAAAAGGATACAAACGAATAGTGTTCACAAAAGTTAGCTATGTGAGATCCAGTAGTTACTCCCTTTTGGGTGTCACAGATGATGTTGTCGATTGGGTGATCCCTTTGGACGCATTGGTGTACTCTTAGGTGTGGCACTTGAGGAGTTGTATCTTCATTGTAATCTGCTTCTCCCCCTAAGTCATTGCCTTCGTTGACTTGTTGATTATCTTTGTATCCTTGTGGTTGATCTTGTGTTGAAGCTCCCCCTTGATCGTTGATCTCCTCTTGTGGTTCATCTTCTTCATGTACATGTGGAGGTGGCTCTTGTGGTCGAACCTCACCTAGAGCCATTCTTTTCAATGCTTGACAAGGCGCTTCTTCTTTACCTAGTTCACATGGATCAACTTGCTCCTTTTGGGAGCCATTAGTCTCATCGAACACTACGTCACGTGCTACTTCAACAAGTCCGGAGGTCTTGTTGAAAACACGATAGGCGTAAGTGTTCGAATCATAACCAAGCAAGAAACCTTCATCGGACTTTGAAGCGAACTTTGAAGTCCTAGGCTTCTTGTTCAAGATATAACATGGAGAACCAAAAACACGAAAATATGAAATATTTGGTTTGTTACCGGTGAGTAGCTCATATGATGTCTTCTTGAGTAGTCGATGAAGGTAGAGTCGATTTACAGCGTGGCAAGCGGTGTTAACCGCTTCCTCCCAAAATCGATCTGATGTCTTGTACTCATCGAGCATTGTTCTTGCCATCTCTATGAGTGTTTGATTCTTTCTTTCGGCAACTCCGTTTTGTTGTGGGGAGTACGGCGCTGAAAATTCATGCTTTATGCCTTCTTTATCAAGGTACTCTTCCACTTGCGTGTTCTTGAACTCCGTGTCGTTGTCTCTTCGAATACTCTTGATTGTCAATGAGAATTCGTTTTGAGCTCGCTTGAAGAACTTCTTGAGTGTTCCTTGTGTCTCTGACTTATCATGCAAAAAGAAAACCCAAGTGAAGCGAGAAAAGTCATCAACAACTACTAAACCATATTTGTTACTGCTGATGCTTATGTAAGCAATTGGACCAAATAAGTCCATGTGTAGTAGTTCGAGCGGTCTTGTTGTAGTCATGACGTTCTTTGCGGGATGAGGTGCTCCAACTTGCTTCCCGGCTTGGCACGCGCTACAAGGCCTGTCTTTCTCAAAAACAACATCCTTCAAACCGCAGATGTGATCGCCCTTGAGGAGTTTTTGAAGATTCCTCATACCAACATGCGCTAGCCGTCTATGCTACAGCCAACCCATGTTGGTCTTTGTAATCAAGCATGTGTCAAGTTTGGGTTTATCCTTGTTGAAATCAACAAGGTAAAGCTTTCCCTTCAACATGCCCTTGAATGCCATGGAACCATCACTCCTCCTAGAGACGGTCACGCCCTCGTTAGTGAACAAGCAATTATAACCTTTGTCACATAGTTGAGATATGGACAGCAGGTTATAATCTAAGGATTCAGCATGTAATACATGAGAAAGTATGTGTTTAGATGATATAGCAATTTTACCGGTACCGAGCACCCTTCCTTGACTGTTATCTCCAAAGTAGATGCCCTCATTTTGGTCCTCATTCTCTTCATATTCCACGAACATTCTTCTTTCTCCAGTCATATGGTTGGTGCACCCACTGTCTAGCACCCATTTAGATCCACCGGAGGAATAGGCCTGCAAAAACAAATTATGCTTTGGTTTTAGTTACCCAAGCTTGCTTGGGTCCTTGGAGGTTAGTTACAATACATTTGGGCACCCACACATGAGATTTAGTGTTTCCATGGCGTGGCCCAACATAATGAGCATAAACCTTGCCAAAATTATTTCTCATCAACATATAGGAGGCATCAAAGGTTCTAAAGAGTAATTGTTGTTGTTTGTAAACAGGACTAGTCTGGGAGGCCGGACTTGTCCAGAGGACCAGACTTGTCCGGACACTGACCGGACTAGTCCGGTGTTCGTGTGAGTTCAAGTTTTTACCCTTCGACTTACTAGTTTGCGAGGGTCTTCCCTTCACAAAGGAAATCTTCTCCTTGTTATTCTTATGGTTTCTAGCATCCTGCTTTTCATCATAAGAGTAACCAATGCCATATTTAACATTTGGAGGTCTTTGGACCAAGTATGCACTACGTGCATAGTCGATCTTCTCCTTGTCAAATGCCACTTTGTGCAGGATGTTTATCCTTTGTGGAGGTTGACTTTTCCTTCAAACTGGTGTCACCTTTCTTACATGTGCAAGCATGAGCAAAATCAGTTTTAGTGGGTTGAGAAGGTGAGCTTGAGGAGGTGGAAGGTTCACTCAGCTGGAGTGACTCAACTTGCACTTCAAGGATCTTGTTAACCTTGATCAGGTCAGCAAGTTGGTCCTTGACTACAACATTTGAGTTGGTTAACTCCAGGCAAGCTTCCTTGCTTGAAGCTAACTCAAGCTCTAGTGAATTGCTTTTCTCCTTTTGAAGTTCTAGAAGTTTGTCAAGTTCGACATACTCCTCCTTTTGGGAGATAATCATGTCCTCTTGACGATGAATTAACCTCTCCTTCTCTACAAGTTGATCAAGTAAAAATTTCCTTTTTTGTTGCATCTTTCCTATCTAGTTCAATAAGCATATCTTCATTATCACTATTTATTTCATCATCACTAGAGTAGGAATGCACGGAAGGGGCTTTGATGGTTACCTTGCGTTTACCTTCCTTTGCCATGAGGCAAGTGCCATTTCCCTTCCTTGCGCCGAGTGTAGGGAAGAGGGTAGACTTCTTGGATGTCTTCTCGATGGCTATGCTAGCCATCTCTTCTTCTTCGGACGATGAGGACTCATCATTTGAGTCCCACTCTTTCCCAATGTGCGCTTGTTCGGCTTGTTTCTTCTTCTTGAAGAATTTCTTGTGTTGAGGCTTGGCTTCTTTAGTCTTTTTCTTGTTCTCCTCATATGGGCAATTGTCGGTACCCTAGAAACCGTACACCCCCTGAGGTTACAAAGATCTCAAAGGAAAGTCATCTACTTGATTTTAAGACCTTCGGAGGCCCACATGTCAGATATAACCGGACCCGCTTCTCCAGCATGGTTAATCCCAGGGTCGCCACGTGTACTATCAAACCGGGCCTACCACCCACAAGGGGAAAGCTCCAGGCCATGTACCAAGAGGGCACCTCCGGACTTAACCCCAGACCGAGAGAAGCTCCGGACCTGACACGTGTCGGGTAGCTCCAGAGCTGCCTGCCTCCCACAGTATGCTCCGAAGCTACCATGTGTCCAACCGTTGGAGCTTCAGCCTCCGACCTCCGGAAGACCCTGCAACGGCTCCGAATCTTCAAAGAGGAATCAAGGACTTCAAGACCCGATTAAGTGTCATTAATACCATATTAATGACACATGGTCGGATGACCTTAATTACCAGTAACGGTGCTGTCAAAGCCCATTACACGGTCATTAAGGGCCATCAAGCGTGTTGAAGAAGTATCAATACTAGTAACTGCCGGGGCCACATGTCGGGCCAGGCTAATTTGTAACGGCCTGCCCTTGTACTATAAAAGGACAGGCCGACGACACGTTCAGGGAGAGGAACACACACACACCCTAGACACTCGATACAAGCTCGTACAGCTAATACAGAACCAACACACCCATGGAGTAGGGTATTACGCTCAGGCGGCCCGAACCACGTAAACTCTTGTGTCTCCTGTGCCATTTACAATTCACCTTCTTGAATCTCCGCGCGCCCACACCAAACTTCAAACTCCTATAACACTTTAGTAGTGTCGGGAGATCTGCCAGTTCCAAACCACCGACAGCAATCAACTATAAAGTGGTTATACTCACCACAATTATAGCATGCCTGCCTCAACTTTGGCTTTGTTCTTTCTTTGTACTTTCCTTCACTTGACTTTGTATCTTGTCTATTCTTCATGATTCTTTTGAATTTCTTCATGAACAATATCATGTCTTCTTCATCTAATTCACTGCTCTCGTCGTCACTATCTTCCTCTAGTTGTGCTTCTCTATCTTCTTTGGATAGGGGCTTGAGGGTGGGCTTCAAAGCAACCCCTTTCTTCTTTGCCGAGGTGAGGTCGGCAATTTCCTTGACGTGCTTTGCTTGTTTTTCCATCATCTCAAAGTTGAGTTGATGATCTTTCCAAGCAATTCATCTGGAGTCATCCTTTTGTATCCGGGGCTTTCTCTAATCATGGAGCATAGTGTGACATTGCGAGGCATAAAAGCTCTAAGGATGAGCTTTACCATATCGTGATCATTCCACTTCTTGCTCCCATATGATCGAACTTTGTTGGCGAGTGTCTTCAATCGGTTGTACATTTCTTGGGGTGACTCATCTTCCTCAATTGCGAATCTTCCTAATTCTCCTTCGATCATCTCGATTTTTGCTTCACGCACATGTCGGCCACATTCATGTGCGGTTTGCAGTGTATCCCATATCTCCTTAGCAATTTCGAGTCCATCCACCTTGGTGAACTCGTCCCGACTGAGTGAGGAGGTGATTACTGCTGCGGCTTGAGCGTTTCTATGAATAGCCTGCTCTTGGCTTGGGGTGAGCTCTTCGTCGTCGTCCGGAATATTTATCCCTGTGCATACAACATGCCATAGACTTGGATTGAGGGAAACCAAATGCATTTTCATATTCTGCCTCCACATTGAGTAATCACTTCTGTCGGTGGTTTGGATCCGGCAGATCTCCCGACACTACTAAAATGTTAGAGGAGTTTCATGTTCGGTGTGGGCGCGCGGAGATTCAAGAAGGTGAATTGTAAATGACGCAGGAGACACGGAAGTTTACGTGGTTCGGGCCGCCTGAGCGTAATACCCTACTCCACGGGTGTGTTAGTGTTGTATTAGCTGTATGAGCTTGTACCGAGCGTCTATGGACCGTCTGTGTAGATGTCGTTGGCCTGTCCTTTTATAGTATAAGGGAAGGCCGTTACAAATTAGCCTGGCCCGACATGTGGCCCCGGCATCTACTAGTGTTGATTCCTCTTCAACACGTTTAATTGTCCTTAATGACCGTGTAATGGGCTTTGACAGCACCGTTACTGGTATTAAGGTCGTCCGATTAAGTGTCATTAATATGGTATTAATTACACTTAATTGGGTCTTGAAGTCCTCGATTCCCCTTTGAAGATCCGAAGCCGTTGCGGGGTCTTCTGGAGGTTAGAGGATGAAGATCCGATGATTGGACACGTGGCAGCACAGGAGCACGCTGTGGAGGACAGATAGTTCCGGGGTTAGCTGACATGTGTCAGCACCAGAGCTTCCCTCGATCTGGGGTTAGGTCCGTGGATGCCACTTCGGTACATAGTTCGGAGCTTCCTCCCTTGCGGGCGGTAGCTCCGGTTTGATAGTACACGTGGCGGCCCTGGGGCTAACCATGTTGGAGAAGCGAGTCCGGACATGTCTGACATGTGGGCCTCCGAAGGTCTTCAAATCAAGTGGGTGACTTTCCCTTGATATCTTTGCAATCCCAAGGGATATATGGTACCCACGGTACCGACAGTGGCCCACTGGGCCCACCTCCGGGGAAGACCCCTTGGATGAAGTTGTTCCGCCGGAGGTGGGTCCATCCTTCGACTTTTGAACTGAGTCTTCAAAGGTCTTCGGATGTGCCGTTGGCGATGATCCGGAGTTAAATCTTCGTCGCGTTGCATATCCCGTGTGCGGCAGGTGAGATCTTTGGCGTGCGGATCTCACGTAATTGAAGGTCGCTGGTTCCCGATACGAAAATCGTATCGGTTCCACGCGCCTTGTCAGACCGCCGCCTTCGGGCTTCCCGCCTCATGATGGCAACCATTTGCCTGGGTAAGAACCTCGACTTGACCGTCGGGGTAGTCCCGGGCCCTCTTGTCATCGGCTGGGTGGAATTTTTGAGTGGTATCTTCGACTTCTCTACGGTTTCCATCCAAGCATCGCGAGGGTTTACTTAAGAAGGAAAGCGCGCACCGCTTGGGGCTCTTTACGCCTCCCATCTGATCTTGCGCTCAAACTCCCAACTTGTGCTTCGCTTTTCTTCTCTTGCCTAGCCGTGCCACTATGGAGTTGGGTCTCCGCAAGAGTCGCTTGAAGACCGACGGCGACCTGAAGAAGGTCCGGGCCCTCATGGGATGGTCCTCGGACTTCTTCAATCGCTCGGTCCGCGCCGGTGGAGAGCTCTCGTTTGAGAAGGAGCACACCGGCGAAATGGTGTACTTCTCCTCGTACGCCATGGTGGGGTTGATCCCACCTTTTTCTTCCTTTTTCTTGATGCTGCTAGACTTCTATGGCCTGTAGTTGTATCATCTCGGCCCCCACTCCATTCTCCTTGTGTCCATTTTCGTCCACTTCTGTGAGATGTGGGTGGGCATCCCCCCTGCATTGAACTCTTCCGGACCTTCTTCACCGTCCATACCACCGGCAGGAGCAATGAGTACCTTGGCTTCTACTACTTCGTGAAGCGCAAGAAGTGCCCATTCAAGTACCTTCGGTCATTTCCCTTTCGGAAGTGGGATGACTGGAAGAAGGACTAGATAGTCGTCCGGGTGGAGGAGCACGAGAGGCTGGAGCTGCCCGAAGGCCTTCCCAGCATCGACACGACAATTTGGAGTGAAGCTCCGGTGCTGGTGGAAGCCTTCAACCCTGCTTTGACCAGGATCCGCCAATGCGTGGAGGGAGGATTGACTCCTCAAGCGGTGTTTTGCAACTTCTTGGTCAACAGGTGGGCACCGCTGAAGAGGAGAGAGAAACTCACATGGGCCCTCAACAGCGTGATGGACGACGACCGGGTCGAGACCGGGCTGAAGTCCAACATGGTGGGGAAAACCTTGGAGTTCCACCTCAAAAAGTTCCAGCACGGCATCGACGTCGATGGCGACGACTTGACTCCGCCATCAGCTTTTCTTCCTCTGAACGTGGAAGTGGAGTTCAGCAGGGAGCTCCGGCGGAATATGCCCATGCTTGACGACCTTGGTGTCGTCGAGAGAAGATCAACCACCAGGGTAGCGATCCCCGGAATGCCCAAGGATGGCTGCAACCCTGCTCCGAAGCCGAGGGAAGAGGTCGTCGGCAAGGGCAAGGAGCTGGCGGATGAACCCGTAAGCCGGAAGAGGAAGCTGCAGTACGCCGACGGAAGGTCCGTCAGGCCCGCTGCTTCTGCGTCGGCTCCTTCTCCCCGGAGGGGAAGGTCTTCTACAACTGCGGCGACTGTTCCCGTAGTGGGGTCCTCCCGGGGCGCGACTGTTCCCGCAGTGGGGTCCTCCCGGGGTGTTAGCTCCACGCATGCGACTCCAGCACCTGGGCCGGTGGAGGCCTCCAGGTCCGGGGATTCTTCCCGATCGAGGGGGGCCTCGACTCGGGAAACACCCATGGCCACGACGAGTTCCGGGGGGCCTTCCGGAGCTTCCACGCCGGCTATGACCAGCCCAGAACGCCCGAAAAAAAGGTTCCGTGCGAGCTGGTGCGGAAGCCTCCCAAGGTAATTTTTAATCTTTACCTTGGATAGTTGTTTTAATTGTAGTGACTATTTTTTAAGTTTCTTCATTCATCATCTGCAGCGTCCCCAAGAAGGGGAGTGAGGATCCACCCTCAGCCACAGCGGCTGAAGCCGTGAAGGTGGAAGCTTCTGGTCCTGTCCTGGTGCCGCCCCAAGTGGTGGCTGAAGCTGCGACAGCTCCAGCGCCGGCTGTCATGGTCATGGACCTCGACTCATCTCTAGAGGCTCCCGTGGTAGCACCGGACCGCGGGAGTGAAGATGCGCCAGCAGCACTTGTCCCGGAGGTTGAAGCTTCGGGTCCTGGTGCTGAGATGATGGAAGCTCCGGCCGTTGAGCAGGAAGAAGTTGTGATTCCGGCCCTAGAGCCGGAAATTGTCGAAGCTCCGGCGGTCGAGCCAGAGGTGATTGAAGTCCCGGCGTGCGCGCCGGATGTTGAGGAAGTCCCGACGGTTGGGTCGGCTACCTCAGAAGCACCGGCCGCAGAGCCGGTAGTTGTTGGAGCTCCGACTACAGGGCCGATTGAAGATGAAGATCTTCCGGCTCCCGAGCCGGTTGATACAGAAGTGTCGGAGCTCGAGGCTCCATCGGAGGAGGTGCCAAGGCCGGAGCCAGAAGCGGCCCCTGCTCTGGAAGTGATGACATCGGAGGTACCCACGGCTGAGCCGGAGTGCCCTGGTGAAGTCGTTGGCCTTCTGTCTCAGGGGGTGAATGAAGACCTGGCGGTGGGGCCCTCCTCGATGGCGACTGAGGCCATCCCGGAGGACGGCCCTAGTGCCATGGAGACGCAGGGAACCACTCTTGTGGAGTGGGACCCAATTTTTGTATCTGAAAACCCGCTGGAACCAGTGGAGAAGACCCCAGCAGGTCCGGAACCTATCCCGTTGTCACTGTCCATTGACAACGCATGTTCCAGTCTGCGTCAAGTTCAGCTGGCTTTCTTCCACGACAGCAAGGCTCTTGAAGAGGAGCGCCAAACCCTTAGGAGGTGGCGTAACCGGCTCTACTTCGAGACCAAGCTGGCGCAGTCGAGGCTAGCAGATGACAAAGAGTGGATCAAACGGGAGAAAGTCCGCCTGGAGTATTGGGGTAAATTATTGGATAACAGGGAGAGTATGACTCGTGCCCTCGACGCTCAATCCCGGGAGATCTACGATCAGGCCAAAGCAGCCAATAGTGCGGCCGATGAACGCCACGAAAGGCTTGAGGCCATTAACACTACACTCATCAAGCGTCGAGAGGCACTTGAAGAGAGGGAGAAACGGATCGAAGATGAAGAGCAGAAACTCCTAGAGCTGCGGGATGACGTCCTGAGGAGGGAGGAGGAGCTCTCCGAGAAGGTGGCTTTGGCTGACAAGGGCCTTGAGGAGCGAGCCAAGAAATCGGAAGAGCGTTGCATAGAGGAGGAGAAGAAAGCCTGGGTGTGATGGCAGGAGCTCCATGAACGGGAGTGTGCCCTCGTTGCCAGGGAAAAGAAAGTGAGGGGCAGGGAGAAGGACCTGGTCGACCGCCGGAACAAGATCCACCTCCGGGAGGAAGAGCTCGGAAAACTCGAGAAGCGGGTTGCTGAGAAGATTCGGCAAAACGCCAAAGAAGTTGAGCGCCTCGCCCGTGAGAATTCCGAACTGGTGGCGGCTAGAGGATCTTTGGAAGAATTGAAAGGCTTGAGGATTGCGGACTCCCTACAAATTTGGGAGTTCCTGGGCAAGGCCAACGACGCGTTGACACCAATGGGCTTCAGTCCCGTGCGCCCGGATAATCCGGAGCCGGAGCCGGACCTAGCGCTGCAGGCATTGAGCTCGGCGAGTAGCAAGCTCTCCAAGGTGGGCGATGTCATCGCAGACCAATTGGAGGTTGAGGGGCAATCCTTGGCGAAGAACGTCGCAGAGTACGTGCTGACGTGCTACACCAGCCGGAACTCCCAATTTCCTCTGGACCCGGTGCTTGAAGGTCCCGTCGAAGGAGAAGGGGAAGCTGCCCGAGCCAACGTGTCGGAGGTTGCCCAGAAAGTCGCTCAATTCTTCCATAGGGACTAGGACCATTTCCGTAGTTCCCACTTGTATCCTCTCTTCTTCTTCCTCAATTTTGTAATCCCTTGTCTCCAGATGAATGAAATCCCCAAATTTTTGTGAATTTCACTTTTTGTCTTCAACACTTTTGTCTTCACTTGGCCCCCTGGTAGATGTACACAATTTGATTATGAACATGTACCAAGAGGATATTATGTTTTGTTGAAGACTCATTTTCTTTGAACTTGTAGAGCGTAGGTCCGAAGTCTTTGATGGTGAAGGCCCCATGAGGTCAAACTAACTACCGTTGGAGCTTAGTAGCTCCAGTAATAGTCCCTATCAACGCATAGGGCATCGATAGATAGTCCTGCGGGGTGTCGGAGCTTAGTAGCTCCGGCACTGACCTTTGCCAACACGTAACTTGTCGACAGCAGACTCCACTTGTGGGGTCTTATCACCATCTTTTACGTCGACGGCTGGCCCCCCTAGCTTTACCGGGGCTTGGTTGCTCCGGTGATGCTTGTTAACATCGATTACAAGCCATCTAGAGAAGTCGAAGCTTTGTTAGCTCCGGCTTTTCTCCATCAACGTGTATTTTATTTTTCCTGCACACTAAAGTCAAGAAAAATAGTAAAATTCGTTTCTTGCCTATAACTTCGTCGCGGCTTACGATTCTCGAGAAAGTTTTAGGTCAAACGCGATTCTAAACACAATCGAATGCGTTGCCTTTTCTTCCGGATTCAATTGTACTTGGACTCGCCTTACTTCGGCCTGCCGGGGTGTAGGTAGAGTGGCGTACTTAGGGTGCTTGACCAGGCTAAGTCGATAGCACACTCCGGCCCTAGATTGGCTTGGCGACATTCAGGCGAGTGAGCCATGAACAATATTTGAATTCAAAAGAATAGACAATACAACTCGAATCGTATATGAACCGGTCGAACTAAAATTTTTTAATAATTGTGTGTCTTTGTTATAGACAAGAAAGAGAAAAAAATAAAAAATGTTGAGCCTGTACAAAATGAATGCACGTGGAGTCTGTTTCACCTGAAGATGTCTTTCATTATAGATCCGGGGTACAAGGGAAACAAGTACACTCTTAGGGTACGGAACCAAGCTAAGCGTGTTTAATTTCTTGTTTGTCCCAGGGTAGCTAGCCACACTTTTAGTTCTGAGACTGTGACAAGTGTTGCATGAACTTTGTGGACCTTCCGAGGAAGGTCCGGCCGTTCTCCCGGAGGAACTACCCGACTTTGTACAATGACTCTATAACATACACCTCAAGTTACTCAAGACTCACCTCCGTGGTATTAAGTGTAGAAATTACGGAGGTGCTCTATGTTCTAAGGATTTGGGAGAGGTGTCCCATCCTCGGTATCCAAGCGAACGCTTCCGGGACGGGATACTTTAATCACTCGGAAGGGTCCCTCCCAGCCGGGGGAGAGTTTGTTTAAACCTTCTCTGGATTGTATTCTCCGTAACACCAGATCGCCTTCCTCGAGCTGTCGGTTGTGTACATGCCGCTGATGATAACGCCGTAGGGCTTGGCGATATCGGGCATTCCGAACAGCTGCTTGGCACCTTCCCTCCTCAAGGAGGTCTAGGTCTTCACGCCGGAGCTGATCCTGCGTGGCTTCGTCGAAGGTCCGGACCCGGAGTGAACCCAAGGTGATTTCCGGAGGAAGGATTGCTTCAGCTCCGTACACCAGAAAGAAGGGTGTCTCTCCAGTTGACCGATTTGGAGATGTCCTGTTGGCCCATAAAGTGGGCGGAAGCTCGTCAATCCAGTTAGCTCCATGTTTTTTTAAGCGCTCATATGTGCGCGTCTTGAGTCCTTTAAGGATTTCAGCATTTGCTCTCTCGGCTTGGCCATTGCTTGCTGGGTGAGCTACGGAGGCGTAGCAAACTTGTATGCCGAGGTCTTCGCAATATCCTTGGAATGCAGAGCTTGTGAATTGGGTCCCATTATCAGTGATGATTTTGTTTGGGACTCCATATCTGCATACACTGGACTGCAAAAAGTTGATAGCAGATTGCTTGTTGATTGTCACAACTGGAGTAGCTTCCGGCCACTTGGTGAACTTATCAATGGCAACGTACAGGAATTTGTAACCTCTGACGGCTCTTGGGAAAGGTCCCAAGATTTCCATCCCCCACACAGCGAAGGGCCATGTAGGAGGTATCATTTGTAGGGGCTGAGCTAGTGTGTGAATTTGCTTTGCATGGAATTGACATGCTTCACATTTCTTCACCAGTTCAGTTGCATCCTAGAGTGCTGTAGGCCAGTAAAAACCATGCCGAAAGGCTTTACCAACCAGCGTGCGGGAAGACACGTGGTTCCCACACTCGCCTCCATTGATTTCTGCGAGGAGTTTGCAGCCTTCTTCCCTTGTGATGCACCGCATTAGGATGCCATTGGCACCACGCTGGTAGAGATCCCCTTCTACTAGCGTGTATCTTTTAGCCAATCTGACTACCCGGTCAGCGGATACATCATCGTTAGGAAGGATGTTGTCTTTCAAGTAGCTCCGGATCTCCGAGATCCATGCATCGAAACTAGCTTGAGCTTTTGAGTCTTGCGTGCTGGGTTGCTCGGAGCTCCCGGCAGCACCTACGACCCTTGATGGCTGCCATGGTAACAGGGCCATCGGGACCGTCAGCTTCGGGATGCTGATCTCGCCCCCTTTGCTCAGTTCGGCAGGCTGAGCTGTTGGTTTTGACAACCTCTGGACAAAAATCCCGTCGGGAGCCGGAGCTCCGGTTGACGCTTTCGTCGAGAGTTCATCAGCTTCAGCGTTATGGGCACGCTGAACATGGTGGAGATCTAGGACTTCGAAGTCCTTCTGAAGCCTCTGGACTTCAAGGAGGTAAGCAGCTAGCTGGAGATTATTGCAGGAACATTCACCCTTCACTTGCTTAATGATGAGCTGCGAATCTCCCTTGACCAGCAGTTGCTTGACACCATATGACAGTGCCACCTTTAGTCCATAGATGAGCGCTTCGTACTCTGCCATGTTGTTGGTCGCCTTGAAGTCAAGGTGTACCATGTATTTCACCTTCTCCCCGGTCGGTGCAAGGAGAAGGATTCCAGCTCCGGCCCCCTGCTTCTGCATGGAGCCGTCGAAGTAGAGGGTCCAGTGAGGCTCGGTGAAGGCTGGAGCTTGATGCTTCGTCTTCTGCTCACTGGGGCCCCTAGGGTTTTATGGAGAGGTAGTCCATTCCGCCACAAAATCTGCCAATGCTTGACTCTTGACTGCTTGCCTTGAAATGAATTCAAGATCAAATTCAGCCAATTCCGCTGCCCACTTTGCAATATTCCTAGTTGAATTGGGATTATGCAAGATTGCTCGAAGTGGGTAAGAGGTCACCACTGATACTTTGTGAGCTTGGAAGTAATGGTGAAGCTTCCTGGAGGCAATAAGGACTGCATAGAGCAGCTTATGCACCTCTAGGTACCGAGTCTTGGCATCATGTAGTACTTCACTAATGAAGTACACCAGGCGTTGAGTGGTCCGGACCTTCCCGGAGGGGTCCGGAGCTTCCTCTTCACTGACCCGGATCCTCCCAGAGGAATCCAGATTTTCTTCGGGGACCTCCGGGTCCTGGCTGGAGGAACCCGGGGCTTCTTCAGAAACGACCTGGACCCTCCCGGAGGGGTCTGGGTCTCCTGAAGTGACTCCTTGTGGATTCGAGTCTGGGAGCTGAGACACAGACTCGCTTTCAGGTACCTCCGGACCCTCCCGAAGGGGTCTGGATTCCTGAGTATGAGGTAGCTCTGGTCTCTCCGCAACCAGAACCATACTGACGACTTCGTCAGTTGCTGAAATGTAAAGCAACAAAGGCTCACTAGGGTTTGGAGCTACCAGAATTGGTAGGGTGGTGAGGAACTGTTTCAGCTCCTGGAATGCCTTCTCTGCTTCTTCAGACCATTGGAATGGTTCGGACTTCCTCAATAACTTGAAGAAGGGGAGTGCCCGTTCCGCCAGTCTTGAAATGAACCGGCTGAGGGCTGCTAGACATCCAGTTAACTTTTGGACGTCTTTGATGCGGGTTGGTGGCCGCATGTCTTCAATGGCCTTAATCTTCACCAGATTAGCTTCTATGCCCCGGTGACTTACCAGGAAACCGAGAAGTTTTCCGGAGCTAACCCCGAAGACACACTTGTCTGGGTTTAGCTTTGTGCGGGCGGCCCGCAGCTTGTCGAAGACAGCATGCAAGGTGTCAAGGAGTGACTCCTTGTTCCTGACCTTGACCACGATGTCATCGACGTACACTTCCACTATGTCTCTAATGAGTTCTTCAAAAGTTTTGTACATAGCTCGTACAAAAGTTGAGGCTGCATTCTTGAGACCAAAGGGCATGGCTGTATAACAGTACAATCCATCTACTGTGATGAATGAGGTATGCTCTTCATCTTCCCTAGACATCCTGATTTGATGATACCCGGAATATGCGTCTAGGAAACACAGTAATTCACACCCGAAGGTGGAATCCACTATCTGATCTATTCTAGGCAGTGGGAATGTATATTTTGGACATGCCTTATTTAGTGTGGTGTAGTCGATGCACATCCGAAGCTTCCCGCCGGCCTTGGGCACAACGACTGGGTTTGCCAGCCATTTTGGATGGAAGACTTCTCGGATGAATCCAGCTTCGAGTAACTTCTTCACTTCTTGTCGGATGAAGTTTTGTCACTCTATGGATTGCTTCTGAGGCTTCTGATGCACAGGCCGGGCGTCGGGGTAGATCTTCAGATTGTGCTCAATCACTTCCCTGGGGGTTCCAGGCATTTGTGACGGTTGCCAGGCAAACACGTCGATGTTAGCCTGGAGGAAAGTGATGAGCGCGAGTTCCTATTTGTCATTCAATCCCCCCGATATACGGGTGGTCTGAGCGGCATCGGAACCAATTTGGACGACTTTGACGGGAATGTCGGTGTCGCCGCTTGGCTGCACACGAGGTGCAGAAGTCGAGCCTCGCTGACGAATGCTCGGGGGTTTTGGAGCTTGCTCCTGCCTGGAGTCCTCCTCTTGCGCCGTGGTGAGTGCATAGAGTTCTTCCAGAGTAGTTACTCCGGCAGTACGATCTCCGCGGATCCGGAGAACGCCTACTGGCGTTGGCATCTTCAACACCAGATAACCATAATGAGCAGCTGCCATGAATTTGTACAGGGCAGGCCTACCCAAGATGGCATTGAAGGGTAAGTTGATCTGAGCGACGTCGAAGACCAACTTCTCAGTGCGGTACTTCTCCCGTGTCCCAAAGGTAACGGGGAGAGTAATAGCTCCGAGTGGGGTAATGGCCCCCGGACCTACTCCGGAGAAAGGTCGAGAGGGGTGGAGATCCGAAGGTCGGAGTTGAAGCTTAGTAAAAGCTTCGAAACTTATGAGGTTAAGCCCCGAACCTCCGTCTACCATGAGGTGGTGGAGCTGGATGTTGTTGATGGTAGGAGATACCATCAAAGGTAACTGACCCGCTCCAACCATGCTCCGAGTGCAGTCCGAAGCATCAAAAGTGATGGTTGTGTCCATCCACTTCCGATGAGGTTCCGGCCTGACTGTAGGAGCTACAGCAGCCATATCCCGACGCATAGTCTTGATGACGCGGCAGGAGGTGATGTCCCATGATCCACCAAAAATGGTGTTCATGGTATTCTGACGCTCGTTGTCAGAGACATCAGAATCATTGTCGACGGAGGTGTAAACGGCCTTCAGGACCTTTTTGGGATCCTGAAAACCTAACTCCTCTTTAGCCGGAGCTTCGTTGACTTTTTGCTTTCCTTCCCTCTGTCGGCAAGGAGATTCTTCCCGGCGCTTGTTGTAGCACTCGGCAAGGTTTTGGACCTCCCGGCAGTCCTCCAAACTATGGCTGCCCGTTTTGTGAATTGGGCACCACACCTTGGGCTTGCTACCGTCTTCAGAAGACGGTCGAGGTCGCTTTTTGGGGCGTGGCCCCCGGCCACCCGGAGCTGCAGTAGCTGCAACATTGGATGTACCGGCCGACGGCTTCTTCTTGCCGTTGGTCTTTTTCTTCTTCTTGCCGTTCCCGGAGGTAGCGGCTTCTTCTTTGGAGGATTTCTTGTGACCCTCCGGGATTGGTTTGGAGTGCATCTCATGGCCCTCCGCAGCTCTGGCACATTTGTCGGCCAAGCTGAAGAGTTCCGTGACGCTGGTGATCTCCTTGATCGCCAGTTTCTCCAGCATCTTCTTGTCTCGTACACCTTGTCTGAATGCCACAATGACAGAGGCGCTAGAGATAGAAGGGATAGTGTTTTGTACCTGAGAGAACCTCTGGATGAATGATCGCAGGGATTCTCCCCCTTTTTGCACGACTACAAAAAGGTCCAGTTCAGTGCCTGGTCGGGTGTATGAACTCCCGAAGTTGGCGGTGAACTGTCGGCACAGCTCCTCCCAACTGTTGATAGAGTTGGGTGAAAGGCTCATAAACCAGGACCTGGCGGTCCCAGTTAAGGCCATTGGAAAATAATTGGCCATCACGGCCTCGTTTCCTCCAGCTGCCAAGATTGCAGTGGAGTAGATCTGAAGAAATTCGGCGGGATTGACAGTCCCGTCGAATTTTTCCGGCAGGTGAGGCCGGAACTTATGTGGCCACCTGACCATATGCAGATGTATGGTCAGGGCTGAACAGCCTCCTCCTACTCCTTCAAGAGCAGAAAGGTCCTGAGCTTCCCGTCTTTCACGAGCACGCTCAATATGGACTCGACCGTCTTGTTGGCGGTATCGGCGATCATGCTCCGCTCGGAGGTCATGAGTTGAGAGCCTGGATACCGTGTGAGTGCGTCGTGCCCCGGAGGGCAATGACGTCACTTGTTGTGATGCAGCACGTCTCCAGCTATTGGAAACGTGCGGACCAAGTCTACCAGACAAAGTCCGCCGCTGCGACGGGGCTCGTCCCGAAGGAGGAGGACCCTGGTTGCTAAGGAGTTCGGCTGCTGCTGCAACCAAATGTTCCACATCGGCCCTCCACTGTTCCAGTGCATCCCGGGATGCATCCGAAGGTGGTGGGCGTTGGAGAAGAGCACGCGCTGCATGGAGCGCGTGTTCCGGGTTGTAATGATTTGCCAACGTAGTGATAGACGCTGGTGCACCATCGCGTTGCCCAGCTTGATTTGCTGGTGGAGGCGGTGGTGGTGGGAGTGTGACTCCTGCTGGTGCTGAGGCTCCTGCTGGTGGCTGCATATTGGAGGGATTGCCCCCAGCAGCCTGAGCAGCAGGTTGACCGTTGGATGATCCAGCAGCTGAGTTCACCATTCTCAAAATCTCAGGCGCCCCTACCTGGCGCGCCAACTGTCGGTGGTTTGGAACCGGCAGATCTCCCGACACTACTAAAATGTTAGAGGAGTTTGATGTTCGGTGTGGGCGCGCGGAGATTCAAGAAGGTGAATTGTAAATGACGCAGGAGACACGGAAGTTTACGTGGTTCGGGCCGCCTGAGCGTAATACCCTACTCCACGGGTGTGTTGGTGTTGTATTAGCTGTATGAGCTTGTACCGAGCGTCTATGGCCCGTCTGTGTAGATGTCGTTGGCCTGTCCTTTTATAGTATAAGGGCAGGCCGTTACAAATTAGTCTGGCCCGGCATGTGGCCCCGGCGTCTACTAGTGTTGATTCCTCTTCAACACGTTTAATTGTCCTTAATGACTGTGTAATGGGCTTTGACACCACCGTTACTGGTATTAAGGTTGTCCAATTTAAGTGTCATTAATATGGTATTAATTACACTTAATCGGGTCTTGAAGTCCTCGATTCCCCTTTGAAGATCCGGAGCCGTTGCGGGGTCTTCTGGAGGTTAGAGGATGAAGATCCGACGGTTGGACACGTGGCAGCACAGGAGCACGCTGTGGAGGACAGATAGTTCCGGGGTTAGCTGACACGTGTCAGCACTGGAGCTTCTCTCGGTCTGGGGTTAGGTCCGGGGATGCCACTTCGGTACATAGTTCGGAGCTTCCTCCCTTGCGGGCGGTAGCTCCGGTTTGATAGTACACATGGCGGCCCTGGGGCTAACTATGTTGGAGAAGCGAGTCCGGACATGTCTGACATGTGGGCCTCTGAAGGTCTTCAAATCAAGTGGGTGACTTTCTCTTGATATCTTTGCAATCCCAAGGGATATATGGTACCCAGGGTACCGACAACTTCCATCGAAGTGTGGGGCTTTTCCAAGTGGGATAGATAAGTAATGACTATTATTGGAATTTAGACGATCATAGTTAAAAGGATATCGGCGGTAGTCGGTGTGACTACTCCCCTTCTTCTTCTCTTCAACTTTCACTTTCCCTTTGGAAACGCCTTCTTTCTGAGGAGCGCCTTTAGCTCCAGTGTCTCCCCATCATCGTCCTCGAAGTCTTGAATTGCTTCGAAGTACTTCTCCACCTTTTGATTTTTGTCGGTGTTAACCTCTTCTTGGTTGTTGATTTTGTGGATGTCCTTCATCTCCGACATGATCTATTCGAGTGGTTAGACTCTTTCTTGAAGAACCCGCTCTGATACCAATTGAATGTGGCCTAGAGGGGGGTGAATAGGCCTTTTTCAAATTGTCGGATCCTGCAACACTTAACAACCAGTTCAATACCAGAGATATCGGACTAGTCCGGTAAAGTGCGAACTAGTCCGGTGTTCACGGACTAAGTTGGTTGAGCTTGATTGATTAGATTGATTCTTTTATGTATGCAGCGGAAATATAGAATCAAATAAAGGTTTCAATGTTATATGCTAGATTATATCAAAATTAAATCTTATGTTTAACAATTCAACGTGAGATAAGCAATGAGTATGAAACCCTAGGTTATATTGATGAATAAGAACGATGAACACCAAAAACACAAGACACAAGGATTTATCCCGTGGTTCGGCTCCCACAAAGGCAACCTACGTCCACATTGAGGAGTCCACAAAAGGACCGGGTCTTCTCCAACCCTACCCTCGTCGGATCACCACGAAGGCCAATCCTCTTCCACTAATCACAAAGGGGTGAATAACCGAATTCAAAGGGGCCTTCTCATACGTTGAGAGCTCCCTTGGATTACAACACGAAATACCACCAAAACACACTCAAAAGATTACAATTAAATCGCAGGAGTGTGTTAGAGAATCAAACCAAGAGCTCAATGTGGTGTTGAACGTGTCTCTCCAATGATCAAGATTGAATCCTCAAAGGATTGATCGTTGTTGCACTTAATTTCGTGAAGAGATGTGGTTTTTGAGGCTCTTGGGAGGTGTGACGGCGCTAGGGTTCGAGAGAGTCAAATATGGGTTGTGCACCTCTATTTATATGGGGTTTCTAAAAGTGACCGTTAGGGTTCAGAAAGATCGGACTAGTCCGTAGTGGTCACCGGACTAGTCCAGTGTGTTGTGTGTAGCAAACCCTAAGTGTCCCGAAATATCAGATCGGTTAGGAGCGGACTTGTCCGATTTCGCTACTGGAAATCTTCGGACTAGTTCGATAGTCATCGGACTTGTCCGGACATGTGAAACCCTAAGTGTATAGGATGACAGGTCCACACTTGGAGGACTTGTCCGATTTGGATCAGAGGGTTTTTCGGAATAGTCCGTGCAAACATCGGACTTGTCCGATTTGGATCAGAAAGAATATCGGACTAGTCCGGATGTGATCGGACTTGTCCGACTTTTTGTGACTTGTGAAGTGTTTTGAGGACTAGTCCGCACTGGGGAGGACTAGTCCGATTCTGGTCAGAAAGGATATCGGACTAGTCCGATGGATATCGAACTTGTCCGATTTTGTGCAGAAAGGATATCGGACTAGTCCGGTGTTTGTCGGACTAGTCCGGTCCTGTGTAACTTTGTGCAATGTGTGTGTTTAAATGTGGTTGAGCTCTTGGGATGTGTTTCCTTAACACACTCCATACAAAATAATCTACTATTCTTCTTCCTTGGGCTCATTTCCACTTTTCTCCTTATTCTTCCTTCTTTTTGGTACTTTGCTCATTTTTCTATCATAAGCATGCACTCATCTCAACAAAGAGGTTAGGATCCCAATTGCTTGTCATATATCATCCAAAACCCACAAGGGAGTCCTAGATGCACTTTGAAGTCCCACAGAGGAAGTTCGTATGCGATCCAGAGGGTTCGGATCCGAACTGACTCCGCAGTCGTAGACGCGTTCGTCTCCAACGACTTGGACTTTGACTCGGTAGCCCCAAAAATTCGAAAGCCCAAAAGCCCAAAGCCCAAATTAATTTTCTGCGAAAATATAAAATTTGGGCTCGGCTCGAAGCTCGAATTCACACGAAAACACGCGCGTGCGCGCGTGTGTGCGGGGCGGGGCGAGGCGAGGCGAGGCGTGGCGTGGCGAGGCGAGCGAGCGAGGAGGAGGAGGAGCGCACGTGGGCCACCCCTCTCTTCCTCTCTTCTCTCTCACTCAAGGAGTGGAAGAGCAACCTCCCTTATATGTAGGGGTTGCTCCACTTCCACTTCCCATGTGGGACTAAACACTTAGCACCACTCCCTCTTGCCCTAATGGGCCTTTGAGATTTATTGGGAATTAATTCTGAATATTATTTGGGCCAAGCCCATTTATCCAACAATCCCGCACTAGATCTCAAAGCCATTAGGAGAGAGGTCATTCTCGTTCCTTGTTTGATATACTAGTGTTTCGGCAGAGACTGTGAAGTTGAACTTCTGCCTAGATCCTCAAGTTTCATCAGGTCAGAACTTGAACAATGGACTACGCCTTGAATTGCAAGTTTTGTGTGAACTGACTTCACCCAAAGACCATTACCAGTACTTGACTGCCAGTAGTCTACCCCGCGGGTGGAGCGTATGCGTCGTACTCCCTGGTCTCTTTCATGAGCTTTCCAGAGATCACCCAAATCTTATAGACTACGACGTTAGACAGTCGGAGCTCATATAGGTGTGTTTCCTTCAAGACTACCCTGTAGGAAGGCATCTTTGCTACACATAGCAACCAGAAACACATTAAGGCAATTCGCCAACCTGCCTTACAGTTTGAGAGTACAAGTGTGCATCTTCACATAGAGAGGGTATAAAAGAAGTACTCTCCTCGGTGAACCACTAGCTTGTTTTCCCATGTACTAATTCACGGGATCTTCGATCACATAGGTTGGGTTACTACTATGGTGTCACATCAATGGGTCTCAAACCCATCTCTCTCGATACACTTTCTATCACATTACGTGATAGACCCTTCGTAAAGATATGTGCCAGGTTTTTGTCTATTTGTATGTACGAAGCAGTAATAACTCTGGAGTTTCTATTTTCCTGGCAGATTTTAAACGTCTCTTGACGTGTATTGATGATTTTGCATTATCCTTAGAACTGGTCACTTTGGCAATCACTGTCTGATTGTCACAGTTCATAAGGATTGCCGGTAATGGTTTCTCAACTATAGGCAAATCCATCAAGAGCTCTCGCAGCCATTCTGCCTCTGCAGTTGTTGTCTCTAAAGCAGTGAGTTCTGCTTCCATGGTTGACCCCGTCAAAATGGTCTGTTTGCAAGACCTCCATGATATAGCGCCACCAGCTAGAGTGAACACATATCCACTCATGGCATAGAGTTCATCAACATCAGAGATCCAGTTCGAATCACTATAACCCTCAGGCATGACCGGAGGCCCAGTATAGTGAATTCCATAACTCATTGTACCTCTCAAGTCCAACCCTTTAAAGTGCATGCCAATGATCCCGGGTTTGACATGAACCTGCTCAGTTTGCTCACAGCAAACGAGATATCAGGACAGGTTGCGCTAGCAAAGTACATGAGTGAACCGATCATCTGAGAATATCTAAGTTGATCTCTTGACTCTTTCTTTTTCTTTCTAAGTATCACGCTGGGATCATAAGGCGTTGGAGAAATCTTGCTATCCATAAAGCCGAACCGGCTCAAGATTTTCTCAACATGGTGGAATTGACTTAAAGTAATTCCACTCTCATCCTTATTTAGCTTAATGTTCAAAATAACATTAGCTTCTCCCAGATCTTTCATATCAAAACACTTTGATAGAAAAGACTTGACCTCATAAATTATATTAATGCTCGTGCCAAAAATGAGTATATCATCCACATACAAGCATAATATAACGCTATCGCCCCCACCATGGCGATAGTACATGCACCGATCAGCCTCATTAAGGACAAAGCCCGCAGACGTCAAAGTACTATCGAACTTCTCATGCATTGCTTAGGTGCTTATTTCAGGCCATACAAGGATTTTAACAATTTGCACACCTTTGTCTCTTCACCTTTTACTACGAACCCATCAGGTTGTTCCATATAAATTTCCTCTTCCAACTCTCCATTAAAGAAAGTTGTCTTCACATCCATTTGATGGATGATAAGACCATAAGAGGCAGCCAGAGAAAGTAGTACACGAATTGTCGTCATTCGGGCGACAGGTGAATAGTTGTCAAAATAGTCTTCACCTTCCTTTTGAGTATAGCCCTTAGCAACTAGTCTCGCCTTGTACTTTTCAATAGTACTGTCAGGCCTGAGCTTCTTCTTGAACACCCACTTGCAGCCTACTGGTTTGCACCCGTATGGTCGTTCAGTTAACTCCCAGGTTCCATTGGAAAGAATTGAGTCCATCTCACTATGAACTGCTTCTTTCCAGTCATCTGCATCAGGTGATGCATATGCCTCTGCTATGGATCTAGGAGTATCATCCACAAGGTACACAATGAAATGATCACCGAAGGATTTTGCAATCCGTGATCTCTTAATCGACTGAGTTATTTCATTGTGTTCCTCCTCTGGGACATTCTCAAACGGTGTATCAAGAAACTCGCTAGTTGTAATGGATTCAGGACAAATTTCAGAAGAGATCCTAGCAGTGCTATGCATATCTTTCATAGGAAAAATATTCTCAAAAAATGTTGCATCACGAGATTCCACAATAGTATCAACATGCATATCAGGTACCTCATATTTAACTACTAAAAGTCTATATGCGATGCTCCGATGAGCATAGCCTAGAAAGATACAATCCACTGTCTTTGGTCCCAGCTTGCGTTTCTTGGTAATTGGAACATTGACCTTTGTCAAACATCCCCAAGTACGCAAGTATGAAAGTGATGGTTTTCTCCCAACCCACTCCTCATAAGAGGTTTTCTCTTTATTCTTGTTTGGAACGCGGTTTAGGACATGACATGAAGTCAATAGAGCCTCCCCCGACCATGCCTTAGATAAACCGGACGTGTCTAACATGGCATTCACCAAGTCACACAGTGTGCGGTTTTTCCTCTCGGCTACCCCATTTGATTGGGGTGAATAGGGAGGCGTCCTCTCATGTATAATACCATATTCCGCACAAAAATCATCAAATATTTTGGGAAAATACTCACCACCACGATCTGACCTAAGACGTTTGATCTTTCTCTCTAATTGAGTTTCTACTTCAGATTTATAGATTTTAAAGTAGTCTAAATCTTCATCTTTAGTTTGCAACAAGTAAACATAGCAGAACCTAGTAGAATCGTCTATTAATGTCATAAAATATTTATTTCGACCTTTTGTCAACACACCATTCATCTTGCATAGATCAGAATGTATGAGTTCTAATGGTGCCAAGTTTCTCTCCTCGGCTGCCCTATGAGGCTTTCGAGGTTGCTTTGACTGCACACAACTATGACACTTAGAACCTTTAACAATAGTGAATTCTGGAATTAATTTGAGACTAGATAGCCGATTCATTAAACCAAAATTAACATGACATAAACGATAATGCCAAACACTTGCATCATCATTAATACCGCCACAAATATGGTTTACTGACTTATTATTAAACTCCGAAAGAGAAAAGCGGAACAGGCCTCCGCATTCATAGCCTTTACCAATAAATTTTCCATGCTTAGACACAACTATTTTATTGGACTCTAAAACTACTTTAAAGCCATCTCTGCATAGAAGGGTACCACTAACAAGATTCTTGTTCATAGTAGGGACATGCTGCACGTTCTTCAGCTGGACAATCTTTCCCGAAGTAAACTTCAGATCGACCGTGCCAACACCACGAACAGAAGCATGTGACCCATTCCCCATTAGGACGACGGAATCTCGGACGAACTGGTAAGAAGTAAACATGGACATGTCAGAACATACATGAACATTAGCATCCGTATCAAACCACCAAAATGATGTTTGAGAAACAGGAAGAACAGTAAAGGAATTACCGTACCCATCTGCATTGTTGGATGTCACGATGTTGACATTCTTTTTCCCTTTGCGATCTGCCCTCTCAGGACAGTTCTTGGAAATATGTCTCTGCTCCCCACAGGTGTAGCAGCAGCCATCATTGGCTTTGTTTGACTTCTTCTTCTTGAAAGCAGTAGTTTTGTTTGGCTTGAACAGAGACTTGTTCCCTTTGTTCTTGACATTGGGTTTCTGCACCATATTAGCATTGGCACCTTGCCTCCTTTCTCAGTAGCGTCCTTAGACCGAGCCTTCTCCTCAACATCAAGAGATGCTATCAGGTTTTCAACTGATATTTCTTGTCTCTTGTGTTTGAGGGCTGTGGCGAAGTTCCTCCACGATGGAGGTAACTTTGTAATAATGCACTCAGCCACAAACTTGTCGGGTAAAGGACACTTAAGGAGATTGAGCTCTCTCGCAAGGCATTGTATTTCATGAGCTTGTTCAACTACAGGACGGTTGTTAACCATCTTGTAGTCATGAAAATTCTCCATGATGTACAGTTCACCGCCTGCATCGGCTGCACCATACTTAGCGTTAAGTGCATCCCAGAGTTCTTTCCCATCTGTGACTGTCAGATAGACATCACAGAGTTTATTATCAAAAACACTTAAGATGCATCCTCTTAGGGCAGAATTGGCTTTCTCGAACTTTGTCTGTTCTTCAACAGACAAAGGACCTTGAGGCCTGCCGTCGGTTACCCAGAAGATCTTAAGCAATTGGAGCCAGAGCGTGGCCTTAACTTGCCACCTCTTGAAGTGCATGCCAGAGAATTTCTCCGGCCTCAGTGCATCGGCTAGAGTCATCATGTTCAACTCAGGAAAACGCCTAATATGGTTTTTGGATTGTTAGAAAAATAGGAGGCAATTTACTGAACAATTCCGGAAGAACACGAGAAAACCAGCAACGATCGGCAGACAGACGGGACGAGAACTAATGCGTACCGATTTGAAACAGAACGCACCGCTGTAGATCCGAAGGCAAACAGCCGCTGCAGGCGTTGGTGACGACGTTGAGCCGTAGCGCCCGATCTCCTCGGTAGACGAGCCGTGGTGAAGAACGCGAGCAGTCGCGCGGAGCGCTTTCCAAAAACCTTATTCGCCCTCTCCCGGTGCAGGATCGCAAGGGCGAGCGGTTTCGGAGACCTGCTCTCCCGATCGTCGGTGCACGCCGGCGCTCGGGATAGAGTAGACTAGAAGGCGGCACAAGGAACAGGAACGATCTGATCGTGGGATGCCCTGCCGTACCACAAACGCCCGTATTTATAGAGTCCCACGGAGGCGGTTCGTATGCGACCCGGAGGGTCCGGATCTGAACTGACTCTGCAGTCGTAGACGCGTCCGTCTCCAACGACTTGGACTCTGACTCGGTAGCCCCAAAAATTCGGAATCCCAAAAGCCCAATCTAATTTTCTGCAAAAATATACGCGCGCGCGTGTGTGCGTGGCGAGCGAGGAGGAGGAGCGTGCGTGGACCACCCCTCTCTTCCTCTCTTCTCTCTCACTCGAGGAGTGGAAGAGTAACCTCCCTTATATGTAGGGGTTGCTCCACTTCCACTTCCCATGTGGGACTAAACATTTAGCACCACTCCCTCTTTTTCTAATGGACCTTTGAGATTTATTGGAAATTAATTCTGAATATTATATGTGACAAGCCCATTTATCCAACACAGAATCTATTTACAACGATCAAATGGCGAGGCCGATCCAGAATGGCTCGTATTTACATCCATGCAAGGATCCCATCCTCCCTGTTTGCTCGCTGGCCGCAGGGTATGCCGCCCCTGGTTCCACCTCCATAAGCCAAAAAAAAAAAAGAAAAAGTTTACATCATTTCACTGCTGAATCGTTTAGAAAAATGCTCTTTGGTACAGAAATGATTCACGTTGTCAAACACACCTCTAATTAGTTTCTTCATGTACAACATTGTGGTCGGGAGCTGGCCGCAAAAACGTGGTTTGTGCCACAACTGTTGCTACATCTGTTGTCCTCTCCTCAGGTAATTATTCGTCTTCTAACACTCTTGAGGCCAGTGCACCAGGTCAGTCAACCTAGCTCCGCCACTGGTTAACACTACTCATATTAAAATATGCAGCTAGGGTAGTTAACACTGCTGCATGTAAAGTTCCATAGTTTGGTTCTGAGTTCTCACGGTATGAAGCTTTACATTGAGCTGCAAAAGATCCGATCATCAGGCTTATATTATACTCCATGTCAAGACAAGATTGTCACAATGCTCTTCTTATGAGGTCTCCCGGTCTTCATTAATATTTTTACCACTAAGATGGCATGAGTAGTTTGACACCAATCACTCTTCTTCATGATTAAGGTCATGAGCCGTTTAATTCTTTTTGTGCACCCTATCATTAGAGATGATTCAAAAGCATGGTTGTCGGTGCCTGACAAACCGGGTATCCTAGGGTACAGGGATAAACGCACGTTGGGCCCCACCGCCCACGGGAGCAAGACCTGACATGGACCCAGCGTGCCACGTGGCAAGCGAAGCAGTAGCATCTCCCATTGAGAGAAAAATCAGTGCCTCCACGTGGCCTGCAGCACTGGGTCCACCACCTTGCCGAGAGAAGGTTCGGCTTGCTCGCTAGGTCGGCGGCCCCGGACCTCCTCTCGTGGGAAGAGGGTCCGATGCTGCTACGTTCCCGGCAGCTCCGGACCCAACCTCCCGGACCTGGATGTCCCGCTGAGGGAAGGTCTGGGAGCTGCCACGTGTCAGGCAGCACTGAGCCTGAGCCTTTCCGCGGAAGGAGCAATAAAGGGAGGCGTGCTCGGTACGCCGAAGTTAGAAGGACGCGCATGTTCCCTAGGTAGGCGGGAGGTTGCACTCATAAGTCAAGTGGACTATGGCTGGTCTTGTCATGACTGGTCAGAGCCAAACTACTAGGTACGACGGACCAATGAAAGGCCTCGACAAGACAGAGACACGGCCGACCATGATGAGGGGCTATTCGTAGCCCTGCGGAGGGTATGGACAGGCAGCACATTGAAGCCGTTGTTAGGGGATAGCATTTACTCCCAGATCTTAGGGTGGATTTGGTACCCCCAGGGCCACCTGTCGGGCTCTGGGCCCCACTTGTAAACTGCTCGACCTTGAACTATAAAAGGATCGAGCAGCCACCGACTAAGACAGGCTCTCTCAGACCCAGGCAATACAACACAAAAACCACCGTGGAGTAGGGTATTACAATCAGGCGGCCCGAACCACGTAAATCCCCCGTGTTCATCATTCTCTGAGCTTGATCTTGCTAGGACTAGCCCTTCGATAACACATCGAACCTCTACGGACTACTCCCGAGTAGGTCCGGGGGAGGTGTTAGTTTAGACACCTCGACATTTGGTGCGCCAGGTAGGGGGCTCACTCCTGCAAGAATCTTCACCAGCAGTATGGTGAACACTCGTTCCAATGCCAGTTCCTCCAGGCTACAACCCCGTCAGCAAGTGGCACGTGAGGACCAAGCTTCATCTCACCCCAGAGATGGGTCCCGCTCCAGAGCGGGAAGATATGGACCGTCGCGTCGCCAAACAGACACCCCATCGACTGCAGGTCAGCACGATGGGGCACGGCGGACCCCTGCAGCGATGACCGTAATGGCACCACCGTCAGGCGTACGCGGCGCCTCCCGCGCAGCACCAGGCGTACATGACGTCTCCCCCGCACCAAGCGTATGTTGCACCTCTGCCACCGCAGGCGTATGGTGTGCCTCCGCCGCACCAAGCGCCGGCTGCAGTACCCCAGCAACCGACATACGCAGCGCAGCCAGCTCATTACGGTCATGAAGCGCCAAACTTGCCGCCCGCAAGCACAGGTGGTGGATGCGCAGCCTTAGCTCCCCACCTGCGAAGGGTGGTTTGGCCCCACAAGTTCCGGCCACACACACTGGAGAAGTATGACGGGAGCGTCAACCCGAGTGAGTTCTTAAAGATCTACTCCACCTCCATTCTGGCCGCTAGGGGCGACGAGGTCATCATGGCCAACTACTTCCCCGTGGTTCTGGCCGGTCCGGCCCGGTCATGGCTCATGAACCTGCCCCAGGGATCCATCACCTCCTGGGAGGAGCTGTGCCGGCAGTTCGTAGCGAACTTTGGAAGTTCGTATGAGCGCCCCGGCACGGAGCTCGACCTTCACGCTGTTAGATAGCGGTCGGGAGAACCGCTGCGGGCCTTCATCCAGCGATTCTCCCAGGTACAGAACACCATCCCCCACATCTCGAATGCATCTGTCATAGTTGTGTTTAGACAGGGTGTGAGGGACAAGAAGATGCTCGAGAAGCTCTCCATGCATGACGTGCGCGATGTCTCCGAGCTGTTTGCCTTGGCGGACAGATGTGCCAAGGCTGCAGAGGGGCGTAACTGGCACGCCCGAACCTCCTCGAAAAGCAGGGAGCCCGTACAGTATGAAGTGGAGGCTGCTGTCAGAGGTGGGGGCAAGAAGAAGAACAGGGGCCGCAGCAGGAGTAAGCTGAGGCCCGGAGTTCCCATGGTGGCAGTCGCGGCACCTAGCAGGGCCCGGAGCTCGCGCCAGGATAAGCGTCTGCACCCGTCCCCCGAAAGGGATGATGCTAACTTAAGATGCCCGGTGCACCGGACCAATGGTCACAGTGCGAGCGAGTGTCGGGAAGTCAAGAAACTCGAAGAGTGTTTCAGTGAGTAGCAGCAGAAGCAGCAGCATCAGGAGAGCGAGCCCTCCCGCCAGAGGGAGGGTAAGCAGAAGGTTGACCCTGCGGAAGAGAAGGACGACGACATGGGGTACCAGGAGCACCATAGAGCAATGAAAGAAGTGTTCGTGGATGCTGACTCAGACGCTAGCAGTGATCAGGAGCGACAAAAGATCCTCTACGTCATCTATGGGGGCACCTCGGATCCTGTGTCTCGAAACACAATGAAAGTCCTGCGACGCGCTGTGGCGACAGTGGCCCCGGTGCCAAGCCTGGCATCCCACAGCAAGTGGATGAACACGGCCATCAGCTTCGACGCTTCGGACTGACCGAAGAACATGGCAGGAGTTGGGGTGCTCCCGCTGCTCGTGGCCTCAACTATCGCCAACGTGAAGCTCCATTACGTGTTGATCGATGGCGGGGCCGGCCTCAACCTCATCTCCACTGCAGCTTTTCGGAAGCTGTAGATACCCATGTCTCGCCTCGCGCCTTCGAGTCCGTTCTCAGGCGTGGGCCCAGGGCGGATTGTGCCCAGTGGAAGTATCCACCTCCCGGTTACCTTTGGTACCCCAGAGAACTACCGCACGGAGAATATCCTATTCGACGTGGCGGATGTTGAGCTCCCCTTCAATGCCATCATCAGAAGGTCGGTGCTCTACCAGTTTATGGTCGTAGCCCACTACGGCTATCTGGTCCTGAAGATGCCAACGCCTTCCGGAGTCCTCAGGGTCCGGGGAGATCGCACTGTAGTGGTATTAGCCTTGGAGCAGCTCCAAGCACTCGCTGCGGGGCGGACCCCGAACCTGGACGATGCAATGGAGGGCCAACCAAGTCAGGGTCCACCTCAACGGACCCCCGCCGCAACCCCACGCGTGCTGCCTGCCGAAGACGACATCCTAAAAGTCGTCGGGATCGGCTCTGAGGCTGCCCAGACGACTTGCATAGCGGGAAACCTGGACAGCAAATTGGAATTCGCGCTCGTAACCTTCCTCTGGGACAATGTCGATGTGTTCGCCTGGCAACCATCGCAGATGCCCGTGGTCCCCAGGGAGGTGATTGAGCATCATCTGAAGATCTATCCTGATGCCCGCCCGATACAACAGAAGCCCAGGAAGCAGTTTGTTGAGCACCAGAACTTCATCCGGGAGGAGATCAAGAAGTTGCTCGACGTCGGCTTCATCCGGGAGGTTCACCACCCTTGGTGGTTGGCCAATCCTTTTGTCGTCCCCAAGGCTGGCGAGAAACTTCGGATGTGCATCGACTACACCAACCTAAAAAAGGCATGTCCAAAAGATCCTTTCCCGCTCCCCAGGATAGATCAAATTGTAGACTCTACGTCATGTTGTGATTTGTTGTGTTTCCTCGACGCGTATTCTAGTTTCCATCAAATACCTATGTCTAGAGATGATGAGGAACACACTGCTTTTGTAACAGTAGATGGCCTGTATTGTTATGTCTCCATGCCTTACGGTCTTAAGAATGCTCTCCCTACCTTTGTACGTGCGATGCATAAAACATTTGGGGACCTCATTAGAGACCTGGTCGAGGTGTATGTTGGTGACATCGTGGTCAAAATCAAAGACCGCACGTTCTTCATAGACAACTTAGCACAAGTCTTCAGCAGGCTGCGCCTTACGCGCACAATGCTGAACCTCTAAAAGTGTGTCTTCGAGGTCTCTTCTGGGAAACTGCTGGGATTTCTGGTTTCCCACCGGGGGATCGAAGCCAATCCAGAGAAGATCAAGGCAATAGAACTGATGCGACCCCCGGCGCGTATCAAGGATGTACAGAAGCTTGTTGGTTGCGTCGCAGCCCTTAGCCACTTCATCTCAAGGTTGGCAGAACGAGCACTTCCCTTCTTCAAGATTCTGCGCAAGGCAGGTCCCTTTGCCTGGACAGAAGAAGCGGAGGCAGCGTTCCAGGAGCTCAAGAAGCACCTGATGTCCCTCCCGGTTATGGTGGCGCCGGAGCCCGGAGAGCCCCTGTTGTTGTATGTTACTGCAACAACTGAAGTGGTCAGTATGGTCTTGGTCGCAGAACGATCCGAACCGCAACAGCAACATACACGAGGAGGAGCCTGCAGCGCAAGCACCGAGCCTCCGGTCCCAGACCAAGTCATGAACCTCTCTCAGGAGGGCTCCGGGAGCCAGGAAGTTGTTGGCCCCCAGCCCCCAGAATATGATGCAGGTCCCGGGGGCCAGGAACCCCTGGACCTAGATCCGACGCAGGAACCATCAGACCTCTCGGACAGAGTCCGGACCACTCAGAGGCCGGTCTACTACATCAGCGAAGTCCTCCATGAAGCAAATACAAGATATCAGGAGATACATAAACTGCTGTACGCAGTGTTAATAGCATTGAGGAAGCTCTGACACTACTTTCAGGGTCATAAGGTCTCAGTGGTCACCTCCTTTCCACTGAGAACGGTCCTCCACAGCCCTAATGCTACCGCAACATCGCCAAGTGGGCAGCCAAGCTAGCAGAGTTCGAGATCGAGTTCCTTCCTCGACATGCGATCAAAAGCCAGGCCCTGGCAGATTTCCTGGTCGAGTGGACTCCGTCGCCTGGCAACCCTGAAAGCCCAGTCAGCGGAGACACACTGTCCGGGGCACCGGCTTTCACTAAAACCCCGTGGACACTTTACTTCGATGGTTCTGCCCGGAAGCAGGGCGCCAGGGCCGGAGTGGTGCTCATAGCCCCGACGGTGGAGCAGTTCAAATATATGGTGCGTCTTGGCTTCCAAGCCACCAACAACATGGCAGAGTACGAGGCCCTCATCTACGGGCTGAAGACAGCACTGACCCTCAACGTCTGCCAGCTCCTTTCCAAGGGTGATTCCCAGCTAGTTGTCAAGCAGGTCAAAGGGGAGTGCAGTTGCAATGATCCCCAGCTGGCAGCATACTTACTGCACGTCAGGAAGCTGGAGAAAGATTTTGAGGTCCTGAATCTATGCCATGTACCCCGAGCTGACAACTCAGTCGCAGATGACCTGTCAACAAAGGCTTCTACAGAGGCACCAGTGCCTCCAGGGGTCTTTGCAAGGACGTTATCGCGACCAACCGCCCGAGTTGCCGAACCGGGTGAAGGGGGTGAAGTTAGCACCTCGAAGCTAGCAACCCCGGCGGCGCTACAGCCATGGTGCCCGCTAAGGTTCCTATGCGCCTCCAGCAGCTCCGAGCAGCTAGGCGCCCAAGAACCAGAAGCTCAAGGAGGTCCCGATGCATGGATCTCAGAGGTCCGAGACTACTTGAAAGACAACTACCTTCCTGAAGAACATGCCCTGGTAGAACGGATTGTGCGGATGGCTAAAAGGTACACGCTGGTAGAGGGGGATCTCTACCGGCGTGGCGCCAACGGCATCCTACTGCGTTGCATTACCCGAGAGGAGGGTTGCGACTTGCTCGCAGAAATCCATGGAGGTGAGTGCGGGAACCACGCATTGACCTTACGCTGGTCGGCAAAGCCTTTCGGCACGGCTTCTACTGGCCCACAGCACTCCAGGATGCCGCTGACATGGTTAAGATATGCAAGGTCAATCCATGTCAAGCAGATCCGCACACCAGCTCAAGCGCTGCAGATGATCCCTCCCTCGTGGCCATTCGTCGTGTGGGGACTGGACATCCTGGGACCTTTCCTAAGAGCCGTCGGAGGGTTCTGACACCTCTACGTTGTCGTAGATAAGTTCACCAAATAGCCAGAAGCCACCCCAGTCGTCACCATTAACAAGCAGTTCGCAGTGAAGTTCATCAAGTCGATTGTCTGCAGGTTCGGAGTCCCGAACAGAATCATCACTGATAACGGGACCCAATTCACGAGTGCGGCGTTTAAAGAATACTGCAAAGACCTTGGGATCCAGGTTTGTTATGCCTCTGTGCCCCATCCCGAGAGCAATGGGCAGGTAGAGAGAGTGAATGCCGAGATTCTCAAGGGCCTCCGGACTCGTACATACTCAAGCCTCGAGAAGCATGGTGCAAACTGGGTGGATGAGCTGCCATATGCGTTGTGGGCTAGCCGGACATCAATAAGCCGGGCTACGGGAGAAACGCCCTACTTCCTGGTGTATGGGGCAGAGGTCGTCCTTCCCCCAGAGATCACCATGGGCTCCCCCCGTGTCCGGATGTACGACGAAGCTGTGTAGGACTGGTTCATGCACGAAGATATCGACCTCGTCGACGAGGGACGCCTACGAGCTGCCCTTCGGAACGCACGGTACAGGAAAGCGCTCCGACGCTACCACCAGCGGACCGTGCACAGTAGGGAGCTCAAGGTGAACGACCTGGTCCTGCGACGTATGCTTTCCCGTGAAGGGACAAACAGACTCTCTCCCAAGTGGGAGGGTCCCTTTCGGGTCACATAGGTTTGTCGCCCAGGGTGTGTTCACCTAGCTACGGAGGATGGTCAACCGGTACCCAACCCATGGAATATCGAACACCTTCGTAAGTTCTATCCATAACCAGGGGTAGGGCATTCTATCTTTCTTTTGTTATAAAATTGGCATAGTGTCTAGAGACAGCAATTGGGTTAACTAAGGTCGGGGAAATGAGCTCTGAGTGTTTGCCTCACTCGGCGCGGTTCGGTACCCAGAGAAGGTACACTCAGCTCCTTGTCGCCTGGTCCGGGTCGTTCCCCATGTAAAGTCTGTTCTCTCCTATGAGTGTTATAATGAAAAAGTTGTTTGCCCTACCCTGGAATGCCTTGTTCATTTGAAATTATCTTTAGTTCTTATGAATGATGTCATGCATTTGCCATTAGCTCTTCACCTAGCGTGGGTGTGGTCAATCTTTCCTTCGTCTCTGCAATAGTGGGAGCGTTGTTGTCCGTTTGCTGGCGGGCCGCTTTGGGTACCTGCTCAAGCCTCCACAGTGGCAACGGAATGTGAGACAAGCGACACTAATAGAGTGTAGGCAAAAGATTGACTCGAGAGCGGAATTACCTTTTGTTTGTCATGTGCGCAGGTCCCTAAGGTACAACCTTTAAGCTTCTGAGCCCCAGTAATTGCAGGAGACACGGCGTCGACGTCCTACCGAGATCGTGGGTGTTGCCGGAGCTCCTAAAGCTCCGACAACCCCAGGGGGCCAGACGGTGTGTGACGTCTCCTACGAAGGCCATGGATACTGCAAGAGCTCCTAAGCTCTGGCAACCCCAGAGGGCCCGGCGGTGGCATCTCCTATGGAGACCGTGAATGTTGCCAAAGCTCCTAAGCTCCGACAAGGGGGGGGTGTTCCCGAAGCAAGTGCTAGCCCCCCTTGGTACAAGTACATAATCAGAGTTGCGTACATATACCAGGGAGCAGGACACAAAAATATCAGAACCAAAGATCAAGAGGAATCCACTCATTGAAAGATTTTCTTACAAATTTGGAGGCATACAAGGGGGAGCGAGAGAATAAAGGCCTAAGTCCTATGGATAGCTGAGGCGACAGCTTCGGTGGCCTCCTGAACGCTCTCCCGGGCAGTGTCCAGCTCTGCCGCGATCGGCCCTTCGACTGCTGGACTCAGGGGGAAGTGGGGGTCCCGGCTCCGGTAGCACGTTAGCACGTATTCAGCGACAGTCATGGTCAGGGACCTCCCCTCCATCTCCAGTTGGTCGGCAACGACGTCGACCACTGCGTCGAGCTTGCTGCCAACGGGGCCAAGAGCCGCCAGCGCGTCGTGTAGCTCCGACACCGGGTGGGCCGGACGTACAGGGCTGAGACCAAATTGTGCCAGTGCTCCATCTGCCCGCCCCAGGAAGTCCCACACTCGTTGGGAGTCAGACGCTCTCGAGCCCTGCAACTCTTCCAGAGCTCTCCTGGTGGGCGCCAGCTCCGCGCCCTCCTTTGCGAGGCGCTTGGTCTCCTTGCCGTGCTGCTGTATGCTCTTGGCAAGCTGCCGCTCGCGATCAGTGAGCTCCGACTCCCTAACAGAGATGTGATTCCAGCGCTCTGCCAAGTCCTCCTCTTGGCCCCGGACAGTGGCTTCCCTGGCAGAGACGTTGGTCTCCCTCTCGTTGAGGCTTTGCCCCCGCTTCCAGAGCCCGTCCGCCTCAAGCTTGCACCACACTTCAAACTGTTCGCGGCGGTCCGCCAAGCTCTGCTCGCCCGCCGACAGCTTACGGGGGAGCTCCTCCTCTCTCTGAGTCAATTCCTCCAGCTTCTCGGCGAGCCTGGACTCACCCAAGTCGAGCTCCTGCTGGCGCCTCTGGAGGGTCTCATGCCAGGCAGCTAAACCACCTTGGCGTTGGTCCGCAGCTCAGTGGCATTCCACAACTTCTTCATAGATCCTTTGAGCCTTCTGGTCGAGAGCCTCGAGGGTAGCCTCTCTCGTGTTGAGGATCTCACCTTGCTCGACCAGCCGGGTTTGCTCGCCCTTGACCCATTCTCCATGTTGACGGAGCCTCTTGCGCTCCTCCTCCAGAGCCTTGAGGTTGTGCTCGAAGGACACGGCGACCTGCTGAAAACTGGAGCGAGCGTTGTCGATGGCCAGCTCTAAGGGAAGGGGTGTTGGACCGTATAGGGGCGCCCCTTCCCCCGTCTCCACCAAGATGTCCGTCGTCACCCGGGAGGGGCTACCCCCTGAAGGTGGTGGCAGTTGCGGGATCGAGACGCCTGGGGCCTTTGCCAGACCCTCTGGTGCAGCCGCAGATGCTTCCGGCCCAGCCCCCTGTGCTCCCGGCTCAGCCCCCGACGCTTGAGAAGCGGGACGTGTGCCCGGAGCCTCCGCGGCTTGAAGCACAGTCACAGGCACACTGGACGCCGCTGACTGAGGCACTGGAGTGGGAGCGGGTACTTCGACGACCGCTGGGTCGGCCACCCCAACCTCTGCATTAGTTGGCGTGGGGACCGGCTCTTCGACCACACCTGGCACCCCAGCCGGAGCCGCTTCCGTGTCTGGCATGGGGGTCGGCTCCTCAGCTATGTCCAGCTGGGGCGCCGGAACCTCCTCGAAAGATGGCGCGGGAGCCGGTCCCTCTGTGGCCCCGGCACCAGGGGTGGAGTCTCCACCGGCTCCTGATCCGGCAGGGGCGCCGGGGCCGATACCTTGGTGGCCCCCGGCACCAGGTGCGGAGCCCCCACCGACTCCTGAGCTGGGCCGACACTTGGCACCTCCGTCGGGGCCTCGGGGGCCACTGGCTCCGGCACCGGAGCCCCAACCTCTGGAGCCCCAGCCTCCTCCGCGTCAACAGTCGGGGCCCTTGGTTCAGGCGCAGTCGCACTCGGGGTGGGAGCCGCCCTCGTGTCTGCCGGAGCCTCCGCAGTCGTCTGGGAAGGTGCGGGAGTAGAGGCTGAAGCACCTACTTGCACAGCCTCCCGGGATGCAAGAGGTGTGGTGGTCGGCTCACCTTGCTTGGAAGTGTTGCACAATCAATTTGGAAACGTTTAAAGGGTGACCTTGACCGGAAGTGGGATCGAAGCAAGAAGCTTGGTTGCTTACCTTGGGAAGCCCCATGTCCCGCGGAGGCGGAGCCGCTTCTGGGCAGGACCGGAGCGGAGCCTGAAGGACCCGATGTGGCCGGAGCTTCAGGCCCCTCAGGAGCTTGGATAGGAGCCGGAACTGGAGCCTCCCTGGCCGGAGCAACCCTTGTTTGAGGGGGACCTCTGGAGCTCGGTCCCGTACTTGGCGACGTGGCGGGAGGTGGCCCCCCGGAACCGACGCCCGTCGGAGGTCCCGGAGCCGGATGGGGTGGCTCCCTAGAGGCACCGACGTGACTCCCGTCACCCCGCACCAGTTTCCTCTTGCAATTGGAGGGTACCATCGAAGCCTCGCCCTTGCCTGAGCTGACGACTCCACCCCCTGGCTAGGGAGAACTGGGGCTGAACCCCCAGAGGTTCCCGGAGCGCTGGTTGTTGGAGGAGCCCCCCTCGTCGCGACCCCGATGTCATCCAACCTCGGCATCAGCTTCCGGAGCTCCCGGCAGAACTCAGGAACCATGTTCAGAGGTGGAAAGGACGTTGCGGGCGCCAGGGACCCAAGCGAGATACTGGGCTTGCTCTGGAACTTCTTCAGCAAGTCCTTCAGTGATTCGTCTTTCACTTGGGTGAAAGCATCTCGCGGAGTGAATGTCCACGCCATCCGTTCCCTGAACTTCAGTGGCGCCCACCTGTTCCTCAGGAAGTTCCCGAAGACCATCTGGGGTGTCACTCCACCATCTACGCAGCCTTTGATCATTGCCACAATGGGTTTGTACGCCGGTGTCAGCTCCAGGACCTCGTTCCAGAGGTCCATGTCCACGTTCGGGAGGCTCTCTGGCAGCTCCAGCCTCTCGTGCCAGTCCACAGTGATGACCACCCACTCCTTCTTCCATTCGTCCCATTTGCCGGAGGAAAAGGTGTCCAAGTACTTGAAAGGGGACCGCTTCCGCTTCACGAAGTAGTACATCCCAATCAACTCGTTCACCTTCCCGGTCATCTGCAGGGTGAAGACATTCCAGAAGAGCTCCAGACTGGGTCGTACCCCAACCCACATCTTGCAGAAGTGGGCGAAGATAGCAACCAGCAGAATGGAGTGGGGCCCGAGGAAGTGTAGCTGGATTTCGTAGAACTCCAGCAGGGTCATGAGGAAGGATGAGAAGGGGGGAAGCAGGCTGGCCATGGCATGCCCCTGAAAGAAGACCATGTCGTCGGTGTTCTTCTTCTCGAAAGGAAGTTCGCCGATGCGGATCTTGCCGTTGAAGGACTCATGGGACCAACCCATGTAAGCCCGAAACTTCTTCAACCCCTTCTCGGTCTTGATATTGCTGGCAGGCAGACCCAACTCCATGGCAACAGGATGGAGGAGGGAAAGGTTGGATTAGCAGAAGACAAGGGCTCAAAGTTGAAGGATGTGAAAAGGCAGCAAGGGCTCAAGTGCGGGTGCAAGTGGAGGCATGAACAGTATGTGACTTGTGCTACTCTCTCCCTTAAGTATGGATCCATGGCGTTTGGAAGGAAACTGCAGACACCAAGATACTGGGGCAACCCGCGTATGACTGGTGGGTCAAGAGCCTAAATCAGCGGAAAAGCCGAGTGGCCGCCTCAAGGTAGTTGTTTTCGTAGGTGAGAGTTCAAAATTCAAGCGCAGAAACTTAATGGGCGCGCGGAACCGAAACGAATTTCAAGAACCGACGCCAGTTGATGGTGCAATATCCGCAGACAAAGATTTTGTCTGCCGCATTGAAGGGAAGTCCTTAAAGCCGCGGCACGAAGATTCAGAATGGCCCCACCACGGGTATAACCACCTTTACAAGGAAGTTTCTCCCTGAGACGGGCGCAGGGGCCACTGTTGGTGCCTAGCGAACAGGATATCCCTGGGTACAGGGATAAATGCACGCTGGGCCCCACCACCCACGGGGGCGAGACTTGAGATGGGCCCAGGGTGCCACGTGGCAAGCGGAGCAGTAGCATCTCCCATTGAGAGAAAGTCCAGTGCCACCACACGGCCTGCAGCACTGGGTTGACCACCTTGTCGAGGAAAGGTACGGCTTGCTCGCTAGGTCGGCGGCCCCAAACCTCCTCTCGTGGGGAAAGGGTCCGATGCTGCTACGTTCCCGGCAACTCCAGACCCAACCTCCCAGACCTGGACGTCCCGCTGAGAGAAGGTCCGGGAGCTGCCACATGTCAGACAGCGTTGAGCCTGAGCCTTTCCGCGGAAGGAGCAGTAAAGGGAGGCATGCCCGGTACGCCGAAGCTAGAAGGACGTGCATGTTCCCTAGGTAGGCGGGAGCTCGCACTCATAAGTCAAGTGGACTATGGCCGGTCTTGTCATAACTGGTCAGAGCCGAACTACTACGTACGGCGGACCAATGAGAGGCCTCTACAAGACAGACAAGACACGACCGACCATGATGAGGGGCTATTCGTAGCCCTACGGCAGGGTATGGACAAGCGGCACATTGAAGCCGTTGTCAGAGGATAGCATTTACTCCCAGATCTTAGAGTAGATTTGGTACCCCCAGGGCCACCTGTCGGGCTCTGGGCCCCACTTGTAAGCTGCTCGACCTTGAACTATAAAAGGATCGAGCAGCCACCGACTAAGACAGACTCTCTCAGACCCAGATAATACAACACAAAACCACCGTGGAGTAGGGTATTACGGTCAGGCGGCCCGAACCACGTAAATCCCCCGTGTTCATCATTCTCTGAGCTTGATCTTGCTAGGACTAGCCCTCCGATAACACATCGAACCTCCGCAGACTACTCCCGAGTAGGTCCGGGGGAGGTGTCAGTTTAGACACCTCGACAATGGTGACAACTAAAGTGGTTTCAAATTTCAGTTGCTTCTTGGCACATGATCTTAATAAGCTGATTTAGGTGAGGATCATGTTGTAATTATCAGTTGGCATAAAAAGTGGTTATTTAGGCCTCGTTTGGTATGGTTCCAGATTCACACAGAATCAGAAATGTTTCAGTTCCAATGCTGAAACGGTTTCAGACTCTGGAATAGAATCACTTTAGAAACCGTTTGGCTAGCATATCTGTTTCAGTTTCAGGAGAGAGGAGAGAAATGTTGAATTGACCCATTTAACCCTGATTGGTTTGTTGTTGTTCTTCATTTATGTTTGTGATTATGTAATGACGTTGACAATAAAAAAATAGCCTCCGGTCGTAATGTTGACCCCTAGTGAGAACGTTGTAACATATCATGTCTATTATTTGGTTGCTGTAAGTTTTTATTTTGTTTGTATTATCACGTTGACGAGTTTAGAAAAAAGACGAAGATAAAAAAATTTTGGCCACTGATCTGAAGCATTCTAAGGTGATGGCAAATCTTCGTAATTTTTCTAGAACTTAGGGCGCGTTTGGTACAGTTCCAGATTCAATGAGAATCAGAAACAGTTTCAGTTTCAACCTGAAACAGTTTCAGAACATGAAACGGAATCACTTGAAGACCGTTTGGCTAATTTTTGTGATTCAGTTTCAGCTGAAAGGTGATAAATGCTGAATTGACATATTTACCCCTTCCTGTTTATCCCTGACTCATGCAACGGGGACGTCTTTCAAATCCCAAGCTCGCTCACGTTTGCGTGCAGTACACTATATTGTTCAGATGGGTATTTGTCGGTACCCTAAAAACCGTACATCCCCTGAGATTACAAAGATCTCGAGGGAAGGACGACTACTTAAATTGAAGACCCTCGGAGGCCCACTTGTCAGACATGACCGGACCTGCTTCTCCAACATGGTTAATCCCTAGGTCGCCACATGTACTGCCGAACCGGAGCTACCGCCCACAAGGGGGAGGCTCCGGACCAAGTACCGAAATGGCACCTCCGGACCTAACCCCTGATCGAGAGAAGCTCCGGACCTGACACGTGTCAGGTAGCCCCGGAGCTTCCTGCTTCCCACAGCAAGCTCCGGGGCACGTGTCCAAACGTCGGAGCTGGCAGCCTCTAACCTCCGGAAGACCTTGTAACGGCTTCGGATCTTCAAAGGAGAGCCAAGGACTTCAAGACCTGTTTAAATGTCATTAATGCCATATTAATGACACTTAAACGGACGATCTTAACACCTGTAACTGCACTATCGGAGCCCGTTACAGGATCATTAACAACAATTAATCGTGTATCAATACTAGTAACCGCCGGGGCCACAATGTCGGGCCAGGCCATCTTGTAACGGTCTGTCCTTGTACTATAAAAGGACAGGCCATCGATACAGGCAGACAGAGACACAGACGTGGAGATCATACGTGACAAACTAATACAACACCAACACACCCGTGGAGTAGGGTATTACGCTCAGGCGGCCCGAACCACGTAAATCCTAGTGTCTCCTGTGTTAAACCGCATTTCACCTTCTTGAGTCTCCGCGCGCCCACACCGAACTACAAACTCCTTCAACACTTTAGCAGTGTCAGGAGATCTGCCGACTCCAACAGTCGATAGTATTCGATCGATTTCCACATTTCACTTCTTCAGCAAAGAGTTCACAAACAATTTTAACATGTTCCTCATTTAACCAATCAGCCGTATCAGCCATCTATACACATTCATTCACAAACTCATGAAGAAAAGTACTAGAACTAGTACCTGAATACGTACATATTCATTCAAGCATAATAGACAGTAGCAGTTTATTCAAGCATAAGAGCGCATCACAGACAGTAGCAGATTATTCAATCATTGTACACAGAAGGGAAAAATAAAAAAAGCATTGTCACTACCTTCGAGAGAGTCAAGGCAAGCAGGCGCATTGAAGCCTGGCACGGGTGAGGTTAGCGTGCCTATGCAACCCTGACACGGTGCAGAAAGTAGGCAAGCTCCGCGTGGATCCCAGGAGAGGTGCGGCTTGCGCCCGGCCGCGTGGATCCCAGGAGCGGTGCGGCAAGCGCCCGACCGCGTGGAACCCAGGCGCTGGCGCTGCGCGTGGTCCTCCGCTGCGGACTCCATGAGAGTTCTGGCGACGGGATGAAGACGAGGGGATGAATAGGAGATCGATCTCGGGGACTTTCGGCGAGTTCGTTGAAGAGCCGCTCCAATATTGGACTCGGTGGCAATTTTACGTAAATAGTACAAACTTGCTGGCCAGGTCGAGTCCTGGTTCCGATTCAACCCGTGAAACACCTTTTTGCCGGTTTCAGCTCTCCTATTCCTTTTACTGAATCGTTTTGGAGTGATTCTAGATGAATCAGTTTCACACTTTTATCCGTTTGGCAGCACAACAAATGATTCTAACGTGAATCTGATCTGATTCATGCAGCCAAACGCACCCTTAGACCCGAATTACTATTGATCAAAGTGTTCCAATGTGTGGAACACCTTTTCAGGTGTTTCACCTCCACAGTTCAAAAAAGTGAATCACTTCAGAGTGATTCTCCCCTGAAACGTTTCTCTTTTTTGCCGTTTGGATCAGTTTCAAGTGATTCTACCCAGAATCAGAAACGTTTCATCCATCCAAACGGGCCCTTAATATCAAGAATGTTAAATCAATTATATGATTCACAGACTCTGAAATCTGATTTATTTTCGTCGGCCAGAAACCCACAAAATTATATAGAAAACCCACGAAAATAAGTAATTTCGTCGGCATAGACGTTATTTTTGTCGGTTTGAGACCGACGTGCGTAACTTAACGAAAATAAAGATATTTTCGTCGGCCACCCACGAAAATAACTTTTTCGTCACCCTCTGTGGGTGAAAATAGATTTATTTTCGTGGGCCTTGCAGACACCAACGAAAAGTATACTTTCGTGGGCCAGTCTTAAACCCAAGAAAATAATGTGGTTAATTTCGTGCTGTTCTGAAACCCACGAAAATGAAGTTCTTCCGTTGGCCAGGTCACAGCCCACGACAATAGCTGGAATATTTTCGTGTGTTTTTGCTGGGCCCACGGAAATAACCTGTTTAATTTCGTAGGACCAGAAATGGCCGATGAAAATACTTAAATTTACAATAAAAAATAAATTAATCAAACTTCTAACTTCACTGTACAGTTTACACAAACTTACTTTGATTTAGTAATACAATCTGAATCTGATTTAGTAATACAATTTGAAACTCATATAATAATCCAAATACAATCTGAAACTGTCGTGTTGAAATTTCTGGTCAGAAAAGTTCTCTAGCACTAACATGTACATGTGAAACAAATTAGCAAACTCGTGTTACAGCTTCAAAAAAAATGTAAGCTAATATATCGGCACCCTGGCAAACAGCAGTAACACACTCCTGTTGAGGAATGAAGAAGACTCACATATGCCACCCTTGCAATCACCGCAGCCCGCACATCAAGCAAGGTCGCCGCCCCTGTAGTTGCTGCAGCCCGCACATCAAGCAGGCAGTGTTCATTGTCAGGCCCTGGGAGGGTGATCACGGAAATATCATAGAGAACAAAACAACATTAGAGAGTGTATAAGTTACAATTGTTTATCAGCCAATGTTGTGACCGTAAACCATAGATATGACAAAAAACACAACTAATTTCTCCCGCTGCTTATCTCCTAAGGGTTTCTTTTTTTTTAGGGGGGGGGGGGGGGGGGGGGGGGGGGTGGGGGGGGGGGGGTGGGGGGACACAAAGGTAAATGTTTAAGAAGCTAAGCATTCACCTATCTTAATACCTCGTCGACGCATAGCCGTGATGGCTCCTTTGCCATTTCCAGTACTATTTTTATTAAGGATCTCAATCCCTTCTCTGGAGATATCAAATATGGTTGGTAACCATCAGCTTCCAGTACAATCTACAATATCAAGAGAAAATTGCTTATTATTAAAGACCGCTGAACAGTACCCTATATCCTAATCGAATAAGCAAAAACTGATCTTACCCTTTTAACATTGTTGAGATCAAAATGTCTGTCTAGTGATAGCTGTTTAATTCTGTCTGGAAACTTGCCTTCAAAACTTGCAACAATTTCCAACCAGATCCCTTTTACATGAAAAACAGTATAGTAACCATATTGTCAACTATTCCTTTTAGAAGGCGTAATCAATTATGAAGTGACAAAGCGAGTTCATTACTAACCTCACCAGATGTAACGTAAGCGAGAAACTTATCGTCAAATTCTCGACACAGCTCCAAAGCAACTGCTCGTGTTCCTTCAGGACTCTGTACCATCGATTATCCTAACCTTGCAAGTTTATCACTAATTATTGAGATTTACCTTGATGCTGAAATTGAAGCACAACGGGCAAGTGTGTTTTAGCATGAGACCATCCATAAAAGGTTAGTATAGTATTAATATAAAGCTACTGTTACATAACAAAAAACATGTGGTCTGGCAGATCATAGCACAGCTGGATTACAAAGGTTGATTCAAACAGAAACAAATATGCACCATGTGGTTGAATTCCAATTGAATGAAGAGTCCCTGGTTCCTGACAAACTTGAAATCAACCTTAACGAAAGAACTTTATCATGTGAATATAATACAAAATAATCAGCAAAGCAAGGTATTGTATAGAATGATAATCCAGGTACTCTATTTGGATACCAATAAAAGATTAACAGAACTAGCCAAGTCATCATGCTCATATGGTTAGATGCATTCAGAATGTAGAAGTTACTAGTAGCACAAGCAGTAGAGGATGGAGTAGTTCGGCCCATCCAGCCCTGCATATGAAAATCAATTTCAGCGTTTAGGAATTAAAGCATATATTAAGGGGGAAAAGGAACACAATATTAGCCTGATTTTGCTGTCCCCGTTCAGGAATATGGAAGAAGAGATGGAAGTTTCACATCCCTGTCCCCGTCCTAGGCACCACACGGAGATCAACCCTAAATCTCAACTGCAGAAGGAACGAGGGGGATGAGGGAGATCTCAGCTCTGACGGTCTCACCTGGAGGAGGAGGAGCAGCAGGCTTGTGTGCCCCTTTATGGTGGTCCAGGTTGTGGTCGGTGGCGGCAAGCTCAGCGTAGGACGATCCACCTCGGCGACCTCCTCGCCACGCGCGCGAGCGCCCGCTCGTCGTCGGCTTACTCGTGCTCGAGGCGCAGGACGAGATCCGGATGCAGGAGATTCTGGAAGAGCCTGAGGCCGTAGTAGGAGGCGGGGCAATGGTGGCGCGGTGGGGATCGGGCGAGGATGCAGCGGCGCCGCAGAGGGGTGGTGAGGCGGTTGTGTTGGGTGTGGGGCAATCAATCGGGCAGGCAGAGGGGGTGGTGAGGCGGTTGTGTTGGGTGTGGGGCAATCAATCGGGCAGGTAATATACATCGCTAACTTTCGTGAGCCACTTAATGGCCGACGAAAAATATATTTTCGTTAGCCTATTGCAAGCCGACGAAAAAGAATATATTCGTGAGCTTAACGTTTGGCCGACGAAAATAAGACTACTTCGAGAGCTTCGTCGCGAACCCACGGAGACAATCCTATTTTCGTCAGCCACACGGCTCACGAATAGCTCTTCGTAGGGCGACAAAAATAACTTGGCCCACGAAAATATTACGCTTCTAGTCCGTCCCAAGGTTGTTTTAGCTCCACAGGTAACTTATTACGAATAGTGATTGAATGGTTTATTAGCTGCACTCACTCATCTGCGACATCCACCGCCCATCCCCACAACTGTATTACAAACTCTGCTCATCCGGATATATAGAAATATGCGGCCTTATGGGAATACGGCCAGAAAGTGTTAGTAGCGAAATTTGGCCAGTCATTTGATTTACTCGTGTGGCCGAATTTGATTATTTATTAGTTAGGTTGATCTGCTAATATTTCATTTTTAATTGACATGTGTCCAGATGCTCATAAATTTGGAAGTAAAAACATTTTTTCCGTGGCGATAAGCTTTTTGGGACGGAGGGAATACGGAGTGGATGAATAGACCGAGGAAATTAAGCGGCAGTTTGGAAATGAAGATCGCACCACGGTGTGCAGCCTCGTCAAAAGTGTGGCAAGCTCGTGTGTCATCGCAGACGTTCTAATCATGCCCGCGTGACAGCAGCGTGTGACCGACGGCGAGTTTGCAGGCGCACTTGCACTGTAGAGCGTCGACGGGCATGCTTGGGGGACAGCATGGATGAAGAGCCTAGTAGGTCCTGATGCCTGGTTTAGTCCTTTAGGGTTCTTGAGACGGAAGGGACATTACATCGACGATGGACCAAAGATTGCGCGAGGGATGGCCACATGAACGTGATCGATGAACGATCCACTACGTAAGAAAGGCTTATCCGAGACGTGTCCGAACGAAGAAGGGAGACGAACAAACAGTGTGTCTCTGTTGTCGCGTCTCGCATTATGTTGTCATCAGAGACGCGCGGCTGGCGCGTCGTCGATCAGTCAATGGAAGAGTTGGAGCTAGAGGTAGATATGACGTATGCTGAGCAAGCGGTCAAGATCTTGAAAACCAAGGAGAGAGTCACAAGAAACATGATTATTAGATGGTGTAAAGTTTAATGGGAGCATCACACAAAATCAGAGGCAACTTTGGAGCGGGAAGATGATCTCAAGAAGGATTTTCTCTATCTCTTTCCTTCTACGTCAAATCTCGAGGGTGAGATTCATTTTAAGGGGTAGGTTTTTAACACCCTCACTTTCATGCATCATGCATTGCATACATCATCAAATATGTTTAACATTAATCCACATAAAAGGGAACAAGTTTAAAATGAAATAGAAGCAAAACTATGCTTAGAAGTTCTAAGAAGTGCGGAGTTGTCCATTTTTGGTGCGGACTAGTCCGAATTTCTCTCTGAACCTGTTTCGGACTTGTCCGTTATCCTGCGAACTAGTTCAATTTCGTCTCTTTACAATTTTTGGACTTGTCCAGTCCATTGCAAACTAGTCCAGTATTCTGATTCCTTGAAATTTTGCCAAGTCCCTAGACTTGTCTGATATCTAGCGGACTTGTTCGTGTTCCCCTCTGACTAAAATCGGATTTGTCCAGTTTTGACCAGACTTGTCTGTTTTTCCTCTGACTAAGTTAGGACTTGTTCGATATAGTCTAAAGTTATCTGATTTCTCTCTGTCTAACATCAGACTAGTCCGACCTAGTGCGGACTTGTCCGCTGATCGCGATTCCGAGTTGATCTTTTGTTCCACGACGTGTTTTTGGATTTTACCTTAAGTAGGCCTAAGGATGTCGTGTCTAACCCTTTTGGATCCCATGTGGGACCCCACACCGGCCTCCACCCACCCAAACTCAAAATCCATCATACTCTAGCCTCCACCCCTATATAAATGACCCCACACCCTATTTTCACATCTCTTTGCCACTTTTGAATCACATCCAAACTCTAGCTCGTGGATAGCCGTTGCCAAGGAGGGAGAAGGAGATCCAGAGCAAGAAGAAGAAGAGGAGGAAATGAAACAAGATCAAGAGGCCAAGATCTCCATCAACCTTGCGTTCTTTGTCAACAATTCACCATCAAGTTCTCTTCTTCAACCTAGATCGTCAAGATCCAAGTGTTGCCTCCAAAACCCTTGACTCATTGGAGTTCTAAACACCTGGTATACCTTCTACTTCCTCTTTCTCACATAAATTCAACCCCGTTTCTCCAAATTCACGTCAATCTAGAAAACCTGGACTCGCTGGTTCTACGTAGGGCGGACTAGTCCGGCCAACAGCGGACTTGTCCGGTTCCCAGATTCGTTATATAATGAATTAATTCCAATTTGATGTAATATCAACATGAACCTGTGTAAACTTGTTAATAACCATTGTAAATAATTAGTGAACATTAATAGTAACTCATTGACTAGTTTGCTTCACACTTGCATCAATCATACATGGCATGACATATTGAGTAATATATGTGCACTTATTGGTTGTAATTCTTGTCTTGTATGTTTATTGCGCGGTTAGACGGATTTGCGCTAGAGGGTGCTGCGGAGGACCTCCAACACCAGGAATTTGAAGACTTTGACCCAAACCAAGCCCAAGAGCAAGACAAGTGCCCTTGAACATATTGATCATGTTTCTTTTAAATAAATGTTTTGTTTTCAAAACTACATGCTTGTGTCAATTTGATGGGAATCCTTTGATAGGAAGTCTACTAGCTTTGTTTAACCACCCTTGTCACCTGGGATACATGGTAGAGAGTCGGAAAGAATTTTTTACCTTTGCTTCGCTTAATTAATTGGGATGGGAAAACAATTATACCATTTAATTATGCATTAATGAGATTATGGTTAATATGAACTTGTTAATATGATATGGTAATGGGTGATCTAAGCAAGCTTGGTATGTGGATGGGTTGGAAGACATGATGGTTACTTGCTTTATATCTAAGGACTGGTTCATGCGAGAATATGCCAGGACAACAATGCTACCACGAGGCCAAGTATGAGTGTGGCATAGCTGATTAATTAGGGTATTGCTAGTATTGCGCAGACCATTTGAAAGAGCAGGGAAGGGGAGTCGGATTGGGTTTGTATGAGTGGTGGGACTCCCTGAGATCCGAATGGCACAAGAGGGGGCCCTTGGTTGAAGATGTGCTCAGTTGGAGGCATCGCCACCGGTGAAACCTCAGTGGGTCTGTACATGCTAGTAGTCCTTTTGTAAAGGCTATTTTGTGATCTCTTGGCCATACACCTAAGGAAGTGTAATTGGCGTAAGGGAGGTTCTTTAGTCGTCGACGGGTGATGAAATCATAAATATGTGGGTAAAGTGGTACAAACTCTGCAGAGTGTTAAAAACTATCATGATAGCCGTGCTCCCGGTTAAGAGCACCTGGATGACCTACATGATTAGAGGGGTTTTGGATTGGGATGGTTTGGTATTGGTTATGGGATGGTATTATGGTTTATGGCAATGGATATGGTTAATGGTAATGAGAAATCTGGTATATAGATGATAGTAATGAAATATGGACTGGTATTATGATAACTACATGGTTTATGATGGATTTACTTCACATACGTACAATATGATGCTTTTCAAATGTTTTAATGTACATTTCATCACTTAGCCTTTATTATTGTCATCATTTGTATCACTACATGTCATACTTTCCCACACTTGCTGAGTACGACATGTACTCACCCTTGCAATTCCCCCACCAACAGTTGCAGGTCAGGATTTGGAGTATCATGACGTTAAAAAGGAATACTAGGCTATGTGTTGCCATTAGCTTTGCCTATGGTGTTGCTTGGAGCCACGCTACCTTATTTGCTTAGTTGCTTAATTAGTTTATTTCTGCTGCATTAGTTCACACACTCGTCATTAATGTTTCATTAGAGTTGTAATTTGAGGATTATTTGAATATTGTAATGAAAGTACTTATTTAATAATTTGAGTTGTGGTAATTATCTGTTTATCATTTGTGAATCACTTGTGTATGTGTGTTAAACAATCTGGACACATATATACTGCACTTGGTTCATTTTTCAGAACCGGGTGTCACAAACTCCTTGTTCTTTACTTTCACGACGATGTCATCGACGTAGACCTCCACCAAGTCCCTGATGATTTCTCCAAATGGTTTGTGCATAGCTCGCACAAAAGTTGAAGCAGCATTTTTGAGACTGAATGGCATGGCAGTATAACAATATAACCCATCTACTGTTATGAAGGTTGTATGCTCTTCATCTTCCCTAGACATTTGGATCTGATGGTAACCAGAATATGTATCTAGGAAATACAATAGCTCACACCCGAAGGTGGAGTCCACTATTTGATCTATTCTAGGAAGTGGAAATGGATCTTTTGGACATGCCTTATTCAAGGTGGTGTAGTCGAAAAACATCCGAAGTTTCCTGCCAGCCTTGGGTACAACAACTGGGTTTGCCAACCATGGTGGATGATGAACCTCCCGGATGAAACCAGCTTCAAGCAGCTTCTTAATTTCTTGTCTGATGATGTTCTGTTGCTCGACTGATTGCTTCTGGGGCTTCTGGTGTACTGGCCGTGTGTCGGGATATATCTTCAGGCTGTGCTCAATCACCTCCCTAGGGATCTCGGGCATTTGTGACGATTGCCAGGCAAACACGTCAACATTCGCCCGAAGGAAAGTGATGAGCGCGAGTTCCTATTGTTGTCCAGACCTCCCGCGGGTGGTCTGGGCAGGATCAAAACCAATTTGGACGACTTTGACGAGAATGTCTGTGTCGCTGCTTGGCTACACGCGTGGTACAGAGGTTGTGCCTCGGTGACGAGTGCTCGAAGGTTGAGCAGCTAGTTCCTTGCCGGTTGCTTCCTTCTGCGCTGTTGCAAGCGCGTGGAGTACTTCTAGCGCAGTGACTCCCGCAGTGTGATCGCCGCGGATCCGGAGAACGCCCGAAGGTGTCAACATCTTCAACACCAAGTAGCCGTAGTGAGCTGCGGCCATGAACATATACAGGGTTGGCCTGCCTAGGATGACGTTGAAGGGTAAGCTGATGTGTGCCACGTCGAAGAACAGCTTCTCGGTCCTATAGTTCTCCCGACTCCCGAAGGTCATCGGGAGTGTAATTGAGTCGAGAGGGCTGATGGCCCCCCGGACCTACCCGAGAGAAGGGACGTGAGGGGCGAAGGTCCGAGTGTCAGAGCTGGATCTTCAGGAACGCTTCGTAGCTGAGGAGATTGAGCCCCACACCTGCATCGACCAAGACATGGTAGAGCTGGATGTTATTGATGGTAGGAGACACCATCAATGGCAGTTGACCAGCTCCAATCATGTTCCTGGGGCAGTCTATAGCATCAAAAGTGATGGGAGTGTCCATCCACTTCCGATGGGGTTCTACCTTGGCGGTCGGAGCTGTGGCAGCCATCTCCCAACGTATTGTCTTGAGGACACAACGAGAGGTGATATCCCAGGCCCCTCCATATATGGTATTGAGGGTCTTCTGATGCTCGTTGTTGGAGATGTAAGAGTCGTCATCGACGGTGTTGTACACAGCCTTTAGGACCTTCTTGGGGTCCTGAAAGCCTAGCTCCGGATCAACCGGAGCTTCTCGACTTTCTGCTTTCCTTCCCGCTAGCGGAACGGAGCTCCTTACTAACGTTTGTTGAAGTGCTCGAGAAGGTTCTGGACCTCGCCACAATCTTCAATATTGTGAGTGTCCGTTTTGTGGATCGGACACCACATCTTTGAACTGTCGCCATCTTCAGACAAAGGTCAAGGTCATTTTTCGAGGTGTGGCCCCCGGCCACCTGGAGCTGCAGTTGTTGCAGCAGTAGGCGTGCCGGCCGATGAATTCTTCTTGTTGTTGGACTTTTTCTTTTTTTTCCATTACCCTAGGTAGTGGCTTCAGCCTTGAAGGGCTTTTTCCTAGCCTCTGGAGCTGGCTTGGAGTGCATTTCACAGCCCTTCGCAGCCCAGGCGCACTTGTCGGCCAAGCTAAAGAGTTCCATGACGCTGGTGACTTCTTTTGTCGCCAGCTTCTCCAACATCTTCTTGTCCCTGATGCCCTGTCGAAATGCAACAACAACAGATGCATTGGATATGGAAGGAATGGTATTCCGTACCTGGGAAAACCGCTGTATAAAGGATCACAGTAAATCCTCCGATTATTGTTGCATAGCAAGCATATCAGGTTTTGTGCTAGGTCGGGTGTAGCAGCTCCCGAAGTTAGCGGTGAACTGGTGGCATAGCTCCGCCCAACTGTTGATGGAGTCAGGCGGAAGACTCATGAACCAGGACCTGGTTGTCCCAGTCAGATCCGCAGGAAAATAATTGGCCATCACGACCTCATTGTAACCCGCCACAAGGATGGCGGTAGAGTATATCTTGAGGAATTCGACGGGATTGATAGTCTCTTCATATTTCTACGACAAATGAGGTCAGAACTTCTGCGGCCATCGGACCATGCGTAGGTGCATGGCCAAGGCTGAGCAGTCTCCCCCCACTCCCAAAGGAGAAGGGCTTTCCCGAGCCTCTCGCCTCTCACGAGCACGCTCGATGTGGACGCGGTCGTCCTGCTGCATGTATCGTCGATCGAGCTCCGACCTAAGATCATGCATCGAGAGTCTCGACGCAGTGTGGGTGCAACGTGCCCCAGAGGGCAGCGACGTCACCTGTTGGGACACAACACGTCTCCTGTACTGTGAAACTTGAGGACCAAGTCTGCCAAACAAGGTCCTCCGCTGAGATGTTGCCTGTCCAGCAAGGGGTGGGCCTTGGTTGCTGATGGCATCGGTTGTGGCTGCAACTAGATGCTGCACATTAGTGCGTCGTTGCTCCATCGCACCCTGATGTGCTCCGGGCACCGGTGGGCGCTCAAGAAAAGTACGCATAACGTTGATCGCGTTCTCCGGGTTGTTGTGCGTCGATGCAGTGACCGACGTGAAGACACCATCCTGTTGTTCGGTGTTAATTGCTAGAGCGGGTGGTGATGGTGGTGCAGCAACACCCGCCGGGATAACAGCGCCAACCAGCTGTTGAACGTTGGAGGGATTCCCTCCGTCAGGCTGTCCGGCATTGCCGTTGGACAATGCTATTGCAGAGTTCACCATCTCAAAATCTCAGGCGGCCCCTACATGGCGTGTCAAATGTCGAAGTGTTGACTAAGACACTTCCCCCGGTACTACTAAAACTCAGTCCGCGAAGGTTCGTATTCGGTTTGGGCGCGGAGATTAAGAACGAGATGGAGACACAAAGAGTTTTATGTGATTCAGGCCGCCTGAGCGTAACACCCTACTCCACGGGATGTGTGTTGATGTATGAGTATGTAGTGGCTTGTGTTCATATGAGCTTAGTTGTCTCTGTACCGTGCGGTGCAGCCCTTTTATAGTCCAAGGGCTGGCCGTTAAGTTGTCAGTATGGCCTGACATGTGGCCCCAGCGGTATTCAATTACCTAATACACAATTTATATGTATTAAGTGTAGTTAATAGTGTGATAAAGCGCCTTAATGGCGTCGTTACCAGTATTAATAGTCCTCTAATTGTGTGTCATTAACATGGCATTATTGACACGCAATCAGGTCTTGTAACGACTGCTTTAAGTGCCCCTTCAATGTTCGTGCCATTGGAGATTCTCCAGTCTTTCCGTTGTAGATTTAGGTCCGAAGGCCTGACACGTGGTGGGCTCCGGAGCTTCCTATTGTGGGGAGGCAGGCTCGGAGCCACTATACATGTGGCAGCACTGGAGCTTCCCTCTACTAGGGGTTAGGTCCGGGGTCTCTGGATACGTGACAAGACCGGAGCTTCCCTATGAAGGGAGTTGGGTCCGGTCTCGTGTTATACGTGATAGTGTCGGAGCTACCCAAATGAGGGATACGGGTCCAGTGCGGTATAACACGTGGAGCCTTTGGAGGTCTTCAACTTGGACGGGTAAACTCCGTGACTTTTCTTGCAGTATTGTGGGGTACCCGGTACGCAGGGTACTGAAAATGTTCCTCCTGCACACTAGAGGTCTGAGAACTCTAAATAGGAGTATTAGTAGTCATAACATTAGTAGTCATATCAGATTCATTAAAGACAACACTTCTGCTAGTTATAACCTTTTTCGATTAAGGATTCCACAAGTTATAACCCTTAAAACCAAAACCATAACCAAGAAAATGGACTTAATAGCTCTAGGGTCCAATTTTCCATTATCAACATGAGCATAAGCAGGACAACCAAAAATCCTCAATTTGGAATAATTTGGTGAAGAACCAGACCATACCTCAATTGGAGTTTTTTTTATCAATTGCAATAGAGGGAGAACAATTAATAAGATAACAAGCAGTGGAAGCAGTCTTAGCCCAAAAAAATCTGTTAAGACCAACATTAGACAACATGCAACGGGCCTTGGAGATGATAGTCCTCTTCATACGCTCAGCCACACTGTTTTGCTGAAGTGTCTGAGCAACAGTGCGGTGTCTCACAATACCATGAGACTTACAATAAGAATTAAATTCATTTGAACATAATTTTATCCCATTGTCAGTATGAAGAACTTTCACCCTTTTCTCAGTTTGATTCTCCACAATAGTCTTCCACTCTTTAAATGTAGAAAATGCTTCTAATTTATGCTTTAAGAAATAAGGTCGTACTCTTATCGAATAATCATCAATAATAGTCGAAATAAAATGAGCACCTCCAATAGACGTATTACGAACAGTCCCCATAAATCAGAATGCACATAACTGAGAATACCTTCAGTTGTATAAACCGAAGTGTTAAATTTCACCCTCTTGTGGTTGCCAAACACACAATGCTCATAAAAGTCTAATTTAATGATGTTGTGCACACCAAAAAGACCTCTCTTGCTCAAAATTGACAAACCAAGTTCACTCATATGACCAAGACGCATATGCCATAAATTTGTAACATCAGAATCTAGTGACTTAGAAGAAACAACAGCATTACCAATAATAGTAACCCCTTGTAGAATACATAAATTTGAATTTAACAAGTCACCTTTCATGACAACAAGAGAGTATTTAGTTACCTTCATAACTCCACCTTCAGAGAATACTTGTAACCTTTGAGATTAAGAGTACTCAAAGAAAATGTCTCACATCTGTCAATGTCCTGACAATACTATCAGACATCTTAATCTGAATGGATCCAATGCCTACAACCTTGCAAGGTGTGTTATCACCCATTAAAACAGAACTTCCACCCTGGACATATTTATAAGTGGAGAACCATTCTCTGTTAATATAGATATGAAACATGTAGGCATAATCAATAACCCATTCATCATTAATTTTAGCACATCCAGCAAAAGCAACAATAACATCATGATTAGAACTGCTATCAGAGGAGACAATAGAGGCACTACCATCATCACTGGATTTATCTGTATATTTTTGAGTAGCCTTTTTTTTTATTCTATAGTTTGTAACATTCAGAGATATCATGATTATTCCTCTTGCAATATCTTTTGAACTTTTCTTTACCTTTGGATTTAGAGCAATGTTTTTGACCACTCAAGTTTTTATTTGATTTCTTCTCTATCCTACCACGAACACACAAGTCTTCTCCATAAGAATTGGCACCAGAATCAGCAGACACAATCTATTTCATCTTTTCTTTAGCATGCAAAACATCTTAAACCTCTTTAATAGTAAGAGTATCATGACTATATAATATAGCGTCTCTGAAATTTGAGTAAGATGGGGGCAACGAACACAAGAGCATAAGAGCTAAATCCTCAACATCATATTTTACCTTGACAAACGTTAGGTCCGAAATAATTCCTTGAAGACTTGAACATGAGACAACACTGAACCACCCTCTTGCAACTTGTGAGTAAACTATTTCTTCTTCAAATGCACCTCACTAGTTAGATACTTAGACATGCAGATCGATTTTAGCTTGAGCCATAGAGCACCAGCGGTTTTCTATTCCAAAACTTCTTGCAAAATATTGTTAGATAAATGAAGATGAATTTGTGAAAGAGCCTTACGATCACGACGCTTTTCATCATCGGTCCAATTCTCTTGCTTCTTGGAGAATCTATCAAGCGCATCATCTAAATCGGTGTACACTAATATTACCCACATCTTGACTTTCCATAGAATGAACCATGTATCTCGATCTAATAGCTAAATATCATATTTCACTACAGCAGTCGAGCAAAGAAATGTCGATCATATAGCCGTCGGTAAGCAATTAAAACCAACATTTATACAGTATAAATATCGGTGAGCCGACGGTCATAGCCGACAAACCATGTTCAACGTTTTTACTAGATATGGACGTCGGTCCGATAACTTTAAAAACTTCCGTTGGTCACAGAGACCCGACACCTTTAGTTTGTAAACGAGTTATAACCATCGGCCCTCAACCCCGACATGACATCTTTGTCGCCATAAAGGTGTCGGCCACAAAGTAAACCGACAGCTTTAATAGAATATAGGCGTCGGTTCCAAAAGACACCGACGGCTTTAGCCTAGGACATGACAAAAAACACACATAGAACCAACGGACACATATTAAAATAATCCGCATGCTCCCGCAGCCTCTCTCCCTCGAATTTTGACATAGACATCAATCTCAGAAAACATATGACTCAATCTGCTCAGAATATTCAATCGTAGTCAGTCTGCTCAAAACATATGAATCTCAGGACATGATTCAACATACTCAATCTGCTAAAAAAATGAACATAAGCTTCAACAAGAGCTCCAGATCGCCCAGGGAAGCCACCATCGGGGCGGAGCCGCGGAGGTGGGGAGGCTGCCGTCCATTGAATCTTGCAGTCAGCGTTGGCGCTCTTTCGCTGGGCCACGCTCCGCCTGTGGAGGCTGCCGTGGGGGCGGAGGTGAGGAGGAACCGTCGAGGCGGAGCCACGGAGGCCGTCGGATCTCACAAGACAGTCGCCGGATCTCGTCGAAGGGAAAGGCGGATGTCAGCGCTGTTGTCGGAGTAAGGAGGGAGAGGCGGAGCCGGAGCCTGAGCCGCCCAAGGAACCGACAAACCATTAACGAAGGAACCGACGAACCACTCACCAGAGGTCGCCGCTGTCGCGTCCGACACGAACGAGGTGGAGCTGGCCGCGCACGCACCGTCCAGACGCCTCCCGCCTCGCGCGCGGGCCATGCTTGCGCCACCTCCGACCCGGGCTTCTTGCTTCAGTCCCCTTGTTGTCCCCGACGAGAGAGACGGTGAGGTGGGCGGTGGCTGCGATGATGGGCAAGGGCGGAGCTCCGCCTGGTGAGGCGCTCGGCCAGATAAAAGCATTTACCGCGCGTGCGCTCGGCCGCACAGGCGGTGGCTATAAAAAAGATGGACTGAGCGAGCGGTAGATAAAAAAATTGAACTGAGTAGGCAGCAAACAAAAAATTGGACTGGTTGGACTTGGCGGGCGCCGAGCGGTGGATAAAAGCGATTCGCACGACGACGGAAAGATCCTTGCTGACAGGGGGCCCACAGTAAGGCCGTCGGGCGAAAAGCTAAGCCGACGCTGATAAATACGGTTAAAACTAAAATCGTCAGTTTTTTTTTGGCTTATCGACGGCTTTATTTATACTCGTCGAAGGTATACATAGCCGACGGCTATAAATCTATAGCCGTCGGGCTTTTCAAACCGACATCTTTATGATAATTAAAGCTGACGGCTCCGACAATTTTATACATGCCGAAACTTATTTACCCCATTCTTGTAGTATTTGAAGGAAGCCATATCGAAAAAAATCAGCAGCAATTAATCTATAAAATTAGTCCTGGTACAACTTTTTGTGAATGCGGCAACGAAGATCCAGAAAATAAACCAATTGCTCAGGGTTGTGTGTACGTGTAGCAGACAACCCAATTTCTTCACTTGGCCACGAGAAGCTTCCTGAGCCTTTTTCCTTTCACGTGGGTAGAGTAGATCAGGACAACTTGATTTGATGTGACGAGGAGCAGGCACCCTCGATCGATGGCAGGGAGATCAGATGAATCAAGCAGCGATTTTTTTTTTTCTTGACGGTGAAGCAGCAGACGGGAAGTAACCTGCACGATCCTTGCGGCAGAGCTGGGCAACACCGAATAAAAACGGGCACGGAATGCGGAGAACTGGAGCGTGCAATTGACCTGCCGTGAGGCAGCTTTTGTCGATGACAAATCCCGCGAGTTCGACACGGAGACGGGAGACTCGGCAAAACCGATCACGCTGCCTGAGACTCCGGCGACGAGCAGCACCGAAGCGGCTGCGGCCGAAGATCTAGGGCGCGTTGGGTTTGTCACCAATGAGTACTTTTCCAAAATTTGATATGCTTATGATATTTAGCTGTAATTTGGTTTACTACCAATATTTAGTAACGTCAACCAAAAATTGGTAACCTAAATCATATAAGTCTGCTAGACATGGGCGCTGGAAACGCTGGCCAAATTTGGCAAAGCTGCTCACGTTAGCAACCCTGAGGTGGCAGGTCTTGATAGGTGCACGTATTTTGAGGTTAAAAGTTAACTAACTTTAAATAGGAATATTTTAAAAACCGTAAATCTAATTTAAATTTTGATTGCACCATTAAATTCGTTGTAATTATAAATAAACAAAACAAGATCTCACTTAAATATATTTTATAAAAATAAAATTAATGATACGTGGGCCTCACATGCCATAGAAATAAATATGGTAATGTTGGTAAAGTTGCAATCCAAACATTCATTTACCAACCAATTGGTGTTGCCCGCATTTTAGTAAAACCAAATTTTGGTAAAGTTTACAAAAGTTACAATCCAAACAGGCCCCTAATCCTCTTGCAGTCGCGGAAACAGATCTTCTGTTGGCAGCACTGCAACAGACAATAAAATCCTAGATTTTTTAATCAATCTCGTGCCTGATACCACTTGTTAGTAAATAATGTGTAAACAAAATCGAACACGTGATATAGATTTTACGTAGAAAACCATTGAGAGAAAAAATTACGGGTGCCGAACGGCGATCTTCACTATATGATGAGAGTTTACAGTGAAAATTACAAATGAGGATTTTTTTCTCTTGCTCTCCCTGAACAGCCTACAAGATATATTTATAGTGGTGACCGACAAAGGAAATAAATCCCTCAAAAGAAATACAATTCATAACATGAGAGAACTCCACTTCTCACATCTCCTAGACTTCCAGCGAAATCTAAATTTGGATCATATTCCAACAGTCAGTCGATACACCCATAAGAAATTTATTAGATATATAGTAGGGACATTACATCCTTAACAAATTTATTTAGATACTAGAGATACTGCTGCTTTAGAGGACATAGAAAAACAATCGAGTTATATATCACAGGAGATTAGAGTTGATGAAATGTAATAAACGGTTTACATATGTATGCCCTTTTCCCCAACCATTATTGTATCATAGCAAACAGTACCCATGCCAGCTAAGCTTAGTCTCGATTTTTTGGTCTATATTGGGTAGTTAGTAAAGAAACATAACTTCTTTTTAAATTATGAACCATAAGTCAGTGTCTTATCATTTTCATAGTGCTATGTTTCAAACTATTGCTTAATATGAACCAAACTTCTGATGTTCCTCTTTTCCGGAATTGGGTGGCTCGGTCTTACCAGTTGTTGGATAAATGGGCTTGGCCCATATAATATTCAGAATTAATTCCTAATAAATCTCAAAGGCCCATTAGGGCAAGAGGGAGTGGTGCTAAGTGTTTAGTCTCACATAGGAAGTGGAAGTGGAGCAACCCCTACATATAAGGGAGGTTGCTCTTCCAATCCTTGAGTGAGTGAGAAGAGAGGAAGAGAGAGGTGGCCCACGCGCGCTCCTCCGCCTCCTCCTCCTCGCTCGCTTGCCTCGCCACGCCTCGCCTCGCCTCGCCCCGCACACGCGCGCGCGCGTGTGAATTCGAGCCTCGAGCCGAGCCCAGATTTTATATTTTTGTAGAAAATTAAATTGGGCTTTTAGGCCTCCGAATTTTTGGGGCTACCGAGTCAGAGTCCAAGTCGTTGGAGACGGACGCGTCTACGACTGCGGAGTCAGTCCAGATCTGGACTCTCCGGTACGACAGAGTAACCACGATCAGATCGTTCCCACGTTCGTGTTCCTTGCGCCGCCTTCTAGTCTACTCCATCCCGAGCGCCGGCGTGCACCGACGATCGGGAGAGCAGGTCTCCGGAACCTCTCGCCCTTGCGATCCTGCACCGGGAGAGGGCAAATAAGGTTTTTGGGAAGTGCTCCGCGCGACTGCTCGCGTTCTTCACCACGGCTCGTCTACCGAGCAGATCGGGCGCTGCGGCTCAACGTCGTCACCAACGCCTGAAGCGGCTGTTCTCCGTCGGATCTACAACAGTGCGGTAAACTTCAAATCGATACGTGTTATTTCTCGTCCCGTCTGTCTGCCGATCGCTGCTGTTTTTCTCGTGTTTTTCCGGAATTATTCAGTAAATTGCCTCTTATTTTCTAACAATCCAAAAACCTTATTAGGCAATTTCCTGAATTGAACATGATGACTTTGGCCGATGCACTGAGGCTGGAGAAATTCTCTGACGTGCACTTCAAGAGGTGGCAAGTTAAGGCCACACTCTGGCTTCAATCGCTTAAGATCTTCTGGGTAACCGAGGGCAGGCCTCAAGGTCCTTTGTCTGTTGAAGAACAGACAAAGTTCGAGGAAGCCAATTCTGCCCTGAGAGGATGCATCTTAAGTGTTCTTGATAATAAACTCTGTGATGTCTATCTGACAGTCACAGATGGGAAAGAGCTCTGGGATGCACTTAACGCTAAGTATGGTGCAGCCGATGCAGGTGGTGAACTATATATCATGGAGAATTTTCATGACTACAAGATGGTTAACAACCGTCCTGTAGTTGAACAAGCTCATGAAATACAGTGCCTTGCGAGAGAGCTCAATCTCCTTAAGTGTCCTTTACCCGACAAGTTTGTGGCTGGGTGCATTATTGCAAAGTTACCTCCATCATGGAGGAACTTCGCCACAGCCCTCAAACACAAGAGACAGGAAATATCAGTTGAAAACCTGATAGCATCTCTTGATGTTGAGGAGAAGGCTCGGGCTAAGGACGCTACTGAGAAAGGAGGCGAGGGTCAATCTAGCGCCAATGCTAATATGGTGCAGAAACCCTATGTCAAGAACAAAGGGAACAAGTCTCTATTCAAGCCAAATAAAACTACAGCTTTCAAGAAGAAGAAGTCAAACAAAGCCAATGATGGTTGCTGCTACACCTGTGGGGAGCAGGGACATATTTCCAAGAACTGTCCTGAGAGGGCAGATCGCAAAGGGAAAAAGAATGTCAACATCGTGACATCCAACAATGCAGATGTGTACGGTAATTCCTTTACTGTTCTTTCTGTTTCTCAAACACCATCTTGGTGGTTTGATATGGGTGCTAATGTTCATGTATGTTCTGACATGTCCATGTTTACTTCTTACCAGTTCGTCCGGGATTCCGCCGTCCTAATGGGGAATGGGTCACATGCTTCTGTTCGTGGTGTTGGCACGGTCGATCTGAAGTTCACTTCGGGAAAGATTGTCCAGCTGAAGAACGTGCAGCATGTCCCTACTATGAACAAGAATCTTGTTAGCGGTACCCTTCTATGCAGAGATGGGTTTAAAGTAGTTTTAGAGTCCAATAAAATAGTTGTGTCTAAGCATGGGCAATTTATTGGTAAAGGCTATGAATGTGGAGGCCTGTTCCGCTTTTCTCTTTCGGAGTTTAGTAATAAGTCAGTAAACCATATTTGTGGCGGTATTAACGATGATGCAAGTGTTTGGCATTCTCGTTTATGTCACGTTAATTTTTGTTTAATGAATCGGCTATCTAGTCTCAAATTAATTCCGGAATTCACTATTGTCAAAGGTTCTAAGTGCCATAGTTGTGTGCAGTCAAAGCAACCTCAAAAGCCTCACAAGGCAGCCGAGGAGAGAAACTTGGCACCATTAGAACTCATACATTCTGATCTATGCGAGATGAATGGTGTGTTGACAAAAGGTGGAAAGAAATATTTTATGACATTAATAGACGGTTCTACTAGATTCTGTTATGTTTACTTGTTGCAAACTAAAGATGAAGCTTTAGACTACTTTAAAATCTATAAATCTGAAGTAGAAACTCAATTAGAGAGAAAGATCAAACGTCTTAGGTCAGATCGTGGTGCTGAGTATTTTCCCAAAATATTTGATGATTTTTGTGCGGAACACGATATTACACATGAGAGGACGCCTCCCTATTCACCCCAATCAAACGGGGTAGCCGAGAGGAAAAACCGCACATTGTGTGACTTGGTGAATGCCATGTTAGACACGTCCGGTTTATCTAAGGCATGGTGGGGGGAGGCTCTATTGACTTCATGTCATGTCCTAAATCGCGTTCCAAACAAGAATAAAGAGAAAACCCCTTATGAGGAGTGGGTTGGGAGAAAACCATCACTTTCATACTTGCGTACTTGGGGATGTTTGGCAAAAGTCAATGTTCCAATTACCAAGAAACGCAAGCTGGGACCAAAGACAGTGGATTGTATCTTTCTAGGCTATGCTCATCGGAGCATCACATATAGATTTTTAGTAGTTAAATCTGAGGTACCTGATATGCATGTTGATACTATTATGGAATCTCGTGATGCAACATTTTTTGAGAATATTTTTCCTATGAAAGATATGCATAGCACTGCTAGGATCTCTTCTAAAATTTGTCCTGAATCCACCACAACTAGCGAGTTTTTTAATACACCGTTTGAGAATGTCCCAGAGGAAGAACACAATGAAATAACTCAGTCGAGTAAGAGATCACGGATTGCAAAATCCTTTGGTGATGATTTCATTGTGTACCTTGTGGACGATACTCCTAGATCCATAGCAGAGGCATATGCATCACCTGATGCAGATGACTGGAAAGAAGCAGTTCATAGTGAGATGGACTCAATTCTTTCCAATGGAACCTGGGAGCTAACTGAATGGCCATACGGGTGCAAACCAGTAGGCTGCAAGTGGGTGTTCAAGAAGAAGCCCAGACCTGACGGTACTATTGAAAAGTACAAGGCAAGACTAGTTGCAAAGGACTATACTCAAAAGGAAGGTGAAGACTATTTTGACACCTATTCACCTGTCGCCAGAATGACGACAATTCGTGTACTACTTTCTTTGGCTGCCTCTTGTGGTCTAATCATCCATCAAATGGATGTAAAGACAGCTTTCCTGAATGGAGAGTTGGAAGAGGAGATTTATATGGAACAGCCTGATGGGTTCGTAGTAAAAGGTGAAGAGACAAAGGTGTGCAAATTGTTGAAATCCTTGTATGGCCTGAAACAAGCACCTAAGCAATGGCATGAGAAGTTCGATAGTACTTTGACGTCTGCGGGCTTTGTCATTAATGAGGCTGATTGGTGCGTGTACTATCGCCATGGTGGGGGCGATAGCGTTATGTTATGCTTGTATGTAGATGATATACTCATTTTTGGTACGAGCATTAATATAATTTCTGAGGTCAAGTCTTTTCTATCAAAGTGTTTTGATATAAAAGATCTGGGAGAAGCTAATGTTATTTTGAACATTAAGCTGAATAAGGATGAGAGTGGAATTACTTTAAGTCAATCCCACTATGTTGAGAAAATCTTGAGCCGGTTCGTCTTTATGGATAGCAAGATTTCTCCAACACCCTATGATCCCATCGTGATACTTAGAAAGAACAAGAAAGAGTCAAGAGATCAACTCAGATATTCTTAGATGATCGGTTCACTCATGTACTTAGCTAGCGCAACCCGTCCTGATATCTCGTTTGCTGTAAGCAAACTGAGCAGGTTCATGTCAAACCCGGGTACAGATCATTGGCATTCAATTGAAAGGATTATGCACTATCTGAGAGGTACAATGAGTTATGGAATTCACTATACTGGGCATCCGGTCGTGCCTGAGGGTTATAGTGATTCGAACTGGATCTCTGATGTTGATGAACTCTACGCCATGAGTGGATATGTGTTCACTCTAGCTGGTGGCGCTATATCATGGAGGTCTTGCAAACAGACCATTTTAACGAGGTCAACCATGGAAGCAGAACTCACTTGTCGGTACCCTAAAAACCATACACCCCCTGAGGTTACAAAGATCTCAAGGGAAGGACATCTACTCAAATTAAAGACCCTCGGGGGCCCACCTGTCAGACATAACCGGACCTGCTTCTCCAACATGGTTAACCCCTAGGTTGCCACGTGTACTGTCAGACCGGAGCTATTACCCGCAAGGGTAAAGCTCCGGGCTAGGTACTGAAACGGCACCTCCGGACTAAACCCCTGACCAAGAGAAGCTCCGAACCTGACACGTGCCAGGCCACCCCGGAGCTTCCCGCTTCCCACAAGCAAGCTCCGGAGCTGCCACGTGTCCATACGTCGGAGCTGGCCGCTTCAAACCTCCGAGAGACATTGTAACGGCTCCGGATCTTCAAAGGACAGCCGCGGACTTCAAGACCCGATTAATTATCATTAATTCCACGTTAATGATACTTAATCGGACGATCTTAACACCTGTAACGGCACTGTCGGAGCCGTTACAGGGTTATTAACAACAATTAATCTCGTGTATCAATACTAGTAACCGCCAGGGCCACATGTCGGGCCAGGCTGACTTGTAACGGTTTGTCCTTGTACTATAAAAGGACAAACCGACGATACATGAGGGGGAGAGAACTCTCGAACGCTCTGAAGCTCACAAGTTAATACAACACACACACACACCCGTGGAGTAGGGTATTACGCTCAGGCGGCCCGAACCACGTAAACCACTATGTCACTCGAGTCCAATCGTGATTCACCTTCTTGAGTCTCCGCGCGCCCACACCGAACTACAAACTCCTCCAACACTTTCATAGTGTCAGGAGATCTGCCGACTCCAACAGTCGACATCACTGCTTTAGAGACAGCAACTGCGGAGGCAGAATGGCTGCGAGAGCTCTTGATGAATTTGCCTATAGTTGAGAAACCATTGCCGGCAATCCTTATGAACTGTGACAATCAGACAGTGATTGCCAAAGTGACCAGTTCTAAGGATAATGCAAAATCATCAAAACACATCAAGAGACGTTTAAAATCTGTCAGGAAAATGAGAAACTCCGGAGTTATTACTGTTTCGTACATACAAACAGACAAAAACCTGGCAGATCCCTTTACGAAGGGTCTATCACGTAATGTGATAGAAAGTGCATCGAGAGAGATGGGTTTGAGACCCATTGATGTGACACCATAGTAGTAACCCAACCTATGTGATCGGAGATCCCGTGAATTAGGACATGGGAAAACAAGCTAGTGGTTCACCGAGGAGAGTACTTCCTTTATACCCTCTCTATGTGAAGATGCACACTTGTACTCTCAAACTGTAAGGTAGGTTGGCGAATTGCCTTAATGTGTTTCTGTTGGCTATGTGTAGCAAAGATGCCGTCCTACAGGGCAGTCTTGAAGGAAACACACCTATATGAGCTCCGACTGTCTAATGTCGCAGTCTGTGAGATTTGGATGATCTCTAGAAAGCTCATGAAGAGACCAGAGAGTACGACGCATATGCTCCGCCCGCGGGGTAGACTTCTGGTAGTCAAGTACTGGTAATGGTCTTTGGGTGAAGTCAGTTCACACAAAACTTGCAATTCAAGGCGTAGTCCATTGTTCAAGTTGTGACCTGATGAAATTTGAGGATCTAGGCAGAAGTTCAACTTCACAGTCTCTGCCGAAAACACTAGTATATTAAACAAGCAACGAGAATGACCTCTCTCCTAATGGCTTTGAGATCTGGTGGGGGGTTGTTGGATAAATGGGCTTGGCCCATATAATATTCAGAATTAATTCCCAATAAATCTCAAAGGCCCATTAGGGCAAGAGGGAGTGGTGCTAAGTGTTTAATCCCACATGGGAAGTGGAAGTGGAGCAACCCCTATATATAAGGGAGGTTGCTCTTCCACTCCTTGAGTGAGAGAGAAGAGAGGAAGAGAGAAGACTGCGGAGTCAGTTCGGATCTGGACTCTCCGGATCATATACGAACCGCCTCCTTGGACTCTATAAATACGGGCGTCCGCGGTACGGCAGAGTAACCCACGATCAGATAGTTCCCACGTTCGTGTTCCTTGCGCCGCCTTCTAGTCTACTCCATCTCGAGCGCCGGCGTGTACCGACGATCGGGAGAGCAGGTCTCCGGAACCTCTCGCCCTTGCGATCCTGCACCGGGAGAGGGCGAATAAGGTTTTTGGGAAGCGCTCCGCGTGACTGCTCGCGTTCTTCACCACGGCTCGTCTACCGAGCAGATCGGGCGCTGCGGCTCAACGTCGTCACCAACGCCTGAAGCGGCTGTTCTCCGCCGGATCTACAGCGGTGCGGTCAACTTCAAATCGGTACGCGTTATTTATCGTCCCGTCTATCTGCTGATCGCTGCTGTTTTTCTCGTGTTTTTCCGGAATTATTCAGTAAATTGTCTCTTATTTTCTAACACCAGTTAGGCTTAAACTTCTCTGCATTTTCGCACTGCTTGTGCGTTGTAATTAATAACATTTCAGTTCCCCTTAATATAAAACACCCTTTGGGTCTTTCGAGAAAAAAACTTCTGATGTGATGTTCCAAAGACTCGTCTATCCGATGGTTTATGCACCAGCAGGGTGTGCGTGCATGCAGTAAACTTCCATGCATCCGCACTTTTTATTCAGTACCAGCCACCCATTCAGTGCTACAGCTACGCATACACAAGGACAAGCTCGCTACCTGTCATGAATGCAGTATATATTTAATTAAGTAAATATTACCACATACACAATTATGTAAACTCTACTAAAAATACATATGCGCAGTCATCCTTCAATTTATTTTTAAGGGATCATGGATCAGAGAGGTATTAATTTCAACCCATGAATATTAATCCTTACGTCTAATAAGCAACCATCACAAATAAACCATTTATATAAGTATTAATTTCTTCTTTAATCTACGTGGCCACTTACAATTAAATTATTCTAACATTATTTTCTCAGAGTAATTAGTGATCTGGCTCAATAATTCTTTCAGTGGACTTTACATAGTACTCTGGAGTTTTTTCTTTTTAAAAAATGGAATTATTTTCTGACTTCCACACACAACCCTGTTTATTATTACAATAATAGTATTCAGGAGTTGGCAGCTGGTGTTTTTTTTTTTTCACTTCTAATTATACGGTTGAACAATTACAGTTACTCATCTTCCTTGTTTGGTTCTTATACTCACAAGGTAATATAGAAGTCCCTTCAAGGAAAGAGATATATTCACTTCTCTTGTATAGTGTGCCCACTCAGGTGCATAAAGTTTTCTACCTTTCGGTTATATGCATTTATCTCTACATGATACAGCTTGTCATGAACATGATAGGTTTTAGAGACATCGGGAAAATTTCATGCTGATCTTATAGAAGACCTGGGTTGAACCCATAGCAGAGCCAAACCACTTCGGGCTTACGCCTGCTCTCGCCTTGTGCCATCTTTTTAGGGCCCATCGACGGACGGTATAGTAGACCTCACTTGCCCGTGGAGCTGCAGCCTGAGCACCAGTTTTGCAGATGGCGCTGACAACGACGACGATGATGATAATTTTCACGCAATATTGCTCAAGCCTAAGGAGAGCTTCAAGAATATCAGAAGCGATTGACCATATGAAAGTGATACACTATTCGAGCCTTTGCACCTCCATAAGCCAAAAGAAGAATTGATTTACCTCATTCTGATGTTGAATCTTTTCGCTCATTTGTGCGGTTTTGGCTCAGAATCGGAAATGATCCAAATTGTCAAACAAGTCCTAATTAGCTCATCATGAACCAGTAAAGTTTAGTTTATGCACCAGCAGGGTGTGCTTGAACTTTCATGCATCCACACTCTTTGTTCAGTACCAACCATCCATTCATTAGTGCTGTACATACAGGACACAAGCTCGCTACATGTCATGAATCCAGTATATATTTAATTAACTAAATATTACCAATTTACACAATCATGTGGACTCTTTACTAGAAATACTATGAAGTCATCCTTCAATCATTTTGAAGGGATAAGAGAGGTATTTAAACCCATGATGCTTAATCCTTACTTTTAAGCAACCATCACAAATAATAAACCACTTATACAAGTATGGATTTCTTCTTTAATTTATGTGACAACTTACAGTTAAATTATTCTAACATATATATGTTCACAAAGTAATTAGCAAGCTGACTCAGTAATTCATTCAATACAATTTACATAGTACTCTGTTTTTTTTTAAAAAATAATGAAAATATTTTCTGACCCCCACACACAACCTAGTTCATTATTACAATAATAGTATTCAGGAGTAGCAGCTGTTATTTGTTTTTTTCTTTCCATTTTTAACTATATCATCCAACAACTACAGTTACTCATCTTCGGAAGTACAGTACCTTGAGTTAGCACGAGCCATACTTGTCTTCCTTGTTTGGTTCTTATCCTCCACAAGGGTCATATAAAAATCTCTTTAAGAAAAGAGATAGATTAACTTCTCTTGTATATTGTGCCAACAAAGGTGCATACAATTTTCTGTGGTTCGGTTTCATGAATTCATCTCTACATGATACATCTTGTCATGAATAGGATAGGTTTTAGAGGCATCAGAAAAAGTCAATGCTGATCTTGTAGAAGATCTGGGTCGATACAATCCCATATCAGGACAACTTTCCCTTGCTGCTCCATGCCGGCTTTCAGCTCCCGCGAGTTTTTTCTAGGTCACATGCTTAACTTGTCCCGATAGCTGCTTGTGATTACTGGTCCTGGTGAAGCAGACCTCCATTGCTGGCAGAGGTGCAACCGGAGCATCAGTCACAGGGCCGGCGGTGACGAGAAGGACGGTGGCAGTTTCCACTTAATATTGCCCAAGTCTAAAGGAAGTTAGAGACTACGATTCAACAATGAAACACCCTTTGATTCGTTCCAGCTCTGTAAGCTAGTTCACATTGTTCCGCTGCTGAGTCATTTCAGAAAAAACACTCCTGTTGGTATGGAAACGACTCATGTTGTCAAAAACGTCCATAATTAGTTTCTTCATGTACAACATTGTGGTTGGGAGCTGGTGGTGGCAAGAATGTTGTTGTGCCACAATTGTTGCTACATCTGTTGTCTTCTTCTCAGATGATTATTCATCTTTTAATTCCCTTTGATCTCTTCGTCCTAGTTTCCAAAATAGTTATACACAATTACTATTAATTATTAAGATGTTGGATTTATAATTTCTTTATTAGTTTAAATTCGGTTGAGAAGGGGAGAAGCAGACTTAAATGAAGTGAATAAAATGTCGGCGCATTTCTCTCGAGTGTGTTATCAGGGATACAAAATTAGCTAGTGTTAATATATGTGATAGATGAGTGCGTGTATATGTATGTATGTATGTATGTATGTATGTATGTATGTATGTATGTATGTATGTATGTATGTATGTATGTATGTAGGCACACGCACATCAAGATATCCCTGCAGCAATCTCACATGTCCAAACACTGTATATGTTAACATTGCAAAGAGGCACTGTACAAATATATGATATTGACAAAGCTAGCTAGCCATGTGGTGGTGAACTTAGCTTTTGTTTATATGGGAAAAGGATGATCTTGTTCTCATAAAATGCCCGAGTCAGGCTCTGTTTGGCATAGCTTCTGCTGCACCTTCTTCATAAAAATAAGCCGAGGGTGGGCCAAACAGAAAGCTTCTATAACAGCTTATTCGTTCAGCTGCTTCTCAGAATGAACTAAAAGCAGGATATAAGTAGAAGTTGCTTTCCACCAGCTTTTCAAACAAGCTACTTTTGTTACAAGTTCTAGCTGTGCCAAACATGATCTAAAACGACTGGCTCTGCAATATTAGTTGGATCAAGATCAATAGTACCGGTGCGACATGCATGAGTCTTTTACGGCTTCTACCTAACAACTCATCAAACAATACTATCAAAGTGTAGCAATGACACTTCACCCAATACTATTAAAACGTAGCCCACCAAGGTTCATATTCGGATGGGGCGTGTAAGATCACAAACAAGATGATGCCACAGGAGTTTTTATGTGGTTCGGGCCGCCTGAGCTTAATACCCTACTCCACGGGTGGTTGTTGATTAAGTATGTGTGTCTGTGGCGAGTGTCTGTTTTTGCTTGTATGCGTGTGAGTTTATTCCTCTTCTACCATGCGGTGCAACCCTTTTATATTCTAAGGGCTGGTCGTTACAGTATATGTCTGGCCCGACAGGTGGCCCCGGCTGCAATTAACCACCTATACACGATCTACATGCATAATTTGTGATTAACAGTGTGATAACACGCCTTAATGGCGGCGTTACCTATCTTGATGGTCCTCTGATTGTGTGTCATTAATACTAAATTAATGACACATTAATTAGGTCTTGTAACAACAGTTTAATAGCCTCTTGAATGTCTGTGCCATTGGAAATCCTTTAGTCATTGCAAGCTTAGGTTCGGAGGTCCAACACATGGCAGCTACGGAGCTTCCCTCTGTGGGGAGGTAGGTCCGGAGCCACTTGACGCGTGGTGGCATCAGAGCTTCTCTGTATTGGTGGTTAGGTCCAGGGTTGCTGCACACGTGGTAGTACTACTGGAGTTTCCCTGTGAAGGGTGGTAGGTCTGGTCCCGTAAGATACGTGGTAGCACTGGAGCTACCCAAATGAGAGATGCGGGCTCAGTGCTATCAGACGTCTGTTGCCTATGGAAGTCTTCAACTCGTACATAGGAACTCTTTGTTTTTAAGTGCGGTATCAGGGGGTACCTGGTATCCAGGGTACCGATAGTGGCCCATGGGCCCACCTCTGTGAGAAACCCTTTGGGTGAAGTTATACTACTAGAGGTGGGGCCATCTTCGATTCCTGCGCTTCGACTTCAAAGTATTTTTCCTGGCGGTTGTAGCGACGACAAAGAGTTATGCCATCGCCACGTGGCCCTTTTTGACATGACGCGTGAGATCCTTGCGTGCAGATCTCACGCAATTGAAGGTCACCGATTCATAATACGAAATTCGTATCAGTTCCCAGCATAATCTTTGTAGCCCTATCAGGTGGCCGCCCCGGGCTTCCAACTCCTGATCATGACAACGGATTGCCTGGTGTAACTTTTTAAGCAAAGTGGACCCGTGCCCCCTTGTCATTGACGAGGTCAATTGCGATTCGGGTCCGGAGGTAGTTTCCATCAAAGCGTTGTGGAGGCTTACTAAAGGGGGAAGTTCGCAGAAGGAGATAACTCTTTACGCCTTCATATGACATTGCGCTTAGAGCTCTCTGCCCTTGCAACCTTTCTTCCTCCTCTACTCCACTTTTCGGTGATGGAGTTGGGACTTCCTCGGTGCTGGATTAAGAACGATGAAGACTTGTCAAAGGTCCGCACCTACATGGGATGGTCAAGCGACTCCTTCAACAACCTGATTCGCGTTAGCAAGTTCCCCTTCAAGAAGGATAACCCTGGCGAGATCGTCTACTTCCTGTCGTATGCCATGGTGGGGCTCATCCCACCATTCTCAAGCTTAATGCTGATGTTGTTGGACTTCTACGGCCTGCAGCTTCATGACCTCGGCCCCCACTCCTTCTTGCTAGTGGAGACTTTCGTCCACTTTTGTGAGATGTGGATGGGTGTGCCACCCTGCATCGAACTCTTTCGAACCTTATTCATGGTCCACGTGACTGGGAGGAGCAACAAGTACCTTGGCTTCTACTACTTCGTGAAGCGCAAGAACTCGCCGCTCAAGTACCTAAAGACCTTCCCTTCCGGGAAGTGGGACAGCTAGAAGAAAGACTGGGTGGCCAGCACGGTGGACCGCCATGATATGCTGGAGCTGCCTGACAGCCTTCCGGCCATCGACACCGATGCTTGGGAGGTGGCTCCGACGCTATCAGAGGAGTACAACCCGATCTTGACAGAGATCCGAGAGTGCATCGAAGGAGGAGTGACTCCTCTGGTGGTCATCGTCAACTTCCTAACTAACCGATGGGCTCTGCTAAAGACGAGGGAGTGGCCTTCCTGAGCATTCGGTGGGGAGCACGATCACAACCGGATTGAGACGGATTGCTAGCTCTGGCAAGTCAACTCCCGCCCCGAGTCCAGCTGGTGGCTCTGGGTCCGGAGTGCAACCTCCAACGACAGAGGTCCCAGAGGTGGCAACACCTGTGCCGCCTCAACTCAAGGTTTGGGTCCTAGAGCATCCGCCACACCAGCGATGGCGGGCTCTAGCTCCCAGCGCTTGAAGAAGAGGATCCGTGCTGATTGGAGCAGCAATACTCCTAGGTAAGGTTTTGTTTCTTGCTTTGTCTTGAATTCTCTATTTTTTGTTTCCAGAATGTTGAGAACAAGCACAGTGGCTTCGGTGCCTACTGCGGCTCCAGAGGCTACATCGGTTGAAGCTCTTGAACCGGCTCCTGCCTCTCCTCCAATGGAAGTGGCAGATGACACGACAGCTCCGGTGCCAGCTATCATGGAGACAAGTCCAGAGCCGGCAATCGAAGCTCCCGTGGTAGCACCAGACCATGTGGCAGAAGAGTTCGTTGAAGCTCCGACAGTTCTGGAGCCTACTGTAGAAGCTTTGGCATCGGTGCCGGAAGTGGGTGAAGCTCCGACCAATGTTTTAGTGTCAGCTCTGGAAGAAGCAGCTACGAAGGTGGTTATGTCTGAGCCGACGCAACCCGAAGATCCGGCTGTGGATCCTTCATATTATAAGCCAATGATTGAAGATCCGGCTAAGGGACTCTCTTCATCAGCCCCGAAGGTCGAAGCTCCTGCGGGAGAACCTTCTTCTGTCGCGATGAATATTGATGAGCTCCCGGAGGTCGTCCCCGGTGATGTGGAGCTGTTGGATAACATGCTCGCGTCGTGGGATCCGATAGTGTTTCGGAAGACCCGCTGGAGCCCGCTGAGGCACTTCAGGAGGGCCGGAGCCGATCCCCCTGGCGTTGTATATCAACAATGCTTGCTCAAGTCTCTGCCAGGTCCAACTCGCCTTCGACTACGAAAGCAAGACTCTTGAATATGAGCGCAACACTATAAGACGTTGGCGCAATAGACTTCATTTTGAGACAAAGCTGATGCAGTCTCGACTGGCTGACCAGAAGGAGTGGGTGGCTAAGGAGAAGGCCCGACTAGCGCGGTTGGACCGCACTCAATGAAAGAGAGGCCATGATTAAGGCCCTCGATGATAAGACCAGGGAGATATTTGAGCATGCTAAAGAGGTCAATGAGGCGGCCGACGACCGTTCAGACAGCCTCAATGAGCTAAATGAGCATCTACTAAAGTGCTGAGAAGCCTTCGATCAAGAGGAGTATAAGCTCCTAGAGAAAAAGGAAGACCTCGAGAAGAGGGGGGAGAAGCTCGCCCAGAGGCTGTTGCTAGGAGAGCGGAGCTTGGCTGATCGCGCTGCACTGTTTGATAAGCGGTGCGATCAAGAGAAGGAGCAAATATGGCAGCTGGGGGTAAACGTCTCTAAAAGAGAGACTGATATCTCCACCAAGGAGGATAAGGTGAAGGCGAAGGAGAAGGACTTGGCAGAGTGGAGGAACCGTATCCACCACCGGGAGAAAGAGCTCAGCGACCAAGAAAGGCGAATGGCTGAAAGTATTCAACAACACACTAAGGAAGTCGAGCGCTTCTCCAAGGAAGGTTCTGCGGAACTTTCGAATGCCAGGAAGTCACTGGAGGAACTAAGGAGCTTGAGGGAAACTGAGTCCCAGCAAGTTTGGGATTTATTAGGGCATGCCAATGAAGCTCTGGTGCCGTTCGATTTCAGCCTGGTATGCCCGGCTGACCTGAAGCCGGAGATATACAAGGCTCTGGTGGCATTAACCTCTGCTGGCAAGAAGGTTGAAGCCGTGGGTGACGTGGTCATCGACGAACTGGAGATGGAAGGAAGGACCATGGCCAGGAATGTTGCCGAATATGTGTTGGCATGTTTCAAAAGCCGGGACCCCCAGATGTCCTTAGCTCCGGTGTTCGAAGGACCCATTGTCGATGAAGAATAAGCCGCCAGGGCCAGCGTTCAAGAAGCTGCCCAAACTGTTGCCTCATTTTCCCATAGGAACTCCAGTAGTTAGGGCTTTTCCTTTTTTTTCCCTTCATCTTGGAATCCTCATTTTTAATGAATGAAAACCTAAAATCCTTCCGAATTTCATTATTTGTGTCTTCAATGCATTGCCTTTTATATTGTTTCCCCCTGGTAGATGTGTTTAATGAATTGAAGTCATCTACCATGAGAATTTAGACAATGTCTTGAAAACTCGATAGATCCAAATTCGTAGCCAGTATAATAGCTCCGAGTTCTAAGTCTTGCCTCTCATATCTGCAATGATCCTTTGTTACGTCGACGGCGGGCCTCCTGGGAGATGTCGGAGCTTGGTAGCTTCGACGACACCCACTATCAACGCATAGAACGTCGACAGCGGCCCCCCTGGGGGTTTTTGGATCTTAGTAGGTTCGACGGCACCCGATATTAACGCATAAAGCATCAACGACGGGCCCCTTGGGAGATGTTGGAGCTTGGTAGCTTCGACAACGCCCACTATCAATGCGTAGAACATCGACAGCGGGCCCCCTAAGGGTTATCGGAGCTTGGTAGCTTCGACAGCGCCCACTGTCAACATGTAAAACGTTGACGGCGGGTTCCTTGGGGGTTGTCAGAGCTTAGTAGCTTCGACAGCGCCCATTGTCAATGCATAGAACGTCGACGGCGGGCCCCCTAGGGGTTGTTAGAGCTTAATAGCTTCAATGGCGTCCACTATCAACGTGTAGAATGTCGATGGCGGGCCCCCTAGGGGTTGTAGGAGCTTGTGCTCCGATAGCATCCACCATCACCGAGCAGATTGCCATCGAATATTTATTTTTCCAGCGCATAAAAAACAAGAAAAATAGTAAAATTCCTCCTCTTGTCTATAACTTATTTGTGACATACTATCCTTCTCTGAATTTTAGATATTGAGGAATTTAACATGACGACATAAGTGTATTGATTGAATCTCTTTAGGTTCAAATGCCTCCCGGACCCGCCTTACTGGGACCTACCAGAATATAGGTAGAGTGACGTACTTAGGGTGCCTGACCAGTCTAAGTCGATAGCACACTCTGGACCTATCATTGGCTTTGGTTTTCAGGCGAGTAGACCATACAACAATGCTTAAACTCAAAATAAGATTACCAATACATCTTATGGGTCACATAAATACCCTAGACCACATTTCAAAGGGACTACACAACATTGTTATAGACAAGAAGGTTAAAAAGGGATGAGCTTGTACGAATAGAATGCACGTAGAGTCTGTTGGTATAAAATGTTTCTCATTAAGGTCTGAATTATAGGTGAAGACAAGGACACACATAAAGTACAATGACCAAGTTAAGTGTGCTATTCGTCTTGATCTATCCCAGGGAGGGTAAAGACACACCTAAAGTACAGGACCAAGTTAAGTGCACTAGGACCCTTCCCTACTCTGTCCATGGACTACAAAAGACGCAATTCATACAAACAGACTCACCTCCGTGTAGCTAAGCGTAAAACTTATGGAGGTGCTCGATGTTCTATGGATTGGAAAGCGGAGTCCCATCCTCTATCGCCAAGCGAACACATCCAGGACGGGATACTTTAATAACTCAGAAGGGACCTTCCCAACTTGGGGATAGTTTGTTCATCCCTTCAAAGGTAATTATTCTCCGCAACACCAGATCACCTTCTTCAAGCTGCTGGTTGTGTATGAACCTTTGTTGATAGCGACAGAGCGCCTAGCAGTATCGTATGTTCTAAACAGCCGATTGGCACCTTGCCTCATCTATGAGGTCTAGGTCTTCAGGCCGGAGCTTGTCGTGCCTGGCTTCGTCAAAGGTTCGGACCCGAAGAGAACCCATGATGATCTCCGGAGGAAGGACTTTTTCAGCTCCGTACACCAAGAAGAAAGGTGTCTCTCCAGTTGCCCGACTAGGTGTTGTCCTGCTTGCCCACAATGCAGACGGAAGCTCCTCTATCCAGTTGGCACCATGTTTCTTCAAACGCTTATATCTGCACGTCTTGAGTCCCTTGAGTATTTCTACATTAGCTCTCTCAACTTGACCATTGCTTGCCAGGTGAGCTACTGATGCGTAGATAACTTGTATGTCGAGATCTTCGCAGTACTCATGGAATGCTGCACTTGTCAATTGGGTTCCGTTGTCAGTAATGACTCTGTTTGGAACTCTAAATCTGCAGACTATGGACTTCAAGAACTTGATAGATGATTCTTTGTTGATTGTGACAATTGGAGTAGCTTCCAGCCACTTGGTGAACTTGTCAATGGCGACGTACATGAACCTGTAACCTTCGACGACTTTTGAGAAAGGTCCCAAAATGTCCATCCCCCAAACAGCAAAAGGCCACGTGGGAGGTATCATTTGCAATGACTGAGCTAGTGTGTGAATCTGCTTCGCGTGGAACTAGCATGATTCACACTTCTTTACCAACTCAACTGCATCTTGGAGTGTTGTAGGCCAGTAAAAGCCATGCCGGAAGGCTTTACCGACTAACGTGAGAGAAGACGCGTGGTTCCTGCACTCGCCTCCATGGATTTCTGCAAGTAGCTCGCGACCTTCTTCCCAAGAAATGAACCACATTAGAACGTCGTTGGCACCACGCCAGTAGATATCCCCTTCTACCAATGTGTATCTTTTAGGCAATCTGACAATTCCATCAGCGGAAGCACCATCTTCAGGAAGGATATTGTCTTTCAAGTAGCCCTGGATCTCCAAGATCCATACATTGGAGCTAACTTGAGCTTCTAGATCATGTGCGCTGGGTTGCTCGAAGCTTCCTACAGCGCCTATGATCCTTGGTGGGTGCCATGGTAACAGGGCTATCGGGACCGCCAGCTTCGAGGTGCTGGTCTCACCCCCATCACTTAGTTCGATGGGCTGAGCAGCAGGTCCTGACAATCTTCTAAAAAAAAACCCTGGCTGGAGCTTGATCTCTTGTTGAAGCCTTCGTCGAGAGATCATCAGCCTCAACGTTGTTGATACGCTGGACATGACAGAGATCCAGGACATGGAAGTCCTTCCGCAACTTCTGGACTTCAAGTAAATAAGCAGCGAGTTGGGGGTTGTTGTAACTGCATTCACCTTTGAATTGCTTGACGATGAGTTGTGAGTCACCCTTCACCAATAGCTGCCTGATGCCATATGATAGCGCCAACTTGAGTCCATAGATGAGAGCTTCATACTCTGCCATGTTGTTGGTTGTCTTGAAGTCAAGGTGTACCATGTACTTGACCTTCTCTCCGGTCGGAGCGAGGAGAAGGATTATAGCTCTGGCCCCCTGCTTCTGCACGGAGCCGTCGAAGTAGAGTTTCCAGTGAGGTTCAGTGAAGACCGGGACCTTAGGTTCCGGCTTCTGATCACTATTTCCCCCTGGAGCTAATGAATGAGTCCATTCCGCCACGAAGGCAGCTAGTACCTGACTCTTAATAGCATGTCAAGGCAGGAATTCAAGGACAAATTTTGCCAGCTGCACAACCCACTTGGCAATATTTCTAGTAGAATTTGGATTATGTAATATGGCACGTTGTGGAAAAGGTTGTTACCACTGATATCTTGTGGGCGTAGAAGTAGTGACGTAGTTTTCTTGAGGCTATAAGGACTACATATAGCAGCTTATGCACCTTAATGTAGCGAGTGTTGGTGTCGTGGAGCGCTTCAGTGATGAAGTACACTGGCCGCTGGACGGTCCAGACCCTCCCGGAGGGGCCCAAAGCTTCTTCCACATTAACCCAGACCCTCCCAGAGGGGTCCAAATCTTCTTCTTAAGCAACTCGGACCCTCTTGAAGGGGTCCGAAATTTTTTCTTCATTATCCCGGACCTCCTTGGAGGGGTCCAGGCCATCATCTTGAACTACGAGAACTGCCATGATTGAGGGAGGTTGATCCTTAGGCCTCTTGCCTTTAGGATCCGTGCATGGGGGCTGGGACCCAGACTCCTCTTCAGGTAGCTCCGGACCCTACCAAAGTGGTCTAGGCTCCTGAGCTGAAGTTGGCTCTGGTCTCTACGCGACCTGGACCATGCTGACAACCTCCGTAGTTGCCGAAATGTAAAGCAGAAGAGGCTCACTAGGCTCCAGAGCTACCAGGACTGGTAGTGTGGTGAGGAGTTGCTTGAGCTTTGGGAACGCCTTCCCTGCTTCTTCGGATCAATGAAATGGCCCGAACTTCCTTAGTAATTTGAAAAAGGGAAGTGCCCGTTCCGCCAGTCTTGAAATGAACCGGCTGAGTGCAGCGAGACATCCAATTTGCTTCTGGATGTCCTTGACGCGGGTTGGGGGCCGCATCTCTTCGATGGCTTTGATTTTTGCTGGATTTGCCTCAATTCCTCAGTGTGTCAACAAGAAACCAAGGAACTTTCTGGAATTAACCCCGAAGACGCACTTGTCAGGGTTGAGCTTCATCCGCGTCAAGCGCAGCTTGTCGAAGATAGCTTGCAGATTATCAAGGAGTGACTCCTTGTTCTTCACCTTGACAATAATGTTATCGACGTAGACCTCCACCAAGTGCCTAATAAGCTCTCCAAATGTTTTGTGCATAGGTCACACAAAAGTTGAAGCAACATTTTTGAGACCGAAAGGCATGGCAGTATAACTATATAACCCATCTACTGTAATGAAGGCAATGTGCTCTTCATCTTCCCTAGATATTTGAATCTGATGATATCCAGAATAGGCGTCTAGGAAACATAGTAACTCACACTCGGAGGTAGAATCCACTATCTTATCTATTCTAGGAAGTGGAAATGAGTCTTTTGGGCATGCCTTATTCAAGGTGGTGTAGTCGATGCACATCTGAAGCTTCCCACTAGCCTTTGGTACAATGATTGGGTTTGCCAGCCACCGTGGATGGTGAACCTCTTATATAAAACTTGCATCGAGCAGCTTCTTGATTTCTTGTATGATGAAGTTTTGCCGCTCAACTGATTGCTTCCGGGGCTTCTGATGTACTGTCCGTGCATCGGGGTATATCTTCAGGCTGTGCTCGACCACCTCCCTAAGGATCCCAGACATCTATGACGGTTGCCATGCAAACACGTCAACGTTCGCCTGGAGGAAAGTGACGAGCGCGAGTTCCTATTTGTCATCCAGACCTCCCGACATACGAGTGGTCTGGGTAGAATCAGAACCAATTTGGACAATTTTGATGGGGATGTCAGAGTCGCTGCTTGGTTGCACATGAGGTGCATAAGTTGAGACATGCTGACGTGAGCTCGAGGGTGGTTGAGCTGGTCGCTCCTGCGGTGTTGTGAGTGCATGAAGTTCCTCCAGTGCAGTGACCCCAGCAGTGCGATCCACGTGGATCCGAAGGACGCCTGAAGGAGTTGGCATCTTCAAGACCAGGTAGCCGTAATGAGCTATGACCATGAACCTATACAAGACTGGTCTGCCTAGGATGGCATTGAAGCGAAGGCTGATGTGTGCGACATCAAACACCAGCTTCTCAGACCTATAGTTATCCCTGGTCTCGAATGTCACTGGAAGTGTAATAGATCCGAGAGGAGTGATGGCTCTCGGACCTACTCCGAAGAAAGGATGTGAGGGCCTAAGTTTGATAGCCTAAGCTGGAGCTTCGTGAAAGCCGCAAAGCTGAGAAGGTTGAGTGCCACTCCTCCGTCCACCAATACATGATAGAGTTGGATGTTGTTGATGGTAGGAGATACCATCAGAGGCAACTGACCAGCTCCGATCATGTTCTTCGAACAATTCGAAGCATCAAAGGTGATGTCAGTATCCATCTACTTCTGATGAGTTTCTGCCTTGGTGGTGGGAGCTGCGGCGGCCATCTCCCGACACATAGTATTGAGGATAAGCCGGGAGGTAATATCCAAGGACCCTCCATGTATCATACTGAGAGTCTTCCAACGCTTATTGTTGGAGATGTCGGAGTCGTCATCCACCATGTTGTAGGCGGCCTTCAAGGATTTCTTGGCATCCTAGAAGCCAAGCTCAGCCAACCTCATGTTCTTGCGTATCTTTTTCGACTTTCTGTTTCCCTCCAGTTGGCGATATGGGGCTTCTTCTTGGCGCTTGTTGCTGCGTTCAACAAGTCGCTGGACCTCGCGACTGTCTTCAAGGTTGTGGGTGTCCGATTTGTGGATCGAACACCACACACTATAATAATCAGGCAAACAAGTGTCGGCTAAAGTAAAATCGTCGAGGACGTCGACTTTAAGTGGACTAAAATCGTCGGTCCCCAAGAACTGACATCATTAAACTTAAAATCGTCGGTCGGCCGACGACCTTACCTACGACTGTCGGTTCCTCACGCTAGGCCGACATCCATAATTATGGTCTTCGGTGCAGGCCAAGAGGCCAACGGCCATAACGTGGGCTCGGTTGGCTCTGATTTTGAATCCACCGCCCAAATATTATAGTCGTCGGCCACGTCACAGGATCGACAGTCTTAACTTAAGGCGTCGGCCTGGCCGACGGCCTTATGGTGGGACACGCCCGAACGGTTTAATGCATCGGCTCCGCGGCGGACGACGTCCATACCTTTCTTTCCAAGTCAGCTTAACTCCTCCTCGCGCGTGTAAACCCTATCCCATACTGCACTTTGCCGCACCGCGCGCCGCTGCTCTCGCCCCGTGCTGTCGCTCCCCACGGCGCCACACCCCGTGTCGCCGCGCCAGCCTGCTCCACGTCCCACGCCGTCGCGCCCGCCTGCTACGCGCCCCACGCCGCCGCGCACGCCTGCTACACGCCCCGTGCGTTGCTGCGCCCCGCACCCGCCTACTGCGCGCGCCGCCCGCCCCTCCGTGCCGCTCCCCGATGCCGCTGACACTCCCCCATGCACCTCCTCGCCGCGCCCCTGCACCGCCGACGCTCCCCCATGCCCCTCGCTCCTTCAATACAAGGTTTATATCTAAACTTGTAAATTGCAATGTATTGTGTTTTAAATTGTAAATTTGATTAGTCTCTACGCATTGCTATATCATTACTTATGCAATTTTATATTTTATTTTATCCATATATTTGTATGTTAACTTGCTTTTCATATATGTTAGTTATTAGAGTTTAATTATGTTTATTTGAATTTTTTATTGTTTATATACTATATGTATATACAATGTTATCAAATCTATGCCACTAGGATCGACTAGGTGATTAGTCATCGACTAGGGCGATTAGTCGACCGTAGTCGACCCCTAGTCAACCTCGTAGTCGTCCAATGTATTTTAGAGAAAAGTTTTACTTGACACTAAGGAAACAGAGCCAGAAGTACCATCATCCCCGCGTTGAGGAAGGAGAAGGCAGATGGGACAGGGAAGAACGACACAATACTAGCGTTGAGGAAGGAGGAGGCAGAGGGGACAGGAGAGAACGGCACAGGGAGGCGGACATGAGAAGGACAGCAGCGCACGGTGGAGGAGCGGCGACGCCACACCTGGAAATAAACACCATGGTGCCAGGCGGCAGCGGGCGGCACGACGAGCGGCACAACAAGACCCATTTAGTAGGAAGTTAAAGCAGGCTTCATAAGGCATCGCCTAGTCACTGCCTAGGCGTCCAGGTGCTCTGGCCCTGACATCTTGTGCAGTCGCATGGCCGCTGTTGTTTAGGTCGCCGGCGCTGCCTGCCCCTTTTTACTTTAAGAACTGCACCGGATAGGGAGGTATAGTGTTAAATAGACGGTATTATGCTGTCGAAATTTTAGGACCTATCCTGACAATAGATGTAGGGTCGTGACATTAAACAAACTATAAAGTAACAGCAAGACGCGTTTAGTAAAAAATTAAAGCAGGCGTTCAAAGGCTCCGACCCTACGTCATGCGCAGTTGCGTGGCCGCCGTTGTTTAGGCTGTCGGCGCTGCCTGCCCCTTTTTACTTTAAGAACTGCACCAGATAGGGAGTGTAGTGTTAAATAGAAGGCGTTATGCTGTCAAAATTTTAGAACCTATCCTGGAAAATAGATGTAGGGTCGTGACATTAAAGAAACTATGAAGTAACGGCAAGACCCATTTAGTATGAAGTTAAAGCAGGCGTTCAGGGGCTCCGGCCCTGCGTCATGTGCAGTCGCGTGGCTGCCGTTGTTTAGGCCGTCGGCCCTGCCTGCCCCTTTTTACTTTAAGAGCTGCACCGGATAGGTGGGTGTAGTGTTAAATAGGCGGCGTTATGCTATCAAAATTTTAGTACCTATCCTGGAGAATAGACGTAGGGTCATGACATTAAACAAACTATGAAGTAAACATATATGTTTATTAACATATATTTATTTGATGCAGTTTTAAAATGGGTGGCGATCGTAAGGCGATGTATTATGGATGGAGTTCAACTAGTGCGCACACTAATGAATAGGGTCATGTCGCAAATGCTTTTCTGAGCCATGCATTTGCTAGTGATGCTCATGTTGCGAAGTGTCCGTGTATCAAGTGTCGAAGTCGTCAGCGTCTGGATAAGTCTGAAGTGGAGTTGCATCTTTGCAAGCATGGATTTATGCCCGACTATCTGGTGTGGCGCAAGCATGGAGAGATAGAGCATGATGATGAGTCGGACGGTAATGATAATGAAGATCGGATGGATGAGATGATAGCGGACATTGGTAAAGAGTACGAAGATCGGTGACAACCGAAGGAGGTGAAGGAGTTTTATGAGCGTCTTGCCACTGCAGATCGAAAAGTGTATGAGGGTGCCAATATGACCATTTTGCAGGCGGTCACACGACTTATGGTGATGAAGTCCAAGTTCAATTTCGCGAACAATTGCTACAATGCTATCATTAAGCTAATCAGTGATCTCCTTCCGTCAGGTCATCAGATGCCGCCAGATCTATATCAATCTAAGAAAATTTTGGCTGGTCTGGGCATGAATTATGAGAAGATTGATGCGTGCGAGAATAATTGCATGCTGTTTTGGAAGGAACACATGGACGATACTCATTGTGTGCATTGTAAGAAATCTAGATATGTGGACGTGATGAATGATGATGGAGAACGAATAACTACAAAAGTACCGATCAAACAACTTCGGTACATGCCAATCACGTCAAGGCTTAAACGATTGTTTCTGTCTCAAGAAACAGCGAAGCACTTGAGATGACATTTTGAAGGGATACATGAGAATGATGACAAAGATGTTATGGCGCATCTTTTGGATGCCGCAGCTTGGCAAGCTTTATACCGTTTTGACCTGGAGTTTGCAAGAGATCCGAGAAATGTTCGTCTTGGGTTGTCAACAGATGGTTTCACTCCATTCAGCACTAGTAACAGTCCATACTCTTGTTGTCCTATTTTTATCATGCCCTACAATCTTCCTCCCAACATGTGCATGAAAGAAGGATACATATTACTTGCGGCAATCATTCCTGGTCCTAAACATACAACCAAGAAAATCAATGTGTTTATGCAATCGTTGATTGCAGAGTTGAAAGAGTTGTGGCAAGGTGCAAAAGCATATGACAGTCATATGAAATATGAATTTGACTTACGTGCCGCGTATCTATGGTCAATTTATGATTTGTTGACATATGGCATTTGGTCTGGTTGGTGTGTCCACGGACAATTTTGTTGTCCCATATGTATGAGTGACACTGATGCCATAAGGCTGAAATATGGTAAAAAAGTCAGCTTTTTTTATTTTCATCGACGATTCCTTCCATCAAATCATCCTTTCAGGAGAGATACACAATCATTCTGGAAAGGCCTAAGAGTTACAAAAAGAGCACCTCATCGATTGACAAGCGAGCAAAAGATGGCATGGCATGCAAAGTTAAAACAATCCGAAGAAGATGGTTTTGAAGGGTATGGTACAGAACACAAATGGACTCATATTTCTTTTCTTTGGGAGCTACCATACGCAAAGGTGCGGCTTCTACTGCACAATATTGATTTGATGCACCAGGAGCGTAATATCTCTAAAAGCATCATAAGCATGTGTTTTGATTTTACCGGTCAAACCAAAGATAACTTGAATGCAAGAAAAGATTTAGCTGATCTTTGTGATTGTCCTGGGTTTGAGATTAGAACAAATGTAAGTGGAAATGAAATTTGACCACGAGCTCCTTACTGTGTCAAGCCAGAAGAAAGAAAGCAAATACTTAGTTGGTTGAATACATTGAAGTTTCCATACCGCTATGCAGTTAACATAAAACGATGTGTTAATCTCACTAGTAAACTGAATGGGCTGAAGAGTCATGATAACCATATTATGATGGAAAAACTTTTACCAGTAATGTTTCGTGGATACTTCAAACCTGACTCGTGGAAGATATTAGCTGAACTTAGCTATTTTTATAGACAGATATTTGCTAAGGAAGTATCAAAGAAGATAATGTGGTAGTGGGAGAAAGAAATCATCGTGCTTGTACGTAAGATGGAAAAAGTATTTCCGCCTGTATTTATGAATGTTATGCAACATTTACTGGTGCATTTTCCTTATGAAGCGTTAGTAGCAGGACATGCACAGTTGAGGTGAATGTATAGTCAAGAAAGAGAACTGAAAAAATTTAGAGCTACAGTGCGCAAAAAGGCAAGAGTTGGGGGTGTATTGCAGAAGCATTTGCAGCTAAAGAGATTACAAACTTCTCTAGCAAATATTTTGCACGTGCCAACAATTTGAATGCATCTACAACACAATATCATGATGCTGAAGAGCAGCCTATGACTGAGCTTAGAATTTTTCATTGGAAGGGTAAAGGTGTTGGGGTTGCCAATTCTCATTATATTTCAGAGCAAGAGAGAAACTACACCATGCTTTACATGTTTTTTGACATGGAAGAAGTGTTACCATTTTTTGAAATGTTTGACAATCTGTATTGGACATCTTCTCGAAGGCCGATGCAAAGTAAATTGGATAATCTACATCAGCATGGCGTAAAAGGTGGCAAAAACTTTGTGAACTGGTTCCGTGAACATGTAAGATGCTAACTTCTCCGATATCCTTTGTTCTTCAATCATAGTTTATATATTTATTATAAGATGCTAACTTTGTATATTGTTGTACATCTAGTCAATGAAAGATGTCAACATCTCCGATGATTTGCGACAGATCACGAAGGTCAGTTGAAATCTAGAGACTTTAGCTGATACGATATCAATGTATCATTTTTGAACGACAAGTTTAGAAGCAAACCGCCCACTTGCAGCCACATAAAATAGTGGATTGTGTATAACGGCTGCAGAGCGTAGTGGAGAAGTGAAGGAATACTATGGTGTTCTTCAAAAAATAATTGAGTACACATTTGGCGGCACGAGATAAGAAAGTATTAGGCCCGATCTTTTGAAAGGTAATGAATAAGTCGATTGATAGAGATCTCGACGTTGATGATCCAAGGCTCTCGAGTAGAACACAAAAAACCCCTGCAATCACTACACCACCACTCCATTGGTTATCAATCATGTTGCAAACTGTTGACCTCGCCAGGAAGTCTAATCCCTGCAAGTGTAACCAAGAACACAAGCAAGAACAAGGTAGAAGCAATCTGAATTGCTAAGTTGGGGTCTCACAAACTGATGAACGGCGAAACTGTGTATAACAGATTAATCTAAGCAAAACCCAATTGTTCATGGTGGCTACTATGGAGTATATATAGGTGGGAGGACGTCCAAGGGGGTGTTGGGGTCGTGACCTAACCCAAACACACCAAAATAATGGACTTAGACTTGATACAAGGCCCAATGGCCCAATACGGTGGCGCAGCACCGTGACAGATTCTGAACTCGATTTTGTTTCAACGATTCCCTTGGACTCGAAAGGAATTTTGACATGATACCAGAACCATTGGAAAGGTTATCCTCTCCCATTTCTGTGCATATGTAGAACGTCTAAAACAGAGTTCGTATGCGTCCTGAGCGTCCGTTTTAGTGCGTACTGCTCTTGGACTCCGAGTTGGACACGATTTTGAGTTGGGGTCGGTTTCCATCTTCTTTGAACGTATCCTCTGGTCCTCCACGCCCCTAAACTTCCTCCAATTACTCCTTGAATCACTCCATGTATCCTAATCACAATTAAATTATTAGGTAACAATCTATTCTCAAAAATATATAAGGAAACATATAAGAACGAGCTCACCTCTGAAATTAATTGTTGTGTGCGAATTCTATTGATTGCATCTTGTATGTTCAATAGAGTGTTGTGTATATTCATAGGACTGATGTCCTCATCATCCTCCCCTTCTTGAATTGGAGTTGTCCTCGACTCAAGTTCATCTTCTCTCATGTGTGGGTCCATATGTGCAACACCATCAAATCCTCTTATGTGAATCAAAGGCGGAGGCCAAGGTGGTGGACGATATAGTGCACCATCTCAATGTTCTCCATTAAATAATCATGACCATTCACTTGAGCCAAGATCCCAAACAAATAAACATTGTGCCATGTTTATTTGTGCAATGATAATGTGTCTGATCTCATCATTCTCCCCTTCTTTATGACAAGCCGTCCTCGGCTTACTCGTATGTCCAGCAAAGAGGCTTGCTTTGGGGATAAAATGAGCGCTGTCCATATTGCACAACCGCAGCAAATAATGCTCCTCTATTATATGTTGTCCCCGCTGCAAGAAAAATACTAGAAAATATTGACAAAGAATTATTAGTGTTAGTGCATCCATTCATTTCACCATGTTGTTGCAGCACAAAATGGGATTTATCATTTGAGCAGATGTAAACTTTATGCACCATAAATTCACCACTATCTTCATAGTTGCCTATAGCATGAAAAATATTTTTACTTAACAAAGGCAATTCAGATTGGGAAAATATTCTCCTCTCTACAATATCTAGATCACAAAGAGTGTCAAATTCAATATAATCCAGAGTATTTAGAGAAGACAACAATTTCAGCTCATCATTTTCATCAGTAGCGGTGATCAAGTTATGAATTTCAGCACAAGTAGGTGAATCCAAAACACAATCATCTAGTACATTAACTTGTTTTCGCATAGGTATAATAGAGTTATCAACACACAACTCTTTCTTAGCGCAACGATCAGCAAGAAAATCAACATGTGACAATGGTGTATAAATAAACGATTCTAATAGTTGCTCCTCGAAAGTAGCATGATTGGTGGAAAAATTTAGAACATCCAAAAACTTTTCACCGTCTGTATTTGTAGAATGTTTCGCCTTACCATTTGCAGCAGTGATTTCGAGTGCATTATGAGTTGATCCATCTAAAATTTCATAAGTGTTGTTGAAAGCCTCGTTCTCTTTTGCATCATCTATATTATTTTCTATATTGTCCTGCAAAACGTTAGACACAAAAGGAGGTACAACAAGAAATTTCTCCTCAAATTGATGCACTTCATCTTTGCAATTAGATGCATTCATAAAAGTTTCTCGCATACAAATTTTCATATCCTTCCATGTTCGAGGTTTTTCTAAATCATTTAAAATTTTCCACCAAGTTAATGCACAACCTACTAATGCATTTGCAACATTTATAATCTTTCTCCTCTCACACATATGATATTGTCCAAAAATTTTATCCAACTCTATTTCCCAAGCAATATATTCATCGTAACCAAAACCATCATAAGAAGGAAGAGATGAGAGAATGTAATTACTTTCTGTGCAAGGAGTTGTAAAGATGGTCTGAATGTCATGTGAATCCTTAGTTGATGTTTGATTCTTATCGAGCAACTCCATCGCCATCTTCATCATGTCAATCATCTCAGCATATAATGCATGATTCTTACTTTTACCTGACATTGTTAGTAGTAAACAAAAGACAACAAAAAAGTTTCTTATTCCTATCAACTATAAAGGATAATGGCAATGTGGAAGTGGAATCACACACTCTCAAGCGTCTTACCACACTCTTACAAGTATTCTTACCGAAGCAGGTGGCAAACAGCGGCCGATATGAAGAAACCAATGAAATATGGGATGATTGCAAAGGTGTATCAATCCTGCTCAAGAGTAAAGTGTAGCTTGGATGGCACTTTATATGTAGCAAGAATTAGAAACAATGCAATCAAATAGTAAAGTTGAATAAGTGTCCAAAGTACTTGTCAAAGTTGCTGGCCTAAATATGTTTCTAGTAGTTCAAGCTAACAAGACATGAGACAAAACTAGATGACACAAAGAATGCAAGCACTTCTAGTTTTTTGTTTTTTTCTCCTTTTTTTGTGCGGCTTTTGTTTCTTGTTTTGCACTTGCCTTTTTTTTTTCAGGATGTGCTGCAAAAGAAGAACACAATGAAAAGCAATCAAAGATATCTCGTGGGTCTATTACAGATTTTCTGCTCAATCGTCCAAGGACAAATATGCATACTTAGAGGCTCCAAATAAAAAATTTACAACAGCAAGATTGTATATATATCTCTCCTATTTAATTTCAATAGATGGAAGAAATATTTTGGACAGGAACAATAGGATATATTGCCCCCGAAACACAGGCTATTCAGAAATTCTAGGTTGAGAACAGATTCAGATCTAATGCACTTTTGACTATGATAACTCTGTTTTCTTATAAAGCTATGAATACAAAAGTTGTAAAGAACTTCTTCAGGTTTCCATAAAGTACAAGAACTTCAAATTCCACGTTCCTATCTGTGAGATATGATCAAAATACCGAACTGGACAAAGATGAATCTAATCTAGACGTGATGACACGATTCAAAAAGATGAATCGACACAATACAAAACTCAAAGTAATACCAAAAACACTTTCTAAACCAGCAATATGACTCAACCACAGACAAAAACTCAACAAAACCAAACTTAAAACAGAAGTTGCAAAAGGCTCAATGTGGTTTGGACAAAGTAATGAACAGATCTACTAAACTGCAAGTTTTTTTTGTGGCTTTTTTGTGTACGCTAGGTATGGAAAACAAAACTAATATAATGGATAGATGAATTACCTAACGGGCAACCTGGAAATCTGATACCAATTGATAAGAAAGTATTAGGTCCGATCTTCCAAAAGTTAATGGATAAGTCAATTGATAGAGATCTCGACATTGATGATTTGAGGCACTCGAGTAGAACACGAAAAACCTCTGCAATCACTACACCACCACTTTGTTGGTTGTCAACCAAGTTGCACATGATTGACCTCGCCAAGAAGGCTAATCCCTGCAAGTGCAACCGAGAACACAAGCAAGAACAAGGTAGAAGCAATCTGAATTGCTAAGTTGGAGTCTCATAAACCGATAAACGACAAAACTATGTATAACAAATTAATCTAAGCAAAACCCAATTGTTCATGGCGGCTACTATAGAATATATATAGGTGGGAGGACGTCCAAGGGGGTGTTGGGGTCGTGACCTAACCCTAACACACAAAATTAATGGACTTAGACTTGATACAAGGCCCAATGGCCCAATATGGTGGCACAACACCGTGACAGATTATAAACTCGATTTTGTTTCGACAATTCCTGTCGACTCCTAAGGAAATTTTACATGGGATCAGCACCATTGGAAATGTTTTCCTCTCCTATTTCCGTGCATATGTAGAACGTGTAAAACAGAGTTCGTATGCATCTTGGGTGTCCGTTTTAGTGCGTACTGCTCCTGGACTCTGAGTTGGACACGATTTTGAGTTGGGGTCGGTTTCTATCTTCTTTGAACGTATCCTCTGGTCCTCCACACCCCTAAACCTTCCTCCAATTACTTCTTGAATCACTCCATGTATCCTAATCACAATTAAATTATTAGTTAGCAATCTATTCTAAAAAATATATAAGGAAACATATAAGAACGAGCTCACCTCTAAAATTAATTGTTGTGTGCGAATTCTATTGATTGCATCTTGTATGTTTAATAGAGTGTTGTGTATATCCATAGGACTGATGTCCTCATCAGTACGAAAGAACTGAAGCTTGTGTTTTTTGACTGTCACTAGTTTGATCCAACATCGGGCACGCGAGTTGATGATTTTGGAATGGTGGAGGTCAACCACAACTCACGCTATACATTCACTAACAACAATGTTGTACTTGCGCATCAATGGGAACAAGTGTACTATTTAAGTTATCGTCATCCAAGTTTGAAAAATTGATGGATTGTATATAAAGTTAACCGTGAAGTGCACCCTCGTCGTTATGATGAGTACGTAGACAATAAGGAAGACGATGATGGTGAATGTGGCCTAGAGGGGGGGGGGGGTGAATAGGCATTTTTGAATTGGGTGGGAACCTGCAACACTGAACAACCAGATCAAATTTCGAGATATCGGACTAGTCCGGTCAAGTGCGGACTAGTCCAGTATGTACCGACTAGGTTAATCAAATTTGATTGATTAACTTGATCCTAGGATGTAAGCAGCGAAATTATACTTGTAATTAAAGTGTTGCACAACTATGAACTAGGTTGTTTCACAATTTAATCTTAAACTCAATGTTTCAACTTAAAGTGAGCACAATTGATTGAAACCCTAGATATATATGAAATGTAAGAACAATAGGCGCAAAGAAAGAACACAATGATTTTATCCCGTGGTTCGGTTCCCACGGAGGCAACCTACATCCACATTGAGGAGTCCACAAAAGGACCGGGTCTTCTCCAACCATACCCTCGTCGGATCGCCACAGAGGTCAATCCTCTTCACTTATCACAAAGGGCAAATAATCGAATTCAAGAGGCCTTCTCACACGTTGAGGGCTCCCCAAGATTACAACAAGAACTCCACCAAGAGCACACTCGAAAAATTACAATGAAAACCACAGGAGTGTGTTAGAGAATCAAACTAAGAGCTCAATGTGTGATGAACCGTGTCTCTCGATTGATCCAAAGTGTATCATCAAGGGATTGATCTTTGTTGCGTTTGATTTCGTGGAGAGATGTGTTTTTTTAGGCTCTTGGGAGGTGTGACGGCGCAGGGGGTCGAGAGTTATGAAGGATGGGCCGTGTACACCTATTTATATGGGGTTTCCAAAAGTTACTGTTAGGGTTTAGAAAGATCGGACTAGTCCGTGGTGGACACCAAACCAGTCCGGTGTGCTGTGTGTATCAAACCCTAGGTGTCCCGAAATATCGGACTAGTCCATCTAAAAGCGGACTTGTCCGATTTCGCTTCTGGAAACTTCGGACTAGTCCGAAAAAGTGAAACCCTAAGTGAATTGGGGACAAGTCCGCACTTGGAGTGACTTGTCCGATTTAGGTCAGAGGGTTTTTTGGACTAGTCCGTGCCAATATCGGACTTGTCCGATTTACATCAGAATGATATCAGACTAGTCCGTTGTGTGATTGAACTTGTCCGATTTTGTGCAACTTGTGAAGTGTTTGGAGGACTAGTCCGCACTGGGGAGGACTAGTCCGATTCTAGTCAGAGAGATATCAGACTAGTCCGTGGTGATATTGGACCTGTCCGATTTTGTGCAGAAAGATATCAGACTAGTTCGGTGTCAGTCGGACTAGTCTGGTCCTGTATAAACTTGTGCAATGTGTGTGATTATTTGTACTTGATCTCTTGGGGTGTGTTTCCTTAACACACTCCATACACAATGATCTACTACACTTGTTCCTTGAGCTCTTTTCCATATTGCTCCTCATTCTCCCTTCTTTTTGGCACCTTGCTTATTTTCTCATTAGAACCCGTGCTCATCTCAACAAAGTGGTTAGGATCTTATTTGCTTGTCATAAACCATCCAAAACTCATAAGGAATTCCTAGATGCACTTTCAGATGGTGGTGTTTATCAAGATGAAGTTGAGGAAGTACAAGATATTAGGATATCTTATAGGACAGGACTTGCAAAAATTGCTAGTACTACTCTGAAGCGTCCCGACCCATAAGATCGAAACTAAACATGTAACATTATTACCAAATACAGGGTTTGGTACATAATATTACAACACAAAGTGGAACCAGAACCATACATAGCTTTATTTCAACGGCATAACCTTATGGATGAAAACTACAACTAGTGACAAGGAAAATATAATGAACATCAACATGTAGACTAGTAGCTCGTCGTCGCCCATGGTTCCACTACACACAACTTGGATGCGGACGCGACCCTACTCAAAGTTCTCCAGCACGAAGTCAGGATCCCCTGAAAAACAATCAATCAATAATGTTTGAGTACAAAAGTACTCAGCAAGCTCCACCTCGTCCTTCGGGACAGAAATAAATAAATATAAATGCAATGCACAAGATAAATAACAATGCAACCTAATGCAACTAATGAAAGTGAAGATATCCCATATCACTCATCTCAATCTCTCCATAGGTGGCTTTCTAGTTGTTAGGACCATACTATAACCCATCCTATGTCGAGGACACGAACATTCGAATGAATTTTACACTCTGCAAAGGTTGTACGTTGTACCCACATGTACGGACCATCAAGACAACCCGACATCACCAACACCCAGTCGAAACATCACCCAGACCAGTCGCCCCAAACCCAATATCATCATCAGCACTGAGCTCAATAATATCTCAACATAACTCTCTCTCCACCGTGAACGATTGTCGGGCTAGCCACCGGGATTAGGCTAGGTCCCGCCCATACAGGGACATGTGGTCGTACTGAAAGGAAGTTAGGTGAGATGTCAAAACAACTCAGTCCTTAAGGCTCACCAGGGCAGCCTCCATACACAAATCACGAGCCTATCCTCATGATAGAACTTGCCGTAAGTCTACCACCACGGTAGCACATACACCAACTCTAACCCGTCTGTCCCGGTCACAACCCATGCATGCTCTCACCAACCATACAACATACAAGAGGCAGCATCATCATGTATAATTTCATAATCTCATCATTCCAATATGTAGGAAATGGAACTAGCATGACTCTACTCTATCACTCGACGCTCGACAAATGCAATAGCCTAATCTACTGGACACAATGGATAAATCTCACATAGGTGCGATATAATAAAAAAAAGGATAGATGAAACTTGTCTTCGCTACCATCTGCGGCGTCATGCTCGTGATCACCTGGTTCCTCCGGATTCTCCTCGGGTACTGGGTCTGCTCCGGTAATGCACACACAAGCAATATATACATACATCAATACATTATATAAAGATGACTTTATTAAATAGATTGTGTTTTTATATGAATTTTAGAAGAAGAATTAGATTAATCGGAGTTCGGATGTTGGAGGTATGGACTTGTGGTGACTCGATTAATTCGAAAATGATTATTTAATTCATGATTTTGTTTTTGTCTGAACCAAGGCTGATGTGCTCACGTGGCTTGCAGAAACATGGGGTCCAATGCTGGGTTTAAAAACTAAGAGCCGACAGCTTGCTGTGACCTTGGGCTTGCGTGCGGTCATTAGGCTGAGCAGTGGGTCAGTGGCCGGTTCAGTTTAAGGCTAAACCATGGGCAGCACTTGGGCCTGGCGGCACATGGCCATCGCTGGATTCAGTGCTGAACAACCGTAACCTGCTGGTCTTTAGACTATCCGCACTCGTTACTCTATACTCTACTCTATACACTATTCTCCTTCTACTTTTACAGTATTTACTCTAAATTTACACTACCCAATATTGTTTACAGTAGAACTGGTGTGGGTGGTCTTAGGCTGGTGTGTGGATATCAGGTCTGACATGTGTGGTACGAGGTCTGAGGCCTTAATGGCCGTTACGCGGTCATAGCCAAATGAACCGATGCGTTTCTTCCTCCTCGGGACAGACCACCATGGATGGCTCCCGGGAGCTCGAATCAAACAAGGAAATGAGGAGGAGGACGGCCAGAGAGTGGGGCAATCGAAGGCTTAGATTACGGCGCACCTAATGGAGGCATCAATTTAGGGAGAATTCACCGGAAACAAGGCAATTTCAGGGGAGTGGGGCCATGGCGGATGGTGGACGCCGCCAGTTCATAGGAAGGAGGAATCGACTCAGAGACAGGCTGGGGCGATGGAGTCGGTACTGGTAGTGCTCACCTCGGTCATAGCTCGGACGGAGAGGGCTCATCGTCAGAGATCGATGCGGCACCTTTGCGGTGTGGGAGAGTGACGGGACAGCAGGACTCGGGTGGTTGGGACGAGGCGCACTGGACGAAACTGAGGCCGACGGTTCAATTTATAGGTAGTGAAAGGCGGTGGACATCCGATTTCGACGGAAAATCGGTCGGGTAGTGAATTCATCGTACGTATGGGCGCCGAACTTCACGAGGGCAGTGCGTCGCCTAGCTGCAGCGATGCATTTCGTCGGCGAGTCATCACTTAGCGGTATGCTTGCACGGCTGCCGAGGTGGTGGTGGCCGTCGTCGTCGCGACATGAATGAAGGAAGGTAGGTGGCTGTTAATTCTTGCGAGCAGTAGTGGCGAGAGTGAATGCGCTGTACACGTTCGAGAGTTTTCGAGGGCAATGGAGAAGAGGGGAGGGGAAAATGGGCGAGTTTGCTCCCGCCTTAATGGTGCTGGTGCTGTTGTCTTTGTTCCCGAGGAGAGCGTGCGGGCTTTTGACCGGAGGAAGGAGAAAGGGAGTTTCTTTAAATAAGTGAAATAAGAAGGGTGTGGATGAAATACGTGTGACTGAGGTGCAGGACCTTCTCGCGATTATGGAAAAGGAGAAGGGTGTTTTAGGAAAGTTGCTTTGACTGGAAGGCTGGGCCAGGAAGAGCACGAGGCTTGCTGCTCATACCTCTTATTCCTCATTTTTATTATTATTTCCTTTTCTTTATTTATTTCCCCTACTATTATTTACCATTTGATGGTGTAATTTTAATGGTGCACATAACTGTGCTTGTTAATTTATTATATAAGTTTGATTCATTATCTTATCTAAAATGGGATGTTATATACCTACCCCACTTAGGTAGAATCTCGTCCTCGAGATTCGGATGATCTTCGAAAAGATGGGGAAACTCGACCCGAAGCCCATCTTCTCTTTCCCATGTGGCTTCGGCCTCCTAGTGTCTGCTCCATTGAACCCGACAAAGCTTGATAGAACTTGTCCGTGTTCTTCGAGTGGCGGTATCCAAAATCTTGACTGACACCTCTTGATAGCGCAAATCATCTTGTAGGTCTAGAGTGTCGCGTACCGCTTGTTCCTCGGGAACCCGTAGGCACTTTTTCAACTATGACACATGAAAAATGTTATGCACGCCTAACATCTCTTCGGGTAGCTGGATTTCATAAGCCACTGATCCTACTCTTTTTAAGATGGGAAAAGGTCCAATATATCTAGGTGCCAACTTTCCACGTACTTGGAATCTACGCGTGCCACGAATTGGAGACACTTTTAAGTACACGCGGTCCCCGACTTCAAAGCTGAGTTCACACCTTCTCTTGTCCGTGTAGCTTTTCTTGTGTGACTGAGCTGCCTTTAAATTTGCTCGGATCTCCTCTATCTTGTCTTCTACTTCCATAATGAAATCTGGCCGCTCTACAATACAGTCTCCAACCTCTGACCACATAAGTGGAGTTCGACACTTTCTTCCATAGAGTGCTTCAAACGGGGACATCTTGATGCTAGTCTTGTAACTGTTATTATATGAGAACTTGTCATATGATAGACTATCTTCCCAATCCTTGCCATAGGTGAGAACATTTGCTCTTAATATGTCCTCCAAGATTTGGTTGATCCTTTCTGTCTGACCGTCTGCCTAAGGGTGATACGCCGAGCTAAAATCCAACTTAGTACCAAGCCATTTCTGTAGAATTCTCCAAAATCTCGACGTAAACTGGGTACCTTTGTCTGAGAATATCTTTGAGGGCACACCATGTAGCTTCACAATACGGTCTATGTACAGCTTGGCCAGCTTGTCTCCATCGTAGGTAGTGCATACAGGAATAAAGTGTGCAACCTTCGTAAGACGGTCGACCACTACCCACATGGAGTCGTTACCATTATTGGTTCTTGGTAAACCCATGATAAATCCATCCCTGCTTCATCCCATTTCCAGACTAGGATCAAAAGAGGTTGTAGTAGGCCACTAGGCTTCTGATGCTCAGCTTTGACTCTCTGACACACATCACAATAGGCCACGAATCTTGCTATGTCACCTTTCATACCAATCCACCAATACTTCTGCTTGAGATCCAAGTACATCTTGGTGGCTCCATGGTGGAAAGAGCATGTGGAGCTACGAGCTTCGTCCATGATGGTGTTCCTATAGTGACCATGTGAAGGCACACACAATCGTTTCTTGAACCATATTATTCCATCTCTATCAACTCTAAAATCTGGATCCTTGCCTTCACCGGTTTGTTCCTTGATCTCCATCAACTTCTCATCATCATGCTGAGCCTTCCTGATTTGTTCATCTGGAACAGGTTGAACACTAAGGTTGTGGTTGTAAGAGTGAGGTACAACACTTAGGTTCAACTTCCTCATCTCCTCACATAGCTGTGTGAATGTAGGCCTAGAGGGGGGGTGAATAGGCCTTCTTGAAATTTCTCGGTTCCCGTAGCACTTCAACAGCAAGGTCAAAACCAGATATATCGGACTAGTCCGGTAAAGTGCGGACTAGTCCGGATTTCACGGGCTAGGTTGATCAAGTTAGGTTAATTTGATTGTTTCGTTGACGTTTGCAGCGGAAATATAAACTTTAATAACAGTTCAATAGTTGTATGTCAAGTTCTATTGCAAGTATGATTCTTGTTCAACTATTTAACTTGAATTCAACAAAATGAATCAAACCCTAGATAATGTTGATCAACTAGAATGATGAACATAAACGAACAAGACACAAGATTTATCCCGTGGTTCGGTTACCACGAAGGCAACCTACGTCCACGTTGAGGAGCCCACAAAAGGACCGGGTCTTCACCAACCCTTCCCTCGTCGGATCGCCACGAAGGCCAATCCTCTTCCACTAATCACACAGGGGTAAATCACCAAGTTGAAGGGGCAATCTCACAAGTTGAGAGCTCCCTTGATTACAAGTTTCAAGACCACCAATAACACACTTCGAAATATACAAATTGAGATACAAGAGTGTGTTAGAGATTCAAACCAAGAGCTCAATCGCGTGCCAAGTGCCTCTCCAATGATCTAGAAGTGATCTTCAATGGATTGATTGATTTTGCACTTAATTCCGTGGAGAGAGATGGTTTTTGAGTCTCTTGGGAGGTGTGACGGCGCTAGGGTTCGAGAGAGGGTGAAAGTGGGCCGTGCACCTCTATTTATATGGGGTTTCTAGAAGTTACCGTTAGGGTTCAGAAAGATCGGACTAGTCCGTGGTGGTCACCGGACTAGTCCGGTGTGCCGTGTGTAGCAAACCCTAAGTGTCCAGGAATATCGGACTAGTCCGGTTGAAAACGGACTTGTCCGATTTCGCTACTGGAAAGCTTCGGACTAGTCCGATTGCCATCGGACTTGTCCGGACAAATGAAACCCTAAGTGTTTGGGATGACAAGTCCGCACTTGGAGGACTTGTCCGATTTAGATCAGTGTGTATATCGTACTAGTCCGTGTAGACACCGGACTTGTCCGAAGTGGATCAGAATGAATATCGGACTAGTCCGGGTCACAACGGACTTGTCCGATTTTGTGTGACTTGTGCATTGTGTTAAGGACTAGTCCGCATTGGAGAGGACTAGTCCGAAGTGGATCAGAAAGATATCGGACTAGTCCGGCTAATATCGGACTAGTCCGGTCCTGTATAGCTTTGTGCATTGTGTGTGTGTGATTAAATGAGATTGAGCTCTTGGGTGTGTTTCCTTAACACACTCCATACATACTAAACTACTAATTTCTTCTCCTTGAGCTCAAATTCATTTTCCTTCTCAATTTCCCTCTTTTTGGCACTTTGCTCATTTTTCATCATTTTTCTGCATTCATCTCAACAAAAGGATTAGGATCCCAATTGCTTGTCATAAATCATCCAAAACCCACAAGGGAGTCCTAGATGCACTTTCAATCTCCCCCTTTTTGGTGATTGATGACAACCAATTGAGATTTCACAAAATGAGGTATAAAATGAGATTTTTATAAAGTATGCACACATGACTCAAAAATACATCAAGCAACAAGATAATTATTCATGTGTGCATTCTTTATGGTGGGATGCATACTAAGAGCATGAATGCATTAAGAATGACAGAATTTGCATTGATCAACTAATATCAAGTGAATATGGCATTTCAGGAGCAAAAATTCAGATTTCATCACACACTTGCAAATTAATTGAGCAATTTAACACAGGACCAAACATGATATGAAAATAGTGTTAAACACATACAATCACAATTAAAAAATACATAGAATGCTCTCTCCTCGCATCCTATTTAGCTAGAGCTAAGACTAGAGACTCCCCCTCAATCTCTCCCCCTTTGGCATCAAGACACCAAAAAGTGAGAGAGGAAGGTCCTAGGGCTTCACTCTCCGCTGTCAGTCCTCTCGTCGTCTTCATCGTCTTCATCGCTTTCCGCTTGACGAGGTTGAGAGGGAGGAGGAGGAGCGGAGCTGCTCGAGCCCCCAATGCCAAAATAGGCAAGCTCGGAGGGAGTCAAGGGGCTGAGCTTGGTGATGTCCGGATCAGAATCTTCAGAAAGTACTGGAGATCCAATTGGGTTGATCTCCAGCTTCTCACTCAGCTGCTTCACATTGGCTTTTATGTACCTCATGTTCTCCTTCCTCTTCTGATTTAGCTTGTGAAGCTTCACTTCAGTTTTCTTGCATGAGGAGAAAATTGCAGCCAAGTACTTGAGGATCCCACTGGCGGATCCTTTCTGAGGGGCTTCCCTGGAGGGAGGAGGAGCCCTAGCAGCTTCTTCTTGCCTTGCCGGTGCCTCGGGGCTTGAGGCCGACGATGGAGCAGCCTGGACACTCACTGACTGAGGCTTCTGAGGACTCAGTGGGGTGTGCTCCACATCCTTCACAAACTCGATCCCTGTGACCTTCTCAATCATAAACATCAAGTAAGGGGCATAGCCACAGGATCGGTTGGGGGTACTTGAGATATTGACCACATCATTCCAAATATAGTCTGCAACATCAAACTGTCTCCTCTTGCTTATGACCCTCATTAGAGTCCGGAGGTAGCCCTGTACACTCCCTGCATCCCCATCCTTGGGGGCAATGGTCTTCCGGAGAACTCTGTTCAGGACCACAAAGAAGGGCTTCATGTTCTTTGTGGAGGGAGCAACATACTTAGAGTTGGGCTCATACATGAACTTCATTCCGTCCCTCTCAATGACCCCTATGTTGTGGATGATTAGGTGGTCATTTCCAGCAGAGTCTAAGTGGAGCAGGCTGGCAAACTCTTCCTGAGTAATAGAATACTTGGATCCATGAGTCATCCAAGTCACACTTTCTTCGTCTTCGCTTAAGAAGTGGCACGTTGAATAAAATTGTGCTATCACTTCATCATTCCAGTTGTGTCTGAAGGCAAAGAGATCCTTCAGACCATGTCTCTCTGCAGCTGCTATCACTTCATCAAAAGCTGCACATTTCTTCTTCTCAAGGTGGGCCCAGTCAATCCATTGACTGCACACCACCGGGGTCTTCATCGGCAAGTAGACCAGCTTGTAGAAATCAGCATGGAAATTTGACCAAAATCTGCCATCAGCTGCTTGCTTGGGACTTGCATAGCAATCAACACTTCTCAACTTCGCAGCCACATCGCTGCCCTTGCCAGTGAATCTTTCCTCATTGGGGTCCCGGACCCCTTCTCTGGGAGTATGCAGCTTCAGGGGCCCAACAGGCCCTGTGGCAACCCCCTTGCCCTTCCCTTTAGCTTGTCGAAGGCCACTTGAAGAAGGAGCAGCCTTCGAGGCAGGCTTCTTGGCACATACCTTCCTTCGAACTTGGGGAGGTGAGGGAGCAGGCTCGGAGGGTCTCTCTTGGCGTTTGTTGCCAAGACCCGCCGAGGACCGAGGTGCCACCTCGTGGTCCAACTCGGCCTCGAAATCGGAGATTTCGTTGTCGGAGCTCGACATGATCTGAGAATGAGTGATCAAGAGAAAGGACAAGTTATACAAGGTATTGGTGAGGTAAGATGGTTATGGAAGACATTAGGGAATTAAAGAATTAGGTTTTGGTTCAGAAACAACGGACTTGTCCGGTGCACAGGCACGGACTAGTCCGGGGGACCGGACTTGTCCGTACCTGGACCGGACTAGTCCGGTGTTCATCTGCAAAAACCTAACAGACTGGACAAAAATTGATCCCTAAGGTAAAACTAGTCTAGCATACACATAGTACATCAACTAGACATGTAACTAGTGAAGAATGCTAGGCCAAACGATAAGCAATAGAGAAATTTGTGATTTCTTAGGGTTTTGAAGAAAATTTACCAAGAAATCAAAGGAAGATTGAGATTTTGGGGGTTGGAGGCCGGACTTGTCCGCTAACTTCAATCCCCGAGTCTTCAAGCTTGATCTCCGCCCAAGATTGAGGCTTTTCGACGGAGGAATCAAGGATTCGCCTTGGGAGCTCGAGCGCAAGAGAGAGAAAGCTTGGGAGCGAGTGTGGGGTGAAGGGATTAGGGTTTGGTGGCGGCTAGGGTTATGGACACGAAAAATCGGACAAGTCTAGACATGACCGGACTAGTCCGAAGTCATCCAGAGACCTATATCGGACTAGTCCGTGGTCTGTCGGACTAGTCCGGCCTAACCGGCACTCTGCGGACTAGTATGCAATGGTGGACTAGTCCGGGTAACCACGGACTTGTCCGTGGTCACCAGGAAAGAATTGCATAGCCCATTCATATATATTTGAAGGTCCAATAATTGAGAGTAGAGAGGCAAAACAATTCAAATAATCTTGATGAATTTGACCAGTAAGCAAACAACAATCATACTATGATAAAAAATTCATCAAGATCTAATAATTGACATAGTTTTTCGAGAGAAAAATGAAGAGGAGTAATTTTCACAAATCAATCAACATTTTGAGGTAAGCATACAGGTATGCAACTTTTCAAGCCACACTCCGAGAATCAAGAATGTTTAGCTCATTTTGGAGTTCGCAAAAACGTTTTTCATCAAGTGGCTTGGTGAATATGTCGGCCAATTGTTTTTGGGTGTTGACATGAGAGATGGATATGTCTCCTTTCATGGAATGGTCTCTCAAGAAATGGTGTCTTATGTCAATGTGTTTAGTCCTAGAGTGCTCAACTGGATTGTGGGCTATTTTAATGGCACTCTTATTATCACAAAGGAGAGGAATACAGTTCATATTGTAACCGTAATCCCTTAGAGTTTGTCGCATCCAAAGGAGTTGTGCACAACAACTCCCGGCTGCAACATACTCCGCTTCGGCTGTGGATAATGCAATGGAATTCTGTTTCTTGGATGACCAAGAAACTAAGGATCTTCCTAGGAATTGGCAAGTGCCGGAAGTGCTTTTTCTATCAACTTTGCACCCGACATAATCTGCATCGGAATACCCAATGAGGTTGAATTTTGAGCCTTTTGGGTACCAAAGACCAAGGTTGGGTGTATGAACTAAATATCTTAGGATTCTCTTTACGGCTGTCAAATGACATTCCTTAGGGTTGGCTTGAAATCTTGCACACAAACATACACTCAACATAATATCTGGTCTAGATGCACATAAGTAAAGTAAAGATCCAATCATGGAGCGATATACCTTTTGGTCGACGCTCGGTCCATCTTCATTGAGATCCAAGTGGCCATTCGTAGCCATGGGAGTCTTTATGGGCTTTGCCTTGTCCATGCCAAACTTCTTGAGTATGTCCTGGGTGTACTTGGTTTGACTTATGAATGTTCCCTCCTTTTGTTGCCGCACTTGGAATCCCAAGAAGTACTTCAATTCTCCCATCATTGACATTTCAAATCTGTCTGTCATAATTTTACTAAACTCTTCACAGAAAGATTGGTTAGTTGATCCAAAAATTATATCATCAACATAGATTTGGCAAATAAAAAGATCATTATCCATATTTTTTGTGAATAATGTATAGTCTACTTTGCCAATTTGAAAACCATTATCAATTAAAAAATCTCTAAGACACTCATACCAAGTTCTAGGAGCTTGTTTGAGGCCATAGAGAGCCTTACGCAGTTTATACACGTGGTCGGGGAACTCTTCGTCTTCAAACCCGGGTGGTTGCTCCACGTACACCTCTTCCTTGATCGGTCCGTTGAGGAAGGCGCTTTTCACGTCCATTTGGTACAGCTTGAAATCATGGTGAGTAGCATATGCAAGTAATATTCTAATTGATTCAAGTCTAGCTACCGGAGCAAAAGTCTCATCGAAATCCAAACCTTCGACTTGTGAGTAACCTTTGGCCACAAGTCGTGCCTTGTTTCTTGTCACCACCCCATGTTCGTCTTGTTTGTTGCGGAAGACCCACTTGGTGCCCACTATGTTTGCATTGGGTCTTTCCACAAGTTCCCAAACTTCGTTTCTCTTGAAATTGTTCAACTCTTCTTGCATTGCCACCACCCAGTCCGGATCCTTCAATGCATCCTCAGTCCTGCAGGGTTCTAAAAAGGAGACAAACGAGTAATGTTCACAGAAATTTGCTATACGAGATCTAGTGGTTACTCCCTTTTGGATGTCGCCAATGATGTTGTCGATTGGATGATCCCTTTGAATGCATTGGTGTACTCTTGGGTGTGGCACTTGGGGGGTCGTATGTTGGTGATCATCTTCTTCTCCCCCTGAGTTGTTGTCCTCGTTGATTTGTTGATCATGTTCATATTCCTGTGATTGATCTTGTATCGAGGCTCCCCCTTGATTGTTGATCTCCTCTTGTGGTTCACTTTCCTCTTGTATTTGTGACGATGACTCTTGTGGTCGTACTTCGCCTAGAGCCATCCTCTTCAATGCTTGATAGGGGGCTTCCTCTTTACCTAATTCACATTGATCAACTTGCTCCTTTTGGGAGCCATTAGTTTCATTGAACACTACGTCACGTGCCACTTCAACAAGTCCGGAGGCCTTGTTGAAAACACGATAGGCGTAAGTGTTCGAATCATAACCAAGCAAGAAACCTTCATCGGACTTCGAAGCGAACTTTGAAGTCCTGGGCTTCTTGTTCAAAATATAGCAAGGAGAACCGAAAACTCGAAAATATGAAATGTTCGGTTTGTTACCGGTGAGTAGCTCATAGGGGGTCTTCTTTAGTAGTCGATGAAGGTAGAGTCGATTTGTGGCATGGCAAGCGGTGTTGATTGCTTCCGCCCAAAATGGATCCGAAGTCTTGTATTCATCGAGCATTGTTCTTGCCATCTCTATGAGCGTTCAGTTCTTCCTTTCGGCAACTCCGTTTTGTTGTGGAGAGTATGGTGCTGAGAATTCGTGCTTGATTCCTTCCTCATCAAGGTACTCCTCCACTTGTATGTTCTTGAACTCCGTGCCGTTGTCGCTCCAAATACTCTTGATTGATCGTGAGAACTCGTTTTGCGCTCGCTTGAAGAATTTCTTGAGTGTTCCTTGTGTTTCTGACTTGTCATGCAAAAAGAACACCCAAGTGAAGCGGGACAAATCATCAATAATAACTAAACCATATTTATTACCGCCGATGCTTATGTAAGCAATTAAACCAAACAAGTCCATATGAAGTAGTTCGAGCAGTCTTGTCGTGGTCATGATGTTCTTCGCGGGATGTTGTGCTCCAACTTGCTTCCCTGCTTGGCACGCGCTACAAGGCCTGTCTTTCTCAAACACAACATCTTTCAAACCTCGGATGTGATCGCCCTTGAGAAGTTTTTGAAGGTTCCTCATACCAACATGTGCCAGCCGTCTATGCCACAGCCAACCCATGTTGGTCTTTGCAATCAAGCATGTGTCGAGTTCGGCTTTATCCTTGTTGAAGTCAACAAGGTAAAGCTTTCCCTTCAACATACCCTTGAATGCAACAGAACCATCACTTCTCCTTGAGACGGTCACACCCTTGTCAGTGAATAGGCAATTATAACCTTTGTCACATAATTGAGATATGGACAGCAGGTTATAATCTAAAGATTCAACATGTAAAACATGCGAAAGAGTATGTTCAGAGGATATTGCTATTTTACTGGTACCGAGGACCCTTCCTTGACTGTTATCCCCAAGGTAGATGCCTTCGCTTGGGTCCTGGTTCACTTCATACTCCACAAACATCCTCCTTTCTCCGGTCATGTGGTTGGTGCATCCACTGTCTAGCACCCATTTGGATCCACCGGAGGAGTAGGCCTGCAAAAACAAATTACGCCTTTGTTTTAGGTACCCAAGCTTGCTTGAGTCCTTGGAGGTTAGTAACAATACATTTGGGCACCCACACATGGGATTTTGTGTTCCCATGGCGTGGCCTAGCATAATAAGCATACACTTTACCAACATTATTTTTCATTAATACATAAGAAGCATCAAAGGTTTTAAATAAGAGTTGCTGTTGATTATGGGTCGGACTAATCTGTGTGACCGGACTTGTCCGGACCACAACCGGACTAGTCCGGTTTTCATGAGAGTTCAGGTTTTTAGTTTTCGAGTTACCAGGTTGTGAGGGTCCTCCCTTCACAAAGGTAATCCTTCCCTTGTTATTCTTATGATTTCCAGCTCTTTGCTTTCCATCATAAGAGTAACCAATGACATACTTGACATTTGGAGGTCTTTGGACCAAATATGCACTACGTGCATAGTTGATCCTCTCCTTGTCAAATATTACACATTGGGTAGGATTTCTGTCCTTTGTGGAGGTAGAATTTTCCTTCAACCTGGTGTTAATTTTATCACATTTGCAAATATGAGCGATATTAGTTGAAGTGGGTTGAGAAGGTAGGCTTGAAGAGGAGGAAGGTTCACTAAGCTTGAGTGACTCAACCTGCACTTCAATGATCTTGTTGACCTTGATTAGGTCATCAAGTTGATCCTTGATTGCAACGTTTGAGTTGGTTAACTCCAAGCAAGTTTTCTTGCTTGAAGCTAGCTCAAGCTCTAGTGAGCGGTTTCTCTCCTTTTCAAGAACTAGAAGATTGTCAAGTTCGACATGCTTCTCGTTTTGGGAGATAATCATGTCTTCTTGATGATCAATTAGCTCTTCCTTCTCAACAAGTTGGTTAAGCAAGAATTTCATTTTAGCAGCAGTTTTTCTATCTAAACCAATTAGCATATCTTCATCATCACTATCTAGATCATCATCACTTGAGTAAGAATGCAAGGAAGAAGTTTTGATGTTTACCTTGCGTTTACCTTCCTTAGCCATGAGGCAAGTTCCATTTGCCTTCTTTGCACCGAGCGTGGGGAAGAGTGTGGGTTTCTTGGACATGCTTTCAATGGCTATGCTAGCCATTCTTCTTCATCGGACGATGAGGACTCATTGTTTGAGTCCCACTCCTTTCCGATGTGTGCTTTTTCAGCTTGTTTCTTCTTCTTGAAGAATTTCTTCGGTTGAGGCTTGGACTCTTTACTCTTCTTCTTGTTGTCCTCATACGGGCAATCGACTATAAAGTGATTGTACTCACCACAATTATAGCATGCCCGCCTCATCTTCGGCTTTGTCTTCTCCTTGTATTTTCCTTCACTCGATTTTGTTCCTTGTCTTTTCTTCATAATTCTTTTGAACTTCTTCATGAACAAAATCATATCTTCTTCGTCCAGCTCGCTGCTTTCATCATCGCTGTCCTCCTCAAGCTGTGCTTCTCTTGCTTCTTTGGATAGAGGCTTGAGTGAGGACTTTAGGGCAACTCCCTTCTTCTTGGCTGATGTGAGGTCAGCTATCTCTTTTACGTGCTTGGCTTGCTTCTCCATCATCTCAAAGTTGATGATTTTGCCAAGCAGTTCATCCGGAGTCATTTTCTTGTACCCGGGACTTTCTCGGATCATAGAGCAAAGTGTGACGTTGCGAGACATAAAGGCTCTAAGGATGAGCTTTACAACCTCGTGGTCATTCCACTTTTTGCTCCCATATGATCGAACCTTGTTCACAAGAGTCTTCAGTCTGTTGTACATGTCCTGGGGAGACTCATCTTCCTCAATCGCGAACCTTCCTAGTTCGCCTTCAATCATTTCAATCTTTGCCTCCCGCACATGCCGGTCACCTTCATGTGCTGTCTGTAGTGTGTCCCAGATTTCTTTGGCAATTTCCAATCCGTCCACCTTTGTGAATTCATCTCGACTTAGAGATGAGGTGATAACGGCTGCGGCTTGGGCATTCCTGTGGAAGGCTTGCTCTTGACTTGGCGTGAGCTCTTCATCGTCATCAGGGATGTTTATTCCTGTGCACACAATATGCCATAAACTTGGGTTAAGGGAAATCAAGTGCACCTTCATATTTTGCCTCCACATGGAGTAATCACTCCCATCGAAGTGTGGGGCTTTTTCGAGAGGAATAGATAGATAATGACTGCTGTTAGAATTTAAACGGTCATAATTAAAAGGATATCGGGAGTAGTCGGTGTGACTACTCCCCTTCTTCTTTTCTTTGACTTTAGATTTCCCTTTGGAAAGCGCTTTCTTTCTAAGGAGTGCTTTCAGCTCCAATGTCTCCTCCTCATCATCATCGAAGTCTTGAATGGCTTCGAGATACTTTTCAAGCTTTTGGTGCTTGTCATTGTTCATTTCTTCCTGGTTGTTGATTTTCTGGACTTCCTTCATGTCCGACATGATCTCTTCGAGTGGTTGCACTCTTTCTTGAAGAACCTCGCTCTGATACCAATTGAATGTAGGCCTAGAGGGGGGGGGGTGAATAGGCCTTCTTGAAATTTCTCGGTTCCTGTAGCACTTCAACGGCAAGGTCAAAACCAGATATATCGGACTAGTCCGGTAAAGTGCGGACTAGTCCGGATTTCACGGGCTAGGTTGATCAAGTTAGGTCAATTTGATTGTTTCGTTGACGTTTGCAGTGGAAATATAAACATTAATAACAGTTCAATAGTTGTATGTCAAGTTCTATTGCAAGTATGATTCTTGTTCAACTATTTAACTTGAATTCAACAAAATGAATCAAACCCTAGATAATGTTGATCAACTGGAATGATGAACATAAACGAACAAGACACAAGATTTATCCCGTGGTTCGGTTACCACGAAGGCAACCTACGTCCACGTTGAGAAGCCCACAAAAGGACCGGGTCTTCACCAACCCTTCCCTCGTCGGATCGCCACGAAGGCCAATCCTCTTCCACTAATCACACAGGGGTAAATCACCAAGTTGAAGGGGCAATCTCAAAAGTTGAGAGCTCCCTTGATTACAAGTTTCAAGACCACCAATAACACACTTCGAAATATACAAATTGAGATACAAGAGTGTGTTAGAGATTCAAACCAAGAGCTCAATCGTGTGCCAAGTGCCTCTCCAATGATCTAGAAGTGATCTTCAATGGATTGATTGATTTTGCACTTAATTCCATGGAGAGAGATGGTTTTTGAGTCTCTTGGGAGGTGTGACGGTGCTAGGGTTCGAGAGAGGGTGAAAGTGGGTCGTGCACCTATATTTATATGGGGTTTCTAGAAGTTACCATTAGGGTTCAGAAAGATCGGACTAGTCCGTGGTGGTCACCGGAGTAGTCCGGTGTGCCGTGTGTAGCAAACCCTAAGTGTCCAGGAATATCGGACTAGTCCGGTTGAAAACGGACTTGTCCGATTTTGCTACTGGAAAGTTTCGGACTAGTCCGATTGCCATCGGACTTGTCCGGACAAATGAAACCCTAAGTGTTTGGGATGACAAGTCCGCACTTGGAGGACTTGTCCGATTTAGATCAGTGTGTATATCAGACTAGTCCGTGTAGACACCAGACTTGTCCGAAGTGGATCAGAATGAATATCGGACTAGTCCGGGTCACAACGGACTTGTCCGATTTTGTGTGACTTGTGCATTGTGTTAAGGACTAGTCTGCATTGGAGAGGACTAGTCCGAAGTGGATCAGAGAGATATCGGACTAGTCCGGCTAATATCGGACTAGTCCGGTCCTGTATAGCTTTGTGCATTGTGTGTGTGTGATTAAATGAGATTGAGCTCTTGGGTGTGTTTCCTTAACACACTCCATACATACTAAACTACTAATTTCTTCTCCTTGAGCTCAAATTCATTTTCCTTCTCAATTTCCCTCTTTTTGGCACTTTGCTCATTTTTCATCATTTTTCTGCATTCATCTCAACAAAAGGATTAGGATCCCAATTGCTTGTCATAAATCATCCAAAACCCACAAGGGAGTCCTAGATGCACTTTCACTGTGGTACTTGAGTCACCAAGTGATGGCCGTAGCTTTCCTACTAAGAGCGTCAGCTACCACATTTGCTTTACCTGGGTGGTAGTGAATTTCCAAGTCATAATCCTTTATTAGATCCAACCATCTTCCTTGACTTAGGTTGAGGTCGGACTGGGTAAAGATGTACTTAAGGCTCTTGTGGTCCGTGTAGATCTCCTAGTTGTTACTGATTAGGTAATGCCTCCAAATCTTAAGAGCATGAACTACTACAACCAATTCTAAGTCATGGGTCGGGTAGTTCTGCTCGTGTGGCCTTAACTGACGAGAAGCATAGGACACCACTCGTCCTTCTCGCATTAGCACACATCCTAGGCCATGTCTTGAAGCATCACAATAAATGACGAAGCTCTTGTGTATATTTGGTAGGACTAAGACTGAAGCTGTGGTTAGTCTTCTCTTCAACTCACTAAAACTTTGCTCACATGCTTCAGTCCATACAAACTTCTTGTCCTTCCTGAGTAGCTCCGTCATCGAACGGGCTAGCTTGGAAAATCCTTCGATGAACGTCCTATAATAGCCAGCCAAACCTAGAAAGCTGCGAATCTCCAAGACAGATGTTGGTTGCTTCCAAGATGACACAGCTTCGACCTTCTCTGGATCAATTGCAACTCCCTCTGCTATTAGAACATGTCCAAGGAAGCTGACTTTCCGCAACAAAAACTCACACTTGATGAACTTGGCATAAAGTTGATGGCTTCTAAGCCGGTCCAAAACAACGCGCAAATGTTGGGCGTGCTCTTCTTCATTTCGTGAATAGACTAGGATGTCATTGATGAAAACAACCACAAACTTATCTAGCTCTTGCATTAACACTCAGTTCATCAAGTTCATAAAATAAGCAGGGGCATTGGTTAATCCAAAAACATCACTGTGAACTCGAACTGGCCATAGTGAGTCACAAATGTTGTCTTGGGTATCTCCTAAGGCTTGATCCTTACTTGATGATAACTGTACCTTAAGTAGATCTTTGAAAAGAACTTAGCTCCTTTTAACTGGTCAAATAGGTCATCTATCCGTGGTGGAGGGTATTTGTTCTTGATGATCACATCATTGAGGGCTCGATAATGTACATATAGTCTCATGCTTCCATCCTTCTTCCCCACAAAGAGGACTGGAGCGCCTCATGGTGATGCACTAGGTGTGATGTACCCTTTCTGCTGTAACTCATCCAACTGCTTCTTCAACTCTACTAGTTCATGGGCTGCCATCCTATAGGGTCTCTTAGCAATAGGAGCAGTTCCTGGAACTAGATCAATGGAGAACTCTACTTTTCTTTATGGTGGCATGCCGGGTAATTCATCTGGAAACACATCAGCATACTCCTTGATTACCGACACTTCTTGGGGTGTTTCCGCCTTCAGGTGATTTACCACTGGCTCAGATAGACTAGGCTGGACAAGACATGTGACCGTCTTTCCTTCATGGTTTGTCACAGTCACAGTCCTTTCTGCACATGCTATGCTCCCTTTGCACTTGGCTAACCAATCCATGCCAAGGATTACATCTATCCCGTGAGAGTCAAGCACTGCTAGGTTAACCAAGAATACTACACCACTTAGGTTTAAACGGATGCTGTTAACTCCTAAGCGGCATGCATATAACCTCCCGGTGATCGGGTCATTAAGGGCATCTTAAGGGCTATTGTAGTTATATCATGTGCTTCCACGAAGTGGGATGATATAAAGGAATGTGATGCACCAGAGTCGAATAGTACTGAATCCAAAACTGACTGAACCAAGAACTCATTGAATAGAACTCCTTGTGCTTCATCTGCTTCCTCAGCGTAGACGTTGTTCACCGTAGCCTTTCCAAAGGATTGATGGGTCCTTGTGGGCACTCCACGGCTACCTCCAGCTGGCTGCCTTGGTCCATTAACAGAGTTGGAGACGATAGAAGGTGCTGGCTTGTTCTTGTAAGGACAGTTAACAGAGATATGGCCAGGCTTATGACAAACGAAGCAAATCCTTGGGTCACTAGCGTGACTCACTTCAGACTATGGAGGAAGAAAGGATCCTTGTGGGTTAGCGGGCTGCACTGGCTGCTTGAATGTTGTAACTGATGCTCTGTAGGATACTCCACTATGAGTCTTCTGTCCTGAGTAAGCTGGTTGCTGCATCCTCTCCACTGAGTATGCTGGCTGCTGGGTCCTCTGTCCAGAATAGGCAAGCTGACTAGTCCTCTGAAACTTTGCATGCTGGAACATCTTCTTGCTCTCAAACTTCCTTTTCTTCTCTTGCTGCTCATCCTCCATGTTCTTCATTGTGGTAATAGCCTTGTTGACCATAGTGCTGAAATCAGGATAGACCGATGCTCCAATCAAGGTCCTAATCTCCGGGTTAATACCACGAAGAAAAGCTTCTTGCTTCTTCTCAACAGTATCCACAGAGTGAGGGTCATAGCGGGATAATCCTGTGAACTTGTGTAGGTACTCCATCACAGTGAGACCCTTCTGCTTGAGGTTCATGAATTCTTCCTTCTTTAGCTTCACAATGCTGCTAGGAATGTGATGCTCTCTGAATAGCTTCACAAACTCATCCCATATCATAGTCTTTGCATCTGCATGCATCTCCCTGTAGCTTTGCCACCATGCTAAAGCAGGCCCTCTCAGCTGTTGGACTGCAAGTAGAACCTTATCTTGCTCATCAGCATGGACAACCTTGAGCTTCATCTCAATCTCTCTCAGCCAATCATCTGCTTCTATGGGGTCCTCAGATCCAGAAAACTTGGGCGGGTTCATCCGGTTAAAATCTGCGATCTCATGATTGTTCTGAGGTGCTCCCTGATGATTGTTATGCCATTGTTTCCCTGAGCAGCAAACGTGTTCGCCAGTATCACAAGGAGTCGAGTCTAACGGTCCAGGATGGAAGTCAGGTCAACTGCAGGTGCTTGGGGAGGCGGTCGTGGGAGGACGGGGTTACTCTCAGCCATGTCACGCTCGTCATGCTCGTTCAATATAGGAGGAATCTCTCGGAGTCCTTTCTCCACCTTATGTCCATTTCTAGATCGACTCAAGCGACGAGATATCTGTGACAAGGAAAGGGTGCAGTTTAGGATTTATTATTAGAATTTATTATTAGGGTGTATTAATATGTGTCTTCATTACTATTTTGTTATTATTATTACTATTATATTTATGTGTATGTTTATATATACACAAGGTATATATGTAAATATTATAACTATTATTTTATATCACACAAGGCACACAAACATCAAGCATTGCAAGCAACACCAAACATTCATTCAAGCAAATGGTACAAGATACATTGGGCATGTAGTCCCTAGGTCCGTCCCCTTAAGGGTCAGCTGGGACCTCTGCTTGACTACTCGATCCTACGTCCTGGTCTTCGGGGTCTTCATGCAAGGCTTCACGGGGTGATATTGGAGGAGTGGGCGGCACAGGCTCACAAATCCTCCTACGGGGGTTGGACAGATGGTACACTACAGTCCCTTCAAGAGTGAGCGGTTCAGCCGTGCACAGGCATGCCGGTCTTTCCGCTTGGCTCGGTCTACGAGGTAGACACTCCTAAGGAGCTGATTGTGGCGGTCGGCCTGCTCCCAAAGGTTCTCCTCAGCCAAGGCGACACGACTTTCGGCGCTGGCAACACGGGCCTCAGCCTGTGCTAGCGCTAGCTTAGCCTTTTGCCAACGGGTCTCCAATGCCGCAGCGCGCTTAACGAGGGTCCTCACAAGTTGGTTCAGCTGGTCGCACAGGTCATCCAAGCTCAATAAATAGCCAGTCATGGCGATAACGGTGGGGTCATCTTCGGTAGTCCGAAGGCCTTCCAAGTTGCGGGTCCTTGCCGCTCAGGCTGGACGACTACGATCCAACGGTGGGAAGTACTTCATGGGTGTGGAACCAAAGTGCCAGTCAAACATGTGGCACAAGTACTTCAAGGCCTTGCGAGCCACCAGTTGGCAGGTGTCTTTCATGCGACATCCAGTGACGGTGACGTTCCATGGTTTCATCTCCAGGAATCTCTCACTGGCGCTGATGTGCACCGTGACCTCACAACGTTCGGTGCCACGCTCCATAAACTCATGACCAAATATTTCGGGCGGTCTAGAATACCAAGTAGGGTTGTGGGAGCAAAGAGCACCTTGGGGAAGCCATCTTCGTTGATGCAGAAGGTGGTGATACGGTCGTCAGACATCTGACTTACAACAAGGCACAAGGGTTAGATGAGGGCAAAACCTTTCACCAAGGCTCTACGATCACAGGTTTCTACAGGAAATCCATTCTACTGTCTCCTACAGTCACCAACACCCTAAGGTACGCATCCTACAACCAAATATGGCTCTGATACCACTTGAAGCGTCTCGACCCATAAGATTAGAACTAAACATGTAATATTATTATCAAATACAAGGTTCGGTACATAATATTACAACACAAGTGGAACCAAAACCATACAAAGCTTTATTTCAATGGCATAGCCTTATGGATAAAAACTACAACTAGTAAAAAGGCAAATATAATGAATATCAACACGTAGACTAGTAGCTCATCGCCGCCCATGGTTCCACTACACACAACATGGATGCGACAGCGACCCTACTCAAAGTCCTCCGGCACGAAGTCAGGATCCTCTGAAAAACAATCAATCAACAACGTTTGAGTACAAAAGTACTTAGCAAGCTCCACCTCGCCCTTTGGGAGGGGAATAAACAGATATAAATGCAATGCACAAGATAAATAACAATGCAACCTAATGCAACTAATGCAAGTGAAGATATCCCATATCACTCATCTCAATCTCTCCATAGGTGGCTTTCTAGTTGTTAGAACCACACTATAACCCATCCTATACCGAGGACATGGCCATTCAAATAGATTTTACACTCTGCAGAGGTTGTACGCTGTACCCACATGCACAGACCATCAAGACAGCCTGACATAACCAACACCCAGTCGAAACATCACCCAGACCAGTTGCTCCAAACCCAATATCATCATCATCACTAAGCTCAGTAATATCTCAACATAACTCTCTCTCCACCGTGGACGATTGTCGGGCTAGCCACCGGGATTAGGCTAGGACCCGCCCATACAAGGACATGTGGTTTGTACTGAAAGGAAGTTAGGTGAGATGTCAAAACAACTCGGTCCTTAAGGCTCACCAGGGCAGCCTCCATACACACATCACGAGCGTATGCTCATGATAGAACTTGCCATAAGTCTACCACCACGGTAGCACATACACCAACTCTAATCCATTTGCCCCGGTCACAACCCATGCGTGCCCTCACCAACCATACAACATACAAGAGGCAACATCATCATGTATAATCTCATTATTCCAATATGCAGCAAATGGAACTAGCATGGATCTACTCTATCACTTGACGCACGACAAATGCGATAACCTAATCTACTGGCCACAATGGATAAATCTCACATAGAAGCGATATGATCAAAAAGGGATAGATAGAACTTGCCTTCGCTACCGTCTGCGGCGTCGTGCTCCTGATTACCTGGTTCCTCCGGATTCTCCTCTGGTATTGGGTCTGCTCCGGTAATGCACACACAGACAATGCATACATACTTCAATACATTATATAAACATGACTTTATTAAATAGATTGTGTTTTTATATGAATTTTAGAAGAAGAATTAGATTAATCAGAGTTCGGATGTTGGAGGTATAGACTCAGATAGTGTGGTGACTGGATTAATTCAAAAATGATTATTTAGTTCATGATTTTGTTTTTGTCTGAACCAAGGCTCATGTGCTCACGTGGCTTGCAGAAACATGGGGTCCGATGCTGGGTTTAAAAACTAAGAGCTGACAGCTTGCTGTGACCTTGGGCTTGCGTGCGGTCATTAGGCTTAGTAGTGGGTCAGTGGCCGGTTCAGTTTAAGGCTAAACCATCGACAGCACTTGGGCATGGCGGCACATGGCCATCGCTGGATTTGGTGCTGAACAACCGTAACCTGCTAGTCTTTAGGCTTGTGTGTGGGTATCGGGTCTGACATGTGGGGTACGAGGTCTGAGGCCTTAATGACCGTTACGCGGTCATATCCAAATGAACCGATACGTTTCTTCCTCCTCGGGACAGACCACCATGGATGGCTTCCGGGAGCTTGAATCAAACAAGGAAACGAGGAGGAGGACGACCAGAGAGTGGGGCAATCGGAGGCTTAGATTTACGGAGAATTCACAGGAAACAAGGCAATTTCAGGGAAGTGCGGCCATGGCGGATGGCGGCCGCTGCCAGTTCGGAGGAGGAGAGGAATCGACTCAAAGACAGGCGGTGGACTGGGAGTGCTCATCTTAGTCGCAGCTCAGACGGAGGGGGCTCCTTGCTGAAGATCGACGCAGCGCCTTTGCAGTGCGGGAGAGTGACAAGGACAGCGGGACTCGGCTGGTTGGGACGGGGACCGCTGGATGAAACTGAGGCTGATGGTTCAATTTATGGGCAGTGAAAGACGGTGGACGACCAGTTTTGACGGAAAATCGGTTGGGCAGTGAATTCAGCGTACGTACGGACGCCGAACTTCGTGAGGGTGGTGTGTCACCTAGCTGTAGCGACGCGTCTCGTCGGCGAGTCATCACTTAGAGGCGTGCTCGCACGGCTACCGAGGTGGTGGTGGCCGTCGTCGTCGCAAAACGAATGAAGGAAGGTAGGTGGCTGTCAATTATTGCGAGCAGTAGTGGCGAGAGTGAATGCGCCGTACACGTTCGGGAGTTTTCGAGAGCAATGGAGAAGAGGCGAGGGGAAAATGGGCGAGTTTACTCCCGCCTTAATGGTGCTGGTGCTGTCGTCTTCGTTCCAGAGGAGAGCGTGCAGACATTGGACCGGAGGGAGGAGAAAGGGAGTTTCTTTAAATAAGTGAAATAAGGAGGGTGTGGATGAAAAACAGTGGACTGGCCTGATACGTGTGACTGAGGTGCATGACCTTCTTGCGATTATGGAAAAGGAGAAGTGTGTTTGGGGAAAGTTGCTTTGACTGGAAGGCTGGGCCAGGAAGAGCACGTGTCTTGCTGCTCATACCTCTTATTTCTCCTTTTTATTATTATTTCCTTTTCTTTTTTATTTTCCCTATTAATATTTATCATTTGATGGTGTAATTTTAATGGTGCACATAACTATGCTTGTTTATTTATTATATAATTTTGATTCATTATCTTATGAAAAATGAGATGTTACATACTCTAGAGTTAATGTCTGAAGAACAAGCCGACCCTTCAAGAAAACATCTTCGGCAATCTCAAAGGATTATTGAAAAGCAAAATAGAATTACTGAAGAAGATAGTGAAGGAGAAGAGTTTGAAGAAGCGATGGTAGAAGAAGAGAGACATGAAAATATTCATGCACGTGTAATAGCAAATTCGAATGCTGATGATTTTTAGCAGATTCTAATGCTGTCGATTTTTAGTTCTTATTGTATGCATTCTTTGAGATTTGAATTTTTATTGTGTACATCTTTTAGTCTTTACCATTTATCGTTTATTATTTAATAATCTCATATACTAATAATTATTTTGAAATTTGTGCAGATGTGGAAGCATTTCAAAAAAGGAAAGAAGCAAAGTGATGATACTTCTTCCTCCGCGTCTCACCACAGTAGTGGTTCGGTTCACACGTCCTTGTTTCAGGTACTTTGTTTTTCTTAAACACTTCAATATCATAATCAGCTATTTACTATTTGTTATATGTTTATTTTCATTTGTAGGGCACGACCTTGAGTGTAGATAGACACAAACAACTTATGGGGTGTGTTACAAAGCAAGCATCGAGCCAGCTAGCACTAGGTTTAGGAGGAAGCTTAGGTGTGTACTCAGAGGAGGCACAAGAGCAGGAAGGAGGCTTAGGAGAAGGCACAATGGAGGAGGTTCAGGAGCAGGGAGGAGGCTTAGGAGCAAAGGAGGTTCTGGCGCAGGTCTTTGGGACATCATCTTCTAATGAGGGTGGACATGATGGTACTGAGGGTGGACAGAGTGGTACTGAGGGTGAGAGTGGCAAAGAGGAAGATGATCCGGAGCGAGATGCAAGGTTGGAAGAGTTACAAGCGGCAACAGAGGGGCAGAGTGATCGATGCCCTTATAGGTATTTTTTTTGAATTATTTGATAACTTATCTTATAAATTTGGTTTTCTTGTCAACTAACTAATGTTATTTGTACAGGCTGCGGAGGCACCTTTTATGTACTCTAAGTAAAACTCCTGATACGCGTGCAGTTATAAGGCCAAAGGGTACTAGGTGCTGGATCGAGATTGGTTGGGATGGCAGGGGGCATCGACGTTGTGTTAACTCATAGTTGGGAAATGCCATCCGGTTTTGCTTTTCGGGGATGGTTCTTGCGGGTGGTCAACTAATTGCCACGCATAATTGGGATCACTATGCCCTGAAACCATATGGCACTGCGGGTACTTGTCAGGACAAAGTTTGGGAGATTTTTTGGGTATGTTTGTTTTCATTATTTAAAATATGTTGCGTCTTACTTTGGCTGATACTAATCGTTTGTTTTATACAGGGTACATTTAAATTGGAGGAAGGTGTGGTTCCAGCATATGCGAGATCTGTTTTCGATACGTCAGCGAGAAAGCTCACAAAGGACTCCTTCTCTGATGCATGGATCAAGGCTGTGACCGTGTATTACAAGACCAGGTTGCGTCAGCCCATGACAAACAAGCGAGCAGCTACAATTTATCTGCAGAAGCATGAGTACATGGAGAGTAGTGTGGATTGGACTTGTGTAGATCCGACAGCTGGGGAATGGCTATGCGAATACTGGGCGTCGAAGGAGTTCAAAAATATTTCGAAGAGAAACCTAACCAACCGAAAGAGCAAGCCTGGACTACAACGTTATGGGGCAGATGGACATGTGCGGATGGCACAAAGGATGGTATAAATTATTACAATCACTTGTAAATTGCTTAAAAAAATTGCATTGATTGAACTGATGTTGTATTCTGATGTTGCAAGAAGCTGAAATCGGTGTCGCTCCTTCTTTTATCGAGGTTTACCTCAGGGGGATCAGAGGCACAGATCCGGCATGCCCGGAGCAGTTGTGCGATGAGGCGACAACACAAAAAGTGGTAAGTGTGTTGACTGCTCTCTGTCTATGAACCGAATCTATCTTTTATGACATCTACTCGTGAACTTAATTTATTCTTGCAGACAAAATATGTTGAGTGTCTCAAGAAAAAGCATAGAGATGATATAGATTATCCAAGAGCGCTGTTGGATGTAAGTGCTGCGTAGGAAGCCGGTGGAGGCGTACCGCATGGGAGGTACATGTGAAGATAATGATTGTTTAAAGGTTAATAACCGTCGATTCATCACATTTGTGTTTTTTGTAGACTTGGATTAGGCGACGGTTATGTGGAGCATGACACTTATGTGGGACGACGGTCTTCTACTTCCAGTTCGAGTTGATCCCGTGTTGCAGATGAGGAATTGCAAGAAAAATTAAGACGGTACACGGAGAAAGTGGAATAGCAACAACAGCAAATACAACAAATACAGATGCAACAGATGTAGCAACACATATAGTATTTGTATATGGCGCAGATAACTTGTAATATTAACAATTGATTAGTTTATTCGTTTACAAATGTTTGTATTTAAGATTTCACGAATAATATCCTTCGTGTAGTTCTTGGGTCAAGGCACTGGAACTCAGTTCAATATGCCACAACAGCCTCAATTCGAGATGATGTCGAAGGTAAATTACTGATTTACTTAAGTTGGTATACTTATTACCATATTTGTGTTAAAGTCAGTAACTGAATATTCTTACTTGATGCAGTTCTTCCCTCAAAGTGGTTTTGGATCGCAGTTCGGTATGCCTCATTCAATGCAGCCCGAACAACAAGTTGGCTCTTCTTCATAGGTATAAGCGCATTTCTTACTAATTCGACTCATAGTATGAAATACTAATCATATTTGTCTCAGGGTTCCCAGAGTGGTCAAACCTATCCTCCACATCAGGGATTCATGTCAATGTTGGCCCCTGGATTGCAGCCTTATCCAGGTGTTCTCCCATTGTTTCCCTTCACTTAGGGCATAGTCAACCATCAACACCTTCGGGCGCCGCAGCGGTATGATTACTAAATCATTAGCTTTAATAAAAGCGTAGATTAATTTTAACAATACTTAGCGACTTATTCAATGACATAGTTGGTAATACCTTTAAGTTAATTACACATGTGAGTTGAGCTTTGTGAATTTTAGAAAGATTGAGACATATGAATTATAACTATTAATGCAAAGTTAACTTTTATTTGTTTCTCGTAGGGTTCCGCTCATAGTTGCGATGATTTCCTCAATTTGAACGCCAGAGGTGCAAGTGGTGCAGCTTCGAACAATGGCATGGATGCGGATTAACCTTCATAATTGTGTTTATGTTGCCTTTCTCTTGGACGGATTTAGTATGGAACTTAGTTGTATTATGCGAAGAATGTGTTTATATGTGTTGTTGGTGTATGAAACTTATTGCATTGTTGTATGTGCTGTTTTGTGACTGTTTATATGTGTCGTTGCTATTTTGCATTGTGGCTTATATCTATTATAGTGGCTCTCTGCTGTATAAACTATAACTAGAGGCTTCCCACTCGGGGAGGGAGGGAAACCAGTTGGGTTTTTTTTTTAAAAAATTGCAAGTATGGCCGTCGGTGTCTAGTGACCGATGGTCATAAGTACCTTAAAGCCGTCGGTATAACACCAAAACCAACGGCTATAGATCCCTAGAGCGCCTACGTGGCGTACATATGGCCGTCGGGGCCGACGGCTTTAAAGCGCTTTAAAGGCGTCGGGGCAGCTGGGCCGACGGCCTTAAGACGATATGACTGTCAGTCTGCGGCACCCGACGTTCATACTGCGCCTACGCAGTAAAGCTGTCAGGGGTAGCCCGCCGACGTCTTTAAGTCGTTAAAGCCGTTGGTCTCGACGACTTTAACGGGATAAGAACGTCGACCTCGAGTTGACAGCTATGGCCGTCGGTAGGCCGACGATCTTACCATAAATACATCGGTTACGGTAGCTCACCGACGGCGATAAGGCCGACCTTTCTTTGTGTATTTCCTGTAGTGACATCTTTTCACCGTCACCGTCCTCGGTTGATGGTCGAGGAAGTTTTTCTGAGTGTGGCCCCCGTCCATTAGGAGCTGCAGCGGCAACAACCGTAGGTGTGCCGGCCAATGACTTCTTCTTGCCGTTGGACTTCTTATTCTTTCCACTGCTTCAGGCAGCAACTTCATCTTTGGAGGAGGATTTACCAGCCCCCATAGCTTGTTTCGAGTGCATCTCTCGGCCCTCTGCAGTCCTATCACATTTGTCGGCTAGGCTGAAGAGCTCTGTGATGCTACTGACGTCTTTGTTTGCCAGCTTCTCCAACATCTTCTTATCTCTAACTCCCTGTCGAAATGCAACAACAACAGAGGCATTGGAGATTGAAGGAATAGTTTTATGTACCTAAGAAAAACATTGGATGAATGATAGCAGCGATTCTCCCGCTTTCTGCTGTACGACAAACAGATCTAGCTCCGTGCCAGGTCGGGTGTAGGAGATCCCAAAATTGGCAGTGAACTGATGACAAAGTTTCCCCCAACTGTAAATGGAGTTAGGAGGTAGACTCATGAACCAGGACCGTGCTGTCGTTGTTAGAGTCACTGGGAAGTAGTTGGCCATCACAGCCTCATTGCCTCCAACCGCGAGGATGGCGGTGAAGTAGATTTGAAGAAATTCGACGGGGTTGACTGTCCTGTCGTAGTTCTCCAGCAAATGAGGCCAGAACTTAGGTAGCCAGTTGGCCATGCAAAGATGCATGGCAAGGGCCGAGCATCTGCCCCCTACTCCTAAGGGAGAAGGGTTTTCCCGAGCTTCTCGCCTCTCACGAGCGCACTCGATGTGGATGCGGCCGTCCTGCCTCATGTAACGGCGGTCAAGCTCCGACCATAGATCATGCATCGAGAGCCTTGATGTCGTATGAGTGCGGCGTGTCCCGGAGGGCAGTGACGTCACTTGCTGGGAGGGTGCACGTCTCCTATGCTGCGATGCCTTAGGACCAAGTCTGCCAGACAAGGTCCTGTTCCTTGAAGGTGCCTGCCCAGAAGGGGGCACACCTTGCTTGCTGATGGCATCGGCTGCGACTGAAACCAAATGCTCCACATCAGCACGCCACTATTCCATTGCAGTCTGAGGTGCTCCGGGTGCTGGTGGACACTGAAAAAGAGTCCACGCTGCGTTCAGCGCGTTCTCCGAATTGTTCGTCGATGCAATGCCCAACACAAATATGCCATCTCGCTGAGATGGTGGAGGTGGTGGTGGAACAACACCTGCCGGGACAACGACGTTGGTTGGCTGCTGCACGTTGGAAGGATTTCCCCCAACATGCTTCTCAACCAAGTCATTGGACGAAGGTGCGGTAGAGTTCACCATCTTGAGATCTTAGCGCCCCCTTCTGGCGTGCCAAATGTCAAAGTGTAGCAACAAAACTTCCCTCGGTACTACTAAAGCGTAGTCCGCGGAGGTTCCTATTCGGATGGGGCGCGTAAGATCACGAACAAGATGATGACACATGAGTTTTTACGTGGTTCAGGCCGCCTGAGCGTAATACCCTACTCCACGAGGTGGTTGTTGATTAAGTATGTGTGTCTGTGGTGAGTGTCTGTGTTTGCTTGTATGTGTGTGAGTTTAGTCCTCTTCTACCGTGCGGCGCAACCCTTTTATATTCTAAGAGCTGGCCGTTACAGTATATGTCTCGCCCAACCGGTGGCCCTGACTGTAATTAACCACCTATACACGATTTACATGCATAATTTGTGATTAACAGTGTGATAACGCGCCTTAATGGCCGTTACCTGTCTTGATGGTCCTCTGATCGTGTGTTTACCTGTGAAGGGTGGTAGGTCCGGTCCCGTAAGATATGTGGCGGCATCAGAGCTACCCAAACGAGGGATGTGGGCTCAGTGCTGTCAGACGTGTATTGCCTACGGAAGTCTTCAACTCGGATATAGAAACTCGTTGTTTTTAAGTGCGGTATCAGGAGGTACTGGCAGCCAGGATACTGACAGATACGTATTCTGTAGTGTATGCACCGCATTCAAGTGTGGTAGTACACACTGTCACCTACTAGTGTAACATCATCTTTACAAGTAGTTTTGAGCCAATACCGGCCATCCTAATTTACGTACCATGTGTTCCTGAATTATTATTTAATTCCTATTCGATCTATGCAAGGGATATATATATATATATATATATATATATATATATGTATGTATGTATGTATGTATGTATGTATGTATGTATGTATGTATGTATGTGTTTTGAAGCTTGAGGTGCACATCAAGGGTGCTACGTAGCTCCATACAGTTGTGTTTTGGCTCCATTTATCTCTACTTACCTTTGATAGCTCTGTGTACTGACTGGGTTTTGGAGGCATCGGGGCTAAGCTTATGGACGATGAGGGTCAAGAAGAAACTGTATCACAGCAATGTGGCAGAATTCATCTTCACCCCAGCTTTGGCTATTCCGAGAGTCCTTCAAATCGCCAATGCCATCTTTGTCTTACCATGTGTGGAACCTGGCACAAGGGCGAAGTAAATGCTCTTGGTGTCGATAAATATGCTACAAGTTTTGTTTAGCATGTAGCGTATTGTTATACGAAGGAGTGACGTTTGATTGCATGGCTAGCCAAAGTAATCTAACTCCGTATCCTTTATCTGTTCTAACCTTATCATGCACCACTATTCTTTTCATGATTACTGCTAATAATTTCAACCCGTTTCTAGAATAACCTTTTCATCACTGTTCACTGCAATGTAGGAAATAGCTTTTGGAAGCATCTGGATATAAGCTAAGACTGAATTACGGAGGATCATGGTCAAAAAGAAATTACACTTTGTTTAATTTGGATATACAGTTCAGTTCTTCCAATACATGTACAATATTTTGGAGTTCGCCAGTTTTGTTTTTTTACCGTTAATACTATATCGTCCAACCACAACTATATTATTACTTAGGAAAAAGTCTAAATAACCCCCTAAACTAAGGTATGGTGACCACTTAACCCCCTCAACTTTGAAACCAGTTATTTAGTACTGTAACCTTTACATAACCGTCTAAATAACCCCATAAGTTGGTTTTATAGTTGTTTTTTTGCTATGGGTAGTAGTTAAGATGACATTTATGCCCTTAATAATTTTATTTTATTTTATTTATTTTTAAAGTGTCGCTTTCAGTTAAATCTTACTTACTATCAGCTCTTGAACTCCAATTTCAATCCTTGGTATGGATCTGCTCATGGTAGAATAAAGATAAGACCTCTCTTTACAAACACTTGAGAGATTTGTTGGTTACACAACTACCATGTTTACATAATTAAACATTTTAACAGAGAGAAAATAATTGATAGGGGTAAAAATGTCATCCTAACTGTTATTATAGCAAAACTACCCTACAAAACCAGATTAGGGGATTATTTAAACAGTTTTACAAAGTTTGTGATGCTAAATAACTGGTTTTAAAGTTGAGAGGGTTAAGTAGTCACTGTACCATAGTTTGGGGGGTTATGTAGACTTTTTTCTATTACTTACCTTCAGCTGTTTGTAGTATTAAGTCAGTACAGAGCTGCCACCCTGCACTCAAACGCTCAATTCAACAACCACCCACCCCGTGGAGTAGGATATTACGCTTAGGCGGTCCGAACCACGTAAATCCCCGTGTCAACTTGCCATCGTGTTCTGAATCTCTGCGCGCCCACAACCGAACTACAAACTCCGCGGTCTACCAACGATAGTATTGAGAGAATTGCCGGAATCAATCTCTGACAGTACCATAGTTTAAGGGGTTATGTAGACTTTCTTCTATTACTTACCTTCAGCTGTTTGTAGTATTAAGTCACTACAGAGCCGCCACCCTGCACTTGGGCTTTTGCATTAAACTGTTCGTAGTGACCATCATAGGGCTCTTGTTGGATCCGCCGTGACCGGGGTTCTTCGTCTTCCGTCACATCAGTTCGCTGGCATGTGGATCCATGGTTGCGTCGTCGAGTTGCAGCTGCTCCGATCCATCATCATCAAACGTCCTCGGCTTCGTTCGCAGTGGCCAACCTTATGCCAGGTTTCCGTTGCCGCGACCTCTTTTCGAAAGCTCGAACCATTGTCGCGACCTCATCTCGGCAGTTGCTGGTTGCCCATCGACACACTAGTTGCTGTTGCCCGTCAATTTGCTGCTTGCTCCAGCAGATCACCGTCAAGCCTTTGCTAGATCGCAGCCCAGTTGGCTCTGCTGCAGGCTACAGCCTGATCTCTTCTGCTTGTCGCAGCTCAGTTCTGTCCTGTAGGCTAAACACGTACTGTATGTGCGATTATTGCACATCGGGGGCAGTTTATCATGGTGCTGTTGGTAATTCTTTTCTTCTACGTTACAGTGCACAAACTCTAGCTAATACATGATTCATGCCTCGGCCCAATTTCTATTGCCTTCCCGCTGTGTTTTCCATGTCCGATTTAATTCTTTCCTTTTGTTGCGATCATACGAGTTCAAAAAACCATGTCTACCACCCACTTCTTTTCATTTTTTCTCTTGTGGTTGGCAGCTAAGTCCCATTGCATTTCACTGATCCCATCATCCTATCTTTGGTTCAACTTCACCCTCCCTTATTTTCTTTCGTAGCCAACTTTGCCAACTTGTTATATGATTTCACTACTTTTCATTCGTAGTAGTATCTTATTCTTATCTCATTTTACTACTTGTCATTTACAGTACTGATTTATCTCTTACCTTTCTTTGGCTTGACAAACACTATTTTCCTGTCGAATGTTATATCTCTGAAGCAAAATTTCTTTTTTAAGAGTTGATGTACTGGTTTGTGAAGACTCGGATATTTACTAATATCCTGGATTGTGAAGGCGGTACTCTCTTATAAAGGAGATCATTCCTTCATTGGGGGGTATGTTTAAGAGTTGCAGGCTTCGATGGCATCTCATTTTCGAATTTCATGTACCACTTTTTAGTTATATGCTTAGTGTGAACCCCTTCAAATTCATCATTATTCAATATGGGTTGCATTGAGTGGGTGGTGTTAACGATATAAAAGTCAAGGATATTAGTATTATATTTGAGTAATCCATCTATTTCATCCATCAAATTAATTGTCTATTACACATACTTCAAATAATAAAATGAAATAGTTCATTAGGCTAACCTAAGACTGCAATTAATATTTGCAGTACCCCATTGCATCCAAAAAAAATATTTCCAGTACCCCCATTGGATGTCACATTACGCACACTATGGGCACAATCAGCACTGTCGGTACCCTGCGTACCGAGTACCTCCTGATACCGCAAGCGAAGCCGAGGAGTTCCTATGTCCAAGTGGCAGACGTTCGAAAGGGATACACATCCCGCGTAACCGGACCTGCCTCCCTTCTTAAAGTAGCTCTGGTGTAGCCACATGTCCAGAAGAGCCGGACCTGCTTCCCTCATTTGGGAAGCTTCGGTGCCGCCACGTGTCCTGAAGAGCCGGACCTGCCTCCCTCTCCAGGAAAGCTCCAGCACTGCCACGTGTCCAACGACACTGGACCTATCCCCCAGTAAAGGGAAACTCTGAAGCTTCCACGTGTCAACGTCCGGACCTACGCCAACAACGAGAAGACTACAGGATCTCCAACGGCGCAAACATTCAAGGGCTATCAATTAGCCGTTACCAGACCTGGTTAATGCGTCATTAATGCCATGTTAATGACGCACAATTAGGAGACCATCAGGACTAGTAACGTCGTTATTAAGGCACGTTATGATACCATTAACCGTCCTTAACACTGTAGATCGTGTACAAGATAGTTAATACAGCCGGGGCTACTTCTCGGGCCAGGCACAAACTGTAACAGCCAATCCTTGGCATATAAAAGGGCTGCACTACACGGTAGAAGGTATCTGATATGATCTAAAGTGATCTGAACTGATCTCAAGCCACTGAAGCTCATACAATCAACACACACCCCATAGAGTATGGTATTACGCTCAGGCGGCCCAAACCACGCAAAACTCTCGGTGTTCACCTCTTGTTTGGATCTTGACTCGCGCCCCAACCGAATACAAAACTCTGCGGACTACTTCCTAGTAGTACCGGGGAAAGTGTCCTAGTCCACACTTCAACATTTGGCACGCCAGGTAGGGGCACTTTCAAGCTTTCAAAATGGTGAACTCTGTCACTGCTTCATCCAACGGACCGGCTGTGCAGCCAATTCGAGGAAATCCCTTCAACGTGCACCAGTCGTCCAATGTTGTAGTTCCGGCAGGTGTCATTCCTCTACCACCACCACCACCATCTGAGCAAGATGGTGTATTCACGTTGGTTTCTACATCAATGAACAACCCGGTGTAACACCCTCATTTTTAGGCTTCATTGCATAAGTTCATATACATGTCTAACATTAACCTACATAAAAAGGAGCAAGTTTAAAATGAATTTAGAGTAAAACCGCACTTAAGAATTCTGAGAATTGCGGACTAGTCTGTTTTGGTGCGGACTAGTCCATTTTATCTCTGACCTCCATCAGACATGTCTGTTTTTGTACGGACTATTCCGGTTTTTGCCTCTGGACACTTTCGGACTTGTTCGGTCCATTGCGCTAGTCCGGTATTCCAATTCCTTGGAAACTTTGCTAAGTTCCTGGACTTGTTTGGACTTGTCTGGTATTCCAGCGGACTTGCCCGTTTTCTCTCTTACTAAAATCGGACTTGTCCGATTTTGGCCAGACTTGCATGTTTTTCTTCTGACCAAGTTCGGACTTGTCCGATATAGTCCGGACTTGTCCGATATCTCTCTAACTAACTTCAGACTAGTTTGGCCCTTTTCAGACTTGTCCGGTAAATCGCGATTTCGAGTTGATCTTCTATTCCATGACTTTTTTTGGGTTTTACCTAAAGTGGGCCTAAGAACATCATGTCCAACTCTTTTTGGAGCCCATGTGGGACCCCAAATTGGTCTGCACCCTCCCCAAACTCGAAATCCATCAAACCCTACCATCCACCTCTATATAAATAACCCCACCCCTCAACTTTGCATCTATTTGCCACTTTCAAGACACACGTAAACCCTAGTTCGTGGATAGTCGCCATTAAGGAGAGGGAAGGAGATCCTGAGCAAGAAGAAGAAGAGAAGGAAACGAAGGAGGATCAAGATCTCCATCAAGTTTTCATTCTTCATCACCAATTGACCTTCAAGTTCTTCATCAACCCTAGATTGTCAAGATCCAAGTGTTGCCTCCAAAACCCTTGATTCATTGGAGTCCTAAACACCTGGTATACCTTCTACTTCCTTTTTCTTACGTGAATTCAACCCCAATTCTCGAAATTCACATCGATCTAGAAAACCCTAGTTCGCTGGTTCTGCGACGGGCGGATTAGTCCGGCCCCCTGCGGACTTGTCCGATTTTGCAATCTGTTTTCTGCCGAATTAGTTCTAATTTGACTCAAATCAATTTCAAACCTATTCAAACTTGTTAAACACCATTGCAATTAATTAGTAAACATCATTAACTAGTTTTACTTCATTTTTGCATTAATCATGCATGTCATGTCATATTGAGTAATATATGTGCACTTATTGATTGTAATTCTTGTTTTGTATGATCGTTGCGCGATTTAGACGGAGTTGCACTCAAGAGTGATGCGGAGGATCTCCAGCACCAGGCATTTGAAGACTTTGACCCAAACCAAGCCAAAGAGCAAGGAAAGTGTCCTTGACCATATTGATCCTGTTTTTGAAAGAAATGTTTTGTTTGCAAAACTGCATGCTTGTGTCAATTTGCCGAGAATCCTATGATAGGAAGTTTACTAGTTTTGTTCAACCACCCTTGTCACCTGTAATATATGGTAGAGAGTCGGGAATGACTTTTTACCTTTTTTGCTTCGCTTAATTAATTGGGATGGGAAAACAATTATACTATTTAATTATGCATTAATGAGACTATGGTTAATATGAACTGAATAATATGATATGGTAATGGGTGATCTAAGCAAGCCTGGTATGTGGAAGGGTTGGATGTTATGGTGGTTTGCTTGCTTTAGATCTAAGGACCGGTTCGTGGAGCGACCATCCAGGATTTACAGTGCCACCACGAGGCCAAGTATTGGTGAGGCGTAGCTGATTAATTAGGGTATTACTAGTATTGAATGGATCATTTGCCTCACCTGGGAAGGGGAGTCGGATTGGGTTTGAATATGGTTGGCGGGACTCCCTGGGATCCAAATGGCACAAGAGTGGGCCCTTGGTTGAAGATGTGCTCAGTTGGAGACATCGCCACCGATGAAACCTCAATGGGTCCGTACATACTAGTAGTCCCTTTGTAAAGGCTATTTTGTGATCTCTTGGCCACACACCAACGAAAGTGTGAGATGACATAATTGGGATTATCTAGTATTCGAAAGGTGGTGAAATGACAAACACGTGGGTAAAGCGGTACAACCTCTACAGAGTGTCTTAAAAACTATCATGATAGCCGTGCTCCTGATTATGAGCAACCTGGACCCTCACATGATTAGAGGGGATTTGGTTTTGGCATGGTTTTTGGGATGGTTATGGTTGGTAATATGGTTATGACTGGTTATGAATTAAATTCTGGTATTGAATATGGTTATTGGTAATGAGAAATCTGAAATATGGATGATAGTATTGAAATATGGACTGGTATTATGGTAACTACATGGTTTATGATAGGTTTACTTCACATACATAATATATATTGCTTTCCAAATGTTTTAATGTACTTTTCAGCACTTAGCCATTATTATTGTCGTCATTTGTATCAGCTACATGTCATACTTTCCACACTTGCTGAGTATGAAATATACTTACTCTTGCAATTCCCCCACAAGCAGTTGCAGGTTAAATTTGGGAGTATAACGATCATAATGCGGAGTTCTAGGCCGTGTCTGCCGTCAGCTTTGCTTGTGGAGTGTTTGGAGCTGCGCTACCCTTATGCTTAGTTGCTTAGTCTGCTCAATTAATTTATTTCCGCTGCATTAGTTCAAACTTGTCATTAATATTCATTAGAGCTTGTATTCGAGGATATAATGAATTGTGTAATAAAAGTACTTATTTAATAATTTGAGCTGTGGTAATTATCTTTATATCGTTTGTGATGCACTTGTGTATGTGTGTTGAATGTCCTGGGCACACATATACTGCATTTGGTTCATTTTTTGGAACCGGGTGTCACAAATTGGTATCAGAGCCATATGTTGACCATAGGATGCATCCTAGATAGAATGGACATTTTAGAGCACATAGGAGCACTCGGGAATCGATGTGTTTCTGCTTGGTGTGTTGTTTGCTATATATTGTTTGCTTGTGTGCTTAATAGAGGATTTTGGGGTGCTTTAGCATTGCCATGTTCATATAGTCTAGTATAGTTAGTTGCTTAGTTTCATATCCCTTGATGCATATAGTTGGGGACGTTTCTAAATTCTTATCTCTTGCTTTTCTTAAGATGGTGAGGACTCGCAACCAGAGGGATGACAATGATGAGGAGGAGAATAATGGAGCACCTCAGAACAACAATGGACAAGGACCTGCCCAAGGAGCTATCAACCTAGAGCAACTATTGGTGATGCAAAACCAGCTCATGCAGACCATGATTCGGACTATGGTACAACTGCAGGCTGGTAACAACAACAATCAGCCCCACATGCCTCCACCGCCACCCCCACTGCATCATAACCGGTTGGGAGAGTTCATGAGGACTAGGCCACCAACCTTTGCTCAAGCTGCCGATCCTATGGATGCTGATGATTGGATCAAGTCCGTGGAGAAGAAACTTGCAATTGTCCAATGCAGTGACCGGAGAAGGTTCTATTTGCATCCCATCAATTAGTTGGAGCAGCTGCCAATTGGTGGGACTCTTTGTGCAATGCTCATGAGAACCATGAGAGGATCACTTGGGCTGAATTCAAGGAGGGTTTCCGTTCTCATTATGTGTCGGAAGGTGTTATGATCTTGAAGAGGCAAGAATTTGAAAACTTAAGGCAAGGAAGATCGAGTCTGGGTGAATATCTCAATAAATTCACTCAACTTTCAAGGTATGCGCCTGAAGATGTCAGCTGAGACAACCGGAAACAATACTCGTTCATGAGGGGCTTGAACAATGAGATCCAAGTGCAATTGTTGAATTGTGATTATGCCAACTTCCAGAATCTAGTGGACCAACAATTGTGGTGAAGAACAAGGTCTGTGAGATGGAGCTAGATAACAAGAGGAAGGCGCCATATCAAGGATAGCAACAAGGAAGTAATGTGCGCCCTCGCTTTGCACCACCCAATGTGCCATATTACAGCTCTTGTGCTCCTGCTCAATGCCCTTGTTATGCACCGCGCCCAGCTCAGTTTGCGCAGCAACGTCCTGTCATGCAAGCACCTAGGCCTCCAATGCCTTATGCACCCCGTGCTAACTTTCCTGGTGCAAATGTTCAGAATCAAACTCGTCCCAATAATTCTGGTGCTGTTAGGAAGTGCTACACGTGCAGAGAAGCAGGACATTTTGCACATCAATGTCCTAAGTCAGGCCTTGGTCAAGGGAGCAATGCCGCAAGGCAGAACCCAAGACCCAATGGAGGACACCCGCAAGGGGACCGTGGACAGCAGAATTCTTCTCGTGGCAACGTGAACCATTTTTCCACAGCGGACACTCAACAAGCGAATGACGTGGTAATTGGTATGTTTCTTGCAAACTCCAACCCAACGACTATGATATTTGATTCTGGAGCATCGCATTCATTCATTGTATTGAAATATGTTGCCAAGTATGGTTTGCCTATCTCTCAAATGAAGTTTACTCTATTGGTTAAATCTCCTGGAGGAAAGATGAGAACAAATATAGTATGTCTAAAAGTAAGCCTTAGAATAAGGGGTAGACTTCTTTGCCAACCTCATTGTTTTGGATTCTCAAGGATTGGACATTATACTTTGTATGGACTAGTTGAGGAAGCACAATTGAGTGAATGAATGTGCCACAAAGACAGTGAAGTTGACCAATGAGGAAGATATCACCATAGAATTTGAAGCATCTCAACATGCACCGAAGCAAGTGGAGCTGAATCACATAGACGGTGCCGCAATTGAGGAGATTCCAGTGGTGCGTGAATTCTTGGATGTGTTTCCGGATAAGTTGCCAGGTATGCCAGGTATGCCACTTGATCGAGACATTGAGTTTGTTATTAAATTAATACCTAGAACTGCACCTATAGCTAAGAGGCCCTATAGGATGCCTCCTAAGGAATTAGCGGAGCTCAAGAAGCAGATTCAAGAGCAACTAGAGAAGGGTTTTATTCACCCAAGCTCTTCACCTTGGGGAGTGCCCATGCTGTTTGTGGACAAGAAGGATGGATCCCAAAGGATGTCTGTGGATTACCGAGCTCTCAACAAGGTGACAATCAAGAACAAGTACACCTTGCCACGCATAGAAGACTTGTTTGATCAGATGAAAGGTGCTTGTGTTTTCTCCAAGATTGATTTGAGGTCAGGCTACTTTTAGATGAAGATTAGACCATCAGACATACCCAAGACAGCTTTTCGAACACGGTATGGATCTTATGAGTACATAGTTATGTCCTTTGGATTGACCAATGCACCTGCCTATTTTATGTACCTCATGAATAAGGTCTTCATGTAGTAGTTGGATAAGTTCGTCGTGGTGTTTATTGATGATATCATGATCTACTTGAAGGATGAGAAGGAACATGAGGAACACTTGAGGCTTACGTTGCAGAAATTGAGGGAGCATAAATTGTATGCCAAGTTCAACAAATGTCAGATTTGGTTGAGGGAGGTGTCATTTTCGGGTCATATCATCTCGGGAGGAGGAGTATCGGTTGACCCAGGAAAAGTGAGAGATATGCTAAATGGGAGCCACTGCAAAACGAAAAGGAAATAAAGAGTTTTCTTGGGATGGCTGGATATTACCGTAGATTCATCAAGGACTTCTCCAAAATAGCCAAGCCCATGACCAAGTTTTTGATGAAGGGGAAAACTTTCCAACAGACCCAAGCTTGCCAAGAAAGTTTTGAGAAGTTGAAGAAGAGGTTAACCACATCCCCAGTTTTGGTTCTGCCAGACGTGAGCAAGAGTTTTGATATTTATTGTGATGCATCGAGACAACGACTTGGATGTGTGGTCATGCAAGAAGGTCAAGTAGTATCCTATGCATCGAGACAATAGAAGAAGCATGAGCAGAATTAGCCAATGCATGATTTGGAACTTGCAGCCGTGGTACACACATTCAAAATTTGGAGACACTACATTCTTGGTCACAGATCTGAAATTTACACGGATCATAAGAGTGTTAAGTATATTTTTACACAAACGGATCTGAATTTGAGGAAACGAAGATGGTTGGAGCTCATCAAGGACTATAATGTGGGAATTAATTATCATCCAGGGAAGGCTAATGTAGTGGCCGATGCCTTGAGTAGGAAAGGAGTAAGCCACCAACTCACGGTTTGAGAGCTGCCATCCGAGCTATGCAAGGAGTTTGAACGGTTGAATCTCGGATTTCTGAATGAGATGGGGATAATGGAGTTAAATCCGACCTTAGAGCAAAAAATTTGAGAGGGTCAAAGGAGGGATCAGGAAATTCACGAAATCAAGGAAAGGACCCAAGAAGGGAGAGAATTCAGATCTGATGAGGATGAACAGGGTACCTTATGGCTTGGAAAAAGAATTGTTGTGCCCAATGATGAGCATATTTGAGAGACAATATTAAAGGAGGCACATGACTTGCCATACTCGATTCATCCCGGTTGTACGAAGATGTACAAGGATTTGAAGACATATTATTGGTGGGCTAGCATGAAACAAGACATAGCGGAATATGTCGCCTTGTGTGATGTGTGCCAACGAGTGAAGGCGGAACTGTATATGGGAAGAATGGTATGTTTGCATGGAGTCCCAAAGAAGATAGTGTCGGAAAGAGGTTCTCAATTTACCTCCAGGTTTTGGCAAAAGCTGCATGAAGCATTGGGTACAAGGTTGAATTTCAGTTCAGGTATCACCCTCAAACGGATGGACAAACAGAGAGGACCAATCAAATTTTGGAGGATATGTTAAGTCCTCGTGCCTTGAAGTATGGGAAAGGTTGGGACAAGAGCTTGTCATATGCGAAATTTTAATATAACAATAGTTACCAAGCAAGTTTGAAGATGGCGCCATACGAGGCACTATATGGAAGGAAGTGTAGGACACCCTTGTTTTGGAATGAGACAGGAGAAAATCAAGTGTTTGGACTGGATATGCAGCAAGAAGCTGAGAAACAAGTCCAGATTATTCGTGAAAATTCGAGAGCTGCTCAATCAAAGCAAAAAGGCTATGCGGACAATAGGAGAAGAAAACTAGCCTTTGAAGTAGGGGATTTTGTTTACCTCCAGGTGTCACCAATGAGAGGTCATAAGAGGTTTAACATAAGAGGCAAGCTAGCACGTCGCTATATTGGACCATTCAAGATTTTGGACAAAAGAGGAGAAGTAGCATACAAGTTGGAGATGCCAGCTCACTTATCAGATGTACATGATGTGTTTCATGTTTCCGAACTCAAGAAGTGCTTGAGAGTACCAGAAGAACAAGTGACAATGGAAGATTTGGAACTAGAGGCAGATTAGACTTATGCCGAGCAACCGGTCAAAATCTTGGAAACCAAGAAGAGAGTCACAAGGAACAAGATTATTCGATGGTGTAAAGTGCAATGGAAGCATCACACAGAATCAGAGGCAACTTGGGAGCTAGAAGATGATCTCAAGAAGGATTTTCCCTATCTTTTCTCTTCCGCGTCGAATCTCAAGGGCGAGATTCATTTTAAGGGGGTAGGTTTGTAACACCCTCATTTTCATGCATCATGCATTGCATAAGTTCATATACATGTCTAACATTAGCCCACATAAAAAGGAACAAGTTTAAAATGAATTTAGAGTAAAACCACACTTAAGAATTCTGGGAAGTGCGGACTAGTCCGTTTTGGGTGCAGACTAGTCCGATTTCTCTCTATACTCCATCAGACATGTCCATTTTTGTGTAGACTATTCCGATTTTTGCCTATGGACACTTTCGGACTAGTCCGGTCCATTGTTGACTAGTACGGTATTCCAATTCCTTGAATTTTTTTTTAAGTCCCTGGACTTGTCCGATATTCGAGCAGACTTGTCCGTTTTCTCGGACGAAAATCGGACTTGTCCGATTTTGGCCAGACTTGTCTGTTTTTCCTCTGACCAAGTTTGGACTTGTCTGATATAGTCCGGATTTGTCCGATATCTCTCTGACTAACTTTGGACTAGTTTGGCCCTTTTCGGACTTGCCCGGTAAATCGCGATTCCGAGTTGATCTTCTGTTCCATGACTTGTTTCTGGGTTTTACCTTAAGTGGGCATAAGTACGTCGTGTCTAGCTCTTTTTGGAGCCCATGTGGGACCCCAAACCGGCCTCCACCCCCCTCAAACTCGATATCCATCAAACCCTAGCCTCCACCTCTATATAAACAACCCCACCCCTCAACTTTGCATCTATTTGCCACTTTGAAGACACACCTAAACCCTAGTTCATGGATAGGCCACCATCAAGGAGGGAGAAGGACATCCCGAACAAGAAGAAGAAGAGGAGGAAACGAAAGAGGATAAAGATCTCCATCAAGGTTTCGTTCTTCATCACCAATTCACCTTCAAGTTCTTCATCAACCCTAGATCGTCAAGATCCAAGTGTTGCCTCCAAAACCCTTGATTCATTGGATTCCTAAACACCTAGTATACCTGCTACTTCCTTTTTCTTACGTGAATTCAACCCCAATTCTCCAAATTCACGTCGATCTAGAAAATCATAGTTCGCTAGTTCTGCGGCGGGCGGACTATTCCGACCCCTTGCGAACTTGTCCGATTTTGCAATTTGTTTTCTGCCGAATTAATTCTAATTTGACTAGAATCAATTTCAAACCTATTCAAACTTGTTAAACACCATTGTAATTAATTAGTAAACATCATTAACAACTCATTAACAAGTTTTACTTCGTTTTTGAGTGTAGCCAAGAGGGGGGTGAATAGGATTTTTGATCTTTTGTCGGAACCTGAAACACTTAGCAACCTGATCAAACACTGAGAAATTGGACTAGTCTGGTATGGTGCGGACTAGTCCGGTGTATGCAGACTAGATTGATCAAGTTTGATCAATGATTTTGATCAAAGTACTCTATGCAGCGGAAATTGAGTTACAAATAGAGTGTATTACTTCAATGAAACTAGATGTAGCACAAGTTAACTTTAGTTTCAAAGTTTTAATGTAAGTTTAACAAGATTGAGCAAACCCTAGATTATAATGAATAGCAAGAACAAAACAAGGACACAATGATTTTTATCCCGTGGTTCGATTCCACAGAGGAAATCTACATCCACGATGAGGAGCCCACAAAAGACCAGGTCTTCACCAACCCTACCCTCGTCGAATCGCCACAGAGGCCGATTCTCTTCCACTAATCACAAAGCGTTAAATCATCGAGTTCAAGGGGCCTTCTCACAAGTCGAGGGCTCCCCAATATTTACCAGTCGAAACACCACCAAACACACTCAAAAAGTATGCAATGAAACCGCGAGAGTGTGCGAGAGAATCAAACCAAAGAGCTCATGTCGTGAAGAAAGTGTCTCTCCTTTGATCTATGGTTAATCCTCAAAGATTTGATCTTTCTTGTGTTGGATTGTGTGGAGAGACGTGTTCTCTAGGCTCTTGGAAGGTGTGATGACGCAGGGGGTCGAGAGAGTTTGATTAGGGGCCATGCACCTCTATTTATACTAGGGTTTCCAAAGGTTACCGTTAGGGTTTTCAAAGTCCGGACTAGTCCGTGGTGGACTCCGGACTAGTCCGGTGTGCAGCATGTGGGAAACCCTAAGTGTCCTAAATTATCGAACTTGTTCAGCAACAGGCGGACTGGTCCGATTTTGTCTCTAGAGATGTTCAGACTAGTCCGGCACATATTGGACTAGTCCGGCGTAGTGAAACCCTTGGTGAATTGAGGACAAGTACGCACTTGGAGGATTTGTCCGATTTTAGTCAGAAGGTTTTTGGAGTAATCCCTGCAGATATCAGACTTGTCTGATTTAGGTCAGAAGGATATCGGACTAGTCCGTGGTGATATCGGAAATGCCCGAATTCGTGCAAATTGTGAAGTACCGAGGAAAAGTCTGCACTGGGTCGGACTTGTCTGATCCTATACAGAAAGATATCAGACTACTCTGGACTTTATCAGACTAGTCCGTTGCAGAGAAGTCCGCACTGGGAGGACTTGTCCGATCCTGGACAGAGAGCATATCGGACTAGTCTGGGGAACATCGGACTAGTCCGGACCTGTGAAAACTTGTGCAGGGAGAGTGTTTTCTTTTGCTTGAGCTCTTGGCGTGTGTTTCTCCAACACACTCCATACACAAAGAGTATTCTATTCATCTTCTTGAGCTCTTTTCAACTTGATTCCACCCTCTCTTTCTTTTTGCGCTTTCTTCATAATTCCATTAAAAACTTGCGCTCATCTCAACAATTTGGTTAGGATCTCATTTGTTTGTCACAAATCAATCAAAACCAACAACGGATGCCTAGATGCACTTTCAATCTCCCCCTTTTTGGTGATTGATGACAACCAATTGAGATTTCACAAATATGATTAAAAATCCAGATTTTCATAAAGTGTGCACATATGAGCTTGGAACAAATTAAGCAATGAAAATATAAGACATATCTGCACTCTTTATGGTGGGGTGCAAAACCATGTGTGTGTGAGCAATAATTGTGATGATGATGAGGTAGAAGCATAATCATAACAACAACAACATGCATATATGTCAATTTCAAAGCGCAAACATAGATTGTACAACATAATCATCACAAACTCCATAAACATAACTTAGAACCATAATAAGAGCATAATAGCAGTTTTACAACCCAAAAGCACAATAGAGGTCAGTTTTACAATCCAAAAGCATAATAGAGATCGAAAGAAGCAAATGGAGCTCTCATCTCTCATCTACAGCTAGTCATAGTGACTCCCCCTCAACCTCTCCCCCTTTGGCATCAAGGCACCAAAAAGAAGGAGAGGAGGGATCTAGCGGTCGCCGTCGACTCACTCCTCACTGTCGGTCCTCTCATCGTCTTCATCTTCAGGCTGCGGATGAGGAGGAGGAGAGGATCTACTCGAAGTTCCCCGAATACCAAAATAGGCGAGTTCGGAGGGAGAGAGAGGTGGCAGCTCTGAGAAGTCAGAAGGGGAGTCCTCGGAGATGACAGGAGACCCAAAGGGCTCAATATCCAGCTTTTGACAAATAGACTTGACATTGTCCTTTATGTATTTCATATCAGCTTTCCTTGCCTTGTTCGTCTTGTGTAGCTTAACTTCTGTCTTCCGGCAAGAATTGAACATAGTAGCCAAGTACTTCAAGATGCCACTAGGGGACCCCTTCTTGGAAGTAGTAGCTCCTGTATTTGATGGGAATCTTGCTTCAGCTTGGGCCCTCCTGGGAGCCTCCTCACTAGATACAGGATATGGAGCATGTAGGATCAAAGAGCACGTGAAAAGCTACCAGAGGGGGGGGGGGGGTGAATGGTAGATTTAAAAATCTTACGCAGCGGAAACAATTAAATCCCAACCCCTTCGGCAGAAAAACGATCTGTTAGAGAAATCATGTGTGAAACTAATCTAAACGTGTTTCACCATGAAAAAAGTGATATATATCAGATGGAATCAAGTCACGAAGAAGACACAAAAAGAATCACTCAAATCCGTCAAGAGAAACTCAAGTTATGATCAAAAGATCGAACAAAGATCAATCTGTCCTACCCGAGAAAAACAGTTCTGGAACGCTGCAAATAAACTCATGTAGATAAGAAACCACAAATCCAATCACCGTGAAATTTTGAAAGATGATAGATAATCAAGTTGTGAAGACAACCCAAAAAGAATCACGCCAATTGGATCTGTAAAACTCGAGGTATGATAAAACCACCAACGAAAGGTAGTGCTGTCCAGAAACTTCGACGAGTAAAACTTGTCTGGAACAAGTCAGACGAACAAGGCACAAAAGTTCCTTCAAACTACGAGTTTTATTCAATAGAAAACAAGAGGAACAGCTCCAAACGTGCACCACGAGCTCTGGACTCCCTTGCTTATATAACCAGCTCGAGAGCCAACTCAACTCAAATCAGGACCCTAATCCTACTCCGTTCACGAATCGAGCATAACTGCTTAGGACTCTTCTATACGCAGATAGAAGCAATCTTAAGACTTCCAAACACCTAAGGAATGTATCCCACATTCCTAAAACAACTCAAATTCGTGACCCACACAAAATCCTAATGTAACCAACTCGATACTTTCCATACCGAGCCATAACCGACTCCGCCGCAGCCAAAGTCACCAACCGATACGATCCGATCCTTCCAACCAGATCTTTATATCCATAAACCATCTTCGGAACCATGTTTCCACGTCATGCACCGCATGCATACGTGCAAACACCTTCCTTCGACGTCCAATAACCTTCATATGCACTGCCCTTAATTCAATCATCCTGCGCGACCTCCTGACCCGCTCAACCACAATTCCTCCTGAATTCGGTTGTTGGAACCTCATCTCCCCCCTGAGACTAGTCCAAAGGATCGTGTCACCAGCCATGACTTGAACTCAAGCAACACCTGCACATGAACAAACAACCAATCCGTATGAGCCCAAGTCCGCGACTTGACTCAAGTCAGTTCCGAACACAACACCTTACGTGAGCACCTCACATAAGCATGTTGCAAAGCATATCAAAACGATATCAACCATATCAACCAAAACGTGCTGAAATTTTAGCAAATGAATACTAAGCAATCTTTCTAAGAATATAAAGCAAGTTCGAAACATTGCAAGATAAAATTAGGAACATTGCGATCAAACTCTGAACCTAGAAAAAGCTAACCAGAGCCTGAGCCGGAGCTTACCAAAGCTAGTACAACCTAGCGTCGGAGCTTACCAGAGCTAGTACAACCTAGCGCTGGAGCTTACCAAAGATAGTCGGACCTAGCACCAGAGCTTATCAAAGCTAGTCGGACCTAGCGCTGGAGCTAACCAAAACTAGTCGAAACTAGTCATCACAAAAGTCGGAGCTCGAAAAACATGTCGGAGCTAACCAACATAAGTCGGACCCAGCAAAACATATCGGAGCTTAACAAAGACATGCCGGAGCTATCAAAGACATGCCGGAGCTAAAGACAAAACTCACCGGAGCTACCCAAAAACTTGTGAGACCTAGACAAAGTAAGTCGGACCTATTGTCGAACCTTGAGAAGCTCGGAGCTAGAGTTGGACCTTGCTAAAAAGATGTTATGGCAGCATTCAAAACTTTTATTGTCAAAGCCAATGTATTCAACACACATAGGTCTCACAATCTCCCCCTTGATGAATGCATTGGCAACAACACTTAAGATCCGAACATGGGCATGAAAAGTTTTGAGAACAATTTCTCCCCTTTTTGAAAATCAAATGAGATAGAAATAAATTTCCAAATGAGATAGAAATAAATTTGTCCCCCTTGCATAATTCACCATATTATCTCTCCCCCTTTGACAATGTATTCAGCAAGGTTCAAAAGAGAAATTTTAATTGTTATGAGCATATTATAACATATACATATAAAACAAAGCTCATCCAAGTCATACTATCAAGTAACTTACACTATCACAACAATGAGATACATAAAGGAGTGTAAGCCATGCTAGAGATCAAATGTAATTTTCAATTTAAGCAAGTCATGATCTCACAAACTTAACTATTTCAATACCTGAAAGCATGACACTTGTTGCTGCATTTTATTATTATTCAAAGCACAAATTTAGATCATATGATATTTGCAAGAGATTATATGCGCATCTGCCTTATTCTAACCAACCAAGCCAAGCCTATGTCATTTGACAATCAGAAGCTTAATGACATGGTTTTAGTCATACACAACTTCTTCCAAGTTCATATCTAAGTGCAATGATAAGCCATCTCAAAAGAAGAAGTGTGATGCATGCATATTCTCTTGATCTTTTCTCAACTTATATTTGTTCATAAAAACTCAACATGTGAGTTGATTACTTGATTAATTCTTTATGATTAAAAACACTTGTGAGCATGCAACAAGTTTAAAACAGCAAGAAAGTTCGACAATGAGCAGATTTAGTATAAGTAATTATTCCAATTACTAGACATGACAAAAACTACAAAATGTATAACACGAGTAATATAGTAAGAACTTTCAGCATGTAAAAGGAATCACAAAGTCATATATGTATGAAATACTATACTCATATTATTTTATTTTCAGATTCACACATAGACTTTTCAAGTTTGAAAACTCCCCCTCAATTTAAGCCATGAGGATGCATAACCCCTATTTCAATCTGAATGTAACAAAAACGAGTGAAATCCAAAGATTTTGTAAAAATGTCAGCCTATTGTTGTTCGGTATCTTCATGGTGAAGCACATTGTTTCCTTTTTCAACATTATCACGAAGAAAGTGATACCTATTGTCAATGTGCTTAGTTCTAGAATGTTGCACAGGGTTTTTAGCAATGCAAATAGCACTAGTGTTTTCACAAAACAGTGAAACACTATCTAGATCAACCCCATAGTCCTTAAGTGTTTGAACAATCCAAAGAATTTGTGAACAAGCGCTAGCAGCAGCTACATATTCAGATTCGGCGGTGGATTGTGCAACTGAACTTTGTTTTCTAGATGACCATGCAACAAGTGAATTACCAAGAAAATGAGAAGCACCAGAAGTACTTTTCCTATCAATCCTACAACCTCCAAAATCAGCATCGGAAAAAGCTTTCAAAGTAATGGTTGAGGAAGAAGGAAGAAAATACCAAATTCTTGAGTTCCATGTAAGTACCCGAGAATCCTTTTGACGGCTTGACGATGTGAAGTACGTGGGGAGACTTGAAACCGTGCACAAAGACATACGCTGAATTGTACGTACGGTCTTGATGTCGTGAGGTACAAAAGTGATCCGACCATGCTTCTATATTCTTTTTGATCCACGGGTTCACCATCTTCATCAAGTTCAAGTGTTATTGCTGTTCCCATTGATGTCCGAAGAGGCTTGCTTTTGTCCATGTTGAAGCTCCTTAGGAGGTCTTTTGTATACTTCGTTTGATACACAAAGGTATCCTCCTTGGTTTGCTTGATTTGCAGCCCCAAAAAGTGCGTGAGTTCTCCCATCATACTCATCAAATTCTGAACTCATCATAGCTGAAAACTTGGACACAAGATCATGAGAAGCACAACCAAAGATAGTATCATCCACATACACTTGAACGAATAATGAATAATTGCCATGCTTAAGAACAAAAAGAGTTTTATCAACATTGCCTATAGTAAACCCCTTTTCAAGTAAGAATGTTTTTAACCTATCATACCATGCTCTAGGGGCTTGTTTGATACCGTACAAGGCTTTGGACAGTTTGTAAACATGATTAGGGAAATCTGAATTTTCAAAACCCGGTGATTGTTTGACATAAACCTCCTCATCTATGTAGCCATTGAGAAAAGCACTTTTAACATCCATTTGATATAGCTTAAAACCTTTAGATGCAGCAAAAGCTAACAAATTTCTTATGGCTTCTAATCTTGCAACAGGAGCAAAAGTTTCATCAAAATCTAGACCTTCAACTTGAGTGAAACCTTGAGCAACCAACCTAGCCTTATTCCTAACCACAACCCCATCCTCACTTTGTTTATTTTTAAACACCCATTTAGTTCCAATTAAAGTGTGACCTTGAGGTGGAGGTACAAGTTTCCAAACATTATTTCTTTCAAAATTTTCTAATTCTTCTTGCATGGCAATAATCCAAGATTCATTAGTGAGTGCGTGTGATATATCTTTGGGTTCAAAAGAAGCAACAAAATCAGAATGAGCATGAGAGTTTGGATCGCAAAACCTGGACCATTTAACTCATTCGTGCAAGCTTCCAATAATCTGTTGCGGGGGATGATCTTTGTAAAACCATAGGGGAACAGATGTCTCATAAGCTTCTTCTTCTTCATGTTCATCAAAAATAGATGAGCTTGTGACTTGAGGACGATTTGAATCAGCATTGATGGTTGTCAGTGCTGGTTGAGAATTAACATCCGGAGCTAAACCAAAGTCTTTAGCTGCTGAATTTTCGGGCAGCAGCTCTAATTCTTCCTCATCTTCAAAGAAAATGCACTCCCCCTGCGGATATGGATCTGGACCTGCAATGTTTGAGCTAGTACCTGGGCTAGCTTCATCAAAATACACTTCACGAGTCTCCACAATTTTGTTAGTGTCAAGTAAAAACACACGGTAGCCTCTAGTATGTGATGGATAACCAAGAAACATGCCATCAATGGATCTAGGTTCAAATTTATCAGGATTACCATGTTTCTTAACAAAGCATTTGCAACCAAAGACCCGAAAGTGCGTAACACTAGGCCTATGTCCAAACTGGAGCTCATATGGTGTTTTGCCTAGCTTAGCGCGCAAGAAAACACGATTTGAGATATAACAAGCGGTTGCAATCGCATCAGCCCAAAATTTCCTACGAGTTTGATATTCATCAAGCATAGTCCTAGCCATTTCAACTAAGGTTCTGTTCTTTCTTTCTACAAGACCGTCTTGTTGAGGTACATATGGTGAAGAAAATTGATGATGTATTCCATTTTCAGAACAAAAGTGATAAAAAGATTGATTTTTAAATTCAGTTCCGTTATCACTTCTAATTGCTTTTAAAGATCCTGGGTGATCAATTGATAATCTAAGAAATAAAGTTCTAAAGTGACTAAAAGCTTCATTCTTAGACGCCATAAAGTAAACCCAAGAGTATCTAGAATAATCATCAACAATAACGAGAACATACCATTTACCTCCGAAGGATTGAACACGTGAAGGTCCTTCGGTGTCAAGGTGCAAATGTTGACCCGGTTTAGTTGTCATGATCATTGTGAGAGGAGTATGTGAACTTGCAACCATCTTAGCATGTCAACAAGAAGAGCACACAATTTCTTGGTCCCCTTTAAGCTTAGGCAACCCAACGTATGCGATCAAGAGCACTAACACGCGTGAGATGATCAAAGCCTACGTGACCAAGTATACAATGCCAAAAATATAAATCTGTGGAATCATTAGCAACTAGACACCTATGCTTAGAGGAAGACATATCAAAATCAGCTTTAAAAACTCTTGCAAATTGTGACATGTTAAAAATAATCTCATTGTTTGAATTTACAACTTTGCAGCAATTTTTAGTGAAAATAATTTCCAGATTTTCATTTAGCAATTGTGAAACAGAAAGCAAGTTGTATTTCAAATTTTTGATAAGTGCCACATCCTTCAAAGTGTAGTGATCATTTACTCTAACCGAACCCTTAGCAATTATAGGAGTTGAAGAATTATCGGCAAAAGTAACATTCTCTACACGTGACACAAAAGAGAGGGAGGAGAACCAATCTTTGTTACCGGTCATGTGGCATGAGCAACCTGAATCCACAATCCAAATGTTCACCTTCCTCAAACGTGTAACCTACATAGAAGCACAATACGTCAATGACTCAATACTGGGGTTAGTCAAAAGGCATTTAGGTATCCAATACTGAGTCACACGATGTGCAGCAGGAAATACACGTGAAAGCTGAGATAAAACAACAGGTTTATCAGTCAAAGTTTGAGGTTTTTTATTCTAAACTACTGACCTATAAGGTGTTACTTGTGTATCTCAAAAATCAGTAGCTCCGGAGGCGAAAACAGAAGGTCCGAAGGTAAACTTTGAATGTTTTTGACTCATAACAGCAGGTTGCATGTTCCTGGCATTCGGTTTAATATGTGCAACAAATTTTGCATGAAAGTTATGAGATCTAGCAATCATTCTTTCCCTTTTCTGTTGTTTAGCTAGTCTATAACAAAAATCTATGACATGACCATCTCTACCACAGTAGGTACAAAGAAATTTAACTTTGTGTTCATGTCTAGATGAGCAAGCAATATTTTTATTTGAAACCGAATGAGCCAACACTCCTGCAGATTTGAAAACCACTTCTTTTTGTTTAGGAACTGTTTGAATCAAACCACTTCCTAATGACTTTACAATTTTAGGTTGATGTGCCTTAGCATGAGCATGAGAATCAAAACCTAAACCAGTTTTATCATTGCAAGACTTGGAAGAATTCAGCAGCAAGTTTAGGTTCTTATTCTCATTACAAAACCGATCTAATGTCCTATGCATGTTATCAAGTTTATTGGACAGATCAAGGCAATTTTCACATGAAGTTTTTCCTTTTAATTTGCAATTGGAACAATATTTAACTTCATGAGAACGTAAAGCATTATTCAATATTGAAATTTCATTCATAACATCTTTTAGTTTCTTTTCAAGATCATCACAAGTAGAACAATGCAAATCAATTGTAGAACAGCTAGCATCTTTCAAGTTTTTATCATTAAGTGCAGCAAGCTCTCTGTTCTTTTCAATTTATAATTCAAGTTTATCAAGTGTGGAGGTGTGCGCACTTCTTAATGTGGACAATTGTTCATAGATTAAGTCACATGAGGGACATGCATCATCACTAGGAATCAAAGTTTTTAAACGATTGATTTCAGATTCTAGTGATTCAATTTTAGCAGCATTATCCCTTAGCTTTTTGTCCGTTTTCTTAACTATGACAGTGGCACGAGAAATAGCATCACACATTTCTTCGCAAGTAGGACATACCTCTTCATTGTCGCTGTTGTGTTCTGCATCTTACATACTTGATCTTGATTTGCCCGCCATGAAGCACAAGTTTGCCAAATCATCTTCATCTTCATCACTTCCAATGTCCACGTCGCTTGAGCCAAGTTCCTGGAGTGCGGAGATAAAACTGTTCACCAGTTGGCGACCTGTAAAGCCCTTCTTCTTCTTCTTATCATTTGTTGAGGAGTTCTTCGTCCTTGATTATTTTTCTTCTCGGGAAGTAGAACCTGAAAGGTTAGGACATTTTGTATGAAAGTGTACTGTCTTACCACATTCGAAGCATCGTTGAGGTCCGAAGCTTCATCTCCTTCTAGTTCTCACATTTTGCAATGCTTTTGAGAACCTAGTAGAGAGAAGTGCTAGCTCCTCCTCTGGAAATCCCTCGATCTGCTCCAGGGTTAGTGAGGACAATAAAGCAAGAGTATTGCAAGATGATGATTGGCCAGAGCTAGACATATCACATTGTGAGACAAATGCAATAGACTTATTTGGTTTCTTACATGATAAGATGTCAATTTCATGAGTTTTGAGTTTAGAGTAAAGCACATATAAAGTAAGTGTACTCATGACAGTAGATTCACAAATAGATGTTACTTTCATCTCCCAGATTGACATGTCTAATGCACTAAGAAGTTGCCTAGCATTTTCAGCATAAAAAAAATTAACATTGACACTAAGCAAGTTATTGAGAATTTTGTTAAAGCGAGCAAAGAGATCATCGATGGACTCATCGGGTTGCATCTCGAAGCGCATGTATTATTTCTTGAACATGTCTTGCCTTACCTCCTTGATCGTGTTGGATCCTTCGTGATAGTCACAAAGTGCTCTCCATACATCATATGCCAATCGGAGATGTGCAACGCAGTCGAAGTCGCTCTGAGTGAGTCCTTGGATGATCAAGTTTCGAGCTTTGTTGTTGTTGTCGACGTCTCATAGGTTTGTAGCCATAACTTGATCGTTTGGTGGCACTTCATAAGGCTTGTACACCTTCTCCCATATTGCAAATCCTTGCGCCTGGATGAAAGCCTCCATGCGTGCCTTTCAAACCTAAAAATCAATACTAGCAAACACACATAGTTTGGCAGATTATTTCTCCATGATGATTAGTCAAAAACACGTATAAATCACAATGGTTAGAACACCGTGGCTCTGATACCAATTGTTGGATCGAAGAGCACGTGAAAAGATACCAGAGGGGGGGGGGGGGTGAATGGTAGATTTAAAAATTTTACGCAGCGGAAACAATTAAATCCCAACTCCTTCGGCAGAAAAATGATCTGTTAGAGAAATCGTGTGTGAAACTAATATAAACGTGTTTCACTGTTAAAAAAGTTATATATATCAAAGATAATCAAGTCACGAAGAATACAAAAAAAGAATCACTCAAATCCGTCGAGAGAAACTCAAGTTATGATCAAAAGATCGAACAAAGATCAATCTGTCCTACCCGAAAAAAACAGTTCTGGAATGCTGCAAAGAAACTCGTGTAGATCCTAAACCACAAATCCAATCACCGTAAAATTTTTACAGATGATAGATAATCAAGTTGTCAAGACAACCCAAAAAGAACCATGTCAATTGGATCTGTAAAACTCGAGTTATGATAAAACGGCCAACAAAAGGTAGTGCTGTCCAAAAACTTCGACGAGTAAAACTTGTCTGGAACAAGTCGGACGAACAAGGCACAAAACTTCCTTCAAACTACAAATTTTATTCAATAGAACACAAGAGTAACAGTCACAAAGTCGTGCACCATGAGCTCTGGCCTCCCTTGCTTATATAACCAGCTCGAAAGCCAACTGAACTCAAATCAGGACCCTAATCCTACTCCGTTCACGAATCGAAACTTTCCATAACTGCTTAAGACTCTTCTATACGCAGATAGAAGCAATCTTAAGACTTCCAAACACCTTAGGAACGTATCCCACATTCCTCAAACAACTCAAATTCATGACCCACACGTAATCCTAACATAACCAACTCGATACTTTCCATACCGAGCCATAACCGACTCTGCCACAGCCAAAGTCATCAACCGATACGATCTGATCCTTTCAACCAGATCTTTCCATCCATAAACCATCTCCGGAACAATGTTGCCAAGTCATGAACCACATGCGTACATGCAAACATGTTCCTTCGACATCCAGTAATCTTCATATGCACTGCCCTTGATTCAATCATCCTGCGCGACCTCCTGACCCGCTCAACCAAAATTCCTCCTGAATTTGGTTGTTGGAACCTCATCTCCTCCCTGAGACTAGTCCAAAGGATCCTGTCACCAGCCATGACTTGAACTCAAGCTACACCTGCACATGAAAAAACAACCAATCCGTACGAGCCCAAGTCCGCGACTTGACTCAAGTCAGTTCCGAACACAACACCTTACGTGAGGACTTCACATAAGCATGTTGCAAAGCATATTAAAACGATATCAACCATATCAACCAAAATGTGCTAAAAACTTAGCAAATGAATACTAAGCAATCTTTCTAAGAATATAAAGCAAGTCCGAAACATTGCAAGATAAAATTAGGAACATTGCGATCAAGCTCCGAACCTAGAAAAAGCTAACCGAAGCTTGAGCCGGAGCTTACCAAAGCTAGCACAACCTAGCGCCGGAGCTTACCAAAGCTAGTACAACCTAGCGTCGAAGCTTACCAAAGCTAGTCGGACCTAGCACCAGAGCTTATCAAAGCTAGTCGGACCTAGCGACGGAGCTAACCAAAACTAATTGGAACTAGTCATCCCGAAAGTCGGAGCTAGAAAAACATGTCGGAGCTAACCAACATAAGTCGGGCCTAGCAAAACATATCGTAGCTTAACAAAGACATGCCGGAGCTATCAAAGACATGCTGGAGCTAAAGACAAAGCTCACTGGAGCTACCCAAAAACATGTCAGACCTAGACAAAGTAAGTCGAACCTATTGTCGGACCTTGCAGAAGCTCAGAGCTAGAGTCGGACCTTGCTAAAAAGATGTTATGGCAGCATTTAAAACTTTTATTGTCAAAGCCAATGTATTCAACACACATAGGTCTCACAATCTCCCCCTTGATGAAAGCATTGGCAACAGCACTTAAGATCCGAAATATTGGCATGAAAAGTTTTGAGAACAATTTCCCCCTTTTTGAAAATCAAATGAGATAGAAATAAATTTCCAAATGAGATAGAAATAAATTTCCCCCCTATACATATTTCTCCCCCTTGCATAATTCACCATATTATCTCTCCCCCTTTGACAATGTATTCAGCAAGGTTCAAAAGAGAAAAAGTTTAATTGTTATGAGCATATTATAACATATCTATAAAACAAAGCTCATCCAAGTCATACTATCAAGTAACTTACACTATCACAACAATGAGATACATAAAGTAGTGTAAGCCATGCTAGAGATCAAATGTAATTTTCAATTTAAGCAAGTCATGATCTCACAAACTTAACTATTTCAATACCTGAAAGCATGACACTTGTTGCTGCATTTTATTATTATTCAAAGCACGAATTTAGATCATATGATATTTGCAAGAGATTATATGCGCATCTGCCATATTCTAACCAACCAAGCCAAGCCTATGTCATTTGACAATGACAATCTTAAGGACATGGTTTTAGTCATACACAACTTCTTCCAAGTTCATATCTAAGTGCAATGATAAGCCATCTCAAAAGAAGAAGTGCGATGCATGTATATTCTCTTGATCTTTTCTCAACTTATATTTGTTCATAAAAACTCAACATGTGAGTTGATTACTTGATTAATTCTTTATGATAAAAACACTTGTGAGCATGCAACAAGTTCAAAACACCAAGAAAGTTCGACCTTGACCAGATTTAGTGTAAGTAATTATTCCAATTACTAGACATGGCAAAAACTAAAAATGTATAACACGAGTAATGTAGTAAGAACTTTCAACATGTCAAAGTAATCATAAAGTCATATATGTATGAAATACTATGCTCATATTATTTTAATTTCAGATTCACACATAGACTTTTCAAGTTTGAAAACTCCCCTTCAATTTAAGCCATGAGGATGCATAACCCCTATTTCACTACGAATGTAACAAAAACGAGTGAAATCCAAAGGTTTTGTAAAAATGTCAGCCAATTGTTGTTCGGTATCTACATGGTGAAGCACAATGTTTCCTTTTTCAACATTATCACGGAGAAAGTGATACCTATTGTCAATGTGCTTAGTTCTAGAATGTTGCACAGGGTTTTTAGCAATGCAAATAGCACTAGTGTTGTCACAAAACAGTGGAACACTATCTAGGTCAACCCCATAGTCCTTAAGTGTTTGAACAATCCAAAGAATTTGTGAACAAGCGCTAGCAGCAGCTATATATTTAGATTCGGCGGTGGATTGTGCAACTGAACTTTGTTTTCCAGATGACCATGCAACAAGTGAATTACCAAGAAAAGGACAAGCACCGGAAGTACTTTTCCTATCAATCATACAACCTCCAAAATCAGCATCGAAAAAAGCTTTCAAAGTAACGGTTGAGAAAGAAGGAAGAAAAATACCAAATTCTTGAGTTCCATGTAAGTACCTGAGAATCCTTTTGACGGCTTGATGATGTGAAGTACGTGGGGAGGCTTGAAACTGTGCACAAAGACATACACTGAATTGTACGTCCGGTCTTGATGTCGTGAGGAACAAAAGTGATCCGATCATGCTTCTATATTCTTTTTGATCCACGGGTTCACCATCTTCATCAAGTTCAAGTGTTGTTGCTGTTCCCATTGATGTCCGAAGAGGCTTGCTTTTTTCCATGTTGAAACACCTTAGGAGGTCTTTTGTATACTTCGTTTGATACACAAAGGTACCCTCCTTGGTTTGCTTGATTTGCAGCCCCAAAATGTACATGAGTTCTCCCATCATACTCATCTCAAATTCTGAACTCATCATAGCTGAAAACATGGACACAAGATCATGAGAAGCACAACCAAAGATAATATCATCCACATACACTTGAACAAATAATGAGTAATTGCCATGCTTAAGCACAAAAAAGAGTTTTATCAACCTTGCCCACGGTAAACCCCTTTTCAAGTAAGAATGTTTTTAACCTATCATACCATGCTCTAGGGGCTTGTTTGAGACCGTACAAGGCTTTGGACAGTTTGTAAACATGATTAGGGAAATCTGAATTTTCAAAACCCAGTGGTTGTTTGACATAAACCTCCTCATCTATGTAGCCATTGAGAGAAGCACTTTTAACATCCATTTGATATAGCTTAAAAGTCTTTAGCAGCTGAATTTTTGGGCAGCAGCTCCAATTCTTCCTCATCTTCAACAAAAATACTCTCCCCCTGCGGATATGGATCTGGACCTGCAATGTTTGAGCTAGTACCTGGGCTAGCTTCATCAAAAGACACTTCACAATCTCCACAATTTTGTTAGTGTCAAGTAAAAACACACGATAGCCTCTAATATGAGATGGATAACCAACAAACATGCCATCAATGGATCTAGGTTCAAATTTATCAAGATTACCATATTTCTGAACAAAGCATTTGCAACCAAAGACCCGAAGTGGGTAACACTAGGCCTATGATATTTTACCTAGCTTAGCACGCAAGAAAACACGATTTGAGACATAACAAGCGGTTGCAATCGCATCAGCCCAAAATTTCCTAAGAGTTTGATATTCATCAAGCATAGTCCTAGCCATTTCAACTAAGGTTCTGTTCTTTCTTTCTACAACACCGTTTTGTTGAGGTACATATGGTGAAGAAAATTGATGATCTATTCCATTTTCAGCACAAAAGTGATCAAAAGATTGATTTTTAAATTCAGTTCCGTTATCACTTCTAATTACTTTTAAAGATCCTGGGTGATCAATTGATAATCTAAGAAATAAAGTTATAAAGTGACTAAAAGCTTCATTCTTAGACACCATAAAGTAAACCCAAGAGTATCTAGAATAATCATCAACAATTCCCGCGCAACCTCCTGACCCGCTCAACCACAATTCCTCCTGAATTTGGTTGTTGGAACCTCATCTGCTCCCTGAGACTAGTCCAAAGGATCCTATCACTAGCCATGACTTGAACTCAAGCAACACCTGCACATGAAAAAACAACCAATCCGTACGAGCCCAAGTCCGCGACTTGACTCAAGTCAGTTCCGAACACAACACCTTACGTGAGCACCTCACATAAGCATGTTGCAAAGCATATCAAAACGATATCAACCATATCAACCAAAACGTGCCAAAAACTTAGCAAATGAATACTAAGAAATCTTTCTAAGAATATAAAGCAAGTTCGAAACATTGCAAGATAAAAGTAGGAACATTGCAATCAAGCTCCGAACCTAGAAAAAGCTAACCGGAGCTTGAGCTGGAGCTTACCAAAGCTAGTACAACCTAGCGCCGGAGCTTACCAAAGCTAGTACAACCTAGCGCCGGAGCTTACCAAAGCTAGTCGGACCTAGCGCCCGGAGCTTATCAAAGCTAATCGGACCTAGCTCCGGAGCTAACCAAAACTAGTCGGAACTAGTCATCCCAAAAGTCGGAGCTAGAAAAATATGTCAGAGCTAACCAACATAAGTCGGACCTAGCAAGACATATCATAGATTAACAAAGACATGCCGGAGCTATCAAAGACATGCCGGAGCTAAAGACAAAGCTCATCGAAGCTACCCAAAAACATGTCAGACCTAGACAAAGTAAGACGGACCTATTGTTGGACCTTGCAGAAGCTCGGAGCTAGAGTCGGACCTTGATAAAAAGATGTTATGGCAGCATTAAAAACTTTTATAGTCAAAGCCAATGTGTTCAACACACATAGGTCTCACAGAGCAGCTGGGAGAGGGGCTTGGGAAGGCTTCTGGGGCCTCAAAGGAGTGTGCTCAACATCCTTCACAAACTCGATTCCTGTGACCTTTTCTATCATGAACATGATATAGGGCGCATAGCCACAGGAACAGTTAGGGGTGCAAGAGATGTTCACCATGTCGTTCCAGATATAGTCAAAGACATCAAACTTCCTGTTTTTGCTTATCACCTTCATTAGTGTCCTCAGGTAACCTTGAACACTTCCTACATCTCCATGTTTTGGAGCTATTGTCTTTCTGAGCACCCTATTTACAACCATGAAGAAGGACTTCATGTTCATGGTCGATGGGGGATTGCACTTCAAGTGGGTGTCATATAGAAACTCCTTGTCCTTCTCCAGGACACCAATGTTGTGAATGATGATCTCATTGCTGCTAGTGTCCTCAAGATGCAACAGCCTTGCAAACTCATCATAAGTAATAGTGTACTTGGATCCATGTGTCATCCAAGTCACCCTTTCCTCTTTGTCTCTAGCAAAATAGCAGGTTACATAAAATTGGGCAATGACTTCAACATTCCAGTTACACCTGAAAGCAAACAAGTCTTTGAGCCCATGCCTCTCCACAACTTGTATCACTTCATCAAAGGCTGGGCAGCTCTTCCTCTCAAAGTGTGTCCAGCCCATCCACTGGCTTCGGACCACCAGAGTCTTCATCATGAGATACACGGAACTATAGTAGGCCGCGTGTAAGTTGCTCCAGAATCTTGCATCAGCAGCATTCCTGGAACTGTTGTAACAGTCAATGCCCCTGAGCTTTGAAGCGACATCGCTTCCTTTGCCATAGAATCTTTCTTTAGAGGGGTCTCTGTTGCCCTGTCTTGGTGAACTCATCCGGAGGGAGCCAATTGGACCAGTGGCGACCCCTTTCCCTTTGCCCTTAGCTTGGCAAGAAGTTGCCAAGCTAGGGCCAGCTGCATCCTTTCCTTTGGATGCAGGCTTCTTGGCCATGACTTTTTGCCACACCTGAGGTGGAGTGTGCGACGGGTCAGCGATACAGTGTTGCCGCTTCTTGCTTTGGCCCGTCGAGGATCGAAGCAACGACTCTCGGTCCATCTCGGCCTCATAGTTGGAGATCTCATCATTGGAGCTCGACATGGTCCTGACAAGAGAATTATACAATATGTGTATTAGGATTGATGGCAAGGAAATTAATTGAGTAGCTGAAATTTAAGGTTGAGTTCAGTTAAAAATCGGACTTGTCTGGTGCTCAAGTGCGGACTAGTTCGGAGAATCATACTTGTCCGTACCTAGACCAGACTAGTCCGGTGTTCAACAGCTCAAACCCTAATTATCAGATCAATGGTGGTTCTCAATGCGAAAATAGCTTAATGTAGATGTAATACATCAAGGAGTCATGTACCAACAAGTAGAGCTAAGCTATTTGGTCCACAACACAAGAAATTGAAGGTTCTAAGGTTTTGGATAAAGTTTACCAAAATCCTTCGATTCTTGAGGTTGGAGGCATTGTTGGTGCGGACAAGTCCATGGTCCTCGATCCCCTCGTGATGAAGATCATTTTCCATGGAGATTTGAAGAGATTTGGTGGAGAAATTGGAAAATGACCTTGGGGGCGCTCGAGTGAAGAGAGAGAGTATGAGGGAAGTTGTGAGGATGAAGAAGATTAGGGTTTGGCGGCCCTAGGGTTATGGAGCCAAAAAATCGGACTAGTCCATGGTCAACCGAACTAGTCCGAACTATCGGACCTCTCCGGACTAGTCTGCAGTGTGCGGACTAGTCCGGGCAACCACGAGCTAGTCCATGGTCACCAGAACAGAATCATTTAGCCCATGCATATATATTCGAAGGTGCTTCCAAAGAAAATAGGGGGGCAAAACACACGAATAATTTTGATGAATATGATCAGTAAACATCCAACAATCAAGCTATGACCATAGTTCACCAAGATCAAGTAATTGCAATTGTTTTTTGGAGAAAATAGAGAGAGATGATTTTCATAATACAATCAATAGATTTTGAATATGGCATACAGGTATGCAAGTTTTCAAGCCACGTTCCAAGCATCAAGGATATTTAGTTCATTTCGGAGCTCACAAAAATGTTTTTCATCAAGTGGCTTGGTAAATATATCAGCTAGTTGTTTTTCAGTGTTGACATGGGAAATGGCTATGTCTCCTTTTATTGAGTGGTCTCTCAAAAAGTGATTTCGGATGTCTATGTGTTTGGTCCTAGAGTGCTCAACGGGGTTATGGGCAATTTTAATGACACTTTCATTATCACAAAGGAGTGGAATACAGTTCATATTGTAACCGTAATCCCTTAGAGTTTGTCGCATCCAAAGGAGTTGTGGACAACAACTCCCAGCTGCAACATACTCCACTTTGGCTGTGGATAAGGCAATGGAGTTTTGTTTCTTGGAGGACCAAGAAACTAGGGATCTACCTAGGAATTGGCATGTACCAGAGGTACTTTTTCTATCTACTTTGCATCCGGCATAATCTGCATCGGAGTATCCAATGAGGTTGAACTTGGAACCATTGGGATACCAAAGGCCTAGGTTGGGTGTATGAACTAAATATCGCAAGATTCTTTTTATGGCTATCAAATGACACTCCTTAGGATTGGCTTGAAATCTTGCACACAAACATACACTCAACATAATATCAGGCCTAGATGCGCATAAGTAAAGTAGAGATCCAATCATAGAGCGATATACCTTTTGGTCCACGTTTGGTCCGTCTTCATTGAGATCCAAGTGTCCATTTATTTCCATGAGAGTCTTTATCGGCTTCGCCTTGTCCATTCCAAACATCTTGAGTATGTCTTGAGTATACTTACTTTGGCTTATGAACATCCCTTCCTTTTGTTGCCTCACTTGGAATCCCAAGAAATATTTCAATTCTCCCATCATTGAATCTCTAATCTATCTGTCATAATCTTACTAAATTCTCCACAAAAGGATTTGTTAGTTTAACCAAAAATAATATCATCAACATAAATTTGACAGATAAATAGATCATTGTCAAAATGTTTGGTAAACAAGGTATAATCATCTTTGCCAATCTTAAAACCATTTTCAATCAAGAAATCTCTAAGGAACTCATACCAAGCTCTAGGAGCTTGTTTGAGGCCATAGAGAGCCTTATGCAGTTTGAACACGTGGTCGGGGAACTCTTGATCTTCGAATCCAGGGGGTTGCTCCACGTACACCTCCTCCTTGATTGGTCCGTTGAGGAAGGAGCTTTTCCCATCCATTTGATAGAGCTTGAAATCATGGTGAGTAGCATATGCAAGTAATATTCTAATCGATTCAAGGCTAGCTACGGGAGCATAAGTTTCGTCGAAATCCAAACCTTTAACTTGTGAATACCCTTTGTCCACAAGTCGCGCCATGTTCCTTGCAACCACACCGTGTTCGTCTTGCTTGTTACGAAGGACCCATTTGGTGCCATTGATGTTGAACTTGGGTCTTTTGACGAGTTCCTACACCTCGTTCCGTTTGAAGTTGTTAAGTTCTTCTTGCATTGCCACCACCCAATCTGGATCTTTCAATGCATCCTCAATCTCATGCGGTTCCAAAAAGGATACAAAAGAGTAATGTTCACAAAAATTAGCAATTCGAGATCTAGTAGTTACTCCCTTTTGGATGTCACCGATTATGTTGTCGATTGGGTGATCTCTTTGGACACATTGGTGTACTCTTGGGTGTGGCACTTGCGGTCTTGTATCTTCATGATCATCTTCTTCTCCCCCTAGATGGTTGCCCTCATTGATTTGTTGATCATCTTGATCTTCATGAGGTTGGTCTTGTGTAGAAGCTCCCCCATGATCAGTTACCTCCACTTGTGGTTCATCTTCTTCATTTGCATTTGGAGGTGGCGCTTGTGGTTGAACATTGCCCAATGCCATTCTTCTCTACGCATGGCATGGAGCTTCTTCTCTATCTAGCACACATTGATCAACTTGATCTTCTTGAGAGCCGTTAGTTTCATCAAACACTATGTCACGTGCTACTTCAACAAGTCTGGAGACCTTGTTGAAGAAACGATAGGCGTAAGAGTTCGAATCATAGCCAAGCAAGAAACCTTCATCGGACTTCAAAGCAAACTTTGAAGTCCTAGGCTTCTTGTTCAAGATATATCATTTAGAACCAAAAACTCAAAAATAGGAAATATTAGGCTTGTTACCGGTGAGTAGTTTATATGACGTTTTCTTGAGTAGGCGATGAAGATAGAGTCAATTTATGGCATGAAAAGCGGTGTTTACCGCTTCAGCCCAAAATTGATCTGAGGTCTTGTACTCATCAAGCATTGTCCCCGCCATCTCAATGAGGGTTCGGTTCTTCCTTTCGGCTACTCCATTTTGCTGAGGGGAGTATGGTGATAAAAGTTCATGTTTTATGCCTTCTTCATCTAGGTACTCCTCAACTTGGGAGTTCTTGAATTCTGTACCGTTGTCACTTCGTATGATCTTGATCTTCAACGAGAATTCATTTTGGGCACGTTTGAGAAACTTCTTGAGGGTTGCTTGAGTTTCTGTCTTATCACATAAAATAAAACCCACGTGAAGCGCGACAAATCATCAACAATTACTAAATCATATTTGTTACCGCCGATGCTTATGTAAGAAATTGGACCAAATAGATCCATGTGAAGTAGCTCGAGCGGTCTTGTTGTTGTCATGATGTTCTTCGCGGGATGGGGTGCTCCTACTTGTTTCCCAGCTTGGCACGCGCTACAAGGCCTATCTTTCTCAAAAACAACATCCTTCAAACCTCGGATGTGATCGCACTTGAGGAGTTTTTGAAGATTTCTCATACCAACATGTGCTAGCCATCTATGCCACAGCCAACCCATGTTGGTTTTTGCAATCAAGCATGTGTCAAGTTCGGCTTTATCTTTATTGAAGTAAACAAGGTAAAGCTTTCCCTTTACACTCCCTTGAATGCAACCGAGTCATCACTCCTTCTAGAGACGGTCACGCCCTCATTAGTGAACAAACAATTATAACCCTTGTTGCATAATTAAGATATGGACAAAAGGTTATAATCTAAGTAGTCAACATGTAAAACATGAGAAAGAGTGTGTTGAGATGATATTGCAATTTTACCAGTACCGAGCACCCTTCCTTGACTATTGTCTCCAAAATAGATGCCTTCACTTAGATCCTCATTTTCTTCATATTCTACAAACATCCTTCTTTCTCCGGTCATGTGGTTTGTGCATCCACTATCTAGAACCCGTTTCGATCCACCGGAGGAGTAGGCCTGCAAAAATAAATTACGTCTTGATTTTAGGTACCCTAGCTTGCTTGGGTCCTTTGAGGTTAGTCACAAGTGATTTGGGCACCCACACATGGGATTTGGTGTTCCCATGGCGTGGCCCTACATGTTTGGCATAAACTCTACCAAAATTACTTTTCATGAGAACATATGATGCATCAAAAGTTCTAAACAATAGTTGTTGTTCATATGTGTTAACATTTTTTGTCAATATTATTAGGCTTTCTAGCTTGAGAGGAGTTTCCCTTGACAAAAACAATGTGTTCCTTTTTATTCTTGTGGCTTCTAGCATTTTGCTTTTCACCATAAGAATACCAAATGCCATATTTAACATAAGGAGGTCTTGTGGCCAAGTATGCACAACGTGCATATTTGACCTTCTCCTTGTCAAATATGCCACTACGGGAAGGATGCTTGTACTTTGTTAAGTTCGACTTATCCTTCAAGTTAGTGTCAATTTTAGCACGTGCACAAGTAGTGGTTTCAGATTTGAAGTGTTGAGAAGGTGAGCTTGAAGAGGATGAAGGGTCACTTTGCTTGAGTGACTCAACTTGTACCTCAAGGATCTTGTTAACATTGGTCAAGTTAGAAAGTTCTTCCTTGATGATTAAATTTGAGTCGGTTAACTTCAAGCCAACTTCCTTGCTTGAAGCTAACTCAAGTTCTAGTGACTTGCTTCACTCCTTTTCAAGTTCAAGGAGCTTTTTGATCTTAAGATATTCCTCCTTTTGAAGGATGATCATATCTTCTTGGTGATCAATAAGCTCCTCCTTATCAACAAGTTTATCCATCAAGAATTTCATTTTCGCTGCAGTTTTCTTATCTAAGCCAACAAGCATATCTTCATCACAACTATCATATTCACTAGAATCATCACTATCACTAGACAAGGAATACGAGGAGGAAGATTTTGTTGTTACCTTTCTTTTACCTTCCTTCGCCATTAGACATGTGTCATTGTCCTTCCATGCGCCAATAGTTGGGAAGAGGGTGGATTTTTTGGTTGTCTTCTTGAGGGCTATGCTAGCCATCTCCTCTTCCTCTTCGGATGAGGACTCATCATTGGAGTCCCACTCCTTTCCTAGGTGCGCCTGTCCACTTTGTCTTTTCTTCTTGAACATCTTCTTGGGTTGAGGCTTTGTATCCTTGGTCCTCTTCTTTTTTTCCTCATAAGGAAAATGAACTATAAAGTGGTCGTATTCACCACAGTTATAGCAAGCGCGCCTCAACTTTGGTCTTGATTTGTCTTTTTGTCTTCCTTCATTTGATTTACCACCTTGTCTTCTCTTCATCATCTTTCTGAATTTCTTCATAAAGAGGATCATATCCTCTTCATCTATATCGCTGCTCTCGTCATCGCTGTCCTCTTCTTGTTGAGCTTCTCGAGCTTCTTTTGATATGGGCTTGCAAGTGGACTTTAACGCGACTCCTTTCTTCTTTGCCGAGGTGAGGTCGACAATCTCTTTTACATGTTTTGCTTGTTTTTCCATCATCTTAAAATTGATGATCTTTCCAAGCAGTTCATCTGGGGTCATTTTCTTCTACCTGGGGCTTTCTCTAATCATTGAACAGAGTCACATTGCGGGGCATGAAGGCTCTAAGAATTAGCTTCACCACCTCATGATCGTTCCACTTTTTGCTTCCACAGGCTCGAACTTTATTAATGAGAGTCTTCAACCGATTGTACATGTCTTGTGGTGACTCAACTTCTTCTATGGTGAATCTTCCCAATTCGCCTTCGATCATTTCAATCTTGGCCCCTCGCACATGACGATCACCTTCATGTGCAGTTTGTAATGTGTCCCATATTTCCTTAGCAATCTCGAGTCCATCCACCTTGGCGAACTCGTCTTGGCTCAATGATGAGGTTATGACCGCCGCAGCTTGGGCGTTCTGATGGATAACTGGTTCTTAGCTTGGTGTGAGTTCTTCATCGTCATACGGGATATCTATCCCTGTACACACTATATGCCACAAGCTGGGCTAAGTGATATTATATGCATCTTCATTTTTGCCTCCACATTGAGTAATCATTGCCATCAAAGCATGGGGCTTTTTCTAGAGCAATTGATAGATAATGATTATTATTTGAATTTAAGCGATCATAGTTGAAAGGATATCGGGAGTAGTCGTTGTGAGACCTATGTGTGCTGAATACATTGGCTTGTACTGAATACATTGGCTTTGATGATAAAAGTTCTAAAATTATGCTAAAACACCTTTTTAGCAAAGTCTGACTCTAGCTCCGAGCTTCTGCAAGGTCCAACAATAGGTCCGACTTGCTTTGTCAAGGTTCGACATGTTTTTGGGTAGCTCTGGTGAGCTTTGTCTTTAGCTCCAATATGTCTTTGATAGCTCCGACATGTCTTTGTTAAGCTCCGATATGTTTTGCTAGGTCCGACTTATGTTGGTTAGCTCCGACATGTTTTTCTAGCTCCGGATTTTGGGTTGACTAGTTCCGACTAACTTTGGTAAGCTCCGACGCTAGGTTGTACTAGCTTTGGTAAGCTCCAGCGCTAGGTTGTGCTAGCTTTGGTAAGCTCCAGCTCAAGCTCCGGTTAGCTTTTGCAAGGTTCAGAGATTGATTGCAATGTTCCTAATTTTACTTCGAAATGTTTCGAACTTGTTTTACTATGTTGGAAAGATTTCTTAGTATTCATTTGCTAAGTTTTTGGTGCATTTTTGGTTGATATGGCTGATATCATTTTACTGCGGTTTTGCAACATGCTTATGTGAGGTGCTCACATAAGGTGTTGTGTACGGAACTAACTTGAGTCAAGTCGCGGACTTGGGCTCGTAGGGATTGGTTGTTTTTTCATGTGCAGGTGTTGCTTGAGTTCAAGTCATGGCTGGTGACAGGATCCTTTGGACTAGTCTCAGGGAGGAGATGAGGTTCCAACAACCAAGTTCAGGAGGAATTGTGGTTGAGCGGGTCAGGAGGTCGCGCAGGATGATTGAATCAAGGGCAGTGCATATGAAGATTACTGAACGTCGAAGGAAGGTGTTCGCACGTATGCATGCGGTGCATGACGTGGCAACATGGTTTCGAAGATGGTCTAAGGAAGGAAACATCTGGTTGAAAGGATCGGATCGTATCGGTTGATGACTTCGGCTGCAGCAGAGCTGGTTATGGCTCGGTATGAAAAGTATCGAGTTGGTTATGATAGGATTTCGTGTGGGTCACGAATTTGAGTTTTTAATAACAACCATATTCGATGCAGCCTCATACGTTCCAAGTGTTGACGAGGTTGTGTCACCATACGGTGTATAGGCTGCAACCATACGACGCTGCCACTCAGAACCAGCCACACCACGGACTGGAATAAGAGCAAATTGAGTCCCAGCCATGGCATCTTGATGAAGATCGCAAAGCTTCATAAGCGCCTCGCCCGCTGCGATTGCCCAAGTGTCCTCCAAATGAGCTCCCTCGATAGTAACCGAAAAAGGAGCCCATCCATAACGACGTGGACTAGCAAGTATGTCGACCAAGATGGTGCATGACATAACGCCTCTGTCAATCGTTTCTTGACCCCAATAGCATGGCATCTCGATGAAGCCAAACTGTTGGAGCACCTCCCGCAGCATACTCGGGAAGCCCGGACGGCTAGCGCAAGTGGAAAATATCCATCCGTCCGGTAATAGCATCATCACATCCGCCATCTATAAATAAATATTTGAATGGTTCAAATACTCAAATCCAACAAACTATGTTGAAATTCATATCATGGATGTGATAAATGAATTATGAAAACGAATTCAAATTCAACTGCAAAAGGGAACAACACCCTGGAACCCCATCACAGTTCTGTTCCAGCTGACCTTCCTGTATAAATTCAAAATTTTCATACAAGAAACGTCAGAGCCAGATGTTGGATTGAATACAAAAGTTGTAGTACACTTTACAACATTTCCAGATTGTACTCATACAGCTCCAGGTGAGCTAGGAAATAGAATCTATACAGTTTTAAAGTTGACCCAAGTTTTCTGGAAATTTTTGACAGAACCTCCCCTGTATATGTGGTAATTTCCACAATTTATACAGGTATATCATGACAATATATTGAGGTAATGACAAAATAAACATTGTATAACATCAAGTTAAAAATTCATAAGTAAAAGATTTTGGCCATGAAACATTTGTTATATAGGTATAGTGCGCCAATTCGAAACTATGTGCAGACTGTTTTAACTTCTGGTCAGCCAGAACCAAGTTTGCGACCATAGGAATTAAACACAGCTACACCAATATTCAGGCCATGAGTGCAACATAAAGTTGATAGAGGACTTCCTAATCTTTACAGAAATATATATATATGGCCATGTCACTATTCTGGATCAAAAGCTAGGGCTATCTAAACTTGACAGATGAACTGACTGTTGTTGAACAGCAGCCCAGCAGTTCACTGTTTTGAGCTCGAAATTTGAATTGCCTTAAATTCGAATCAGGAAAAACTTTAAATAACAAAACTGTAGATATCCTTCTACCCTTTTAAGATATGTATCAAAATAAGGCAGAAGATTTTTCTACCGTGAGTTATTGCAAAGATATAGAGACCGGTACAATGGTAGGGTCATTTGGAGCAGTTTAAGCATACTCAAAATTTCAACAGATTATCAAACTTTTATGCCTTCATGGTCAACAGAAAAGTTGTAGAGGTCTTCGAGAGATTTCCATCCATATATCATAACCCTATGTTTAATCCTAACTAACCAAGATTACAACCTGGCAAAGTTGAGCAAACTTTAGCCAGAAATCAACAATCTTGGTTCTAACCCAATGTGGAATCGAACTCATTTTGCAGAGTCCAAACCTACCAGCACTTGATAGTTAGACTTTCCAAGATATAATGCATCCATTCTGTCATTGGAGATGGTCAAGTATCAAAGTCGATACTGACGGTACTACGTGCCTCACCAAAGAAAATTCTAACCGGTATTTCTGGATACGTTTATAGGTGGCCCTAGTATCATTCACTCGCAAACGTGTTCTAAACGGGTCGCTACCATAGTCAATGCTGCAGAAGACAAACAATCCCCTTCCACACCTTCACACCTCAAGGGCGGCACAGGGAAACACGACAGTCAGTCACAATAATATATATATGAAAGTACATGCATACGACTCTGGTGTGAGTCGCCCTCGAGTGATGTCATGTCTCGAGGTACATGGCTGTACTACGTCTATACAGCAAAGACCCCCGCACAAACCGGCTTATACACGCTCGGGCATACGTGTTTTGCACGCTCCCGTAAAACATGAATAGTTCTAGAGATGCGTACTATCGGGTTATACACCACCCGACGGGGTCTCCCACTAACTTTGAAGCACGCTGGGGTACCACGTGTCATAGGTTCTCAGAAACATGGAAAGCTTAAAAGACTCCTATTAACATTTTCGTGCCAAGCCACGAAAAGACATCCATGCTACCTCTCGCATGGTGTGCTTACCGCAATTGATCCGCTTACCGTGGCGTACCTTACCTCTTACCTGACGTTGGAGCATCGTTACAAAATTAATAACACATAAGTTAGTTTACCACATTTATATCTTATACTAATAATACTCCTTATAAGGGCATATAGCTAATTCCTCACTCAACAATCCTAAGTTTTGAAAATATGCTCTTTTCAAGTACACTGTTCTCAATGATGCTCTGATACCATGTTTGTGGGGACCGAAATCCTGACATCCAATGATCTTATTGGGTGGTGTCATGCGATGCGACACCCAACAATATTCAAGAAAAGAACCAGAACAAATTACAATATCAAGTCTTTATTTATAAGCACAATGGAAGTTTTACAATACTAAATGAAAGGAAAGAGAACTATACATCATAGCTATGCTCTCGGCACTAGCTATGTAAAAGCAAAGTCATCCATGTCCTGGATACTTTGCACTAGCAACACCCAACTTACGGCGGCGTGCAGGGTTCCCACTCGGTTGTAAACCCTGGAGGGGGTGCAACCTCATCATCGAACCCGTCATCAGTCGTATAACCTGCAGAAACTTGTTAACTGCAAACGTGAGCTTAAGGCTCAGCAAGACTAACCCGTCTCACTAGACATATGTAGGGTGAATACAAAACATAGGTAAGGAATAGCATAAAGGACTCGCCTACAAGTGGATCCTTATATTCATATTTTAAGTAGCACATGACATTCTTCAGGCACGACACATCATAGACTCAACAATTAAACAAGAAACGCTTTGCCGATGATATGACATGCACAAAGCACATAATGCTATTACAGGTAAAGTATGGGGAAACTGTAAACTTTTAATTGTACTATCTCTAAGCCATACAAGGTTGCAAAGAAATTGTAATTCAATACATCATATTCTCCTGACTTCTTCAGTATTTACTACATCACAACACAGTGAACAAGTGGTACTCTATTACCATGAGGGACGGTGATTGCAATCAGGACACACCCGGAACAACACGACACATACGCACTTTCGAAAATGTTAGTGAGTACTTACAGCAGTACCTACGTAACACTTCAGTACTAGTCATATATGGCCACCTTTCACTAAACACTCGAATGTCGAACTAGTCGATCCGTCACGAGCAAGAGGTCACTGCGTGGAGCGTACTTTGATGTGCCCACCAGCTGATTTACACCTTGTTGCCCTCAACCCACGCCTATAAAAAAGAACGGAATGCCTCGAGAAACTAGTATCAAGCTACGTGAGTTTACTGGAGCCCATTTCTCCAGTATGTCACTGGTACAATTCAAGCTTGTCCAGCAGGGCCGCACACAAAACGATCCTCAATCGACACAAGCAGGGCCACGCACGTGAGACCACGTCTCGCTGCATCCTACCCGCTACTCGGTCTTAAGTTCATATTCATAAACCATTTCTGGATCCAATTCATCTTGTGTGATGAAATTCCTATCTCGCGAGTAGATTCCAACTACTCGACTTCTACCGAATTCCTATGAGCATAAACATAGCAGTTTCTACTCAACGGGCTATAGACCTACCCAAGACTCCATGGGATTTGTGGGCCATGCAAGTGGATGTCAAACACCTTAAATGTAATGCACAAACATCTGAAGACGTAATATGAATGAAAACTGCAAAAACACAGTAAGGAACTTAAATGCAAACCGGGGCTTGCCTGAATGCGAGTCTGAGTCTACGTTAATATCTGGCAGCGGGACTTCCAAAGCTTCTGGCTGCTCCTCGACTTCAGCTACTACACGATATGCATATACTATATATGAATGACTTTGAAAATAATCAATATGCTTAAGGTCATAAGAGAATATCTTATGATCAAAATAAGATAATGCTCTTAATTGGCCTTGGGACTTTTATGGTAGATACTAGTGACCATAGTGAAGACTCTTGCAAAGAACAAGAGATGATCAAGGAAATTTGTTGAAATCTTGGAGATCTGTCATGGCTACCAGTGGTTGTACCGTGTAGAGGGGGTCTCACTGGTTCTAGGAAAATTTGTTTCACAATTTGCTAAGCTTCCTACAGGGAGAAATTGATTTACAAGTTTGGGGAAATTTCTGAAATTGATTTCGTATTTTTCTCAATTTATAACTACATAGAGATTTGGAACACTGATCAACCCAGTAAATGATGTCCAATGAACTTGAAATTTTTTACTGAAGACCAAGTGAATTTTGGAGAGCATCCTGCCCAAATTAGGGAATTTTCTAAAAAGCAAAACTGTAGGAATGAATTCTATAATCATTTTGCTTATCTGGATTATGGAGAAATTTCTATGGGCTTTCATACAAATCCAAGTGCACCACTGGAAAGTATTCTCTATGCTGGTTCTAACAAAATTTATTTGGGATTTTTTGGATAATTCTACTAGGAGTTATGAATTTTTCAAGTTTGGTTAAATCCTAGAATTATTTTCCAAAGGGAAACATTTAAATAAATCAGCCGGGCCCACTGGTTTAAAACCAACCAATCGCAGCAGGGCCACACTGGGGGCCACGGGGTTAACCCGCGCAGCCACACCAGATCCCCGGCCACACCCGAATCCCGCAGCGACTGACATGTGGGGTCCACGGTTTTCTTCAACCTCGGGCTGGCGCCCGCGTGTGGCGGCGCCCGCGGCGGTAGCTCGCAGGCGATCTCGCCGCCGGCCAAACCGCTGCGCTAAACTCGCCAAGAATTGCCGCCTGGGGGGTTTCGGGGGCACCGAGCACGTCGGTGAGGTCGGCATCGGCTGAAACGGACCGGAACAATGCGTGCGACGGCGGCAACGGTGGTGAGAGCTCGGGCATGCTTGAACTCACCCAACTCAAGCTCAAACAACTCGGGAACTTCTCCAAAAGCTTACTGGGACCTCAAGGATCAAGGATCTGGACTAGGGAAGAGAGGAAACAACCACGAGATATGAGCTCGACGGCGAAGTACGTTTTTTCAACCGACGGCCATGAAATCTCGAAATCTAAGGTGCTCGGTTGATACCTTTTGGGGCCCTTGGGTAGGGAGTTGCACTAGGATATATAGGAGCTATCTTCTAACCAAATTAAAGAATGATTGCAAGAACGAAATGAATTTAAGCACGAAGCCTTGCTGTTCTATCAAACAATGGTTCGGTTATCGAATAAAAACTTGAGCTATAGTTCATGTCATGGGCTTAAATTTGGTGAGCATAAACTTGAGGGGATTGCGAAACTTTTTTCTTAAAGGATCGAGACTGGAAACGGCCTAGAACCGGAGCTCGACGGTGAGGCAGTGAAGATTCCCGGCGGCTTCCTCGACAGCAACCGAAAAACTTCGAAATACCTCAAGTAGAAGCCATGTCACGATTAATGACCAAAAAGAACACGTAGAGGATGTTGTGACAAGACTTTTATCTACTTACAGTTCAGTGAGAAACAGCCTCAATCCCCGGCCAAAACTCGACAAATAGAGGGCGGTGGCTATGGCGCAAAACAGAGACGAAGCTCGACGGTGACGACTAGGGGTTATAAATAGGCATAGAGGGACGAGGGCGGCTTGCCATGGCGCAAGCAAGAAGGCAGCTCGGTGGCCTGCACGCCGTGTCGTGGTGTCGAGTGCTCCCGGTGTCGATCGGCGAGGACAGCTGGATACAGAGCATGTCCGTCGGTTCAACCGAGTTTGTGAGGCTGACAGTGGGTCTCATCTCCCCTTATCCTCTTCCCTTCTCTGCAACTTCAATTCTCATACCAAACTTGATCCAAAAATTCTAGATTTTTTTGGGGCGGCTCAAATGAATATCTGGAACTTGATTCTGAAATTGGATTTTGAATTTGGTCAAGTTTCACTTGAATTTCAAATTTGAATTTGAATTTGGATAAATTCAATGGGATGACTGAGTTAAATAGCAATTGAGCTTCAAAAATTTTGAAACATTGTGGATAGGTCAAGCAAGTTATGCTGACCTTGAGGGTGTGTTAAAATCCTGATGTTAAACTAAGTTGAACAAAATTCAAAATTTGAATTCTAAATATGGCTCGAATTTGCTAAGCGTCTCAAATAAAATAGCAACTGGAATTCAAAAATCTTGAAACTTGGCAGAAAGTATATTTGGAATATTATGAGGCCATGGAAAAATTTATGGCCTCAGATTTGAATATTTTGGCAGGGCCTAATTGTACAGTGCTATATTCAAATGTGTTTGAATATATTTAGTCCTGCATAGTAATTTGCCCTAAAATTTTTTATTGAATAAATTCTAAAACTTATAGAAAGGTCACTTAAATTATTCTAAGGTCATTGGTGAAGTTCATCCCTTATGTTAATAAAATTTAAGAATGGGTGAAAGAAAATTTTTTAATGATCTCAAGTTCAAATGCACAACCACATTTGATCTCCACTATGGTTGAAAACAAACTGATAGTTGAACTTCATATTAGGGGAAAACTGGGATTTAACAATCACACGTTGTAAAAACGTTTGGATGAGGTTTAATCAAAACAGTCCCTAAACAAAAGGATGTGATTTTTGAATCTGCAGGAGTGCTTTCTAATTCTGTTTCTAAGGCTGAATGCTCATCTAGACATGATTACAAAATTAAATTTTATTGTGCTTACTGTGATAAAGATGGTCATGTCGTAGATTTCTATTATAGACTAGCTAAACAAATTAAAAAGGATAAAATGTCTACTAGATCTCATAACTTTCATGATAAATCTGCTAAGCATGCTAATCCTAGAATTAGAAATATGCAACCTGCTTTAATGAGTTAGAAATTTGAAAAGGTAGCCTCCGGACCTTCTGCCAAGAAATCTGCAAAGGCAGCTCCTGTAGTTCCGACAGCTCCAAGAGCTCCCGAACCTTTTGTTGTTCCCTCCAGAACTTCAGTTTTTACATTCGGAGCTTCAACTTTTTCTTCTGGAACTTCTGCGTTCACCTCCGGAGCTACTGGTTTTTGTGCTAAACAAGTAACAACTTTTAAAATAGTGGTCAAAAACAGAAAACCTCAATTCTTGACTCATAAACCTGCTGTTTTGGTACAACTTTCGCATGTTGTTCCTACTGGACGTCGCATGGCTCAGTACTGGATTCCCAAATGCTTATTGACTAACCCCAGTATTGAGTCATCGTCGTATTGTGCTCCTATGTAGGTTACACGCTTGAGTAAGGAGAACATTTGGATTGTGGATTCAGGTTGCTCACACACATGACCGGTAACAAAGAATGGTTCTCCACCCTCTCTTTTGTGTCACGTGTAGAAAATGTTACTTTTGCTGATAATTCTTCAACTCCTACTATTGCTAAAGGATCAGTTAGAGTAAATGATCACTACACTTTAAAAGATGTGGCACTTGTTAAAATTTGAAATACAACTTGCTTTCTGTTTCTCAATTGCTTGATGAGAATTTAGAAATAAATTTCTCTAAAAATTGCTGCAAAGTTGTAAATTCAAATTGTGAGCTTTTGTTTAACATGTCTCGCTTTGGAAGAGTTTTTAAAGCTGATTTTGATATGTCAACTTCTGAGCATAGGTGTCTAGTTGCCAATGATTTAAAAGATTTATTCTTCTGGCATCATAGACTTGGTCACATAGGCTTTGATCACCTCGCTCATGTTAGTGCTCTTGATCGCATACGTGGTTTACCTAAACTCAAAGGGGACATAGATACTGTATGATCTTCGTGTAGACATGCTAAGATGGTTGCAGGTTCACATGCCCCTCTTACAATGACATTGACAGCTGAATCTGGTCAACTTTTGCATCTTGACACCGTTGGTCCGACATGTGTACAATTTTTTGGAGGTAAATGGTACGTGCTTGTAATTGTTGATGACCATTCCAGGTACTCTTGGGTCTATTTTTTGGCATCTAAGAATGAAGTTTTACTCATTTTAGAACTTTATTTCTTAGACTATCAATTGATCACCCAAGATCTTTAAAAGCAACCAGAAGTGATAATGGAATTGAATTTAAGAATCAATCATTTAATCACTTTTGTACTCAACATGGAATATAACATCAATTCTCTTCACCATATGTACCTCAACAAAACGGTGTTGTAGAAAGGAAAAACAGAACCCTAGTTGAGATGGCTAGGACTATGCTTGATGAATATCAAACTCCTAGAAAATTTTGGGCAGAGGCAATTGCAACAACTTGTTATGTTTCAAACCATATTTTCTTGCGCACTAAGCTTGGTAAAACACCTTATGAACTTTGGTTTGGACATAGGCCCTGTGTCTCACACTTTAGGGTTTTTGGTTGCAAATGCTTTGTTAAGAAACATGGAAATCTTGATAAATTTGAAGCTAGATTCGAAGATGGCATGTTTCTTGGTTACGCATCTCACACTAGAGGATACCGTGTGTTTTTACTTGGGACTAACAAAATTGTGGAGACTTGTGAAGTTTCTTTTGATGAAGCTAGCCCAGGCACTAGCTCCGATATTGCAGGACCAAATCCATATCCTCAAGGGGAGGGTATTTTCGAAGAAGAAGAAGAGTTGATGATATTGTCTGATAATTCCGAAGCTGACACGTGTCTAGCTCCAAACTTTGAACAAGCTCCGACTACCATCTCTGCTGGTCCTGATCGTCCACAAGCCACAAGCTTATCAATCTGCGATGAACCTGATGAAGAAGAAGCTTGTGAGACATCTGTTCCCCTATGGATTTACAAGAATCACCCCCCGCAACAGATAATTGGAAGCTTGCATGAATGAGTTACAAGATCCAGGTTCTCCGACCCCAATTCTCATGCTCATTCTGCTTTTGTTGCTTCTTTTGAACCCAAAGATATATCACACGTACTCACTAATGAATCTTGGATTATTGCCATGAAAGAAGAGATAAATTTTTTTGAAAGATATAATGTTTGTAAACTTGTACCTCCACCTCAATATCACACTTTAATTGGAACGAAATGGGTGTTTAAAAATAAACAAAGTGAGGATGGGGTTGTGATTAGGAATAAGACTAGACTAGTTGCTCAAGGTTTCACACAAATTGAAGGTTTAGATTTTGATGAAACTTTTGCTCCTGTTGCCAGATTAGAAGCCATAAGAATTTTGTTAGCCTTTGCTGCATCTAAAGGTTTCAAGTTATATCAAATGGATGTAAAAATTGCTTTTCTTAATGGCTAAACAAATGAGGAGGTTTATGTTAAGAAACCACCTGGTTTTGAGAATCCAGAATTTCCTAATCATGTTTACAAACTGACTAAAGCCCTGAATGGTCTAAAACAAGCTCCTAGAGCATGGTACGAGAGGCTAAAAACTTTCTTATTTGAAAAAGGTTTTACCATGGGCAATGTAGATTAAACTCTTTTTGTACTTAGGCATGGCAATGACTCATTATTCGTTCAAGTGTATGTGGATGATATTATCTTTGGTTGTGCTTCTCATGATCTTGTGTCCAAGTTTATAGCTATGATGAGTTCAGAATTTGAGATGAGTATGATGGGAGAACTCACGTACTTTTTGGGGCTGCAAATCAAGCAAACCAAGGAGGGTACCTTTGTGCATCAAACGAGGTATACAAAAGACCACCTAAGGCGCTTCAACATGGACAAAAGCAAGCCTCTTCGGAGACCAATGGGAACAACAACAACACTTGAACTTGATGAAGATGGTGAACCCGTGGATCAAAAAGTATATAGAAGCTTGATCGGATCACTTTTGTACCTCACGACATCAAGACCGGGCATACAATTCAGCGTATGTCTTTGTGCACGGTTTCAAGCCTCCCCACGTGCTTCACATCGTCAAGCCGTCAAGAGGATTCTTAGTTACTTACATGGAACTCAAGAATTTGGTATTTTATTTACTTCTTCCTCAACCGTTACTTTGAAAGTCTTTTTCGATGCTGATTTTGGAGGTTGTAGGATTGATAGGAAGAGTACTTCTGGTACTTGTCATTTTCTTGGTAATTCTCTTGTTGCTTTGTCCTCTAGAAAACAACACTTAGTTGCACAATCTACTGCTGAATCTAATTATATAGCTGCTGCTAGTGCTTGCTCACAAATACTCTGGATTGTTCAAACACTTAAGGTCTTTTGGGTAAATCTAGATAGTGTTCCACTTTTTTGTGATAACACTAGTACCATTTGCATTTCTAAAAGCCCCGTGCAACATTCTAGAACTAAGCACATTGAAATTAGGTATCACTTTTTCTGTGATAATGTTGAAAAAGGAAACATTGTGCTTCACCATGTAGATACCAAACAACAATTGGCTGACATTTTTACAAAACCTTTGGATTTCACTCAATTTTGTTTCATTCGTAGTGAAATAGGGGTTATGCATCCTCATGTCTTAAATTGAGGGGGAGTTTTATAACTTGGGAAGTCTATGTGTGAATATGAAATTAAAATAATATGAGCGTAGTATTTCATACATATATGACTTTGTGATTCCTTTTACATGTTGAAAGTTCTTACTACATTACTCATGTTATACATTTTGTAGTTTTTGCCATGACTAGTAATTGGAATAATTAATTACACTAAATCTGGTCATGATCGAACTTTTTCTTGCTGTTTTGAACTTGTTGCATGCTCACAAGTACTTTTAATCATAAAGAATTAATCAAGTAATCAACTCACATGTTGAGTTTTTATGATCAAATGAAAAATTGAGAAAAGATCAAGAGAATATGCATGCATCGCACTTCTTCTTTTGAGATTGCTTATCATTGCACTTAGATATGAACTTGGAAGGAGTTGTGTATGACTAAAACCATGTCCTTAAGCTTCTGATTATCAAATGACATAGGCTTGGCTTGGTTGGTTAGAATAAGGCAGATGCTCATATAATCTCTTGCAAATATCATATGATCTAAATTTGTGCTTTGAAAAATAATAAAATGCAGCAACTAGTGTCATGCTTTCAGATTTTGAAATAGTTAAGTTTGTGAGATCATGACTTGCTTAAATTAAAATTACATTTGATCTCTAGCATGGCTTACACTACTTTATGTATCTCACTGATGTGATAGTGTAAGTTACTTGATAGTATGGCTTGGATGAGCTTTGTTTATATGTATATGTTATAATATGCTCATAACATTTGAAATTTCTCTTTTGAACCTTGCTGAATATATTGTCAAAGGGGGGGGGGAGATAATATGTGAATTTTTAAAGATAAGTATGCAAGGGGGAGAAATTAATTACACATTGCACATATTCACAATTGTTTTGGCACGATTCTTCTCAGGGGAAGAATTTTTTTCTTCTCATTTTATTTCTATTTTACAAAGGGGGAGAAATTGTTTTGAAAACTTTTAATATGAATAAGCCAATGTTCGGATTTTAAGTGGTGTTGCCAAGGCATTCATCAAGGGGAGATTGTGAGACCTATGTGTGCTGAATACATTGGCTTGTACTGAATACATTGGCTTTGATGATAAAAGTTCTAAAATTCTGCTAAAACACATTATTAGCAAAGCCCAACTCTAGCTCCGAGCTTCTGCAAGGACCAACAATAGGTCTGACTTGCTTTGTCAATGTTCGACATGTTTTTGGGTAGCTCCAGTGAGCTTTGTCTTTAGCTCTGGCATGTCTTTGATAGCTCCAACATGTCTTTGTTAAGCTCCGATATGTTTTGCTAGGTCCGACTTATGTTGGTTAGCTCCGACATGTCTTTCTAGCTCCGGATTTTGGGTTGACTAGTTCCCACTAGCTCTGTTAAGCTCCGGCGCTAGGTTGTACTAACTTTGGTAAGCTCCGGCGCTAGGTTGTACTTGCTTTGGTAAGCTCCAGCTCAAGCTCCAGTTAGCTTTTGCAAGGTTTGGAGCTTGATCGCAATGTTCCTAATTTTACTTTGAAATGTTTCAAAATTGCTTTACTTTGTTGGAAAGATTGCTTAGTATTCATTTGCTAAGTTTTTGGTGCATTTTTGGTTGATATGACTGATATCGTTTTACTGTGGTTTTGCAACATGCTTATGTGAGGTGCTCACATAAGGTGTTGTGTACGGAACTAAGTTGAGTCAAGTCGCGGACTTGGGCTCGTAAGGATTGGCTGTTTGTTAATGTGCAGGTGTTTCTTGAGTTCAAGTCATGGCTGGTGACAGATGAGGTTCCAACAAGCAAGTTCAGGACGAATTGTGGTTGAGCGGGTCCGGAGGTCACGCAGGATGATTGAATCAAGGGCAGTACATATGAAGATTAATAGATGTCGAAGGGAGGTGTTCACACGTATGCATGAGGTGCATGACGTGGCAACATGGTTCCGAAGATGGGCTAAGGAAGGAAAGATCTGGTTAGAAGGATCATATCGTATCGGTTGATGACTTCGCCTACAGCGGAGTCGGTTATGGATAGATATGGAAAGTATCGAGTTGGTTATGATAGGATTTCATGTGGGTCACGAATTTGAATTGTTTTAGGAATGTGGGATACGTTCCTAAGGTGTTTGGAAGTCTTAATATTGATTCTATCTGCGTATAGAATAGTCTTGAGCAGTTATGGAATGTTTCGACTCGTGATTTGAGTAGGATTAGAGTCCTAGTTTGAGTTGAGTTGGCCTCCGGGCTGGTTATATAATATAGGGAGGCCAGAGCTCATGGTAAATGACTGTAGGGCTGTTCCTCTTGTGTTCTATTGAATAAAATTCATAGTTGAAAGAAACTTTTGTGCCTTGTTCGTCTGACTTGTTCCAGACAAGTTTTACTCGTCGAGTTTCTGCACAACACTATCTTTCGTCGGTGGTTTTATCATAACCCGAGTTTTACAGATCCGATTGACATGATTCTTTTTGGGTTGTCTTCAAAACTTGATTTTCTATCATCTGTTAAAATTTCACGGTCATTGGATTTGTGATTTCTAATCTACACGGGTTTCTTTGACGAAAAACAGAACTGTTTTACTCGGTAGAACAAATCAATATTAGTTCAATATTTTGATCGTAACATGAGTTTTTCCCAACGGATTTGAGTGATTCTTATTGTGTTGTCATCATGACTTGATTTTATCTGATATCTACAGTTTTTGTCACAATTGAACACGTTTAAGATCATTTGCACACACGGTTTATCAATTGTTTGATTTTCTACCGAAGGGGTTAGGATTTAATTGTTTCCGCCGCGTCAGATTTTTGAATCTACCATTCACCCCCCCTCTGGTAGCTTTTCACATAATCTTCGATCCTACAGTCAGTTTGACTACTCCCCTTCTTCTTCTTCTCATCATCGATCTTTATCTTTCCTTTAGAGATGGCCTTCTTCCTTAGGAGCGCCTAGAGTTCAAGTGTCTCCTCATCATAATCCTCGAAGTCTTGATAGCATCAAGGAGCTTTTCCAACTTTTGAGTCTTTTCATCTTCAACCTTCTCTTTGTTGAAGTTCTTGTGTGCATCCTTCGTGTCCGACATCTACCCTTCAAGCGATTATTCTCTTTTTGAAGAGTCCTGCTCTGATACCAATTGAATGTAGCCTAGAGGGGGGGGGAGGTGAATAGGTTTTTTGATCTTTTGTCGGAACCTGAAACACTTAGCAACCTGATCAAACACAGAGAATTGTGTATGCAGACTAGATTGATCAAGTTTGATCAATGATTTCGATCAAAGTGCTCTATGCAGCGGAAATTGAGTTACAAATAGAGTGTATTGCTTCAATGAAACTAGATGTAGCACAAGTTAACTTTAGTTTCAATGTTTTAATGTAAGTTTAACAAGATTGAGCAAACCCTAGATTACAATGAATAGCAAGAACAAAAACAAGGACACAATGATTTTATCCCGTGATTCGATTCTACAGAGGAAATCTACATCCACATTGAGGAGCCCACAAAGGACCGGGTCTTCACCAACCCTACCCTCGTCGAATAGCCACAGAGGCCGATTCTCTTCCACTAATGACAAAGGGGTAAATCACCGGGTTCAAGGGGCCTTCTCACAAGTTGAGGGCTCCCCAAGATTTACAAATCAAAACACCACCAAACACACTCGAAATGTATGCAATGAAACGGCGAGAGTGTGTGAGACAATCAAACCCAAGAGCTCAAGTCGTGAAGAACGTGTCTCTCCTTTGATCTATGGTTAATCCTCAAAGATTTGATCTTTCTTGCGTTGGATTGTGTGGAGAGACGTGTTTTCTAGGCTCTTGGAAGGTGTGACGGCGTAGGGGGTCGAGAGAGTTTGATTAGGGGCCATACACCTCTATTTATACTAGGGTTTCCAAAGGTTACCGTTAGGGTTTTCAAAGTCTAGACTAGTTCATGGTGCACTTCGGACTAGTCCGGTGTGCGGCGTGTGGGAAACCCTAAGTGTCCTAAATTATCGGACTTGTCGGACAACGGGCGGACTGCTCTGATTTTGTCTCTGGAGATGTTCGGACTAGTCTGGCACATATCGGACTAGTCTGGCATGGTGAAACCCTTGGTGAATTGAGGACAAGTCTGCACTTGGAGGACTTGTCCGATTTTAGTCAGAAGGTTTCCGGACTAATCCGTGCAAATATCAGACTTGTTCGATTTAGGTCAGAAGGATATCGGACTAGTCCGTGGTGATATTGGACTTGTTCGGATTCACGCAAATTGTGAAGTACTGAGGGCAAGTATGCACTGGGGCGGACTTGTCCGATCCTATACAAAAATATATGGACTAGTCCTGACTTTATCGGACTAGTCCGTTGCGGACAAGTCCCCACTGGGAGGACTTGTCCGATCCTGGACAGAGAGCATATCAGACTAGTCTGGGGAACATCAGACTAGTCCGGACATCTGAAAACTTGTGCAGTAAGAGTGTTTTCTTTTGCTTGAGCTCTTGGAGTGTGTTTCTCCAACACACTCCATACACAAAGAGTATTCTATTCATCTTCTTGAGCTCTTTTCAACTTGATTCCACACTCTCCTTTCTTTTTGCGCTTTCTTCATAATTCCATTAAGAACATGCGCTCATCTGAACAATTTGGTTAGGATGTCATTTGTTTGTCATAAATCAATCAAAACCCAGAAGGGATGCCTAGATGCACTTTCGGTTTTTGCATTGATTATTCTTGTCATATCATATTGAGTAATATATGTGCACTTATTGATTGTAATTCTTGTATTGTATGTTCGTTGCACGATTTAGATGGAGTTGCACTAGAGAGTGTTGCAGAGGATCTCCAGCACCAGGAATTTGAAGACTTTGACCCAAACCAAGCCCAAGAGCAAGGCAAGTGTCCTTGACCATATTGATCCTATTTTTAAAATAAATGTTTTGTTTGCAAAATTGAATGCTTGTGTAAATTTGCTGGGAATCCTATGATAGGAAGTTCACTAGTTTTGTTCAACCACCCTTGTCACCTGGAATATATGGTAGAGAGTCGGGAAGGGCTTTTTACCTTTTTGCTTCGCTTCATTAATTGGGATGGGAAAACAACTATACTATTTAATTATGCATTAATGAGACTATGGTTAATATGAACCGGATAATATGATATGCAATGGGTGATCTAAGCAAGCCTGGTATGTGAAAGGGTTGGATGTTATGGTGGTTTGCTTGCTATGGATCTAAGGACCGGTTTGTGGAGCGACCATCCAAGATTTACAGTGCCACCATGAGGCTTGGTATGGGTGCGGCGTAGCTGATTAATTAGGGTATTGCTAGTATTCAATAGATCATTTGGCCCACCGGGGAAGAGGAATCGGATTGGGTTTGGATATGGTTGGCAGGACTCCCTGGGATCCGAATGGCACAAGAGGGGGCCCTTGGTTGATGATGTGCTCAGTTGAAGACATCGCCACCAGTGAAACCTCAGTGGGTCCGTATATACTAGTAGTCCCTTTGTAAAGGCTATTTTGTGATTTCTTAGCCACACACCAAGAAGTGTGAGACGACATAATTGAGATTATCTAGTCATCGAAAGGTGATGAAATCACAAACACGTGGGTAAAGCGGTACAACCTTTACAAAGTATCTTAAAAACTTTCATGATAGCCGTGCTCCTGGTTATGAGCAACCTGGACCCTCACGTGATTAGAGGGGATTTGGTTTTGGGATGGTTATGGTTGATAATATGGTTATGACGAGTTATGAATTAAATTCTGGTATTGAATATGGTTATTGGTAATGAGAAATCTTAAGTATGGACTGGAATTATAGTAACTACGTGGTTAATGATGGGTATACTTCACATACATAATATATATTGCTTTCCAAATGTTTTAATGTATTTTTTAGCACTTAGCCATTATTATTGTCGTCATTTGTATCAGCTACATGTCATACTTTCCACACTTGCTGAGTACAACATGTACTCACTCTTGTAATTCCCCCACCAAAAGTTTGTAGGTCAGATTTGGGAGTATAACGATGATAATGCAGAGTTCTAGGCCGTGTCTGCCATCATCTTTGCCAGTGGAGTGTTTGGAGCTGCGCTACCCATATGTTTAGTTGCTTAGTCTTCTCAATTAGCTTATTTCTACTGCAATAGTTCAAACGTGTCATTAATATTCATTAGAGCATCTATTCGAGGATATAACGAATTGTGTAATAAAAATACTTATTTAATAATTTGAGCTGTGGTAATTATCTATATATCGTTTGTGATGCACTTGTGTATGTGTGTTGAACGTCCTGGGCACACATATACTGCACTTGGTTTATTTTCTAGAACCAGGTGTCACACCCGGAGAACGCGCTGAATGCGGTGCAGACTCTACTCCAACATCCACCATCGCCGGGAGCTCCTCCCGCCACGTTAGAATAGTGGCGCGCTGATGTGGAGCATTTGGTTGCAGCTACAGCCAATGCGATCAGCAATCAAGGTCCATCCCATGCAGGGTGTGAGACCTACGTCTGCTGAATACATTGGTTTTGATGATAAAAGTTCTGAAATTCTGCTAAAACATTTTTTTAGCAAGGTCCGACTCTAGCTCCGAGCTTCTGCAAGGTCCGACAATAGGTCCGACTTTCTTGGTCTAGATCCTACATGTTTTTGGGTAGCTCCGGTGACCTTTGTTTTTAGCTCCGGCATGTCTTTGATAGCTCCGACATGTATTTGTTAAGCTCCGATATGTTTTGCTAGGTCCAACTTATGTTTGCTCCGATATGTTTTGCTCCGATATGAAATACTCCACTGCCATCCTCGCGGCTGGAGGAAATGAGGCCGTGATGGCCAACTACTTCCCTGTGGCCTTAACTGGGACTGCAAGGTCTTGGTTCATGAGTTTACCGCCTGACTCCATCTACACTTGGGCGGAACTCTGTCGCCAGCTCACAACCAACTTCAAGAGCTCCTACACCCGACCTGGCACCGAGCTAGACTTGTTCGCCGTATAGCAGAAGTCGGGGAGTCGCTGCAATCCTTCATCCAGCAATTTCTCAAGTACGTAAGACCATCCCTTCTATCTCCAAAGCTTTTATCGTTGTTGCATTTTGAAAGGGGGTTTGACATAAGAAGATGCTGGAGAAGCTGGCAACCAAGAATGTAAGCAGCGTCACAGAGCTCTTCAGCCTGGTTGATAAATGCGCCAGAGCTGCGAAAGGCCGTGAAATGCACTCCAAACCACCTGCGGAGGCAAGGAAATCCTCAAAGCTAAATCTGCTGCCCCTGACAGTGGAAAAAAAGAAGAAGAAGAAGAAGAACTCATGTGAAAAGAAGAAGTCACTTGCCAGCACACCTACTACTGCCGCAGACGCAGCTCCAGGTGTCCGGGGGCCACGCCCCGACAAACGACCTCGACCATCATCTGAAGACGACGATGGTGAAAAGATGTGGTGTCCGATCCACAAATCAACGACCCACAATCTTGAAGACTGTCAAGAGGTCAAGAGGCTTGCTGAACACAACAACAAGCGTTAAGACAATACCCCTTTCCACCAATGGGAAGGAAAGAAAAAAGTTGACGAAGCTCCTTCTGACTAGGAGCTAGGCTTCCAAGATGCCAAGAAGGCGTTAAAGGCGGTCTACAACATCGTCAATGACGACTCCGACAATGAGCATCGAAAGACTCTCGATATGATGTATGGTGGGTCCTGGGATATTACCTCCCGACGCATCCTGAAGACTATGCATCGGGAGATGGCTGTTGTTGCTCCTACTACCAAAGTAGAGCGACATCGGAATTGGATGGATACTTCCATCGTTTCAATGCTTCGGATTGTCCGAAGAATATGGTGGGAGCTGGACAATTGCCCATGATGGTCTCCACGACTATCAGCAACATCCATCTCTACCATGTCCTGTTGGATGGAGGTGCGGCACTCAACCTCCTCAGCTTCATGGCTTTTGTGAAGCTCCAGCTCCACCTCATAGACCTTTGGTCCTCACGCCCATTCTCTGGGGTAGGTACGGGAGCTATCTCACCTCTTGGATCAGTTACTTTACCTATGACCTTCGGGACTCAGGATAACTACCGTTTTGAGAAGCTAGTGTTTGATGTGGCTCAAATCAACCTACCCTTCAACGCGATCCTAGGCAGGCCAACCCTTTATAGGTTCATGGCCATGGGACACTACGGCTATCTCATGTTGAAGATGCGAACTCCGTCAGGCATACTTCGGATCTGAGGGGACCGCACCGCTAGAGTTACTGCGCTTGAGGAACTTCATGCGCTTGCAACAACACAAGAAGAAGAATCTGACGAGAAGCAAGCTGCTCAACCTCCGAGTTCACGTCAGCGTGGCTCATCTTCTGCACCTCGTGTGTAACCAAGCGGCGACACCGATATACCCGTCAAAGTCGCCCAAAGTGGTTGCAATGCCAACAAGACCACTCGTATATCAGGAGGTCTGGGTGAAAAATAGGAACTCGCGCTCGTCATATTCCTTCGGGTTAATGTCGACGTGTTTGCACGGCAACTTTCACAAATGTATTAGATCCCTAGGGAGGTGATCGAGCACCATCTGAAGATCTACCTCGATGCACGGCCTATACAACAGAAGCCTCAGAAGCAATCTGTTGAGCGGCAGAATTTCATCAGACAAGAAGTCAAGAAACTGCTCGACACTGGATTCATCCGGGAGGTTCACCATCCATGGTGGCTGGCAAACCCAGTTGTTGTACCAAAGGCCGATGGGAAGCTTCGATTGTGCATCGACTACACTATATTGAATAAGGCACGCCCAAAGACCTTTTTCCACTACCTAGAATAGATCAGATAGTGGATTCAACCTCCGGGTGTGAGTTACCAAGTTTCTTAGACGCATATTCCAGATATCATCAAATTCCAATGTCTAAGTAAGATGAAGAGCATATTGCCTTCATCACAGTAGATGGGTTGTATTGTTACACATCTATGCCTTTTAGTCTTAAAAATGCTGCCTCAACTTTTGTGCGAGTTATGCACAAAACCTTTGGGGATATGACTAGGGACCTGGTGGAAGTCCACTTCGATGAAATCATCTTCAAGATGAAGAACCATGACTCACTCATGGACAATCTTCAAGCTGTCTTTGACAAGGTTCGCCTGACGCGCAAGAAGCTCAACTCGGACAAGTGTGTCTTCGGGGTAAGCTCCGAAAAGCTCCTTTCTTGGTGACTCACCAAGGAATTGTGGAAAATTTTGCAAAAATCAAAGCCATTGAAGAGATGCAATCCACAACCCGTATCAACACTACAGGAATCACGATAATAGACGACGGCCAAGAACCGTCGTCTATAAGGACATTACCGTCGTCTATTACTTATAGACGACAGTATACACTTATAGACGACGGTTCCTGACCGTCTATGATAATTTGTCGTCTGTAACCTTATAGACGACGGTAACCATCGTCAAATAGTTTATTGACGACGCCCGGACTTAGCTGTCGTCAATAAGTCAGCTCAGCCACGTGGCAGCGTGGAAACAATATAGACGACGACCGCCTGAGAACCGTTGTCTATAAGGTCCACTATTGACGAAGGGCAAAAAAACCATCGTCACTTGGGGTCCTAATGGACAACAGTCACAGAAAAACCATCGTCACTTGGGGTCCTAATGGACGACGGTTTTTCTGTGACCGTCGTCTATAAGAGTTCCTTATAGACGATGGTGTGTGTAAAACCGTCGTCTATAAGTTTTGTTTTAAAAAAAATAGAAAATAGATATTACACAGATATCACAGTACAGATTTTACAGAATTCATAATAAACAGAATCACAGTAGACAGATCACAGATTTCAGATATAAGAGTTCACACATCACAGATTTCACATATAAGAGTTCACACATCACAGATTTCACATATAAGAGTTCAGAAGAAGTGCTAGAAGTGCCTCGTCCCTGACCGCAACACGTCGTCCCACGAGATTGCCATCCCGGCCTCCGAGTGCTCCAAGGAAGCAACACTGGTCACACACCACAAAAGAAGAATCAGCAGGCTCAAGTGTTTGAGTAAAACTTACAGGAAATGTGATAATCAGAGAGTGAATGTGATAAAACTTACAGGCTCAAGTGTCTATGTCCAAGCTAGAATAAAATGTGATGGTGTGGCTTTTAACAGAACTATGAGAGAGTGAATGTTTCAGGGCTAATGATCTCATGGGTAGCCACCTTCTGTACATGCGAATTTAGCATTCATTCTATTATAAAACAAGAAAAAACTTGGTAGTTTGGATGTTCATTGTTTCCTGACTAGGTAGATGTGATCTCATGGGTATTTAGAAATAGTTATGCACCTTCTTGCATTGCGATACATAATATCAAAAAGTTAGAAATATCTCTGTAACATATGGATGCATTAGTGCATTATGGCTTTCAACATTTATGGAGTTTTCATTGCAGGTATAAGGCTGTTGGTATTAGGTTAGACTCTGGTGATTTAGCATATCTATCTGTTGAGACCCGCAAGTTCTTCCATGCAAATGAAAATGAATTTGGAGTTGTTGGCTTTGGGAAAATGAATATTACAGCAAGTGTATTACAATTGAAAAAGGATGCAAATAGATTTCAAATCGGCTAACCTGGCTATCACACGCTACCCCGTCCGCTGCCGCCGGAGTTCAGAAAATCTTCCTCCGGCAGTCGTCCAAGCGCCGGAATCTGGGGCGACGGAGTTTGAGCCTCCGTCCCTGATCCCTGTGATATGCAAGTGTGGTTAGACAAGTTATAAGTATAAAAATGCATATTTTACTAAATTTGAACAAGTTTAACTAGTTTCAGTTATTTTGAATAATTTTGTACCTGTGCTCCTGTCGTCGGCACCAGTGGCAGCTCCGTTGATGGCAGCGCCCACTGCGGAAACACGGCCGGTTGTCCTGCGCTCATAGCCTGCGAATACAAATCAAATCATTATAACTGTCATTTGTATATTACAAATGTTAAGTACAACATTCAGAACTTACCTGGAAGGCAGCTTGCCACTGTAGCATGTACGAGTTTTGATACTCATCCCTAGCCCTAAGCGCCGCTGCCTGCATCTCATCCCTAGTCTAGAGCGCCGCTGCCTGCATCTCGTCCCTAGTCCGGAGCGCTTCTCGCGTCCTCTGGAGCTCCTCCCGAAGACTCTGGAGCTCCAGATCTCGTCCCGTACGACTGCTGCTGGACCCGCCCTGCTGCAATGAAGAGGCTCTCGAGGAAGCCCGCGCCTACCTCGAGTCGACCACTCCATCGAAGATGGCCAACCTGCACAACGAAGCAAGATGATTAAATTTTTGTAACTCAAAGTTCGTGACAGTAAATTAAAATTAACAAAACTCACCGTCCGTGAGGTTTCCCGCCACCGATTGCATACGCGGCTTCGGGTACAATTGGCGCGCTCTGCCCATCGAACTCTTCGCCTCGAAGCCTCCACGCCTCCTGCCCGTACTTTGCCTGGAAACACAGTAAAATAACATTATTAAAACTATTAAAGAAAATTCAATTAAGTTAACGAAATAACTCACCAACGTTTGAGTTGCCATATGAGAAGACAGCTGCTCAGGCTGCGACGGGTCACTTCCCAAGTGACCCCTCTTCAACACCTCAATAGGTGACGGCTCCTGACCCCTCTTGTGCTCCTATCGATACATGTTAGCACAATGAAAGATTATAAAATTACTTGAATAGAATTCAAGTCACACTTACCATCCGTTTAGCGAGAAGTATGTAGCCGTCCCCACCCATACGGTGTTTCCCGTCCGTCCCTCTACTCTCTTGACGGGTTTTAGACATGCCCTAGAAGTTTTGGCTCCCCCAACGAGCACACAAGGCACGGTACGCATCCGGATGGCTGTCAACCCACGCTACACCGACCTGCACACATTTTATTATTAAATGAAAGCATTGATCACAATTATATAATGAAGTAAAGTACAATAAACACTTTACCTCTGCGTACTGCGCCTCCGTCAAGTACTTGTCGGCCCCTTCCCTGTACTTCCCCGGCTCACCCTCCTCCGGATGCAACTTGAAATACGCCTTCGTAGCTTGAATGCGAGCCATCGATAGTGACTGAGTCACGAGCTTCCTGGCGCAGTTATGGAAGACGAGACGAGCTTGATCCGTCTGCTCGGCCTCGTTCTCCATACGGTACCGTGCCTGCAAGAACAAATATACAAGTAAATATATTTAATTTATAATAAATATGTATTACACAAATATTTGTTCATACTTACCATAAAGTCGTGCCACACAACCTCCTAATGGTTGCCGTAAGCAAGGTCCTTGGCCGTAGCGTAATGGTCCCAAGACGTGGCAGGCTGTCCGTTCACTACACCGGGGTAGTGCAAACGGACTAGACTGCCCAAGATCAAATTCACCTGCTTGTGGTGTCCCTGCCCTGTGAACGAACAGTCCTCCCAAGCCCTGATATATGATTCTCAATTAGTATATATATGAGCCTTTAAATATCTGAATTCTTAAAGATTTACTTACTTCTCGCCAATAGGACGAATAACGATCCGATCGTTTGGGTTTGCAGGAGCCAGAGGAGGAGCCACGTAGTGGCTCCTCCTAGTCCGTTGCTGTGCAGCTAGCTCCACATCAGGTGACCCAGAAGTGGGGTCACCCGACTGCACTGGCTCTGAACAAGGTGGCACCGAAGAAGAAGGCTCTGAAGCAGGCACCGAAGAAGGAGGCTCTGAAGCAGGCACCGAAGGAGGCTCCAAAGCAGGCACCAAAAGAGGCATCCTAGCCTCTGAGTCCTCAGACATAGAGTCATCCTAAAAATTTCAAAGATTCATATTATAGAATAAACAATTAATTATATAATTTATGTAATTAAATGTTCTTTACCTGGCCACGTGACGACTGCGGCAGATGGCTCACCAACTGAGCCCGTCTACCTCCGCTAAGCTGACTGCCCTGGAAGACCTCGTCTCCTCTTGTGGCTCTCGGTGACAAAAAGCTCCGTGCCCCTGTCCCTCATCGTCTGCTGCTCCTCGACGACATCCTGTTTAATAAAAAATTGTTAAAGAATGTAATGGAAAATATAGAAGAAGAAAGAAGAGATGAAGCAAACGTTACTTGTACTCAATTTTAAAATTCATCAGAATCACGCTCATGTACTCTACTCCATAAACCGGACCATCGATCTTCTGTCGTGGAAGTTGCCTGTTTTCGTTTTCGTTTTCACATCTTAGGAGTTTCTACATCTTCTGCATCTCCAACTAAGTCATCGAGTCCTAAACCAGGCTCGACGACAAAAGAGTCCGGCAACTCTTGTTCTTAGTAAACAACATCAACCTCATCATCAAGGTATCCATCATTGTCTGGTGTATATAACCGCTCACGAGGATTCACCTTGTGTACAACCCACCAAGCATTAAGCTTTTCGCATGGATAATGTAGATAATACACTTGGTCGACTTGGTGTGCAAGGACGAAGGTGTCGCAACCTTGTAGCCGGTCCTTGTGTTTTACTTCTACCATGCCAAATTGGTTTTGTCGAGTTCCATGATTATGATCAAACCAATTGTAGTCAAAGAAGATTACTTTAAGGACCTTATTCCCCGCAAAACTGAATTCAAGGATATTTTTAATGATCCCATAATAATTAGTTTCGCGTCCTTCGGCGTCAACTACCCTCGTCACAACTCCGGTGTTACATGTTGCCCTGAAAGGACGTTGAGTTTCAAATTGAGTGGAACGAAATCGGAACCCATTGACGTCGTATCGACCATAACTTTTAATTTTAATGGATTCATAGGACAGTTGTCGCAAATCTTCATGGACACCGGCTCGTTTTTTGCACTATTCAACATACGAAGTTAGAAGACTATTTTATGCTATACATGTAATTACTAAGAGAAACAAAACATGAACACATTACTTGTGCATGAAACCAGGATATGAAGTTAGGCCCTCCTTGTACTCCATAATATCGCATCGATTGTATTTGTCGAAGCGTAGGTTGCTGCTTCGATTTCCAATTTTGTTGATCGAACTCACTAAATATGGAAAAAACAGAATAATTAGCATAGATGTATAACACAACACGCTAATTAATATAGATGTTGAACAAATACTTACTGAAAATATTTTTCCATCCCCTCTATATTAGCGTACATGTATAGCAAAGCAGCCGTCTTGTCATCTGTTTCAATATCGTAGCTCGTGCTGCTACCAACAGTGGTGCCTCTCGTTTGAAAAATTGAGAGGTTGCTACAAGGGGGTGCTTCATCCATATTGTACCGCAACGTGGAAGCATTAACATTGTTTTCTTCTGCAAAATATACACTTGAAAAGTATCCTATCTCTTGAATGGCGTATGCTTTGGCGATGCATCCTTCAACCCTTGCCTGATTGCGAACCATTGGTTTAATACACCTGAGTGCTCTTTCAACGTGATACATCCACCTATATTGCACAGGGCCGCCCACTTTAGCTTCATATGGAAGATGAATTAGGAGATGTTGCATTGGATTGAAGAACCCTGGAGGGAAAACTTTTTCCATCTTACATAAAAGCACTGGTATCTCCCTTTCCAACTTCTCCATCATCTCCCTTGTGATTTCTTTAGCACAAAGCTGTCTATAAAAGTAGCTAAGCTCGGCTAACACCTTCCACACCGCATCGTCAATGTAGCCTCAAAACATAACTGGCAGTAGTCTTTCCATAATTATGAGATAATCATGAGTCTTCAACCCTGTGAGATTTCTAGTCTTAACATTTACGGCTCGTCTTAGGCTAGCAGCATAACCGTCTAGGAGTTTCAAACTTTTCAACCACTCAAAGACTTCTTTCTTTTCTTTTGGTCGAAGACAGAAGGAAGCACGCGGTTTGCCACCAGCTTCAGATAGCTCAAGAGTTGGACGATTACAAACCTCTGCCAAATCCTTACGAGCCTTTATATTGTCTTTTGTTCTGCTAGTCACATCGAAGCATGTGCTTATGATGCATTCGCCCATGTTACGTTCCTGATGCATGACATCAATGTTATGCATTAAGATTAAGGACTTAACATACGGTAGATCCCATAGTGCACATATATGAGTCCAATTGTGGTCCTGAATGTTGGCCTAGAGGGGGGGTGAATAGGCCTTCTTGAATTTTATCGGTTCCTGTAACACTTCAACAACGAGATCAAAAACAGATATAACGGACTAGTCCGGTAAAGTGCGGACTAGTCCGGATTTTACGGGCTAGGTTGATCAAGTTAGGTCAATTTGATTGTTTGTTGACTTTTGCAGCGGAAATATAAACTTTGTAATCAGTTCAATAGTTGTGTAACAGATTCTATTAAGAATATGACTTTATTTCAACTATTAACTTTGTATTCAACAAATCTAATCAAACCCTAGATAATGTTGATCAACTAGAATAAAGAACACAAATGAAAGACACAAGATTTATCCCGTGGTTCGGTTACCACGAAGGCAGCCTACGTCCACGTTGAGGAGCCCACAAAAGGGCCGGGTCTTCACTAACCCTTCCCTCGTTCGGATCGCCACGAAGGCCAATCCTCTTCCACTAATCACACAGGGGTAAATCACCGAGTTTAAGGGGCGATCTCACAAGTTGAGCGCTCCCTTGATTACAAGATTCAAGACCACCAATAACACACTTCAAAATATACAAACTGAGATGCAAGAGTGTGTTAGAGATTCAAACCAAGAGCTCAATCGCGTATCAAGTGCCCTCTCCAATGATCTACAAGTGATCTTCAATGTAGTGATCAATTTAGCACTTGGTTTTGTGGAGAGAGGTAGTTTTTGAGGCTCTTGGGAGGTGTGACGGCGCTAGGGTTCGAGAGAGTTTGAAAGTGGGCCGTGCACCTCTATTTATAAGGGGTTTCTGGAAGTTACCGTTAGGGTTCAGAAAATTCGGACTAGTCCGTGGTGGTGACCGGACTAGTCCGGTGTGCTGTGAGAAGCAAACCCTAAGTGTCCAGGAATATCGGACTAGTCCGTTTGAAAAAGGACTTGTCCGATTTCACTGCTGGAAAACTTCGGACTAGTCCGATTGTCATCGGACTGGTCCGGACCTGAGAAACCTTTAGTGTTTAGGATGACAAGTCCGCACTTGGAGGACTTGTCCGATTTAGATCAGTGTGTATATCGGACTAGTCCGTGTAAACACCGGACTTGTCCGAAGTGGATCAGAAAGGATATCGGACTAGTCCGGTGGAGACCGGACTTGTCCGATCTAGTGACTTGTGCATTGTGTTGAGGACTAGTCCGCACTGGGGAGGACTAGTCCGAAGTGGAACAGAAGAATTATCGGACTAGTCCGGTGATGACCGGACTTGTCCGATCTTGTGCAGAATGTGATATCGGACTAGTCCGGTGGACATCGGACTAGTCCGGTCCTGTATAGCTTTGTGCATGTGTGTGTGTGATTAAATAAGATTGAGCTCTTGGGTGTGTTTCCTTAACACACTCCACACATACTAAACTACTAGTTTCTTCTCCTTGAGCTCAAATCCATTTTCCTTCTCAATTTCCTCTTTTTGGCACTTTGCTCATCTTTCATCAATTTTTCTGCATTCATCTCAACAAAAGAATTAGGATCCCAATTGCTTGTCATAAATCATCCAAAACCCACAAGGGAGTCCTAGATGCACTTTCAGGTCCTCTCCGTAACCAACAAAATATCCAGGACGATCTTCATCTGGCACTAAGTTGTTCAACTGTTCAACAATCTCCGACCTGTTTAAACATTGTGGTGGTCCTTTTTTGACAACGGTGTCCTTCCTGAAGGCATTTCTCTGTTGCCTAAATACGTGATTGGGCGGTAACCAACGTCTGTGGCAATCAAAGTAGCAAATCTTGCCACCATGCTTTAAACGAAAACATTCCATGTCTGAAGCACATATTGGACATGTCAAACGACCATGAGTGCTCCAGCCAGAAACCATGCCGTAAGCTGGGAAATCATGGACAGACCACAAGTATGCAGCTCGAAGGTTGAATTTCTGTTTTTTGTAGCAGTCGTACGCTTCAATTCCTGTCCATAACATTTTCAACTCTTCAATCAACGGCTTCAACATCACGTTTAGTCGTGAACCGGGATGATCCGGTCCAGGTACAATAAGGCAAAGGAACATGAACTCGTACTTCATACAAAGAGATGGTGGTAAGTTGTACGGAATAGCGAACACGGGCCAACAAGAGTATGGTGTTGCGTTTGTACTGAACGGTGAAAAGCCATCTGTCGCCAACCCGATGCGAACATTTCTCGCGTCATTGGCGAAATCTAGATCGAAGCGGTCAAGCGCTTTCCGTGCCTCACCGTCGGACGGGTGCACCATCATTCCATCATTCTCGCGTACACCTTCTTTGTGCCACCTCATGTGTCTGGCTGTTTTCTTTGAGAGAAACAAGCGCTTCAACCTAGGTGTGACAGGCAAGTAGCAAAGCTGCTTCTGTGCAACTTCAGTCATTACTTTTGTACCATCTTCATTAATAACTTCGACAAATCTCGCCTTATCACATTTTAAGCACTTGTTCTCGTTGGCATGCTCTTTCCAGAAAAGCATGCAGTGGTCTGGACACATATCAATCTTCTCATAGTTCATACCAAGATCAGAAATCAATTTCTTAGAATGATACATATCCTTAGGCAATTTATGGGGTTGCGGAAGGACATCGCTGATCAATTTGATGAGGTCGTTGTAGCAATTATTGGAGAAGAAATACTTAGACTTAATTGCCATAAATCTAGTCATGAAATTGAGGACCGTCATTTTGGTGTGTTCATGCACCGGTTGTTCTGATGTCTTGAGACGCTCGCAGAACTCCTTTGCCTCCGTTGTAGGAGAATCCTCCGTCAATTCAGGATTTATGGCGTCAAGCATCTCGGCCATCCTATCGACACCAGTGCTATCATCCCCATCTCGATCTTCTACGGCTTGAGAAGGTGTATCGCCGTGAAAGGTCCATAACTCATAACGTTGCATAAAACCATTTCGACACAAGTGGAATGTCAATGTCACTTCGTCGAAACACTTCGCATTTTGACATTTGATACATGGGCACCACACCTTGCCGTTGTTTGACAATGAAAAAGCTCGTTGTATGAAAGCATCCGTCTTGGTGAACCACTCATCTGAGTGACTCCCATCCTTTTTCCAACCAGTATACATCCAAGTGCGATCTTCAGCCATGTTTGAGGGTATACCTTCAAAGCAAATAAATCATTATTAGTTTCATTGTTATGTTATGTCACGGCCCTATAACTAGGCAGATAGGTCCTAAACCCACCCAAGAGTGAGCGAGCGGAGCCTTCTCATGACGGGACGTGCGGTCTGGATCCGGACGAAATTTCGGCAGCATAACCCCGTTGTTCTCCACTGCACGCCCGAAAATGGTGCAGCAGAGAACAACAGGGTTATGCCGTCGAAATCTCGTCCAGATCCAGACCCGCGTCTCGTCACAAGCCACGCCCCCTCGGTCACTCCCCAGGCTGTCCAAAAAGGGACAATTCCGAACCTTCACGTCTCACATGCCAATAGCATGTGAGACGTGCCGATCCGAAACGGGTGACGCATTGCTATAGGTTACGTTCCTCATTTTCATTGTTAAGTCATTTACAAGAGGAAAGAACGAGAGAAAGAGGAGGAAAGTTGGTCTTAGATGACAATTCCACGTATGGATCTACCATCTGCGCAATCGCGGGTGATTGACTTCCTCACCATCATCGTTTGCTTCTGTGTCGTCTTGACGCATACATTACGACTACAACTGTCTATACGGCACGGACGTATTTATTCCGTGTCGTGTTGTGTCGGGCCGGGCCAGCCCAAAAACCCGTATATTTACATATTAATAAACAAACCAACTAATAAAGAATTACAAATAATAAACAATTATTGATGAACGACATAATAAACTAACTAACTAATGATCACTCGGGATATAATATTAACCAGCATTATTGGACTATCCACAAAGATGAATGCCAGTGAGTGGCACTATAAAAAAGGAAAAATAACGAAATAGTTGTTTATTGTAGTAGTAGTTTGACATATCTGACATTGAAAAGTACCATTTTTACTTATAGGTATCGAATGAGGATGACAGTTTAGACCATGCCCAATAATCCCTTCAGTTTAGACCATGCCCAATAACCAAGTGCTGCAGTAAGCTATAACTGATACTGAAGAGTGATGACATGAGACTGTACTAGCCTGTTGTACTAATAATACATAATCAAAGTGCCTATTTGTCAGCCTTTTGTTGGCACCAAAATAACAAACACATTGAGAAGGAACAGGAACCACATGTACTAGCAACAAAAGCATATATGACATTCATATATTCAGTAAAGTATAAAAGGATCCTTGGAAAACATAACATGTAAAAGTACCAAAATCTGTTATTCTTAACCAGTACACAGACAGGTTAACTGTGTACAGAGAGCAGCATAGCAGCAAAATGACTTTATCGTGAAGCATAAACAATTAAACGGTAACCTGAATATAGATGTATAGAACACCGTGTAAATAGTACAATAAGAAACAGTGATTCTATTAAACTCAAGCAGAATACGGAGCAGGCCATACAAACTAACAACGTTACCATCACCTAAGGACAAAGAATTCTGAATTCTCTAAAGCCTTAACAATGTTATGAACCTGGATCCTATTGAGATTACCCAAATTATACATAATGCTATGCTCATCATAAGGTAAGGAGGTTTTACACAAGATTAACATCATATACGTGCATTTAAGGACTACCATGTGCATTGTTGCATATTTCCACTCCAGGGATCAGTCATCCTACCAACTACGGGAGCCAAGATCCAAAGTCTTCTTTCCCCACCAGCGACTAAATCGTCCTTCGTCCCATTCCCCCTGCCCTACATTACACTATCCATAGCACCACCTCCCGACAACTCCAGACTCTACAGATACAAGATGTAGCAATAGTGGCGCAAGCAGGGGCGGGATAACAAATGGTGGTTTTACACAAGTAAATGCCCCAGGACTTAGTGCATGAACGTGGGGAAGGGGAATCGGCATACCTAGTTGTCGGGTCCTTCCCGGTTGACAGCGGCGGCGTGACGGTGGCACGACCGGGGCGATGGCGCAGTGCAGCGCATGGCGGCGGCTCGGAGTGGGGGCGGAGCGGCGAGGAACGGGAGCGGCGCGGCGAGGAGCGAGGGCGGCGGCGGCGTGGGGAGGAGCAGGGGCGCGTAAATGAAAATGAAGAGGCGCGACCTGGTAAATAATCCCCAACTCTAATAGACAACGGTAAAATGTCCACCGTCGTCAATTATGGACCTATTGACGACAGTGTTTCCTAGCTGTCGTCTATAACCACTCAGGTGGGCCAGGTTTCGGCCATTATTGACGATGGGTGTTAGTTGACGATGGTTGACCGTCGTCTTTAATTAATTGACGATGGTACTAGGTTAACCGTCGTCAATAACAGGCTCAGGTGGGCTGGGTTTCGACCCACATTGGCGACGGGCCATAATCGACGATGGTCAACCGTCGTCTTTAATTAATTGACGATGGTACTTGTTTAACCGTCGTCAATTACATCATAATTGATGATGGTTGAGAATGACCGTCGTTAATAACATAGAAGACGACAGCCCCATCATCTATTAATCTGGCCGTTGTCTATTATCGCGTTTCCTGTAGTGCAAGGACGTCCAGAAGCAAACTGGATGTCTAGCTTCTCTCAGCCGGTTCATCTTAAGACTGGCGGAGCGGGCACTTCCCTTCTTCAAGCTGTTGAGGAAGTTCGGGCCATTCCATTGGTCTGAAAAAGCAGAGAAGGCATTCCAGGAGATCAAGCAACTCCTCACCACACTACCAATCATGGTAGCTTCGGAGCCTGGTGAGCTTCTTCTGCTTTACATCGCTACAACTAGGGAGGTTGTCAGCATGGTTCTGGTTGCGGAGACACTAAAAACATCTTCAACTCAGGAGCCTAGACCACTTCGGTAGGTTCCAGAGCTAACTGAAGGCGAGTCTTGGTCCCAGCCCCCAAGCATGGATCCTAAAGGTAAGATGCATGTGGTTCAACCTCACTAATCCGAGGGAGTACCTAATCAAGAAAGAGAAGGTCTGGACCCCTCCACAAGGGTTTGTGTTGATGAAGAAGAAGCGCCGGACCCCTCCGGGAGGGTCTGGGTTGATGACGAAGAAGCTTGGGACCCTTTGAGAGAGTATGAATTGTCCAGCGGTCTGTGTACTTCATCAGCGAAGTACTGCACGATACCAAGACTTGGTATATTGAGGTACATAAGCTGCTGTATGCAATTCTTATTGCCTCAAGGAAGCTTCATCACTACTTCCTAGCCCACAGGATATTAGTGATAACTTCTTATCCACTGCGAGGTATTTTGCATAATCTCAATTCTACGAGAAATATTGCCAAGTGGTCAACGGAGTTGGCAGAATTCGACCTTGAATTCCTACCTCGACATGCAATCAAGAGTCAAGCGTTGGCTGACTTCTTGGTGGAGTGGACACCTTATTCATCAACTCCAGGGGGCCTCGGCGAGCGGAAGCCAGAACCTAAGGACCCGGTCTTCACTGAGCATCATTGGACTCTCTACTTTGATAGCTCCATGTAGAAGCAGGGGCCAGAGCTGGAATAGTTCTCATCGCCCCAACTGGGGAGAAGGTCAAGTACATGGTACGCCTCGACTTCAAAGCAACCAACAACATGGCGGAATATGAAGCTCTCATCTTCGGACTCAAAGTCGCGCTATCATATGGTGTCCGACAGCTCCTGCTGAAGGGTGACTCATAACTTATCATCAAGCAAGTCAAAGGTGAATGCATTTGCAATAACCTTCAACTTGCTGCATATTTACTTGAAGTCCAGAAGCTGCAAAAGGACTTCCACGTCCTCGATCTCTGCCATGTCCAGCGTCTCAACAATGCTGAAGCTTATGACCTCTCAACGATGGCTTCAACCGGAGCTCAAGCTCCAGACAGGGTTTTTGTCAAGAGATTGTCATCACCTACCGCTCAGCCCACCGAACTGAGTGATGGGGGCAAGCACCCCGAAGCAAGCAGTCTCGATGGCCCTGTTACCATGGAATCCACCAAAGATCGTAGGCGCTACAGGAAGCTCTGAGCAACCAAGCGCGCAAGATCATGAAGCTCAATTTAGTTCTGGTGCATGAATCTCGGAGGTCCAGAGCTACTTGAAAGACAACATCCTTCCTAAAGACGGTGTATCCGCTGAGCGAATTGTCAGATTGGCTAAAAGATACACGTTGGTAGAAGGGGATCTCTACCGACATGGTGCCAACGGCTTTCTAATGTGGTGCATTTCCTGGGAAGAGGGTCGCGAGCTTCTCACGGAGATCCATGAAGGCGAGTGTGGGAACCACGCATCTTCTCACACATTGGTCGGTAAGGTCTTCTGGCATGGCTTTTACTGGCGTACAACGCTCCAGGATGTAATGATGCTGGTAAAGAAGTGTGAAGCGTGCCAGTTTCATGCAAAGCAGATTCACACACTGGCTCAGTCACTACAGATGATACCCCCCACTTGGGCATTCGCTGTGTGGGGGATGGACATTTTGGGACCTTTCCCAAAAGCTGTTGGAGATTATCAGTTCTTGTATGTCGCCCTCAACAAGTTCACAAAGTGGCTGGAAGCAACTCAAGCTATGACTATCAACAAGCAATCACCCATCAAATTCATGAAGTCCATTGTATGCAGATTTGGAGTTCCAAATACAATCATCACTGACAACAAAACGCAATTCACAAGTGCAGCTTTCCAAGTGTGCTGCGAAGAACTCGACATTCAAGTCAGCTACGCATCAGTAGCTCATCCAGCAAGCAATGGCCAAGCTGAGAGGGCAAACGCAGAAATACTCAAGGGACTCAAGACATGCACTTATGAGCGCTTGAAGAAACATGGCGTCAACTGGACAGAAGAGCTTCCGTCTGCATTGTGGGTAAGTCGGACTACACAAAGTCGGGCCATAGGATAAACACCCTTCTTCTTGTTGTACGGAGCTGAAGATGTCCTTCCTCCGGAGATCACCATGGGTTCCCTTGAGGATCGGACCTTCGATGAAGCCATGCAGGACCAGCTCCGGCGTGAAGACCTAGACCTCGTCGACGAGGCAAGGTGCCAAGCAGCTCTCCGAAATGCATGCTACCATCAGGCACTCCGGCTCTATCACCAAAGGTTTGTGTGCAACCGATAGCTAGAAGAAGGTGATTTGGTGCTGCGGATAGTAATAACTCAAGAAGGGATGGAAAAACTATCCCCCAGCTGGGAAGGTCCTTTCTGAGTTATCAATGTTTCTTGCCCCGGATGCATCTGCTTGGCAACAGAGGATGGGATACCACTTCCCAACCCCTAGAACATTGAGCACGTTCGTAAGTTCTACACCTAGTTCACGGAGGTGAGTCCATATTTGTATAAGTTGTATCTCTTAGAGTCTATTAACAGAGTCGAGAGGGCCTTAGGTAAAAAACACACTTAACTTGGTCATGTACTTTAGGTGTGTCCTTACCTTCCCTAGGTATTACAAGGTTAATAGAACACTTAACTTGGTCGTGTACTTTAAGTGTGTCCTTGTATTCCCCTGTTATTCGAACCTTAATGAGAAACATTTTATACAAACAGACTCTACGTGCATTTCATTTGTGCAAGCTCATTTCATTTTATACCTTCTTGTCGATAGTAATGTTGTGCAATCCGCTTCAAATAAGGTCCTAAATTTTCATTGGAAATATGTAAGTTTTAATGATGATTTTCAATTGGATTCCTGTCATTGCTAGATGATCTACTCGTACGAAAACGAAAGCCAACACAGGTCTGCAGTGTGCTATCGACATAGCCTGGTCCAGCACCATAAGTACGCCACTCCACCTATTCCGGCAGGTCTTAGTAAGGTATGTCCTGAAAGCGTACGAACCTTTGGGAAGTTAATCATAAAACTTGTATTTTCAATGAATTTGTTGGAACCTAAATTTCATATAAGAACAATAAGCCGCAACTAAGCTATAGGTAACAGGATGAATTTTACTGCTTTCTAGTCTCTTATGCGCCGGGAAAATGAACAATTGACGGAAAGCGACATGGGCGATGGTGGATGTTGTCGGAGCAACTAGCTCCGGCAACCCCCAAGGGGCTCGCTGTCAATTCTCTATGCATTGGCAGTGGGTGATGTCAAAGCTAACAAGCTCTAACAACCCCCAGGGGGCCCACCGTCGATGTTCTACATGTTGATAGTGGGCGCTACCAAAGCTACCAAGCTCCGACATCTCCCACGGTGCCCGCGGTCGATGTAAGAAAGGGTCGCTGGAGATATCGGAGGCAAGACTCAGACCTCGAAGCTATCATAGTGGCTACGAGTTTGAAGCTATCTTGTTTTCAAGACATTGTTTAAATCTTGAGGGTAGATGTCCTCAATCCATTGAACTCATCTACTAGGGGCCAACAAGATAAAGGGCAATGCATTGAAGACACAAAAATGGAATTCAGAAGGATTTCATTCATTCAAAAATTAAGTATTACAAGTTGAAGGTACAAAGAAAAAGGTCCTAGCTACTGGAGTTCCTCACGAAGAATGAAGCAACCTTCTCGGCAGCTTCTTGGACGCTAGCCTTGGCAGCTCCCTCCTCTTCTTCGATGGGTCCTTCGAACACCAAAGCTTGAGGCACCGAAGTGTCCCGACTTCGGAAGCATGTCAGCATGTACTCTACGACGTTCCGAGCTAGTGACTTCCCTTCAGTCTCAATCTCACCGACGACCTCATCTCCGATAGCTTCCAGCTTCGCGTCAGCGGAGTTGAGTGCCACCAGGGCCTTGTCCATCTTTGGCTCCGGATCAACCGGTCGAACCGGGCTAAATCCGAAAGGTACCAGAGCTTCATTAGCCCGTGCAAGAAAGTCCCAGATCTGATGAGACTCAATCGCTCTTGCACTTCGGAGCTCCTTTAGTGACCTTCTTGCAGAAGATAGCTCCGTACACCCCTCCTTCAAGAAGCGCTCGACCTCCTTAGGATGATGTTGAATTCGCTCAGCCAGCAACTTTTCCTGGTCAGCAACATTCTTCTATCGGAGGTGAATGCGGCCTCGCTTGTCTGCAAGGGCCTTCTCCTTTGCCTTCACCTTTTCCTCCCAAGGAGAGACAACAATTTCCCTTTCATTGGCATCTTGACCCGCCTACCACAACCGGTGCTTCTCTTGTTCGCACCAAGACTCAAATTCTTTCACACGTTTAGCCAAGTCTTGCTCACTACGTGCCATCTTCTGGGAGAGCTTATCCTCCCTCTATGGATCTTATCTTCTTTCTCTTGGAGGTTAACCTCCTTACTATTGAGCTCGTCCTGGCACTTGAGGAGAGTTTCCCTCAACTCTTTGAGACTCTCCGAGCAGCTGTCGAACATTTCACGGGCTTTCTGCACGTGCTCGTAGATCTCTCGAGTCTTCTTGTCGAGGGCCTTAATAATAGCTTCTCGCTCATCCAACGCCTTGTTTAGGCGTGACTGTTGGGCCTTCTTCGACGCAACTCACTCCTTCTGGTTGGCGAGCCAAGACTACATCAACTTATTCTCAAAGAAGAGCTTTTGGCGCCAGCACCCTAGCATGGCGCGCTCTTCCTCAAGAAACCACCGCTCGTAGTCGAAGGCAAGCTGGACCTCTCGCAGGTTGGAGCAAGCATTGTCAATTGACAGCTCCAAAGGGATTGGCTCCAGACCTGCTTGAGTGCCGATCTCCGGTTCCTCAAAGTCTTCCTTGACGATCATTGGATCCCATGGCACGAGCATGGACTCTAGCAGCTCGACATCAGCGAGGCCAGTCTCTGGCAATTCATCCATCTCTAGTGCGGGTGAGGAAGGTCCCGCAACCAGATCTCCTGCTTCCGTAGTTGATGAGGAGGGTCCCGCTACCAGAACTTCATCCATCGGCATAGAAGTTGAAGGTCCCGAAGACAGATCACCTTGTGTTGGATCAGGCAGAGAGTAGAGAATTCAAGACAAAGCGAGAAACAAAATCAAGACATAAGCTGAAGATCTGGCCCTTACCTAGGGATGTTGCTGCTCCAGTCGGTGCAGATTTTCTTCTTCGGACGCTTGGAGCTAGAGCCCACAGTCGTCGGTGTGGAAGAAGCTCCAGGCTTTGTGCCAGGTGTTGAGGCAGCCGCCGACATTATCCCAGCCAGTACCTCTGTCGTCAGAGGACTTGCTTCGAACCCAGAGCCCTCTGCTGGCACTGGGGCTAGAGTCGACTTGCCAGACCCAGTGCCCGTTGTGGACACTGGAGCAGAAGGACCAGCCGGAGCTAGGGGCACAACCACCACAGACCTTAACCGAGGCTGACGGGTCACTTCTTTTGGAGCGTCCCTCACACTGCTTCTGTTGCTTCTTGTCAGCTTCCGCTTGCGACTCAGAGCTTTGACGGGAGCTTTATCATTGCCTTGGCTTGAGGCTGATTTCTTGGGAGGTGAAGCCGCGAGACCATTGCTTTTGCCACTGACTGGCGTATGTTCGGAGCCTTCATGATGGAAAGGAGCTCCGGGGATCGCATTCCCCGTTAGAGGAGTGCTCCGACACCTATCCATAACACCCAAGTCATCAAGCATTGGCATCTTCTTCCGCAGCTCCCTCCTAAACTCCGAACCATGTTGAGAGGCAGAAACTCCGCAGGAGGTGTCAAATCATCGGGGTTGATGGCTTTGTGGTGCATTTTTTGGAGATGAAGATTTTAAGTCTTTTCATCCAAATTGGACCCGATACTAGTATCAATCCGGTATAGGTCCATCTCTCCGCTGAATGCCCATGTAGGCCATTCCCTTGTCTGCAGCAGAGCCCACTGGTTGGTCAGAAAGTTGGCGATCACCACCAGGGGAGTCACTACTCCTTTAATGCACTCCCGGATCCTTGTCAAGATCGGGTTATATGCCTCCGATAGCTTCGGGACCACCTCCCATGCATCAGTGTCAACGGCGGGATGACTATCAGGCAGCTCCAGCATGTTATGGCGATCCACCCCAATAATTACTGAAAGTGCATCTAGGACTCCCTTGTGGGTTTTGGATGATTTATGACAAGCAATTGGGATCCTAATCCTTTTGTTGAGATGAATGCAGGCAAATAATGAAAAATGAGCAAAATGCCAAAAAGAAGGGAAATGAGAAGCAAAGTGAATTTGAGCTCAAGGAGAAGAAAATAGTAGATTATTATGTATGGAGTGTGTTAAGGAAACACACCCAAGAGCTCAATCACTTTCAAGCACACACACACAATGCACAAAGTTATACAGGACCGGACTAGTCCGATATCAACCAGACTAATCCGATATCACTTTCTGCACTAGATCGGACAAGTCCGGTATCCACCGGACTAGTCCGATATCTTTCTGATCCACTTCGGACTAGTCCTCCCCAATGCGGACTAGTCCTCAACACAATGCACAAGTCACACAAAATCGGACAAGTCCGTTGTGATCCGGACTAGTCCGATATTCTTTCTGATCCACTTCAGACAAGTCCCGTGTCTACACGGACTAGTCCGATATACACACTGATCTAAATCGGACAAGTCCTCCAAGTGCGGACTTGTCATCCTAAACACTTAGGGTTTCATATGACCGGACAAGTCCGATGGCAATCGGACTAGTCCGAAGATTTCTAGTAGTGAAATCGGACAAGTCCGTTTTCAACCGGACTAGTCCGATATTCCTGGACACTTAGGGTTTGCTACACACAGCACAACGGACTAGTCCGGTGACCACCACGGACTAGTCCGATCTTTTTGAACCCTAACGGTCACTTTTAGAAACCCCATATAAATAGAGGTGCACGGCCCACTTTTACACTCTCTCAAACCCTAGCGCCGTCACACCTCCCAAGAGACTCAAAAACCACCTCTCTCCACGAAATTAAGTGCAAAATTGATCAATCTATTGAAGATCACTTCTAGATCATTGGAGAGACACTTGGCACACATCATTGAGCTCTTGGTTTGATTCTCTAACACACTCTTGCGTTTCAATTTGTAATTTTCGAGTGTGTTATTGGTGGCTTTGTAAGTTGTAATCAAGGGAGCTCTCAACGTGTGAGAACGCCCCTTCAACTTGGTTATTTACCCTTTGTGATTAGTGGAAGAGGATTGGCCTTCGTGGCGATCCGACGAGGGAAGGGTTGGAGAAGACCTGGTCCTTTTGTGGGCTCCTCAACGTGGATGTAGGTTGCCTTCGTGGTAGCCGAACCACGGGATAAATCGTGTGTCTTGTCCTTTTGCGTTCTTCATCTTAATTGATCAACTTAATCTAGGGTTTGATTCACTTTGTTCAATTTGAGTTAAATTGTTGAACAAGAGTCTTAATTGTAATAGAATTTGACATACAACTATTAAACTGTCATTCAAGTTTATATTTCCGCTGCAAACATTAACGAATCAATCGAATTGACTGAACTTGATCAACTTAGCCCGTGAAAACCGGACTAGTCCGCACTTTACCAGACTAGTCCGATATCTCTGGTATTGACTTTGTTGATGAGTGTTACAGGAACCGAGAAAATTCAAGAAGGCCTATTCAGCCCCCCCCTCTAGGCCTATATTCAATTGGTATCAAAGCAGGTTCTTCAAGAAAGAGTGCAACCACTCGAAGAGATCATGTCGGACATGAAGGAAGTTCAGAAAATCAACAACCAGGAAGAAGTGAACAACGACAAGAACCAAAAGCTGGAAAAGTATCTCGAAGCAATTCAAGACTTCGATGATGATGACGAGGAGACGCTGGAGCTGAAAGCACTCCTCAGAAAGAAAGCACTTTCCAAAGGGAAAGCTAATGTTGAAGAAAAGAAGAAGGGGAGTAGTCACACCGACTACTCTCGATATCCTTTTAACTATGATCGTTTAAATTCAAACAACAGCCATTACCTATCTATTCCTCTTGGAAAAGCCCCACACTTCGATTGGAGTGATTACTCCATGTGGAGGAAAAATATGAAGATGCACTTGATTTCCCTTAACCCAAGTTTATGGCATATTGTGTGCATGGGAATAGACATCCCAAATGACGACGAAGAGCTCACCCCAAGTCAAGAGCAAGCCATCCACAGAAACGCTCAAGCCGCAGCCGTAATCACCTCCTCTCTAAGTCGAGATGAATTCACAAAGGTGGACGGACTGGAGATTGCCAAGGAAATATGGGACACACTACAAACAGCCCATGAAGGTGACCGGCATGTGCGGGAGGCGAAAATTGAAATGATCGAAGGCGAACTAGGAAGGTTCGCAATTGAGGAAGACGAGTCTCCCCAGGACATGTACAACCGATTGAAGACACTCGTAAACAAGGTTCGATCATATGGGAGCAAGAAGTGGAATGACCACGAGGTTGTAAAGCTCATCCTTAGAGTCTTTATGCCTCGCAATGTCACACTATGCTCTATGATCAGAGAAAGTCCCGGGTACAAGAGGATGACTCCAGATGAATTGCTTGGCAAAATCATCAACTTTGAAATGATGGAGAAACAAGCCAAGCACGTCAAAGAAATAGCCGACCTCACATCGGCCAAGAAGAAGGGAGTTGCCTTAAAGTCCACACTCAAGCCTCTATCCAAAGAAGCAAGAGAAGCACAGCTTGAGGAGGACAGCGATGATGAAAGCAGTGAGCTGGACGAAGAGGATATGATTTTGTTCATGAAAAAGTTCCAAAGAATAATGAAGAAAAGACAAGGAACAAGATCAAGTGAAGGCAAGTACAAGGAGAGGACAAAGCTGAAGATGAGGCGGGTGTGCTATAATTGTGGTGAGTATAACCACTTTATAGTCGATTGCCCGTATGAGGACAACAAGAAGAAGAATAAAGAAGCCAAGCCTCAATCAAAGAAATTCTTCAAGAAGAAGAAACAATCTGAACAAGCACACATTGGAAAGGAGTGGGACTCAAACGATGATTCCTCATCATCCGATGAAGAAGAGATGGCTAGCATAGCAATTGAAAGCACGTCCAAGAAACCCACACTCTTCCCCACGCTCGGTACAAAGAAGGGAAATGGCACTTGCCTCATGGCAAAGGAAGGTAAACGCAAGGTAAACATCAAAACTCCTTCCATGCATTCCTACTCAAGTAATGATGAACTAGATAGTGATGATGAAGATATGTTAATTGGATTAGATAGAAAAACTGCTGCTAAAATGAAATTTTTACTTGACCAACTTGTTGAGAAGGAATGGCTAATTGATCGTAAAGAGGACATGATTATCTCCCACAAGGAGAAGTATGTCGAACTTGACAATCTTCTAGTTCTTGAAAAGGAGAAAAACAGCTCACTAGAGCTTGAGCTAGCTTCAAGCAAGAAAACTTGCTTGGAGTTAACCAACTCAAACGTTGCAATCAAGGATCATCTTGATGACCTGATCAAGGTTAACAAGATCCTTGAAGTGCAAGTTGAGTCACTCAAGCTAAGTGAATCTTCCTCCTCTTCAAGTCTACCTTCTCAACCCACTTCAACTAATCTTGTTCATATGTGCAAATGTGGTAAAATCAACACCAGTTTGAAGGAAAAGTCTACCTCCACAAAGGATAAAAATCCTACCCAATGTGGAATATTTGACAAGGAGAGGATCAACTATGCACGTAGTGCATACTTGGTCCAAAGACCTCCAAATGTCAAGTATGGCATTGGTTACTCTTATGATGGAAAGCAAAATGCTGGAAGTCATAAGAATAACAAGGGAAGGATTACCTTTGTGAAGGGAGGACCCTCACAACCTGGTAACTCGAAAATTAAGAACTCGAACTCTCATGAACACTGGACTAGTCCAGTTGTGGTCCGGACAAGTCCGGTCACCCAGACTAGTCCGATCCATAAACAACAGCAACTTTTGTTCAAAACCTTTGATGCCTCTTATGTATTAATGAGAAACAATCTTGGTAAAGTTTATGCTTATTATGCTGGGCCACGCCATGGGAGCACAAAATCCCATGTGTGGGTGCCCAAATGTATTGTAACTAACCTCCAAGGACCCAAGCAAGCTTGGGTACCTAAAACCAAGGCATAATTCGTTTCTGCAGGCCTATTCCTCCGGTGGATCCAAATGGGTGCTAGACAGTGGATGCACCAACCACATGACCGGAGAAAGGAGGATGTTCGTGGAATATGAAGAAAACGAGGACCCAAACGAAGGCATCTACTTCGGAGATAATAGTCAAGGAAGAGTGCTCAGTACCGGTAAAATAGCAATATCCTCTGAACACACTCATTCTCATGTTTTACATGTTGAATCTTTAGATTATAACCTGCTGTCCATATCTCAATTATGTGACAAAGGTTATAATTGCTTGTTCACTAACGAGGGTGTGACCGTCTCAAGGAGGAGTGATGGTTCCGTTGCATTCAAGGGTATGTTGAAGGGAAAGCTTTACCTTGTTGACTTCAACGAGGATAAAGTCGAACTCGACACATGCTTGATTGCAAAAACCAACATGGGTTGGCTGTGGCATAGACGGCTAGCACATGTTGGTATGAGGAATCTTCAAAAACTCCTCAAGGGCGATCACATCCGAGGTTTAAAAGATGTTGTTTTTGAGAAAGACAGGCCTTGTAGCGCGTGCCAAGCCGGGAAGCAAGTTGGAGCACATCATCCCGCAAAGAACATCATGACTACGACAAGACCGCTCGAACTACTTCATATGGACTTGATTGGTCCAATTGCTTACATAAGCATCGGCGGTAATAAATACGGTTTAGTCATTATTGATGATTTTTCCCGCTTCACTTGGGTGTTCTTTTTGCATGACAAGTCATAAACACAAGGGACACTCAAGAAATTCTTCAAGCGAGCGCAAAACGAGTTCTCACTATCGATCAAGAGTATTCGGAGCGACAATGGCACGGAGTTCAAGAACATACAAGTGGAGGAGTACCTTGATGAGGAGGGAATCAAGCACGAATTTTCAGCACCATACTCTCCACAACAAAACGGAGTTGCCGAAAGGAAGAACCGAACGATCATAGAGATGGCAAGAACAATGCTCGATGAATACAAGACTTCGGATCGATTTTGGGCGGAAGCAATTAACACCGCTTGCCACGCCGCAAATCGACTCTACCTTCATCGACTACTCAAGAAGACTCCTTATGAGCTACTCACCGGTAACAAACCAAACATTTCATATTTTCGAGTTTTCGGCTCTCCATGTTATATCTTGAACAAGAAGCCCAAGACTTAAAAGTTCGCTTCGGAGTCCGATGAAGGTTTCTTGCTTGGTTATGATTCGAACACTTACGCCTATCATGTTTTCAACAAGGCCTCCGGACTTGTTGAAGTGGCACGTGACGTAGTGTTCTATGAAACTAATGGCTCCCAAAAGGAGCAAGTTGATCAATGTGAATTAGGTAAAGAAGAAGCTCCTTATCAAGCATTGAAGAGAATGGCTCTAGGCGAAGTTCGACCACAAGAGTCATCGTCACAAATACAAGAGGAAAGTGAACCACAAGAGGAGATCAACAATCAAGGGGGAGCTTCGATACAAGATTAATCACAAGAATATGAAGATGATCAACAAATCAACGAGGGCAACCACTCAGGGGGAGAAGAAAATGATCACCACCACACAACTCTCCAAGTGCCACACCCAAGAGTACACCAATGCATTCAAAGGGATCACCCAATCGACAACATCATCGGTGACATCCAAAAGGGAGTAACCACTAGATCTCGTATAGCTAATTTTTGTGAGCATTACTCGTTTGTCTCCTTTTTGGAACCACGCAGGATTGAGGATGCATTGAAGGATCCGGACTGGGTGGTGGCAATGCAGGAAGAGTTGAACAACTTCAAGAGAAACGAGGTTTGGGAACTTGTGGCAAGACCCAATGCAAATATATTGGGCACCAAGTGGGTCTTCCGCAACAAGCAAGACGAACACGGAGTGGTGACAAGAAACAAGGCACGACTTGTGGCCAAAGGTTACTCAAAAGTCGAATGTTTGGATTTCGATGAGACTTTTGCTCCAGTAGCTAGGCTTGAATCAATTAGAATATTACTTGCATATGCTACTCACCATGATTTCAAGCTGTATCAAATGGACGTGAAAAGCGCCTTCCTCAACGGACCGATCAAGGAAGAGGTGTACGTGGAGCAACCACCCGGGTTTGAAGACGAAGAGTTCCCCGACCACGTATATAAACTGCATAAGGCTCTCTATGGCCTCAAACAAGCTCCTAGAGCTTGGTATGAGTGTCTTAGAGATTTCTTAATTGATAATGGTTTTCAAATTGGCAAAGTAGATTATACATTATTCACAAAGAATCTAGATAATGATCTTTTTATTTGCCAAATCTATGTTGATGATATAATTTTTGGGTCAACTAACCAATCTTTCTGTGAAGAATTTAGTAGAATTATGATAGACATGTTTGAAATGTCAATGATGGGAGAATTGAAGTAGTTCTTGGGATTCCAAGTGCGGCAACAAAGGGAAGGAACATTCATAAGCCAAACCAAGTACACGCAGGACATACTCAAGAAGTTTGGCATGGACAAGGCAAAGCCCGTAAAGACTCCCATGGCTACGAATGGCCACTTGGATCTCAATGAAGATGGACCGAGCGTCGACCAAAAGGTATATCGCTCCATGATTGGATCCTTACTCTACTTATGTGCATCTAGGCCAGATATTATGTTGAGTGTATGTTTGTGTGCAAGATTTCAAGCCAACCCTAAGGAATGTCACTTGATAGCCGTAAAAAGAATCTTGAGATATTTAGTTCATACACCCAACCTTGGTCTTTGGTACCCAAAAGGCTCCAAATTCAATCTCATTGTTTACTCCGATGCAGATTATGCCGGGTGCAAAGTTGATAGAAAAAGCACCTCTAGCACATGCCAATTCCTAGGAAGATCTTTGGTTTCTTGGTCATCTAAGAAACAAAATTCCATTGCATTATCCACAGCCGAAGCAGAGTATGTTGCAGCCAGGAGTTGTTGTGCACAACTCCTTTGGATGCGACAAACTCTAAGGGATTACGGTTACAATATGAACCGTATTCCTCTCCTTTGTGATAATGAGAGTGCCATTAAAATAGCCCACAATCCAGTTGAGCACTCTAGGACTAAACACATAGACATAAGACATCATTTCTTGAGAGACCATTCCATGAAAGGAGACATAACCATCTCACATGTCAACACCCAAAAACAATTGGCCGACATATTCACCAAGCCACTTGATGAAAAGCGTTTTTGCGAACTCCGAAATGAGCTAAATATTCTTGATTCTCGGAGTGTGGCTTGAAAAGTTGCATACCTGTATGATTGCTTTAAAAATGTTGATTGAATTTTGAAAATCATCCCTCTCCATTTTCTCTCGAAAAACTATGTCAATTATTAGATCTTGATGAATTTTGATCATTGTATGATTGTTGTATGCTTACTGCTCAAATTCATCAAGATTACATGAATTGTTTTGCCTCTCTATTCTCTATTATTGAACCTTCAAATATATATGAATGGGCTACGCAACCCATGCAGACTAGTCCGCAGAGTGCCGGTTAGGCCGGACTAGTCCGATAGACCACGGACTAGTCCGATATAGGTCTCTGGATGACTTCGGACTAGTTCGGTCATGTCCGGACTTGTCCGATTTTTCGTGTCCATAACCCTAGCCGCCACCAAACCCCAATCTCCTCACCCTCACATTCGCTCTAGGCTTCCTCTCTCTTGCGCTCGAGCTCCCAAGGCGATCTTTTGCATCCTCCGTCAAAAAGCCACTCATTTGGGCGGAGATCAAGCTTGAAGACTTGGGGATTGAAGCTAGCGGACTAGTCCGGCCTCCAACCCCCAAACCTTCGAGCCTCCATCGATTTCTTCGGTAAAAATCTTCAAAATCCTAGAAATCGTGTTTTTCTCAATTGTTGATCGTTTGGCCTAGCACCCTTCACTACTTACATGTTTAGTTGATGTACTACGTGTATGCTAGACTAGATTTGCATTAGGGATTGTATCCTGTCCAACCTGTTAGGTTTTTGAGGATGAACACCGGACTAGTCCGATCTATGCACGGACAAGTCCGGTACCCCGGACTAGTCCGTGCCTGAGCACCGGACAAGTCCGATGTTTCTGAACCTGAAACCTAATTCCTTAATGCCATACATTGCTATCTTGTCTTACCTATGCCTTGTATAACTTGTCATTATTCTTGCTCAATCATTCTCAGATCATGTCGAGCTCTGACAATGAGATCTCCGACTTTGAGGCCGAGTTGGACCACGAGGTGGCACCTCGGTCCTCGGCGGGTCTTGGAAAGAAACGCCAAGAAAGACCTTCCGAGCCTGCTACCTCCCCTACCCAGGTTCGGAGGAAGGTCTGTGTCAAGAAGCCCGCATCGAAGGCTGCTACGTCTTCAAGCGGCCTTCGTCAAGCAAAGGCAAAGGGCAAGGGAGTCGCAACGGGACCAGTTGGGCCCTTGAAGCTTCATGCTCCCAGAGAAGGGGTCTGGGACCCCAATGAAGAGAAATTCAATGGGAAAGGCAACGATGTGGCAGCCAAGCTATGAAGCATTGATTGCTATGGAAGGCCAAAGCAGGCAGCTGATGGAAGGTTTTGGTCAAACTTCCATGCAGATTTCTACAGGCTGGTTTACCTGCCGATGAAGACTCCGGTGGTGCGCAGTCAGTGGATTGACTGGGCCCACCTAGAGAAGAAGAAGTGCTCAGCTTTTGATGAGGTCATTGCTGCAGCAGAAAGGCATGGTCTGAAGGATCTGTTTGCCTTCAGACACAATCGGAATGATGAAGTGATTGCACAATTCTATGCAACGTGCCACTTCTCGAGTGAAGATGAAGAGAGTGTGACTTGGATGACCCATGGATCCAAGTACTCCATCACTCAGGAGGATTTTGCAAGCTTGCTCCATTTAGACTCTGCTGGACATGACCACCTGATCATCCACAACATAGGGGTCATTGAGAGGGACAGAATGAAGTTCTTGTATGAGCCCAACTCTAAGTATGTTCCTTCCTCCACAAAGAACATGAAGCCCTTCTTTGTGGTTCTGAACAGAGTTCTCCGAAAGACCATTGCCCCCAAGGATGGGGATGCAGGGAGTGTACAGGGCTACCTCCGGACTCTAATGAGGGTCATAAGCAAGAAGAGACAGTTTGATGTTGCAGATTACATATGGAACAACATGGTCAACATCTCAAGCACCCCCAATCGGTCCTGTGGCTATGCTCCCTACTTGATGTTCATGATTGAGAAGGTCACAGGAATAGAATTCGTGAAGGATGTAGAGCACACTCCCGTGAGGCCTCAGAAGCCTCAGCCTGTGAGTGTCCAGTCTGCTCCCTCGCCGGCCTCAATTCATGAGTCACCGGCAAGAGAAAGAGATGCTGCTAGGGCTCCTCCCCCCTCCAGTGAGGCCCCTCGGAGAGGATCCGCCAGTGGGATCCTCAAATACTTGTCCGCGATATTCTCCTCCTGCAAGAAGACTGATGTAAAGCTTCATAAACTCAATCAGAAGAGGAAGGAGGATATGAGATATATCAAAGCCAATGTGAAGCAACTGAGTGAAAAGCTGGAGATCAACCCCATTGGATCTCCAGTAACTTCTGAAGATTCTGATCTTGACATCTCCGAGCTCAGGCCCTTGTCCCCCTCCGAGCTTGCCTATTTTGGCATTGAGGGCTCGAGCAGCTCCGCTCCTCCTCCTCCCTCTCCTCCTTGTCAAGCGGAGAGCGAAGAGGACGAAGAAGATGACGAGAGGACAGACAGCGAAGAGTGTAGAACCTAGGACCTTCCTCTCTCTCTTTTTGGTGTCTTGATGCCAAAGGGGGAGAGATTGAGGGGGAGTCAAGTCTTAGCTTTAGCTGTAAAAGGATGCGAGGAGAGAGCCTTCTCTGTACTTTTATTTGTGATTGTAATAGTTTAACACAATTTTCATATTAAGTTTGGTCTTGTGATGAATTGCTCAATTTATTTGCGAGTATGTGATGAAAACTGCATTTTTGCTCCTGGAATGTCATATGCACTTGGTATCAGTTGATTAATGTAAATTCTGTCATTCTCAATGTATTCATGCACTTAGTATGCATCCCACCATAAAGAATGCACATATGAATAATTCTCTTGTTGCTTGATGTAGTTTTGAGTCATATGTGCATACTTTATGAAAATCTCATTTTTTTCCTTATTTTGTGAAATCTCAATTGGTTGTCATCAATCACCAAAAAGGGGGAGATTGAAAGTGCATCTAGGACACCCTTGTGGGTTTTGGATGATTTATGACAAGCAATTGGGATCCTAATCCTTTTGTTGAGATGAATGCAGGCAAATAATGAAAAATGAGCAAAATGCCAAAAAGAAGGGAAATGAGAAGCAAAGTGAATTTGAGCTCAAGGAGAAGAAAATAGTAGATTATTATGTATGGAGTGTGTTAAGGAAACACACCCAAGAGCTCAATCACTTTCAAGCACACACACACAATGCACAAAGTTATACAGGACTGGACTAGTCCGATATCAGCCGGACTAGTCCGATATCACTTTCTGCACTAGATCGGACAAGTCCGGTATCCACCGGACTAGTCCTATATCTTTCTGATCCACTTCGGAATAGTCCTCCCCAATGCGGACTAGTCCTCAACACAATGCACAAGTCACACAAAATTGGACAAGTCCGTTGTGATCCGGACTAGTCCAATATTCTTTTTGATCCACTTCGGACAAGTCCGGTGTCTACACAGACTAGTCCGATATACACACTGATCTAAATCGGACAAGTCTTCCAAGTGCGGACTTGTCATCCTAAACACTTAGGGTTTCATATGTCTGGACAAGTCCGATGGCAATCGGACTAGTCCGAAGATTTCCAGTAGTGAAATCGGACAAGTCCGTTTTCAACTGGACTAGTCCGATATTCCTGGACACTTAGGGTTTGCTACACACAGCACACCAGACTAGTCCGCTGACCACCACGGACTAGTCCGATCTTTCTGAACCCTAACGGTCACTTTTAGAAACCCCATATAAATAGAGGTGCACGGCCCACTTTTACATTCTCTCGAACCCTAGCGCTGTCACACCTCCCAAGAGACTCAAAAACCACCTCTCTCCACGAAATTAAGTGCAAAATCGATCAATCTATTGAAGATCACTTCTAGATCATTGGAGAGACACTGGGCACACATCATTGAGCTCTTGGTTTGATTCTCTAACACACTCTTGCGTTTCAATTTGTAATTTTCGAGTGTGTTATTGGTGGCTTTGTAAATTGTAATCAAGGGAGCTCTCAACGTGTGAGAACGCCCCTTCAACTTGGTTATTTACCCTTTGTGATTAGTGGAAGAGGATTGGCCTTCATGGCGATCCGACGAGGGAAGGGTTGGAGAAGACCCGGTCCTTTTGTGGGCTCCTCAACGTGGACGTAGGTTGCCTTCGTGGTAGCTGAACCACGAGATAAATCGTGTGTCTTGTCCTTTTGCGTTCTTCATCTTAATTGATCAACTTAATCTAGGGTTTGATTCACTTTGTTCAATTTGAGTTAAATTGTTGAACAAGAGTCTTAATTGTAATAGAATTTGACATACAACTATTAAACTGTCATTCAAGTTTATATTTCCGCTGCAAACATTAACGAATCAATCAAATTGACTGAACTTGATCAACTTAGCCCGTGAAAACCGGACTAGTCCGCACTTCACCGGACTAGTCCGATATCTCTGGTATTGACTTTGTTGTTGAGTGTTACAGGAACCGAGAAAATTCAAGAAGGCCTATTCACCCCCCCCCTCTAGGCCTACATTCAATTACTTAATCCTTCTTCTAGCCGTCTCACTTCCCTAAAGGGAACGTCCTCAAGTACTTGAAAGGGGAGTTCTTGCGCTTCACGAAGTAGTAGAAGCCGAGAATCTCATTCCATTTTCTAATGGTGTGGACCTTGAAGAAGGTCTGAAAGAGCTCGACGCAGGGCGGCACACCCACCCACATTTCGTAAAAGTGGACGGCTGTTGCCACTAGCAAGAAGCAGTGGGAGCCGAGGTGGTGGAGCTAAAGGTTTTAGAAGTCCAGCAACATCAGCAGGAAGATGGAGAACGGCGGGATGAGCCCCACCATGGCAAACGCCGAGAAGTACACAATCTCGCTGTGGCTTTCCTTCTTGAAGGGGAGCTTGCCGAGGCGAATCGAGTTGTTGAAGGAGTCACTCGGCCACCCCATGTAGGTGCGACTCTCGACAACTCTTCGTCGCTCTTAATCCATCTGTGAGGGAAAACCAACTCCATCACCACAAAGTGGAGCAGAAGTGGAAGAAAGGTTGCAAGGGCAGAGAGCTCTAAGCACAAAATCAGATGGAAGCATAAAGAGTTCTCTTCCCATGCACACTTTCTCCCTTTAGTAACCCTCCGCAACGCTTGGATGGAAAGTACCTCCAGATCCGAATATCAAATGACCTCGTCAATGACAAGGGGGCCCGCGTCCACTTTGTTAAAAAGTCGCACCATGCAAAACTTTGTCATAATGGGAAGTTGGAAGCCTGAGGGCGGCAGCTTGATAGGGCTACAAATATTACGCTTGGAATCGATATGAATTTCGTATTGGGAACCGGAGACCTTCAATTGCGTGAGATCCGCACGCTAGGATCCCACTCACCATATCAAGAAGGGCCACGCGGCGACAGCATAATTGCATGTCGTCGTCCCAACTGCCCAGGAAAAGACATTGAAGTTGCAGTGCGGGGATCGATGATGGCCCCACCTCTGAAAGCATAACCTTTACTTGAGGACCTCTCTTTGAGGTGGGCCCAAGGGCCACTGTCGGTACCCTGCGTACCAGGTACCCCTTGATACCGCAAGCAAAGCTGAGGAGTTCCTATGTCCAAGTGGCAGATGTTCGAAGGGGGTACACATCCCGCGTAATGAGACCTACCTCCCTCCTTAAGGTAGCTCTGTTGTAGCCACGTATCCAGGAGAGCCAGACTTGCTTCCCTGGTTTAGGAAGCTCTGGTATTGCCACGTGTCCTCAAGAGTCGGACCTGCCTCCCTCCTCAAGGAAGCTCCAACATTGCCACGTGTTCAACGGCACCGGACCTATCCCCCAGTAGAGGGAAGCTCTGAAGCTTCCACGTGTCAACGTCCGGACCTACGTTAGCAAAGAAAATACTACAGGATCTCCAACAACGCAAACATTCAAGGGATATCAATTAGCTATTACAAGACCTATTTAATGCGTCATAAGTGCTATGTTAATGATGCATGATCAGAAGACTATCAAGGATGGTAACGCCATTATTAAGGCACGTTACCACACCATTAATTGTCCTTAACACTGTAGATCGTGTACAGGGTAGTTAATACATCTGGGGCCACTTGTCAGGCTAGGCACAAACTATAACAACCAGTCCTTGCCATATAAAAGGGTTGTGCTGCACAGTAGAAGATATCTAATCTGATTTGAAGTGATCTGAACTGATCTCAAGCCATCCAAGCTCATGCAATCAACACATACCCCGTGGAGTAGTGTATTACGCTCAGGTGGCCCGAACCACGTAAAACCCCCGGTGTTCACCTCTTGTCTGGATCTTGACTCGCGCCCGAACTGAATACGAACCTCTGCGGACTACTTCTTAGTAGTACCGGGGAAGTGTCCTAGTCTACAGTTCAACAGTCACCCTCAACGATCAGCCAATCAGTCAAGATCACTTTGAAGGTTGAGATAAAATCGCTAAAACATGAATGATAAAATCAAGTTACCGTTTTCTTATTTTTTTTAGTTCATATGGGACAGCAAGTGATATACAACTCCAATATCGTACAATATTTTAATATCAATGTTTTAAGAATCATGCATTCAAAAGGGCTCCTTAATTAGTGTGTATATAAAACCATAACTTTGAAATGGTTTCGATACCCATCTATTTATAAGAACAGTACTAGAGATATCAAAATCTTGGTGGTGTATGACTGTTTTCAATGCTCATTTATTGGAATGTAAAGGTATTAAACCATCAGTTGAGGATATCAAAGAATTAGTGTGTAAAAACTGAGTGCCGGCTAGAAAATATTGCAAAAACTTGGGTGACCCGGTGAGTCTATTGATGACCTTTTTGCTCGCTTTAATAAAATTCTCAGCAACTTGCGTAGTGTCAATGTTAACTTTTCAGATGCTGAAAATGCTAGGCAATTGCTAAGTGCATTAGATATGTCAATTTGGGAGATGAAAGTCACATCTATTTGTGAATCTACTATCATGAGTTCACTTACTTTAGATGTGCTATATTCCAAGTTAAAAACTCATGACATTGACATAATCTCACGAAAGAACCCCAATAAGTCTATTGCATTTGTTTCACAACGTGATATGTCTAGCTCCGGCCAATCATCATCTTGCAATACTCTTGCTTTGTTGTCCTCACTAACCCTGAAGCAGATCGAAGAATTTCCAGAAGAGGAGTTGGCAGTCATCTCTACTAGATTCCCAAAAGCATTGCAAAATGTGAGAACTAGAAGGAGAGGAAGCTCCGTACCTCAACGCTGTTTTGAATGTGGTAAAATAGGACACTTTCGTACAGAATACCCTAACCTTTCAGGTCCAACCACCTGGGAAGAAAAACAAAGCAAGGTTCGGACCTCCTCTGGGAATTCCAACAAGAAGAAAAAAAGTACCATAGGACGCAAGATGATCAACAATTTCATCACCGCGCTTCAAGAGTTCAGTTCAAGCGACGTGGACATTGGAAGTGATGAAGATGAAGATGATTTGGCAAACTTGTGCTTTATGGCAGGCAAGTCAAGATCAAGTATGGAGGAGGCAGAACACAACAGCGACAATGAAGAGGTATGTCCTACTTGCGAAGAAATGTGTGATGCTATTTCTCGTGCCACTATTATTGTTAAGAAAAAGGACAAAAAGCTTAGGGATAGTGTTGCTAAAATTGAATCACTAGAATCTGAAATCAATCATTTAAAAACTTTGATTCCTAGTGATGATGCATGTTCCTCATGTGATTTAATATATGAACAATTGTCCTCATTAAGAAGTGCGCACACCTCCACACTTGATAAACTTGAGTTAGAAATTGAAAAGAACAAAGAGCTTGCTGCACTTAATGATAAAAACTTGAAAGATGCTAGCTGTTCTACAATTGATTTGCATTGTTCTACTTGTGACGATCTTGATAAGAAACTACAGGATGCTATGAATGAAATTTCTATATTGAACAATGCTTTACGTTCTCATGAAGTTAAATTTTGTTCAAATTGCAAACTAAAAGGAAAAACTTCATGTGAAAACTGTCTTGATCTGTCCAATAAACTTGATGACATGCATATGACATTAGATCGGTTTTGTAATGGGAATAAGAACCTAAACTTACTGCTGAATTCTTCCAAGTCTTGCAATGATAAAACTGGTTTTGGTTTTGATTCTCATGCTCATGCTAAGGCACATCCACCTAAAATTGTAAAGTCATTAGGAAGTGGTTTGATTCAAACAGTTCCTAAACAAAAAGGAGTGGTTTTCAATTCTGCGGGAGTGTTGCCTCATTTGGTTTCAAATAAAAATATTGCTTGCTCATCTATACATGAACAAAAAGTTAAATTTCATTGTACCTTCTGTGGTAGAGATAGTCATGTCATAGATTTTTGTTATAGACTAGCTAAACAACAGAAAAGGGAAAGAATGGTTGCTAGATCTCATAACTTTCATGCAATATTTGTTGCACACATTAAACCGAATGTACAACCTGCTGTTTTGAGTCAAAAACATTCAAAGTTTACCTCCGGACCTTCTGTTGTTGCCTTCGGAGCTACTGATTTTTGAGCTACACAAGTAACACCTTATAGGTCAGTAGTCAAGAATAAAAAATCTCAAACTTTGACTCATAAACATGCTGTTTTGTCTCAGCTTTCGCGTGTTTTTCCTGCTGCACGTCGCGTGACTCAGTACTGGATTCCAAATGCCTTTTGACTAACCCCAGTATTGAGTCAACGATGTATTGTGCTTTTATGTAGGTTACACGTTTGAGGAAGGAGAACATTTGGATTGTGGATTCAGGTTGCTCACGCCACATGACCGGTAACAAAGATTGGTTCTCCTCCTTCTCTTTTGTGTCACGTGTAGAAAATGTTACTTTTGCCGATAGTTCTTCAACTCCTATAATTACTGAGGGTTCGGTTAGAGTAAATGATAACTACACTTTGTGGCACTTGTCAAAAATTTGAAATACAACTTGCTTTCTGTTGCACAATTGCTAGATGAAAATCTAGAAATTATTTTCAATAAAAACTGCTGCAAAGTTGTAGGTTCAAATAGTGAGCTTATTTTTAACATGTCTCATTTTGGAAGAGTTTTTAAAGCTGATTTTGATATGTCTTCCTCTAAGCATAGGTGTCTAGTTGCTAATGATTCAATGGACTTATATTTTTGGCATCGTAGACTTGGTCATGTAGGCTTTGATCACCTAACGCCTGTTAGTGCTCTTGATCGCATACGTGGGCTGCCTAAGCTTAAAGGGGACAAAGAAATTGTGTGCTCTTCTTGTAGACATGATAAGATGGTTGCAGGTTCACATACTCCTCTCACAATGATCATGACAACTGAACCATGTCAACTTTTGCATCTTGACACCGTAGGACCTTCACGTGTTCAATCCTTCGGAGGTAAATGGTATGTTCTTGTGATTGTTGATGATTATTCTAGATACTCTTGGGTTTACTTTATGGTGTCTAAGAATGAAGTTTTTAGTCACTTTAGAACTTTATTTCTTAGATTATCAATTGATCACCCAGGATCATTAAAAGCAATTAGAAGTGATAATGGAACTGAATTTAAAAATCAATCTTTGGATCACTTTTGTGCTGAAAATAGAATAGATCATCAATTCCCTTCACCATATGTACCTCAACAAAACGGTGTTGTAGAAAGAAAGAAGAGAACCTTAGTTGAGATGGCTAGGACTATGCTTGATGAATATCAAACTCCTAGAAAATTTTGGGCTGATGCGTTAGCAACCGCTTGTTATGTCTCAAATCGTGTTTTCCTGCGTGCTAAGCTAGGTAAAACACCATATGAGCTCCGGTTTGGACATAGGCCTAGTGTTACACACTTTCGGGTCTTTGGTTGCAAATGCTTTGTTAAGAAACATGGTAATCTTGATAAATTTGAACCCAGATCCATTGATGGCATGTTTCTTGGTTATCCATCTCATACTAGAGGCTACCGTGTGCTTTTACTTGACACTAACAAAATTGTGGAGACTTGTGAAGTGTCTTTTGATGAAGCTAGCCCAGGTACTAGCTCCGGTGTTGCAGGACCAGATCCGTATCCTCAGGGGGAGGGTATTTTTGAAGATGAAGAAGAGCCGGTTATACTGCCTGGTAGTTCCGAAGTTGACACGTGTCCAGCTCCGAACATTGAACAAGCTCCGGCTATCACCTATGCTGGTCCTGATCGTCCACAAGTCACAAGATCATCAATCTACGATGAACCGAATGAAGAAGAAGCTTGTGAGACATCTGTTCCCCTATGTTTTTACAAAGATCATCCCCCACAACAGATGATTGGAAGCTTGCACGAACGAGTCACACGGTCCAGGTTTTGCGATCCAAACTCTCATGCTCATTCTGCTTTTGTTGCTTCTTTTGAACCCAAAGATATATCACACGCATTCACTAATGAATCTTGGATTATTGCCATGCAAGAAGAGTTAGAAAATTTTGAAAGAAATAATGTTTGGAAACTTGTACCTCCACCTCTAGGTCACACTTTAATTGGAACTAAATGGGTATATAAAAATAAACAAAGTGAGGATGGGGTTGTGGTTAGTAATAAGGCTAGGTTGGTTGCTCAAGGTTTCACTCAAGTTGAAGGTCTAGATTTTGATGAAACTTTTGCTCCTGTCGCTAGATTAGAAGCCATAAGAATTTTGTTAGCTTTTGCAGCATCTAAAGGTTTTAAGCTATATCAAATGGATGTTAAAAGTGCTTTTCTTAAAGGCTACATAGATGAGGAGGTTTATGTCAAACAACCACCATGTTTTGAAAATCCGGATTTTCCTAATCATGTTTACAAACTGTCCAAAGCCTTATACGGTCTCAAACAAGCCCCTAGAGCATGGTATGATAGGTTAAAAACATTCTTACTTGAAAAGGGGTTTACCATGGGCAAGGTTGATAAAACTCTTTTTGTGCTTAAGCATGGAAATGACTCATTATTCGTTCAAGTGTATGTGGATGATATTATCTTTGGTTGTGCTTCACATGATCTTGTGTCCAAGTTTTCAGCAATGATGAGTTCCGAATTTGAAATGAGTATGATGGGTGAACTCACTTACTTTTTGGGGCTGCAAATCAAGCAAACCAAGGAGGGTACCTTTGTGCATCAAACGAAGTATACCAAAGACCTCCTAAGGCGCTTCAACATGGACAAAAGCAAGCCTCTTCGGACACCAATGGGAACAGCAACAACACTTGAACTTGATGAAGATGGTGAATCTGTGAATCAAAAAGAATATAGAAGCATGATCGGATCACTTTTGTACCTCACGGCATCAAGACCGGACATAAAATTCAGCGTATGTCTTTGTGCACGGTTTCAAGCTTCCCCACGTGTTTCACATCATCAAGCCGTCAAAAGGATTCTTAGGTACTTACATGGAACTCAAGAATTTGGCATTTTTCTTCCTTCTTTCTCAACCGTTACTTTGAAAGCTTTTTCGGATGCTGATTTTGGGGGTTGTAGGATTGATAGGAAAATTACTTCCGGTGCTTGTCATTTTCTTGGTAATTCTCTTGTTGCTTGGTCCTCTAGAAAACAAAATTCAGTTGCATAATCCACAACCGAATCTGAATATGTAGCTGCTGCTAGTGCTTGCTCACAAATTCTTTGGATTGTTCAAACACTTAAGGACTATGGGGTTGATCTAGATAGTGTTCCACTGTTTTGTGATAACACTAGTGCCATTTGCATTGCTAAAAACCCCGTGCAACATTCTAGAACTAAGCACATTGACATTAGGTATCACTTTCTCTGAGATAATGTTGAAAAAGGAAACATTGTGCTTCACCATGTAGATACCGAACAACAATTGGCTGACATTTTTACAAAATCTTTGGATTTCACTCGTTTTTGTTACATTCGTAGTGAAATAGGGGTTATGCATCCTCATGCCTTAAATTGAGGGGGAGTTTTGAATCTTGGGAAGTCTTTGTGTGAATCTGAAATTAAAATAGAGCATAGTATTTCATACATATATGACTCTGTGATTCCTTTTACGTGCTGAAAGTTCTTACTACATTACTAGTGTTATACATTTTGTAGTTTTTGCCATGACTAGTAATTGGAATAATTACTTACACTAAAACTGGTCATGGTCGAACTTTCTTGTTGTTTTGAACTTGTTACATGTTCACAAGTGCTTTTAATCATAAATAATTAATCAAGTAATCAACTCACATGTTGAGTTTTTATGAACAAATCTAAATTGAGAAAAGATCAAGAGAATATGCATGCATCACACTTCTTTTTCTGAGATGGCTTATCATTGCACTTAGATTTGAACTTGGAAGAAGTTGTGTATGACTAAAACCATGTCCTTAAGCTTCTGATTGTCAAATGACATAGGCTTGGCTTGGTTGGTTAGAATAAGGCAGATGCGCATATAATCTCTTGCAAATATCATATAATCTAACTTTGTGCTTTGAAAAATAATAAAATGCAGCAACTAGTGTCATGCTTTCAAGTTATGAAATAGTTAAGTTTGTGAGATCATGACTTGCTTAAATTGAAAATTACATATGATCTCTAGCATGGCTTACACTACTTTATGTATATCATTGATGTGATAGTGTAAGTTACTTGATAGTATGACTTGGATGATCTTTGTTTTATATGTATATGTTATAATATGCTCATAACTATTAAAATTTCTCTTTTACCTTGCTAAATACACTGTCAAAGGGGGAGAGATTAATCACACGTTCAAAAAAGGAAAGATAATGTGCATGGGGAGAGATGATAAAGGGGGAGAGATATGTGAATTTTGAATTTTGAATTTTGAATTTTTGCTTTTCTTCTCATTTTATTTCAAATTTACAAAAGGGGAGAAATTGTTTTCAAAACTTTTATTGAGAATAAGCCAATGTTTGGATTTTAAATGGTGTTGCCAATGCATTCATCAAGTGGGAGATTGTAAGACCTATATGTGCTGAATACATTGGCTTGTAGTGAATACACTTGGCTTTGATGATAAAAGTTTTGAATATCACCAAAACACCTTTTTAGCAAGGTCCGACTCTAGCTCCGAGCTACAGCAAGGTCTGACGGTAGGTCCGACTTGCTTTGGGTAGCTCCGGCTACGTTAGATGCTAGGTTCGACTTCTTGGTAAGGTCCGACTAGTTTTGGTTAGCTCCGGTGAGCTTTATCTTTAGCTCCGGCATGACTTTGTTAGCTCTGGCATGTCTTTGATAACTCCGGCATATATTTGATAGCTCCGGCATGCTTTTGCTAAGCTCCGACGTACTTTGTCTAGCTCCGGTTTTGGGTTGACTAGTTTTGACTAGTTTTTGGTAAGCTCCGGCGGGTGCTTTACTCTACTAGTTTTTGGTAAGCTTCGGCGGGTGCTTTACTCTACTAGTTTTGTTAGCTCCGACTCAAGGTCCGGGTTGCTCTAGCAAGGTCCGGAACTTGACCGTAGTGCTTCTGCTTTTCATTTGCAATGTTTCGTACTTGCTTTACATTGTTGGAAAGATTTCTTAGTATTCATTTGCTAAGTTTTTGGTGCATTTTGGTTGATATGGATAATATCGTGTTACCATGGTTTTGCAACATGTTTATGTGAGGTTCTCACGTAAGGTGTTGTATTCGGAACTAACTTGAGTCAAGTCGAGGACTTGGACTCGTAAGGATTGGTTGTTTATTCATGTGCAGGTGTTGCTTGAGTTCAAGACATGGCTGGTGACGGGATCCATTGGACTAGTCTCAGGGAGGAGATGAGGTTCCAACAACCAAGTTCGGGAGGAATTGTGGTTGAGCTGATCAGGAGGTCGCGCAGGATGATTGAATCAAGGGCAGTGCATATGAATGATACTGAATGTCGAAGGAAGGTGTTCACACGTATGCATGCGGTGCATGACGTGGCAATATGGTTCCGAAGATGGGATAAGGAAGGAAAGATCTGGTTGGAAGGATCGGATCGTACCGGTTGATGACTTTGGTTGCGGCGGAGTCGGTTATGGTTCGTTATGGAATGTATCGAGTTGGTTACGATAGGATTTCGTGTGGGTCACGAATTTGAGTTGTTTAGGAATGTGGGATACGTTCCTAAGGTGTTTGGAAGTCTTAAGATTGCTTCTATCTGCGTATAGAAGAATCTTGAGCAGTTATGGAAAGTTACGATTCGTGATCTGAGTAGGATTGGAGTCCTAGTTAATATTGGGTTGGCCTAAGGGCTGGATATATAAGCAAGGGAGCCCAGAGCTCGTGGTGCACGACTTTGGGGCTGTTCCTCTTGTGTTCTATTGAATAAAATTCATAGTTTGAAGGATCCTTTGTGCCTTGTTCGTCCGACTTGTTCCAGACAAGTTTTACTTGTTGAGTTTCTGGACAGCACTACCTTTCATCGGTAGTTTTATCATAACTCGAGTTTTACAGGTCCAATTGACGTGATTCTTTTCGGTTTATCTTAACAACTTGATTTTCTATCATCTGCCAAAATTTCACGGTCATTGGATTTGTGGTCTATGATCTACACGAGTTTCTTTGCAGCGTTCCAGAACTGTTTTTTCTTGGGTAGGGCAGATTGACCTTTGTTTGATCTTTCGATCATACCTTGAGTTTTTCTCGACGGATTTGAGTGATTCTTTTTGTGTTGTCTTTGTGACTTGATTCTCTCTGATATATATCACTTTTGTCATGGTGAAACACGTTTAGATTAGTATCACACACGGTTTATTTAACAGATCGTTTTTCTGCCAAAAGGGTTTGGGGTTTAATTGTTTCCGCTGCGTAAGATTTTTAAATCTACCATTCACCCCCCCTCTGGTAGCTTTTCACGTGATCTTTGATCCTACAAAAACTTTACCTCTGCCTACTGCTCCATCGTCAATACGTGTCGGTCGAATGCTTCCCTGACTCATCCTCGTCTGGATGCAACTTCACCACTACAGGAATTTCAATAATAGACGACGACCAAAATAATAGAAGACAGGACCGTCGTCTTTTAAGTAATTGACAATGGCTAAATCCAATTGTCGTCAATTAGCGTGTAATTGACGACAGTTGACCTAGTACGATCGTCAATTACTTCAAGATGATGGTGGGCCGTTGTCAATTAGGGCCAAAACCGGGCCCACCTGAGCCGTAATCGACGACGACCCCATTACACCATTGTCAATAGTAGCTTATCGATGACGGTTAACCTACACCCTCATTGATAACAAATTTTCATGTATACCCCATGCCCCGCACACTCATTTCCCACCCGTCTCTCCACCGCCAGCGCGCCCGCCTCCACCGCCGCCTGCCTAAACTGCCGCCGTGCACTCGCCTCCACCGCCACCGCATCACGCCTGCACTATCACCGCACCACACCTCCTTCGCCGCCGCACCGCCGTCGACAGTCCCCACTGCCGCCGAAGATAGTCACCACTGTCGTTCTCTGCCTCCCAGGTACACCATTGCCTCTCCTCGTTGCCCCCACCCCGTGTAGCTCTCTCCCATTGCCCCTCCCTAGTGGTGCCCTCCCCTGTGCCGCCTCTCACCGCTGCCCCCTCCCCTCCCCTGCACCGCCTTTTGCCGCTGCCCCCTTCCCTCCACTACGCCTCCTCTCGCTGCTGCCGCCTCCCCTTGCCCCTGCCCCTCCTCCCTAGAACCCCCTTCCCGGCGCCCTCTTCTCTACCGTGGGTGCCCCTACGCCGCCTCTCGCAGACGTCGCCCCTCCCCTTGCACCCCCTCCTCCCCAGCACCCACTTCCCGACGCGCCCTCCCCACCGTGGGTGCCCCCACTTTTCCACACCATGGGGCTGCCCCCCCCCCCCCCCCGCCCCCCACCACACTAGTCGAGCCTGGCCCCCGACCTAGCTGCCCCCCACCCCACCATGACTGCCCCCCCCCCCCCCCCCACCGTGGTCCGTCCATGCGGCACATACGCAACACTCGGCTCCTTTCTCGGCGAACGCACACTAGACGACACGAACAGCCCCACCACGCCCACCACCTAGGCCACAAGGTTCGTGTACAGCTGCATCCAAACACCCACCGCAGCGCCCGCGACCTGATCACCTTCTAGAAGGTGGCCTCGAAGAGGGACAGGACGAGCATCAGCACGGCGAAGGTGAACGACAATGGTGCGAACGATGTATGACTCGCAACATACGTATGACAGCTATAACCGTATAGTCGTCCCCTTTTTACTTGAAGAACTGCACCGGATAGGGGGGTGTAGTGTTAAATAGGTAGCGTTATGCTGTCAAAATTTTAGGACCTATGCTGGACAATAGATGTAGGGCCGTGACATTAAACAAACTATGAAGTAACCATATATGTTCATTAACATATATATAATTTTTAAGTGTGTCTACCATGTCCCAGTTTCCACTTTGTTTTAGCAAATCAGCTGGCACTAACTCGTTCATGCTAAAGATTTCATTTATGAATGCATCCTGTGATAGTGCACATTTTTTACAGTTTCAAGTGTTGATATGTACTGTTCTCTTTTTACAATCTTGCAATCATGATGGCACGTGTAGTACTTTATACGTTGTCATTATTTAATATATGTACATAAAGGGGTTTCAAGACGACCCGGTCCAGCACGGCCCGACCCGACCCGACACGATACACAATATATGCGTTCGTGCCGTATAGACAGTTGTAGTCATAACATATGTGTCGAGATGACTGTAAGTGCATCTAGGATATCCCTTGTGGGTTTTGGCTAATTGATGACGAACATATGAGATCCTAATGAAACTACTGAGATGATTCCAAGACAAACAAAGTGAAACAGCTCGGTGCACACAAAAAGGTGAAAAATGGAGTGGTGTCCAAAGAGGAATACTTTGATGAAACTTGGAAGAACAAATTAGATTTTAAATGTATAGGGAGTGTATGAAAGACACAATCCAAGAGCTCACGACCTTGCGCAGGGGTAAGGGTTTTAGAATTAACCTAACATCTCACAGTGCACCGGACTAGTCCATGTTCCCACCGGACTAGTCCGCCAGACTTCCAGGAGTCTGTTTTCACATAGGGCCGGACTAGTCCGTTTTCCAACCGGACTAGTCCGCTAGACTTTCTGGAGTCTACTTTCACATAGGGCCGGACTAGTCCGTTTTCCAACTGGACTAGTCCACCAGACTTTCTGGAGTCCATCTTCACATAGGGTCGGACAAGTCCATTTTCCAACCGGACTAGTCCGCCAAACGTTCTAGACATTGAGTTGCACTGTGACCGGACAAGTCCGGACTTGCACCGGACTAGTCCGGTATTAGGGTTTTACAACGATAACTTTTTGGAAACCCTATAAAAAGAGGATCCACGACTTTCCTATGAAAAAAACACGTCGAATACTGCTGAAAATACAAACCCTAGCACTGCCTCCTTGTCCCAAGAGCCCAAAACACATCTCCCCACACATCTATGGTGCAAAAAGAGTAAAATCAATTGAAAACTTGGATTCAGGATTGGGAGATCGTCGTTCCTTTGTTGCGAGATCTTGGGATTTGATCTTTCTACACTCATACTCTGCATTGTAATACTTTCAAGTGTATTTGATCGCTTCCTTCATTGTAATTCTCGTGGGAGCCCTCAACGTGTGAGGTTTCCCCACAAACTCGGTGATTACCTGTGCTAGTGGAATCAAGTCGGCCTGTGTGGTGACTTGAAGAGGAAAAGGGTTGGAGACACGACTCTGTGTGAGCTTCCTCAACGAGGACGTAGATATCGTGGTGAGATCGAACCTCGGTAAAAATTGATGCATCTTGTGCCTTATTTCTTTTACATTTTGTTCATTAGATCACTTGATTACTAAACATCAATTTAAGTTGCAAGTTTCCACGTGCATTCATACAATAATCGTAAACCAAAGTATATGTTGTTCTCATTTCCGCTGCTAAAAGAATCTAGTTTCCAAACAACACTTAATCAATTCACATTTTCCCGCACAACTGGACTAGTCCGGTCAAACAAGTTTTTGACGACTCTATTAAGTGTGCAGGAAATTTTAAAGGCCTATTCGCCCCCCTCTAGGCCACATTCAATTGGTATCAGAGCTTGGTTCTCAGTCAACGAGACTCGAGACACACATCTCGGAGAGATCAATGGCCGCTGAGAAGAACAATGATATCCCGAAGACGAACATCAATGAGGAGGAACAAGAAGCTAAAGCCTTCGATGCGCTGAAAGAAAGCCCACATGATGATGAAGAAGTGCGACAGCTAAAGGCACTCCTGAGAAAGAAGTTTCTGGCACAAAAAGGAAAAGAAGAAGAGAAGACGACCGGGAGTGGTCATCACGACTACTCCCGATATCCCTACAACTACAACCGTCTCAATTCAAACAATCACTATCTCTCTATTCGTATGGGAAAGCCTCCATAGTTTGACGGAAGTGACTACACCATGTGGAAGTACAACATGAAAATGCATCTAATATCTCTGAATCCTAGTCTGTGGCACATTGTTTGCACAGACATAGATATCCCAGACACAGATGAGGAACTCACTCCAGAACCCGAACAAGAAATTCATAGAAACGGACAAGCCGTCGCGGTGGTCACATCATCACGAACAAGAGAGGAATTCACCAAGATGGATTAGAAAGTGCAAAAAAAAATCTGGGATACACTTAAGACAGCTAACAAAGGAAATAGGTCAGTTCGTGAAGCTAAAATTGAGATGCTTGAAGGAGAGTTGGGGAGATTTGCTATTGAAGAAGGCGAATCACCTCAAGACCTGTACAACCGGATGAAGGCACTCATCAACAAAATTCGTTCCTATGGAAGTAAGAAATGGACGGATCACGAGGTGGTCAAAATAATAATTAGAGCCTTCATGCCACAAAATGTCACACTTTACTCAATGATTAGAGAAATCCTCAGATTTCACAAAATGACTCCCGATGAGTTATTGGGGAAGATCATAAATCATGAAATGATGGAGAAAGAGGCTCAATACCTCAAAGACTTAGCCAAATTCACCTCTTCCAAAAGGAAAGAAGTCGCTCTCAAATCAACGTGCAGACCCAAACTCAAAGAAACTCGTGACGACCAAGACGATAGAAATACAAGCGATGAGAGTACCGATCTTGATGATGAAGAAATGGTACTCTTTATCAAAAAGTTAAAGTGCATGATGAAAAGAAGACACGACAACAATTCAAATGAAGGCAAAAGCAAGGATAAAGGGAAATCCAAGGCTCGACGCACTTGCTACAACTGCGGAGAGTATGGTCACTTCATGGTGAACTGCACTTATGAAGAAAACAAAAAGAAGAAGGAAACAAGACCTCAAGATAAGAAAAATTTCAGAAAAAGAAGACAAGCCCATCAAGCTCACATTGGCAAGGAGTGGGAATCAAACGATGAGTCCTCCTCTGATGAAGAAGAAGAGATGGCCACTATCGCAGTCAAGAAACCTACTATGAGAGCCACACTCTTCCCAAACATGGGAGGACGGGATATGAACAACCACACTTGCCTTATGGCTAAGGAAGGCAAGAAAAAGGTTCGACTTACTCCTCCTACACTAAATTCCTCTATTGATGACTTTGATAGCTCTAGTGATCATGAAGAAATGTTTAGAGGATTACGTAAAATTGCTTTAAAGAAAATGGAAATATTGTCGAACGAAATCTTTGAGAAGGAGGAACTTCTTAACCGCAAGAAGATATGCTCATCCGTGAAAGGAAGAGATATCAAGAAGTTGAAAAGCTTCTTGAGCTTGAAAGAGAGAAGAACGAGTCACTTGAGTTTGAGCTAGCCTTGAGTAAGGAAACTTACTCAAAGCTAGAGGACTCGCATATTGCAATCAAGGAAGAACTTGCTAACTTGTCAAAAGTTAACAAGATCCTTGAGATGGAAGTTGAGTCGCTCAAGCAAAGTGACTCCTCTTCCTCCAAGAGCTCTTCCTCCAAAGATATGAGTTCGACAACAATCGGAACCTGCACTTGCACTAGTAAGAAGAATGTTATTTCTAATACTTCAACTTCTCATAATATGCATCCTTCCACAAGCGGCATCTTTGATAAGGAGAAGATCAAATATGCACGCAGTGCATATATGGTCACTAGACCTCCTAATGTCAAAGATGGTCTTGGTTTTGACAGGAACAAACACATGTCTACTCCTAATCATGCTAAGAATAGAATCACTTTTGTTAAGGAGAAATTCCATGAATTTGATTTACAAATACTGTTTCGTACATTTGATGCTTCCTATGTTCTTATGAAAAATGAATATGGAAAAGTCATTGCTAAATATACAAGGCTACGCCACAAGAACTTGAAAACTTGTGTGTGGGTGCCCAAGACTCTTGTGACTAACTTGAGATGACCCAAGCAAGCTTGGGTACCTAAAACCAAGGAATAATTTTGTTTTGCAGGCTTACTCCTCCGGTGGATCTAAATGGGTGCTAGATAGCGGATGCACAAATCACATGACCAGATAGAGAGGTATGTTTGTGGAGTACGAGTACAACAAGGATCCAGGTGAAGGCATATACTTTTGAGATAACAGCCAAGGAAATGTCCTTGGTAGCGGTAACATTGAAATATCCTCTCAACACACCTTATCTAATGTTTTACATGTAGACTCTCTAGATTATAATCTTTTTTCAATATCTCAATTATGCGACAAAGGTTACAACTGTTTATTCACTAATGAGGGTGTGACCGTTTTTAGAAGAAGCGATGGCTCGATTGCATTCATGGGAATGCTGAAGGGAAAGCTTTATCTTGTTGACTTCAACAAAGATAAATCCGAACTCAACACTTGCTTGGTTGCTAAGACCAACATGGGATGGCTGTGGCATAGACGGCTAGCCTATGTTGGGATGAGAAATCTGCAGAAAATTCTAAAAGGTGGTCACATCTGTGGTCTTAAGGATGTGGTTTTTGAAAAAGACAGGCCGTGTAGAGCAGGAAAACAAGTCGAAACACCACATCCCGCCAAGAATGTGATGACTACCGCAAGACCGCTGGAACTTCTGCACATGGATCTCTTTGGTCCAATTGCGTACATCAACATCGGTGGTAACAAATACAGTTTAGTAATTGTTGATGATTTTTCAATATTTACCTGGGTATTTTTCTTGTATGATAAACCAGAAACTCAAGGAATCCTCAAGAAGTTCCTGAAAAGAGCTCAGAACGAATTCTCATCAACCATAAAGAATATCAGAAGTGACAATGGGACAAAATTCATGAACATCCAAGTTGAAGAGTATCTCGATGAAGAAGGGATAAAGCATGAGTTCTCCGCACCTTACTCCCCTCAACAAAATAGAGTGGCCGAAAGGAAGAACAGAACATTGATCGAAATGCCCAGAACTATGTTGGATGAATACAAGATGTCAGATCGATTTTGGGCAGAAGCGGTGAACACCGCTTGTCATGCCACAAATCGGCTGTACCTCCACCGACTACTAAAGGAAACTCCATATGAGCTCCTTATCGGTAAAAAGCCTAATGTTTCTTATTTCAAAGTCTTTGGTTGTAAATGTTTTATTCTGAACAAGAAAACGAGGGCCTCGAAGTTTGCTTTGAAATCCGATGAAGGGTTCTTGCTCGGATATGAATCGAATGCCTACACCTATCGTGTCTTCAACAAGGTGTCCAGCCTTGTTGAAGTAGCACGTGACGTATTGTTCGATGAATCTAACGGCTCACAAGTGGAGGAAGTTGATAAGTGTATGCTAGATAAAGAGGAAGCTCCATATGAAGCGCTGACGAAAATGGCAATTGGTAATATCTTACCACAAGAGCGAACGTTAGACTCAAATGCACAAGATGAACTTCAACACGGAGGCAATGATCAAGGGGGAGCTCTTCCACAAGATCAAGATGAGAAAGATTAAGAATATAAAGACAATCATGGAAGCAATAATCTAGGGGGAGACAATGAACATGAAGATAATAAAGAACAAGCAACTACACAAGTTCCACACCGAAGAGTACATCAGAGCGTGCAAAGAGACCATCCTGTCAATAATATAATTCGAGATATTGCTAAGGGAGTAACTACTAGATCTCGAGTTGCAAATTTCCGTGAATAGTATTCTTTTGTGCCTTTTCTGGAACCATACAGGGTAGAAGAAGCCTTAAGGGATCCAGACTGGGTGATGGCAATGCAAGAGGAGTTGAACAACTTCAAAAGAAATGAAGTGTGGGACCAAGGGCGAACATCATTGGATCCAAATGGGTCTTTCGGAACAAGCAAGATGAGCATGGAGTAGTAACAATAAATAAAGTGATATTGGTGTCCAAAGGCTATTCTCAGGTCGAAGGTTTGGACTTCGATGAAACTTTCGCTCTTGTAGCTATACTTGAGTCCATTCGTATTTTATTGGCATATGCTACTCACCATAATTTTAAGTTGTATCAAATGGACGTCAAAAGCGCGTTCCTAAATGGTCCAATAAAGGAGGAAGTTTATGTGGAGCAGCCACAAGGATTAGAAGACCAAAAGTATCCCAATCATGTCTACAAACTGCGTAAGGCTCTCTATGGTCTCAAACAAGCTCCTCGAGCTTGGTATGAGTGCCTTAGAGATTTTCTGACTCAAAATGGATTCAAAATTGGTAAAGCTGACTATACACTCTTCACTAAACATTTTGATGACCATCTATTCATATGTCAAATTTATGTTGATGACATTATCTTTGGATCCACTAACAAGTCCTTCTGTGAAGAGTTTAGCAAAATTATGACAGATAGGTTCGAGATGTCAATGATGGGCAAATTGAAGTTCTTCTTGGGATTCCAAGTGAAGCAACTGAGAGAAGGTACATTTATAAGCCAAACCAAATATACACAGGACATTCTCAAGAAATTCAATATGGACAAAGCCAAGCCCATCAAGACACCCATGGCCATCAACGGACATCTCGACCTCAATGAAGACGGTCCAAATGTGGACAAAAAGGTATATCGGTCCATGATCGGCTCCTTACTTTATTTATGTGCATCTAGGCCAGATATTATGCTTAGTGTTTACTTGTGTGCAAGGTTTCAAGCCGCACCTAAAGAGTGTCACCTAATTGTTGTATAAAGAATCCTTAGGTACCTTGTGCACACACCCAATTTGGGCCTTTGGTATCCCAAAGGATCGAAGTTTAACTTGATAGGCTATTCCGACGCCGACTATGCAGGATGCAAAGTTGATAGAAAGAGTACGTCAGGGACTTGTCAATTTCTTGGTAGGTCCCTAGTTTCTTGGTCATCTAAAAAGCAAAACTCCATTGCTCTTTCCACAGCGGAAGCAGAGTATGTTGCAGCCGGTAGTTGTTGCGCACAATTACTTTGGATGCGACAGACTCTTAGGGACTACGGCTACAATCTTAGCCATATCCCGCTTCTATGTGATAATGAAAGTGCTATAAAAATTGCAGACAACCCTGTAGAGCACTCAAGAACTAAGCACATAGATATCCATCATCACTTTCTTAGAGATCATTCGTTAAAAGGTGACATTGCTATTTCACATGTTAGGACTAAAAAACAACTTGCGGATATTTTTACCAAACCATTAGTTAAGAAAAGGTTTTGTGAACTTAGGAATGAGCTTAGCATTCTTGACTCTCGAAATGTGGCTTGAAACGTTGCATATCTGGTTGAAACTTCAAATGTTACATTTTATTGTTAAAACTGCTCCTCATCTCTTTTTTTTTCTTCTAAGAAAACTATTTTAATGAAGAAATCTTGCAGTTTATGACCACTTTTCATTGTTACTTATCTACTGCTCATAATTACCAAGATTATTTGCAAAACTATTGTCCTTGGATCACTATTAATCATTTCTATATGTATCAAGTCTGTTGAAACCGGACTTGTCAGGTTTACCACTGGACTAGTCTGGACAGACGAAATTCCTAGGTTTTCCAGGGGCACCGGACTAGTCCGCCACCGTGACCGGGCTAGTCCAGTCCATCGCGTATATGAGCGGTTGGCCGACCCAGGCCTCTCTTAAACCCTAGCCCCCAAAGCATAAGGACGTGGTCTCCCTCTCCTCTCCTAAACCCTAGCCCCCAAAGCAATTTTCGGGTTGAGCCCTCAAAATTGAAGCTTTCTCCATGGGAAATCCTCTCCTCGACGAGTGGACTCTCCCCTCCGCACTCATTCGGACAGATTCTTGCTCCTTCAACGCGGATCTTCAAATCTCGATAAATTTCACCCTAAAACCAAATTCTCAACTTTTCTCGTTCTAGCTCGTTTCCTTTGATTCCAAGGTTGTACATTGGCTTCATAGATGTATTCCTACCACTTTACTGCCCTTTTGTATCTTTAGATAGAAGTTTTGATTTCAAAGGAAACCGTTAGGGTTCTTATGCCAGGCCGGACTAGTCCGACGCTCAGATACGGACAAGTCCGCACTCTGAAACCGGACAAGTCCGGTCTCTAACATCTAAATCCCTACATTGCCTTCAATCCTTGGTTCATTCTTATCTAATCCGTGAACTCCCTATAAGGCACGATGTCTTCAGGCTCAGATGACAGCTCTTTCCACATTGATGAAGAAGCTCAACGCGAAAGAGTGAGGAGAGCCAAGGAGATAGTTATGAAGAAAAGACATGATGTCAATGTCCACTCTCCACCCCCCGACAACAATCTGCCTAAGAAGAGGAAGGTTATTGTCAAAAAGGTTCAAATAAAAGCTGCTGCTGAAAGCTCATCAGGGCCAAAAAGGGCTCTCAATAAAGGGAAGGGACTTGCTAGTGGTCCCATTGGGCCCTTGAAGATGAAAAACCCCAGTCACCGCAACAGGCAGCCTTCTAGTGAGGATTTCACTGGAAAAGGGGGTGAGCTAGCTGATAACTTCAGGAAGATTGATGTGTATAATCAACCTAGGCAATGCTCTGACCCAAGATTTTGGAGCAACTTCCATGCCGACTACTACGAGCACGTGTACATGAAGATGAAGAATCCTGTTGTGGAGAGTCAATGGGTGAATGTTGGATACATGCAGTCAAAGAGGTATCCTGCTTTTCGTGAGTTGGTTGAGGCTTTGGAGAGGCATGGTCCGAAGGAACTGCTTTCCTTTGAGAATGACTGAAACAATGAGATCATCACCCAATTTTACTCTACCCTCTACTTTGCTCGTGGTGATGGAGACAGTCGTACTTGGATGACTCATGGTTCCAAGTATAGTGTCACTTATGATTAATTTGCAAGGATTCTTCAACTTGAACACACTCTCGATCATGATCTTGTCATCCACAATCTGAAACCCTTGGATAAGGATGATCTTAAGTTCCTCTATGACACAAGGATGCCCTACGTTCCTCCCAACATCAAATATCTGAAGCCCTTCTTTGTGGTCCTCAACAGAATCTTGAGGAAGACAATAGCCCCGAAAGATGGAGATGCGGGGACTATCCAATGAACCTTGAGGACCCTAATGAAGGTCATTAGTGGAAGGAGACCAATCAATGTTTTTGAGTACATCTACAATGACATTGTGAACATCTCAATCACTCCCAATAGGTCTTGCGGGTATGCCCCGTACATCATGTACATGATTGAGAAAGTGACCGGACTTGAGTTTGTCAAGGATGTTTCTCATACGGGGTTGAAGCCACAAAAGCGCACCGAATACACCCTTCCCTTAGCACCAACTGCTCCTTCCTCCCCCAGAGCTGAGAGGAGGTCTAAACAATCTTAGGATGTGAATGCCACAAGGTCTGCAGCTGCTCCTCTTGGTTCTTCTCCTGTCCATGAACCCGCCGGTGGTGTCCTCAAAATGCTCTCCTCCATCTTTGCCTGCTGCCGCAAGATCGAAGTCAGGCAGTGGAAACATCAACAGTATGTGAATGCCAATATCGAGTCTATCTGTGACAAGCTGGAAATTGAGCCAGTTGGATCACTGCCCGCCTTCGAGGACTCAGAGGAAGATCATGCTCTTGTGAATGACGATGATGGTGAAGATGAAGATCAGACTGAAACTGAAGAAGGGAGCAGCGATGAGTGATTCCCCTCGAGTTTTCCCTTTTTGGTGCCTTGATGCCAAAGGGGGAGAGATTGAGACTAGATTGAGACTCGAACTATCTTTAGTATTAGTTATTAAGCTTTTGTGATCAAGGACATGTACCTATTTTTAAAACTTTGTAATGCAACATTTCTTTTCCTATGTGTGATGCATATTGTTGCTCTAATGCTTACTTCTATGTTCATTATTGTTTATCTTTATTTCATCACACTTTGTTGATCACACACCTGTTAGGCACCCCACCATAAGGTGTGTGCATATGTGAGAAGCTTTTTGTGAATTAATCGTTATTCTCATATGTGCACACCTTATCAAAATTAAAATTTTATTCTCAATTGTGATATCTCAAATGGTTGTCATCAATCACCAAAAAGGGGGAGATTGTAAGTGCATCTAGGATATCCCTTGTGGGTTTTGGATAATTGATGATGAACATATGAGATCCTAATGAAACTATTGAGAAGATTGCAGGACAAACAAAGTGAAATAGCTCGGTGCACACAAAAAGGTGAAAAATGGAGTGGTGTCCAAAGAGGAATACTTTGATGAAACATGGAAGAACAAATTAGATTTTAAATGTATAGGGATTGTATGAAAGACACACTTCAAGAGCTCACGACCTTGCGCAGGGGTAAGGGTTTTAAAATTAACCTATCATCTCACAGTGCACTGGACTAGTCCTTTTTCCAATCGGACTAGTCCGCCAGACTTTCTGGAGTCTGTTTTCACATAGGGCCGGACTAGTCCGTTTTCCAACCGGACTAGTCCGCCAGACTTTCTGGAGTCTGCTTTCACATAGGGCCAAACTAGTCTGTTTTCCAACCGGACTAGTCCGCCAGAATTTCTGGAGTCCATCTTCACATAGGGCCGGACAAGTCCATTTTACAACCGGACTAGTCCGCCAAACTTTCTGGACATCGAGTTGCACTGTGACCGGACAAGTCCGGACTTGCACCGGACTAGTCCGATATTAGGGTTTTACAACGGTAACTTTTTGGAAACCCTATAAAAATGGGATCCACGGCTTTCCAATGAAAAAAACACGTCGAATACTGCTGAAAATACAAACCCTAGTGCCGCCACCTTGTCCCAAGAGCCCAAAACACATCTCCCCACACATCTAAGATGCAAAAAGAGTAAAATCAATTGAACACTTGGATTCGGGATTGGGAGATCGTCGTTCCTTTGTTGCGAGCTCTTGGGGTTTGATATTTCTATACTCATACTCTGCATTGTAATACTTTCAAGTGTATTTGATCGCTTCTTTCATTGTAATTCTCGTGGGAGCCCTCAACGTGTGAGGTTGCCACACAAACTCGGTGATTACCCATGCTAGTGGAATCAAGTCGGCCTGTGTGGTGACTTGAAGAGGAAAAGGATTGGAGACCCGGCTCTGTGTGAGCTTCCTCAACGAGGATGTAGATCTCGTGGTGAGATCGAACCTCGGTAAAAAATCATGTCTCTTGTGCCTTACTTCTTTTACATTTTGTTACGTAGGTCACTTGATTACTAAACATCAATTTAAGTTGCTTATAAGTTTCCACGTGCATTCATACAATAATCGTAAACCAAAGTATTTGTTGTTCTCATTTCCGCTGCTAAAAGAATCTAGTTTCCGAAACAACACTTAATCAATTCACATTTTCCCACACAACCAGACTAGTCCGGTCAAACAAGTTTTTGACGACTCTATTAAGTGTGCAGGAAATTTTAAAGGCCTATTCATCCCCCCCCTCTAGGCCACATTCAATGACACGTAAGCGAACGACGATGTTGAGGATGTCAATCACCCGTGATTGCGTGGACAGTGGATTCAGATGTGGAATTATCATTTAAGACTAATTGTCCTTCTTCTCTTTCTCTCGTTCTTTCCTCTCTCGTAAATGACTTAAAAGTGAAAATGAGTAACATAACCTATAGCAATGTGTCACCCATTTGGGATAGGCACGTCTCACGTGCTATTGGCATGTGAGACGTGAAGGTTCAAAATTGTCCCTTTTTGGACAGCATGAGAGTGGCTGAGGGGGTGTGACTTGTGACGAGACGTGGGTCTGGATCTGGATGAAATTTTGACGGCATAACCCTGTTGTTCTCTGCTGCACCATTTTCGGGCGTGCAATGGTGAACAGTAGGTTATGCTGCTGAAATTTCGTCCAGATCCGGACCGCGCATCTCATCATGAGCACGCTCCGCTCGGTCACTCTTGGGGTGGGTTTAGGACGTATCTTCCTAGTTGTAGGGGTGTGACATGAAATAACAATGAAACTAATAATGATTTGTCGTGTTTGAAGGTATACCCTAAAACATAGCTGAAGACCGCACTTGGATGTAAACTGGATGGAAAAAGAATGGGAGGCACTGAGAGGAGTGGTTCACCAAGATGAATGCTTTCATAGAACGAGCTTTCTTGTTGTCAAACAACAACAAGGTGCAATGCCCATGTATCAAATGTCAGAATGCGAAGTGTTTCGACAAAGTGATGTTGACGTATCACTTGTATGGAAACGGATTCATGCAACGTTAGGAGTTGTGGACATTTCACGGTGAGACACCTTCTGAAGTCATAGAAGATCAAGATGAGGATGACAACCTTGGGATCAATAGGATGTATGAGATGCTTGAAGGCATAAATCCTGAATTAATGGACGATCCTCCTAGAACGTAGGTTAAAGAGTTCTTCAAGCTTGTCGAAGCTTCTGAACAGCCGTTGCATGAACACACCATAGTGACAATCCTCAGTTTCATGACTAGATTCGTGGCAATTAAGACTAAGTATTCCTTCTCCAATATCTGCTAAAATGATCTCGTCATTGATTAGTGATGTCCTTCCACAGCCTCATAAAGTGCTTAAAGATATGTATCATTCTAAGAAATTAATTTCTGGGCTTCATATGGACTATGAGAAGATTGATATGTGCCCAGACAACTGCATGATTTTCTGGAAAGAGCATGCCAACGAGAACAAGTGTTTAAAATGTGATAAAGCGAGATTTGTTGAAGTTCTTAATGATGTCAGTACAAAAGTAATGACTGAAGTCACATAGAAGCAGATTCGCTACTTGCCTATCACACCTAGGTTGAAGCGCTTGTTTCACTAAAAAAAAGCCAGACACATGAGGTGGCACAAAGAATATCGATGTGAGATTGATGGAATGACGGTGCACTAGTTCGATGGTGAGGCATGGAAAGCGCTTGACCGCTTCGATCAAGATTTTGCCAATGACGCGAGAAATATTCACATCGGGTTGGCGATAGATGGCTTATCACCGTTCAGTACAAACACAACACCATACTCTTGTTGGCCCGTGTTCGCAATTCTGTACAACTTACCACCATCTCTCATGTTCCTTTGCCTTACTGTACCTAGACAGAATCATCCTGGTTCACGACTTAACGTGATGTTCAAGGCGTTGATTGAAGAGTTGAAAATGTTATGGACAGAAATCAAAGCGTACGACTATTAAAAAAAATAAATTCAACCTTCAAGCTGCATACTTGTGGTCTGTCCATGATTTTCTAGCTTACAACATGGTTTCTGGCTGGAGCACTCATAGTCATTTGACATGTCCGATATGTCCTTCGAACAAAGAATGTTTTCATTTAAATCATGGTGGCAAGATTTGCTACTTCAATTGCCACAGACGTTGGTTACCGCCCAATCACGTATTTAGGCAACAAATATATGCCTTGAGGAAGGACGTTGTTGTCAAAAAAGGACCACCGCAACGTCTCAATGGGTCGAAGATTGCTGAACAGTTGAACACCTTAGTGCCAAATGAAGGTTGTCCTGGATATTTTGTTGGTTACGGAGAGGACCACAATTGCACTCATATATGTGCACTATGGGAGCTACCGTATGTGAAGTCCTTAATCCTAATGCATAACATTGATGTTATGCAACAGGAACGCAACATGGGCGAATGCATCATAAGAACATGCTTTGATATGATGGGCAGAACAAAAGACAATATAAAGGCTCGTAAGTATTTGGTAGAGGTTTGTAAATGTCCAACTCTTAAGCTAACCGAAGCTGGTGGCAAACCGCATGCTTCTTTCTGTCTTTGACCAAAAGAAAATAAAGAAGTCTTCGAATTGTTGAAAACGTTGAAATTCCCAGACGGTTATGCTGCTAGCCTGAGACAAGCCGTAAATGTTAAGACTGGAAATCTCAAAGGGTTGAAAAGTCCTGATTATCACATAATCATGGAAAGACTTCTGCTGGTTATGTTTCTGGGCTACATTGACAATGCAGTGTGGAAGGTGTTAGCCGAGGTTAGCTACTTTTATAGACATCTTTGTGCTAAAGAAATCACATCCGAGATGATGGAGAAGTTGGAAAAGGAGATACCAGTGCTTTTATGTAAGATGGAAAAAGTTTTCCCTACAGGGTTCTTCAATCCAATACAACATCTCCTAATCCAAGCTAAAGTGGGTGGCTCTATGCAATATAGGTGGATGTATCACGTTGAAAGAGCACTTAGGTGTCTTAAACCAATGGTTCGCAATCGGGCAAGGGTTGAAGGATGCATCGCTTAAGCATATGCCATTTACGAGATAGGATACTTTTCAAGCGTCTATTTTGCAGAAGAACACAATGTTAATGTTTCTAAGTTGCGGTACAGTATGGATGAGACACCCCCTTGTAGCAGCCTCTCCATTTTAAAACAAGAGGCACCACTGTTGGTAGTGGCACGAGCTACAATGCTGAACCTGATGAAAAGACGGCTGCTTTGATGTACATGTAGGCTAATATAGAGGGGATGAATGAATATTTTTAGTAAGTGTTTGTTCAACATCTATAAGAATTAGCGTGTTGTGCTATACATCTACTCTAATAATTTTGTTTTTCCTTATCTAGTGAGTTCGATCAACAAAATTGGAAATCTAAGCAGCAACCTATTAGTAGAAACATACAATTGGTGCAATATTATGGAGTACATAGAGGGCCTAACTTCCTATCCTGGTGTCACATGTAAAATGTTCATGTCTTGTTTCTCTTAGTAATTACGTGTATAGCATAAAATAGTCTTCTAACTTCATATGTTGAATAGTGTAAAAAACAAGTCAGCGTCCATGAAGAATTACGACAATTGTCCTACAGATCCACTAAAATTGAAAGATATGGTCGATAAGACGTCAATAGTTTCGATTTCATTCAACTGAATTTGAAGATCAACGTCCTTTCAGAGCAACATGTAACACCGGGGTTTTGAATAGGGCAGTTGACGACCAAGGATGTGAAATTAGTTATTATGGGATCATTAAAAATATCTTTGAATTCAGTTTGCGAGGAATACGGTCCTTAGTGTAGTCTTCTTTGACCGCGATTAGTTTGATCCTAACAACGGAACTCAACAAAACCAATTTGGCATGGTAGAAATCAAACACAAGGACCGGGTACGAGGCTGCGACACGTTCGTCCTTGCACACTAAGTCGAGCAAGTGTATTATCTACATTATCCATACGGAAAGCTTAAAGCTTGGTGGGCTGTACACAGGGTGAATCCTCGTGAGTGGTTATATACACCAGATGATGCTGGATACCTTGATGGTGAGGTTGATGTTGTTTACCAAGAACAAGAGTTGCTGGACTCTTTTGTTGTCAAGCCTAATTTATTACTCGATGACTTAGTTGAATATGCATAAGGCATAGAGACTAGTCAGACACGGAAACGAAAACGAAAATGGGCAACTACAATGATAGAAGATCGATGGTCTGGTTTACATAGTAGAGTACATCGTGATGCTGATGGATTTTAAAATTGAGTACAAGTGCTGTTTCTTTCATCTCTTCTTTTCTTTTCTATACTTTCCATTAAATTCATTAGCAAATTTCCCTTTAACCAGGATATTTTCCTGCAGCAACAAACGAGGAGCTGCGGGGGCGCAGAGCTTTTTGCCACCGATTGTCGCGAGAGGAGAGGATGTCTTCCAGGGCTCTATTGGTGAACCATGTACCGGAGTCGTCACGTGGACCTGTATAGCGGTCACGTCAGGTAAAGAACATTTAATTACATAAATGATATAAGTGATTCTTTATTCTATAATATGAATATTTAAAATTGTAAGGACGGCTCTACGTCCGAGGACACTGAGGCTAGGGTGCCTCCATCTTTGGTGCCTTCTTCTTTGGTGCCTTCTGCTTTGGAGCCTCCTTCTTCAGACCCCCCCTTCTTTGGAGCCAGTGCAGTTGGGTGACCCCTCTTCTGGGTCACTTGCCTTGGAGCCGGTTCCACAACAGCGGACTAGGAGGAGCCACTACGTGGCTCCTCCTCCAGTTGCTGCAAACCCAAACGATCGGATCGTTATTCGTCCGATTGGTGATAGGTAAGTAAATCTCTAACAATTCATTTTAGATACTTTTAGACTTATATATATACTAATTGAGAATCATGTATCAGGACTTTTGAGGATGCTTCGTTCATGGGCCAAGGACGCCACACGCTAGTGAATGGTATCCTTGGTCGTCTAGTCCATTTGCACTACCCTGTTGTAGTGAACGGACGCGCTGCCACGTCTTGAGATGACTACTGTATGGCCCAAGACGTTCTTCACGGCAACCACCAGGAGGCTGTTTGGCTAGACTTCATGGTAAGTATGAATAATACTTGTGTAATACAAATCTAATATATGGTACATACATTTACTTGTATATTTCTTTTTTTAGGCACGATATCATTTGGAGAACGAGGCCGAGCAGACGGATCACGCTCGTTTCGTCTTCTATAACTGCGCATTCAAGCTATGAACGCGTACTTCAAGTTGCATCCAAACGAGCGTGAGCCGGGGAAGGAATCGCCCGACACGTACTTGATAGAGGCGCAGTACGCAGAGGTAAAGTTTTTAATTTATTTTGCTTCTTTATCTGAATGTGATCAATATTTTCATTCAATAATAAATTTGTGCAGGTCAGCGTAGAGTGGCTTGACAGCCGTCCGGACACGTACCATGCCCTTTGTGCTCTTTGGGCAAGCGAGGGCTTCCAGGCACTTTCTAAAACCCGTCGAGAGAGTAGAGGGACAAAGGGAAAACATCGCTTGGGTGGGGACGGCTACATACGCCTTGCTAAACAGATGGTAAGTGCTACTCACATTCTATTAAGTAATTTGATAATCTTCATTGTGCTAACATGTATTGATAGGAGCATGAGAGCGGTCAACCACCTGCACCTATCGAGGTGTGGAAGAGGGGTCACTTGGGAAGTGACCCGTCACATCCTAACAAGCTATCTTCTCAGACGGCGACACAAACTTTGGTGAGTTATTTTTTCGACTTAATTGAATTCTATTTAATATTTCTAAAGACGTTATTTTTTTGTATATTTAGGCAAAGTATTGTGAGGAGGCGCAGAGGATTCAAGGTGGAGAGTTTGATTGGCAGAGCGCGCCAATCTTCCCCGAAGCCGCATATGTAAGCGATGGTGGGAAACCTCTTGGACGGTGAGCTTTGTTATTTTTAATTTCCTGTTACCAACTTCAAGATACAAAAATTTAATAATCTTACTTTGTTGTGCAGGTTAGCCATCTTCGATGGAGTGGTCGACTCGAGGTAGGCGCGGGCTTCCTCGAGGGCCTCTTCATCGCATCAGGGTGGGTCCAACAGCAGTCGTGCGAGCCTGGAGCTCCAGAGTCTTCGAGAGGAGCTCCAGAGGACTCAAGAAGCATTCAGGGTTGCGGACGAGGCACGGGCAGCGGAGATCAGGGCTAGGGATGAGGCGCAGAGGGCTAGAGACGAGTATGAACACTCGTTCATGCTACAGATGCAAGCTGCCGGGCAGGTACATTCTAGATGTTGTACTTCACATTTTTAATATATAAATGACATGTATACTGATTTTCTTTGTGTTTGCAGGCTATGTTTCCAAGACAACTGCCTGTCTTTCCGCAATGGGCGCCGCCAGCGATACCGCTGCCGCTGGTGCCGACGACAGAACCCCATGTGCAAAATTATTCAAAATAGCTTAAACTAGTTTAACTTGTTCAAATTTAGTAAAATATGCATCTTTTTACTTGTAACATGTCTAACCACACTTGCACATCACAGGGATCAGGAACAGAGGGTCAAACTCCATTGCCTCATATTCTGGCACTTGGACGACTGTTGGAGGAGGACTTTCCGAACTCCAGTGGCAGCGGAAGGGGTAGCGGCTGATAGTCATGTCAGCTCCTCGCTTGATATTTCGGTTACATTATTTGACCTGCAAAACATGGATTTAATTCACTGTCAAAAATTAAATGCAATTTAGTACACAATGGGTAAAGTACGCTTCAATAAGCTCTTGAGAGTAAACAAATTACTAACTCCAATGTAAACTGAAATGCAAATGTCGGTTGATGTATAACACAACTTTTAGCTCTAGACTTCAAAAGCAGCTCGATTCAATGATTTTAAGCAGCAACAACACAACTCAACACATGTAAGTCCAAAATGATCCTCTGTGAGCTCATAAATGTGAGGGTCGACAATCATAGGCAATTATATGAATGATGAAACACTACTGCCATAGAGAATCAAGGTATTTGACAAGAAAGCTTTGCCATCATCATAGTTTTAGGCTTAAAAGCCCTGGATGTAGTTTTTGGGTAAGAGAGCGACATCGCGAAGTATCACTATCTCACAAATATGTTTAAGAGTGAACTAAAAGCTTGAAACTCTTCATGTTTTGCAATCAACCTTAAGAAATTTCATTTTCCTGCTTTTGACACTCTTCATGTTTTGCAGGTCTTCATATTGGCTATTGGGCAATCGTGGTTTATTTTGCTTCTATCTTTGTGGTTTTGGCTTCACGAACTCGCAATGTGTAGTGGCATGTGTATAGTGTTTGAAACTTATTGTGATATATATGCTTGTGACGTATAAACTATATGCCTATGTCATCTGGCCATCGAGCTAGAGCTGGCCTCAAAGCCAGGGCAGCATTTTCTGTTTTTTTTTAAATGCATTCCTTATCAACCACGGTTTTTGGGCGTCCATCGTCGATACTGACAAGTTATCATCGATGGTTCCTGAAACTCCATTGACGATAAGGTCTATCGAAGACAACTTTCGTCCGACCATCGTCGATACTAGCAAGTTATCATCGACGGTCTGCGAAATACCGTCGACGATAACGTCCAGTATCGATGACGGTTGCCATTATACCGTTGTCTATAAGTATATTATAGATGAAAGTCCAGTCCGCTTTATAAAGTGTATTATAGATGGAAGCCCTAATTTCAATTATTCAAAGTCCAGTTAGGACAAAAAAATTTTGAATGATAAAAAGCAATAAAAAACTGAGCAAAACAAATAAATTCAAACTCCAAATGAGGGAATTCAAAAAAATAAACTTAGCTACTGTTAAAATGAAGTTAACTTGAAGATTTGAGTTGACCATTGGATTCCAAATATTTCAAATAGCCTCCCTGCCAACTTTCAAAATTTTTGAAGCAAGTTCGCTATTTAATTCAGTAGCTACATTGAATTCATATCAAATTCAAGTTTGAATTCAATTGAAACTTGGTCAAATCAACAATTTGATTTCAGAATCAAAGTCTCCCCATTCAATTTGGACTCCCCACAAATATATAGCAAATTTTGGACTGATTTAGGTGGTAGAATTTAATGTCCAGTGAAGGTGTGGATAAGCAGCAAGTGGGACCCACCTGTCAATGTAAGAGTCTCTGTTCTTTTCATCCCAGGGTGACGCCTCAAGGCATACAAATGCCACAGAGCTGCGTGCTTGCTTGAGGTCGCCTCCAGCTGCATAAAGAACTCCCAAGACTCCTCTTATCCCCCTCCAAATCCCTGAGTCGACCACTCTTTCTCTGTTGAAGTTCCAGCGCCATTTTTGCTCCTCTCCCGACTTCTTCTTTGTCCAGCCGAATTCGAGCAAAGGTACTCAGTGTTGATCACTTTTCTTTGCCTCTCCTCACTCCCCAACATCTTGCGCAGCCTTATGATCAGTTTCTTGCGCAGCTAGGCCACCCCCGAAGCTGTTAAACTCGATACCGTGGCCGCCGGAAAATTTCCCCTGTTGGCCGCCTCTCTGATCACCGTCGACCCGGCGATACAAGCTTCTTCTCACCTCGGTCCTTGAAGGAAAAAGGTGCGCAAATATCTGTACAACGTGCTCGTAAGATTTCAGCCCATGCCATGGACCATAGCCCCCACATTTCCTTTTCTTCCGACGAGCTTCGGTTATGAGCAGAGCTAGGTTGCGCGCGAAATTCCTTTTCTAAGTTTGATTATTCCTTGTGCATGTGAGATTTGTTGTTCTACACGACCAGATGCTTCATCTCGAAGAAAAACCAAAGCAAATTATCGACTAGACCCAGAGAAAACTGAGTTTTCCCCAACCGCCGTAATTCTCACTGTCGGTCTACCGCCGACTCTCCATTCTGGCGAGTTCGAACCATTTTGGCAGGTTCTCCAGCGTTCCTTATGTTCTCAGGAGCATTTTGGTGGTTTTCCCGTGCAAAATAGAGTACTGTAGGGCCCAGCCGACATGGCCAAAACCCTAGCTCCGCCCGCCGCCGTCGCATGATAATCTCCGGCCGCCAATCGCTGTCGGGTGCCTCACCATCGACTTCCCCATCAATTTTTAGGTGGGGGCGGCGAGTCCGGGAGGCCGGCTTGCCCCAGGTCGGGCTGCAGCGAGGCGCCGGCGAGAGGCCGCCGTCGGGCGCCGCCAGAGCGCCGCCAGGCGTGAGGTTGACGAAGGCCCGTGGGGCCAGGCCGTTAGCCTAGTGCGCGCGCACCCCGGATCTGCTGCGGCTATGCGATCGCATGTGGCTACATCCTTTAACGCTTTTGCCCCGTGTGGCTTGATTCCTATTGTACGATTTTAAACCCGTGGGCCCCCTTGAATATTGAAACTTTCCCATTTAAATTTAATTCCAGATTTTGCTCCAAATTTGAAAATCCATATCTCCTAGAATACTTGTCCAAAAAATCCCGAATAAATTTTGTTAGAACCAGGATGATCTGTATTTCAAGTGGTGCACTTTAATCTGTATGAAAGATGATAAATTATCTTCAATAATTCCATGAAGCAAAGTGCCTTTGGAATTAATTACGGGTGCTCTATTAATTCCAAAATTCTCAAACTTGTCCACATCATTTAAAATAATTCCCTTGAGTTCCAGTAAAACTTTCAGGTCAATTTGAGTTCATTTGGATAGCCAAATAGTGTTTCCAATCTCTATGTTCCTAAAAATTCCAAAATATCTAGAAACATTTTAGCAAATTGTCGAAACTTCTAAATTCAATATCTCACAGTATAATTGTTAGAAAATTGTGAAACCAATTTTGTTGAGTCACTCTTGAACTTCTCTAAACACAAAACCAACTTTTGTCCATGTTAAAATCCCATATTGCCCATGAAAATTATGGGAAGGGTTTATATACATTGAATTTTATACAACAGAGACTTCCAAGAACTTAGCCCAATTTCGGCCAGAACCTCACCCGTAGTACCTAGTGTCCAGTGTAAAATTTCCAAAACCAGTGGCATTTATTTAGTATACTTAATTGTATTTCCTTTCAGCTATGTAATAATACCCATATTGATTCACTTCCATTATTCCTTGCATATCGAATAGCTGTCGAGCTCGAGGAGACCAAGGAGCCATTCGAAGTAATCAACATGGAGACTAACTTTATTCCTGTCTTGCAGCCCGGCAAGCCCCGCTTTGCTTTTAAGAGCGTTTTAAACTTTAATTTTTATCACACTATATGGGTTAGCATGTATGTGCATTAAGTCTAAGTTTTCTTGGATTTTTCCAGATGCATGACCAGAGAACCCCATGAGAGAAGGGTAGTTGGTTAAGTCCTCTATGTGTCCATGCTATGCTTAATGTTATGGTTGCTTCGGTAGAAGTTGAGTAGTTGGAATCTACTCACAAGTTCAGGATTTAGGTTCACACGGGATTGGGCGAGTGAGAGATTCACCATTTGGTTAAATATGATACCGGGCATGGAGTAGGAGAAGCAGGACATAGGGGCCTGTGAGCTATAGCTGTGCCCGTGTTGGTCAAGGACCGATCCATGTGCAGCCCTGTTCAGCAAGTTTGAATGTACCGAAGGCATACTGGATATATGGGACCCAGTAAACCGATGTAACTTGTCCACCTTAGCATCGAGGTATTTGTGTCGTGTTATTCGGGTATCCCTGCAGGTGTATATCGATTCGAGTCACCGTCCCTCGCGGTTATTGAGTACCGCTTGTTCACTGAGTCGTGACGTAGTTAATTATTTGGAGCTGAATATATTTGAATCATGCTTTATGGAATAATTATGTATTGATACTTGTATGTTTAGAACAGGTTGCTCACTAAATTTCAGATTCATGAATCCTTAATTTACTGCTAAAAGCTGAAAGTAAGGACAAACATTTAGGCGAGTCGTTTATTGCAAACTGCTGTCCTATATTACGTATATCCTGCATATAGAGTTCCATGCTTAGTGGAGACGGTTAAGTCTTGATGAGCCTTCGTGCTCCCGGTTGCTATTTTAAGTTTTTGTTGCAGATAACGTATATGATGAAGGGTTCACCGGTGAGGCATTGCCCCCATTGGAGTACACAGCCAAGTGGGAACCCTGCACGCCGCCGTGATGTGTTCTGTGTGCTGCTAGTGTGATTCAGTTCTAGGGCTGAACGGAATGACTTTTGCATATATTAGGCTTGAGTGTCGAGAGCTATGAACTTATCTTCTGATGTAGTGTATTTAAATGTATATTATTTGTAAAATACAAAGCTTGTATAATACTATGTTGTTTTATGTAATATGATGTACCTTTTTCTGTGTGTTGTTGGGTGTCGCATCGCACAGCACCACCCAATTAAGATTCCTGGAATGTCGGGACTCCGATCCCCACAGCCTGGTATCAGAGCTGCATTGGGAATACCACACTTTAAAAGGATCGTATTACGAGAAAAATTTAGGTGTACGGTCAGGAATCAATAGTAGCCCATATAAGGACTATTATTAGCGTAGTTACTTAAGGTGGCAAAGCTAACATATGTGTTATTATATTCTACAACGACGGTGTGACGTCAGGTAAGAGGTAAGGTACGCCACCGCAAGTGGATCAATTGCGGTATGCTCACCATGTGAGAGGTAGCATGTCATTGTTTCCGTTGCTTAGCACAGAAAGTCAATATGAGTCTCTGGAACTCTCCATGTTTCTGAGAACATATGACACGCAGTACCCGAGCGTGCTTCAAAATTAGTGGGAGCCCCCATCCGGTGGGACATAACCTGATGCGCCTCCTACTGGTGCAACATTATGCAAAGACGTGGGACCCCGTCGGGTGGTACAAAACCCGGTCATGTACCTCGAGACGTGGCTTAGCTCAGGGCGGCCCGTATGGAATTATACGGGACAAATGTTTTTACTTTCATATATACTATTATGACTGCCTGAAATGATCGCCCGTGCGGCCTGTGCCGTACGGCACCATAATGAGTGTTTTGTGAATTTTGTGTCTTATGCAGCACTGACTGTGTCATCGTGTTGCGCTTAGAAGTCATTTGTGAGTGAACATCATTAAGGCCACCGTTGAGACGTATACCGGAATACCGGCTTAAGTTTTCACTTTTGTGAGGCACGTAGTACCGACATGTATCCTATTGATGCATTAACCACCTTGCTGTAAACTGGAACTGAGAAGATGTAAAAAAACTTGTATTAGCTATGGAGCTCTGATTTTCAACTAAGTTTTCAAGATTGGAGTAGGTTTTGAACTCACCAATTCAAAAACAGAGTGTTCTGTTTTCTGACAGGAAAATACCTGAATTTGAGAAACCATATATCCCAGTAGAAAACTCCAATGAAGGTTTATCTTAAATGTATGGAAAGTTTAGGAAGTCCTTTAAAACTGTTATGTTCAACTCCAGAACTGAATTATTTTCTATCCTGTTCAAAATATCAAAGTTCCAAAATCTGCCGAATTGGACAGAAACTGGAACCCTCTCTGGACTCCTTACTGTTCTGACCATATTCTTCCTTTCAAAAATTCGAACTGGGTCATGAAAGACAATTTTGGAATCCTTGTAATTTGTATTACAATTTTGTAATCTGTGGATGTTGTAAATTGTGAAGTTTTATATCTGGAAATTGTGGCCCAAAATCAGCATAAACAAAGGAGATGCTGTCAAAATTTCCAGCAAAACTGTCAGGTTTACAATGCCCTTTCTTCTCAACCAGAAATGATCTGGAGAAAAACCAATATTTTGTGGAAATTTCTTGAAGTTTTATTCAACGTTGTAGTTCACCTCAGGATCTGATTCTGCCATTTACTGGGTTAAATTTGTGTTTGAGTACAAGCTGGTCAGGTTTCAACACAAACTTCATCGGTTTGGCATAATTTGGTCTTGTTATGAATCTGGTCCTCGATTTCACTTCGAGAAGTGTCATAAAGGACCAGTTTTCGATAATCAACCATTTACTAGCGGAATTGAGGGTTTGACCCACTCAAACCACTTTTCTTTTTATGACCATGTTTGTGTCATATTGACTATAAGAAAGTGTATTCACACGACAACGCGCATAATGTCCCGTCATGACCAACAATAGTCGAAATGAACTTCGATCCATGGAGTTCATTGTTTTGGAACTCGCTATTGTAACATTGGTCCAGGGATGATGTATTTTGTATAAAGTCTATACTTTATCAATATATGTTACCGTTATGCAAGTTTGGTTATTAATACGCACACTATTGTTTTTACCCTTGTGTGATCTTTCAATATCACATCTCATGTTGGATTCATGGTTGTAACTGCAGAATAGTGTGCACCCGTAACACGCTCAAGATCAGTGGTGCGAGCCAGGGAGGTGATGACTCCCAGCAGCAGAGAACTCAAGATCAGTGACAACCGACACTGCCACCGCCACCTCCTCCTCCGCTTACATTGGCGGATGTGTTTGCAGCTATGGTGGGTTCGCGCAAGGAGCAGACCGAGCTTCTGTGAACCCTCGTGCAGAATAAGTCCCGTGAGCGGGGCGTCCAGACGGAGGCAATCATCAGCCTCAACACACCGCCTACTCGGATTTTTTGGCAACTCATCCACCGGTCTTCTTGGAGGCCGATGAACCTCTGGAGGTGGACAACTGGCTCCAGACAACTCAAGAAAAGTTTGGGTTGTTCCAATGCAATGAACAGCAGAAGGCACTCTTCGTGGCGCAGCAGCTTCACGGCGCTGCCGGCGCGTGGTGGGCGAATTACGTCGCCTCTCTGCCGGCTGGTCACGCAGTGACATCAACTGAATTCTGGGAGGCGTTCCGCGCCTATCACATACCTCTCGGGATTATGAAGTGAAAGCTTCAAGATTTTTTTGAACTCAAGCAAGGCGGGAGGAGTGCTCACGAGTACTCCAAGGCTTTCAATCACTTGGCGCAATCTGCGCCAGATCAAGTGAACACTGAAGAGAAGAAACGGGACTGCTTCCATCGAGGTTTGAATGAAAAGATGAAGGACAAGCTCCCTTTGTTCAATCGTGGCACGTTCAATGATTTGGTCAACGCGGCGATTATATAAGAAGATGCAACCCGTGAGCTGGTGACTGAGAAGAAGAGGAGTGCTCCGCAGGGCAGCAGTGGTGGAGCTCCACAAAAGTACCGTATGGTGTACCGGTCACTGTCCGGTCAAAGGTGGCAGCCACGGCACGACCGCTAATGTTCCGTGGCCGCCCGTTCAACGCACCAAGCTTCCGACCACCCTTGCCACAGCAGCAACAGAGGATGATACCTCGTGCATCACCACAGCAGCAACATGCACCGGGTTTCCGTCCTCCGGTCTATGGTGGTCCGACACAATACACGTGCTACAACTGTGGACGTGTCGGACATCTCTCCTACTACTGTCCGGACAAGGAAGGCAGCGGACAAGCATCATATCAGGGTGCTAATCAACCCCGTAACCAGCCAAATAAACAAAATCCCAAACCCGGCAATGTCCACCACATCGCCATTGAGGACGTACCGGAAGGCAAACCCGTACTCGTGGGTACGTTCACTCTCATCGATCACCCCATTATCATACTTTTTGATTCTGGAGCCACCCACAATTTCATTATTCGTTCATATGTTTTCAAACACCAACTACAAATATTTCCTACAAAATATCCTTACATGATTTGTTCCCCAGGCGGGAAAATATCAGCTCATAGTATGATTCCTAAAGCACCACTGTGCATGGGTGGAAAAATATATCCAACCACTCTCATTATCTTAGATGGCCAAAAGATCGATGTCATATTAGGTATGTCGTGGTTACATCACCACAGTGCTGTTTTGGACATCGATCCTCGAACCGTTCATTTGGATTCTCCACTACACAGTCCACATACTCTAATTCTTGATCGACCAGTTCAAAAAGTTGCAGCAGCGTACCACTCTGAATCCATTAAGTTGGAAGACATTCCGGTGGTCTGTGAATACCCCGATGTGTTTCCCGATGATCTACCAGGCATGCCGCCCGAATGTGACATCGAGTTCAAGATTGAACTTGCGCCGGGAACCACACCGATCTCTCGAAGACCTTATCGAATGGCGCCAAATGACCTAGCTGAATTAAAGGAACATCTCAAGGACCCGCTGGACAAAGGTTTTATTCGCCCAAGCTCCTCACTTTGGGGCTGCTCCGCGCTGTTCATTAAGAAGAAGGATGAAACGTTGCGGTTTTGTGTGGACTATCATCCGCTAAATCCTGTGACCATCAAGAACAAGTATCCACTACCTGGCATCGACATTTTTTGTGATCAATTAGTGGGTGCTAAGGTATTTTCCAAGATGGATCTTCGGTCCGAATATAATCAAATCAAAATTCGGATGGAAGATATACCAAAGACTGCATTCTCGACGCGATATGGACTATATGAATATCTCGTCATGTCTTTTGGTCTCACCAACGCTCCGGCCCACTTTATGTATCTTATGAACTCAGTGTTCATGCCGGAGTTTGATAAGTTCGACGTGGTCTTCATCGACAACATCTTGGTTTATTCCAAATCGGAGGAAGAACTCGTCGAACACTTGCATATCGTGCTCCAATGATTGCGAGACCATAAGCTCTATGCGAAATTCAGCAAGTGTGAATTTTGGATCAGTCAAGTGCCATTCTTGGGACACATTATTTCAGCTGAGGGCATCGCTTTGGACCCAATTAAAATTGTTCAAGTGCTGAAATGGCAATCTTCAAAGTCTGTACATGAAGACTGAAGCTTCCTGGGTTTAGCCGGATATTATCGGAGGTTCATTCAGAGCTTCTCAAAAATTGCTAAACCTATGACAGAGCTGTTGAAGAAAGGTACCAAATATGTTTGGAGTGAAGCATGTGAGAAGGTGTTTCAAACACTGGTGAAGCATCTCACAACAGCCCCGATTTTAGCTCAACCAGATACGACAAAACCATTCGATGTTTATTATGATGCATCCGACATCGGTCTTGGCTGCGTTCTTATGCAAGAAGGACGTGTGGTCGCTTATGGATCATGGCAGCTCCGCAATCATGAGCAGCACTATCCTACTCATGACATGGAGCTCGCTACCATAGTGCTTGCTCTAAAATTGTGGAGGCATTATTTGCTTGGATATCTGGTTCACCTCTACACCGACCACAAAAGTTTGAAGTATATCTTCACTCAGAAGGAGCTGAACATAAGGCAACGAAGATGGTTAGAATTGATCAAGGATTATGAGATTGAGATTCATTATCATCCCGGCAAAGCTAATGTGGTTGCCGATGTGCTTAGCCGCAAATCTCATGTCAATAACTTGACTATCACACCAATGCAAGAGGACGAACCGATTCTTTACTTGGTTCCATATGGATCTTTATACAATCTTGCTCTCATTCCCACAATTCGAGATGAGATTATTAAAGCTCAAAAGAAGGATAAGGGAATGTCTCACATACTCAAGAGAATGGACAGCGGTGAGATGAAGTGTTTTCGAAGAGATGACCATGGTGCTCAAGAATCGGATTGTATTGCCCCGTGACATGGAACTTCGAAAGAAAACTTTGGATGAGGCTCACTTGTCCAAATATTCTATTCATCCAGGCAGCAATAAAATGTATCAGGACTTGAAGACTAAGTTTTGGTGGACATGGATGAAGCATGAGATTGCTAAATAAGTATCCGAGTGTGATACGTGTCGGCGAGTGAAGGCTGGCCATATGAAGAAAGCAGGACAGCTGCAACCACTGAATATTCTGGCACAGAAATGGGAGGATGTGAGTATGGGTTTCATCGTCGGATTGCCACTCACATTCTGGAAGCATGATTCAATTTGGGTGATAGTTGATCGACTAACCAAGTCAGCACACTTCATTCCGGTAAATGTTGGATTCAATGCCAAAAAATATGCGGAGTTGTACATATCAAGAATCGTGTGCCTACACGGCATTCGTTGCACAATTATTTCAGATCGAGGCGCGCTGTTTGTTGCTCGTTTCTGGGAGCATCTGCATGCCTCGTTGGGTACTAGACTGATTAGATGCTCTACCTATCACCCGCAGACCGATGGACAAACTGAGCGGGTAAATCAAGTACTTGAGGACATGTTGCGAGCGTGTGCCATCCACCATGGTAAAAATTGGGATGGTCATTTACCGTTGGCGGAATTCTCATACAACAATGGTTATCAAGCGAGTCTCGAGATGGCACCATATGAAGCTCTCTACGAACAGAAATGACGCACACCTCTGAATTGGTGCGAGTCCGGCGAAAGAGTGACATTCGGGATTGATCTAGTCAACGAAGCTGAAGAACAAGTTCGAATCATTCAAGCGAACTTGAGAGCGGCTCAATCATGACAGAAGAACTATGAAGACAAGCGGCATCACCCACTGCAGTTCAATGTCGGGGATCACGTATTCCTACGCGTGTCTCCGGTGAAAGGAATTCACTGGCTCTGAATAAAAGGAAAGCTAGCTCCCCGGTTTATTGGTTCGTTTGCTATTATGGGGAAGTGCGGACCTGTGGCTTATAGATTGGAATTGCCGGCATCTCTCGATGGTATCCCCAACATTTTCCAAATATCTCAGCTCCGCAAATGGCTCAAATTCCCAGCTGCAGTCCACACAGATTAAATCGGCGAGTTGCATCTGGATCTCACATACTTTGAACATCCAATTTAGATTCTCGACGAGAAGACCCGAACAACGCCAAACCGCATGCTGTGGTTTTATAAAGTGTAATGGAGCAACCATACTACCGAAAAAGTGACATGGGAATCTGAAGAATATCTCCGCTCCAACTATCCGGATTTCTTATCGTCTCATATCCTGTAATTTCTCTCCTACTTTCGTCTCTTCATTGTAATCTCGGGACGAGATTCTTTTTAGGGGGAGGAATATAAAAGACCTAATTTCAATAATTAAATGTTCAGTTAGGACAAAAAAATTTTGAATGATAAAAACAATAAAAAGGAAATGAGCAAAACAAATAAATTCAAACTCCAAATGAGGGAATTCAAAATAATAAACTTAGCTACTGTTCAAATGAAGTTAACTTGAAGATTTGAGTTGACCATTGGATTCCAAATATTTCAAATAGCCTCCCTGTCATCTTTCAAATTTTTTGAAGCAAGTTTGCTATTTAATTCAATAGCTACATTGAATTCACATCAAATTCAAATTCAAGTTTGAATTCAATTGAAACTTGGACAAATCAACAATTTGATTTCAGAATAAAAGTCTCCCCATTCTATCAGGACTCCCCGCAATTATCTAGCAAATTTTGGACTGATTTAGGTGGTAGGATTTAATGTCCAGTGAAGGTGTGGATAAGCAGCAAGTGGGACCCACCTGTCAATGTAAGAGTCTCTGTTCTTTTCATCCCAGGGTGACACCTCAAGGCATGCAAATGCCACAGAGCTGCCTGCTTGCTTGAGGTCCCTCCAGCTGCATAAAGCACTCCCAAGGCTCCTCCTCATCCCCCTCCTAATCCCTGAGTCGACCACTCTTTCTCTGTTGAAGTTCCAGCGCCATTTCTGCTCCTCTCCCGACTTCTTCTCTGTCCAGCCGAATTGGAGCGAAGGTACTCAGTGTTGATCACTTTTCTTTGCCTCTCCTCACCCCCAACATCTTGTGATGCCTTATGATCAGTTTCTTGCACAGCTAGGCCACCCCCGAAGCTGTTAAACTCGAAACCGTGGCCGCCGGAAAATTTCCCCTGTTGACTGCCTCTCTGATCACCTCGACCGGGCGATACAAGCTTCTTCTCACCCCGGTCCTTGAAGGAAAAAGGTGCATAAATGTATGTAGAACGTGCTCGTAAAATTTCAGCCCATGCCATGGAACATAGCCCCTGTATTTCCTTTTCTTCCGACGAGCTTCGGTTATGAGCAGAGCTATGTTGCATGCCAAATTCCTTTTCTATGTTTGATTATTCCTTGTGCACGTGAGCTTTGTTGTTCTACACGACCAGACGCTTCATCTCGAAGAAAAACCAAAGCAAATCATCAATTATACCCAGATAAAACTGAGTTTTCCCCAACCACCGTAATTCTCACCGTCGGTCTACCGCCAACTCTCCATTCCGGCTAGTTTGAACCATTTTGGCAGCCTCTCCCACGTTCCCTATGTTCTCAGGAGCATTTTGGTGGTCTTCCCATGCAAAATAGAGCACCGTAGGGCCCGGCCGACATGGCTGAAACCCTAGCTCCGCCCACCGCCGTCGCACCGCCATCAATCTCCGGCCGCCAATCGTCGTCGGGTTCCTCACCATCGACTTCCCCATCAATTTTTAGGTGCGGGCGGCGTGTCCGGGAGGCCAGCTTGCCCCAGGTCGGGCTGCGGCGAGGCGCTGGCGAGTGGCCGCCGCCAGGTGCGAGGTTGACGAAGGACCGTGGGGCCCGGCTGTTAGCCTAATGCGCGCGCCCCGGATCTGCTGTGGCTAAGTCCGTTAACTCTATGGCCCCGTGTGGCTTGATTCCTATTGGACGATTTTAAACCCGTGGGCCCCCTTGATTATTCAAACTTTCCCATTAAATTTTAATTCCATATTTTGCTCCAACTTTGAAAATCCATATCTCCTAGAATACTCGTCCAAAAATTCCCAAATAAATTTTTTAGAACCAGGATGATATGTAATTTCAAGTGGCACACTTGAATCATTATGAAGGTCCAAAAATTATCTTCAATAATTCCATGAAGCAAAGTGCCTTTGGAATTAATTACTGGTGCTCTATTCATTAAAAAATTCTCAAATTTGTCCACATTGTTTCAAATAATTCCCTTGAATTTCAGTAAAAATGTCAGGTCCATTTGAGTTCATTTAAATAGCCAAATGGTGTTTCCAACTCTATGTACCTAAAATTCCAAAATGTCCAGAAACATTTCAGCAAATTGTCCAAACTTCTAGATTCAATATCTCACAGTAGAATGGTTAGAAACTTGTGAAACTAATTTTTCTGTGTCACTCCTGACCTCCTATAAACAGAATACAAACTTTTGGCCATTTTAAAATCCCATATTGCCCATGAAAATTCCGGGAAGGGTTTATATACATTGAATTTTATACAACAGACACTTCCATAAACTTAGCCCAATTTTGGCCAGCGCATCAGCCATAGTACCTAGTGTCCACTGTATGATTTCTAGAACCAGTGGCCTTTATCTATTATACTTAACTGTATATGTGTTAGCATGTATGTGCATTTAGTCTAAGTTTTCTTAGAGTTTTCAACAAGCATGACCAGAGAACCCATGAGAGAAGGGTAGTTGGTTAAGTCCTCGATGTGTCCATGCTATGCTTAATATTATAGTTGCTTCGGTAGAAGTTGAGTAGTTGGAATCTACTCACGAGTTCAGGATTTGGGTTCACATGGGATTGGTCGAGTGACAGATTCACCTTTTGGTTAAATATGAGACCGGGCATGGAGTAGGAGCAGCAGGACATAGGGGACTGTGAGCTATAGCAGTGCCTGTGTCGGTCAAGGACCGATCTGTGTGCGGGCCTGTTGAGCAAGTTTGATTGTACGGAAGGCATAATGGATATATGGGACCCAGTAAACTGATGTAACTTGTCCACCTTAGCGTTGAGGCATACCCCACGGCCTTATAGATGTGGGTTGAGAGCGGGAAGTTGTAAACCTGCCAGCGGGTACATCGTACTCCGTGTGGGGGCCTCCTGCTCGTAGCAGTGGGATCGGTTCAATGTGTAGGTAGCGGGTGAAAGGTTGCCGCATACAACATCAGTGGAGTGTGCCTTCGCAGCTCCGAGTGTGGGTGTATGTGTCGTGCTATTCGGGTATCCCTGCAGGTGTATATCGAGTCGAGTCGCTGTCCCTCGTGGTTATTGAGTACCGCTTGTTCACTGAGTCGTGACATAGTTAATTATTTGGAGCTGAATATATTTGAGTCATGCTTTATTGAATAATTATGTATTGATACTTGTATGTTTGGAACAGGTTGATCACTAAATTTCAGATTCATGAAGCCTTAAGTTACTGCCAAAAGCTGAAAGTAAGGAAAACATTTAGGCGAGTTGTTTATTGCAAACTGCTGTCCTATATTACGTATATCCTGCATATAGAGTTCCATACTTAGTGGAGACGGTTAATACTTGCTGAGCCTTCGTACTCACGGTTGCTATTTTTAGTTTTTGCTGCAGATGATGACGTATATGATGAAGGGTTGACCGGTGAGGCATTGCCCCCGTCGGGGTACACGGCCAAGTGGGAACTCTGCACGCCGCCGTGATGTGTTCTGTGTGCTGCTAGTGTGATTCCGTTCTAGGGCTGAACGGAATGACTTTTGCATAGCATAGGTTTGAGTGTCGAGAGCCATGAACTTTTCTTCCGCTGTAGTGTATTTAAATGTATATTATTTGTAAAATATAAAGCTTGTATAATACTATGTTTTTTTATGTAATATGATGTACCTTTTTCTGTGTGCTGTTGGGTGTCGCATCGCACGGCACCACCCAATTGTGATTCCCGGAATGTAGGGACTCCGGTCCCCACAGCCTGGTATCAGAGCCGCATTGGAGATAGCACACTTAAAGAGGATTGTATTACGAGAAAAATTTAGGTGTATGGTGAGGAATCAGTAGTATCCCACATAAGGACTACTATTAGCATAGTTACTTAAGGTGGCAAAGCTAACATATGTGTTAATATGTTCTGCAATGACTCTCCAACATCAGGTAAGAGGTAAGGTATGCCACCGCAAGAAGATCAATTGCGATAAGCTCATATACTCTGGCAAGGCCTGCTTGTAATATGTTCGCTCACCTTTTGAGCTAACAAAGATCACAAAAGACTCCCTATGTATGTAGGGACTTTTTTGCGCGAACCAGGATAAATCTCTTGTTTTTTGCAGCTAGCCATACAAAGACGAACATGACTCAATACAAATTTACTAGTTGGTTTCCAAACTGAGAGTTGGCGCGCTAGGTAGGGGAATGCTATTTCGTGTTCTCAAGTAGGGAGTCTACGCCGACGGCTTTGGGTTCTCTGCCAAGAATATTAGGGGAATCGAGGTCGATTCCATCATTGCTGCAAAGCAGTCTTTCCATTTCGGAAGCCTAGATTTCATCGTCGACAATGTCAGCATCCTTTGAAGAGTCTGCGATGCCCACACCAACAATGCACTGACAGCGACTCTCACAAATCCCAGAGGAAATCTATAGCGGCGACTTCGACCCTAACAACACCATCGAGGTAAGTAACTCCCCTTCCCATGATTATTATGCAAGGGGCGACGGTGGTGATGTTCGGGACGCGGTTGTCACTGACGTATTATTGCGGCCAACCCTCGGAGACGAGCCGGTGACCATCGCCGGACCGCCAAACTAATCGAAGCGCAGCGCACCACCCTCAACGGCAAATGAGAGCGCTTGGACGTGGCTAGGGCCTCCTTCTGAACAAGGCTAGAGCAAGCCTCCGAGCGTAGGTGCCACACACCTTTGAGCCATTCAAGCCACCCCCCTCGCCGAGGACGACGCTCCACCATGTTTTGAACAACCAAGCCAGAATGTGGCGGCTGTCGCAATGTTATTTTACTATGTTCCTAAACCTGTCGAGCCTGGATCCAAATTTTCCTATTGGAATCTTTGCTTCCTCCTAGATGTGGCCACCGTCCTGCACATGAAGAGCTCACTGGCCTGACAGCTCGAAGCGTTAGCCCATGATAGAAGTAACGAGCACCAGGAATGCAGCAACGGACCAAGGAGACCACACACCCCAAGATGGACGAGTGGGGCCGAGAGAGTTGGACCCCCAGTACTCTCGCCTGATCCTGCACACGTTCGAGGAGGAATCAAGAGATTCTGTCCCCATCAGCAGCGACACTAGACTTCTCCAGATAGCTGTAGAAATGTTGATGACCGCCAAAGCCCGAGCCCTGATCCTTCGGGACCTAGGGCCTTCGGAAGAGGGATACGCCTCGACCAACATCGGAAAATACGACAGCAAGTCAAATCACAGCGTCTAGCTGGAGGATTACTGTCTGGCTTGCAGAGCCGATGACACCATTACTTTGTCATACAGTACCTCCTCAGTTACCTAGTAGACGCGGCACAAGCGTGTCTTGAATATCTACCTATCAATGCCATCACAAGCTTTGCCTAGCTCATGTCCACCTTCATGGGAAACTTCCACGGAAATATGTTCGCCCCGATAATTTACAGGACCGGTGAGACACTCTGCGGGTACATTCGATGTTTCTCGAAGAAGTGCAACGAGCTCCTCGACATCATCAAGGTCTTCCTCTCTGGAACCACTTGCGAATCCCTGGTCCACAAGCTAGGATGCATCAAACCCCAGAGTACCAAGGAGTTGCTTGACATCGCCACCAACCACGCCTCCAACGAGGAAGCAGTGGGGGCCATATTCAATAGGATAAGGCCGAAATACCCTGAGCAAAGGAAAGATACATGAGCAGATCATGATAGGAGAAAGAAGAGGGACGGCCCTAAGAGATGCTGCCCCAAGTAGAGGATCCGAGCCTAGTCGTGGCCAACAAGCATCATGACGGAAAAAGGCAGGCCCGACCCTCCATCGACTCGTTCGAGAAGGGAATCGATAAGTCGTGCCCTAACCACAGCTATCCGGTCAGGCATGCCATCAAAGATTGTCTCCTACTCAATGGTGAACTCAAGCGCTATGGGGCCAGGAACCAGGGCACCGAGCAGGAGGCGGTGACCTTTCCCAACCCAGACGGGTGTCTATGCTAAAGAAAGTTGTTACAAGCAAAAGTTAACGACCCAGGAGGTGAACATCATTGAGCCAACCGTCCCGACATATCTCTGGTGCTCCGAGGCGGCCGTCACCTTTGACAGGACCGACCACCCAAGTCATATCACACAACCCAGATGTTTCCCCCTAGTGGTGGACCCTATCATAGGAACCCAGCGGCTGACCAGGGTGCTCATGAATGGGGGGGGGGGGGGGGACCAGGCAATACCGCTAAGACAAATCGACCTTCCCGCCACATTCCGGGATAAGTCGAACTTCCGCACATAGACACTCACATTCGAGGTTGCCAACTTCGAAGGGTCCTATCACACCCTCATGGAAAGGCACTCCTACACGAAGTTCATGGCCATCCTGAACTACACCTACCTAAGGCTTAAAATCCCAGGTCCATGCGAGGTCACTACGCTAAACGCAAAGTCCAAAAAGTCTTGTTGTGCGAGCAAGATAGCTACAACCAGGTTTAGGCAGCAGTGGTCGCGGCCGAGCTTGACGAGCTTGCCCGCGCCTTTGCCTCGAGCTCGCCCGATACTAACCGATCCTTGACCCCCGGCTTCTTCAAACCCACCAAAAAAACCAAGGAGATCCAAGTGGACCCCACAGACTTATCAAAGATGGCGCCGGTTCGCGCTGTGATGCCCGACAAATAGGAAAGCATGCTCATCAACTTCCTCTGCGTGAATCTACATATCTTTGCCAGGCAGTCTTCAGACATGCTAGGCATCCCGAGGGAAGTCGACAAGCACACTCTAATGATAAAGTCGGGCTACAGGCCAGTCAAATAGAGGTTACGACATTTTGACAAGGAAAAACGGTTGGTGATCGGAGCCGAGATCAGCAAGCTCCTCGCGACCGACTTCATCAAGGAGGTCCAACATCCCGAGTGGTTGGCCAACCCTGTCCTAGTCATGAAGAAGAGCGGGAAGTGGAGGATGTGCGTCGACTACACAGGCCTTAATAAGGCGTGCCCGAAAGATCCATTCCCGCTACCTTAATAAGTCATCGGCCAAACCTTAGGGAGCGAATTCTTGAGTTTCCTGGACGCCTACTCAGGATACCACCAGATCGCCCTTTGCAAGGAAGAGCAACTGGCTACTGCGTTCATCACCCTCCATGGCTCCTACTACTATGTGAGAATGTCGTTCAGGCTGAAGAATGCAGGGGCGATGGTGCATGCAGAAGTGTTTGCAGGATGAGATCGGACAAAATTTGAAGGTATATGTTGTCGACATCATAGTGAAATCCAGAAAAGCCGCAGAACTCATCTCCAACGTTGAGGAACATTTTTCCAGCCCCAAAGCAACAACATCAAGCTCAACTCAGAAAAATGCGTTTTTGGCGTGCCAAGAGGAAAATTGCTAGGTTTCATCATCTCAGAGCGTGGCATCGAGGCAAATATTGAAATGGTCATGAACATTGCCGATATGGGACACATCCACGATGTTAAAGGGGTACAGAGGTTGATGGGTTGCCTCATGGTGTGGAGTTGTTTTGTTTCCTGACTCGAGGAATGCGGCCTACCCCTGTACCGGCCGGTGAAGAAAATGGAGCTCTTCAGATGGACTGAGGAAGTGCAATCCACCCAAGATCAGTTAAAAGCCTTCCTCATAAATCCCCTAATTCTGGCATCTCCCGAGCCGAACAAGCAACTCCTCCTCTACATAGCATCGACACATCAAGTGGTCAACACCGCCCTCGTGGTGGAAAGGGAAGAGCTCGGGCACACTCACAAGTTACAGAGACCGGTTTGCTTTGTCAATATGGCACTGTCAGACTGCGAACCCGCTATCTACATGTTCATAAGCTTGTATACGCCATATTGCTAAGCAAGCGCAAGCTACTTCACTACTTCGAGAGCCACCTGTTGCAAGTGGCCATGACGCACGGGTTGGGAGCCATAATCAACAATCGAGAGGCGTTGGGGAGGATTGCAAAGTGGGCCCTCAAAATTATGGGATTTGACATATCCTACGCCCCATGCATGACAATCAAATCCCAAGCACTCGTCGAATTCGTTGCTAAGTGGACAGACACCCAGGTGCCAGCACCTCTGACCAACCCAGAGTACCGGACTATGTACTTCGATGGGTCACTCACCCTGAACAGCACCGGCAGCAGTGTGGTGCTATTCCCAAAAAAGTTTCAACTTCGGTATGCATTATGATTGCATTTTAAGGCCACAAACAACATCACCGAATATTAAGCACTTCTCAACAGGCTGAGAATTGCCGTCGAGCTCAGCGTACGGTGCCTTTACGTGCGGGGAGATTTCACGCTAGTGGTCAACCAAGTGATGAAGGAGTCCAGCCGCCGTGACCCGCAATTGACCGTGTACTGCCATTAGATAAGAAGGATGGAGCACAAGCTTGAGGGGCTTGAACTCTGGCACATCCCCCCGACGAGACAACGAGATGGCCGACTCCATAGCCAAACTAGCCTTCAGCCTGGGGCTTGCTCCTCCCGAGGTCTTCACCAGCAACATCCACGAGCCGTCCGCCCGAGTCAAGGAAGACCGCCCGAATTCTAGAATTGTGCCTCGTCCTTAGGATGACTCGAGCGATACAGATATTGATAATTTCCCTGCCGCACTCGTCATTGAACCAAGCTGGCAGGCCCCTTCATCGAATACCTTCAACATGGGAACTACCAGAAGACGAGACTGATGCCACACGACTAGCCTGCCAGCCCGAATTGTTTGTCATCATCGACAGCGAACTATTTGGCATGGCACCTAGGGATTCCTGTAGAGTTGCATCCCTTGTTGTGAAGATTGAGAGCTTCTGCTCGGCATTTACGCAGGTGTTTGTGGCCACCACGCAACTCCCAAGTCCATTGTAGGCAAGGCAAACAGGCAAGGCTTCTAGTGGCTGACCGCTATCACTAACGCCAAGCAGATCATGCGCACTTGCGAGGGATGCCAGCTCTTCATCCGACAGACACCTATTCATGCAAGATCTGAGAACCATCCCTGTCACATGACCGTTTGCCGTATGAGGGCTCAACCTCCTTGACCCCTTCAAGAAAGCGCTCGTGGGTAGGTTTCTTCTAGGAAATCATCCATCATTCTGTGGTACCCAATGCCATCGTATCTAATAATGATACACAGTTCATAGGCAAGAGGTTTCTGGAGTTCTGTGATGGGCTCCACATCCGAAGCGATTTGGTGTTCGTGGCACACCCTCGGACAAACGGGCCGGTCGAGCAGGCAAATAGTGTGATCCTACAGAGGCTACAAGTACCATACGTGCTATGGAGCCTGAGCACCACACCCAAGAGATCGATCAGCTTCATGCCGTTCTTCCTGACCTATGGTTCAGAGGCCATACTACCTACAACCTAAAGTACGGGTCGCCTCGGGTCACAACCTACGATGAGGGCTGACCTAAGGAAGCTCACCAAAATTTGGATCATGTGAAGGGACCTCAGGAATACAACTACTAAGGTAAGTTCCCTCTAACCTTGATAGAGCTTAAATAACGCACCACATGATGGAAGTGTGTCATCCCACGGCTACTGCACATGTAATAAGCCACAGCAAAGGTCTGGGACCCGACTTTTTATCAATGGGACTTGGGTAGGGCGCATCGCTCTAGCACAGTGGGATGAGCCGACCGAGCCACTCGTCCCGCACCACTCGGGGCTACACCTAGGCACTAGCATCTAGATTTACTCTCCTGACGGTCGCGACAGACCAAAGGCCAAAAGAAGGAACGCTGCAAAAGTCCAATTGACGACCACAGCTCAGGAAAAGCCTGAAAATCACAAAGAGGGTGGAAAGAAATGATACGACTCCTTTCTTACAAAAAAATAACAAATAAACACGTGGGGCCACGGGGGCCCGCCCTATCACACCAACACCTACGTTGTGCCCCGTCGCATCTCCACCAGCTGGAGGACGCCGTTGAAGAAAACTATCGCGGCCACCATCGACATCGCAACGGGCAAAACTATGAACAATTTCCGCGGCGGGACAAGCGCGCTGGCCTTGTGCATCCTGCGTTGAGAGGAGCCATAAGAATCCCAAAGGAGCAAAAGGACCACATACCATAAGATGGAACAAACCTCAACGAATAGTAACGCTTGTCACGCAGAGCCTCGCTCAACGACGACCCGCGACCCTGCGCCCTAGATGGCGGGGGCGTCGCTCGGACGTCCGAACATTGAGGGTCAAGGCTTGATGCCAGGGGGGACGGGGATCTCCAACCGACTTCCAATCTCACCCTCTTGCGGCCAAAAAAACAATGCTATATCCATCTTCTGGCTCCCAAGGACTGCGGTCGATGAACCAGAGTCGGTCTCGACCCCCTCATCCTCAGCAACCTAGGGAAACAAATTATCCCGGTGAAGCCCTACTGAGGAGGACGATCCTGACTCGCCGGGAGTGGACCATCTAAAACATCACTCGAAGCCTATCCCATAGGCCTCGACATCCTCTATTATATTTGAGACGGCGAGAAATCCCCCTGTAACTACCTCCTGCTGGCCCTATCTTGAAGTGGCAGGACCCTCTGCTCGACAAGGGTTCGGAGGATGGACTGGTCGTTAAGGCCATCCGCTTTTAGCCTTCCCATCACCGCCAGGATCATCGCCAAACCGGGCTCCTCCTCCATCAGACATCTTTGGCCCCAAGCAGACTAAAACTTTGTCACCCTACCGTTAAACGCCGATGGGTCAGGTCTTGTGTTACAGATGTAGAACCGTCTCTAGTGCCAGCCATTGAGAGAATTTGGCATTGGAATCGAAAAATCATATGGCGACCGTGATCACGTTCGGGCACAGAGAGAGCCGACAGGAGGGATCCAGGTTTTGGAGAAGCGGATGAAGAAGAGGAATATCCTAAGGGAGTAGTTGGGAGGCATCCGATGATACTCCTCGCATAGGGTGACGAACATATAGATGTGGAGCACTGTCTTCAACATCAAGTGGTGGAACTCTAGCAAGCATTCATTGAGGATCCTCCGGAGGAATGGCGTCGTCGGCAATCCTAGGCCCTCCTCATGCAAGGACAAATACGATACAGTTTTGATGGGCCTCAATTGCAGGACTCCCTCGCCGCTTGGGCAACGGGTGCTCCCATGATTGGCAGGTGACATCAGGCCCCGAGAGACCAGGGCATCGAGATTCTTCGAGCAAAGAGAGACGGACTCCACAATGATATCAAGAAAACCGGACTATGGACGGGAGCGGTGACAGGGAAAGTTTTTCTTTTTTCCTCTCACCAGCGCAGATCTAACCTTCTGATTTTGTAGGAAGAACGACTGGGCGCAGGGATTGAGAGACGAAACGGAAATGCTAAGGAGGTAAGGGTTATTAATTCCAATACCTTTTGTAGCCCCGACGGGGAGATTACGGGTGTGAGTTTATCAGAACATGTACGGTTGTCGAGGGTGGATGTGGGGCATTAGGACATGTCACCTCGACAACCCTACGTGGTGGGCCATGGACTGGAGCATCACAGCGCGCACCACGGGCCCCCAATCCCACATAACCGGTGCTGCTTCGGATCAAGGATATCTTCATAAATTGGTGATCAATTGAATTGGCCAGACATCTTGCCTTTCTTCTATGTTGTATCGACACCGACTCCAGTCGCGCAGCGCCTCCTCGTCTCTAGAAGCGCTACACCATAGGATAGTAGGCCCAGGTAAGATGGGTAAGCTTTCCAGCTCAATATCGGGGCCCGTCTTGTTCAGGATGCCCGCCTGTCTAACATGTCGTAGTGTTGCTACCCGAGTGAACAAGAGTGAGGGATGGATGACTCGAGATGGTGAACGCTGTGCGTACTCGGGTTGCTACCCCCCACCCCCCTCGACATCTTCAATTATTCATGTCTAGGTCATAGCTCCGCGAGTCCTTAATATCCAAGCAATGGGTTGGTTCCTGAACCACTGGGGTCCCTCGGTGGATCCGTTAACTATGTGGATGTCCCCGGGCAGATGTATGAAACACGGGCATTCGTGTCCTGATGTACTGCCATCACCAACGAGCAGTGGTGGATGCGTTCTGGTCACCCAAATGAACTGGCTCGATCGGGTTTTACTTGGACTACTCATTAGTTAGCTCACAGTTGATGGTCATTATATAACAATTTTGATTGTCAATATAACTCAATTTTGTGAGGGAATAAATATTTCTTACATACATCATAGTTAGATTTAACATAATTCCACTTGGAGAAATAGTGCATGCAGGTATTATTATGCAAAAATGATGGAGAATGAGGGGATCAATCACTGCAAGGATTTCAGTTTATCACAACGAAAAAATTCGTCGCAATAGGTTGTTTTTCGTTGCAATAGGTCGCTGTTGCAACGAAAAAGAGCGTGGCGATAGTTTTTACGAATTGTCGTAATAATTCCCGCGGCGATAGGTTATTTGCGATGCCTTGGCATCCGTGGCGAATAGTATTGCAACGATTTTTCATCGGTGGCAAAGAGGATGCTATTGCAACATTTTCATGTATTGCGACGATTTAACGTATCACAATGAATTGTACGGTATTGCAACAGGTTCACGATCGTGGCAAATAGTACGGTATTGCAACGATTTCATATTCGTGGCAAATAGTATGTTGTTACAACGATTTAGTGTATTGCAACATTATAACGTATTGCAACAAACAACATGGTATTGCAACGATTTCACATTCATGGTAATTGTATGTGGTTGCAACGATTTCACAAGCGTTGCAATAGTGCGGTATTGTAACGATTTCACATTCGTGGCAAATAGTATGTTATTGCAACGGTTTAGTGTATTGTGACGATTTAACGTATTGCAACGAATAGCATTGTATTGCAATGATTTCGCAGGCATGGCAATAGTATGGTATTATAATGATTTCACATTCGTGGCAAATAGTATGTTATTGCGACGGTCCATTGCGACAACTTAACGTATTGCAACGAATAGCATTGTATTGCAACGATTTCGCTTTCGTGGTAATAGTACGTGATTGCAACGATTTTCACATTTGTGGCAAATACTACAATATTGCAACGATTTTCACAGCCGTGACAAATAGTAACACATTGCAATGACTTATGGTGTAGTGACTATTTACCATATTGCAACGAATATCACGGTATTGCAATAATTTCACATTCGTGGCAAATAGTATGGTACTGCACCGATGTCAAAGCCGTGGCAAATAGTATCATACTGCGATAGTTTAACGTCTGTGGCAAATAGTAGGTTAGTGCAACGAGTCAACAAATGTGGCGAATAGTATCGTATTGCAACGATTTCAGATCCGTGGTAACTAGTCTTGTACTGCAACGATTTCGTATCCATGGCGAATAGTTGGGTATTGCAACGAGTCCACAAACGTGGTGAATAGTACCATATTGCAATGATTTCAGATCCGTTGGAACTAGTATATGGTACCGCAACGATTTCGCATCCTTGGTGAATAGTTTGGTATTGCAACGATTTCTTATCTGTGGCAATAGTGTTTTAATGCAACATTTTTTGAGTCGTTGCCAAATGTTTATACTGCAACGTTTTGTCATTCTATTGCCATGTTTTATCATTCGTATTGGCAATAGCTTCCTATTGCAACAATTTATCATTCATGACAAGAAATTTGTAATGCCACATTTTATAATTAGCGGCAGTAGAACCCGAATGCACTAGGTTTGAAAATTAGTGGCAACAGAATCACGAGTTTAACAATAAACATCCATCAATTGATATTACAACACGCATAACAACACTCAAGGATTACTTAAGTGACGTGTTTGCATGCTAAGAGTTTTCCTAAGCTGACAGGGACTAATTGTTGGAGCAGGTGGCTTTTGGCAGTTCCTTATTTGTTGGACCTTCTGTGGAGTGGTCGCCATCATCATTTTGTGCATTTCAGCCACTAAGGCGCACATGTCCTGCATTTCCTTAGCTGTCTGTCCATGATCAACTGCTATCTGACCTTGTAAGTTCTGGACTTGAACGATTAACTCTTCATTCTTCTGGTTTTTGCAGTCCATCTGGGTGTTTAAGCTATCATTTCTTCCTTCCAAGTCCTGCACTATTTCATTGAGGCCTGCATTTCTAACTTCTAAGTTTGGAACTTGGTCGTTGAGGTGTTCAGACATCTGGATACGCATACGTTCACGTTCAGGACCAGTTGGTTTAGCCATATAACCACGACCCAAACCTGTGATCCTGCACAACCGATTGAGGATCTATAACAATGCTGGAAGATGTGGTTTCTCTCCCTATTTGGAATTGGGCCTCCCTGCTCAGCTTTCATGTCGTCCACTTGGGCACGTGCCTGAATCTATATACGAAAAGAAAAGCGACGGGTAATTTGCAAATATTTATTTAATTGGGGATTGTTTGAAGTGTTACTCACATGTACAGCTGCTGCCAGCTTGTTTGTCCAGTTACCGTTCAACAAATGGCTTGCCTCCCACAGTTGTATGTCATCGGGTTCTTCTACAGTCTCTGGGTCTCGCTACATAAAATACAAGTAAACTTCAACATGTCGGTATACATATTGTTTGCAGCGCAAAGTAAAAGCGTGATTTATTTTTCATATCTTCTCGTAACTAAGTTGGGCGTAGGATTTGGAACCAAGCAAGTGACACATCTTTTGTCTGCTTCGATTTTGAGAATTGGTCCTGCTTATTGACCGCAATAATTTTAAGAATTAATTCCACAAATGAATGTAAATGAAATATTTTTTGTATGATGCAAAGCTATTAAAAAGTTAGCTGACCTTGAATCGCTCAGTCCCAAAATATTCTATTAGGTGTAACCACTCGGGCATCGTTACGTCAGCAGGTTGGTTTCGTATACGTTATTCATCGGTAGAATAACTCTTATAGGTGGCATGCAAAGTCGAGTGCCACCCATTGTAGCGCTCACCAGCAATTTCCAAATTTTTTCTTGCGCTCTCCGGTGTGTCCTGCATGTCCATGGAATCCTATACATTGTATAACAAGTTGCTGTAAATGTACATGATGAAGATTGCAAAAAAAAAATACTTGTGTGGGGGTGTGACAACACTAACCAGAATGTCTCGTACTATATCTATCTTATTACTATGGCCAACCTCTGCCCACCTCCTTGCACCGCTGAGGGATGCATGTCTTTTTGTAAAAGTAACCACATCATCGACAAAGTGCCGCTGATTAATACCAACCGCATCACCCAACCTAGCGGAGAACTGAATTGGTAGCTTCACATGCTCCGTTCTACTAACTTGGGATGCATAGATTATTCTGGCAACCCTAAGTCCTTTAGCCACACTTCTTCCTAGCTTCCTTCCTTCTGTTACATTGATTCAAACAGTAAACAATTAAAGCAAATTACCACCTAAACAAGTTTAGTATCATGTACAAATAGTGTGAAAACAAGAAAAGTCTGATGTTCATACCATCCTCGGGACGAGTGCGGCAAATACGAGCGTGGGACGACCACGTCGTGCCAGCACTATTTTGCTCTGTAGTACTCCCTCCTGGTTTATATTAATTGTCGCCAACAAATGAATTAAAAATGATCTACTACAGTAGTTAGGACTGTCCTAACGACAACTATTTTGATGGGGGGGGGGTTACATTATTGACTTCTGTGTTGCTGTTCATACCCTAAAATAAGCCATCAGGTACACATGTCAGTGGCGGTACGCACTCGTAGTACTATAGAGGATTTTCAATCCATGAGCGAAGCAGGCAAGACTGTGAGGGGGCATGCAGCTGGCAACGCTAGACTAGACAAAGATATGGTTCGTCGGTTCAGTCTGACTGACATCAGCCAGAGCGCGTCTCGAAGAGAATTATTAGTTGCAGGGCAAGTAATGAACGCCGGCGGTAGCAGGTGGCGAATGCAAGACAGATAAGGCAGGCAGCTTGCGGGATTGAAATCCTTCACAGTACTGCACCTGCATTAGCTGCCACTGACATGTGGGCCCATGAGACATCGAGTCTACTTGTCAGTGGCAGTTACTGCAGGTGTAGTACTGCATAGTGCCAGCTTGCAACACTCAACAAAGCGAGGGTTCGGTCTCGCTGAAACTCTCGAGGAGGATTGGTGGCAGGGCGAGTAATGGTCAGGGATTTGCAGGCGGAGGGGTAATCATGGCACGCGAAGGATGGGACGTGGCGATGGGCGAGGGAGACACATCGGGGAGGACACTGAAGTGACCAGAAGCAGGGCGTGGGCGCCAGTGCCGGCCGGAGTGGCCGGCGGCGAGAGAGCACAACGTGGAGGCATAAAAAAAATCACGCCGTCACACAGGCTGATGAACTATTAACTATAAAGACTATGTACTAATAAGAAAGGGAATCACAAGGCATGCTAAAACAATTAGTAGGGCCAAGGAAAGAATGCAAATGACCATGATACACCCATCATCAATACATCTAAAGGACGAAACATAGTCTCTCAAAATGGTCCAAATTCAATTCCAAAGGAGTAGAGTAAAAAACTAACACGCTCTGCCAAAAACAAATGGCACGGTAGAGAGGAAGGTAGCATGTGGTGTGATATGGGTAGTTGGAAGCTACTACCGAGGATAGAGTTGGAGTGGGACATTTTTTAGGATCCAAAATTAAAATTACGCTGGGGCGGAAGGAGTATTTCTGGTTTGTATATCTATACCTGCTATTGGTTCATGCATCATAGTAGTACCAGGAAGTGAAGAACCTCGGGGTTCCTGAACATCATGTGCTGCAATATTCTCTGCGTACCATGCAAACGATTTAATATTGTCTAAATTTGTTTAATTTTGGTAGTAAACACATTTATAGTTATACCAGGTGCTTGTTGACCACCATGAATGCTTGTAGACGACATCATGGTTTGATGTCTTGTTCCTAATGTAAAGAGCATTGTAAGTAGTCATTCCAAATAACAATGATAACTTCAAATTACATGATCGATGTAGGTTTTAGATCGGACGGTGTGCTTTCTATAAACTGCAGTGTTTGTTACTAACGGAGGACTTAGAAAAGAAAGAATAGAAAAAAAACGTACGATCCGAGAAAGCCACAAGAAGAAAAAAGTGAAACCATGGGAACTAAAAATCTTAGGAATACAAATTTGTAAAACAGGAATGAGAGTACAACATTTGGAGTGGTTGATAAGATAACCCGTGCGTAATTTACTTCTAAATCCAGAAATTGCATACTACTACCTCTGGTTTTTAGTATTTGTCGTTCCCGACCAGGAATTGAACTAGAAATACACTACCGTAATAAGCTATCGGACCAACATTTATTTAGGGACAGATGTAGTATATATATATAAATAAATTCGTGACACATAAGACCACATTTCTTCTTTGTTAATTTATTTATTCTTTGTATATCAGGATGGATCGTGTATAACTTAACTAGGCCAAAACTGCATGGATCGTGTAGAACCAAGCCAATATAGCTCTATAAAAAGATGGCATGGATTGTGTAGTTTACCTAGCACAAAACTGGAGTCCGGGATGCAATGTCACAGGGAGGTTTCGGCAACGAAGAGGTTCGGTAGAGCCCGTCAATCTTGGTCGCCCGACGTTGTACCCAGGAGTCAACACAACCAAGAGATTCGATGCGTCACTGCGAGATCCATGGCGGAAACATTGTAAAAACCGTGGGAAATGAAAACACAAGAATTTCTTAGGAATACAAGTATGGAACACAGGACAGAGAGACAACACATTTGGAGTACTGCGAGATCACCGGAAGGGCGGGTCAGTGGTGTGTCGGGAACGGAGGCCAGTGTTTCCGTTTATACACATCGTGGCTGAAATAGGGTTACAACAATAGGCGGGACTGAAATTGGAGGCGCATGTAGTGAAAATTGAATTATCAAAATCTAAAATGTGGCGCGCCATGTAGAACGATAAAATTTTTGCAGGAGTGGAGAATTTGACGCAAGCCGTGCACTTGTGCATGCATCCAATCGTGATTAATTACATCTCATGTCACGTTGATTCCTGCACATGGTGCATGCAGCTAGAGGGGTAGACTTCGTCTTAGGACAACTTGCTCGCTTCTTAATTAATCTTTGTTGCCATGCATGGAGATCAAAATCTAAAAGCAGTCATCTGCTAGCTAGTGGGACATTCCAAAAAAAATACGAAAAAAATATGAATCGCCAAATGTATATGTGCTAATGCAAATGATATGCAAATACAACCAAGTCCACGAAAGGACGATGGTAAACAATCAACATTTTGTAACATTAATCATAATGAAATGATTACATGTAGTACATACTACTACATACTAAAAATACATTTTCCCATGCGCTGACTACAAATGAAAAAATTGAGTGAAAGAACACAAAAGAGGAGAAACGCAGCCTCAACCACGATCTCAATGGAGTTTCAACCAAGAGTCGTCGGTTGTCGCAACACAACAAATTCTTGGCTAGACATTGAACAACAGTTATCTCGCCCCTTTTGAAGAAAGGAGTTGTTTTTCGATACTGCATAGGACACATTGTTCATGAACAGAAAAGACATTTATCATTAAAATAGAAACAACACATATACTACAAACAAGAACTACGAAAGAACATAGAAAACAAGAAAAAGAAAAACTACAAATACTACTCTACTCGGTGTCGGAGGAGATCTCCTCCACCTCCTCCTCCGCCGCCGCCTCCTCCTTCGCCACTGTTGCCGCCGCCTCCTCCTCCGCCGCTGCCGCCGTCGCCTCCTCCGCTGCTGCCGCCTCCTGTGGCAATTGAGTCCAAATCTTCCGGGCAACGTTCCGCAGAAGATGCTGGCGGCCCTCCACCACAGCCATCTCCTCGATTGTCTCATAGTGGACGTTGAGATGACCGGCCACAAACCCTAACCCGAAGCAGTAGTGGCCGGCAGTGTCCATGCTGGTGCAGACGGGAAGTTTCCCAAGACCCAGACGGTCACACGAGCGAGATGTATTGGAAAATACATCCCGCGCCAATATGTCGAGCCTTTTTGCTCGCCCAGCAGTGGCGGAAAGGTGATCAATGGCCTCCTTCTGGCGCCGATCGAGTTCATCAAAGCGGTGTTCGACGAGGTGGACAGTCTCCTGAACCCAAACGGGATGAGGAGGTGCGGGCGCCGCAGGCGGAGAAGGGGACGGAGGAGGTGCGGGCGCCGCCTCCAGTTCCACCGGCATTGGCTGCGACGAAAATGGAGAAGAAGGAGGTTCGGAGGACATCGATGGCCTGGAGATCTTCAGTGCGGCGCTACCCATTTGTGCGGTGACAGAGGTGCGGAGAAAGAGCGAGAGGTGGTCGGCGATGGTGCGGCAGTGAAGGAAGAGAAGTTTGGAGGCTACGATCGATGGAGATGGAGTGGTGCAGCGGAGACGCAAGAGGACGGGTGTGCCTTTATAGCGGGTCCTCGTGATGATCGGACGCTTCGAAAACTGCGCTTTCGAATTAATCCAAACTGCAGTTGGCTTCCTTTACATTGTCGCTTCACATGTAGTTTTTTAATTTGACATGCAAAGGGTCCAGGGTATGCAGTGGTCCACCTGGCATACTTTGTAGGTCCGTCCAGCGGTGTTTCAGTTTTTTAGTTCCAGTTTTTAATTTTGACATGCAAAGGGCCCACTGGCACAAGGTATATGCAAGGTATATACAAGACCTCGATCATGTTTCATGACGTTACGTGTTTTCTCTTATTTTTTGAAAGATCGTCATATATATATATATATATATATATATTGTTAAAAGATCGTCAGAAAACACAAGAAAAAAGTCAAGATGATGAACACACCACACATTCATGCATTCATTAACACACACACGCACACACACAGGAAGACGATGAACTACCACTTTATTTGCCCCTGCGCCCCCGCCGCCAGCTCGCCCCTGGCTCCGCCACCCCTGTGCCCCCAGCCCCGCCGCCCCTGCGCCCCCGCCGGCGGCCCGCCCCAGCGGCGCCCCGGCCCTGGCCCCAACCCACTGCACCCCCGCCGCCCCCGGCCCCCGACGCCCCTAACCCCTGGCAGACTCTATCGGCGACGGTGGAGTTAGGGCCAGGTCCGGGAACACGGACTAGAGAATGGATCGAGGGGAAGGCTCATCGCCCATAGTGGCCGTGTAGCTTCCGTCCCCTCGATCTGTTGGCGATGAGCCTTCTCCTCGATCCGTTCTCGAGTTCGCAGCGGCCACGGCGCTGCTTCGGCCCTGCTTCTGGTCTGACGATACTAATGATCCGCAACATACTTTTAAATCTGCGTGTTGGTATTCTCCCCCTAATATTTGTTGATGTGTTAATACCTGATGTTTTACATTGTTTTCCACATAAGGCAAAAAGTAATGAACATCATTGATCAGCACTGCGTCGAGGAGAATGCGAAAATTGCAGTGGGCCGCGTCAAGTCGGAATACGATTTTATTTACATTCCATTTGACTTCAAGTACCACGCCTATGCTTTGAAATATATGATTATACTAATCAAGCTCCAGTCTTTTACTGATTGATACTTAACCTCGTTTGTTGCATTTGCCAAGGTCCGAGGCCAACAAGGGCTACTGCATTGTCAACGTCACATCGCCAGATGCGGCGTTTCGGCTTTGGAAGCAAATGCATGGCCTCCGTTGGAAGGTGAACGACTCACGGAAGATGTGCGAGGTCGACTACGCCAACATCCAGGTATGTCGCCATCCGCTGCCACCGTTTTCCATTGCGCCGTCGCTGCATGGTGTTCACCTGCCACTGCTCGTCATCCTTTCGCAGGGTCGGGATGCGTTGGTTGCCCATTCCTCCAAGTCATGCTGTGCGGAAAAGAATTCGATTTCCGCACCAAGGGGTTAAGATATAAGACCATCTGATTTGCAGGCCAGTAATGGTGTTTGGGAACACGGTATTTTTGGAGTTTTAGAGCAATTAGCAATACCGTGGTATTTGAGATTACTATGGTATTTTTTACAGAATGGTGTTTGTGAACCAAACAGTCCTATGTATTGCAAAATTGTGGTATTACAAAACTGTGTTATTGAAATACTTTGGTATTGCCATGTCATTTTAAAAACTATTGTTTCCAAAACTTTAGTATTGAAAAATTGTGTTCCCATACACAACCTAACGCTTTACCATGAACCACTGTGGATGGTCTTAAAGGCAGGCCCGGCTCTGGGCCTAGGTGGGCGGAAATAAATTTTTTGCAGCCCTGCAGCACAACGTCGCACGTGCGCCTCCTCCCTGCACGCCGTCCCATGGAAATCCCGCTGAGATCCTTCGCTTTACACTGGTGGGTTTGTTGTCTGTACACCGAAGGATGGAAATACCGCGTGTCCCGCTCCCACGATTATGCGATTTTGAACAGATGGCGTGCTAGGCGGGGGCGCACGCGCGATGCTGTGCGGCAGGGTCACAGAAAATTTGTGGACTACTGCCTAGGGCCAGGCCGGTGGGTGGGGGTGGTGGGGCGGGCACGATGACAGCTGGTGAAGAGAAAAGAAATAAAATTAATTAAGTGTGTAGCTTTTTATTTTTGTATTTTTTTGAAATATAATTCTACTACGTATGTCCTACTAATGTTAGTTCAATGTTTTGTCCAAAACGTCAAATAAAAGAATAAAGAGGGAGTATTTATTAGATATAGTATAATATTACTAATGTGTTAATTTTCCATATGCGATGTATTTCGATAAAAGGAGGAGTTTTTCGTTAGTGCATGTACTGTAGGACACATTGTTCATGAACATAAAATAAAGGACATTTTTCATTAACATAAAAACAATACATATATTACAAACAAGAAAAAACACATAGAAAAAAAAGAAAAAACTACTACTCATCCTACTCTACTCGGAGGAGGACTTGTCCACCTCCGCCACCGCCTCTGCCGATGGCGCCTCCACCTCCGCATCCGCCGCTGGTGCCTCCGCCTCCGCTGCAACCGCCGGCGGAGCATCCTCCAACACCAAATCGAACTTCTTCTGACTGACGGCCTTCACGAGTTGCTCGTGAAACCCACCCCGGCCTCCTCACCGATCGTCTCGTAGAGGCAGTCGAGATGAGCGGCTACAAAGCCTAACCCGAAGATGTAGTAGCCGGCGGAGTCCATGCTGGCGTGGTGGGGAAGGCGACAAGAGTGAGATGTATTGTGAAATACATCCTGCGCCATTTTGTCGAGCGCTTTTGCTTGCACATCGGCGACGAACAGGCTGTCGGTGACCTCCTTAAGCTTGCCATCGAGTTTGTCGATGCTTTCCTCGATGAGGCGGGCAGTCTCATCATAGTCGAACGGAAGAGGTGCGGGCGCTGCGGGCACTGCGGGCGGAGATGAGAGTGGAGGAGGTGCGGGCGCCGCCTCCAGTTCCACCGGCCTTGGCGCCGACGGAAACGGAGAAGGAGGTTTGGAGGACGTCGATAACATGGAGCGCTTCAAGGCAGGGCTACCCATCTGTGCGGCGACGGAGGTGCGAACAGAGAGAGAGAGGTGGTCGACAGTTGTGTGGCGGAGAAGCAAGAGGAGAAGTTTGGAGGCTAAAATTGATCGAGAGGTGCGGCAAAGAAGAAGAGGAAGGTGTGCCTTTATAGCGGGTCGTCATCTAAGCGCGTGAGTGGAGATGATTGGACACTTCAAAAGTTGTGCTTTTGAATCGACGGTCAGAGTTACTCCAAACCGCGGTTCGCCTCCTCTCGGTTATCGCAATGGCTCAACACATCCCATCGACTAGTTTTTTAAATTGACACACAAAGGTGCGGAGATTGTCATGAACGCGTGTGGCAATTGACCGAGAGTCCATATCCTTTTTTTTTAAGGATCCGACCATTGCCGACTGAGAGTCCATATCGAACTAATAATTGTCGTGATCATGGATGATGGTGGACATGAATGTAATGCATGTGAATGAGACTCGCGATCAAGCATGTTTGGTCACGTGTTCAGGATTTTTGTGCCCCCTTGTTGAGGTACATGTTAATTTAATGACATTGAGGATCGTATGTGGCGTACGTGTTTTCACAAGTGTGTTCATTTGTTCCTAAAATCAGAACACGTAGCGGCTAGGCTCTACGCCTGTTGTTTCTTCAAAAGACGAGTACAACGATACATAGTGGCAGCATGCGATCGATTAATTTGATGAACCACGTACGTACATAGTGAGAGCTGTGTGCTTATTAGACGATGGTAGTCCACATTCTATCCTCGTACCGTTGAGGGAACATCCTTGTGTTAAATTTGTTATCTCTATTGATGACAGGACAATATTCTTCATTAGTGTGGTAGTTAAACTGCCATATATTGTAGGTTGAGAGCATACACACATGCATGGTAGAGAATATGGTAAATATAGAAATATATATACATGGTAGGAAATATTATTCTATTCTTGGAATACATGTTTGGGACGTAGCATATGTATGTCTAACATACATGTGAAAGACCTCGATCATGTTTGCCGACGTTACGTGTTCTCTTTTTTGTTGAGAGATCGTCATGTTTGAGGCTCGTTGATCATGTTTGGGGTGTAGCATGCTTGGACAGCTAACATGCATGTGAAAGACCTTGATGCACGTGAAATAACATGCATGCTTTTAAAAGCAAGATATAGTGTTTCCTCAAGAAAAAATATTTTTATGAGAGATTGGGCGCACAAGCAAAAAAGCTAGAACTTGAGCGATGCACCTACGAATTTCATATGCCGGGATGATCGATGACAGCCGATCCGCAAACTTGATGGTAAGATCAGTAGTCGCCGTAGAGCAGCATGCGGCCGACCTCGAAGGAGACGAAGGCGTCGATGCACGCATAGCTGATCTGCTTGCCGGAGAGATTGTACGCGTCCCAGTTGCTCGTCCTCACCCCGTAAGGCTTCTCCATGTCGGCGCCCATCACAGCGCTCGCGATGTCCTTCAGCCCCACGCGACAAAGGCTCGGGCGATCCATCTCCTCCGCCGCGAGCTCGGCCAGGTCCACGGTTTTGGCCACCTTCAACTGCCAGTCCTTCCAAAGTCTGTCGGCGTCACCCTCCACGCCGACGCCGATCCGGACGAAGCGGTAGTCGGAATCGCCGAGAAAATCTTCTAGCTCGTCAGGGAAGTAGTCAGCGTGGATGACCTGGAAGATGAGGTAGCAGCAGCCGATGCAGAGCTGCAGAACGGCGAAGGGGTTTTGGTCGGCGGAGTAGTTGGGGCGCCACTCGACGTCGAGCCCGACGACGAGCTTGTGAAGGCGCCGACGGTGGACGGATAGGACCTCGCCGAGCCAGTCCTCCACGGCCTTGCCGGAGGACGTCACGGTGGTGTTGATCACGTCTTCCTCGAACGTCACGTTGTGCACCTGAGTCCCCACCATTGGGTCTCTCTCCTTGTCGTCCCTACGGTTGCTGTCTGCGGCGGCGCGGCGCAACTCTCTCTCTTGTGCAAAACCTTCGTCTACACCTTTAGTTTGGATTTTAATTGGAAACGGGCCTGGATATATAACTGATGCAGTTATGATATGAGCGGAGGAGTTTCTGAATTCGATGGGCCCGAGCCCGAAGTAAAGAGAGTAATGAAGATTTTTGAATCTTATATACTCTTTCTAATTTTTAATTCTTATCGTTATGACCATAAGTTGCATTGTCTCAACCTAACACCACGTACAACAACAACAACATTTCTCAGGAGCCCACCCACTAGATATGTTGGGTGGGCCACAGGATACCCTAGGTCTAGTCACCACAGAGTAGCTAGTGTGAATACATGCTGGAGAGATCAGCGGAATCGGGAATTGGCCAATGGAGATGGATGCGAGCGGTGTCATGGTTCATGTATCAAAACGCGCGCCATCCTTTTTCTTCTTCTCCTTTTTCTTATAAGTTTGTATTATTTTCCACCAATCTTCTAAGAGCATATCCAACCCGTTTGCTATTTTTAGTTTGCTATTCTTTCAAATAGAAAATATGCTATCCACATTTAGCATCTCATTCTATGAGCATCTCCAACCCGTTTGCTATATGATGTGCTATATTAAAAAATCTCATATTTTATTAATATGTAATAATTATTTTAAAATTCAAATAACATTGTTGCAACGGCTATATTGTGACGTTTGTATTTCTAACGGCTATTTTTCAATGGTTATATTTCTAAAGACTATTTTTCAACGGTTGTATTTCCAACGTTTAATTTTCAACAACTATTTTGCAACAGAAACGGCAATAATGTAGCAGAAATTGGGGATAGCAAACCGGATAGCATTTGCTACTAGTAGCACACCGAGAGTTCCATATAGCAAATGGCTAAAAGTAGCAATCCTAATAGAAAACCGGTTGGAGATGATTTTTGCTCTAAATTTGCTAAATAACAGGATAGCACACCATATAGCTAATGGCTAAAAGAGCATCTCCAACCCATTAGCTATATGACGTGCTATCCTATTATTTAGCAAATCTAGTGCAAAAATCATCTCCAACCGGTTTGCTATTAGGATTGCTACTTACAGACATTTGCTATATGGAGCTCTCGGTGTGCTACTAGTAGCAAATGCTATCCGGTTTGCTATTCCTGATTTCCGGTACATTATCGTCATTCCGTTGCAAAATAGTCATTGGAAATACATCCGTTGAAAAATAGTCGTTAGAAATATAACCATTGAAAAATAGCCATTATAAATACAACCATTACAATATAGCCATTGCAAAATTGTTATTTGAATTTTAAAATAATTATTATATACTAATAAGATATGAAAAATATAGCACATCATATAGCAGATGGGTTGGAGATGCTCATGGAATGAGATGCTAAATGTGGATAGCATATTTGTCATTTGAAAGAATAGCAAACCAAAAATAACAAAGGGGTTGGAGATGCTCTAACCCTCCTTTATTTGAAGTTTTACGGTTGGATCGGGATACGTGGCCAGCGTACACTTTATGACACACTAGTAAAAGTAAAACACCCGATACATTTTATGACACACTTGTGAAAGTAAAATACCCGATACATTTTATCATTATGGAAGTCTATAACTAAGACTAAATCCAAATGGGCAAAAATTTCGATGACCCTGACTTCTAGTTTGTTTTTGCAAGCCATCCGAATCAAGTCTTTTTTGTCTTCACCCTTTTGCAATGACGCCCACGAGCATCTAATCTGGGCTAAAGTTGATACATACTCCAGAAACTGTTGTTGTGTTTTTTGTGATTTACTACGTGCTTTGCTGTTTGATTGCTCATTATGCTGGATCCGTGTTGGGTTTGAACAGAGAGGGGGCTTCTCCCTGCTGGCCCAGTCAGATAAACTAGTAGGTGGTAGTCACTTTCTGGATCTCCAGCTCAGTAGTGTTGGAAGTGGAAATATATTCCATTCCAAAAGATAAAAGAGATAAATAGCCCACTAGTTTATCGTTAGAAGAGCAACATTAGAACTATTTCTTCGCACCAATGAACAGAAATATAAAGTTCATTACCTTAAGACGATATATTACAAATAGGAAAATGGAAAAACATAAACTACAAACAAGAAAAGATAAACAACACAACTAAGAACAAGAAAAAAACTACTTCTCCTCCACCTCGCTCCACCTACTTCTCCTTCTCCTCCTCCTCCTCCTTGGGCTCCTGGCTGGGCGGGGCCGCCTCCCGTGGTGGAGACGGGAAGCCCAGTTTCCTAGAAGTCGCCACCACCAGGTTGTTGCGGCCGACGATGCCGAGCTCATCCGCCAGCGTCTCCTAGAGGACATCGAGGCGACCAGCCAAGTGTGTCATGCTGAAGACGTAGTGGCCCGTGGTCCCCATGGTAGCATACTCTGAAAGGGGACCATGCCCTAGGCGACGCATGGAGCATGATGTATTGTCAAATACATCACGCGCCATCTTCCAGAGAGCCCACTCCTTGTCTGGGGGGCAGTCCAGTCGGGGACGCGTCCCGTTGGCGTCCTTCGGCGGGCTTGGCGGCGGTGTTGTCTTGTCGGCCATGGTGTTCTTGGCACAGTTTTGGGAAGAGAGGAAGACTGGCTGTGCGGAGAAGATGATGTCGTGCCCGGGTGATCTTATAGCGTAGTAGCAGCCTGGCTGGAGTGCCCATCCTCTGCAGTACTGCAGGAGCAGTAGAGGTGGCTGACATGTGGGTCCCACACCATGTGGGGCCCTCATGTCATCCATCTGTACTGCACCTGCAGTACTGCAGGGGATTTGAACTCGCCTGGCTGTTCGTCTCTCAATGCGCGCACTAGTGGTGATGGGACGCGGAGCGGTTCCAATTGAATTCAAAGATGCGCATGCTCTCCGCACATTTAAGGCGCCTCGGTGACTGGCGCGCACGTAGGCTCGGTGCGCCCGGTCGCATCAGCCGCCTGTACAAATGGCTACAGCTTGAACGGAGGACCAAACCTTATGCGGCAAACAGCAACGTATAATACTTCATCCACCCCAACTCAACTCTATTTCTGTTTTGGTCGAACTAATTACCTTTGACCAATGATTTATATGGAATTTATTAACATCAATAACATGTCTTAAATATAACTGGAGTTGTATCCAGGTTGTGAGAAGGTGACCTAATTATCCTTCATTGTCAGGTTGTACCAGATAAAGTGTTTAACTGGTTTGAGCAAAAAAGTGTGTGAGTTCATCCTTGAACTATTCTCATATGTGCTTCCAGAGGGCCATTGCATTCCTAATACACTTGATAATGTTCAGAAGGTTGTTCGTGACCTCGGGCTGAGCTACGAAAAGATCGATGCATGTGTCAATGGCTGTGTGTTATTCCGGAAGGACTATTCTCTGCTGGATCGATGCCCAAAATGTGGTGAATTAAGATGAAAAAATAGTATTGGTGGGGATGCAAGAGAGGCTTTACCTTGTGGAAAAGTCAAGAAGCTTGTAGTACGCAAGATTCTACGATACTTCCCTCTTATTCCCTGTCTTCAAAGGTTTTATATGGCAGAATCAACGGCATCAAACATGCACTAGCACAAAGAAGAATGTATTGATGATGGAATATTATGCCATCCTACAGATTCGAAAGCATGGAAGCATTTTGATAGCATTCACCCAAATTCCTCATCCAATCCTCGGAACATAAGACTTGGGCTAGCATCTGATGGTTTCAATCCTTTTGGAGTAATGAATTTTTCTTACAGTACATGGCATGTGATTCTAATCCCTTATAATCTACCACCTTGGTTGTGTATGAAGCAGCCTTATTGGTTGATGTCAATGGTAATTCTTGGGCCAAAGTCACCTGGAAACAACATTGATGTGTATCTGCAGCCTTTGATTGATGAGCTACTGAAATTATGGTCTGATGGTGTTGAAACATACGACAGTTCAAAGAAAGAGACATTTCTCATGCGAGCTTCTATATTGTGGACAATAAATGATTTTCCAGCATATGCAATGCTATGTGGATGGAGCACAAAAGGTAGGCTAGCATGTCCATACTGCCATGTAAACACTGACGCCTAGTGGTTGAAACATGGACGAAAGTATTGCTACATGGGTCATCATAGTTTCCTACCTCAGGATCACCGGTGGCGTCGGGACAAAGCTTCTTTCAACAACAAAATAGAGAATAGAGAGGATCCAACATCACTCTCTGGTCACGAAGTACTCTAACAATACGAGACTTTTGATCAAGTTAGTTTTGGAAAGACGAATAATAAGAGAAAGCGCACTGAGGAAGATAGGTGGCATAGTTGGATGAAGAAAAGTATATTTTTTCAGCTCCCGTAGTGGAAAACATTGCTAATAAGGCATAACTTGGATGTCATGCACATTGAGAAAATCCTTTGTGATAGCATATTGGGTACATTGCTTAATATGGATGGTAAAACAAAAGATTGTCTACAAGCTCGTTTTGATATGCAGGAAATGGGTATACGGCCAAAGCAACATCCGGTGGGTATGAAAGGGAAGTATGATTGTCCATCAGCATCATATACTTTGCAAAAAGATCAGCATACCACCTTGTGCAAGTTTTTGGCGGATGTGAAGATGCCCGATGGTTATTCCTCAAACATCAAGAGAAGTGTGGACATAACAGCATGTAAGGTATCAGGTCTAAAAACTCATGACTGCCATATTATATTTCAGAAGCTCCTTCCTATTGCAATACGTGACATATTGCCCGAAACGGTTGTTGAACCTTTAATTGAGTTTAGCAGATTCTTTTCTGGAATTTGTTCTAAAGAATTGGCGGAACCAGATTTGGATAAGATGATTGAACAATTTCCTGAAACAATTTGTAAGCTTGAGATGTTGCTTCCTCCCGCTTTCTTTGATATCATGGTACATCTTCCAATCCATCTTGGCGAAGAAGCTCGCTAGGGTGGACCTATTTCTTACAGATGGATGTATCCATTTGAGAGGTACCTTGGTACATTGAAGAGGTATGTACGAAACAGAGCTCACCCGAAAGGTTCTATAGCTGAGGGATATATTACGGAAGAGTGTATGACTTTTTGTAGCCAGTTTTTTGATAACATTAGCACCAAGCTTAATAGGCCAGAACTTCATGAAGCTACAGCTAGGAATGATCCTTCTCTCGAGTCTAATATATTTACAGAAGTTGATAATTCTGAAAAAGGGTTTAAATGGGGCGAACTTACTATGGTGGAACTACATAACATCAGACATTATATTATTTCTAATGTTGAAAATGTCGCTCCATGGATCAAGTACGTATAACAATCATATGTTCTATACTATATTAATGGATCATGCTTATTGTAGATGGCTAATTTAATTTTGTACCCTTTTCAGTGAGCATTTTGAAGAGCTGAAAAAAATTCATTCTCGTGGTGTTGAAAAATGCCATAGAGATGAGTTTGTTTATTGGTTTCAGAAACGTGTAAGTACATGCAAGTTTTTACTTTGATGAAATATTGAAGAAATATTTGTTCTGAAGTTGGCTTATCGATGGCCCATTTTATACTAATTAATGTGTACAGATTACGATATTACACAAAGAAGGTGAAGTAACCGATTATTTGTATGCATTATCTAGAGGACCAGATCGTCGGGCACATTTTTTTAGTCGATCATTCATAAATGGCTTCTTCTTTCGAACAGCAGAGGTGGAAAAAGAATTACGGACACAAAACAATGGTGTTGTTGTTCGGGATAGTGATCATGTGTGGTATGGAGTAATCAAAAAAATGATTTCTGTTGATTTCCAAAAAAAATCAAGAGGTTCTGTTATTTGAATGTGAATGGTTTGATCGGCCTCGTTCAGGTCAGAGCCAAAGCAGAGGCTACAAAATGGATTGATACGGAATGATAGATGTTGACACTACTATTTCTCAATTTATGTATGAGCCTTACATTCTAGCCACCCGAGCAGAATAAGTTTTTTACGTTAGAAGTGTGAAGCAACCTAAATGGGCTACAATTGTTAAAACGAAGCCGCGAAACCTTTTTGCCATGCCCCCTGGAGACAGTGAAAATAATGTCACTGAGACGATGGAGGCTGAGACATTATTTGATGATCAAAGGCTTAATGATATAAATGAGGATATGACCACATGGGTTAGGGATGAGAATGACATTGACGGAGCAACCGGTGATGCTTCCGCTCTTTCAAATGAAGATGACGACGATGACGACCACGGCGATGATGATAGATATATTAATGATGGTATTGTACCTCCAATATTGAGGGAGGACAGCGAAGATGATGATTTTTTTCATATAGGTACTGTGTGAGCTAGTTGTACGTGAACTATGTAATGCAACGTTTGTGTTCCGTGGCGATAGATCATAACACCGCCAACCGGTATTTCATGGCAACATATCCTAATACAATGATTGTGTTTCGTGGCGATAGATCCTATCGCCACGAACTTGTGAATCGTGGCATATGTTCCTAATGCAACGTTTGTGTTTCATGGCGATAGATCCAAACGCCACGAACTGGTGAATCGTGGTAAAAGTTCCTAATGCAATGATTGTGTTCCATGGTGATAGATGCTAACGCCACGAACTATTGAATCGTGGCAACAGATCCTAATGCAATGATCGTGTTCCGTGGCGATAGATGCTAATGCCACGAACTAGTGAATTGTGGCAACATATTCTAATGCAATGATTGTGTTCCGTGGCGATAGATGCTAACGCCACGAACTATTGAATCGTGGCAACATATCCTAATGCAACGATCGGGTTCCATGGCGATAGATGCTAATGACATGAACTAGTGAATCGTGGCAACAGATTCTAATGCAACGATCGAGTTCCATGGCGATAGATGCTAATGCCACGAACTAGTGAATCTTGGCAACAGATTCTAATGCAATGATCGGGTTCCATGGCAATAGATGCTAACACCACGAACTATTGAATCGTAGCAACATATCCTAATGCAACGATTGGGTTCCGTGGTGATAGATGCTAACGCCACGAACTAGTGAATCGTGGCAACAAATTCTAATGCAATGATCGGGTTCTGTGGCGATAGATGCTAATGCCACGAACTAGTGAATCATGGCAACAGATTCGTGGTGATAGATCCTAATGCCACGAACTAGTGAATCGTGGCAACAGATCCTAGTGCAACGATCGTGTTCCGTGGCGATTGATGCTAATGCCACGAACTAGTGAATCGTGGCAACAGATCCTAGTGCAATGATCGTGTTCCGTGGTGATAGATGCTAATGCCACGAACTAGTGAATCGTGGCAACAGATTCGTGGTGATAGATCCTAATGCCACGAACTAGTGAATCGTGGCAACAAATCCTAATGCAATGATCGTGTTCCGTGGCGATAGATGCTAATGCCACGAACTAGTGAATCGTGGCAACAGATTCGTGGCGATAGATCCTAATTCCACGAACTAGTGAATCGTGGCAAGAAATCCTAGTGCAATGATCGTGTTCCGTGGCGGTAGATGCTAATGCCACGAACTAGTGAATCGTGGAAACAGATTCGTGGCTATAGATCCTAATGCCAAGAACTAGTGAATCGTGGCAACAAATCCTAATGCAACGATCGTTTTCCATGGCGATAGATGCTAATGCCACGAACTAGTGAATCGTGGCAAAAGACCAAGCTTACTGCAACGATTTAGTATTCATTGCAGTACAATCATTGCAACAGGGCGGAATCCTTGTAGTGAATCCTGAAGAGTGCAACCTCAGCCAATCATGCGATGACATGTGGCATCCCATGGATCCATGGACCCATTCCCATGCGTGTCCAAGTGAATCCAATAGCAATTCACGCGAGGATGGACCTTGGGCCCACACATTATTCACCTTGAGGAAGCACAACCGAGGGGGGAGGGGCAGGACCAGGTCGGTCGACCCCCTAGCTCGTCCGACTTGGCCCTGGCGCCAAACCCGGACAACTTCCACGTGTTTGCTCCTTATGCTTCCTGAAGGCGGTGAAGACTGATTCGCGCGCTAATTATGGTGAGAACCACCTCTGCTCCATGTATAAATAGGGGGGTGCCTCACATCTCCCACACACCACACAAGAATTCTCTCTTGTATTACACTAGTGCTCTCTTAGTCCTTAGTGGAGGTTAGGCTGTAGAGAGGAGCCTCTAGTCCCAAGTCAAATTTGGGAAAGGCATAACTACTGTATCTTTCTTTACATATGTGACTTTATGCTTTCTAATAATATTATTATTAATCTTTATTTATTATATACTTGGGCGAAGCGTCTCTTGTTTGATTGGGGAGTCCATGTGTGTGCTAAGTGTAGATGTTATTATGATATAGTCATATTGTTCATATCTTGTTATCATAAACATCATACACACCACTATAGTATAATTAGGTATTAATATGATTTTGTTAATATGAATATGTAAGTGCTTGGTCCCAACATTGGTTCAACGATGTTTAGGTTAGTCATTGCCTTAGTATGGTGTTTGTATTTGGACTCTTAAGGTATTTACTTAACATGTAATCATGGTGCTTAGATAGTTAAGTAGCGTTGGATGTCTTGTAGACCCACGGGTTGTAGGGGTAGGCGGCAGGTGGTGACATCTCTGTCCGTCCTTTGTAATCCCCCACGTTCGGCTATACCACAAGCTCGAGGCGGCAATCGTCGTAACGTTGTCTGCGGTAAACCCGTGCCCCATATGTTGGACCACTAAGCCCTAGTATGCACCATTAGCATATTCATGTGTACTCTGTTGGGCTATGTATATGAGTAATTAGAGCATAGTAGGAGCAGCCCCTTCTCGTCGTCTAACCCTCGCTAGGACAACCTTACCCTTAGAATAGATTGCTTAGGCGCGCGTCACACTACCCCTATTATCATCTTACCCTTGTTCTAATAAGTACTTAGTACCCTATACATTGATCATGAGAATAGTGTTTACTTTACTTCATCGCCTTCCTTTGGGATAAATATGATACCTTTGGGAATACTCTTGGGTGAAATGCTACAACGGTATCTTCTGTGCTCTCGTGGATCTCATGTCTCACCGGAGATGATTTGTGGTGTTAAGAAATACCAACACTCACTGAGCGTAGGATTTCGGCCCTACCCTGGGAACTTCCTGGCCAGCTCACCCCTCCAAGAAAATGAACGGCTCGTCGAGGGGCTTAAACAAACTTGTGGCTAACAACCTAACCTCTTAAGAGGTTCGAGGTTCGATATGCGATCTCGGCTAAAGACAACAGGGCACTGGTGCCTAGTCCGATTTAGTTCATGCTGCTAGTGGTCAGGCATGTAATCGAATAGATATTAACACATTTTTGGGTTCTTGTTTTTTAGGGTCCCCAGCACAAGGGCATGTTTAACCTAAGACCGACTCCACAAAGACTCGATGAAGGCTTAGGGGCTACTGACGGAGTTCTGTGTCCAGGGTACCAAACAAACAGGACCCAATGGTATGTGACCACTATGTGACTACGAATTGAATCTACCCTCCGTCCAAGGAGGAGCCCACCACCAACACCACAGCCGTTCAACGTCGGGGTATCCAACCTTCCCAAATCCCAACTGAGAAGTCGGGCAGACGATTCCTCCTGGGCTCATGGGGGCATTTATGACGCACGGTGGGTGCGGTAGCTTCAGTAGGAGGGAAGAACCCATGATGTGACCCGTTGCAAGATAGGCGTGTCATCCGTCCCATCAATCCTCAGAAGAGCGGTAACCTAACCCACAAGACAGTGCCTTGGAGACCAAGAAGATGTCAAGACCAAAGCTTCGTTCAACACAAAGACTTGATGGATAGAACAAACACTGTAAAATCGGCCCCACTATGAGGAATGTCAGATAGATAGGACCGCATCGCCCTCCTATAAAATGACCCTCAAGGCCTTCCGTGAGGGGACAAATTCACTTTGTATTCGCTGTTACTATACACATTTACTTATGCATCTACCTTACACACTTTTCCTTTGGTGCCTTTGCACCCTTTTTCTTCGATGCACTTGTGTTCGTGCATTACTTTTTATACGCATGTGTGCGTTTACACTGATGCATTACTTTCATAGAAGTTTTTTACTTTCTTGGAGTTCATATACTCGGGCAAGGCCAGCTTGAAATATGTTCTCTCGCCTTTTGAGCTAACAAAGATCACGGAAGGATCCCTTTGGAGGTAGGGCCTTTTTTGCCTGAACCAAGATAAATCTCCTGTTCTTTGCACCAAATCATACGAAGAAGAATGTGACCCAATACAAATTTGCCACTTGGTTTCCGAAACGCTGACAATAAGTCTCATTATATTCAACTTAAATTCAAAAAAAGAGTAAAGTGAAGAAGGAAAATATCAATGTGAAGCGCTGCCGGAATGTTGTCCAAGGTCGATCTACTTCGACGGGTTTTGTTCAATTTGGCGAGCATCGTGGACCAAAACTCGGGTGAGTTGAAGCAAAACAATCGACAACATCATTCTATTCAAGTTGCCTTTGAACAGTCCTAGCTAGCGAGGTCAGTTGTTGCATTGCTAACATCAAGGATTTGATTGAGGACCTCTAGCCACATTGACATTCAGTGCGAAGAGGTTGCCTCGTCACTACCTCTGGTTGAGATGAACCACACACTCCCGACTCGCAAATGGTGGATCCGGGATCATTTAATCCCCCCTACCCAAATGGGATCCAACGACGAAGTACGGAACGGTCTCAATCTCAAATTTTGGTTCTGGTGATTTCCGTCCCCCATATTCGTCTCTGTTTTAGTTTCATTTCATGTATATTGCAGTTGTGTATGAACTATGTTGATGTGTATGTTTATATCTTATTTGTCGTCCTCATAATATTATTTCACTACTTGTCATTTGCAGTAGTATTTTATCTTACCTCTTTTCACTACTTGACATTTGCAGTGCCAATTTATCCAATCCTTCTTTGGTTTGACTTGACACATCATTGTTTTCTTGTTGAATGTTAAATCTCCGAAGCAAGATTTCTATTGAGGAGTTGATGTACTGATCTGTGAAGACTCAGGATATTTACTCATGTCCTGGATTGTGAAGGTGCACTACAGGAATCGGACAAGAAATGTCGGACCTGTGGCCGTCGGTAAGCCATTGTAACTGACGGCTATACTCTAAGAATGTCGGCCTACCGACAGCCATAGCCGTTGACTCTTACTCGACATTCTTATAGCTTTACAGTCGTCGGCCCTGACGACTTTTGACATTTAATGTCATCGGGTACTCAAACCCGACACCTTTGGTTTGAAAGCGAACTATGACCGTTAGCCTGGTGTACCAAACAGCCATAACGCCATAAAGGCGTCGACCCGCGGTTCCCGATGCCTTTAATGTGTCTAAATTCGTGGCCCCCCGAGCAAACCGACGGCCATAGGGAGTACACATGTGCACTTTAGGGGGCATATAGCCGTTGGTCTGAGAGCAAATATCGACCGCCGTATTATGTATATAACCATCGGTTACGTGGACACTGACGGATATCCTGGTATTGTTTCTTAAAACCGCTGCTGCTTTCCATACCTCCCCAGGTGGGAAGCCGTCCGTTATACATGATTCACAGCACAACACATTAGATTCACAAGTGCAAAAATCTCCATCACATATACTTCACACAATGCAACAAAATTCCAATGCAAACACACTGAAATGACGAATTCACATCTAACTTCAATGTAACAACTAGTTTACACTCCAAATTAGTGCAAGGGAGTAGACAACACAAACACCATTGTGAAGATTAATCTTCTTCCATGTCGTCATTGTTCGAAGCTCCACCACTCGCACCTCAGGTATTCGAATTGAGAAAATCATCACAACCTTGAGGCGTTACATGATCAGAACGCCACGAGAGACAAATAAAAGTTAACTTTGCATATACTTACAATTCATATGTCTCAATCTTTCTAAAATTCACAAATGCACAACTCACATGTGTAATTGAATCAAAGGTATTACCAACTATGTAATTGAGTCAAGTCACTAAGTAATATTCAAATTAAGCTATAAATTTTCATTATAGCTAATGATTTAGTAATCATACCTCTGCGGCCAGAGGTGTTGATGGTTGACTATGCCCCAAAGCGAAGGGCAACAATGGGATAACAACTGGATAAGGTTGCAATCCAGGGGCGAACATCGACATGAATCCCTGAGATTGTGGAGAATAGGCTTGACCACTATAGGAACCTTGTGGCAAATATGATTACTATTCCGTAGTATAAGTCGAGTTAATAAGAAATGCAGTTATACCTCTGACGAAGAGCCAACATGTTGTCCGGGCTGCATCGGACGAGGCATACCAAACTGCGATCTAAAGCCACATTAAGAAAAGAACTGCATAAAGTAAAGATATTCAGTTAATGATTTAAAACATATATGCTAATGAGTATACCAACTTAATCAAAACAGTAGTTCACCTGTGACATTATCTCAAACGGAGACTGTTGCAGCATATTGAACTGAAATCCGGTGTTACCTTGACCCGATAACTACATTAAGTAAATTATTTCTGAGATCTTAAGTAGAAATAGTTTGTAAACAAATAAACTATTCAATTTTCAAGATTACAAGTTACCCGTGCCATATACAAATACTGCATCTGTTGCACCTGCATCTGCATCTGCACTTGCATTTCCTGTTGTTGTTGCATCGGCAGTTGTTGTTGTTCCACCTTCTCCTTGTAGCGTCTCAATTTTTCTTTCAATTCCTCTGCCTCTGTAGCATGGGATCGACTCGAACTGGAAGTAGAAGACTGTCGTCCCACATAAGCCTCACGCTTTACATAACCGTCGCTCAAACCAAGTCTACAAAAAAAACAAATGTGATAAATCTACAGTAATTAACCTATGAACAATCATTATCTTTACACGTACCTCTCGTGGGGTACGCCTCCATTAGCTTCGTATGCCGCACCCACATCCAACAACGCTCTTAGATAATCTACATCGTCTCCATGCTTTTTCTTGAGACACAACATATTTTGTCTGCAAGAATAAATTAAGTTCACGAGTGGATGTAATAGAAGATAGATTAAGTTCATTGATAGATATGTAACAAGCACTCAACACACTTACCACTTTTTGTGTTGTCGTCTCATCACACAACTGCTCCGGGCGTTCTGGATCTGTGCCTTTGTGCCCACTGGGGTAAACCTCGATAAAAGAAGGAGTGACACCGGTTTCAGCTTCCTGCAACACTAAAATACAACATTAGTTCAATTAGTGCAATTTTTTGAAGCAATCTACAAGTGATTGTAATAGTTCATACCATTTGTTGCGCCATCCGCACATGTCTATCTGCCCCTTAGTGTTGTAGTCCAGGCTTGCTCTTTCGATTGCTTCGATTTCTGTTCGAAATATGTTTGAACTCATTCGACGCCCAGTATTCGCATAGCCATTCCCAAGATGCCATATCTACACAGATTCAATCCAAACTACTATCCATGTACTCATACTTCTGTAGATAAATTGTAGATGCTCGCTTGTTTGTCATGGTCTAACGCAACCTGGCCTTGTAATACACAATGACAACCTTGATCTGTGCATCAGGGAAGGAGTCCTTTGTGAGTTTTCTCACTAATGTCTCGAAAACGGACCTCACATATGCTGGACACACACCTTCCTCCAATTTAAATATACTCTGCATAAAACAAACAATTAGTATCAACCAAAGTAATATGCAACATAATTTAAACAATGAAAACAAACTTACACAAAAAATCCCAACTAATCTCGATCCAGGACCTAGTACCCTTTGTCCTTATAATTGTCCGCATATCGAGAGATTTACTTGGAGTACATCAAAGGTGCCTCCGCGGCCTGTACAAATAACGTTAGTTAGTTCACAAGAAAACCAAATGTATAAGATAACTTATCAAATAATTCAAAAAAATACATATAAGGGCATCAATCACTCTGCCCCTCTGTTGCCTCTTGTAACTCTGCCAATCTTGCCAACCTTGCTTGTCGATCAAGATCATCTTCCTCTTTGCCGCCCTCTTCACCCTTAGTACCACCCTGCCCACCTTTGGTAGCACCTTGTCCACCTTTAGAAGATGACCCAAAGGCCTGCTCCTGAGCCTCCTCCATTGTGCCTGCTCCTAAGCCTCCTCCATCTGGGCCTCCTCTGAGTACAGCTCATTCCAGACATCTCTGACTTGTGTGGGACTCGAAGCTCATGCTGGCTGGCTCGATGCCTTCTCTGTCACACACCCCATGAGCTGCCTCTGTCTATCTGCACTCACGGTTGTGTCCTGCAAATGCAAATAAACATATAACAAATAGTAAATAGCTGATTATGATATTGAAGTGTTTATAAAAAACAAAGTACCTGAAACAAGGATGTGTGAACCGAAGCACTACTGTGGTGACACACCAAGGAAGAAGTATCACTCTGCTTCTTTCCTTTTTTGAAATGCTTCTACATCTGCACAAATTTCAAAATAACGATTAGTATACAAGAATATAAAACAATGAACAATAAATGATAAAGACTAAAAGATGTACACAATACGAATTAAAATCTCCAAGAATGCGTACAATAAGAACTTAAAATCATCTGCATCAGAATTTGCTAAAAATCATCAACATCACAATCTGCTAAAAACCATCAGCATTAGAATATGCTTCTATCACACCTGCATGAAGATTTTCATGTCTCTCTTCTTCTTCCATATCTTCCTCAAACTCTTCTCGTTCACTCTCTTTTTCAATAATTCTTTTTTGCTTTTCAATAATCCTTTGAGATTGCAAGATGTTTACTCGATGGGCCGGCTTGTTCTTCAGACATTAACTCTAGAGTAGTACTAGCAATTTCAGTCCTATCCCAGAAGATATCCTAATTTTTTGTGCTTCCTCGACTTCATCTTGATAAACAACACGATCATCGTCTTCCTGATTGTCTACGTACTCAGCAACACGAGCATCACTAGCAAATGCATGGCTCAGTAAAGCATTTGCGATATGAGTCCATTCATTAGTGTGTGCACCAGCTGAACTCCATCCATCATACATCGCCTTACAATCGTCACTCATTTTAAAACTACATCAAATAAATATATATTAATGAACATATATGATTAATGTCACGGCCCTACATCTATTGTCCAGGATAGGTCCTAACGCTGCTTATTTAACACTACACCCCTATCCGGTGCAGTTCTTCAAGTAAAAAGGGGATGGATATATGGTTATAGCCGTCATACGTATGTTACGAGTCATACGTCATTCGCACCATTGTTGTTCACCTCCATGCCCGTTTAGATGCATACTTTAACTTCCAACTAAATGTGTCTTGTCGGGCCCTAAATCGGTTGTGTCGGTTCTGTCTGGCACAAACCCGTTTATATATACATATAGTACATAAACACTAAAAAAGTTCAAATAAACATAATTGAACCCTAACTAACATATATATGATAATCAAGTTAACATATATGGATAAAACACAATGTAAAATTGCATAAGTAATGATATAGCAATGCATAGACTAATCAATCCACAAAACTACTGCCACACTAATGCATTGAAACATACACAATATATAGCAATTTTACAAGTTTAAATTTTAACCTTGTGCATTCACCGGATAGGGAAGTGGTGGCGCGGGCCGGGGAGCAACGGCGCAAGCGAGCGCGGGCGAGGAGGCAGCGGAGGGGAGTGGTGGCCGTCGGTTTGGGCCGCTGATAGAGTCGCGCATGGGCTAGGGAGTGGCGGCGGAGGTGTGCGGGCCAGAGGAGGAGCACGGGTGCGCGCGCACGTGGGTCTGGGAGGCGGCACGCGGCAGCTGCGCCGGAAGGGGGTGGCATGGCGGCGCGCGGCGGTTGCGCCGAAAGGGGCGGCGAGGCAGCGCTGGAGTGGAGCAGCAGCGCGCGGGTGGCAGCGGAGCGAGACGAGGGTGGCGCGCGGGTGGTGGCGGAGCGAGACGAGGGCGGTGCACAATTGTGTTATGTTTCTTCACTTGTACGCGCGCTTGCGATGTAAGCAGGAGTAAAGTCATTGGGAACCCAGAGTCGTCGGCTCTAGTTAAGGTATGCGGGGCCCACCGTATGGCCGTCGGCCCAGATGCTAGAACCGAAGACACTAAGTTAGGCGTGTGGGGCCCACATTATGGCTGTCGGCCCTAGAGTTGGCGCCGACGGTTTTATAATTCGGCGGGAAACTTTTTTGGTGCGCGGGACTCGCCTTATATCCATCAGCTTTCGGGCTCTAACCGATGAACATATGTTATGGGTGTCGGCCTCGCCTCTGTTACCAACAGCCATGATTAAAGCCGTCGGTCGTCAGCGTGACGCCGACGACTATAAACTTATCAACGTAAGCATAATAAACTGACGAATGTAACCTATTTTAAGATCGTCGGGATCGACGATTATACTTTCCCCGATACTTCTTTGCCCGATTCCTGTAGTGGCGGTACTTTCTTGTGGAGATCATTCTTCATTGAGATATGTTTAAGAGCTGCAGCCTTCGATGACATCTTCATTTTCAAACTTCAGATGTACCATTTCTTAGTTGTATGCTTAGTGTGAACCCTTTCAGAAAATGCATCATTATACTATATGTGTTGCATTGAGTGGGTGGTGTTAAGGATATAATAGTCAAGGGTATTCCTATCATATTTGAGTCCATGGTTATCTTGATCTAGTCTATATATGACCCTTAACCCTCATTGTAAAACATCTATTTCATCTATCAAAATAACGATCTACTACCTCTGTTATAATAATTATCGTTTCAGACAATAAAAAACTAGAAATGAACTAATGAAAGTTGTCCTAACGACAAATAAATTGAAACAAAGAGAGTATTACGCATGCTCAAAAATAATAAAATGAAATAGTCCACTGAGACTAACCTGACTGCAATTAATATTTCCAGTACTCCGTTGGAAGTCACCTGACGCACACTATAGGCACAATCCGTCAAATCACTTTGTGGGTCCAGATAAAATCGTTAAAATACGAATGATAAAATTGGGTTACTATTTTCTTAATTTGCAATTCTTGTGGGACTGCAAGTGATATACAATTCTAATCCTACAATTTTCTATATCTATGTTTTATGAACTTTGCATTCAAAAGGGACCCCGCTACTAAAAAAACATTTTCATAGACGCCTCACTTTTTTACACAGACGGTCCGGTAAAAATTACGGCTGTGATGTCGAATGAATTAATAGATGGCCGTGATGAGTAAATATCACATGTTGTTCGCAAAACAAAACCGACTGGGTAAAGATATCCATTTTCACAGGCGGCCCTTGATAAACAACTGCCTGTAATATGCGCAACAATCACAGGCGGATTGCAAGAAAAACCGCTTGTATATTTATATAAGAATTCACAGTCGGATCTTAATGAGGAACTGCCTGTGAAGTGTTCGCGCGCCGAAGTCGGAGCGTCCGATCACAAGCGGTTCTACTAAATAACCGACTGTAAAAATGTTTTCATAGAAAAAGATCAAATAATGTTTTCCGAAGAATTATGGTTAGGGACACAAAGATTATCATAATCTTTGAGTCCCCAATTGTAATACCCTGTAATATTATGATTGGGGTCACCAACATAATCTCTTCAAACATTATTAGAAATCAACACGACATGCGCGCCTTGCCTTATAAGCCGGGTGCCACGACTCCAACATGCCGAGGTGGGACAAAACTGTGCACTGGCAATAAATATCTTCACAGACGATTATAAAGGAGGACCATCTGTGAAGATGATTCTGTGACATTATTTTACATATATTTGTATATATAAAATTATAATATATATATTTATATATAATATATTCAGACATATATATATTATATAATATATAGATGTCTATATATTATTTATGCTAATACAAATTATATACTTATACATATTATATACATTCGTATATATACATATATATACATATACATATACATAAACATATATAGCAATGACTATTGTGCAATCTTGCATCTGGTGTAATCCTGCTATCACGCGCTCAGAGCCTTTGAATTCTCATCCTACGGTAACTGCATTTTTACACATAAATCCCTCCATCTGTCCACAAGTTATTGGAGGGATTAATGTGTAAAAGTGTAGTTACCGTAGGATGAAAATCCAAGGGTTGGAAGCGCATGATTACAGGATTGCACCAGATGCTAGATTGCATAGCAGTGGTTGCCTACATATATATATCCATAAAAAGAGAAATGAAAAATAAAAATATAGAGATGTATATTTAATATAATATATAATATATAGATATGTATATATATTATGTAGATATATATTCACTACAGAAAACGTGATCATTTGAATCTTCATTACATGCTTGTGACTCCTCGGTTGATGTGGTTGTTTCTTTCAAAAGAATCACAAGACACATGAGATGTCACAAAGAAGGTAAAGGTGAGAACAAAGAATTCTTGATGCATTCGTCCGACGGTGATGCATGGAAGGCGCTAGACCGTTTTGATCCAGATTTATCTTGTGATGTGAGAAATGTTCGCGTCGGGTTAGCAGTGGACATATTCTCACCGTTCAGTACAAACGCCATGTCATACTCCTGTTGGCCCATCTTTGTCATTCTGTACAACCTGCCAATGGCTTTTTGTATGAAGAACGAGTTCACGTTCCTCAGCATCACTGTACCTAGACCAGATCATCCTGAGTCACGTCACAATGTGATGTTGAAACCGCTGATCAAAGAATTGAATATGTTGTGGACAGGAGTCGAAGCGTACGACAATTACAAGAAGCGGAAATTCAACCTTCCAGCTGCTTATTTGTGGTCCGTCCACAATTTGGCGACATATGACATGTTTTTCGGATGGAGCACTCACAGTTGTCTGACGTGTCCGATATGTGCTTCCGACACAGATTGCTTTTGACTAACTCATGGAGGCAAGATATCTTACCTCGATTGTACAGATGTTGACTGCCTCCAAATCACATATTTAGGCAACATAGGCATGTCTTTAGAAAGAACACCATTGTCACTATAGGATCACCGAAACATCTCAATGTGTTACAAATTCCTGATATGTTGGACAAACTGGTGCTAGATGAAGGTCATCCTGGATATTTTGTAGGTTATGGAGAGGAACACGAATGGACTCACATATGTGGACTTTGGGAGATACCATATGTGAAGTCATTTATTATAATGCACAACATTGATGTCATGTATTAGGTTTCGATTCGGAACATGAACTAATCGATCCTCAAGCCGCATATGCAAGCGGAGGTGGTAAAGCCTACGGAAGATGAGTTCATAAGTTATTTTATCGTTTTCAATTCAAAATATTCAAGAGAGTTCAATTCCATATTAATGAGTTTTTATAGGCTCGCCATATTCGATAGAGTTTTTAAATCGAGGGCGACGAGACTTGCGATAGGCAGCTCCACGTAGGCTTCGTCGGCGGGCCCGAGTCGCCATGTCTCGCAGATGGAGACTCTAGCCCATCAGCTCTAGGAGAACCGCGAGCAGTACCAGGTGGAGATGGAGGCACAGAGGGCGACGATGGAGACCACCATATCCTACTAGTGAGTCTGCATGGAGAAGATGCAGGAGGCGATGGAGATGCAGAAGCAGGTAATGATGGTAAGTTAAAATAATTTAAAGTCATTGCATTCTTAATAATATGTAATAACATGTACCACGCAGTCCAGGGGTTTCACCTCAAGCTACTTCCACTGCCACCGTCAATTCCACTGGCAAAAATGTAGGTACCGCCGCCGGTGCACACTTCTCCGGGTTTTCAGGTAATAAAAAATGTTATTACTTAGTCTTAATTCATGAAATATAGGCAAATCTAATTCAACTTAGCTATTGTAGTTTTACTTAATCTTAAATAATCAAACATAGCAAATCTAACTCAAATTATCTAAAGAAAGTTAAATGTGATCAATTCTAGCTTGTTTAATCAATTCTAGTCAAAAACAAAGTTCCAAATTAATCAATATGTCAAATAACTTCTATGTGTTGCAGGGATTAGCGACGGAGGCTCAAACTCCGTCGCTGTCTATACCGGTGCCTGGACTGACGCGCTGTGAGGATGTTGGCGGCACGGGAGGTAGACAAAATTGATGGATGGAGATGCATTTGTCTTTTCTTTGTGTTTGTGTTGTGATGGATGGACTCTTTGTTGTGATGGATGGATTGTGTTGTGACAGATCGAGATGTTATGCTGCTATTATATATTGTCTTTTGTTGTTGTTATATCTGTTATACATTGTATTTTTGGCTATCGAGCTTGGCAGAACGTTCTGTTTTTTTTAAAACCATATATGTGATTGCTTTTATACAATACTATCGCAAATTAGGCTTCTGACCGTCGCAAATTAACCTATGTCATTTGTGACGGCCCGGCCATCGCAAATAGTACATGTGTTATTTGCAGCGGCCGCGGTAAGCCATCGTAGATAGGGCCTTAATTGCGACAGCCACCGTCAACCGTTGCAGATTGTCGGGCCCGATCCATCCGCCGAGCTTGGGCTCTTGTTTGCGACGCTAGTCGCACACCATCGCAAATAAGCTTATTTGCGATGGTGGCCATTGTAAATAAGCTTAATTGCGACAAAACTTGATCGATGACCAGAACCGTCGCAAATAAGGAAAATCGTAGCAAATAGCTTATTTGTGACAGCTTTTTGCTTATTTGAGACGGCCCTAGCGTCGCAAATCGTCGAGATTCCTGTAGTGATTATATAATATAATATATATATATAATATACAGATATATATTATATAATATATAATATATATCTGAATATATATATATACATACATACATATACATACATAGATATACATATATATATATATATATATATATATATATATATATATATATATATATATATATATATAACATACATATACATACATACATACATACATACATACATACATACAATACACACACAGACAGAAACACACACACACACACACACACACACACACACACACACACACACACACATATATATATATATATATATCCATAAAATGAGGAACACATTTTTTTGTCAAATTCAATATTACACTACTTCATTACAATATTACAAATATATGAAATATCTATCAAATTCATTAGTAACAAATATTAAGTCTTTTACGCATGCAACTGAAATTTATTCCATACATTTTTTCTTGCATCGACATCTTCTCGCGTGTAGGGTTTCAAATCCTTTTTAATGCTTCTTTCTACGCACTTGATATTCTTTAGATTGGTGGAAAGGGAAATATCTTCATATTGATTATATTCCTATTCATTAATTGTCACATTCTCAACCCCAACAATATTTTGCTTTCCAGAAACAACTATGTGCATCTTCTAAGTTCCTGGATCTTGTACATAAAAAACTTATGCAACGCGATCGGCGAGAACACCCGGGTCATCTTTATAGCCCACTTTCTTCAAGTCTACCCGTGCCAGACCGTAGTTGTCTACTTTCACACCATTAGGATGTATGACCCATTAGCACTTAAACATGGTGTCAAAGTGTGTGATCGACACTTCCTTCGGTACTACTAAGAAGTGTCCATGGAGGTTCTTTTGCGTAGGGGTCTAAACTCAAGATCTCAAGAACTAGGTGACACGGGGATTTTTACATGGCTCGGGCTGGCTGAGCATAATTCCCTACTCCATGGAACTGTGTTGTATGCTTGAGTGTTACTGAGCCTGAGTCTGTATGTAGGTGAATGAGCTTCAGTTAGCCAGTCGTGTAGCGCAGACCTTATATATGTCATGGTCTGGCTGTTATAGTGTAGCCCAGGCCCAACAAGTGGTCCCGACGCTATTAAACACCATGTACAGGATCTAGGCGCTTAACAGCGGTTTATTTGAGTAATAACGTGCCTTGATGGCAGTGTTACCACACTTGAAGGACACCTGATTGTGCGTCATTAATGCGGGGTTAATGACGACCAGGTCTTGTAACGGTTGATCTATAGCCACTTGAATGTCCACGTTGTTGTAGATCCCGAAGTTCTTTCTGTTGGAGAGGTAGGGACCTACAGGTGGCACCTTTGGAGCCACCCTTAGCAGGGAGGTAGGTCCGAAGCTGCAGGACATGTGACAGTTCCAGAGCCACCCTTAGGAGGGAGGCAGGTCCGGCTGCCACAGGACACATGGCAGCACCAAAGCCACTATTAGGAAAGGGGCAGGTCTGACATTGCGGTACACATGGCAGCTCCAGAGCCACCCTTAGGTAGGAGGCATGTCCGATACTGAGGGACATGTGGCCGCACCAGAGCCACCCTTAGGAAGGAGGAAGATCCGGCACTGCAGAACAAGTGTTGGCCTCTGAAGGTCTACTCTTCTGGAATGTGGGACTCAACACTTCTTTGTCTAGTACTCGAGGGTACCTGGTCCGCAGGGTTCCAACAGTGGCCCTCGGGCCCATCTTGGGGGAGGTTTCAATCCCGCATGTAGGGCCACTATCACTTCCCGCGTTTTTGCTTCAACTTTTCATTTGGGCAGTTGAATCGATGGCACATTCCTGTGCCACGACTATGTGGTCCTTCTTTATTTGGCACGTGAGATACGCGGCATGCAGATCCCACGCCTTGAAGTGCGGAAGTTTCCAATACGATTTTTGTATCGGTTCTCAGCGCAATCTTTGTAGCCTTGTCAAGCTGCCTTCCTTACACTTCCAACTTCTCATCATGACAACAGTTCACCTAGTGCAACTTTCTCGGCAAGTAGACCTGGGCCCCCTTGTCATCGACGAGGTAACTATGCAGTGCATAACTGTGCTCCGCGTGCAGTTGCCATCCAAGCATTGCAGAAGGTAATAAAGGGACAAGTTTTGCAGGATGAGAGAACTCTTATGCTTCGACCTATTTTCTTGCGCATAGAGTCCTCTGCTTCATCCTATGCATCTTGCTCTTCGCTTTTGGTCCACTTTGCGATGATGGAACCCGGCCTTCTCCCCTCCAAGCTTGTGAGCAAGAGGGACATCGTGAGAGTCTGAAAGCTGATGGGCTGGCAGAGCCCTTCCTTTAACAACACAATGCACTGAGGGAGCCTTCCCTGCACGAAGAAAAGCTCTGGTGACATCATCTTCTTCAAGGCGTTTTCCTTGGTCGGGTTAGTCCCACCATTATCCTCCTTCTTGCTGATGCTGCTGGAGGTGTACGGGATTTAACTACAACACATCAGCCCTCAATCGATCTTGCTGTTGGCTATCTTCGTCCACTTGTGCAATGTGTTGATCTGCGTGAGGCCCTGCATGCCACTGTTCAAGACCTTCATCACCCTCCAGCCGATTGGGAAAGGTAACAATCTCATCGGAGCTTACTACTTTGTGAGGCGCATGAATGCTCCGTACAAGTACATCAACTCCTTCTCCTCCGGGAAGTGGGATACCTGGTAGAGCGACTGGGTGATAATTCGGATGGACTAGCATGGCTGCTTGGAGCTGTCGACCAGACTTCCCACCACATACATCGACTTTTGGGAGATCATTCTGGACATATCAGCGGAGTACAACCCGATGCCGATGAGGATTCGACACTTGGCAGAAGGGGGCTTGACTTCACTGATGGTGCTCGGCGACTTCTTGTCTCGATGCTAGGCTCCTCTTAAGCAGAGGGAGTTTCCTGTTTGGGCTTGTGAGACCTATTTGTGCTGAATACATTGGCTTGTAGTGAATATACTTGCTTTGACGATAAAAGTTTTGAATATCACCAAAACACCTTTTTATCAAGGTCTGACTCTAGCTCCGAGCTACAACAAGGTCCGACGATAGGTCCGGCTTGTTTTGGGTAGCTCCGGCTATGTTAGATACTAGGTCTGACTTCTTGGTAAGGTCCGACTAGTTTTGGTTAGCTCCGGTGAGCTTTATCTTTAGCTCCGACATGACTTTGTTAGCTCCGGCATGACTTTATTAGCTCCGGCATATATTTGATAGCTCCGGCATGCTTTTGCTAAGCTCCGACGTACTTTGTCTAGCTCCGGTTTTGGGTTGACTAGTTTTGACTAGTTTTTGGTAAGCTCCGGTGCTAGGATCTACTAGTTTTGGTAAGCTCCGGCAGGTGCTTTATTGTACTAGCTTTTGTTAGCTCCGGCTCAAGGTTCGGGTTGCTCTGGCAAGGTCCGAAACTTGACCGTAGTGCTTCTGCTTTTCATTTGCAATGTTTCGTACTTGCTTTACATTGTTGGAAAGATTGCTTAGTATTCATTTGCTAAGTTTTTGGTGTGTTTTGGTTGATATGGATGATATGATGTTACTGTGGTTTTGCAACATGCTTATGTGAGGTGCTCATGTAAGGTGTTGTGTTCGGAACTAACTTGAGTCAAGTCGAGGACTTGGGCTCGTATGGATTGGTTGTTTATTCATGTGCAGGTGTTGCTTGAGTTAAAGACATGGCTGGTGACGGGATCCATTGGACTAGTCTCAGGGAGGAGATGAGGTTCCAACAACAAAGTTCGGGAGGAACTGTGGTTGAGCTGATCAGGAGGTTGCGCAGGATGATTGAATCAAGGGCAGTGCATATGAAGGTTATTGGACGACGAAGAAAGGTGTTCGCACGTATGCATGTGGTGCATGACGTGGCAACATGGTTCCGAAGATGGGATAAGGAAGGGAAGATCTGGTTAGAAGGATCGGATCGTATCGGTTGATGACTTTGGCTGCGGCGAAGTCGGTTATGGCTCGATATGGAAAGTATAGAGTTGGTTATGTTAGGATTTCGTGTGTGTCATGAATTTGAGTTGTTTAGGAATGTGGGATACGTTCCTAAGGTGTTTGGAAGTCTTAAGATTGCTTCTATCTGTGTATAGAAGAATCTTGAGCAGTTATGGAAAGTTACGATTCGTGATCTGTGTAGGATTGGAGTCCTAGTTGATATTGGGTTGGCCTAAGGGCTGGTTATATAAGCAAGGGAGCCCAGAGCTCGTGGTGCACGACTTTGGGGCTGTTCCTCTTGTGTTCTATTGAATAAAATTCGTAGTTTGAAGGAACTTTTGTGCCTTGTTCATCCGACTTGTTCCAGACAAGTTTTACTCGTCGAAAATTTCACGGTCATTGGATTTGTGGTCTATGATCTACACGAGTTTCTTTGCAGCGTTGCAGAACTGTTTTTTTTCTCGGGTAGGGCAGATTGACCCTTGTATGATCTTTCGATCATAACTTGAGTTTTTCTCGACGGATTTGAGTGATTATTTTTGTGTTGTCTTCGTGACTTGATTCTCTCTGATATCTATCACTTTTGTCACGGTGAAACACGTTTAGATTAGTTTCACACACGATTTCTTCAACAGATCATTTTTCTGCCGAAGGGTTTGGGGTTTAATTGTTTCCGCTGCGTAAGATTTTTAAATCTACCATTCACCCCCCTCTGGTAGCTTTTCACGTGCTCTTCGATCCTACAATTGGTATCAGAGCCACGGTGCTCTAATCTTTGTGATTTGACGTGTTTTTGACTAATCATCATGGAGAAGTACTCCGCCAAACCTTGTGTGTTTGCTGGTATTGATTTCCAGATTTGGAAGGCACGCATGGAGGCTTTCATCCAGGCACAAAGCTTTGCAATATGGGAGAAGGTGTATAAGCCTTATGAAGTGCCACCCAATGATCAATTCACGGCCACAAACCTACGGGACGTCGACAACAACAAAAAAGCCCGAAACTTGATCATCCAAGGACTCACTCAAAGCGACTTTGATCGTGTCGCGCACCTCCGATCACCATACGATGTTTGGAGAGCTCTCTGTGGTTACCATGAAGGCTCCAACACAATCAAGGAGGTAAAACAAGATATGTTCAAAAAGGAATATATGCATTTTGAGATGCAACCAGGTGAGTCTATCGATGACCTTTTTGCTCGTTTCAATAAAATTCTCAGCAACTTACATAGTGTCAATGTAAATTTTTCTGATACTGAGAATGCCAGGAAACTTCTTAGTGCGTTAGACATGTCAATTTGGGAGATGAAAGTAACATCTATTAGTGAATCAACTGTCATGAGTTCTCTTACATTAGATGTACTTTATTCTAAACTAAAAACTCATGAAATTGACATCCTAGCACGTAAGAACCCAAATAAGTATATTGCATTTGTTTCACAACGCGATATGTCTAGCTCCGGCCAATCATCATCTTGCAATACTCTTGCTTTATTGTCCTCACTCACCCTGGAGCAGATCGAAGAATTTCCAGAAGAGGAGTTGGCACTCATCTCTACTAGATTCTCAAAAGCATTGCAAAATGTGAGAACTAGAAGGAGAGGAAGCTCCGGACCTCAACGCTGTTTTGAATGTGGTAAAACAGGACACTTTCGTACAGAATGCCCTAACCTTTCAGGTCCGACCACCCGGGAAGAAAAACAAAACAAGGTTCGGACCTCCTCTGGAAATTCCAACAAAAAGAAAAAGAAGGGTACCATAGGACGTAAGATGATTAACAGCTTCATCACCGCACTTCAAGAACTTAGTTCAAGTGATGTAGACTTTGAAAGTGATGAAGATGATGACGATCTGGCCAACTTATGCTTCATGGCGGGCAGAACAAGATCAAGATCAAGTCAGGAGGATGCAGAACACAATAGTGAAGACGATGAGGTATGTTCTACCAGCAATGAAATGTGTGATGCTATTTCTCGTGCAACTATTATTGTCAAGAAAAAGGACAAAAAGCTTAGGGATAATGCTGCTAAAATTGAATCACTTGAAATTAACCGTTTAAAAACTTTGATTCCTAGTGATGATGCATGTCCCTCATGTGACTTAATCTATGAACAATTGTCCACATTAAGAAATGCACACTCCTCCACTCTAGATAAACTTGAGTTAGAATTTGAAAAGAACAAAGAGCTTGCTGCACATAATGATAAAAACTTGAAAGATGCTAGCTGTTCTACAATTGATTTGCATTGTTCTACTTGTGATGATCTTGATAAGAAACTACAGGATGCTATGAATGAAATTTCTATATTGAACAATGCTTTACGTTCTCATGAAGTTAAATTTTGTTCCAATTGCAAACTAAAAGGAAAAACTTCATGTGAAAATTGCTTTGATCTGTCCAATAAACTTGATGACATGCATAGGACATTAGATCGGTTTTGTAATGGGAATAAGAACCTAAACTTGCTGCTGAATTCTTCCAAGTCTTGCAATGATAAAACTGGTTTAGGTTTTGATTCTCATGCTCATTCTAAGTCACATCCACCTACAATTGTAAAGTCATTAGGAATTGGTTTGATTCAAACAGTTCCTAAACAAAAAGGAGTGGTTTTCAAATCTGCAGGAGTGTTGTCTCACTCAGTTTCAAATAAAAATATTGCTTGCTCATCTAGACATGAACACAAAGTTAAATTTCATTGTACCTTCTATGGTAAAGATGGTCATGTCATAGATTTTTGTTATAGACTAGCTAAACAATAGATAAAGGAAGAAAAAATTGCTAGATCTTATAACTTTCATGCAATTAGAAAAACACAACCTGCTTTAGTGAGTCAGAAATTTGAAAATGTAGCTTCTGGACCTTCTGGTAAGAAATCCGCAAAAGCAGCTCCAATAGTTCTGACAGCTCCGAGAGCTCCCGGACCTTCTGTTGTTTCCTTCAGAACCTCAGCTTTTGTTTCCGGATCTTCAGCCTTGTCTTTTGGAACTGTTGCTTTTACCTCCGGAGGTACTGGTTTTTGTGCTAAAAGAGTTAAGAATAGAAAACCTCAAACTTTGACTCATAAACCTGCTGTTTTGTCTCAGCTTTCGCGTGTTTTTCCTACTGCACATCGTGTGACTCAGTATTGGATACCTAAATGCCTTTTGACTAACCCCAGTATTGAGTCATCGATGTATTGTGCTTCTATGTAGGTTACACGTGATTGTGGATTCAGGTTGCTCACACCACATGACCGGTAACAAAGATTGGTTCTCCTCCCTCTCTTTTGTGTCACGTGTAGAGAATGTTACTTTTGCCGATAATTCTTCAACTCCTATAATTGCTAAGGGTTCGGTTAAATTAAATGATCACTACACTTTGAAGGATGTGGCACTTGTCAAAAATTTGAAATACAACTTGCTTTCTGTTTCACAATTGCTAGATGAAAATCTAGAAATTATTTTCAATAAAAACCGCTGCAAAGTTGTAGGTTCAAATGGTGAGCTTATTTTTAACATGTCTCGGTTTGGAAGAGTTTTTAAAGCTGATTTTTATATGTCTTCCTCTAAGAATAGGTGTCTAGTTGCTAATGATTCAAAGGACTTATATTTTTGGCATCGTAGACTTGGTCACGTAGGCTTTGATCACGCGTGTTAGTGCTCTTGATCGCATATGTGGGCTGTCTAAGCTTAAAGGGGACAAAGAAATTGTATGCTCTTCTTGTAGACATGCTATGATGGTTGCAGGTTCACATACTCCTCTCACAATGATCATGACAACTGAACCATGTAAACTTTTGCATCTTGACACCGTTGGACCTTCACGTGTTCAATCCTTCGGAGGTAAATGGTATGTTCTTGTTATCGTTGATGATTATTCTAGATACTCTTGGGTTTACTTTATGGCGTCTAAGAATGAAGTTTTTAGTCACTTTAGAACTTTATTTCTTAGATTATCAATTGATCACCCAGGATCATTAAGAGCAATTAGAAGTGATAATGGAACTAAATTTAAAAATCAACCTTTTGATCACTTTTGTGCTGAAAATAGAATAGATCATCAATTCTCTTCACCATATGTACCTCAACAAAACGGTGTTGTAGAAAGAAAGAACAGAACCTTAGTTGAGATGGCTAGGACTATGCTTGATGAATATCAAACTCCTAGGAAATTTTGGGCTGATGCGTTAGCAACCGCTTGTTACGTCTCAAATTGTGTTTTCTTGCGTGCTAAGTTAGGTAAAACACCATATGAGCTCTGGTTTGGACATAGGCCTAGTGTTACACACTTTCGGGTCTTTGGTTGCAAATGCTTTGTTAAGAAACATGGGAATCTTGATAAATTTGAACCCAGATCCATTGATGGCATGTTTCTTGGTTATCCATCTCATACTAGAGGTTACCGTGTGCTTTTACTTGACACTAACAAAATTGTGGAGACTTGTGAAGTGTCTTTTGATGAAGCTAGCCCAGGTACTAGCTCCGATGTTGCAGGACCAGATCCGTATCCTCAGGGGGAGGGTATTTTCGAAGATGAAGAAGAGCCGGTGATACTGCCTAGTAGTTCCGAAGTTGACACGTATCCAGCTCCGGACATTGAACAAGCTCCGGCTATCACCTATGCTGGTCCTGATCGTCCACAAGTCACAAGCTCATCAATCTACGATGAACCTAATGAAGAAGAAGCTTGTGAGACATCTGTTCCCCTACGTTTTTACAAAGATCATCCCCCACAACAGATGATTGGAAGCTTGCACGAACGAGTCACACGGTCCAGGTTTTGCGATCCAAACTCTCATGCTCATTCTACTTTTGTTGCTTCTTTTGAACCCAAAGATATATCACACGCACTCACTAATGAATCTTGGATTATTGCCATGCAAGAAGAGTTAGAAAATTTTGAAAGAAATAATGTTTGGAAACTTGTACCTCCACCTCAATGTCACACTTTAATTGGAACTAAATGGGTATATAAAAATAAACAAAGTGAGGATGGGATTGTGGTTAGGAATAAGGCTAGGTTGGTTGCTCAAGGTTTCACTCAAGTTGAAGGTCTAGATTTTGATGAAACTTTTGCTCCTGTTGCTAGATTAGAAGCCATAAGAATTTTGTTAGCTTTTGCAGCATCTAAAGGTTTTAAGCTATATCAAATGGATGTTAAAAGTGCTTTTCTTAATGGCTACATAGATGAGGAGGTTTATGTCAAACAACCACCGGGTTTTGAAAATCCAGATTTTCCTAATCATGTTTACAAACAGTCCAAAGCCTTATACGGTCTCAAACAAGCCCCTAGAGCATGGTATGATAGGCTAAAAACATTCTTAGTTGAAAAGGGGTTTACCATGGGCAAGGTTGATAAAACTCTTTTTGTGCTTAAACACGGCAATGACTCATTATTCGTTCAAGTGTATGTGGATGATATTATCTTTGGTTGTGCTTCTCATGATCTTGTGTCCAAGTTTTCAGCAATGATGAGTTCCGAATTCGAAATGAGTATGATGGGTGAACTCACTTACTTTTTGGGGCTGCAAATCAAGCAAACCAAGGAGGGTACCTTTGTGCATCAAACGAAGTATACCAAAGACCTCCTAAGGCGCTTCAACATGGACAAAAGCAAGCCTCTTCGGACACCAATGGGAACAACAACAACACTTGAACTTGATGAAGATGGTGAACCCGTGGATCAAAAAGAATATAGAAGTATGATCGGATCACTTTTGTACCTCACGGCATCAAGACCGGACATACAATTCAGCGTATGTCTTTGTGCACGATTTCAAGCTTCCCCACGTGTTTCACATCGTCAAGCCGTCAAAAGGATTCTCAGGTACTTACATGGAACTCAAGAATTTGGCATTTTTCTTTCTTCTTCCTCAACCGTTACTTTGAAAGCTTTTTCAGATGCTGATTTTGGGGGTTGTAGGATTGATAGGAAAAGTACTTCCGGTGCTTGTCATTGTCTTGGTAATTCTCTTGTTGCTTAGTCCTCTAGAAAACAAAATTCAGTTGCACAATCCCCAGTCGAATCTAAATATGTAGCTGCTGCTAGTGCCTTCTCACACATTCTTTGGATTGTTCAAACACTTAAGGACTATGGGGTTGATCTAGATAGTGTTCCACTGTTTTGTGATAACACTAGTGCCATTTGCATTGCTAAAAACCCCGTGCAACATTCTAGAACTAAGCACATTGACATTAGGTATCACTTTCTCTGTGATAATGTTGAAAAAGGAAACATTGTGCTTCACCATGTAGATATCGATCATCATTTGGCTGACATTTTTACAAAACCTTTGGATTTCACTCGTTTTTGTTTCATTCGTAGTGAAATAGGGGTTATGCATCCTCATGGCTTAAATTGAGGGGGAGTTTTTGAAACTTGGGAAGTCTATGTGTGAATCTGAAATTAAGATAATATGAGCATAGTATTTCATTCATATATGACTTTGTGATTCCTTTTACATGCTGAAAGTTCTTACTACATTACTCGTGTTATACATTTCGTAGTTTTTGCCATGTCTAGTAATTGGAATAATTACTTACACTAAAATTGGTCATGGTCGGACTTTCTTGCTGTTTTAAACTTGTTGCATGCTCACAAATGCTTTTAATCATTAAGAATTTATCAAGTAATCAACTCACATGTTGAGTTTTTATGAACAAATATAAATTGAGAAAAGATCAAGAGAATATGCATGCATCGCACTTCTTCTTTTGAGATGGCTTATCATTGCACTTAGATATGAACTTGGAAGAAGTTGTGTATGACTAAAACCATGTACTTAAGCTTCTGATTGTCAAATGACATAGGCTTGGCTTGGTTGGTTAGAATAAGGCAGATGCGCATATAATCTCTTGCAAATATCATATGATCTAAATTTATGCTTTGAAAAATAATAAAATGCAGCAACTAGTGTCATGCTATCAGGTTTTGAGATAGTTAAGTTTGTGAGATCATGACTTGCTTAAATTGAAAATTACATTTGATCTCTAGCATGGCTTACACTACTTTATGTATCTCATTGATGTGATAGTGTAAGTTACTTGATAGTGTGACTTGGATGAGCTTTGTTTATATGTATATGTTATAATATGTTCATAACAACTAAAGAAGGAGAGATAATTTGTTTATATCTCATGACTTGCTGAATACATTGTCAAAGGGGGAGAGATAAGCATGAAGAGAAAGAAATTATGTGCATAAGGAGAGATAATAAAGGGGGAGAAATAATATGGGAAAACTTTTGATTTACAAAGGGGGAGAAATTGTTTTCAAAACTTTTATGTGAATAAGCCAATGTTCGGATTTTAAATGGTGTTGCCAATGCATTCATCAAGGGGGAGATTGTGAGACCTATGTGTGCTGAATACATTGGCTTGTAGTGAATATACTTGCTTTGATGATAAAATTTTGAATATCACCAAAACACCTTTTTATCAAGGTCCGACTCTAGCTCCAAGCTACAACAAGGTCTGACGATACGTCCGGCTTGTTTTGGGTAGCTCCGGCTATGTTAGATACTAGGTCCGACTTCTTGGTAAGGTCCGAGCAGTTTTGGTTAGCTCCGGTGAGCTTTATCTTTAGCTCCGGCATGACTTTGTTAGCTCCGGCATGACTTTATTAGCTCCGACATATATTTGATAGCTCCGGCATGCTTTTGCTAAGCTCCGATGTACTTTGTCTACCTCCGATTTTGGGTTGACTAGTTTTGACTAGTTTTTGGTAAGCTCTGGTGCTAGGATCTACTAGTTTTGGTAAGCTCCAGCAGGTGCTTTATTGTACTAGCTTTTGTTAGCTCCGGCTCAAGGTTCGGGTTGCTCTGGCAAGGTCCGAAACTTGACTGTAGTGCTTCTGCTTTTCATTTGCAATGTTCCATACTTGCTTTACATTGTTGGAAAGATTGCTTAGTATTCATTTGCTAAGTTTTTGGTGTGTTTTGGTTGATATGGATGATATGATGTTACTGTGGTTTTGCAACATGCTTATGTGAGGTGCTCACGTAAGGTGTTGTGTTCGGAACTAACTTGAGTCAAGTCGAGGACTTAATCTCGTATGGATTGGTTGTTTATTCATGTGCAGGTGTTGCTTGAGTTCAAGACATGGCTGGTGACGGGATCCATTGGACTAGTCTCAGGGAGGAGATGAGGTTCCAACAACCAAGTTCGGGAGGAACTGTGGTTGAGCTGATCAGGAGGTTGCGCAGGATGATTGAATCAAGGGCAGTGCATATGAAGGTTACTGGACGACGATGGAAGGTGTTCGCATGTATGCATGCGGTGCATGATGTGGCACACATGGTTCCAAAGATGGGATAAGGAAGGGAAGATCTGGTTGGAAGGATCGGATCGTATCGGTTGATGACTTTGGCTGCGGCGAAGTCGGTTATGGCTCGGTATGGAAAGTATAGAGTTGGTTATGTTAGGATTTCGTGTGTGTCACGAATTTGAGTTGTTTAGGAATGTGGGATACGTTCCTAAGGTGTTTGTAAGTCTTAAGATTGCTTCTATCTGCGTATAGAAGAATCTTGAGCAGTTATGGAAAGTTACGATTCGTGATCTGATTAGGATTGGAGTCCTAGTTGATATTGGGTTGGCCTAAGGGCTGGTTATATAAGCAAGGGAGCCCAGAGCTCATGGTGCACGACTTTGGGGCTGTTCCTCTTGTGTTCTATTGAATAAAATTTGTAGTTTGAAGGAACTTTTGTGCCTTGTTCATCCGAATTGTTCCACACAAGTTTTACTCGTCGAGTTTCTGGACAGCACTACCTTTCGTAGGTGGTTTTATCATAAATCGAGTTTTAGAGATCCAATTGACGTGATTCTTGTTAGGTTGTCTTCATAACTTGATTATCTATCATATATAAAAATTTCACGGTCATTGGATTTGTGGTCTATGATCTACACGAGTTTCTTTTCAGCGTTCCAGAACTGTTTTTTTCTCGGGTAGGGCAGATTGACCCTTGTTTGATCTTTCGATCATAACTTGAGTTTTTCTCGACGGATTTGAGTGATTCTTTTTGTTTTGTCTTCGTGACTTGATTCTCTCTGATATATATCACTTTTGTCACGGTGAAACACATTTAGATTAGTCTCACACACGATTTCTTCAACAGACCGTTTTTCTGCCGAAGGGTTTGGGGTTTAATTGTTTCCGCTGCGTAAGATTTTTAAATATACCATTCACCCCCCCCCCCCCCCCTCTGGTAGCTTTTCACGTGCTCTTCGATCCTACAGGGCTTACAGAGGAGAGATGGACCTCAACTGAATAGAGGTTGGCCTAGGCACTGACTCGGACGAGAAGGCTCGACTGTTCAGTCTGGCCAAGCTGTATAGCGGTTCCATCTCCAAGGATGACCTCACACCATCATCTGAGTTCTTGCCGGTGTTTGCTATGCTGGAACCAAGTCCGGAGCATCTGCATCATCGGTGACAGTAGGATAAGATGAGTCCGACCACCTAAAGAAGACGTTCCGCGTTGACTGGAGCTGCCGAGCCCCCAGGTATAAATAGACATTAGGAACTTGACTTATTCATTCTCTGCTACTTGCTGATTCCTCTGTTTCCAGAGCTTTAAAGCTAGCTGCTGCTCGGGCGCAACCATCAGGCTAAGCCAGCATCACAGCCGGAGAGACCAGGCCGACCGAGGCAACAGTTGATGTCGTGCCCCCCTATGGTCGAACGGATACTGCAATGGTTCTAGAGTCAACTGATGCTGGGATGACTTTTGCGTCAGCAGCTGGTGATGCCGCATCCGCGTCGAACCACTGTTGACAGTTGTTATATACAAATTTCATCCGTCAATTTAACTCAATTATGCAAAGGATTTGTCATTTCTTGCACACATCACCTTTCTATCTAACCCAATTCCACTTGGACTTGGAGAAATATGTGTATGCAGCATTTTATGCAGGAAATGAGGAAATGTAGAGGGACCAATCCTATAAAATATCATCCCAGCCAATCAGACGATGACATGTGGCATCCCATGGATCAAATGGCCCACAAACAGAAGTATCCGAGGAGATCCAACGGTGTATCACCCATATACATCAATGGGACCCACCTGGCAGCCACCTGGAGAAAGCACACGAGAAACGGTGCAATGACCAGGTCGGCCGAACCAGGGGGTCGGCCGACCTGGTCTTTGCACCAGACTCGGTTAGCCTCCACGCGTTGGCTCCTCCCGGCTCCCTGGAGTCAATGGTGACTGATTCGCGCACTTTTGGTGGCAGAAACCGACCTCAACACTAGTATAAATAGGAACCCCTACCCCTCACTTCAACACACACCACTTGAGCTTCATCTCTATTGTATGCACTATCATCCATAGTCTTAGAGGAGTTAGGTTGTAGAGAGGAGAGTCTCTAGTCCCAAGTCCAAATTGGGAAAGGAGTAAGGAGTCTCTCTCTTCCCAATCCTACATTGGGAAATGTATGGCTCATGTATTCTTTCTTGTATTTGTGACTTTATGCATAATAAAGATAGTATCTTTAGTCTCTACTTATACATATACTTGGGCAAAGTTTTTCTTGTTTGATTTTGGAGTCCATGTATGTGGGAGGTATAGCTTCTATGACTATTTCATCATGAACATATCTCATTATCATAGAACCCATAGACCCCCACTATAGTCTAGTTAATTATAACATAACTAGGTTAGTATGGACAATTATGTTGTGTATCAACATTGGTTCAGTGATGATTCAATTCATTGCCTTAGGATGGATTGTGCCTAGGCTCTTAAGGTAATTACTTAATATGCTAGCATGGTGCTAGGATAGCTAAGTAGCATTGGATGTCTCGTAGACTGAATGTGGCCTAGAGGGGGGGTGAATAGTCCTTTTTGAAAATTGTCGGATCCTACAACACTCAACAACCAGTTCAAAACCAGAGAAATCGGACTAGTCCGGTAAAGTGCGGACTAGTCCGGTGTATACAGACTAGATTGATTAGGTTTGACCGATTAACTTTGTTCTTCAATATATGCAGCGGAAGTATACGATTAGACAAAGTATCACAAGGTTATGAATCAGGTTGTATCACGATTCAAACTTATACTTGATATTTCAATGTAAAGTAATCAAGATCAATTTGTAACCCTATATTGATATGAAGTAAGGACAATGAACACAATAAGAACATAGGTGATTTATCCCGTGGTTCGGTTCCCACAAAGGCAACCTACATCCATGTTGAGGAGCCCACAAAAGGACCGGGTCTTCTCCAACCCTACCCTCGTCGGATCGCCACAAAGGCCAGTCCTCTTCCACTTATCTCAAAGAGTTGAATAACCGAATTCAAGGGGCTTTCTCACACGTTGAGAGCTCCCTTGGATTACAACACGAAATACCACCAAGAACACACTCAAAAGATTACAATTAAAATGCAGGAGTGTGTTAGAGAATCAAACCAAGAGCTCAATGTGGTGTTGAATGTGTCTCTCCAATGAACTTGAGTGAATCCTCAAAGGATTGATCTTTGTTGCACATAATTTCATGGAGAGATGTGGTTTTTGAGTCTCTTGGGAGGTGTGACGGCGCTAGGGTTCGAGAGATAGTAAAATATGGCCGTACAACTCTATTTATATGGGTTTTTAAAAGTGACCGTTAGGGTACAGAAAGATCGGACTAGTCCGTCGTGGTCACTGGACTAGTCCAGTGTGCTGTGTGTAGCAAACCCTAAGTGTCCCGGAATATCGGACTAGTTCGGCTAGGAGCGCACTTGTTCGATTTCGCAACAGGAAATCTTTGGACTAGTCCGATAGTCATCGGACTTGTCCGGACATGTGAAACCCTAAGTGTATAGGATGACGAGTCCGCACTTCGAGGACTTGTCCGAAATCAGATGGTATTTCGGACTAGTCCGTGCAAACATCGGACTTGTCCGATTTGGATTAGAAATAATATCAGACTAGTCCGGTTGTGATCGGACTTGTCCGATTTTGTGTGTCTTGTGAAGTGTTTTGAGGACTAGTCCACACCGGGGAGGACTAGTCCGATTCTAGTCAGAAAGGATATCAGACTAGTCCGATGGATATCGGACTTGTCCGATTTTGTGCAGAAAGGATAGCGGACTAGTCCGTGTTAGTCGGACTAGTCTGGTCCTGTGTAACTTTGTGCAATGTGTGTGTTTAAGTTGTGATTGAGCTCTTGGGATGTGTTTTCTTAACACACTCCATACACAATGATCTACTATTTTTCTTCCTTGAGCTCATTTCCACTTTGCTCCTCATTCTTCCTTCTTTTTTGGCACTTTGCTCATTTTCCTATTAAAATCCTGCACTTATCTCAACAAAGAGGTTAGGATCCCAATTGCTTGTCATAAATCATCCAAAACCCACAATGGAGTCCTAGATGCACTTTCAATCTCCCCCTTTTTGGTGATTGATGACAACCAATTGAGATTTCACAAAATATGATAAAAATTGAGATTTTCATAAAGCATGCACATATGAGTCCAAAATACATCAAGTAGAGAAAGCATAGTCCATATGTGCATTCTTTATGGTGGGATGCATAACTAAGTGCACTGAAACATTGAGAATGACATAATTGACATTTATTACCCAATGGCAAGCATATATATCATTCTAGAGCAAAATCACAGTTTTCATAACACTACTCAAGGGATCAAATCATTGCATCACAGAACCATAATCAACATAAGATCATTGTGAAAACATTACAAGCCACAAAAGACTTAATAAAAACAAAGCATAGAGCTCTCTCCTCGCAAACTGCAGCTAAGCTAATACTAAGACTCCCCCTCAATCTCTCCCCCTTTGGCATCAAGACACCAAAAAAAAAGGAGAGGAGGGTCCTAGGGTCTTCACTCTTTGTTGTCGGTCCTCTCATTGTCGTCTTCATCATCTTCATCTTCAGAATGATGAGGAGGAGGAGGAGGAGGTGCGGAGGTACTCGAGCCCCCAACGCCAAAGTAGGCAAGCTCGGAGGGGGTCAAGGGCCCGAGCTCGGTGAAATCAGAATTTGAGTCTTCAGAGATTGTTGGAGACCCAATTGGCCCAATCTCCAGCTTTTGGCAAATTTGCTTCACATTTGCCTTGATATACTTCATGTCCTCCTTTCTTTTCTTGTTGAGCTTATGGGCCTTCACTTCGGCCTTCTTGCAGGAGGCAAAGATAGCAGCCAGGTATTTGAGAATACCACTGGCTGAACCTTTTTGAGGGGCTGCACTAGAAGCAGGGGCAGCCCTAGCATATTCACTTGACCTTGCCGGTGCCTCGGGACTGGAGGCCGGCGAGGAAGCAGCATGCACACTCGGCTTTTGAGGCATTTGAGGCCTCAAGGGGAGATGCTCCACATCTTTCACAAACTCAATGCTGGTGACTTTCGCAATCACAAACATTAGGTAAGGAGCATATCCGCAAGATCTTTTGGGAGTGCAGGATATGTTCACCATATCATTCCAAATGTATTCCGCCACATCAAATGGGTGTTCCTTGCTTATGACTCTCATCGGAGTCCGAAGGTATCCTTACACACTCCCAGCATCTCCATCCTTGGGAGCAATTGTCTTCCTTAACACTCTGTTCAACACCACAAAGAATGGTTTCATGTTTTTGGTGGAAGGAGGGTTGAACTTTGAGTTTGGCTCATATAGGAACTTCATACTATCCTTGTCAATGACACCAATGTTGTGTATGACCAAGCAATCAGATCTTGTGGTGTCAAGGTGAAGCGGGTTAGTAAAATCTTCTTGAGTAACGCTGTACTTGGATCCATGGGTCATCCAAATGACACTCTCCTCATCCTCACTTGAGAAGTGACAAGTTGCAAAGAACTGCGCAATCACTTCATCATTCCAATTATTTCTGAAAGCAAACAGATCTCTCAGTCCATGCTTCTCAATGGCTCTCACTACATCAGTGAACGGCGAGCAGCCCTTCTTCTCAAAATGTCCCAGTCAATCCACTGACTGCGCACAACTAGTGTCTTCATTGGGATATACACCGATCTGTAGAAATCAGCATGGAAGTTGCACCAGAATCTTCCATCAGCCGCTTGCTTTGGTCGGCCATACCAATCGATGCTTCTGAACTTGGTCGTCGAGTCACTACCCTTCCCGTTGAACTTTTCTTCATTTGGGTCCCGGACCCCTTCCCTTGGAGCATGAAGTTTCAACGGGCCAACCGGACCCGTAGCAATCCCTTTGCCCTTGCCCTTTGCTTGGGGAGGGCCACTCGATGATGCAGCTGCCTTGGAGACTAGCTTCTTAGCTAGCACCTTCCTCTGAGACTGTGGAGGAGACTGAGCTGGCTCAGACGGTCTATCTTGGCGCTTCTTGCCAAGACCCGTCGAGGTCCGAGGTGCCACCTCATGGTCCATCTCGGCCTCAAAATTGGAGACATCATTGTTGGAGCTCGACATGACCTGAGAATGAGTGATATGAATGATAATGAATGGCACAAGACATAGGTGTGAAAGGGTAGCAAGGATGCATTAAGGAGTTGAAGAATTAGGTTTTGAGTTTAGAAACATCGGACTTGTCCGGTGCACAGGCACGGACTAGTCCGGGGGACCGGACTTGTCCGTGCATGGACCGGACTAGTCCGGTGTTCATCCTCAAAAACCTAAGAGACTGGACAAATGGTGAATTCTAATGCACAATGATCTTAGCATATACATAATACATCAACAGAGCATGTATATAGCGAGGAATGCTAGGCTATTTGATCAACAATAAAGAAATTTGGGATTTCTAGGGTTTGAGCGAAAATTACCGAAAAATTGCTTGAAACTTGGAGATGAGGGTGTTGAAGGCCGGACAAGTCCGCTAGCTTCAATCCTCAAGTGGACAAGCTTGATTTCCGCCCAAATGCGAAGCTTTTTGGTGGAGGGAGCAAGGAATCGCCTTGGGAGCTCGAGCACGAAGAGAGAGATCGCGTGAGACAAGAGTGGAGGTGAGGAAATTAGGGTTTAGCGGCGGCTAGGGTTATGGACACGAAAAAATCGGACAAGTCCGGAGATGACCAAACTAGTCCGAACTTTTCCAGGGGCTATATCGGACTAGTCCGTTGTCTAGCGGACTAGTCCGACCAAACCGGCACTCTACAGACTAGTCTGCATGGGCAGACCAGTCCGGACAACCAAGGACTAGTCCGTGGTAACCAGGCAAGAATTTTTAGCCCATTCATATATATTTGAAGGTACATATTCAGAGAAAATAGACGCAAAACACATCAAATAATCTTGATGAATATGATCAGTAAGCATACAACAGTCAAGCAATGATCATAATTCACCAAGATCTAGTAATTGACATAGTTTTTTGGAGAAAAATGAGAGAGATGATTTTCACAATCCAATCAACATATTTGAAGAATTCATACAAGTATGCAACATTTCAAGCCACACTCCGAGCATCAAGGATATTTAGTTCATTTCGGAGTTCACAAAAACGTTTTTCATCAAGTGGCTTGGTGAATATGTCGGCCAATTGCTTTTTGAGTGTTGACATGTGAAATGGCTATGTCTCCTTTCATGGCATGATCTCTCAAAAAGTGGTGTCTTATGTCTATGTGTTTAGTTCTGGAGTGCTCAACTGGGTTGTGGGCAATTTTAATGGCACTCTCATTGTCACAAAGAAGTGGAATATGGTTCATATTGTAACCATAGTCCCTTAGAGTTTGTCGCATCTAAAGGAGTTGAGCACAACAACTCCCGTCTGCAACATACTCCACTTCGGCTGTGGATAAGGCAATGGAATTTTTTTCTTGGAGGACCAAGAAACTATGGATCTCCCTAGGAATTGGCATGTACCGCAAGTGATTTTTCTATGTACTTTGCACCCAGCATAATCTGCATCGGAGTAACCAATGAGATTGAATTTTGAGCCTTTTGGGTACCAAAGGCCAAGGTTGGGTGTATGAACTAAATATCTCAAGATCCTTTTTACGGCTGTCAAGTGACATTCCTTAGGATTGGCTTGAAATCTTGCACACAAACATACACTCAACATAATATCTGGCCTAGATGCACATAAATATAGTAGAGACCCAATCATGGAGCGATATACCTTTTGCTCGACGCTAGGTCCATCTTCATTGAGGTCTAGGTGGCCATTCGTTGCCATGGGAGTTTTTATGGGCTTTGCCTTGTCCATGCCAAACTTCTTGAGTATGTCCTTTGTGTACCTGGTTTGGCTTAGGAACGTCCCTTCCTTCTGTTGCCGTACTTGGAATCCCAAGAAGTACTTTAACTCTCCCATCATTGACATTTCAAACCTGTCTGTCATGATTTTACTAAATTCTTCACAAAAAGATTGGTTAGTTGACCCAAAGATTATATCGTCAACATAAATTTGACAAATAAAAAGATCATCATCAAAATTCTTTGTAAACAGTGTATAATCTACTTTGCCAATCTTAAAGCCATTTTCAATTAAGAAATCTCTAAGACAATCATACCAAGCTCTAGGAGCTTGTTTGAGGCTGTAGAGAGCCTTACGCAATTTAAACACGTGGTCGGGGAACTCTTCGTCTTCAAACCCGGGTGGTTGCTCCACGTACACCTCTTCCTTGATTGGTCCGTTGAGGAAGGCGCTTTTCACATCCATTTGATACAGCTTGAAATCATGGTGAGTAGCATATGCAAGTAATAGTCTAATAGATTCAAGCCTAGCTACTAGAGCAAAAGTCTCATCGAAATCCAAACCTTCGACTTGTGAATACCCTTTGGACACAAGTTGTGCCTTGTTCCTTGTCACCACCCCGTGTTCGTCTTGTTTGTTGCGGAAGACCCATTTGGTGCCGATGATGTTTGCATTGGGTCTTGCCACAAGTTCCCACACCCTGTTCCGCTTGAAGTTGTTCAATTCTTCTTGCATTGCCACCACCCAGTCCGGATATTTCAATGCATCCTCAACCCTGCGTGGTTCCAAAAAGGATACAAACGAATAGTGCTCACAAAAGTTAGCTATGCGAGATCTAGTGGTTACTCACTTTTGGATGTCACCGATGACTTTGTCGATTGGGTGACCCCTTTGGACACATTGGTGTACTCTTGGGTGTGGCACTTGAGGAGTTGTATCTTCATGATCATCTTCTTCTCCCCCTAAGTGATTGCCTTCGTTGACTTGTTGATTATCTTCGTATTCTTGTGGTTGATCTTGTGTTGAAGCTCCCCCTTGATCGTTGGTCTCCTCTTGCGGTTCATCTTTATCATGTACGTGTGGAGGTGGCTCTTGTGGTCGAACCTCACCTAGAGCCATTCTCTTCAATGCTTGACAAGGAGCTTCTTCTTTACCTAGTTCACATGGATCAACTTGCTCCTTTTGGGAGCCATTAGTCTCATCGAACACTATGTCACGTGCTACTTCAACAAGTCCGGAGGTCTTGTTGAAAACACGATAGGCGTAAGTGTTCAAATCATAACCAAGCAAGAAACCTTCATCGGACTTCGAAGCGAACTTTGAAGTCCTAGGCTTCTTGTTCAAGATATAACATGGAGAACCGAAAACACGAAAATATGAAATATTTAGTTTGTTACCGGTGAGTAGCTCATATAGTGTCTTCTTGAGTAGTCGATGAAGATAGAGTCGATTTACGGCGTGGCAAGCGGTGTTAATCGCTTCCGCACAAAATCGATCCGATGTCTTGTAGTCATCAAGCATTGTTCTTGCCATCTCTATGAGTGTTCGATTCTTTCTTTTGGCAAATCCGTTTTGTTGTGGGGAGTACAGCGCTGGAAATTCGTTCTTTATGCCTTCGTCATCAAGGTACTCCTCCACTTGTGTGTTCTTGAACTCCGTGCTATTGTCGCTTCGAATATTCTTGATTGTCAATGAGAATTCGTTTTGAGATCGCTTGAAGAACTTCTTGAGTGTTCCTTGTGTCTCTGACATATCATGCAAAAAGAAAACCTAAGTGAAGCGAGAAAAATCATCAACGACAACTAAACCATATTTGTTACCGCCGATGCTTATGTAGGCTATTAGGCCAAACAAGTCCATGTGTAGAAGCTCGAGTGGTATTGTTGTAGTCATGACATTTTTGGTGGGGTGAGGTGCTCCAACTTGCTTCTCGGCTTGACACACGCTACAGGGCATGTCTTTCTCAAATACAACATCCTTCAAACCTCGGATGTGATCGCCTTTGAGGAGTTTTTGAAGGTTCCTCATACCAACATGCGCTAGCCGTCTATGCCACATCCAACCCATGTTGGTCTTTGCAATCAAGCATGTGTCAAGTTCAGCTTTATCATTGTTGAAGTCAACAAGATAGAGCTTTCCCTTTAACATACCCTTGAATGCAACGGAATCATCACTCCTCCTAGAAACGGTCACACCCTCGTTAGTGAACAAGCAATTATAACCTTTGTCGCATAATTGAGATATGGACAGTAGGTTATAATCTAGAGATTCAACATGTAAAACATGAGAAAGTGTGTGTTTGGAGGATATTGCAATTTTACCGGTACCGAGCACCCTTCCTTGACTATTATCTCCAAAGTAGATGCCCTCGTTTGGGTCCTCATTCTCTTCATATTCCACGAACATTCTTCTTTCCCCGGTCATATGATTGGTGCATCCACTGTCTAGCACCCATTTAGATCCACCAGAGGAATAGGCCTGCAAAAACAAATCATGCCTTGGTTTTAGGTACCCAAGCTTGCTTGGGTCCTTGGAGGTTAGTTACCATGCATTTGGGCACCCACACATGAGACTTGGTGTTCCCATGGCGTGGCCCAACATAATGAGCATAAACCTTGCCAAAGTTATTTCTCATTAACACATAGGAGGCATCAAAGGTTTTAAACAATAGCTGTTGTTGTTTATGTACAGGACTAGTCTAGAGGGTTGGACTTGTCCGGAGGACCGGACTTGTCCGGACACCGACCGGACTAGTCCAGTGTTCCTGTGCAGTTACAGTCTTAATCTGTGACTTTCCAATTTGAGAGGGCCTTCCTTTTACAAAGGTAATCATATCCTTGTTATTCTTATGGCTTCTAGCATGTTGCTTTTCACCATAGGAATAACCAATGCCATATTTGACATTTGGAGGTCTTTTGACCAAGTATGCACTACGTGCATATTTGATCTTCTCCTTGTCAAATATGCCACTTTGGGAGGATGTTTTTCCTTTGTAGAAGTTGGCTTATCCTTTAAACTGGTGTCACTTTTCTTACATGTGCAAGCATGAGCAAAATCAGTTTTAGTTAGTTGAGAAGGTGAACTCGAAGAGGAGGAAGGTTCACTTAGCTTGAGTGACGCAACCTGCACTTCAAGGATCTTGTTGACCTTGATCAGGTTAGCAAGTTGGTCCTTGATGGTGGCATTTGAGTCAGTTAGCTCCAAGCAAGTTTCCTTGCTCAAAGCTAACTCAAGCTCTAGTGATTTGCTTCGTTCCTTTTCAAGTTCTAGAAGTTTGTCAAGTTCGACATATTCCTCCTTTTGGGAGATGATCATGTCCTCTTGACGATGTATTAATCTCTCCTTCTCAACAAGTTGATCAAGCAAAAATTTCATTTTAGTAGTAGTTTTCCTATCTAGTCCAATAAGCATGTCCTCATTATCACTATTGAGTTCATCATCACTAGAATAGGAATGCACCGAAGAGGTTTTAATGGTTACCTTGCGTTTACCTTCCTTTGCCATAAGGCAAGTGCCATCTCCCTTCCATGCGCCAAGTGTGGGGAAAAGGGTAGATTTCTTGGATGTCTTCTCGATGGCTATGCTAGCCATTTCTTCTTCTTCGGACAATGAGGACTCGTCATTTGAGTCCCATTCCTTTCCGATGTGCGCTTGTTCGGCATGTTTCTTCTTCTTGAAGAATTTCTTTGGTTGAGGCTTGGCTTCTTTGGTCTTCTTCTTGTTCTCCACATATGGGCAATCAACTATAAAGTGGTTGTATTCACCACAATTATAGCATGCCCGCCTCAACTTTGGCTTCGTTCTTTTCTTGTACATTCCTTCACTTGACTTTGTACCTTGTCTCTTTTTCATTATTCTCTTGAATTTCTTCATGAAAAATATCATGTCTTCTTCATCCAATTCACTGCTTTCGTCGTCACTATCTTCCTCTAGTTGTGCATCTCTAGCTTCTTTGGATAGGGGCTTGAGAGTGGACTTCAAAGAAACCCCTTTCTTCTTTGCCGAAGTGAGGTCGGCAATCTCCTTGACATGTTTTGCTTGTTTTTCCATCATCTCGAAGTTGATGATCTTCCCAAGCAGTACATACAGAGTCAACATTTGTATCCGGGGCTTTCTCTGATCATGGAGCATAGTGTGACGTTGCAAGGCATAAAAGCTCTAAGGATGAGCTTTACCACCTCGTGGTCATTCCACTTCTTACTTCTGTATGATCTGACCTTGTTGACGAGTGTCTTTAATCGATTGTACATGTCTTGGGGTGACTCATCTTCTTCAATTGCAAATCTTCCTATCTCGCCTTCAATCATCTCGATTTTTGCTTCACGCACATGTCGGTCACCTTCATGTGCAGTTTGTAGTGTGTCCCATAACTCCTTTGCAATTTCAAGTCCATCCACCTTGGTGAACTCATCCCGAGTGAGTGAAGAGGTAATTACGGCCGCGGCTCGAGCATTTCGGTGAATTGCCTGCTCTTTGCTGGGGGTGAGCTCTTCGTCGTCGTCTGGAATATCTATCCCTGTGCACACAATATGCCACAAACTTGGATTGAGGGAAATTAGATGAATTTTCATATTTTGCCTCCACATTGAGTAATCACTTCCATCGAAGTGTGGGGCTTTTCCAAGTAGGATAGATAAATAATGATTGCTATTGGAATTGAGACGATCATAGTTAAAAGGATATCGGGAGTAGTTGGTGTGACTACTCCCCTTCTTCTTCTCGTCCACTTTCACTTTTCCTTTGGAAAGTGTCTTCTTTCTTAGGAGCACCTTAAGCTCCAGCGTCTCCTCATCGTCGTCCTCGAACTCTTGAATGGCTTTGAGGAGCTTCTCCACCTTGAGGTTCTTTTCATCATCAACCTTCTCTTGGTTGTTGATCTTGTGGGTGTCCTTCATGTCCGACATGTTCTCGAGGAGGGGATGACCAGACTAGTCTGCAATGGACAGGACAAGTCCGAAAATGGTATAGAGAGAAAAACATACTAGTCTGCAGCTAAAACGGACATGTTCGAGGGAGGTTAGAGAGAAATCGGACTAGTCCGCACCAAAAATGGACTAGTCCGCACTTCTTAGAACTTTTGAGTGCGATTTTGCTCCTAATTCATTTTAAACTGGCTCTTTTTTATATGACTTATTGTTAAACATGTATATGAACTTATGCAATGCATGATGCATGAAAATAAGGGTATTACACTGTGAAAATTGAAGATTATCACACGCACTTTGTTACAGGCACTATGTAAGAAAGGCTCATCCGAGACGTGCCCGAACGAAGAAGGGATACGAACAAACCGTGTGTCTCCGTCGTCGTGTGTTGCTTTACGTTGTCATAAGAGACGAGCGGCTGGCGCGTCGCCGATCATCCTAAGTGCAAGACAAGCTCAAAGATAACACGTCTCATTTCTTTGAGTCATAACAGATGGGCTTTACAGGGTTTCCCACATGTCGCACACTGGACTAGTCCGGAGTCCACCACAGACTAGTCCGGACTTTGAAAACCCCAACGGTAACCTTTGGGAACCCTAGTATAAATAGAGGTGCACAGCCCCTAATCAAACACTATCGACTCCTGCGCCGTCACACCTTCCAAGAGCCCAGAAAATATGTCTTTCCACACAATCCGACGCAAGAAAGATCAAATCCTTGCGTATTAACCATATATCAAAAGAGAGATGCATTCTTCACGTCTTGAGCTCTTGGGTTTGATTCTCTCACACACTCTCGCTGTTTCATTGCATACTTTTTGAGTATGCTTGGTGGAGTTTTGAATTGTAAATCTTGGGGAGCCCTCAACTTGTGAGAAGGCTCCTTGAACACGGTGATTTACCCCTTGTGATTAGTGGAAGAGAATTGGCCTTCGTGGCGATTCGATAAGAGTAGGGTTGGTGAAGAACCGGTCCTTTGTGGGCTCCTCAACGTTGATGTAGATTTCCTCCCTGGAATCGAACAACGGAATAAAAATCATTGTGTCCTTGTGTTTGTTCTTACTATTCATAGTAATCTAGGGTTTACTTGATCTTATTCAAACTACATTAAAATATTTGAAATAAAGTTAACTCGTGCCAAATATAGTTTCATTAAAGCAATACACTCGAGTTACAACTAAATTTTTGTTGCATAGTATACTTGGATCAAAATCATCGATCAAACTTGATCGATCTAATCCGCACACACCGGACTAGTCCGCACCAAACCGGACTAGTCTGATATCTCAGTATTTGATCAAGTTGTTAAGTGTTGTAGGTTTCGACAAAAGATCAAAAATCCTATTCAGCCCCCCTCTATGCTACATTCAATTGGTATCAGAGCAAGTTTCTTCAAAAAGAGACTAATAACTTGAAGAGAAAATGTCGGACATGAAGGATGTGCACAAGAGCCTCAACCAAGAGAAGGTTGAAGATGAGAAATCTCAAAAATTGGAGAAGCTCCTCGACGCCATTCAAGACTTCGAGGATGATGATGAGGAGATGCTTGAACTCAAGGCGCTCCTAAGGAAGAAAGCACTCTCCAAAGGGAAGATGAGGATCGAAGATTAAAAGAAGAGGAAGGGGAGTAGTCACACCGACTACTCCCGATATCCTTTTAATTATGATCGCTTGAATTCTAACAACAACCATTACTTGTCAATCCCTTTAGGAAAAGGCCCATACTTTGATGGCAATGATTATTCAATGTGGAGGCAAAATATGAAAATGCATTTAGTCTCACTTAACCCCAGCTTGTGGCATATAGTGTGTACAGGAATATATATCCCGGACGACGATGAAGATCTCACACCAAGTCAAGAGCAAGAAATTCATCGAAATGCTCAAGCTGCAGCGGTCATCACATCTTCATTGAGTAGAGATGAGTTCACCAAAGTGGATGGACTCGAGATTGCAAAACAGATATGGGACACACTACAAATTGCACATGAAGGCGATCGTAATGTGCGAGAAGCTAAAATCGAAATGATCGAAGGCAAATTGGGAAGATTCGCCATAGAAGAAGATGAGTCACCGCAGGACATGTACAACCAGTTGAAGACTCTCATCAACAAGTTTCAAGCATATGGAAGCAAAAAGTGGAACGATCACGAGGTGGTGAAGCTCATTCTTAGAGCTTTAATGCATCGCAATGTTACCTTGTGCTTGATGATTAAAGAAAGCCCCATGTACAAGAAAATGACCCCGGACGAATTGCTTGAAAAGATCATCAATTTTGAGATGATGGAGAAGCAAGAAAAACATGTCAAGGAGATTCCTGACCTCACCTCGGCAAAGAAGAAGAGGGTCACCTTGAAGTCCACATGGAAGCCCTAGTCAAAAGAAGCTCGAGAGACTCAAGAAGAAGAAGACAGTGATGACGAGAGCAGCGACATAGATGAAGAAGACATGATCCTCTTTATGAAGAAATTCAAGAGAATGATGAAAAGAAGACAAGGAGGTAGATCAAATGAGGGAAAACACAAAGACAAGTCAAGACCGAAGTTGAGGCGGGCTTGCTATAACTATGGTGAATATGACCACTTTATAGTTGATTGCCCGTATGAAGAAAACAAGAAGAAGACCAAAGAAACAAAATCTCAACCCGATAAGTTTTTCAAGAAGAAAACGCAAGTTGGATAGGCGCACCTAGGAAAGGAGAGGGACTCAAATGATGAGTCCTCATCTGAAGAGGAAGAGGAGATGGCTAGCATAGCCATCAAGAAGACAACCAAGAAATCAACCCTCTTCCCAACTATTGGTGCATGGAAGGACAACGACACATCTATAATGGCGAAAGAAGGTAGAAGGAAGGTAACAACTATATCCTCCTCTTCACATTCTTTTTCTAGTGATAGTGATGACTCTAGTGATGATGAAAATATACTTGCTGGCTTAGATAAGAAAACAGCTGCTAAAATGAAATTCTTGATGGATAAACTTGTTGATAAGGAGAAGCTTGTTGATCGCCAAGAAGATATGATCATCCTTCAAAATGAGGAGTATCTTAAGATCAAAAAGCTCCTTGAACTTGAAAAGGAGCGAAGCAAGTCACTAGAACTTGAGTTAGCTTCAAGCAAGGAAGGTTCCTTGAAGTTAAGCGACTCAAATGTAATAATCAAGGAAGAACTTGCTAACTTAACTAAAGTTAACAAGATCCTTGAGGTACAAGTTGAGTCACTCAAGAAAAGTGACCCTTCATCCTCTTCAAGCTCACCTTCTAAACACTTAAAATCTGAAACTACTATTACTTGTGCATGTGCTAAAATATATACTAACTTGAAGGATAAGTCGAACTTGACAAAGGACAAGCATCCTTCCTATAGTGGCATATTTTACAAGGAGAAGGTCAAGTATGCACGTAGTGCATACTTGGCCACTAGACGTCCTAATGTCAAATATGGCATTGGGTATTCTTATGGTGAAAAGCAAAATGCTAGTAACCATAAAAATAACAAGGAGGCATTGTTTTCGTCAAGGGAAACTCCTATCAACATAGAAAGCCTAACAATTTTGATGAGTCCAAAAATATAAACACATATGAGCAACAACTATTGTTTAGAACCTTTGACGCATCATATGTTCTCATGAAAAGTAATGTTGGTAAAGTTTATGATAAATATGTTGGATCACGCCGTGGGAACACCAAGTCTGTGACACCCGGTTCTGAAAAACGAACCAAGTGCAGTGTATGTGTGCCCAGGATGTTCATCACACATACACAAATGCATCACAAACGGAAATCAGAATTTAACCATGTCACGGATAATAAATATACCTTGATTCTATTGCAGCGGAAAATAAACTAGTGTAGGCGACTCCAACACCACAGGCAATCGATGGTAGTACGCACGACTAGTGCTCCATGTTGATCTCCAAAATATCTCTAGCAGCTGTTGGGGGGATTGCAAGGGTGAGTACATGTCGTACTCAGCAAGTGCGGAAAAATATGACATGTAGCTAATACAAATGACGAATATAATAATGGCTAAGTGCTGAAAAGTACATTAAAACATTTGAAAAGCATTATACGATGTCTATGTGAAACAATCCCATTATAACCATCATATTAACATAATATAAACCATATCCAATTATTGCCAACATCATCATTATTCATGTCCATTTACCACAACTCAAATTCATATCCATAACCATAATCCATAAACCATCCTTAACCATTATCAACCCATAACCATAATCCAACCATCCCAATACAAAAATCCTCTAATCATGGAAGTTGTCCAGGTGCTCTTAACCGGGAGCACGGCTATCATGATAGTTTTACACTCTACAGAGATTGTACCACTTTACCCACATGTTCGTGATTTCATCACCTTTTAGTGACTAAGAACCTTTATTATGCCGTCTCACACTTTCATAGGTGTTTGGCCAAGAGATCACAAAATAACCTTTCAAAAGGGACTACTAGTATGTACAGGCCCACTAAGGTTTCACTGGAAGGCTTGAATCTCCGTTCTCCCACCCACGGGCCCCCTCGTGTGCCATGTGAATCCCAGAGTAGCCCTCCTCGACTCCTATTCCCCGCACCATCCAATGGTCCATACAATACTAGCAGCACTCCTAATTATTCAGCTACGCCGCACCCATACTTGGCCTTGTGGTGACACTGTTGTCCTGGCATATTCTCGCATGAACCGGTAATTAGATCCAAGGCAAGCAAAACCACCATATCTTCCAACCCATTCCACAAAATCATGCTTGCTTAGATCTCCTAAATTCCATGTTGCTAAATTAATCATCATCTTATTACCATCCCAAGTTGTCATAATTAAAGTTGTAAACCACATTATTTAAGTTACCCATAACTCATGTAGTGATGCGGTGCAAAAAGAAAAATACCCATACCTGACTCATCATGTATATCCCATCGACAAGGGGTGGCAAACAACGCTAGTAAACTCCTACGTATGGGTTTCCCATCATATTGACACAAGCATGTAAGTTTGCAAACAAAACATTTAATAAAACGGGATCAATATGATCAAGGACACTTGCCTTGCTCCGACGGATGGGGTTGCTCAAGCGCTTCAAAGTCTTGGTTTCGGAAATCCTCGTATGCGGCCTCTTGAACACGTCCCTCTACGCGTGATCACACATACAAGAAAATACATACAATTGAATATGATGCACACAAATTAATCAACATGCAATGACATGCTACGATCAATTTACGTATATTAGATTCAATATGTTCGCTAAAATTCGCATCGGAAACGTGTCCTACCATAGATGCGATGGCTTCGAAGATCGCGGGATGGGGACGACGCGTAGACGAAGTAGATGGCACAAGGTCCTCCAGCGGCACGAGACGCCGACGCGACGGACTCCGGCGGACAACGGCGCCCTCCTCTTCTCTCTCTTTTTTTTCTCTCTTCTTCCCTGGCGGCACAGCTCCTGGTGCTTTTTTTCCTAGCCGCTAGGGCTTTCTCCCTTTTTCCTTGCGGCAGCGGCGTTTTCTGGCATTGGGAAAATTTACGAGGTCTTCGGGGCTTACGGTGCCTTTATAGGCGGGAAGGCATCCCTAGGCCGGCGCTGGGCGCCTGGACGCGGCCGACTCGGCCTCGGACCCAACGCAGCACGCAGGCATGCGTTGACTGCGGCGCGGGGCTGGCCTGGCCGCTGGCCCTGCGGCTGCTTTCTTTTTTTTCTTTTTTTTTATTCCTATGCCGTCCCCTGATCGGGACTTCAGTCCCGTGATACATGGGAGTTTCGTCCGGAAGGTTCCAGAAGATTCCCAGGATGGTTCTAGAAGATTTCTTCAGAAGGTTCTAGAAGATTCCTCTGGAGGGTTCCAGAATGTTCCAAAACCATCTGGAAGGTTTCGAAACTTCGGGAAAATTCTATAGACATCTAGAAGGTTCTAGAAACACCTAGATGGTTCTGAAGACTGCTGGAAACTTCTGGAAAATTCTGGAAACTTCTGGAAGGTTCTAACAACTTCCAGAAAGTTCTTTTCCTTTTCTTTATATATTTTTTCCTTTTTTTGCATGCGGCAGGGATGTGGTTGACTCTTCTTTTTTTATTATTTATTTCTCTTTTCTTATTTATATTTTTTTCTTTTATTCTTATTAAATTTTTTTTATCTTTTTTATTTGGTTTGTTATTTATTTACTATTTTCTTTTTCTTATCCTGTCGTGTACACATGGTTATCTTATTATTTTTTCTTTTCATATTAATTAGTTTTTTCTTTCCTTTATTTTTTTCATTCCATATTCATTATGCCAATTTAATTACTTTTAATATATTTGTCTTGGCAATAAATTTAATACCTAGGGATGAATGCAAATGCAACATGAGATGCATATATTTTATATTTTTGCTTATAAAAACAATTTCTTCCTATTATTAAATTATAACTTCCTATTCAAATTTTAATTCGCCCAAGTTTGAAAATCAGGATGTTACAATTCTACCCCCCTTAACATGAATCTCGTCCTCGAGATTCGGATGAGTTGAAGAAGAGATTTTGAAATAAAACTGAGTTCTTATTTAAATTTGAATTAGCCAAATTTTGAAAATTGGGGATGTTACAATGTCTCATGTGTGGGTGCCCAAATCTCTTGTAACTAACATCAAAGGACCCAAGCAAGCTAGGGTACCTAAAACCAAGGCATAATTTGTTTTTGTAGGCCTATGCCTCCGGTGGAGCAAAATGGGTACTAGTGGATGCACCAACCATCTGACTAGAGAACGAAGAATGTTTGTTGAATACGAAGAAAATAAGGATCCAAGCGAAGGCATCTATTTTGGAGACAACAGTCAAGGAAGCGTGCTCGGTACCGGTAAAATTGCAACATCGCCTCAACACACTCTTTCTCATGTTTTACATGTTGATTCCTTATATTATAACCTTCTGTCCATATCTCAATTATGCGACAAGGATTATAATTGCTTGTTCACTAATGGGGGTGTGACCATTTCTAGAAGGAGTGATGACTCGGTTGCATTCAAGGTTGTGTTAAAGGGAAAGTTTTATCTTGTTGACTTCATCAAAGATCAAGCCGAACTTGACACATGCTTGATTGCAAAGACCAACATGGGTTGGCTGTGGCATAGACAGCTAGCACATGTTGGTGTGAGAAATCTGCAAAAACTCCTCAAGGGTGATCACATCCGAGGTTTCAAGGATGTTGTTTCTGAGAAAGACAGGCCTTGTAGCGCGTGCCAAGCCTGCAAGCAAGTAGGAGCACCACATCCCGCGAAGAATTTCATGACAATGACAAGACCACTCGAGCTCCTTCACATCTACCTATTTGGTCTAATTGCTTACATAAGCATCGGCGGTAACAAATATAGCATAGTAATTGTTGATGATTTTTCGCGCTTCACCTGAGTTTTCTTTTTGCATGATAAGACAGAAACTCAAGGAACCCTCAAGAAGTTCTTCAAGCGTGCCCAAAATGAGTTCTCATTGAAGATCGAGAACATACGAAGTGACAACGACACGAAATTCAAGAACACCCCAAGTTGAGGAGTACCTAGACGAAGAAGGCATAAAACATGAATTTTCAGCTCCACACTCCCCTCAACAAAATGGAGTAGCCGAAAGGAAGAACCGAACCCTCATAAAGAGAGGCGAGGACAATGCTTGATGAGTACAAGACATCGGATCGGTTTTGGGTTAAAGCGGTCAACACCGCTTGTCATGCAATAAACTAACTCTATCTTCATCGCCTACTCAAGAAAACATCAGATGAGCTACTCACCGGTAACAATCCTAATATTTCCTATTTTCGAGTTTTCAATTCTAATATATCTTGAACAAGAAGTCAAGGACTTCAAAGTTCGCTTCGATGTCCGATGAATGTTTCTTGCTTGGCTATGATTCGAACTCTTACGCCTATCGTGTCTTCAACAAGGTCTCCGGACTTGTTGAAGTAGCATGTGACGTAGTGTTCGATGAAGCTAACGGCTCTCAAGAATAGCAAGTTGATCAATGTGTGCTAGATAGAGAAGAAGCTCCTTGTAAGGCGTTGAGAAGAATGGCGTTGGGCGATGGTCGACCACAAGCACGACCTCCAAATGCGAATGATGAAGATGAACCACAAGTGGAGGCAATTGATCAAGGGGGAGCTTCTACACAAGATCAACCTCTAGAAGACGAAGATGATCAACACACCAATGAAGGCAACCATCCAGGAGGAGAAGAAGACGATCATGAAGATACAGGACCGCAAGTGCCACACCCAAGAGTACACCAATGCGTCCAAAGAGATCACCCAATCGACAACATAATCAGTGATATCCAAAACGGAGTAACAACTAGATCCCGAATTACTAATTTTTGTGAACATTACTCTTTTGTATCCTTTTTGGAAACGCGGAGGATTAAGGATGCATTGAAAGATCCGGATTGGGTGGTGGCGATGCAAGAAGAACGTAACAACTTCAAACAGAACGAGGTGTGGGAACTCGTCGAAAGACCCAAATTCAACGTCATAGGCAACAAATGGTTCTTTCGCAACAAGCAAGATGAACATGGGGTGGTGACAAGGAACAAGGCGTGACTTGTGGCCAAAGGGTATTCACAAGTCGAAGGTTTGGATTTCGACGAAACCTTTGCTCCCGTAGCTAGGGTTGAATCGATTAGAATATTACTTGCATATGCTACTCACCATGATTTCAAGCTCTATCAAATGGATGTGAAAAGCGCTTTCCTCAACGGACCAATAAAGGAGGAGGTGTACGTGGAGCAAACCCCCAGATTCGAAGATCAAGAGTTCCTCGACCATGTCTTCAAACTGCTAAGATTATGACAGATAGATTCAAGATGTCCATGATGGGAGAGTTGAAGTATTTCTTGGGATTACAAGTGAGGCAACAAAAGGAAGGGACATTCATAAGCCAAACCAAGTATACTCAAGACATACTCAAGAAGTTTGGAATGGACAAGGCGAAGCCTATAAAGACTCCCATGGAAACAAATGGACACTTGGATCTCAACGAAGACAGACCAAACGTGGATCAAAAGGTATATCGCTCTATGATTGGATCCCTACTTTACTTATGTGCATCAAGGACTGATATTATGTTGAGTGTATATTTGTGTGCAAGATTTCAAGCCAATCCTAAGGCGTGTCATTTGACAGCCGTAAAAAGAACCTTGCGATATTTAGTTCATACACCCAACTTAGGCCTTTGTTATCCCAAAGGTTCCAAGTTCAATCTCATTGGATACTCCAGTGCAGATTATGTCGGATGCAAAGTAGATAGAAAAAGTACCTCCGGTACATGCTAATTCCTAGGTAGATCCCTAGTTTCATGGTACTCCAAGAAACAAAACTCTATTGCCTTATCCACGGCCGAAGCGGGGTATGTTGCAGTTGGGAGTTGTTGTGCACAACTACTTTGGATGCGACAAACTCTAAGGGATTACGGTTACAATATGAGTTGTATTCCACTCCTCTGTGATAATGAGAGTGCCACGAAAATTTCTCATAATCCCGTTGAGCACTCTAGGACCAAACACATAGACATCCAACATCACTTTTTGAGAGACCACTCAATGAAAGGAGACATTGCCATTTCCCATGTCAACACCGAAAAACAACTAGCTGATATATTCACCAAGCCACTTGATGAAAAACGTTTTTGCGAGCTCTGAAATGAACTAAACATCCTTGATGCTCGGAACGTGGCTTGAAAACTTGCATACTTATATGGCTTATTCAAAATCCACTGGTTGTGTTATGAAAATCATCTCTCTCTAATTTCCCCGAAAAACTGCTTCAATTACTTGATCTTGGTGAATAATAGTCATAACTTGATTGTTCTATGTTTACTGATCATATTCATCAAGATTATTTGTGTTTTTCGCCCCCTATTTTTTCTTTGTAGGAACCTTCGAATATATACGAATAGACTATATTCTTCTATTCTGGTGACCACGGACAATTCCGCACACTGTAGACTAGTCCGGAGAGGTCCAGTAGTCCAGACTAGTCCAATTTTTCCACTCCATAACCCTAGGGCCGCCGAACCCTAATCTTCTTCATCCTCGCAACTCGCCTCACATTCTCTCTCCTCACTCGAGCGCCCCCAGGGCCATTTGGCGATTTATCCACCAAATCTCTTCAAATCTCAGTGGGAAATGATCTTCATCGCAAGGGGATCAAGGACCACAGATTTGTTCGCACCAAAAACGCCTCAAACCTCAAGAATCAATGGATTTTGGTAAACTTTCTAAAAAACCTAGAACCTTCGATTTCTTGTGTTGTGGAAAAAATAGCTTAGCTCTACTTGTTAGTACATGGTTCCTTGTTGTATTGCATCTACATTAAGCTATTTTCGCATTGAGAACCACCATTGATCTGATAGTTAGGGTTTGAGCTGTTGAATACTGGATTAGTCTCGTCCCTGTACGGACAAGTCCAGTACCCCGGACTAGTCCGCACTTGAGCACTAGACAAGTCCGATTTTTAACTGAACTCAACCCTAAATTCCTACTACTCAATGCATTTCCTTTCCATCGATCCTCATCCTTGCATTGTTTAATCCTGTTGTCAGGACAATGTCGAGCTCTAATGATAAGATCTCCGACTTTGAGGCCGAGTTGGACCAAGAGTCATTGCTTCGGTCCTCGACAGGCCAAAGCAAAAAGCGGCAAAACCTTGCCGCTGACCCGTCGCACACTCCACCTCAGGTGCGGCAAAAGGTTGTGGCCAAGAAGCCTACATCCAAAGGAAAGGAAGCAGCTGGCCCTAGCTTGGTAGCTCCTCGCCATACTAAGGGCAAAGGGAAAGGGATCCCTTGTGGATTTTAGTTGATTTATGACAATCAAATGAGATCTTAACTAAATCGCTGAGATGAGTGTAGGTTTTAAATTATGAAGAAAGCGCAAAAAGAAGGGAGAGTGAGGAATCAAGTTGAAAGGAGATCAAGAAATGATTATAATACTCTTTGTGTATGGAGTGTATTGGAGAAACAAACCCCAAGAGCTCAAGCAAATTTTAATCACTCTCACTACACAAAGGTATACAGGTCCGGACTAGTCCGATTTACCCCAGACTAGTCCGATTTTTCTCTATACAGAATCGGACAAGTCCTCCCAGAGTGGACTTGTCTGCACAGTCCAGTTTCCACAGACCGGACTAGTCCGAGATCACCACGGACTAGTCCGATATCTCTCTAACTAAGATCGGACTAGTCCTCCACAGTGTGGACTAGTCCTCAACACTTCACAGTTTGCACAAAGTCGGACAAGTCCGATATCACCACAGAGTAGTCCGATATCTTTCTGACCTCAATCGGACAAGTCCGATATCTGCACGTATTAGTCCGAAAACTTTCTGACTAAAATCGGACAAGTCCTCCAAGTGCGGACTGTCCTCAATTCACCAAGGGTTTCACCACACTAGACTAGTCCTATATGTGCTGGACTTGTCCGAACATCTCCAGAGACAAAATAGGACTAGTCCGCCCTTAGTCGGACAAGTCCGATAATTCAGGACACTTAGGGGTTCCCACACGCCACACACTGGACTAGTCCAAAGTCCACCACGGACTAGTCCAAACTTTGAAAACCCTAACAGCAACCTTTGGAAACACTAGTATAAATAGAGGTGCACTGCCTCTAATCAAACACTCCCGACCGCCTGCGTCGTCACACCTTCCAAGAGCCTAGAAAACATGTCCCTCCACACAATCCAACGCAAGAAAGATCAAATCCTTGAGGATTAACCATAGATCAAAGGAGAGACACGTTCTTCATGTCTTGAGCTCTTGGGTTTAATTATCTCACACACTCTCGTTGTTTCATTGCATACTTTTTAGTGTGTTTGGTGGATTTTTGAATTGTAAATCTTGGGGAGCCCTTGTGACGCCCGGTTCTGAAAAACGAACCAAGCTAACGCATATGTGTGCCCAGGATGTTCAACACACATACACGAGTGCAATCACAAAAGAGTATACAGAAAATTACCACAGAACAAGATTAATTAACCAAATTTTATTACACAAACCAGATTATCCTCGAATACAAGCTCCAATGAATATTAATAACAAGTTCAACTAATGCAGCGGAAATAAACTAATTAAGCCATCTAAACAACTATGCAGCATAAGCAACAGGGTATGTATGCGCAGCTCCAATCAACACCACAGGCAAAGCTGACAGTAGACACGGCCTAGAACTCCGCATTATCGCCATTAAACTCCCAATCCTGACCTGCAACTGTTGGGGGGGGGATTGCAAGAGTGAGTACATGTCGTACTCAGCAAGTGTGGAAAGTATGACATGTGGCTGATTCAAATGACAACAATAATAATGGCTAAGTGCTGAAAAGTACATAAAAACATTTGAAAAGCAATATATTACATGTATGTGAAATAAACCCATCATAATCATAAATAATACCATAATACCAGTCCACAGTTCACCATCCCATCCATAATTCTAGATTTCACCATTGCCAATAACCATATTCAATACCAAAAATAAATCCATAACCATCCATAACCATTACCAAACCATAACCATCCCAATTACCAATTTCCCTCTAATCATGTAGGTCATCCAGGCGCTCATAACCGGGAGCACGGCTATCATGATAGTTTTAATTACCTCTGCGAGTTTGTATCTCTTTACCCACATGTTTGTGATTTCATCACCCGTCGGCGACTAAAGAACCTCCCTTATGCCAATTACACTTCCTTTGGTGTATGGCCAAGAGATCACAAAATAGCCTTTACAAAGGGATTACTAGCCTATTCAGACCCCACTGAGGTTTCACCGGTGGCGATGCCTCCAACTGAGCACATCTTCAACCAAGGGCCCCCTCTTGAGCCATTCGGATCCCAGGGTACTCCCACCAATCATCAACAAACCCAATACGACTACCCCTTCCCCGAGCATTAACAATGGTCCAAACAGCACTAGCAAAGCCCTAATTAATCAGCTACGCCGCACCCATACTTGGCCTCGTGGTGGCACTGTAGTCCTGGCTTATTCTCGCATGAACCGGTCCTTAGATCTAAAGCAAGCAAACCACCATAACATCCAACCCATCCACATACCAGGCTTGCTTAGATCACCCATTACAATACCATATTAACCAGTTCATGTTATCCAGAATCTCATCCATGCATAAATAAATTGATTGGTATAGTTGTTTTCCATCCCAGTTGATTAAGCGAAGCAAAAAGTAAAAAGCCTTTCCGACTCTCTACCATAAATTCCAGGTGACAAGGGTGGTCAAACAAAACTAGTAAACTTCCTACCATAGGATTTCCCATCAAATTGACACAAGCATGCAGTTTTGCAAACAAAACATTTATTTTAAAAACAGGATCAATATGCTTCAAGGACACTTGCCTTGCTCTTGCTGTTGATTAGGGTCAAAGCCTTCAAACTCCTGGTGCTGTAGATCCTCCGCGGCACTTTCTAGCGCAAATCCGTCTAATCCACACAATAAACATACAAGACAAGAAACACAATCAAAGAGTGCCCAAATATTACTCAATATGACATGACATGCATGATTGATGCAAATGCAAGGTAGAACTTGTTACTAGATTGCTTTTAATGATCTCTAACTAGTTCTAATAGCTTTTAACAAGTTTATACAGGTGTGGAGTTGATTAGATCAAATTTTAGAGTCAATTCAACAATTTAACCAGGAAGATCGGACTAGTCCGCTAGGGACCGAACAAGTCCGCACTTGATGAGATCGGCAGATTAGGGTTTTCTAGATCGACGTAATTTCGGAGATTAGGGGTTGAATTCACGTAAGGAAAAGATAATAGAAGGTATACCAGGTGTTTAGAACTCCAATGAACCAAGAAACTTGGAGGTAACACTTGGATCTTGATGATCTAGGGTTGGCGATGAATTGGTGGTGAAGGACGAAACTTGGTGGAGATCTTGATCCTCTTTCGTTTCCTCCTCTTCTTCTTCTTGTTTGGGATCTTCTCCTCCCTCCTTGATGGTGGCTCCCCACAAACTAGGGTTTGGGTGGGTGGAAAAGTGGCAAATAGATGTCAAACCAAGGGGTGGAGCTGTTTATATAGAGGTGGAGGCTAGGGTTCGATGGATTTCGAGTTTTGGGATGAGTAGAGGCCGGTTTAGAGTCCCACATGGGCTCCAAAAGAGTTAGGCATGACGTACCTAGGCCCACTTAACGCAAAACCCAAGAAACAAGTCGTAAAACAAAAGATCAACTCGGAGTCGCGGAATATCGGACAAGTCCGGACAGGACCGGACTAGTCCGAAGTCGTCCAGAGAGAAAATCGGACAAGTCTGGCCAAAAATTGGAGAAGTCTGAATTTGAACAGAGAGGAAAACGGACAAGTCCGTTGGAACACCGGACTAGTCCGGAAAAGTCCAGGGACTTAGCAAATTTCCAAGGATTCATGGAATATCGGACTAGTCCGCACAAAATCGGACAGGTCCGAAAGTTTCCAGGGGCAGAATCGGACTAGTCCGCAGCAAAAACGGACAAGTCCATTTTTAGTCAGAGAGAAATCGGACTAGTCCTCAGCAAAATCGGACTAGTCCGCACTTTCCTGCGTTTTAAGTGAGGTTTTGCTCCAAATCAATTTTAAATGCTCCGAAATAAAGTTAAACTCGTTCCTCTTTATGTGGCTTAATGTTAAACATGTATATGAGTGTATGTAGGGCATGATGCATGAAAATGAGGGTGTTACAAACCTACCCCCCTTAAAATGAATCTCGCCCTCGAGATTCGATGCGGAAGAGAAGAGATAGGGAAATTCCTTCTTGAGATCATCCTCCAATTCCCACGTCGCTTCTTTTTCGGTGTGGTGCTTCCATTGAACTTTACACCATCTAATGACCTTGTTCCTTGTGACCCTCTCCTTAGTTTCCAAGATTTTGACCGGTTGCTCGGCATACGTCAAATCTTCCTCTAGTTCCAATTCTTCCATTGGCACTTGTTCTTCTGGTACTCTCAAACACTTCTTGAGCTGGGAAACATGAAAGACATCATGTACATCTGAAAGATGAGCTGGCATCTCCAACTTATACGCTACTTCTCCTCTTTTGTCCAAAATCTTGAATGGTCCAATATAGCGAGGTGCGAGCTTACCCCTTATGTTAAACCTCTTATGACCTCTCATTGGTGACACCTTGAGGTAAACAAAATCTCCTATTTCAAAGGCTAATTTCCTTCTCCTATTGTCCGCATAGCCTTTTTGTCTTGATTGGGCTACCCTCAAGTTTTCACGAATCATTTGGACTTGCTTTTCGGCTTCTTGCAACACATCCGGACCAAATACTTGAGTTTCCCTTGTTTCATTCCAGAATAAAGGTGTCCTACACTTCCTCCCATAAAGCGCTTCATATGGTGACATTTTCAAGCTTGCTTGGTAACTATTGTTGTATGAAAATTCCGCATATGGCAAGCTTTTGTCCCAACTTTTCCCATGCTTTAAAGCACAAGCTCTTAACATGTCCTCCAAAATCTGATTGGTCCTCTCGGTTTGTTCATCCATTTGAGGATGATATGCTGAACTAAAATTCAACCTTGTTCCCAAAGCTTCATGCAACTTTTGCCAAAACCTGGAAGTAAATTGAGAACCTCTATCCGAGACTATCTTCTTCGGTACTCCATGTTGGCACACAATATGCTCCATATACGATTCTGCTAGCTTTGCGGTGGTATATGTGGTCTTGAAAGGAATAAAGTGAGCTAATTTTGTCAACCGATCTACAATGACCCATATTGAACCATAGCCATACTGGGTTCGTAGTAATCCAACTATAAAGTCCATACCAATCTCTTCCCACTTCCACTCTGGAATCTTCAATGGCTGCAATAACCCTGCTGGCCTTTGATGTTCCGCCTTGGCTCGTTGGCACACGTCACACAATGCAACATATTCGGCTATGTCCTTCTTCATGCTATCCCACCAATAGCAAGTCTTCAAGTCTTTGTACATCTTCGTACAACCTGGGTGAATCGAGTAAGGCGAGTCATGTGACTCCATTAATATTGTCTCCCGAATATGCTTTACATTAGGCACAACGATCCTCTTTCCAAGCCATAAGGTACCATGTTCATCCTCGTCAAATCTGAATTCTCTCCCTTCTTCGGTTCTTTCCTTGATTTCCTTGATCTCCTCATCTGTGGTTTGTGCCTCTCGAATTTCTTGCTCCAAGGTTGGGTTTAACTCCATCATCTCCATCTCATTTGCAAATCCGAGGTTCAACTGTTCAAACTCCTTACATAACTCGAATGGTAACTCTCGAACCTTGAGTTGATGACTTACTCCTTTTCTACTCAAAGCATCGGCCACTACATTGGCCTTTCTTGGATGATAGTTGATCCCCAAATCATAATCTTTGATGAGCTCCAACCATCTTCGTTGCCTCAAGTTCAGATCCGTTTGTGTGAAAATATACTTCAAACTCTTATGATCCGTGTAAATTTCACACCTATGTCCAAGAATATAGTGTCTCCAAATCTTCAATGCATGTACCACGGCCGCGAGTTCCAAATCGTGTGTGGGGTAATTCTGCTCATGTTTCTTCAATTGTCTTGATGCATAGGCGACCACTTGACCTTCTTGCATCAATACACACCCAAGTCCTTGTCTTGATGCATCACAATAGATGTCGAAACTCTTGCTTACATCCGGCAATACCAAAACTGGGGTTGTTGTTAACCTTTTCTTCAACTCCTCAAAACTATTCTGACAAGATTGAGTCCATCGGAATGCCTTCCCCTTCATTAGCAATTCCGTCATAGGCTTGGCTATTTTGGAGAAGTCCTTGATGAATCGACGGTAATATCCAGCCATTCCAATAAAACTCCTTATTTCCTTGACATTTTTCGGCGGCTCCATCTTCACATGTCTCTCACTTTTCCGGGGTCAATTGATACTCCTCCTCCTGAGATTATATGACACAAAAATGGCACCTCTTTCAACCAAAACTGGCACTTGTTGAACTTGGCATACAATTGGTGTTCCCTCAATTTCTGCAGCGTAAGCCTCGAGTGTTCCTCATGTCCCTTCTCATCGTTCGGGTAGATCATAATATCATCAATAAACACCACAACGAACTTATCCAAGTACTCCATGAAGACCCTATTCATGAGGTACATAAAGTAGGCAGGAGCATTTGTCAATCCAAAAGACATCACGGTGTACTCATAAGATCCATACCGTGTCCTAAAAGCTGTCTTGGGTATGTCCGATGGTCTAATCTTCATTTGAATGTATCCCGACCTCAAATCAATCTTGGAAAATACACAGGCACCTTTCATCTGATCAAACAAATCCTCTATACGGGGCAAGGTGTACTTGTTCTTGATGGTCACCTCGTTGAGAGCTCGGTAATCCACGCACATCCTTTGCGTTCCATCCTTCTTGTCCACAAATAGAATGGGCGCTCCCCAAGGTGAAGAGCTTGGGCGAATAAAACCCTTCTCTAATTGCTCTTGAATTTGCTTCTTGAGCTCCGCTAATTCCATAGGAGGCATCCTATACGGCCTCTTAGCTATAGGTGCAGTTCCAGGTATTAAATCAATAACAAACTCAATGTCTCGATCAGGTGGCATACCTGGCAACTCATTTGGAAAAACATCCAAAAATTCACACACCACCGAAATCTCCTCAATTGCGGCACCGTCCATATGATTCAATTTCAATTGCTTCGGTGCGGTTTGAGATGCTTCAAATTCTACGGCGATCCCTTCCTCATTGGTCAACTTCACCGTCTTTGTGGCACACTCAATAACTCCATTGTGCTTCCTCAACCAATCCATACCAAGTATAATGTCCAATCCTTGAGAATCCAAAACTATAAGGTTGGCGGAGAAGTCTACCCCCCTTATTCTAAGGCTTACTTTTGGACATACTATATTTGTCCTCATCTCTCCTCCAGGAGACTTAACCAACAGAGTAAACTTCATATGAGAGATAGGCAAACTATACTTGGCAACATACTTCGATGCAATGAATGAATGCGATGCTCCAGAATCAAATAACATAGTCGCGGGGTTGGAGTTGGCGAGAAACATACCAATGACCACGTCATCCGCTTGTTGAGCATCCTCCGTAGACACATGGTTCACGTTGCCACGAGCAAAATTCTACTGTTCACGGCTTCCTTGTGGTTGTCCCCCATTAGGTCTCGGGTTTTGCCTCGGTGCATTACTTCCTTGACCAAGGCCCGACTTAGGACATTGATGCCAAAGTGTCTAGCTTCTCCACAAGTATAACACTTGTTAACCCCACCAGAATTGTTGGGACGAGCTTGGTTTTGAACATTTGCAGCAGGAAAATTAGCACGAGGCTCATAAGGCATTGGAGGCCTAGGTGCTTGCATAACAGGGCGCTGCTGCACAAACTGAGTTGGGCGCGGTGCATAACCAGGGCGCTGAGCAGGAATAGAGGAGCTGTAATGAGGCGCATTGGGTGGTGCAAAGCGAGGGCGCACATTACTTCCCTGTTGTTGTCCTTGATACGGCGCCTTCCTCTTGATTTCTTGCTCCATCTCACGGATCTTGTTCTCAACCACAATCGCTTTGTCCACAAGCTTCTGGAAATTGACATAATCACAATTGAGCAATTGCACTTGGATCTCATTGTTCAAGCCCCTCATGAACTGGTATTGTTTCCGGCTGTCCCGATTCACATCCTCAGGCGCATACCTTGAGAGTTGAGTGAATTTATTGAGATATTCACTCACACTTGATCTTCCTTGCCTTAAATTCTCAAATTCTTGCCTCTTCAAAATCATAACTCCCTCTGGCACATAATGAGAATGAAAATTCTCCTTGAATTCGTCCCAAGTGATTCTTTCTTGGTTCTCATGAGCATTGCAATAAGAATCCCACCAATCCGCAGCTGCTCCAACTAGTTGATGAGAAGCAAATAGCACCTTCTCCCGGTCACTACATTGGACAATAGCTAGCTTCTTCTCCACGGACTTGAGCCAATCGTCCGCATCCATAGGGTCAGCAGCTTGAGCAAAGGTCGGCGTCCTAGTCCTCATAAACTCTCCCAACCGGTTATGAGGAGGCGGGGGTGGCGGTGGAGGCATGTGGGGCTGATTGTTGATATTGCCAGCCTGCAGCTGTCCTATAGTCTGTATCATGGTCTGCATGAGCTGGTTTTGCATGGCCAATAGCTGCTTGATGTTGATACCTCCCTGAGTAGATCCTTGTCCAACGTTGTTCTGAGGTACTCCATGGTTCTCCTCTTCATCATTGCCATCCCTCTGGTTGCGAGTCCTCACCATCTGAAGAAAAGCAGTAGGTAAGAATTAGAAAACGTCCCCAACTATATGCATCAAGGGATATGAAACTAAACAGCTAGCTACACTAGCCTAGGTGGACATGGCAATGCTAAGGCATCCCAAAATCCTCTATTAAGCACACAAGCAAACAATATATATAGCAAACAACACTCCAAGCAAAAACACATCGATTCCTGAGTGCTCCTATGTGCTCTAAAGTGTCCATTCTATCTAGGCTGCATCCTACGGTCAACCTGTGGCTCTGATACCAATATGTGACGCTCGGTTCCGAAAAACGAACCAAGCTAACGCATATGTGTGCCCAGGATGTTCAACACACATACACGAGTGAAATCACAAAAGAGTATACAGAAAATTACCACAAAACAAGATTAATTAACCAAATTTTATTACACAAACCAGATTATCCTCAAATACAAGCTCCAATGAATATTAATGACAAGTTCAACTAATGCAGCGGAAATAAACTAATTAAGCCATCTAAGCAACTATGCAGCATAAGCGACAGGGTATGTATGCGCAGCTCCAATCAACACCACAGGCAAAGCTGACGGTAGACACGGCCTAGAACTCCGCATTATCGCCATTAAACTCCCAATCCTGACTTGCAACTGTTGGGGGGTATTGCAAGAGTGAGTACATGTCGTACTCAGCAAGTGTGGAAAGTATGACATGTGGCTGATTCAAATGACGACAATAATAATGGCTAAGTGCTGAAAAGTACATAAAAACATTTGAAAAGCAATATATTACATGTATGTGAAATAAACCCATCATAATCATAAATAATACCATAATACCAGTCCACAGTTCACCATCCTCATCCATAATTCCAGATTTCACCATTGCCAATAACCATATTCAATACCAAAAATAAATCCATAACCATCCATAACCATTACCAAACCATAACCATCCCAATTACCAATTTCCCTCTAATCATGTAGGTCATCCAGGCACTCATAACCGGGAGCACGGCTATCATGATAGTTTTAATTAACTCTACAGAGTTTGTACCTCTTTACCCACGTGTTTGTGATTTCATCACCCGTCGGCGACTAAAGAACCTCCCTTATGCCAATTACACTTCCTTTGGTGTATGGCCAAGAGATCACAAAATAGCCTTTACAAAGGGATTACTAGCCTATTCAGACCCCACTGAGGTTTCACCGGTGGCGATGCCTCCAACTGAGCACATCTTCAACCAAGGGCCTCCTCTTGAGCCATTCGGATCCCAGGGTAGTCTCACCAATCATCAACAAACCCAATCCGACTACCCCTTCCCCAAGCATCCACAATGGTCCAAACGGCACTAGCAAAGCCCTAATTAATTAGCTATGCCGCACCCATACTTGGCCTCTTGGTGGCACTGTAGTCCTGGCTTATTCTCGCATGAACCGGTCCTTAGATCTAAGGAAAGCAAACCACCATAACATCCAACCCATCCACATACCAGGCTTGCTTAGATCACCCATTACAATACCATATTAACCAGTTCATGTTATCCAGAATCTCATCCATGCATAAATAAATTGATTGGTATAGTTGTTTTCCATCTCAGTTGATTAAGCGAAGCAAAAAGTAAAAAGCCTTTCTGACTCTCTACCATAAATTCCAGGTTGCAAGGGTGGTCAAACAAAACTAGTAAACTTCCTACCATAGGATTTCCCATCAAATTGACACAAGCATGCAGTTTTGCAAACAAAACATATATTTTAAAAACAGGATCAATATGCTTCAAGGACACTTGCCTTGCTCTTGCTGTTGATTAGGGTCAAAGCCTTCAATCTCCTGGTGCTGTAGATCCTCCGCGGCACTTTCTAGCGCAAATCCGTCTAATCCACACAATAAACATACAAGACAAGAAACACAATCAAAGAGTGCACAAATATTACTCAATATGACATGACATGCATGATTGATGCAAATGCAAGGTAGAACTTGTTACTAGATTACTTTTAATGATCTCTAACTAGTTCTAATAGCTTTTAACAAGTTTATACAGGTATGGAGTTGATTAGATCAAATTTTAGAGTCAATTCAACACAATTTAACCAGGAAGATCGGACTAGTCCGCTAGGGACCGGAAAAGTCTGCACTTGACGAGATCGGCAGATTAGGGTTTTCTAGATCGACATAATTTCGGAGATTAAGGGTTGAATTCACGTAAGGAAATGAGAATAGAAGGTATACCAGGTGTTTAGAACTCCAATCAACCAAGAAACTTGGAGGTAACACTTGGATCTTGATGATCTAGGGTTGGCGATGAACTTGGAGATGAATTGGTGGTGAAGGACGAAACTTGGAGGAGATCTTGATCCTCTTTCGTTTCCTCCTCTTCTTCTTCTTGTTTGGGATCTTCTCCTCCCTCCTTGATGGTGGCTCCCCACGAACTAGGGTTTGGGTGGGTGGAAAAGTGGCAAATAGATGTCAAACCAAGGGGTGGAGCTGTTTATATAGAGGTGGAGGCTAGGGTTAGATGGATTTCGAGTTTTGGGATGAGTAGAGGCCGGTTTAGAGTCCCACATGGGCTCCAAAAGAGTTAGGAACGACGTACCTAGGCCCACATAACGTGAAACCCAAGAGACAAGTCGTAATACAAAAGATCAACTCCGAGTCGCGAAATATCGGACAAGTCCGGATAGGACCGGACTAGTCCGGACTCGTCCAGAGAGAAAATCGGACAAGTCTGGCCAAAAATCGGACAAGTCCGAATTTGAACAGAGAGGAAAATGGAAAAGTCCGCTGGAACACCGGACTAGTCCGGAAAAGTCCAGGGACTTAACAAATTTCCAAGGATTCATGGAATATCGGACTAGTCCACACAAAATCGGACAAGTCCAAAAGTTTCCAGGGGCAGAATCGGACTAGTCCGCAGCAAAAACGGACAAGTCCATTTTTAGTCAGAGAGAAATCGGACTAGTCCTCAGCAAAATTGGACTAGTCCGCACTTTCCTGCGTTTTAAGTGCGGTTTTGCTCCAAATCAATTTTAAATGCTCCAAAATAAAGTTAAACTCGTTCCTCTTTATGTGGGTTAATGTTAAATATGTATATGAGTGTATGTAGGGCATGATGCATGAAAATGAGGGTGTTACAGCCCTCAACTTGTGAGAAGGCCCCTTGAACACGGTGATTTACCCCTTGTGATTAGTGGAAGAGAATTGGCCTTCGTGGTGATTCGACGAGGGTTGGGTTGGTGAAGACCCGATCCTTTGTGGGCTCCTCGACGTGGATGTAGATTTCCTCTATGGAATCAAACCACGGGATAAAAATCATTGTGTTCTTGTTTTTGTTCTTACTATTCATTGTAATCTAGGGTTTACTTTATCTTGTTCGAACAACGTTAAAATATTTGAACTAAAGTTAACTTGTGCCACATATAGTTTCATTAAAGCAATACACTTGAGTTACAACTAAATTTCCGTTGCATAGTATACTTGGATCAATATCATCGATAAAATTTGATCGATCTAATCCGCACAAACTGGACTAGTCCGCACAAAACCGGACTAGTCCGATATCCCTGTATTTGATCAAGTTGTTAAGTGTTGCAGGTTCTGACAAAAGATCAAAAAGCCTATTCACCCCCCTCTAAGCTACATTCAATTGATATTAGAGCAGGTTTCTTCAAAAAGAGACTAATCGCTCAAAGAGAAAATGTCGGACATGAAGGATTTGCACAAGATCCTCAACCAAGAGAAGGTTGAAGATGAAAAGGCTAAAAAATTGGAGAAGCTCCTCGACGCCATTCAGGACTTCGAGGATGATGATGAGGAGACGCTTGAACTCAAGGCACTCCAAAGGAAGAAAGCACTCTCCAAAGAGAAGATGAAGATCGAAGATGCAAAGAAGAAGAAGGGGAGTAGTCACACCGACTACTCCCGATATCCTTTTAATTATGATCGCTTTAATTCTAACAACAACCATTACTTGTCAATCCCTCTAGGACAAGCCCCATACTTTGATGGCAATGATTATTCAATGTGGAGGCAAAATATGAAAATGCATTTAATCTCACTTAACCCCAGCTTGTGGCATATAGTGTGTACAGGAATAGATATCTCAGACGACGACGAATAGCTCACACCAAGTCAAGAGCAAGCAATTCATCGAAATGCTCAAGCTGTCGCAGTCATCACATCTTCATTGAGCAGAGATGAGTTCACCAAAGAGGATGGACTTGAGATCGCAAAATAGATATGGGACACACTACAAACTGCACATGAAGGCGATCGTCATGTGCGAGAAGCTAAAGTCGAAATGATTGAAGGCGAATTGGAAAGATTTGCCATAGAAGAATATGTGTCACCGCAAGACATGTACAACCGATTGAAGACTCTCATCGACAAGGTTCGAGAATATGGAAGCAAAGAGCGGAACGATCATGAGGTGGTGAAGCTCATTCTTAGAGCTTTCATGCCTCGCAATGTTACCTTGTGCTCGATGATTACAGAAAGCTCTGGGTACAAGAAAATGACCCCGGACGAATTGCTTGGAAAGATCATCAATTTGGAGATGATGGAGAAGCAAGAAAAACATGTCAAGAAGATTGTCGACCTCACCTCGGCAAAGAAGAAGGGGGTCGCCTTGAAGTCCACTTGCAAGCCCTTGTCAAAAGAAGCTCGAGAGACTCAAGAAGGAGAAGACAGTGATGATGAGAGCAGCGACATAGATGAAGAAGACATGATCCTCTTTATGAAGAAATTCAAGAGAATGATAAAAATAAGACAAATGAGGTAGATCAAATGATGGGAAACACAAAGACAAGTCAAGACCGCAGTTGAGGCGGGCTTGCTATAACTGTGGTGAATATGACCACTTTATAGTTGATTGCCCATATAAATAAAACAATAAGAAGACCAAGGAAACAAAGTCTCAACCCAAGAAGTCTTCCAAGAAGAAAAAGCAAGTTGGATTGGCGCACCTAGGAAAGTAGTGGGACTCAAATGATGAGTCCTCATCCGATGACAAAAAGGAGATGGCTAGCATAGCCATCAAGAAGACGACCAAGAAATCAACCCTCTTCCCAACTATTGCCGCATGGAAGGACAACGACACATGTCTAATGTTGAAAAAGGGTAGAAGGAAGGTAACAACTAAATCCTCCTCTTCGCATTCTTTTTCTAGTGATAGTGATAACTCTAGTGATGATGAAAATATACTTGCTGGCTTAGATAAGAAAACAACTTCTAAAATGAAATTCTTAATGGATAAACCTATTGATAAGTAGGAGCTTGTTGATCGCCAAGAAGATATGATCATCCTTCAAAAGGGGGAGTATCTTAAGATCAAAAAGCTCCTTGAACTTGAAAAGGAACGAAGCAAGTCACTAGAACTTGAGTTAGCTTCACGCAAGGATGCTTGCTTGAAGTTAAGCAACTCAAATGTAATCATCTAGGAAGAACTTGCTAACTTAACCAAATTTAACAAAATCCTTGAGGTACAAGTTGAGTCACTCAAGAAAAGTGACCCTTCGTCCTCTTCAAGGTCACCTTCTCAACACTTAAAATCTGAAACTACTATTACTTGTGCATGTGCTAAAATTGATACTAACTTGAAGTATAAGTCGAACTTGACAAAGGACAAGCATCCTTCCAGTAGTGGCATATTTGACAAGGAGAAGGTCAAGTATGCACGTAGTGCATACTTGGCCACTAGACCTCCTAATGTCAAATATGGCATTGGGTATTCTTATGGTGAAAAGCAAAATGCTAGAATCCATAAAAATAACAAGGAGCGCATTATTTTTGTGAAGGGAAACTCCTCTCAAGGTAGAAAGCCTAACAATGTTGATGAGTCCAAAAATGTTAACACATATGAGCAACAACTATTGTTTAGAACCTTTGACGCATCATATGTTTTCATGAAAAGTAATGTTGGTAAAGTTTTTGCTAAATATGTTGGGCCACGCCATGGGAACACCAGGTCTCACGTGTGGGTGCTCAAATCTCTTGTAACTAACCTCAAAGGACCCAAGCAAGCTTGGGTACCTAAAACCAAGGTATAATTTTTTTTGCAGTCCTACGCCTCCGGTGGAGCAAAATGGGTGCTAGAAAGTGGATGCACCAATCATATGACCAGAGAACGAAGAATTTTTGTTGAATACGAAGACAATGAGGATCCAAGCGAAGGCATCTATTTTGGAGACAACAGTCAAGGAAGGGTGCTCAGTACTAGTAAAATTGCAATATCGCCTCAACACACTCTTTCTCATGTTTTACATGTCGATTCCTTAGATTATAACCTTCTATCCATACCTCAATTATGGGACAAGGGTTATAGTTGCTTGTTCACTAATGAGGGTTTGACCATTTCTAGAAGGAGTGATGACTCGGTTGCATTCAAGGGTGTGTTAAAGGGAAAGCTTTATCTTGTTGACTTCAAAAAAGTTAAAGCCGAACTTGACACATGCTTGATTGCAAAGACCAACATGGGTTGGCTGTGGCATAGATGGCTAGCACATGTTGGTATGAGAAATCTGCAAAAACTCCTCAAGGGCGATCACATCTGAGGTTTGAAGGATGTTGTTTTTGAGAAAGACAGGCCTTGTAGCGCGTGCCAAACCGGGAAGCAAGTAGGAGCACCTTATCCCGCGAAGAATGTCATGACAACGACAAGACCGCTCGAGCTCCTTCACATGGACCTATTTGGTCCAATTGCTTACATAAGCATCAACGATAACAATATTGCATAGTAATTGTTGATGATTTTTCGCGCTTCACGTGGGTTTTCTTTTTGCATGATAAGACATAAACTCAATGAACCCTCAAGAAGTTCTTCAAGCGTGCCCAAAGTGAGTTCTCATTGAAGATCAAGAACATACGAAGTGACAACAGCACGGAATTCAAGAACACCCAAGTGGAGGAGTACCTAGACGAAGAAGGCAAAAAACATGAACTTTCATCTCCGCACTCCACTCAACAAAATGGAGTAGCCGAAAGGAAGAACAGAACCCTCATAGAGATGGTGAGGACAATGCTTGATGAGTACAAGACATCGGATCGGTTTTGGGCTGAAGCTGTCAACAACGCTTATCATGCCATAAACTCACTCTATCTTAATCGCCTACTCAAGAAAACATCATATGATCTACTCGCGGGTAACTAGCCTAATATTTCCTATTTTCGAGTTTTTGGTTCTAAATGTTATACCTTGAACAAGAACACTAGGACTTCAAAGTTCGCTTCAAAGTCCGATGAAGGTTTCTTGCTTGGCTATGATTCGAACTCTTACGCCTATCATGTCTTCGACAAGGTCTCCGAACTTGTTGATGTAGCGCGTGACGTAGTGTTCAATGAAACTAACGGCTCTCAATAAGAGCAAGTTGATCAATGTGTGCTAGATAGAGAAGAAGCTCCTTATCAAGCGCTGAGAAGAATGGTGTTGGACGAAGTTCGACCACAAGCGCCACCTCCAAATGCGAATGATGAAGATGAACCACAAGTGGAGGCAATTGATCAAGGGGGAGCTTCTACAAAATATCAACCTTTAGAAGACGAAGATGATCAACACACCAATGAAGGCAACCATCCAGGGGGAGAAGAAGACGATCATGAAGATACAAGACCGCAAGTGCCACACCCAAGAGTACACCAGTGGTCCAAAGAGATCACCCAATCGACAACATAATCGGTGACATCCAAAATGGAGTAACAACTAGATCCCGAATTGCTAATTTTTGGGAACATTACTCTTTTGTATCCTTTTTGGAACCGTGCAGGATTGAGGATGCATTGAAAGATCCAGATTGGGTGGTGGTGATGCAAGAAGAACTTAACAACTTTAAACGAAACGAGGTGTGGGAACTCGTCAAAAGACCCAAATTCAACATCGTAGGCACTAAACAGGTCTTTCGCAACAAGCAAGATGAACACGGGGTGGTGACAAGGAACAAGAAACACTTGTGGCCAAAGGGTATTCACAAGTCGAAGGTTTGGATTTCGACAAAACCTTTGCTCCCGTAGCTATGCTTGAATCGATTAGAATATTACTTGCATATGCTACTCACCATGATTTCAATCTCCATCAAATGGATGTGATAAGCGCTTTCCTCAACAGACCAATCAAGGAGGAGGTGTGCGTGGAGCAACCCCCTGGATTCGAAGACCAAGAGTTCCCCGACCATGTCTTCAAACTGCGTAAGGTTCTCTATGGCCTCAAACAAAAGCTCCTAGAGCTTCGTATGAGTCTCTTAGATACTTCTTAATTGAAAATGGTTTTAAAATTGGCAAAGCTGATTATACGTTATTTACCAAATATTTTGATAATGATCTATTTATCTGTCAAATTTATTTTGATGATATTATTTTTGGCTCAGCTAACAAATCCTTTTGTGAAGAATTTAGTAAGATTATGACAGATAGATTCGAGATGTCCATGACGGGAGAATTGAAGTATTTCCTGGGATACCATGTGAGGCAACAAAAGGAAGGGACGTTTATAAGCCAAACCAAATATACTAAATACATACTCCAGAAGTTTGGAATGGACAAGGCGAAGCCTATAAAGACTTCCATAGCAACAAATGGACACTTGGATCTCAACGAAGATGGACCAAACGTGGATCAAAAGGTATATCACTCCATGATTGGATCCCTACTTCACTTATGTGCATCTAGGCCTGATATTATGTTGAGTGTATGTTTGTGTGCAAGATTTCAAGCCAATCCTAAGGAGTGTCATTTGACAGTCGTAAAAAGAATCTTGCGATATTTAGTTCATACACCCAACCTAGGCCTTTGGTATCCCAAAGGTTCCAAGTTAAATCTCATTGGATACTCAGATGCAGATTATGCCATATGCAAAGTAGATAGAAAAAGTACCTCCGGTACATGCCAATTCCTAGGTAGATCCCTAGTTTCATGGTACTCCAAGAAACAAAACTTCATTGCCTTATCCGCGGTCGAAGCGGAATATGTTGCACCCGGGAGTTGTTGGGCACAACTCCTTTGGATGCGACAAACTCTAAGGGATTACGGTTACAATATGAGCCGTATTCCACTCGTTTGTGATAACGAGAGTGCCATTAAAATTGTCCATAATCCCGTTGAGCACTATAGTACCACACAAATAGACATCCGAGATCACTTCTTGAGAGACCACTCAGTGAAAGGAGACATAGCCATTTCCCATGTCAACACCGAAAAACAGCTAGAAACATCCTTGATGCTCGAAACATGGCTTGAAAACTTTCATACATGTATGACTTCTTCAAAATCCAATCATTGTGTTATGAAAATCATCTCTCTCTAATTTCTCCGAAAAACTATTTCAATTACTTGATCTTGGTGAATTATGGTCATAGCTTGATTGTTGTATGTTTACTAATCATATACATCAAGATTATTTGTGTGTTTTGCCCCATAGTTTTTCTTTGTAAGAACCTTCAAATATATATGAATGGACTATATGCTTCTGTTCTGGTGACACGGACTAGTTCGTGGTTGTCCGGACTAGTCCGCACACTGCAGACTAGTTCGGAGAGGTCTGGTAGTCCGGACTAGTCCAGTTGACCAAGGACTAGTCCAATTTTTCGACTCCATAACCCTAGGGCGGCCGAACCCTAATCTTCTTCATCCTCACAACTTGCCTCACCTTTTCCCTCCTTACTGGAGCGCTCCCAAGGCCATTTGGCGATTTCTCTACCAAATCTCTTCAAATCTCCGTGGAAAACGATCTTCATCGCAAGGGGATCAAGGACCACGGACTTGTCCGCACCAAAAATACCTCAAACCTCAAGAATCGAAAGATTTTGGTAAACTTTCTCCAAAACCCTAAAACCTTCGATTTCTTTTGTTGTGGACAAAATAGCTTAGCTCTACTTGTTATTACATGGTTCCTTGTTGTATTGCATCTACATTAAGCTATTTTCGCATTGAGAACCACCATTGATCTGATAGTTAGGGTTTGAGCTGTTGAACACCAGACTAGTCCGGTCCCTGTACGGACAAGTCTGGTACCCCAGACTAGTCCACACTTGAGCACCGGACAAGTCTGATGCATTTCCTTTCCATCGATCCTAATCCTTGCATTGTTTGATCATCTTGCTAGGACAATGTCGAGGTCCAATGATGAGATCTCCAACTTTGAGGCCCAGTTGGACCAAGAGTCATTGCTTCGGTTCTCGACAGGCCAAAGCAAAATGCGGCAAAACCGTTGATGAGTAGGTTTTGGCCCGATCTTCCAAAAGGTAAGTCGATTGGGGTGGAGAACTCGACGTTGATGATCCGCGACACTTGAGCGGTTCAAGTACCCCTGCAATTACTACACCACGGCTCCGTTGGTTATCAACCGTGCTGCATACGCTTGACCTCGCCAAGGAGGCTCATCCCTGCAAGTGCAACCGAGAACACGAGCAAGAACATCGAAGACACGATCTGAATTCACAAAGTTGGGGTCTCACAAACCGTAGAATGGCGATATTATTGATCTAAGCAAAACCCACCGAATATGACCGGCGGCTGCAGTATTTAAAGGCTAGGGTTCGGCCAAAACACGATTAGATGCATCCCTAATGGACTCTTACGGGATACAAGGCCCAAAGACCCGACTTGGTGGCGCAGCACCGGACAGAAATCTAGACTCGACTTGTTTCGGAGATTCCCAATGAATCCGGAGGTATTTTGAGGTGGGACCAGAACCATTAGAAATTTTATCTTCTCCTCTTTCCGTGCATATGTAGAACGTCGAAAACGGAGTCTGTCTCTCTCCTGGGCGTCCGTTTTAAGGTGGACTGCTCCTGGACTCCGAGCTGAACTCGAGTCCGAGTTGTAAATGGCTTCCATGAACTTGTGGACGTCCCAGCTGGTTCTCCACGCTCCCAAGGCCTCTTTCCTTCACTTGTTGATCTTCTCCATTATTCCTAATAACAATTTAATCATCATATAGCAATCTATTCTCAAACTCACATGCAAAAGAAGTTAGGAGCGAGTTCACCTGCTGATTTATTAACCGTGCTCGTGCTCTTGTGATTGGTCCTTGCATTTCAATATGTGTCTTCGCTGTTGTGATGTCCTCATCATCCTCCCCCTCTTGAATTTGAGTCGTCCTCGACTCAAGTTCATATTTTTCTCCCAAGTACGGTCGCAAATGTGAAATGTTAAATGTAGGACTAACCCCAAAATCGGGAGGCAATTCAAGCTTATATGCATTATCATTAATCTTTTCAACAATCTTAAAAGGACCAGCAGCTCATGGCATAAGTTTAGATTTTCTCAAGTCGGAAAATCGCTCTTTTCTCAAATGTAACCACACCAAATCACCCGGTTCAATTTTACTTCTTTTCTACCTTTACTACCTGCAATCCTATACTTCTCATTCATCCCTTCAATATTTTTCTTTGTAGTTTCATGCATCTTATGAATGAATTCAGATCATTGTGTAGCATCCAAATTTATAGTTTCAGAAGGAGGCAAAGGTAGTAAATCAATAGAAGCACGGGGATTGAAACCATACACAACCTGGAATGGACTTACCTTTGTCGTGGGGTGAACAGATCGGTTGTAAGAAAATTCTATATGTGGTAAACACTCCTCCCACAACTTCAAATTTGTTTTCAAAACAGCCCGCAACATAGTAGATAAAGTACGATTAACTACCTCAGTTTGTCCATCGATTAGTGGGTGACATGTAGTTGAAAACAACAACTTGGTTCCCAGTTTATACCACAAAGTTCTCCAAAAATGACTTAAAATTTTTGCATCACGGTAAGAAACAATGGTATTTGGCACACCATGTAAACAAACAATTTCCGTCATAAATAAATCAGCAATGTGTGAGGCATTATCATTCTTATGACAAGGTATAAAGTGTGCTATTTTGGAGAAACGATCAACAACTACAAAAATACTATCCCTCCCCCTCTTAGTCCTAGGCAATCCCAAAACAATGTCCATAGAAATATCCTCTTAAGGTACGCTAGGAACAGGAAGAGGCATATAAACACCATGTGTGCTAACGCGAGACTTAGCTTTATTGCAAGTAATGCATCGTGACACGTAGCGCTCGACATCACGCCTCATCTTTGGCCAAAAGAAGTGTGTGGACAGCACATATTCAGTTTTCTTCACTCCAAAATATCCCATCAAACCTCGTCCATGTGCTTCCTGCAAAAGTAATAGACGAATGGAGCTAGCTGGAACGCATAGCTTGTTAGCACGATAGAGGAGACCCTCTGGAAGCACATATTTATTCCAAGTTCTTCCTTATCTACAATTTTCAAAAGCATCTTTGAAGTCCAAATCAGTAGGATATAATGCTTTTATTGTTTCCAAACCAAAGATTTTATGATCAAGTTGGGACAGCATGGTATAGCGCCTAGATAATGCATCGGCAATGACATTTTCCTTCCCTTTTTTATGCTTAATGATGTAAGGAAATGAATCTATGAACTCAATCCATTTAGCATGTCGTTTATTCAGATTGGTTTGACACTTCAGATACTTCAATAATTCATGATCGGAGTGTATGACAAACTCCTTAGACCAAAGATAATGTTGCCAAGTTTGTAATACTCGCACTAAGGCATACAATTCCTTATCATAAGTGGAATAATTCAGAGAAGGACCATGAAGTTTTTCACTAAAAATTTCAACGGGTTTACCTCCTTCTATGAGAATGCCTCCAACACCAATGCTGCTTCCATCACATTCTAGCTTAAAGGTCTTGTCAAAATCAGGTAGTTGTAGCAATGGTGCTTGTGTAAGCTTCGATTTGAGAGCATCAAAAGTTTTTTGCTGCTGTTCGCCCCATCGAAATGGCACTCCCTTCTTCGTTAGCTCATGTAGAGGTGCTGCAATGGTGCTGAAATCCCGCACAAAGCGCCGATAAAAACCTACAAGACCAAGAAAACTACGAACCTGCGTGACAGTTGTTGGGGCTAGCCAGCTGGTGATTGCTTCAATTTTTGCCTCATCCATCTCAATTCCCTGTGAGGAAACGACATAGCCAAGAAACGAGACTCGATTGGTGCAAAAGACGCACTTTTTGAGGTTAACAAACAAACGTGCATCTCTCAAAACAGTAAAAACAACACGTAAATGATCAAGATGTTCATCATATGACTTGCTATAAATGAGGATATCATCGAACTAAACCACCAAAAATTGTCCAGTGAAAGCACATAAAACCTCGTTCATTAAATGCATAAAGGTGTTGGGTGCATTAGTTAAACCAAAAGGCATGACTAACCACTCATAAAGTCCAAACTTGGTTTTAAATGTTGTTTTCCATTCATCTCCTAGTGCCATTCTAATTTGGTGGTAACCACTACGCAAGTCAATTTTTGTTAAGATGATAGCACCACTCCATTCATCAAGCATGTCATCTAAGCGAGGAATAGGATAACTATATCGAATGGTGATGTTATTAATCGCTCGACAATCAACACACATGCGCCAACTACCATCTTTCTTAGGAACAAAAAGAACAGGAACAGAACAAGGGCTAAGGCTTTCACGAATGTACCCGCGGTCCAAAAGATCTTGGACTTGTCGCTGAATTTCCTTAGTTTCCTGTGGATTCGCCCTGTATTCTGCATGACTTGGCAAACTTGCTCCTGGAATCAAATCGATCTTGTGTTCAATGCCTCTCATCGGTGGTAAACCAGGGGGTATCTCGGAGGGAAAAACATCCTCAAACTCCTGCAAAAGGTTAGCAACAGCAGGGGGCAATGCAATAGACAATTCATGAAGTGAAAACATGGCTTCTTTGCAAACTAAAGCATAGCGCATCCCCTTAGCATCGAATAAATCAATAAGGTCAGATTTAGTTGCAAGCAACGATGGTGATTTTAACTTGTTGACATGCTGTTTTTCAGATTCTAATTTTGTTGTTTTCCCATCACGAATTTTACTCTTCTCAAAATGCACAATTTCAGCAGTAGCCATGGGGAGCAAAATGATTTTATTTCCCTTATGCATGTGAGTATATTTATTAGTTCTACCATGATGAATAGCATCTGTATCAAATTCCCAAGGACGACCCAAAAAAGAACAAGCATTCATAGGAACTACATCAAAATCAGCAAAATCATGGTAAGAACCAATTGAAAAATGTAATTCTCGCTATTTGTGTTACCTGAACCTTACCGTTGTTGTTGAACCATTGAATGTGGTATGGATGAGGGTGTGCTCTTGTTGCCAAACCAAGTTTCTTGACGACGTCCGTGTTCACCAAGTTATTGCAGCTACCTCCATCAATTATACTGTGTACACGGCAGTCCTTGACGACGAGAAACATGTGGAAGAGGTTGTGTCGTTGTAGCTTGTCGTCGGTCTCCACTTTGGAGCTCAAGGCACGCTGCACAATGATGCTCCTATAGTTTTTCATCGCCGCTGTACCAAGTACCTTTTCTTCGGTGTGTTCGTCATTTGGATTTGTAAAGTCAGTAGCAAGAGAATATTCATCTTCAACATCCGTAGTACTATCATAGCCGCCATCGTCGTGTGCTATGTATGCTCTTTTGCTCATGCAATCTCTCATCATATGACCAAGTCCCTGGAAGCGGTGACACTTGATGTTGGAAGTACGACCTATAGAAGGAGTCGACGACGAAGGCTTGAATGATGTCGCCTTGTTGCCTTCTTGCACGCGGCAAGGTGGAGCAGCAGATATAGTTTGTTGGCCACCATTGGATGGTGTAGTCGCTGCACGGTGGGTCGAAGATGGTGCTGTTTTGGATGGTGTGGGCGTCCAACGCGGCATGAAGCTGCTCCTTGTGCGTTGTTGCTGTTGTTGTCGGCCCTGCAATTCTTTTTCTGCCAACATAGCAAGCTGAAACAATCTGTTAACAGTATCATATTCCTTGTAATCAACAATGTCCTGAATTTCACGCCTCAACCCCCCATAAAAATGAGCTATTTTATCATCCATGTCTTCTACTACCCACAACGCAGCATACCCTTTTGTAACTCTTGATAATACTCCTCTACGGACATGTTACCTTGGTCTAAACGCTGCAATTTTTTGCAAAGGCCCCGCTGAAAAGATGGAGGAACAAATCGAACACGCATAGCTTCCTTTAATCTATCCCATGTTGGAGGATCAATTCTAGTTTTAACAAGTTCATTCCACCATATGATAGCAAAATCCTTAAACTCACTAGTGGCTTGACAAACTCTATGTTGTTCAGGAACAAGATGGGAATTAAATTTTTGCTCTACTGTCATCTCCCAATCAAGATAAGCCTCAGCATCATAAGCACCAAAAAAAGAGGCTATACTAAATTTCACTTTAGCAAAAGGGTCATCAGGAGGACGATTATATTGTTATGATTATTACCTCCCATACCTCGATGATAAAGTGGCAGTCTCGGTTGATTATTGTGATCTTCCAGTTCATCATAAGCATTGTCTTCATGTCTTCCAGCGATAGGAAGTCGAGCCTCAAAAGTATTCATCCGAAGAGCAAGGTCATCAAGTTGGTGAGTCAAGTTCGCCAATGACTCCTCTGTTGCTGCGTTGTATTTGGCAAACATATCTGTCATGGTCTTCATCATATCACGTAACTAAGCATTTTGAACACATTCGTCATCATTGTATTCTCCTGCCATTGTTAGTAGGAAACAAAAGACAACAAAAATATGTTGTCCTTATCAACTATAGTGACAATGTGAAAGGTGGAAGAAAACAATCTCTCTCGCTCAAGCATCTTACCACGCTCTTACAAGTGTTCTTACCGACATAGCAAGTGATGTGGACGGTGAGATGAACCAATGAAGTGTGGGGTGATTGCAAAGGTACCTGTTATGCTAGAGAGAAAGGTGGAGCTTGGATGGCACAATATGGTGGCTAATAAACAGAAAATCGTTAACAGGTAAACAAAGTTGAATAAGTATTCAATGTAGGAAACTGTTGCAGGTCAACCAAGTGCCCTAGGGCCTATCACAACACAAGGAAGTATCAAGGCAAAAGAACGACAGTATGATATAGCCAACAAAATAGCACCAAGTGGTATAGGCCAATTGCTTTAATATGCGTGCTCTTCACTATTTTTTTCTTTTTTGTAATATTTTTTGGATATTTTTTCTTTACTCAGGAGCACAAAGATAGGAAGCACACAAATTTGCAGCTCAATTTGATGTAATATGCGGCCTATAGAAAATCAAGAAGATTCTTTAAAATTCGTGCTGAAACTTCCGAGGTCGGATAGCCTATCTTCCGAGGGGGATTTGGGCAATCTAGTTTCGCCGAACGTGTCTACTCAGCGGAAAATCAGATGCAAAATTTCGCGTAGATGAATTTGAAAAAGAAATTCGCCCGATTTCGAGTTTGTATGCGAAAGTTATGGCCGTTTTAAAGTAGGTTGTGCGAGTTACTATTTTTGGATGTTGATTCCAACTCGGTTTGAGAACAAAACTTGCAATCGGATATGAAAACGATCGTGAATTTGCACAGCAACTAATGGGGTGGTGTGTGATTATTCAAGGATGAGTGGCACAAAGGATTGTCACCTAATCTAGGGCTGGCGATGCTGGAGTTCACAAAAGGCGGCTAGCTAGGGCAAACCAATTAATGTGGTAGATCGGTTTGTTATTTAAGGATTGTGAAATAGGTGTCGAACAGCAAGAAAACAAGGACAAAACACGATAACTAGGACCAAAAACACAAAGCTAAACCATCAACAAGACTCGACCATATGAATGCAAACTCAACAATGCAAACTGAAAAACGAAACTGCAGGCACTATAGTCTAGGAATCGCGAAAAAACGGTCCAATTTTTTGTGGTTTTTCAATGGACTCTAGGTACGAAACAAAATCGATCTAATGGAAGGAAAACAAAGATACCTCACGGGCAATCTGGAAATTTGATACCAATTGATGAGTAGGTTTAGTCCCGATCTTTCGAAAGGTATGTCGATTGGGGTGGAGAACACGATGTTGATGATCCATGGCACTCAAGCGGTTCAAGTACACCTGCAATCACTACACCACGGCTCTGTTGGTTATCAACCATGCTGCACACGCTTGACCTCGCCGAGAAAGCTAATCCCTGCATGTGCAACCGAGAACACGAGCAAGAGCGTTGAAGACACGATCTGAATTCGCGAAGTTTGGGTCTCACAAACCGTAGAACGGCAATGTTATTGATCTAAGCAAAACCCACAAAATATGACCGATGGTTTCAGTATTTGAAGTCTAGGGTTCGGCCAAAACATGATTAGACGTGTCCCTAATGGACTCTTACGGGATAAAAGGCCCAAAGGGACGACTTGGTGGCGCAACACCAGACAGAAATCTGGACTCGATTTGTTTTGACGATTCCCAATGACTCTAGAGGAATTTTGAGGTGGGACCAGAACCATTGGAAATTTTATCTTCTCCTATTTCCGTGCATATGTAGAACATCAAAAACGGAGTATGTATGCCTCCTGGGCGTCTGTTTTAAGGTAGACTACTCCTGAACTCTGAGTTGAACTCGAGTCCGAGTTGTAAACTGCTCCCATGAGCTTGTGGACGTCCCAGCTGGTTCTCCACGCTCCCAAGGCCTCTTTCCTTCACTTGTTGATCTTCTCCATTATTCCTAGTAACAATTAAATTATCACATAGCAATCTATTCTCAAACTCACATGCAAAAGAAGTTAGGAGCGAGTTCACCTGCTGATTTATTAATCGTGCTCGTGCTCTTGTGATTGGTCCTTGCATTTCAATATGTGTATCCGCTGTTGTGATGTCCTCATCAACCGTGCCGCTGACCCGTCGCACACTCCACCTCAGGTGCGGCAAAAGGTCATGGCCAAGAAGCCTGCATCCTAAGGAAAGGAAGCAGCTGGCCCTAGCTTGGCAGCTCCTCGCCAAACTAAGGGCAAAGGGAAAGGCATCCCTTGTGGGTTTTGATTGATTTATGACAAGCAAATGAGATCCTAGCCAAACTATTGAGATGAGCGCAGGTTTTAATGAAATTATTAAGAAAACGCAAAAAGAAGGGAGAGTGAGGAATCAAGTTGAAAGGAGCTCAAGAAATGATTATAATACTCTGTGTATGGAGTGTATTGGAGAAACACACCCCAAGATCTCAAGCAAGTTTTAATCACTCTCACTGCACAATGGTATACAGGTCTGGACTAGTGCGATTTACCCCGGACTAGTCCGATTTCTCTCTGTACAGAAGTAGACAAGTCCTCCCAGAGTGGACTTGTCTACACAGTCCAGTTTCCACAGATCGGACTAGTCCAATATCACCGCGGACTAGTCTGATATCTCTCTGACTAAGATCGGACTAGTCCTCCCCAGTGTGTACTAGTCGTCAAAACTTCACAGTTTGCACAAAGTCAGACAAGTCTGATATCCCCACGGACTAGTCCGATATCTTTCTAACCTAAATCGGACAAGTTCGATATCTGCACGGATTAGTTTGAAAACTTTCTGACTAAAATCGGACATGTCCTCCAAGTGTGGACTTGTCCTCAATTCACCAAGGGTTTCACCACACCGGACTAGTCCGATATGTGCCGGACTAGTCCGAACATCTCCAGGGACAAAATCGGACTAGTCCACCCTTAGCCAGACAAGTCCAATAATTCAGGACACTTAGGGTTTCCCACTCACCGCACACTGGACTAGTAAGGACTTTGAAAACCCTAACAGTAACCTTTGGAAACCCTAGTATAAATAGAGGTGCACGACCCCTAATAAAACACTCTCAACCCTCTGCGCCATCACACCTTCCAAGAGCCTAGAAAACTTGTATCTCCACACAATCCAACGCAAGAAAGATCAAATCCTTGAGGATTAACCATAGATCATAGGAGAGACACGTTCTTCACATCTTGAGCTCTTGGGTTTGATTCTCTCACACACTCTGGCTGTTTCATTGCATACTTTTCAAGTGTGTTTGGTGGAGTTTTGAATTGTAAATCTTGGGGAGCCCTCAACGTGTGAGAAGGCCCCTTGAACATGGTGATTTACCCCTTGTGATTAGTGGAACACAATTGGCCTTTGTGGCGATTTGACGAGGGTAGGGTTGGTGAAGACCCGGTCCTTTGTGGGATCCTCAACGTGGATGTAGATTTCCTCTGCGAAATCGAACCACGGGATAAAAATCATTTTGTCCTTGTTTTTGTTCTTACTATTCATTGTAATCTAGGATTTACTTGATCTTGTTCAAAAATATTTGAATTAAAGTTAACTTGTGCCACATCTAGTTTCATTAAAGCAATACACTTGAGATACAACTAAATTTCCGCTGCATAGTGTACTTGGATCAAAATCATCGATCAAACTTGATCGATCTAATGCGCACACACTGGACTAGTCCGCACCAAATCGGACTAGTCCGATATCTCTGTATTTGATCAAGTTGTTAAGTGTTGCAAGTTCTGACAAAAGATCAAAAAGCCTATTCACCCCCCTCTAGGCTACATCCAATTACGGAGGTCAGGGTCGAGGCAGCGGCGTGCTCTTGGGATAGGGGATGAGGCGGCATGCTCCAGCGTGCTCAACTCTCTGATGATGAAGGTCGAGGTCGACGGTGGTTTCGGGGTCGACAGCAGTAGCACGACGATGACGAAGAGAGAGTTGAGGAAGAGGGACGGCAGCGACATGCTCAGGAGCTGTGGTTTCTAGGTCAAGAGAGCGCGCGAGAGCTAAAAGTTTTTGCCAAGTGTTGGGAGAGAGCGCGCGAGAGATAGAAATAGAAAAACTCAGAGAGGGGCCTCTATAACACCCGTCTCTCATTTGAGCGTCTCTCTTTGGTCGAGAGAGCGTGAGTAAGTTTTGCGCGAATTTTTTTGCCAAAGAGCGTGCGAGAGCAAAAAATAAGTCAAAATTTGAGACGGACATATATAACGTTCGTCTCGCATTATTTTGTGGCCAAACGGGCACGCCGTATGCAAGTATGTGCCACGGTGTGCCGAAGCAAAAAACAACATCTTTGCATATGGGTATGTCCAACTGGCAACTGTTCGCAATGCCTTATATCGTTGCAATGCCCTCAGCTTTTCGTGGTGGGACAAAAGATCTTCGGCATGAATCAGAGACAAGCTCAGGTAAGGCACATCTTGCATTATTTTTTGGCCGAACGGGCACCCCGTATGCCAAAGATGCACAACGATGTGCTGAGGCCACGAACAACATTATTGGCATCTAGGCATGTCCAATTGGCAACTATGCGCAATGCCTTATATGATCATTGCAACGCACTTAAATTTCCATGGTGGAACAGAAGATATTCGACACAAATCAGAGACGTGCCAGAGTAAGGCAGGTCTCCCTTTTGTCGGAGGTCAAAAATCGAAGACACACATTTTTAAAGTGCGTCTCTCATGTGCATGTTTCCATTTTGCTAGTTGCACGACATCGTGAGCATCCGTTGGCACTCGCCCGCAGGGTTAACATCGTGAGTATCCTAATTTCAGGGATAAACTCATAAACAAAACCAAGACATTACAATTTAGGGATATATAATGCTCGTCTTGCATTATTTTGTGGCTGAACAGGCACACCGCATGTGAAAGATGTTGTTCGCGGGGTGCGATGCAATCTTTCGCATGTGGGCTTGTCCAACAGGGAACTATGTGCAATGCCTTATATGATCATTGCATTGCGCTAAGCTTTTCAAGGTGGGATAGAAGACCTTCGGAGTGAATCAGAGATGGGCCCAGGTAAGGCAAGTCTCGCATTAGCTCCTCTCCCAATGGCTTTAATACAACTCTTCTCTCATTTGCCCGTCTCCCTTTTGCCGGAGGTCAAAAATTGGAGACACTCATGTTTAATGTACGTCTCTCATGTGCTCGTCTCCCTTTTTCCACTCGCATGACATCATGAGCGTCCATTGCTACTCGCATGCAGAGTTAACATCGTGAGCGTCTGTTGCAGGGATAAACAAATGCAATGACATTGCAATTAAGGGATATAATTTGAATTCAGTGATAAACAAATGCAATGATATTGAAATTCACAGATAATTTTCAACTCAATGAATTTCATAGTTCATACACATTGCATGCCTTTTAAACTATACATTTTGATTCTAAACTTTTTCCTATGAAGCTCCCATCGATCAATCTAAATTGTACCATCCGGCTTGCTCCCAAACACGTCTCTTATATTCCCCTAGATCCTAAAAATATTGACATTCATTAAATTAACAAATGTTGAATGAGGAATGAATAACCTATGTTGGTCACAAACACAAAGTTACTAACCTGGATAAGTAGATTATATCAATCCTTTTCAACATCGGACACATTTGGCTGATGAAGCAAACACTGAACTTCAAGTAGTATAGTTTTGATTGTAAAACTAGACCACCACCCCTACGAAATATCAATTTAAGCAACACAAGAAACAAGATTAGTTCGGCAACAATTACTAATTACTTGAGAAAAATAAGTCTATCTTACAGTCTCTTGATCAAGAACCCCAGGCAGAGTGCTCCTAAGCAATGAACATTTTGGTTGAAGAAACCACGTGGAAAGGTGCATCTTTGAGGCATCAACGGGTAGTCCTCCGAGAAGAATATTGTCAGACGGTAGTAACCACCTTCCAAGTCAGTCTACAAAGGAAAATCATTAATAAGAGGATGATGGTTATACTCATATAATTGTGCTTGTTCTTCATGACTTACCCCCTCTTTACTGGGGACGATGCACTGCCACTTCAATAAATCTCCCGACTCAGGCTTCACAGAGAAACCCTACTCAGATAAATTGGAAATTCCAAAAACAAACAAGACGAAAAAAACTACAGTTAAGTTCATCAGTCCATTACAGAGCTACATATATACAACCATGCGACTGGTGTGCCATATGTATATACACGGGAATGGTTCTGACACCACGACAAGCACTCCTCCTTTAGTCGGCTACGCGCCAAGCCAATATCTAACCCAACCATGAATATTGACAATGACGATGAGGACGACAATGACGACGACAACAGTAATGGCGAGCAGAGGTGGCGGTCGCACTGGAGTTGGTCGAACAGAGGCAGCAGTCGCACTGGAGTTGGTCGATTAGTAAAGGAGCATTGGTCTATTAGTAAAGGAGCACCAGAGGCGAAGAGACGAGCGAGATAAATGCAAGACGCGCGAGACTAAAGCGAGAAATGTGAGATATGAAAGCGCTTATTCCACTGTTGAAAGAGAGATGCACAGCATGAGGACTGCGGAGAACTTAATTTCGGCACCGTTGGTGTAGAGACGCGTGTGACTGGCATGCACGACCTTTCGTTTCCCCGAGGCGGTATCGATGCATCCCATCGTTCCATCAATGCGCGTGAAACGAACCGCTCCATCGTCGTCTCCTCATAGACCTTATATAAGACGCTCCATCACCCGTCAGTTCTTCACAAGCTTGTCTCTCATTTTTGCATCCGTTTCTTCTTTTTCGTCTATGCCGAGCCGATGACCCACCACCACCATGGCCAACATTCCGCCTCAAAGCCCACTGAGGGAGCCACCCCATGAGAAACTGTGGTGCAGCTCCCCCGAGAGGCTCAACACCGAGCAGCGCCTCCTCATGGCGCAAGAGGCGTACAACAATACGTCTCGCACCATGAGTTTCTTGGGTTTGGGTACCCTTCCAGAGTTTACTGGAATGTGTACCATCAACCACTACCTCTACGCCGTCACGGGAGTGGCCAATCGTCATGACATCTTTTCGAGATGATGGCCCAGGTGCTCGGCACTGAGGGCCGCAGAAACCAGGTGGCGGCGACGAAGAGGAACCTCAATCGCAGGGTTGCACCGCTGGTGTAGTCGGAGCAACCGGTGCAGCCGGCCAAGGCTCCTGTTGCACCGGTGTCGGAGTTGCCGCCGAAGGAGGAGGAGGAGGAGGAGGAGGAGGAGGAGGAGGAGGAGGAGGAGGAGTAGGAGTAGGATTTAGTTTTTCTTTGTTGTTTTTATTTGATATTTTCTTTTTTTTGTGTCTTCTTGTACTTTTTTCTTTTGTTTTGTAATATATTGTGTTAATGAATGAAATTTCTCTATTCTCAACTATGTGTTCCATTGTTGTGAATGAATATTTTATTGTGTGTTCAACTGTGCGAATGAATGAATGTGTGGTGTGTTCATCGTGTTCCTTGGGAATCATAAGGAAGGATTTGATTATTTTCTGGACAAGTGACTGATTTAGTAATCAAGTGAATGTGCTCTAAGTTCAATGATGTGTGATATCAATAGTGAACCGAAGCAAAATAGAGAAAATAATTAAGCTAAAGGAGACGTGGGGAATAGGAGATGCACTTTTCATAAAACACGTCTCCCTTTTAGAAGAGGAGAGGGAGAAGTCGAGCATAGGAGACGCACTTTGCTACTAAGTGCATCTTCATTTGTCTCCGAACGAACCTTATATAAGACTCCATCTGTCTCTCTTCTTCTCTTTGTTCGTCTTCTCCGTGCAGACAACCCACCATGGCCAATGTTCCGCTGCCATGCTCACCGAGGGAGCCACCCTGCAAGAAAAAGTGTTGCCGCTCCGCCGAGAGGCTCAACAACGAGCTGCTCAAGATTTTGTTCGACAGGATGTTTGACCGGTTTCAGAGCTTGCTCAAGACGATGGCCGAGGTGCTCAGTGCCAAGGGTCGCAGTAACCTGGTGGCGGTGATGGCGAGGAACCTCAATCGCGAGGTTGCACTACCGGATCCGAACCAGCCGGAGGAACTAGCGGAGCAGCCAAAGCAGTCGGCCAAGGCTCATGTTGCATCGACGTTGGATGGTCGCCGAAGGAGGAGGAGGGGAAGGAGGAGTATGATTTAGGTTTTCTTTTGTTGTTTTTAGTTGATGTTGTTTTTTCTTTTCTTGTGTCTTGTACTTTTTTGTATTTTGTAATATATTGTTAATGAATGAATGTGTTATATGTGTTCATCTGTGTGATGAATATTATCTTGTGTGTTCAGTTATGAATGAATGAATGTGTTCATTGTTCATCGATGCGTTCATGTCTGTCTGTAATCGAACACAAATGAGACATGCTTTTTATAAAGTTCATCTTATTTCTTTCGTAAATAGGAGATGCACTTTGTTAGAGGCGCGTCTCCCGTTTGTTAGGGAGGAAGGACGTCTCAGATTCCTACTTAACTGAGACGGGTTGTATAGTAACGTGTCTCCTTGTACCTTCAATTGAGTCATGTCAGATCCTCGCTGAAGCATACTCGTCTCGCTTAACCTTATCAGAGACGAACACCTTTAATCATGTCGCCCATCTTTGTCTCTTATTTGGGTTTCTTGCGTAGTGAAACGGTTTTCAAAACCGCGTGTGATAGTATGTTTAGAGCCTATGAATGTGCTTTTTCTAGTAGTGCTTGTGTGGATATCAAACCATGCGTTTGAATTGGTTTTATATAGCCATCTATTTATTGGATAGTACTAAAGATATTAAACCCTCGGTGGTGTGTGATTATTTTGGGATGCTCACACATTTATTGGAATGTTAGAAGATATTAAAGAAGCTGCTAAAGATATTAAAACATTAGTGTGCAGACTTGAATTATTTAGGCAGGATGTGTGTGTTGAAGCTATATAAACGCTAGCAGCCCAAATCAAATGCAATACGGACAAAAGTAATATTTTTTGTCGATCCTCTCATGGCAGTCGTTAAAGGAAACACGACATGGATCCTGCCCTTGACAGCTTTGTTCTTGGTTCTTATGATCAATATGTCTTTTACCTTCTCGGTCTGTCAAGCTGGAGGATGTAAGCTCTTTTACTTACTCTCCAAGCTGGAGGATGCAATTTTTGTGATTAATATGTGTGGTTTATAATCTTGTTCATTTTGTAGGTGTCAGTTGCCATAAGCCAAGGATAACTAGTATTTGCACAAAGGATGAAGATTGTAAACAAGAAACCTGTAAGAAGACATGCAAAAAGAATCATCGTCGTAACCTGGCTTCGGCCTTTTGCGTTAGAAATGAAGAAGATGATGATCAGCTAGAGTGTTGCTGTTTTGTGCGCACTTTCTAAACACATCACTCGTTTGATGGAAATTAAGAAAATAAGATTTTCCATTACCTAGAGCATGCCCTGCGTTTACTATTTGCACCTTATTTTGTCATTGATGAGTCTTTATGTTAATTATAGAAAAAAGTGAAAAATACTAAAAGAGCTGCCTGGACATTGATAAGGGTACTTAACAAATTGTAACCGCTGGACAAATTGTATCTTGGAAATCGATAATAATGACGAACTGGTGACACAGGGCAAATGGTTTAATTATGAGTTTTCCAACTTGATTGATACACGTGTCAGATATTTTGTTTCATACTTTTTGGAGCTAAGTTCCTACTAAAAAACCATTTTTACAGACGACTCAAACATATTATCACAGACATTTTTGGAAATCGCTTGTAACAAAGCGCCTGTGAAAATGATCCATTATGGCAGACGGAAGCAAAAACCGTCTGTGAAAATGCATTATCACAGGCAGATCTTTACTGCCAACCGCCTGTGATAAAACATTATCACTAGTGGTTTTTTACTGCCGACCGCTCTAACACATGCGGTTTTTATAAAAGATCATCTGTGTGCATTGTGTTCAGACATGGCCGTAATCAAGAGCCAAGAAATGATAAGATTTAGACAGATTTGACCTAACATAGTTCGATCTATAAAAGACTGCAAGATTTAGCAAAATTATATAGATGCAACACATGCTTCAAAAAACACAACACATAGCAGAAATTACAATGCAACAGAGACACATCATTGAAGCTCACGGGCCGCAGCAGCCTCTCTCCGGTGAGCCCCGGAGGCCGCATCCGCGAGGGGGCCTCCCTCTGCTGGAACCCCACCGACGCACGCATCTGCACGGCGTCTGTGTCAATGCCTCCAAGTGAGCGCTGAGGCTGATGAAGTCACGGTTGATGAGGCTGATGAGCGGAGGCGCCCGCATTGAAGTCGGCTTGTCTTGAGATGTGGGTTGCGATGGGCTTGGCTCTTCTCTGTCAAAGGAAGTCGTCCACCTCTCTGCCCAGCTCACTGTGACCACGTCTCTGCCCAAAGTCAACACAGGATTGGCAAAATAGTTAAGCCAGGAAGAAGAGGAAGGCCAATCGAAAAAAAAGAAAAAAAATCCAAATTGAAATCAAAGAAGGGGGTAGAAGAGGAACCCCGATCGAACGATGCCACGCCAGAGCAGTAGAGACGGCAGCCCCGGCGGCTGGGTCACTGGCTGCCTGGCCTTCCTACTCAAACTGCTCGCTGCCGTTGGCGCCCTCTTGTACGTGGCATGGGTCCTCTCCGGTCGGCGTAGGTATGGAAGCTCGGCCCCATCGACACAGATAGGGATGCTCGACCCCATCGACAGAGATGGGGAGGCACGGCCCCGTCGACGACGCGTATGGGGAGGCTTGGACAGCCCCGTCAGCACAGTGCTGCAGCGCCCAATATTGGATTCCTCCCAAATGTTTTTTCCTCCAGTCGAGTATGTAGAACAGTTATCACTACGTAACAAACCCAAATAGGAGACAAAGATGGGTGACAAGATCAAAGGCGATCGTCTCTGGTATGGTTAAGTGAGATGAGCTCGCTTCAGCGAGGATCTGACATGGCTCGGTTGAACATACAAGGAGACACTTTACTATATAGCCTGTCTCAGTTAAGTAAGTATTCGAGACGTGCCCTCTTCTCTAACAAACGAGAGACACGCTTTACTTGAGTGTGACTCATATTTGTTTCATAACTGAGATGACCTATTCTTGGCGTATGTCTCCTTTCATAATCGAAAACGACACGTCTTTTATACCCACCGGTCAGGCGTGTCTTCTTTTGTCATGGAAGCGTGCTCATCTCACATTCCCTTTATAGAGAGAAGCGCATTAAATTGGTTCGTCTCAATTTTCTATTGCCCTTCTATGACCTCCCAGCTATGGCAGAACAAGTGGTTGCTATATCTGCCCTGTTCTTTCCTCTTTGGAGGTGCCTTTCTAAAAGTCTTGCGGTGATTATCGTTGGATCTTAAAACAAAGAGTTAGTCCTCTCCTCCTCTCATGTTCCTTACTTTTTTTAACCCCTTTAGATCTTGACTATCAGTGGCTTCGAATTGATTGTGTGTAAATATGCTCAATATGTGAAAATATGGTCAATTAAGTGAAAATTTGACTTTCATTTGTATATTTGTGTGATATATGCTCAAATATGTGAAAATATTGCCCTTTGAGTGAAAATTTGACTTTCATTGGTCATATGTGCTCTTTTTCTTATGGAGAAGTACTGATGCCTTGTGTTCTGTTTCTTAGAGAAGCACTACTGAATATGTCACTTGCTGTGCCCTGGAAAATGGGAGACGTACGTGATGCTAGATGAGCCTCACAAGGGATTGCCTTGCATGTGTCTATGAATTTATGTCGTAGTGAAGCTCCTTTGTCCCACCTCGGAAATCTAAGCGCCTTGAAACGAGCATATAAGGCGTGTCATTGCACAACACACAGTGAAAGTTACTGTTCCGCATTAGCGCGTGCTATGCGCTGATGCGGCAACAACAGCTTTGGCATATCCACAAGGTCAATACCGGAATCGCGCCAACTAACGAGGGTGCAAAACCGTCGTAAATAAGGGCATAACCGTCGAAAATAATCTATTTACGACGGTTATCGCGTATTTATGATGGTTTTGGCTAACGTTAAATAAACCTCGTAAATAAAATTGATCTCTTTGTTTACGATGGTTCCAGATACGATCATAAAAAACGAGACGTGTTTACAATAGTTAGGTCAACTATCGTGAATAGTCCATGTATTTACGACGGCACCGTCGTTAATAAATTTATTTATGAGGGTTCCCTTTAACCATCATAAAAGTGGACTTATTTACGAGGGTTGTTTTTAACCATCGTCAATAATTTTATTAACGATGGAACCGTTGTAAATAAATTCCTCCCCTCATTAATGGACGAGTTTCTTGTATTGGGTAATGGGAGATGCGCCTTTCAAGAGATCGTCTCCTCCATAAGGTAATGAGAGACGTGCCTTCCAAGAGCATGTCTCTGATTTTGACGCGCCCATTGTGAGACCATGAAGATATTTTGTCCCACCTCAAAAATCTGAGCGCGTTGCAACGATCATATAAGGCGTGGCATTGAACACAAAGAGAAAGTTGTTTTTCCTGCCTCAACGTGTGTTGCGCGCTGATGTGAGAACAGCAGCTTTCGAATATCGACAAGGTAATGGGAGACACGCTTTTCAAGAAATCGTCTCTGATTTCGACGCGCTCATTAATCGACCGTGAAGATCTTTTGTCCCACCTCAGAAATCTGAGCACATTGCAACAAGCATATAAGGCGTGGCATTGAACAACACAGAGCGAAAGTTGTTGTTCACACCTCGCCGCATGCTGTGCATTGAATCGAGAAGAACAACTTTCGCATATCCACAAGGTAATGGGAGACGGGTTTTTCAAGAGGTCATCTCCGATTTTGACGCTTCAAATTATGCGCGAATGGCATTATTGGCAATGGCTCGCATTAATTCAAGAGAAAAGAGACGTGCTCTTACAAAGCACGTCTCTTATATGGGCATACATACGTGTGGGACCCAATTATTCTTTTTGTTGGAGCAAAACGGAGATGCGCCCAGTGGTGGCTCTTCTGAGGCACATCTCTACTTGTTGCACTAAGGTACTTTTAGCACTCTTGCGCGCTCTCTCCCAAACATTTCACAAAACTTTTTGACAATTTAGCTCTCGCGTGCTGACCACTTTTCGCTCTAGAAACTGTCGCCGCATCATCCCCTTCCTCAGAATACGCCGCCGCGTCAGTCCCCTTCCCCAGAGCTCGTCGCCGCCTCGAGACCGCCCTCTTGATTATTGTCGCGCTGCCGTTGTCGACCCTCGACTCATCCTTGACCAGCTCGGCACTGCGCTTTGGTGGTTCACAGGTCAATGTTTAGTATATTTTCGGAGTACTACACTTAGAGTATTACGCTTTGGTTGTAGTCAAAATGGTTCGCGCCTTGGTGGTTCACCGGTCAATGTTTAGTATTTCTGGAGTCCTACGCTTAGAGTATTACGCTTTGGCTCGTACCAAACAATGTTTAGTACATTTACAAAGGTCTCGCGTACCTGTAACTTGTATGATAGACTTGTGACAGTCTATTATTGAATGGTTGCTTGGTTTGGATTGTCCTTACACTTGGCACATAGATCTTTTTTTCTTATGGTAAAAATGCCATGAGAGAATTTGCTCCCTTATATGATTGTTTGTGCGAATGTGACTGAAATTTGATAATGTTTTGCAAGATTTTAGTGATTTTTTTAATTTGAAGATGTCTCAGTTGGACCATCAACAACATATTGAAGACAAGGCTCAATAGCAGACTGAACAACATACTCAGTAGCAGACTCATGAAAAGGATGCATCTGCCTCTGGTAACAGAAGAAAGAAAAGGTCGCGGACGATGTGGCCAGCTGACGTTTTTACTGTTGATGAGGCCAATGATGAAGGCTTACCCCTTGACCATAATGTCAATACAAGATTGTCCAGAGTTTGTGGTCTAGCTGCTCGGGAAAGGGTGCCGCTAAACCTGCAAGGATTCGATCACTTGACCAAAAATGAAAAGGATGAACTCTTAGAAAGCTCTATCCAACCATACATTCAATATCCGAAATATATGAAACAGAAGGGGAATAAGCTAGCTATGAAGATGATCTCTCATGCATGGAGGACCTACAAAACTAAGTTTGTGAATCTTTGGAGGTACCATGAAACCCCCTTCCACATGTATCCACATGTGTCAGAAGATGACTGGGCAAGATTTGTTGTAAAGTGCGAATCGTAGGGTTTTGCCAAGAACAGTGAACATATGAAGTGGCCCCGATCGCAGAACGAGGTTGACCACCACCTCTACAACACTGGTTATGCCGGAAAAAAAGGAGATGGGAAGAACATGATGAAATATTGGCTGACCTAGGTCTTGAGAACCCATATGACAGTTTTAGTGAACGGCTGAAACCATTTATGCATGCTTGTTCACAGCTGATTGAGTCAGGCCATATCAGCTTCTACAGCCCGAGCAACTTACATGTCGCTCAAAGAGCCTGGACCCTGAGCAGCAAAGATGGTGAGATGGAAAATGATGCCCTCAGCAAGGCCCTGCAAAGACCAGAGCAACAAGTTTATGTTCGTGGTGTTTCTAGTAAGTTGACCTGGAAGGAGGGTTTTTCGAAACACAAAAATACGTATCGGATGTGGAAAATGACCTCGACATCACAGGTTTACGTTGAGGAGATGAAAATACAGCTGAGAAGGGAGCTCCTTGGAGACATGAAGCATATGATGGAGGGAGAAGGTATATCAATCCCTAACGCGTTTTTCGTTTTAAATAACAACGAGGAGCGTAGGAGCAGCTTTGCTTCTACAACAGTTGTGGGTGGACAACCACAGGAAGATCTTCAGGCATTGGCCTATGGACCTTCAATTGAGACGAACACGATAGATAACTTGGTTCAGCCAACAACATGCAACCTTCTGCTAATGGTCGAAGGAATCGCTCCAATAAAGGCCGAGAGAGGGCTTGTGTATCTCGATCAGACCATGCTTTATGAAATCCAGGTGGACACAACATCATATGATGTGGTCAAGTGGACATGTTGCATGAAAACACGAAAAGCGTGGAGCTCTAATTGCCACCGGACGATACATCTTTGACTATGCGGGATGCAGTTACTAGAAGGGTTCAGTGGAGACAGAGCCTTATTGTTGTTGACCCAGCCGTAGTAGCAGGTTTCGCATGGACCTCTAATGCTTCGATGTCTCATGACGCACGTCTGCTTCTGCATTTAAATCTAGATCAGATGGATCTGTCTCCAATTCCAGAGCTATCATTGCCTCCAGTTATAGAGAAGCAGCAGAAGTCTCCAATTGGATAGCAGTTGCCTCTAGTTATAGATAAGCCGCATCTATCTCCATCTCTAGAGTTGTCTTAGAAGCTCCACTTGAAGAGGAGCCATGTTGGTCTCCACCTCGCACTCGGAGTGCCTTGCTCCCTACACCTGATCAGCTGCCGGCAAAGCTGACAAAGAATGTATATGCCAAGAGCAAGAGTCAGCTGCAACGGTTATTATCGTCGAAGGAAGCTTACAAGAAACCAATGAAAGAGTTGGAAGCTAACTCGAGGGCGCAAAAAGCTATGATGCATGCAAAACCGAAGTTTGAAATGGGAAAGCCGATGTTAACTGCGGTCACACTCAAACAAGTTGGTAAATCCTGCGTTCAACTTCATCAATACTACATGGAAAATTACAAAAAAATTCAAACCATACTAGGGGCATTCAACAATAAATACTTTCTCTTGGGTGATGGCGCTTTTGTCATCGAATGGTCCGATCTCTATGACCTTTTCAACCTCAACGCATTGGATGTCTCTCCATTACGCTACTTCACATTGTAAGTCCCCAAAAACGGGGTTCTTCAATACATATTGTCGGTATCCTGCATACCAGGTACCCTCGCGGAAAGGCTAAAACCGCCTAGGTGTCCTGCCTTCCTGCCAAGGCAGGATCCGAGGGCGCCACGTGCCCAGAAGGCTCCGACCCCTCTACCTCGGATATGGTGTCTGGTGTATCCACACGGGCCTCAAGGAGGAGTCCATCTCCCCCTTGGATATGAGATCTCGAGCAGCCACGTGTCCAGCAAGACAAGACCTCACTCCCCCATCGGAGAGGGCTCTGGTACTGCCACGTGGTTTGAAGCACCAGGCTGGCAACCTCCCGTGGAGGCGGGCTCCAACTCTACCATGTTTGCTATGGCCGTGGACCTCCCGCACTACTCAGGAACGGGCACCAGGGCTGCCACGTGGTCCACAGATCAGGACCCGGCCTCCTCTACGGAGGCTAGCTCCCGAGCTGCCACGTACCTTGCAACTTGTTCTAGACGGTGGGTTGCAAGAGTTAAGAGGGCGGTGCTCCTTGTCTAAATCAAGCATTGAAGACTCGCATCTTCCCCAGACTCATGATGTGGCAAACGCCTACTGTCAGGTACCACTGCGTCCAATCGCATCACAGTGAAGACACCACAGCCCTACCCCACTCTGCCAGGTAGGTAGCTTATAGCAATAGGGACAGCTGGACGGGACATTCCTGCCATCATTAACGACTACGCATGGGCCACTGGCGATGGAGGCGGCAAAGACGGCAAGTCTTCAAGCCACGGTCAGAGTAAGCTTATGCGGGAAGTCTTAGATTTTCAGAATAAGATCGACCTGGGACCAACTATCGGGCCTCGTACCGCGCTTGTAAGGCGTCCGGCCTGGTCTATAAAAGACTGGACCCCCACCGTTACAAAGGATCCCCAATCTACGCATTCACACGCTTGACATTCGTATACACCAGCAATACAATCTCATCATGGAGTAGGGTATTACGCTCTGGCGGCCTGAACCACGCAAAAACCCCTATCTCACCACTCTCATATGCGCAATCCCTCCATTGAGGACTAAGCCTTGCTGATCAAGAACCTCCGCGGGCTGCTCCCATAGGAGGTCCGGGGGAAGTGTTGCAAGAACACTTCGACCTTTGGCGCGCCGGGTAGGGGCTTTTTCTTCTGAAAAGTGGTTGCGCTTTCACAACAATGGTGTTCATCAAGCCTGTGGATGGCAGTTTCCGTGGCCATTGCTCGGTGACCAGATCCATTGCCTAAGAAGCACATTCTAGTCCATCACACCCCCACATAGATGCAGCTGGCCAGGGCGGCGCATCTAGGCACATCCCGTTAAAGTCAGCGCCCCTGGAGCCGCTGGCTGCAAGTCTGGAGAGCGCTCTGGAAGTAGCCAGGGCCCTTCTCTACCATCCAACGTCCTTGAACGCTTCCCAAGGAGTGGCTCAGCAGTGGGTCCAAGACATTGACTACTTCATCGTTGCGGCCATCAACTCTCTGAAAAAAGGAAGGTGTCACATGTTGCTATTGCGCACACCATCCATCGACTGTTGCACCATTGACTCCTATTCCACCAGGCTTACTAGTGCTGGTCGGATCCCCATGGAGGACCTGAGGGCCAAGCTTGACCGTCATCAAGCTCAGATAGATGGCTGCGTCATCATCCAGCAGTAGTGGAAGAGACAGCACAACCTTGATGCCGAATACGGCCCTCAAGGGCCTGAGCAGGAGGCATCCTCCATCCAAGGAGCACCACAGATAAACCCTCCGCTGGCACCTTTACTAGGATTATGTTGGATTGACTGCCCCCCTGCAGCACTCTGTGCAGCAGGTGCCGCAGCAGCAGTACCTTGCTCAGCTGGTACCATAGCAGTAGGCTCCCCAGCGATCACATGTTGCGCAACAAACCCCCCAGGGGTACGCTATTCCGTACACCTCTCTGGTGAAGCCCATCTGAAAGTGCATCTAGGACTCCCTTGTGGGTTTTGGATGATTTATGACAAGCAATTGGGATCCTAATTCTTTTGTTGAGATGAATGCAGGCAAATGATGAAAAATGAGCAAAATGCCAAAAAGAAGGGAAATGAGAAGCAAAGTGAATTTGAGCTCAAGGAGAAGAAAATAGTAGATTATTATGTATGGAGTGTGTTAAGGAAACACACCCAAGAGCTCAATCACTTTCAAGCACACACACAATGCACAAAATTATACAGGACCGGACTAGTCCGATAACTGCCGGACTAGTCCGATATCACATTCTGCACTAGATCAGACAAGTCCGGTTTACACCGGACTAGTCGATATCTTTCTGATCCACTTTGGAGTAGTCCTCCCCAATGCGGACTAGTCCTCAACACAATGCACAAGTCACACAAAATCGGACAAGTCCTTTGTGATCCGGACTAGTCCGATATTCATTCTGATCCACTTCAGACAAGTCCGGTGTCTACACGGACTAGTCCGATATACACACTGATCTAAATCGGACAAGTCCTCCAAGTGCGGACTTGTCATCCTAGACAATTAGGGTTTCATATGTCCGGACAAGTCCGATGGCAATCGGACTAGTCCGAAGATTTCCAGTAGCAAAATCGGACAAGTTCGTTTTCAAACGGACTAGTCCGATATTCCTGGACACATAGGGTTTGCTACACACAGCACATCGGACTAGTCTGGTGACCACCACAGACTAGTCCGATCTTTCTGAACCCTAACGGTCACTTTTAGAAACCCCATATAAATAGAGGTGCACGGCCCACTTTTACAAACTCTCGAACCCTAGCGCCGTCACACCTCCCAAGAGACTCAAAAACCACCTCTCTCCACGAAATTAAGTGCAAAATTGATCAATCTATTGAAGATCACTTCTAGATCATTGGAGAGACACTTGGAACACATCGTTGAGCTCTTGGTTTGATTCTCTAACACACTCTTGTGTTTCAATTTGTAATTTTCGAGTGTGTTATTGGTGGCTTTGTAAGTTGTAATCAAGGGAGCTCTCAACGTGTGAGAACGCCCCTTCAACTTGGTTATTTACCCTTTGTGATTAGTGGAAGAGGATTGGCCTTCGTGGCGATCCGACGAGGGAAGGGTTGGAGAAGACCCGGTCCTTTTATGGGCTCCTCAATGTGGACGTAGGTTGCCTTCGTGGTAGCCGAACCACGGGATAAATCTTGTGTCTTGTCCTTTTGTGTTCTTCATCTTAATTGATCAACTTAATCTAGGGTTTGATTCACTTTGTTCAATTTGAGTTAATTTGTTGAAAAAGAGGCTTAATTGTTATAGAATTTGACATACAACTATTAAACTGTCACTTAAGTTCATATTTCCGCTGCAAACATTAACGAATCAATCAATTGACTGAACTTGATCAAATTAGCCCGTGAAAACCGGACTAGTCCGCACTTTATCGGACTAGTCCGATATCTCTGGTATTGACTGTGTTGTTGAGTGTTACAGGAACCGAGAAAAATTCAAGAAGGCCTATTCACCCCCCTCTAGGCCTACATTCAATTGGTATCAGAGCAGGTTCTTCAAGAAAGAGTGCAACCACTCGAAGAGATCATGTCGGACATGAAGGAAGTTCAGAAAATCAACAACCAGGAAGAAGTGAACAATGACAAGAACCAAAAGATGGAAAAATATCTCGAAGCAATTCAAGACTTCGATGATGATGACGAGGAGACGCTGGAGCTGAAAGCACTCCTCAGAAAGAAAGCACTTTCCAAAGGGAAAGCTAAAGTTGAAGAAAAGAAGAAGGGGAGTAGTCACACCGACTACTCCCGATATCCTTTTAACTATGATCGTTTAAATTCAAACAACAGCCATTACCTATCTATTCCTCTTGGAAAATCCCCACACATCGATGGGAGTGATTACTCCATGTGGAGGCAAAATATGAAGATGCACTTGATTTCCCTTAACCCAAGTTTATGGCATATTGTGTGCACAGGAATAGACATCCCAGATGACGATGAAGAGCTCACCCCAAGTCAAGAGCAAGCCATCCACAGAATAGCTCAAGCCGCAGCCGTAATCACCTCCTCTCTAAGTCGAGATGAATTCACAAAGGTGGACGGATTGGAGATTGCCAAGGAAATATGGGACACACTACAAACAGCCCATGAAGGTGACCGACATGTGCGGGAGGCAAAAATTGAAATGATCGAAGGCGAACTAGGAAGGTTCGCAATTGAGGAAGACGAGTCTCCCCATGACATGTACAACCGATTGAAGACACTTGTAAACAAGGTTCGATCATATGGGAGCAAGAAGTGGAATGACCACGAGGTTGTAAAGCTCATCCTTAGAGCCTTTATGCCTCGCAATGTCACACTATGCTCTATGATCAGAGAAAGTCCCGGGTACAAGAGGATGACTCCAGATGAATTGCTTGGCAAAATCATCAACTTTGAGATGATGGAGAAGCAAGCCAAGCACGTCAAAGAAATAGCCGACCTCACATCGGCCAAGAAAAAGGGAGTTGCCTTAAAGTCCACACTCAAGCCACTATCCAAGGAAGCAAGAGAAGCACAGCTTGAGGAGGACAGCGATGATGAAAGTAGTGAGCTGGACAAAGAGGATATGATTTTGTTCATGAAAAAGTTCAAAAGAATATTGAAGAAAAGACAGGGAACAAAATCAAGTGAAGGCAAGTACAAAGAGAGGACAAAGCCGAAGATGAGGCGGACGTGCTATAATTGTGGTGAGTATAACCACTTTATATTCGATTGCCCGTATGAGGACAACAAGAAGAAGAATAAAGAAGCCAAGCCTCAGCCGAAGAAATTCTTCAAGAAGAAGAAACAAGCTGAACAAGCACACATTGGAAAGGAGTGGGACTCAAACGATGAGTCCTCATCATCCGATGAAGAAGAGATGGCTAGCATAGCCATTGAAAGCACATCCAAGAAACCCACACTCTTCCCCATGCTCGGTACAAAGAAGGGACATGGCAATTGCCTCATGGCAAAGGAAGGTAAATGCAAGGTAAACATCAAAACTCCTTCCATGCATTCCTACTCAAGTAATGATGAACTAGATAGTGATGATGAAGATATGTTAATTGGATTAGATAGAAAAACTGCTGCTAAAATGAAATTTTTACTTGACCAACTTGTTGAGAAGGAACAGCTAATTGATCGTCAAGAGGACATGATTATCTCCCAAAAGGAGAAGCATGTCGAACTTGACAATCTTCTAGTTCTTGAAAAGGAGAAAAACAGCTCACTAGAGCTTGAGCTAGCTTCAAGCAAGAAAACTTGCTTGGAGTTAACCAACTCAAACGTTGCAATCAAGGATCAACTTGATAACCTGATCAAGGTTAACAAGATCCTTGAAGTGCAAGTTGAGTCAGTCAAGCTAAGTGAATCTTCCTCCTCTTCAAGTCTACCTTCTCAACCCACTTCAACTAATCTTGTTCATATATGCAAATGTGGTAAAATCAACACCAGGTTGAAGGAAAAGTCTACCTCCACAAAGGATAAAAATCCTACCCAATGTGGAATATTTGACAAGGAGAGGATCAACTATGCACGTAGTGCATACTTGGTCCAAAGACCTCCAAATGTCAAGTATGGCATTGGTTACTCTTATGATGGAAAGAAAAATGCTGGAAGTCATAAGAATAACAAGGGAAGGATTACCTTTGTGAAGGGAGGACCCTCACAACCTGGTATCTCGAAAATTAAGAACCTGAACTCTCATGAACACCGGACTAGTCCGGCTGTGGTCCGGACAAGTCCGGTCATACGGACAAGTCCGGTTACCCAGACTAGTCCGATCCATAAACAACAGCAACTTTTGTTCAAAAGCTTTGATGCCTCTTATGTATTAATGAGAAACAATCTTGGTAAAGTTTATGCTTATTATGCAGGGCCACGCCATGGGAACACAAAATCCCATGTGTGGGTGCCCAAATGTATTGTAACTAACCTCCAAGGACCAAAGCAAGCTTGGGTACCTAAAACCAAGGCATAATTTGTTTCTGCAGGCCTATTCCTCCGGTGGATCCAAATGGGTGCCAGACAGTGGATGCACCAACCACATGACCGGAGAAAGGAGGATGTTCGTGGAATATGAAGAAAACAAGGATCCAAACGAAGGCATCTACTTCAGAGATAATAGTCAAGGAAGGGTCCTCGGTACCGATAAAATAGCAATATCCTCTGAACACACTCTTTCTCATGTTTTACATGTTGAATCTTTAGATTATAACCTGCTGTCCATATCTCAATTATGTGACAAAGGTTATAATTGCTTGTTCACTAACGAGGGTGTGACCGTCTCAAGGAGGAGTGATGGTTCCGTTGCATTCAAGGGTATGTTGAAGGGAAAGCTTTACCTTGTTGACTTCAACAAGGATAAAGCCGAACTCGACACATGTTTGATTGCAGAAACCAACATGGGTTGGTTGTGGCATAGACGGGTAGCACATGTTGGTATGAGGAATCGTCAAAAACTCCTCAAGGGCGATCACATCTGAGGTTTGAAAGATGTTGTTTTTGAGAAAGACAGGCCTTGTAGCGCGTGCCAAGCCGGGAAGCAAGTTGGAGCACATCATCCCGCAAAGAACATCATGACTACGACAAGACCGCCCGAACTACTTCATATGGACTTGTTTGGTCCAAATGCTTACATAAGCATCGGCGGTAATAAATACGGTTTAGTCATTATTGATGATTTTTCCCGCTTCACTTGGGTGTTCTTTTTGCATGACAAGTCAGAAACACAAGGGACACTCAAGAAATTCTTCAAGTGAGCGCAAAATGAGTTCTCACTATCGATCAAGAGTATTCGGAGCGACAACGGCACAGAGTTCAAGAACATACAAGTGGAGGAGTACCTTGATGAGGAAGGAATCAAGCACGAATTTTCAGCACCATACTCTCCACAACAAAACGGAGTTGTCGAAAGGAAGAACCGAACGCTCATAGAGATGGCAAGAACAATGCTCGATGAATACAAGACTTCGAATCGATTTTGGACGGAAGCAATTAACACTGCTTGCCACGCCGCAAATCGACTCTACCTTCATCGACTACTAAAGAAGACTCCTTATGAGCTACTCACCGGTAACAAACCAAACATTTCATATTTTCGAGTTTTTGGCTCTCCATGTTATATCTTGAACAAGAAGCCCAGGACTTCAAAGTTCGCTTCGAAGTCCGATGAAGGTTTCTTGCTTGGTTATGATTCGAACACTTACGCCTATCGTGTTTTCAACAAGGCCTTGGGACTTGTTGAAGTGGCACGTGACGTAGTGTTCGATGAAACTAATGGCTCCCAAAAGGAGCTAGTTGATCAATGTGAATTAGGTAAAGAAGAAGCTCCTTATCAAGCATTGAAGAGAATGGCTCTAGGTGAAGTTCGACCACAAGAGTCATCGTCACAAATACAAGAGGAAAGTGAACCACAAGAGGAGATCAACAATCAAGGGGGAGCTTCGATACAAGATCAATCACAGGAATATGAAGATGATCAACAAATCAACGAGGGCAACCACTCAGGGGGAGAAGAAAATGATCACCAACACACAACTCTCCAAGTGCCACACCCAAGAGTACACCAATGCATTCAAAGGGATCACCCAATCGACAACATCATCGGTGACATCCAAAAGGGAGTAACCACTAGATCTCGTATAGCTAATTTTTGTGAGCATTACTCGTTTGTCTCCTTTTTGGAACCATGCAGGACTGAGGATGCATTGAAGGATCCGGACTGGGTGGTGGCAATGCAAGAAGAGTTGAACAACTTCAAGAGAAACGAGGTTTGGGAACTTGTGGCAAGACCCAATGCAAATATAGTGGGCACCAAGTGGGACTTCCGCAACAAGCAAGACGAACACGGAGTGGTGACAAGAAACAAGGAACGACTTGTGGCCAAAGGTTACTCACAAGTCGAAGGTTTGGATTTCGATGAGACTTTTGCTCCAGTAGCTAGGCTTGAATCAATTACAATATTACTTGCATATGCTACTCACCATGATTTCGAGCTATATCAAATGGACGTAAAAAGCGCCTTCCTCAATGGACCAATCAAGGAAGAGGTGTACGTGGAGCAACCACCCGGGTTTGAAGACGAAGAGTTCCCCGACCACGTATATAAACTGCATAAGGCTCTCTATGGCCTCAAACAAGCTCCTAGAGCTTGGTATGAGTGTCTTAGAGGTTTCTTAATTGATAATGGTTTTCAAATTGGCAAAGTAGATTATACATTATTCACAAAGAATCTAGATAATGATCTTTTTATTTGCCAAATCTATGTTGATGATATAATTTTTGGGTCAACTAACCAATCTTTCTGTGAAGAATTTAATAGAATTATGACAGACAGGTTTGAAATGTCAATGATGGGAGAATTGAAGTACTTCTTGGGATTCCAAGTGCGGCAACAAAGGGAAGGAACATTCATAAGCCAAACCAAGTACACGCAGGACATACTCAAGAAGTTTGGCATGGACAAGGCAAAGCCCATAAAGACTCCCATGGCTACGAATGGCCACTTGGATCTCAATGAAGATGGACCAAGCGTCGACCAAAAGGTATATCGCTCCATGATTGGATCTCTACTCTACTTATGTGCATCTAGGCCAGATATTATGTTGAGTGTATGTTTGTGTGCAAGATTTCAAGCCAACCCTAAGGAATGTCACTTGACAGCCGTAAAAAGAATCTTGAGATATTTAGTTCATACACCCAACCTTGGTCTTTGGTACCCAAAAGGCTCCAAATTCAATCTCATTGGTTACTCCGATGCAGATTATGCCGGGTGCAAAGTTGATAGAAAAAGCACCTCTGGCACATGCCAATTCCTAGGAAGATCTTTGGTTTCTTGGTCATCTAAGAAACAAAATTCCATTGCATTATCCACAGCCGAAGCGGAGTATGTTGCAGCCGAGAGTTGTTGTGCACAACTCCTTTGGATGCGACAAACTCTAAGGGATTACGGTTACAATATGAACCGTATTCCTCTCCTTTGTGATAATGAGAGTGCCATTAAAATAGCCCACAATCCAGTTGAGCACTCTAGGACTAAACACATAGAAATAAGACATCATTTCTTGAGAGACCATTCCATGAAAGGAGACATAACCATCTCACATGTCAACACCCAAAAACAATTGGCCGACATATTCACCAAAGCCACTTGATGAAAAGCGTTTTTGCGAACTCCGAAATGAGCTAAATATTCTTGATTCTCGGAGTGTGGCTTGAAAAGTTGCATACCTGTATGATTGCTTCAAAATGTTGATTGAATTGTGAAAATCACCCCTCTCCATTTTTCTCTCGAAAAACTATGTCAATTATTAGATCTTGATGAATTTTGATCATTGTATGATTGTTGTATGCTTACTGGTCAAATTCATCAAGATTACTTGAATTGTTTTGCCTCTCTATTCTCTATTATTGAACCTTCAAATATATATGAATGGGCTATGCAATTCTTTCCTGGTGACCACGGACTAGTCCGTGGTTACCCGGACTAGTCCGCCCATGCAGACTAGTCCGCAGAGTGCCGGTTAGGCCGGACTAGTCCGATAGACCACGGACTAGTCCGATACAGGTCTCTGGATGACTTCGGACTAGTCCGGTCATGTCCGGACTTGTCCGATTTTTCGTGTCCATAACCCTAGCCGCCACCAAACCCTAATCTCCTCACCCCCACTTTTGCTCATGCTTCCTCTCTCTTGCGCTCGAGCTCCCAAGGCGAGTTTCTCCTCCCTCCGTCGAAAAAGTCCACACTTGGGCGGAGATCAAGCTTGACCTCTTGGGGATTGAAGCTATCGGACTAGTCCGACCTCCAACCCCCAACACTTCGAGCCTCCATCGATTTCTTCGGTAATTTCTTCAAAACCCTAGAAATCTTGTTTTTCTCCATTGTTGATCGTATAGCCTAGCATCCTTCACTTGATACATGCTTATTTGAGTACTACGTGTATGCTAGACTAGATTTGCATTAGGAATCATCCCTTGACCAATCTGTTAGGTTTTTGAGGATGAACACCGGACTAGTCCAGTCCATGCACAAGTCTGATGTTTCTGAACCTGAAACCTAATTCCATAATTCCTTAATGCCATCCATTGCTATCTTGCCTTACCTATGCCTTGTATAACTTGTCATTATTCTTGCTCAATCATTCTCAGATCATGTCGAGCTCCGACAACGAGATCTCCGACTTTGAGGTCGAGTTGGACCACGAGGTGGCACCTCGGTCCTCGGCGGGTCTTAGCAAGAAACGCCAAGAAAGACCTTCCGAGCCTGCTACTTCCCCTCCCCAGGTTCGGAGGAAGGTCTGTGTCAAGAAGCCCGCCTCGAAGGCTGCTCCATCTACAAGCGGCCTTCGTCAAGCAAAAGGAAAGGGCAAGGGAGTAGCAACAGGGCCAGTTGGGCCATTGAAGCTCCATGCTCCCAGGGAAGGGGTCCGGGACCCCAGTGAAGAGAAATTCACTGGGAAAGGAAGCGATGTGGCAGCCAAGCTCAGAAGCATTGATTGCTATGGAAGGCCAAAGCAGGCAGCTGATGGAAGGTTTTGGTCAAACTTCCATGCAGATTTCTACAAGCTGGTTTACCAGCCGATGAAGACTCCAGTGGTGCGCAGTCAGTGGATTGACTGGGCCTACCTAGAGAAGAAGAAGTGCTCAGCTTTTGATGAGGTCATTGCTACAGCAGAAAGGCATGGTCTGAAGGATCTGTTTGCCTTCAGACACAATTGGAATGATGAAGTGATTGCACAATTCTATGCAACGTGCCACTTCTCGAGTGAAGATGAAGAGAGTGTGACTTGGATGACCCATGGATCCAAGTACTCCATCACTCAGGAGGATTTTGCAAACTTGCTCCATTTAGACTCTGCTGGAAATGACCACCTGATCATCCACAACATAGGGGTCATTGAGAGGGATGAAATGAAGTTCATGTATGAGCCCAACTCTAAGTATGTTCCTCCCTCCACAAAGAACATGAAGCCCTTCTTTGTGGTTCTGAACAGAGTTCTTCGGAAGACCATTGCTCCCAAGGATGGGGATGTAGGGAGTGTACAGGGCTACCTCTGGACTCTAATGAGGGTCATAAGCAAGAAGAGACAGTTTGATGTTGCAGATTACATATGGAACGACATGGTCAACATCTCAAGCACCCCCAACCGGTCCTGTGGCTATGCTCCCTACTTGATGTTCATGATTGAGAAGGTCACAGGAATAGAATTTGTGAAGGATGTAGAGCACACTCCCCTGAGGCCTCAGAAGCCTCAGCCTGTGAGTGTCCAGGCTGCTCCCTCGCCGACCTCAAGTCCTGAGGCACTGGCAAGAGAAAGAGATGCTGCTAGGGCTCCTCCCCCCTCTAGGGAAGCCCCTCAGAGAGGATCAGCTAGTGGGATCCTAAAGTACCTGACCGCCATATTCTCCTCCTACAAGAAGGCTGAAGTAAAGCTTCATAAACTCAATCAGAAGAGGAAGGAGGATATGAGATACATCAAAGCCAATGTGAAGCAACTGAGTCAAAAGCTGGAGATCAACCCCATTGGATCTCCAGTAATTTCTGAAGATTCTTATCTTGACATCACCGAGCTCGGGCCTCTGAACCCCTCCGAGCTTGCCTACTTTGGCATTGGGGGCTCGAGCAGCTCCGCTCCTCCCCCCTCTCCTCCTCGTCAAGCGGAAAGTGAAGAAGATGAAGACCATGACGAGAGGACCGCCAGTGAAGAGTGAAGACCCTAGGACCCTCCTCTCCTTCTTTTTGGTGTCTTGATGCCAAAGGGGGAGAGATTGAGGGGGAGTCTTTGCTTTAGCTGTGGTAGGGTGCGAGGAGAGAGTTCTCTTTATCTTTTATTTGTTATTGTAATAATTTAACACTGTTTTCTTATTAAGTTTGGTCTTGTGATGAATTTCTCAATTTATTTGCAAGTGTGTGATGAAAACTGCATTTTTGCTCCTGGAATGTCATATGCACTTGGTTAATGTAAATTCTGTCATTCTCAATGTATTCATGCACTTAGTATGCATCCCACCATAAAGAATGCACATATGGATAATTCTCTTGTTGCTTGATGTATTTTTGAGTCATATGTGCATACTTTATGAAAATCTCATTTTTTGCCTTATTTTGTGAAATCTCAATTGGTTGTCATCAATCACCAAAAAGGGGGAGATTGAAAGTGCATATAGGACTCCCTTGTGGGTTTTGGATGATTTATGACAAGCAATTGGGATCCTAATTCTTTTGTTGAGATGAATGCAGGCAAATGATGAAAAATGAGCAAAATGCCAAAAAGAAGGGAAATGAGAAGCAAAGTGAATTTGAGCTCAAGGAGAAGAAAATAGTACATTATTATGTATGGAGTGTGTTAAGGAAACACACCCAAGAGCTCAATCACTTTCAAGCACACACACACAATGCACAAAATTATACAGGACCGGACTAGTCCGATAACTGCCGGACTAGTCCGATATCACATTCTGCACTAGATCGGACAAGTCCGGTTTAAACCGGACTAGTCCGATATCTTTCTGATCCACTTCGGACTAGTCCTCCCCAATGCGGACTAGTCCTCAACACAATGAACAAGTCACACAAAATCGGACAAGTCCGTTGTGATCCGGACTAGTCCGATATTCATTCTGATCCACTTCAGACAAGTCCGGTGTCTACAAGGACTAGTCCGATATACACACTGATCTAAATCGGACAAGTCCTCCAAGTGCGGACTTGTCATCCTGAAAAATTAGGGTTTAATATGTCCGGACAAGTCCGATGGCAATCGGACTAGTCCGAAGATTTCCAGTAGCGAAATCGGACAAGTCCGTTTTCAAACGGACTAGTCCGATATTCCTGGACACTTAGGGTTTGCTACACACAGCACACCGGACTAGTCCGGTGACCACCACGGACTAGTCCGATCTTTCTGAACCCTAACGGTCACTTTTAGAAACCCCATATAAATAGAGGTGCATGGCCCACTTTTACAAACTCTCGAACCCTAGCGCCGTAACACCTCCCAAGAGACTCAAAAACCACCTCTCTCCACGAAATTAAGTGCAAAATTGATCAATCTATTGAAGATCACTTCTAGATCATTGGAGAGACACTTGGCACACATCATTGAGCTCTTGGTTTGATTCTCTAACACACTCCTGTGTTTCAATTTGTAATTTTCGAGTGTGTTATTGGTGGCTTTGTAAGTTGTAATCAAGGGAGCTCTCAACGTGTGAGAACGCCCCTTCAACTTGGTTATTTACCCTTTGTGATTAGTGGAAGAGGATTGGCCTTCGTGGCGATCCGACGAGGGAAGGGTTGGAGAAGACCCAGTCCTTTTGTGGGCTCCTCAACGTGGACGTAGGTTGCCTTCGTGGTAGCCGAACCACGGGATAAATCTTGTGTCTTATCCTTTTGTGTTCTTCATCTTAATTGATCAACTTAATCTAGGGTTTGATTCACTTTGTTCAATTTGAGTTAATTTGTTGAACAAGAGGCTTATTGTTATAGAATTTGACATACAACTATTAAACTGTCACTTAAGTTCATATTTCGGCTGCAAACATTAACGAATCAATCAATTGACTGAACTTGATCAAATTAGCCCGTGAAAACCGGACTAGTCCGCACTTTACCGGACTAGTCCGATATCTCTGGTATTGACTGTGTTGTTGAGTGTTACAGGAACCGAGAAAAATTCAAGAAGGCCTATTCACCCCCCCTCTAGGCCTACATTCACCATCGGAGGGTGCATGTCCTTGGCCCCATACCTCCGCCTGATAACATGGCCGCGCAAGTTCAAGCCACACCTGCCAGAAATGTTTGACGGAAGCGTCAATCCATCCGAGTTCCTACAGGTCTACACCACAACACTCCTTGATGCAGGAGCGGATGAGTCCATCTTGACGAACTATTTCCCCATTTCCCTGACCGGCTCAGCCCGGTCATCGCTGATGAACATGCCCGAGGGGTCTAGAACCTCTTGGGATGAGCTCTGCCGGCAATTCATGGCGAACTTGGGCAACTCCTACACGCACCGTGGCATCGAGCTCGGCCTCCATGCCGTGCGCCAGCAACCCAAGGAGATGTTACGATCATTCATCCAGCGTTTCCTCCAGGTACGCAACTCCATACTGAATTCTTCTATCATAGTGGCATTCCATCAGGGAGTGCATGACAGGAAGATGCTCGAGAAGTTATCCACGAACAAGGTGCAAGATGTCTCTGAGATCTTCTCCATTGTAAGAATGTTTTTACAACCTATCATACCATGCTCATGGTAAACCCCTTCTCAAGTAAGAATGTTTTTAACCTATCATACCATGCTCTAGGGGCTTGTTTGATACCGTACAAGGCTTTGGACAGTTTGTAAACATGAGTAGGAAAATCGGGATTTTCAAAACTGGGTGATTGCTTGACATAAACCTCCTCATATATATATAGCCATTAAGAAAAGCACTTCTAACATCCATTTGATATAACTTGAAACCTTTATATGCAGTAAAAGCTAACATAATTCTTATGACCTCTAATCTAGCAACAGGAGCAAAAGTTTCATCAAAATCTAGACCATCAATTTGTGTGAAATCTTGAGCAACCAACCTAGCCTTATTCTTAACCACAACCCCATCCTCGCTTTGTTTATTTTTGAACACCCATTTAGTAACAATTAAAGTGTGACCTTGAGGTGGAGGTACAAGTTATCAAAAATTATTTCTTTCAAAATTTTCTAACTCTTCTTGCATGACAATAATCCAAGATTCATTAGTGAGTGCATGTGATATATCTCTGGGTTCAAAAGAAGCAACACAAGCAGAATGAGCGTGAGAGTTTGGATCGCAAAACCTGGACCGTGTGACTTGTTTGTGCAAGCTCCCAAGGATTTGTTGTGGAGGATGACTTTTGAGGATTTGGAGGGGAGTAGACACTTCACAAGCTCCTTGTTCTTCATGTTCATCACAGATCGAAGAACTTGTGACTTGTGGACGATCTGTACAAGCTGCAGTAGTTGTTGGTGCTGGTTGTGATGCAAAAGCAGCAGCTTGATCAACGTCATTTGCTTTTGAATTTTCGTGCAGCAACACCACTTCTTAGTCTTCTTCGATGAAAATACTCCTTTCACCATGTGGATATGGATTTGGACCTGCAATATTAGAGCTAGTACCTAGGCTAGCTTCATCAAAAGAAACCTCACAAGTCTCCACTATTTTGTTAGTGTCAAGTAAAAGCACACGGTAGCCTCTAGTATGAGATGGATAACCAAGAAGCATGCCATCAACAGATCTAGCTTCAAATATATCAAGATTACCATGTTTCTTAAGAAAACATTTACAACCAAAGACCCGAAAGTGTGTGACACTAGGCCTATGTCCAAACCTAAGTTCATATGTTGTTTTTCCTAGCTTAGCACACAAGGAAACACGATTTGAGACATAACAAACAGTTGCAACTGCATCTGCCCAAAATTTTCTAGAAGTTTGATATTCATGAAGCATATTCCTAGCCATCTCAACTAAGGATCTTTTCTTTCTCTCTACAACACCGTTTTGTTGAGGTACATAAGGTGAAGAAAATTGATGATCTATTCCATTTTCAGCACAAAAGTGATCAAACGATTGATTTTTAAATTCAGTTCCGTTATCACTTCTAATTGCTTTTAAAGATATTGGGTGATCAATGGGTAATCCAAGAAATAAAGTTCTAAAGTGACTAAAAGATTCATTCTTAGATGCCATGAAGTAAATTTAGGATCGAAGAGCACGTGATAAGCTACCAGAGGGGGGTGAATGGTAGATTAAAAAATCTTACGCAGCAGAAACAATTAAATCCCAACCCCTTCGGCAGAAAAACGATCTGCTAAAGAAATCATGTGTGAGACTAATCTAAACGTGTTTCACCGTGACAAAAGTGATATATATAAGATAGAATCAAGTCACTAAAACGACACAACAAGAATCACTCAAATCCGTTGAGAGAAACTCAAGTTACGATTGAAAGATCGAACAAAGGTCAATCTGTCTTACCCGAGAAAAACAGTTCTGGAACGCTGCAAAGAAACTCGTGTAGATCAGAAACCATAAATCCAATGACCGTGAAATGTTGACATATGATATATAATCAAGTTGTGAAGACAACCCAAAAAGAATCACGTCAATTGGATCTGTAAAACTCAAGTTATGATAAAACCACCAAAGAATGGTATTGTTGTGCAGAAACTCGACGAGTAAAACTTGTCTGGAACAAGTCGGACGAACAAGGCACAAAAGTTCCTTTCAACTATGGATTTTATTAAATAGAACAAAAGAGGAACAGCCCCAAAGTCATCTACCATGAGCTCTGGCCTCCCTTGATTATATAACCAGCCCTTAGGCCAACCCAATCTCAACTAGGACTCTAATCCTACTCATATCACGAATCGAAACTTTCCATAACTGCTTAGGACTCTTCTATACGCAGATAGAAGCAATCTTAAGACTTCCAAACTCATTAGGAACGTATCCCACATTCCTAAAACAACCCAAATTCGTGACCCACACGAAATCCTATCATAACCAACTCAAATCTTTCCATATTTGAGTCAAACACGACTCAGCCGCAGCTTGAGTCCATAACCTAGTCGGTTGGACCTTTCCGACCAATTCCTTACGTCCAAATCTCTTCATCACGCCTCGGAACCATATAGCCACGTCCATGCACTCTCTGCATACGTGCAAACATCTTCCAACAACGTCCACGATACCTTCCAACTAGGTTGTACTAACAAGAAACATGATGCGCAACCTCCCGATCAACTCAACCACAATTCCTCCCAAACTTGGTTGTTGAACCTCATCTTCTCCGTAAGACTAGTTCAATGGATCCCGTCACCAGCCATGTCTTGAACTCAAGCAACACCTGCACATGAATAAACAACCAATACTTTCGAGCACAAGTCCTTTACTTGACTCTCGTTAGTTTCGAAGCCACAACACCTTACGTGAGCACCTCACATAAGCATGTTGCAAAACCACAGTAAAACGATATCAGCCATATCAACCAAAACACACCAAAAACTTAGCAAATGAATACTAAGAAATCTTTTCAACAATGTAAAGCAAGTTTGAAACAATTCATAGTAAAAACAGGATCATTGCGATCAAGCTTCGAACCTTGCTAAAGCTAACCGGAGCTTGAGCCGAAGCTTACCAGAGCTAGTACAACCTAGCACCAGAGCTTACCAAAGCTAGTACAACCTATCAACGGAGCTTACCAAAGCTAGTACAACCTAGCGCCGGAGCTAGAAAAACATGTCGGAGCTAACCAACATAAGTCGGACCTAGCAAAACATTTTGAAGCTTAATAAAGACATGTCGAAGCTATCAAAGACATGCTGGAGCTAAAGGCAAAGCTCACCAGAGCTACCCAAAAATATGTTGAACCTAGACAAAGAAAGTCGGACCTATTGTTGGACCTTGCAGAAGCTCGAAGCTAGAGTCGGACCTTGCTAAAAAGATGTTATGGCAACATTCAAAACTTTTATTGTCAAAGCCAATGTATTCAGCACACATAGGTCTCACAATCTCCCCCTTAATGAATGAATTGGCAACACCACTTAAGATCCGAACATTGGCTTATTAACATTAAAAGTTTTGAAACTAATTTCTCCCCCTTTGTAAAACAGAAATAAATGAGAAAAAGAAGTTCTCCCCCCGAGAAGAATCATGCCAAAAACAATTGTGAATATGTGCAATGTGTAATCAATTTCTCCCCTTTGCATACTTATCTTTAAAAATTTACATATTATCTCTCCCCCTTTGATAATGTATTCAGCAAGGTTTATAAGACAAATTATAATTGTTATGAGGATATTATAACATATACATATAAAACAAAGCTCATCTAAGTCATACTGTCAAGTAACTTACACTATCACATCAATGAGATACATAAAGTAGTGTAAGCCATGCTAGAGATCAAATGTAATTTTCAATTTAAGCAAGTCATGATCTCACAAACTTAACTATTTCAAGACCTGAAAGCATGACACCTGTTGCTGCGTTTTCTTATTTTTCAAAGCACAAATTTTGATCATATGATATTTGCAAGAGAGTATATGTGCATCTGCCCTATTCTAATCAACCAAGTCAAGCCTATGTCATTTGACAATCAAAATCTTAAGGACAGGGTTTTAGTAATGCACAACTTCTTCCAAGTTCATATCTAAGTGCAATGATAAGCCATCTCAAAAGAAGAAGTGCGATACATACATATTCTCTTGATCTTTTCTCAATTTATATTTGACCATAAAAGCTCAACATGTGAGTTGATTACTTGATTAATTCTTTATGATTAAAAGCACTTGTGAGCATGCAACAAGTTCAAAGCAGCAAGAAAGTTCGACCATGACCAGAATTAGTGTAAGTAATTATTCCAATTACTAGACATGGCAAAAACTGCAAAATGTATAACACGAGTAATGTAGTAAGAATTTTCAGCATGTAAAAGGAATCACAAAGTCATATATGTATGAAATACTATGCTCATATTCTTTTAATTTCAGATTCACACATAGACTTCTCATGTTTGAAAGCTCCCCCTCAATTTAAACCATGAGGATGCATAACCCCTATTTCACTACGAATGTAAAAAAAACGAGTGAAATCCAAAGGTTTTGTAAAAATGTCAGCCATTGTTGTTCGATATCTACATGGTGAAGCACAATGTTTTTTTTTCAACATTGTCACAGAGAAAGTGATACCTAATGTCAATGTGCTTAGTTCTAGAATGTTGCACGGGGTTTTTAGCAATGCAGATGGCACTAGTGTTATCACAAAACAGTGGAACACTATGTAGATCAACCCCATAGTCCATAAGTGTTTGAACAATCCAAAGAATTTGTGAGCAAGCACTAGCAGCAGCTACATATTCAGATTCAGCCGTGGATTGTGCAACTGAATTTTGTTTTCTAGAGGACCAAGCAACAAGTGAACTACTAAGAAAATGACAAGTACCGGATGTAGTTTTCCTATCAATCCTACAACCCCCAAAATCAGCATCCAAAAAATCTTTCAAAGTAACGGTTGAGGAAGAAGGAAGAAAAATACCAAAATCTTGAGTTCCATGTAAGTACCTGAGAATCCTTTTGACGGCTTGACGATGTGAAGCACGTGGGGAGACATGAAACCATGCACAAAGACATACGCTGAATTGTATGTCTGTTCTTGATGTTGTGAGGTACAAAAGTGATCCGATCATGCTTCTATATTCTTTTTGATCCACGGGTTCACCATCTTCATCAAGTTCAAGTGTTGTTGCTGTTCCCATTAGTGTTCGAAGAGGCTTGATTTTGTCCATGTTGAAGCGCCTTAGGAGGTATTTTGTATACTTCGTTTGATGCACAAAGGTTCCCTCCTTGGTTTGCTTGATTTGCAGCCCCAAAAAGTATGTGAGTTCTCCCATCATACTCATCTCAAATTCTGAACTCGTCATAGCTGAAAACTTGGACACAAGATCATGAGAAGCACAACCAAACATAATATCATTCACATACACTTGAACGAATAATGAGTCATTGCCATGCTTAAGCACAAAAAGAGTTTTAACAACCTTGCCCATGGTAAAGCCCTTTTCAAGTAAGAATGTTTTAACCTATCATACCATGCTCTAGGGACTTGTTTGGGACCGTACAAGGCTTTGGACAGTTTGTAAACATGATTAGGAAAATCTGAATTTTCAAAACCCGGTGGTTGTTTGACATAAAACTCCTCATCTATGTAGCCATTACGAAAGGCACTTTCAACATCCATTTGATATAGCTTAAAACCTTTAGATGCAGCAAAAGCTAACAAAGTTCTTATGGCTTCTAATCTAGCCACAGGAGCAAAAGTTTCATCAAAATCTAGACCTTCAATTTGAGTGAAACCTTGAGCAACCAACCTAGCCATATTCCTAACAAAAACCCCATCCTCACTTTGTTTATTTTTAAACACCCATTTAGTTCCAATTAAAGTGTGACCTTGAGGTGGAGGTACAAGTTTCAAATATTATTTCTTTCAAAATTTTCTAACTCTTCTTGCATGGCAATAATCCAAGATTCATTAGTGAGTGCGTGTGATATATCTTTGGGTTCAAAAGAAGCAAGATAAGCAGAATGAGCATGAGAGTTTGGATCGCAAAACCAGGACTATGTGACACATTTGTGCAAGCTTCAAATAAATTGTTGTCGAGGATGAATTTTGAGAATCCACAGGGGAGTGGACACTTCACAAGCTTCTTTCTTCTTCTTCATGTTCATCACAAATCGATGAGCTCAGCAATGGTGGTCGTCGGAGCTTGCTGTGAATCAAAATCAGGAGCTGGAACAATGTCATTAGCTGCTGAATTTTCGAGCAGCAGCACCACCTCTTCCTCATCCTCAATGAAAATGCTCTCCCCCTGCGGATATGGATCTGGACCTGCAATGTTTGAGCTAGTACTTGTGCTAGCTTCATAAAAAGACCTCATAAGTCTCCACAATTTTTTCAGTGTCAAGTAAAAGCACATGGTAGCCTCTAGTATGAGATGGATAACGAAGAAACATGCCATCAATGGATCTAGGTTCAAATTTATCAAGATTACCATGTTTCTTAACAAAGCATTTGCAACCAAAGACCTAAAAGAGTGTAACACTAGGCCTATGTCCAAATCGGAGCTCATATGGTGTTTTACCTAGCTTAGCACGCAAGAAAACATGATTTGAGACATAAGAAGCGGTTGCAATTGCATCAGCCCAAAATTTCCTAGAAGTTTGATATTCACCATGGATAGTCATAGCCATCTCAACTAAGGTTCTGTTCTTTCTTTCTACAACACCGTTTTGTTGAGGTACATATGGTGAAGAAAATTGATGATCTATTCCATTTTCAGCACAAAAGTGATCAATAGATTGTTTTTTAAATTTGGTTCCGTTATCACTTCTAATTGCTTTTAAAGATTCTGGGTGATCAATTGATAATCTAAGAAATAAAGTTCTAAAGTGACTAAAAACTTCATTCTTAGATGCCATAAAGTAAACCCAAGAGTATCTAGAATAATCATCAACAATCACAAGAACATACCATTTACCTCCAAAGGATTGAATACGTGAAGGTCCTACGGTGTCAAGGTGCAAAAGTTGACCCGGTTCAATCGTCATAATCATTGTGAGAGGAGTGTGTGAACCTGCAACCATCTTAGCATGTCTACAAGAAGAGCACACAATTTCATTGTCCCCTTTAAGATTAGGAAGCCCACGTATGCGATCAAGAGCACTAACATGCATTAGATGATGAAAGCCTACGTGACCAAGTCTACGATGCCAAAAATATAAGTCCCTTGAATCATTAGCAACTAGACACCTATGCTTAGAAGAAGAAATATCAAAATCAGCTTTAAAAACTCTTCCAAACCAAGACATGTTAAAAATAAACTCACTATTTGAATTTACAACTTTGCAGCAATTTTTAGTGAAAATGATTTCTAGATTTTCATCTAGCGGTTGTGAAACAGAAAGCAAGTTGTATTTCAAATTTTTAACAAGTGCCACATCCTTCAAAGTGTAGTGATCATTTACTCTAACCGAACCCTTAGCATTATAGGAGTTGAAGAATCATCGGCAAAAGTAACATTCTCTACACGTGACACAAAAGAGAGGGGGGAGAAACATTCTTTGTACCCGTCATGTGGCGTGAGCAACCTGAATCCACATTCCAAATGTTCTCCTTCCTCAAATGTGTAACCTACATAGAAGCACAATACGTCGATGACTCAATACAGGGGTTAGTCAAAAGGCATTTAAAGCCAGTACTGAGTCACGCGACTTGCAGCAGGAAAAACACGCGAAAGCTGAGACAACAGCATATTTATCAGCCAAAGTTTGAGGATTTTTGTATCCAACTACTGACATATGAAGTGTTACATGTGTAGCGAGAAAAACAATAGGTTTGGGAATAAACTTTGCATGTTTTTGGCTCATTACAACAGGTTGCATATTCCTATCATTCGGTTTAGCATGTGCAGCAAATTTTGCATGAAGTTATGAGATCTAGCAGCCATTCTTTCCTTTTTCTGTTGTTTAGCTAGTCTATAACAAAAATCTATAACATGACCATATCTACCACAGTAGGTACAATGAAATTTAACTTTGTGTTCATGTCTAGATGAGCAAACAACATTTTTATTTGACACCAAATGAGACAATACTCCTGCAGATTTGAAAACCACTTCTTTTTGTTTCGGAAATATTTGAATCAAACCACTTTCTAATGACTTTACAATTTTAGGTGGATGTGCCTTAGCATGAACATGAGAAACAAAACCTAAACTAGTTTTATCATTGCAAAACTTGGAAGAATTCAGCAGCAAGTTTAGGTTCTTATTCCCATTACAAAACCGATCTAATGTCCTATGCATGTCATCAAGTTTATTAGACAAATAAAGGCAATTTTCATATAAAGTTTTTCCTTTTAATTTGCAATTGGAACAAAATTTAACTTCATGAGAACGTAAAGCATTGTTCAATATAGAAATTTCATTCATAGCATCTTGTAGCTTCTTATCAAGATCATCACAAGTAGAACAATGCAAATCAAATGTAGAACAACTAGCATGTTTCAAGTTTTTATCATTAAGTGTAGCAAGCTCTCTATTCTTTTCAATTTCTAACTCAATTTTATCAAGTGTGGAGGTGTGCGCACTTCTTAATGAGGACAATTGTTCATATATTAAATCACATGAGGGACATGCATCATCACTATGAATCAATGTTTTAAACGGTCGATTTCAAATTCTAGTGATTCAATTTTAGAAGCACTATCCCTAAGCTTTTGTCATTTTCCTTAACTATAATAGTGGCACGAGAAATAGCATCACATATTTCTTCGCAAGTAGGACATACCTCTTCATTGTCGTTGTTGTGGCCATCCTCCATACTTGATCTTGATTTGCCCGCCATGAAGCACAAGTTTGCCAAATCATCTTCATCTTCATCACTTCCAATGTCCACATCGCTTGAGCCAAGTTCTTGAAGTGCGGAGATAAAACTGCTCACCAATTGACGTCCTGTAAAACCCTTCTTTTTCTTCTAATCGTTTGCAGAGGAGTGCTTTGTCCTTGTTTGCTTTTCATCCCGGGAAGTAGGACCTGAATGGTTGGGGCAATCTGAATGAAAATGTCCTGTCTTACCACATTCAAAACATCGTTGAGGTCCAGAGCTTCCTCTCCTTCTAGTTCTAACATTTTGCAGTGCTTTTGAGAACCTAGTTGAGAGAAGTACTAGCTCCTCCACTCAAAATTCCTCAATCTGTTCAAGGGTTAGAGAGGACAACAAAGCAAGTGTACCACAAGATGAAGATTAACTGGAAATAGGCATGTCACATTGAGAAACAAAAGCAATAGACTTGTTGGGGTTTTTACGTGATATTATGTCAATTTCATGTGTTTTTAACTTAGAATATAGAACATCTAAAGTAAGTGTACTCATGACATTAGATTCACGAATGGATGTAACTTTAATCTCCCAAATTGACATGTCTAATGCACTTAACAATTGCCTAGTATTTTTAGCATCTGAAAAATTATTATTGACGTTACGCAAGTTACTGAGAATTTTATTAAAGCGTGCAAAGAGATCATCAAAGGACTCACCGGGTTGCATCTCGAAGCGCATGTATTCTTTCTTGTACATGTCTTTCCTTACCTCCTTGATCGCGTTGGATCCTTCGTGGTAGTCACAAAGTGCCTTCCACACATCATATGCAGATCGAAGGTGTGCAACACGGTCGAAGTCGCTTTGAGTTAATCCTTGTATGATCAAGTTCCGAGCCTTGTCGTTGTTGTCGACATCTCTTCTATTTGTAGCTGTAACTTGATCGTTTGACAGCACTTTGTAAGGCGTGTATACCTTCTCCCATATTGCGAAGCCTTGATCTTGGATGAAGGCTTCCATGCGTGCCTTCCAAACCTGAAAATCAACACCACTAAAGACACAAGGTTTTGCGGAGTATTTCTTTATGATGATTAGTCAAAAACACGTGCAAATCACAAAGATTAGAGCACCGTGGCTCTGATACCAATTGTAGGATCGAAGAGCATGTGATAAGCTACCAGAGGGGGGGGTGAATGGTCGATTAAAAAATCTTACGCAACGGAAACAATTAAATCCCAACCCCTTTGGCAGAAAAATGATCTGTTGAAGAAATCGTGTGTGATACTAATGTAAACGTGTTTAACCATGACAAAATTGATATATATCAGAGAGAATCAAGTCATGAAGACGAAACAACAAGAATCACTCAAATCCGTTGAGGGAAACTCAAGTTACGATTGAAAGATCGAACAAAGGTAAATCTGTCCTACCCGAGAAAAACAGTTCTCGAACGCTGCAAAGAAACTCATGTAGATCAGAAACAACAAATCCAATGACTGTGAAATTTTGACAGATGATAGATAATCAAGTTTTGAAGACAACCCAAAAATAATCACGTCAATTGGATCTGTAAAACTCCAGTTATGATAAAACCACCAAAGAAAGTTAGTGCTGTGCAGAAACTCGACGAGTAAAACATGTCTGGAACAAGTCGGACGAAAAAGGCACAAAAGTTACTTTCAACTATGAATTTTATTCAATAGAACACAAGAGGAACAGCCCCAAAGTCATCTACCACGAGCTCAGGACTCCCTTGCTTACATAACCGGCCCTTAGGCCGTCCCAATCTCAACTAGGACTCTAATCCTACTCAAATCACGAATCAAAACTTTCCATAACTGCTTAGGAATCTTCTATACGTAGATAGAAGCAATCTTAAGACTTCCAAACACATTAGTAATGTATCCCACATTCCTAAAACAACCCAAATTCGTAACCCACACAAAATCCTATCATAACCAACTCAAATCTTTCCATATTTGAGTCAAACACGACTCAGCCGCAGCTTGAGTCCATAACCTAGTCGGTTGGACCTTTACGACCAATTCTTTACGTCCACATCTCCTCATCACGCCTCGCAACCATGTATCCACGTCCATCCACTCCTTGCATACATGCAAACATCTTCCAATAACGTCCACTATACCTTCATATGCATTGTTCTTGATTCAAACATGCTGCGCAACCTCCCGATCAACTCAACCACAATTCCTCCCGAACTTGGTTGTTGAACCTCATCTTCTCCCTAAGACTAGTTCAATGGATCCCGTCACCAGCCATGTCTTAAACTAAAGCAACACCTGCACATGAATAAACAACCAATACTTTCGAGCATAAGTCCTGGACTTGACTCTCGTTAGTTCCGAAGCCACAACACCTTACGTGAGCACCTCACATAAGCATGTTGCAAAACCACAGTAAAACGATATCAGCCATATCAACCAAAACACACCAAAAACTTAGCAAATGAATACTAATAAATCTTTTCAACAGTGTAAAGCAAGTTCAAAACAATTCACAGTAAAAACAGATTCATTGCGATCAACCTCTAAACCTTGCCAAAGCTAACCGGAGCTTACCAAAGCTAGTGCAACCTAGCTCCAGAGCTAGAAAAACATGTCGGAGCTAACCAACATAAGTCGGACCTAGCAAAACATATCAGAACTTAACAAAGACATGCCAAAGCTATCAAAGACATGTCAGATCTAAAGACAAAGCTCACCGGAGCTACCCAAAAACATGTCGGACATACACATAGAAAGTTGGACCTATTGTTGGACCTTGTAGAAGCTCGGAGCTAGAGTCGGACCTTGCTAAAAAGATGTTACGGCAGCATTCAAAACTTTTATTGTCAAATCCAATGTATTCAGCACAAATAGGTCTCACAGTAAACCAAAGAGTATCTAGAAAAATCATCAACAATCATAAGAACATACCATTTACCTCCGAAGGACTGAACACGTGAAGGTCCTACGGTGTCAAGGTGCAAAAGTTGACTCGGTTCAGTTGTCATGGTCATTGTGAGAGGAGCATGTGAACCTGCAACCATCTTACATATCTACAAAAAGAGCACACAATTTCTTCGTCCCCTTTAAGCTTAGGCAGCCCACGTATGCGATCAAGAGCAATAACATGCGTTAGATGATCAAAGCCTACGTGACCAAGTCTACGATGCCAAAAATATAAGTCATTTGATTCTTTTGCAACTAGACACCTATGCTTAGAGGATGACATATCAAAATCATATTTAAAAACTGTCACACCTGGTAATAAGAAGACAACCAGATGCTTTCCACATGTATGCCAAGATCAGTTCAACTCATACGTGTGTAGACGAAAGTGAAATACCAAATAAAATACCATGTTCGAGTACATCACCTTATTACATAAATGACCTTCCAGATCTAGAATAAAAGTACACAAGCAACAAAAAACATAACAAAGGGCTCTAACACAGGCATTGCACAGTGGAGCACAAGCCTAGAACATCTCTTCTGGATCTCCGTATAAGTCCTGGTTCTCCACCTCGGCGTCTTCGTAGACTGGGGGGGGGGGGGGAGTATGCAACTAACAAGTTTGAGTACCAACGGTACTCGCAAGTTGGGAAGTTATGACATGTGTGGTTTACAACAAGGAAGGCAAATAATAGGTAAAGCATTATAGCAGTTACAACCTACTCTTAATTGTTTATTAAGCACCTACATCTAGGTGAAATCCCAACCAATATCCCAAAAAAAAATCTAGGTAAGACCAAACCCAACCCATCCATTATGTAACCATGTGCTAATTATGAATTTGGTTTCCAAGCCGCTCGTGTCCGTGAGCACGGCTGTCTAGACAGTTTGACAAGACTCTGCAGAGTGTGTATCCTTTACCCACAGTTCGTGATTTCGTCCCCTGTCACCAAGTGGACTGAGGTAAACCTCCCTGATGCCCGCGGAAGCAAACCACAATACACACTTCCGTAGGTGTGTGGCCAGGAAATCACTACGAGGTGTTTCCGATGGTTCTCCCGACGTGCAATGGGTACTCTAAGGTTTCACCGCTCTAGCACCTGGAGTCTATTTTCCCTCCGCCAGGAGAAGCCTCTTCTTGAGCCATGCGGATCCCAAGGCAAAGCCCATTCCCCGCCCGATCAACTACCTATGCTACATCGGGAGAGACCAAATTACTAAACCTAGTTGTCCCATATACAATTCTATGGTGATACCAAAAGGCTTAGCAACTTCTTCCATAAACCGGTCCATAGAATCCGATAGGTGTCAAACCCCAAACCAAGGTCTTGTGCACGCATGCACCAATCCATACAGAATCCCCTATCAGATTCCTATCTACTAAATTCCATAATAGCCATCAACTCATGTATCATAATACATCAAATTAAATATTGTAGATCATATTTCAATTAAGCATGGCTAAGCGTAAACTAATTTAATAGTAAAACACCCAAACCATGTTGACAAGGAATATAGTTGAAAATCTAGGAAAACATAACATAGGATTCATATTTTAATTTAGCATGCAACTAACTAAAACATAACAAAAGGGTGCAAGATGGTCAAGGAACTTGCCTCCAAATTGTGCCACGGGGTCGACGGGAAATTGTTGCTCTTGCAGGTTAAAAGTGGGTTCTGGCCCCGACTCTAGATTACGACGAAGCAAGAAAAATAACATACAAAAATGAAAATAAATAAAACCTATTTAATTCTGTTTTTATAATTATTTTATACAAATTAAGGACTTTTATTTAATTTCTAGAACTAATAGGGGCTTTTATATAAAAACAGAATTGTTCCAGTGGCTAAAAATAATTTTTATTAAGTCCAGGGATTACTCTACAATTTTCCAGAATTTATTTTCTATTTTATAATACTCTAGGGGCTTAAAAACACTTTTTATTCAATTAACCAGTATTTTCCTAATTTCCAGAAAGTCCAGGGGCTAGTTTAACATTTATAGGGGTTAGACTTGAATTCCAGAAGAATCTAGGGGGTAGCCCGCAAGTTTCTACGGGCTTGGGCGCAAATCAGGCGGCGGGAAAAGTGATTTGAATGTGGGCCGTTGGATTTAAAATGGATGGCCCATATTTAATGTACCGAAGGGGTACGGGGTGTTCTAATCTCGGCCGTAGGTTTAAAATGGACGACGAGCATTGAGCCACGTCGCCCCGGTTAGGGTCAGGAGGCGACACGCGCGCGGCGGCGGGCTCGCCAGAGGCGGCCAAAAACCACGCCGCAGAGGCTACGGGGTTTATTCAACTAGCGCAAAATGGAGAGGGAAGCAAGGGGGTCTCACCGAGAGTTGTCGCGAGGCCAAAAATTGGTCGGAGGCTAGCCAGCAACGATGGGGAGCGGCGGAGCTCGTCGGTCCGATGGAATCAGCAACGCAGTGGCGTTCCACCCCAACGGTGATGTCCGGCGGGCTCCTAGCAACACGGGGAAGATGTTAGATGAGTTCCCGAGGAGAAATATTGGGTGGAATGTCGGGAACAGTGGCGCCATTACCGAGTCTTGTCGGAGCTAGCATTTGGGGCGTCGGGCGGTGAAATCCGAGGGGGATGGCCGGCTTTTATAGGGGTTTGGCTGAGTAACGGACGGCAGCCATGATGGGCACGACGCGGTGCTTGATTGAGGTGAAACGGTCGACATTGATAGGGGGAAAATGAGTGGGCGGCGCGGTGTAACGAGCACGTGCGTTACGGTGCGGGTACGGCGGGAGGTGGAAGGAAGCCGTGATAGGCGGGGCCGGCCTATTAGTGACGAAGAGAGAGAGGGTGCGGGGAAAGGTGGGCTGGCGCGCGGGACCCGGCGGCACAGAGAGAGGGAGGGGAGAGGGGATGCGGGCCGGTGCGGGAGAGGGGTGGGAGTTCGGCCGGATTGGGGAATTCAGCCCAGGGAACAGTTTTCCTTTTTCTTTTCTTTTTCTTTTTCTTTTCCGTTTTCTTTTTCTTCTCTTTTATACTTTGAATTTGTAAATCAAATTTCTAGCGAATTTGAATTTTCAAAAATTCACACAAACATTCAAACATGATGCAACTTGCCTTATATAAATTTTATTCCCAAGAAAATATCTTTATCTCTTGAAAAATTCATTTTACAATTTTTTTCTCTAAAAACAGTGGGTGTTACAAAAACTCTTCCAAACCGAGACATGTTAAAAATAAGCTCAGTGTTTGAATCTACAAACTTGCAGCAATTTTTAGTGAAAATAATTTACACATTTTCATCTATCAATTGTGAAATATAAAGCAAGTTGTATTTCGAATTTTTAACAAGTGCTACATCTTTCAAAGTGTAGTGATCATTTACCATAACCGAATCCTTAGCAATTATAGGAGTTGAAGAATTATCAGTAAAAGTAACACTCTCTACACGTGACACAAAAGAGAGGGTGGAGAACCATTCTTTGTTACCAGGCATGTGGCGTGAGCAACCTGAATCCATAATCCAAATGTTCTCCTTTCTCAAGCGTGGAACCTACATAGAAGCACAATATGTTGATGACTCGATACTGGAGTTAGTCAAAAGGTATTTAGGTATCCAGTACTGAGTCACAAGATGTCCAACAGGAATAACACACAAAAGCTGAGATAAAATAGCAGGTTTATGAGCAAAATTTTGAGAATTCTCGTACCCAACTACTGACCTACATGTGTTACATGTACAGCATGAGAAATAGTAGGTTTGGGAGCAATCATTGCATGTTTTCAACTAATTACAGCACGTTGCAAGTTCCTAACATTCGATTCAGCATGTGCGGCAAATTTTGCATGAGTTATGAGATCTAGCTTGCATTCTTTCCTTTTTATGCTGTTTAGCTAGTCTATAACAGAAATCTATGGCATGGCCATCTTTATCATAGTAGGTACGATGAAATTTCACTTTGTGTTCATGTCTAGATGAGCAAGCAACATGTTTATTAGCAACCGAATGAGACAACAATCCTGTAGATTTGAAAACCACTTCTTTTTGTTTAGGAACTGTTTTAATCAAACCACTTCCTAATGACTTCACAATTTTAGATGTATGTGCCTTAGCATGAGCATGAGAATAAAAGACTAAACCATATTTATCATTGCAAGATTCATAAGAATTCAGCAGCAAGTTTAGATTCTTATTCCCGTTACAAAACAACTCTGGTTTCCTATTATTGTCATCAAGTTTCTTTGACAAGTCTAGGCATCACATGAAGTTTTTCCTTTTAGTTTGCAATTAGAACAATATTTAACTTCATGAGAACATAAATCATTATTCAATATAGAAATTTCATTCATAGCATCTTGTAGTTTCTTATCAAGATCATTACATGTAGAACAATGCAAATCAATTGTATAACAGCAAGCATCTTTCAAGTTTTTATCATTAAGTGCAGCAAGCTTTTTGTTCTTTTCAATTTCTAACGCAAGTTTATCAAGTGTGGAGGTGTTTGCACTTCTTAGAGAGGACAATTGTTCATATATTAAATCACATGAGGAACAAGAATCATCACTAGTAATCAAAGATTTCAAATGATTAATTTCATATTCTAGTAACTCAATTTTAACAGCACTGTCCCTAAGCTTTTTGTCCTTTTCTTTAGTATAACAGTGGCACGAGAAATAGCATCACACATTTCTTCACAAGTAGAACATACCTCCTCATTGTCGATGTTGTGTTCTGCCTCCTTCATACTTGATCTTGACTTGCCCACCATGAAGCACAAGTTTGCAAAATCATCTTCATCTTCATCACTTCCAATGTCCGCATCGCTCGAGCCAAGATCTTGAAGTCCAGAGATAAAACTATTCACCAACTGGCGTCTTGTAAAACCCTTCTTTTTCTTGTTACTGTTTGCAGAAGGGTATTCGTTCTTGTTTTCTTATCATCCCGGGATATAGTACCTGAAAGGTTAGGGCAATCCGTGCGAAAATGTCCTGTCTCACCACATTCGAAGCATCATTGAGGTCCGACACTCCCTCTCCTTCTAGTTCTCACATTTTGCAATGCTTTTGAGAACCGAGTAGAGATGAGTGCAAGTTCTTCCTTTGGAAACTCTTCAATTTGTTCAAGAGTTAGAGAGGACAACAAAGCAAGCATTACACAAGATAAAGATTGGCTGGAGCTAGGCATGTCACATTGAAAAACAAGTGCAAGCGACTTGCTGGGTTCTTACGTGAATTATGTCAGTTTCATGAGTTTTCAATTTAGAATATATAACATCTAAAGTAAGTATACTCATGACAGTAGATTCACGAATAGATGTTACTTTCATCTTCCAAATTGACATGTCTAATGCACTTAGTAATTGCCTAGCATTCTCAGCATCTGAAAAAACTAACATTGATGCTACACAAGTTGTTGAGAATTTTATTAAAGCGAGCAAAGATTTCGTCCATGGACTCTCCTGGTTGCATCTCAAAGCGCTTGTACTCCTTTTTGAACATGTTGTTGAGGTTTCTTACATCACAAATCATCTCTCAAAAGAGATGAGGTCCGCAAGCGCACGAAAACTATCGTGTAGCATTTCACCCAAGAGTATTCCCAAGGGTATCGTATTTATCACAAAGGGAGGCAATGAAGTAAAGTAGACAATACTCTTATGATCGAGCTATGGGATACTAAACAATTATCAAGACAGGGGTAAGTTGATAATATATGGGTAGTGTGACACTCACCTAAGCAATCTATTCTAAAGGGTACATGGGTCCTATGGAGATTATACTAAGAGTTGGGGAGTTGCTCCTACAATGCTTCTAGTATACATATACATAGCCTAAGTTAGAGAATAATGAGCATGTCAATGGTGAGTACTTAAGCTATGTTGTTCAACACATCGGGCACGGGTTTACCCCTAGCAGTACTAGGATGACTCCTGCCAAGAGCCTATGGCATAGTCGAACGTGGAGGATTACAAAGGATCGATAGGACTGTCTGCCTACCTCTTCAATCCGTGTGTCTACAAGAAATCCAACGTTACTTAACTACCCTAGCACCATGCTAGCATATTATGTAAATACCTTAAGAATCATGACATCTTAAGGCAATGACTAACCTAAACATCGTTGAACCAATGCTCAAACATAGCATAAACTATTCATATTAACATGATCATATCATAACTTATTATACTATATTGGGGGTTTATAATGTTTATGATGATAGTATAATGACATTAAGGGATGACATAAAGACTATTCCTACCACATACATGGAATCCACAATCAAACAAGAAATGCTTCATCCAAGTATATCAATAAAAGAAGACTAAAGATAATATCTTTATTATGCATAAAGTCAATAATATAAGAAAATATGTATGAGCCAAACCTTTCCCAACTTGGACTTGGGACTAGAGGCTCTCCTCTGTATAGCCTAACTCCACTAAGGACTAAGAAAACTAGTGTATACAATAGAATGATACCCAAGTGGTGTGTGTTGAAGTGAGGGGTGAGATGTCCTATTTATAGCTTGGAGAAGGGTCGGATCCTGCCACCAAAAGCGTGTGAATCAGTCACTACTGACTTCTTCAAACCGGGAAGAGCCAATATGTGGCGTTTGACCGCGTTTGGCACCAGGACCTTGTGGGCCAACTAGCGGGATCGGCCAACCTGGTCCTGGCTCGAAACGGCCAAATCTTCCTCCAGGTGACTGACAGGTGGGTCCCATTCCATGATATGGGTGCTACACTGTTGGATGATCTTGAATACTTTTGTTTGTGGGACATTTGATCCATGTGGTGGAACGTGTCGATGCTTGATTGGTTGGGATTTGTAAAACTCGAGTTATGATAAAATCACAGAAGCATAGTAGTGCTGTACAGAAACTCGACGAGTAAAACTTGTCTGAAACAAGTCAGACGAACAAGGCACAAAAGTTCCATTAAAATATGATCATTATTCAATAGAACACAAGAGGAACAGCCCAAAATCCGTTTTTATGAGCTCTGGCCTCCCTTGCTTATATAACCAGCCATGAGGCCAACCCAATCCTAACTAGGACTCGTATCCTACTCAGTTTCCACTGAAACTTTCCATAACAGCTCAAGACTCTTCTATACGCAGATAGAAGCAATCATAAGACTTCCAAACACCTTAGAAACATATCCCACATTTCTAAAAACAACTCAAATTAGTGACCCACACGAAATCCTATCATGACCAACACAAATCTTTCAATATTTGAGTCAAACACAACTCAGCCACAACCTGAGTCCATAACCAAGCCGGTTGGACCTTTCCGACCAATTTTCTACGACGACATCTCTTCATCACGCCTTGGAACTATGCAGCCACGTCCATGCACTCCATGCACACGTGTAGACACCTTTCAACAATGTCCACAATATCTTCAAATGCATTGTTTTTGATTCAAACATGTTGCGTAACCTCCCAACCAACTCAACCACAATTCCTCCCAAACTTGGTTGTTGAACCTAATCTTCTCCCTAAGACTAGTTTAATAGATCCCGTCACCAGCCATGTCTTGAACTCAAGCAACACCTGCAAATGAATAAACAACCAATACTTCCAAGCACAAGTCATCGACTTGACTAACGTTAGTTTCGAAACCACAACATCTTACATGAGCACCTGACATAAGCATGTTGCAAACCATAGCAAATGATATTAGCCATAACCACCAGAACCCACCAAAAACTTAGTAAAAGATTACTAGGCAAGCTTTCCATAATCCAAAAAGCAAGTTCAAAACATTGTAAGTTAACAACAGAACCATTGCAATCTTGTACCGGACCTTGCCAAAATTAACCGGACCTTGAGACGAAGCTTACCAAAGCTAGCAGGACCTAGCACCAGATCTTACCAAAGCTATTCGGACCTAGTGCCAGAGCTTACCAGAGCTAGTCGGACCTAGCACTGGAGCTGACCAAAGCTAGTCGGACCGAGCCAGAGCAAGTCAGACCTAACCAAAATAACTCAGACCTAGACAAAGAAGTCGGACCTAGCCAAAGCAAGTCAGACCTTACGTCGGATCTGGTCGGAGCTACCCAAAACAAGAAGAACCTATCATCGGACCTTGCAGGAACTCAGACCTATAGTTGGACCTTGATGAGACAGGTGTTTTGGCAAAATTCAAAACTTTTATCGTCATAGACAATGTATTAAACACACATAGGTATCACAGGTGCAAGCCAACCCATTTTGTGGGAAGGCTAACGAGGATGCATGTGCTCACCTGCAACCATTTCTTGAGATCTGTAGGACTTTTAAGATCAAGGACGTATCTCCTGATGCTGTCCGTCTTAGGCTGTTTCTGTTCTCTCTTCTTGGGAGAGCGAAGCAGTGGTTCTACACGAACCGAAGTGCTGTAGACACTTGGGAGAAGTGTTCTATGGCATTCCTAGCCAAGTTTTTCCCGTTGGGCAAGACCAATGCGCTGTGTGGAAGAATTTTCAGATCCCAGCAAGATGCTAAGGAATCTATTCCCGAGGCTTGGGAAAGGCTTCAGGAGTATATCCTAGCCTGTCCTTACAATGGGATGGATGATTGGCAAATTATCCAAAACTTCTACAATGGGTTGATTCCTTCTGCTCGTGACCATGTTGATGTTGCTGCTGGAGGTGCCTTCTTCTAATTGATGGTGCCCAAAGCCAAAGATTTGATTGATAATATGGTGTCAAATATGGGTTGGAGCGACGATCATCTCCATACCCGCCAGCGAGGCATGCACACCTTGAAGGAGGTAGACATGATCGCGGCCAAATGGGATCTCCTTATGAAGAAGATTGATGGACAAGGCAATGGTGAGGTATGTGGCAATGCCTATGCCTTAGACCCTCACATCACTTGTGAAGTCCGTGGAAACACAGCCCATTTGGGCAATGACTGCCCAGAAAAACTTGAGGATGCCCTATACATAGCCAACAATGGAAATAACAGTGGCTATCGTCCAGGAGGTCATGGGTGAGGCCAACCACGTCCATTCTTTATAGGAGTGTACAACAACAATGGCAACAATGGAAATCATCCCAACTTGAGAGAAATTTCCATTGGCTAGCGGAAAATCAATGAAGCTCTATCCAAGAAGCTATCGGCTAATGACAAGACCCTAGAAAGCATTAATGCTAAGATTGAAGGACTATCCTTAGCCTTCAGGAATCAATTGAGTTTCAACAAGATGTTGGAAACTTAGACTCAGTTGGCTCAACTGGCAGCTATTGTTACTAGTGCACTTCTCCTCACACTTCGCCTCATTTCATACCTCCCCATAGTCACTCTTGCTCACATTGTTTTTCTTGCTCTTCATTGAAGTACTCCTGATCAATTTCCAACTCAAAAACATTTTCTTTTGTTTGCATTTGCAATTTGCTCTCAAGTTCCTCAAGGGAAAATTTGTCGAGGGTTTTGCTTTTACTAACATCACCTCTTTCGAGTTTTTGCCTTGTGGTGTTCCTGTTTGTAGCCATGAAAGGAATGAAGAGGTTGTTTGGGAAGAGAAGGAGGGCAACCTCAAGCCATGGTGGAGACTCAAGTGCACAACCCTCTTCCGTTGCTACACCAGGTTCATGGAGGAGGAGTATAGGTGAGTACACTTCCATGGGTGAGAGAAGCAACCCGCACCAACTTCTTCACAATGACGACCTCGACATACAAAGTGAAGTTGAAGATCAAGCACGCAGATCCTTCGAGATCGTGAGTTTTCTCATACGAAAGCTTATGATCCGGATTTGATCTCCAAAATAGGTATGGACTCCGAATTCTTTTCCATTTGGCGTGCACTAGGATGGGAAAACTTTACTCACATAGAGGAGAGAGGTTCACACCTTCTCTCCATGCAATTCCTTGGCACACTCAAAATAGGATTCGATGGTATTACTTTTAGTTATTTCAAAAATAATACAACATCCTATGGAAATAATTAAGTGAAATCCTAGGCTTCCATAAAGTTGTTTGCTAGATTTAGATGCTTTGCCTAAGTTTAACAAACAATGTTTCTGGCAAGATTTAACTAGTGAGGTCAGATGTGGCTGTTACTATGTTCCCTAGAGGAGATATAAGAACAGTGCGTGGTGATGAGCTAAAAATTTTATTTGCCATGATTAAAAAGATAAAAGTTGCTCCAGTTATTGCCATGATGACACAACGATTATATTACATTCCAAGAACAGGGCCAATTGAATGCACTTCATTGATTCCTCATATTGCTACTAGGGTAGGAGCACTAGAATATTCTGCATTTGAGTATATTGAAAATAAAGAGAATTGAATAATGAAGATTATTTAGTGCAAGGACATACCCTTAAGCATGATCAAGATGGATCTTTGTTATTTTATTATCCTGGTTTTGTCAATGAAATTTGGTTACCTAACCCGGATTATCATTTGTACAAATGTTGGAGTCTAACCATTGACCTTCTTCCCATCGAGGAAGCCTGAAGAAGTAATGTCTCTGGCAGGGTAAATAGAAGCCTTACAAGGAGAGTGGCCATGCCCCCGACAACCTCCAGAGCCCGTGAGTATGAAGAGGAAGAGAAGCCAATGGGTGAAGCATCCGGATGGACTCAACCTCCATCGTATGAGACTGAAGGTCCGTCTTGTCATGGATGGTCGGGTGCCACATGGGAGCCACCCCTATCTACTTCAAGCTCCAGCAGCTTGTCTCCAACGTCCATGAGAAGATGTCATTCCTCTTCGGCTAGAAGTCATCGTGACTATACCCAAGGAATAAAAGATCTCAATAGACGTGCGGAATAGCTTGAAGTGAGAATGGGTGACATCTACAACACTCTCCAAGGGCATGTCCAAGGTACCCAAGACTGGCAACAACACATGGATGCTCAATTCACCAACTTCAACTCCATGCTACAACAACAACAAGCCGATATCGTGGCATAATTCCGTCGTCAAGGGTTCAACCCTCATCATGGAGGTGAGTGAAGAACAAGCTTGGGGGAGGACCCCCACTCTAGGTAAATTGTATCAACCCCTTGCATATTTATTTTCCATTCACCCATCATAAGCGTGAGAAAAAAGTAGCCATGTTTCATACCTGCAAAACAAGAGAGTCCACTCAAAAAGAAGTCATCTCAATACCACATCCACTCCATTCCATCACACATGCACAAGTCTTGAATCAAATAGTTTTCAATTGATTTCTCCAAAGGCTTGCTTTTTTGACTTAGCAATATTATGTGTTGCAAATATGCCTACTATATTCCCTACCAAGCTCCACATACAAGCCTTATTTAGAGGTAGCTTTAATTTAGGCACAATGCCTTGGTGAGGACATATTTCCACTACACATAAAGGAGAGATCGAGAGAATCAAATTGTGATACTTAAAATCTAAATTGAACTCTCTAGAATTTGAGTGGAACTTGATTTCTAGGGTATGTGTGCTCCATTTGCTGTTCTATCTTTCAACCACCCATGAATAGGAGATGGCAAAAGCCCCATAATGACTTAAGATGGTGAAGTACCATGCCAATTTTTGCAACACTAGGTAGAGTATTTTGTTGTGCACACGTTACTTTTGAAAATATAGAACATTGTAACAACTCCTGATCATCAACCTAAAGTCTTGACTTTGCTCAGGACGAGCAAAGGATAAGCTTGGGGGAGTTTGTTGGCAGATGTTATATACTTATTTCACCCGTCAATATAACTCAATTATGTGAAGCAATTGGCATTTGTTGCACACATCACCTTTCTATTTAAGCTATTTCCACTTCTCCTTGGAGAAATAGTGCATGCATGGAATTATTACAGAAATTTAGTTAAAAGAGGGGAGCAATCCTATAAAATATCATTCCAGCCAATCAAGCGATGACATGTGGCACCACATGGATCAAATGGCCCACAAATAGAAGTATCTGAGGCCACCCAACTGTGTAGCACCCATATCAAGGGATGGGACCCACCTAACAGTGACCTGGAGAAAGCACACAAGAAATGATGCAAATACCAGGTCGGTCGACCCCCCTAGTCGGCCGACCTAGTCCTGTGGCCAAACTCGGTCAATCGCCACATGTTGGCTCCTCCCGGCTTGAAGCAGTCAGTGGCGACTGATTTGTGCGCTTTTGGTGACGAGAACCGGCCCTTCACCTATAAATAGGACCCCCTATCCTCACTTCACATACACACCACTTGAGTATTCATCCACTGTATCCACTACTCTCCATAGGTTTTGAGGACTATAGGCTATAGAGAGTAGAACCTCTAGTCCATAGTCCATGTAGAAGAGGAGTAGAAGGAATCTCATTCCAATTCCTAATTGGGAAAGGTATGGCTCTTATATTCCTATTTGTATTTGTGACTTTGCATTTAATAAATATGTTATCTTTAGTCTTCTAGTGTTCATATACTTGGATGAAGCGTTTCTTGTTTGATTGTGGATTCCGTATATGTGGTAGGAGTAGTACTTATGATTATGCTATACCATTCTCATTATATCATCATAAATACTACAAACCCCCACCATAGTCTAATTATCTATGACATGATTATGTTGCTGTGAATCACTTATGTTATGAATTAACATTAGTTCAATGATGATTTAGTTCATTGCTTTTGGATGGCTTGTGCCTAGGCTATTAAGGTAATTAGTTAATATGCTAGCATCATGCTAGGATAGATGAGTAGCATTAAATGTCTCGTAGGCCCACGTAATGAAGTGGTAGGCTATGACATCCCTATATGTCCTTTGTAGTACTCCATGTTCGGCTATGCCACCGGCTCTTGGCGGGAGTCGTCCTAGTGTTGCTAGGGGTAAACCCGTGCCCGATGTGTTAGTCCACTTAGCACGAGAATTCATAATTGATATGATCATTAGTAACTAACTTAGGCTATGTATATGTACATTATAAGCATAGTAGGAGTATCTACCTAACTCTTAGCCAAGTCCTTCTTTACCTAATTTACCCCCTTAGGATAGAATGCTCTTGTGTGTGTCACACTACCTCCAAATTATCATTTATCCATCCTTGCTATTGTGACACCAGGTTCCGAAAATGAACCAAGCATGATGCATATGTGTGCTCAGGATGTTTAACACACATATATAAGTGATTCACAAATGCTAGCCAGATTATAACCATGTCTCGAATAATAACATTAATAATAGTACCTTATTACAAACCAAATAGTCTTGAATACAAGCTCTAAAAGACTGCAGCGGAAAATACTAAACACTAATGACACCAACTCCACAGGCAAGCTTGACGGTAACACGTATGCCAATAACTCCTCAAAGACCTCTGGGTACTCCACATTGTTTCCTGCGACTGAATTTGTTGGGCGAATAGCAAGGGTGAGCACATGTCGTACTCAGCAAGTGTAGGAAAGTATGACATGTAGCATAAGCAAGGAATGATAAATAAATGGCTAATTTCATAAAAGTACATTCAAAACAGTTGAAAATGCAATAATATTATCATTAGGTGTGGTCCTTTCCCAAAATAACCAAGACAACATTAATTTCAACTTAAGTAACCAATACCAGCAATAATAATGCATAATCAACTCATAACTGCTCATCTATCTCAATTTCATTAATTGCATATACCAAAGCCAATTACTGAATCATACCAACTCCTTATTCAATTCCAACCATTAAACCATGTTCAAGGTCCAAAACTCTAATCATGTGAGGGTCTAGGTTGCTCATAACTGGGAGCACGGCTATCATGATAGTTTTTAACATTTTGCGGAGGTTGTACCACTTTACCCACAAGTTCGTGATTTCATCACCTTTCGATGACTAAGGGATCTCAATTATGCCGTCTCACATTTCTGTTGGTGTGTGGCCAAGAGATCACGAAATAGCCTTTACAAAGTGATTACTAGCCTATTCAATCCCCGCTGAGGTTTCACCGGTGGTGATGTCTCCAACTGAGCACCTCCATCCAAGGGCCCCCTCTTGCGTAATTTGGATCCCAGGGTAGTCCCACCATCACTACAAACCTATCCGACTACCCCTTCCCCGAGCATTCCAACTGGTCTGAACAGTACTAGCAACACACTAATTAGTTAGCTAAGCCACACCCATACTTGGCCTTTGTGGTGGCACTGTAAAGCCGGTGTTGTCGCTCAACGAACCAATCCTTTGATCTATAGCATGCAAAACCACCAAAATAGTCTAACCCATTCCACATAACCGGCCTGCTTAGATCCCTAGGTATCATGTTGCTAAAAGGGTCATTAATATTAGTTCTCATCATTAAAGTGTTCAACAGTTCATAATTAAGCAATATGATTTTTTCCCAAACCCAATCGAGTATAGCGAAGCAAAAAGTGTAAAATACCTTTCCTGACTCTATACACTGTTTTCAAGCGACAATTAAACTCCTATAATTGGATTTCACCATCAATTTGACATAAGCATGTAATTTTGCAAACAAAACATTTAAAAGCTAGATCAAAATGATCATGGACACTTGCCTTGCCATTGGGCTTGGATTGGATCGAAAGCTTCGAAGTTTTGGTTCTGCATGTCCTCGAAAGCACTCTCTACAACAATACCTTCTATTTTGTGCGACAAACAAAGGAAACAAATATTACAATCAAATATTGCTCAAATATTACTTTATATGCCATGATATGCATGATTGATGCAATTGTTATGTAAAACATGTTAATGAGTTGTTTTAATGTTTACTAACTAGTTACAATGGTTTTTAACAAGTTTGAACAAGAGTTGAATCAATTTAGATCAATTTGGAATTAATTCAGCCAAAACAGATTCAGAGATCGAACAAGTCCGGTTTCAGGGCTGGACTAGTCCGCCCTGTCCAGAACTTGCGAGCTAGGGTTTTTCTAGACAACAAGATTTAGGGTTGAATTCAGGTAGGAAACTGGATGTAGAGGGTGTACCATGTGTTTAGAGGTCCAAAGGTCGAGAATTGGGTGCAACACTTGAATCTTGACATCTAGGGCTTGATGAGAGGTGTTGATGATGATTTGGTGATGAAGAAGATCGATGTCGAATAGTTGATGAAGATCGTGCTTGATTGATCCTTCTCCTTCTTCTCCACCTCCTCCTTGCTGTCGGCTCTCCTCTTGATGGTAGCACAAGGCAAAAAACGTCAGCGAGGGTTTTTCTCAAAGGGTTGGAGAGGTGTGGGTATTGGGATGCTTATATAGGGTGGTGTGGTAGGGTTTTGGGGTGGATTTCAAGTAGAATTCAGTGGGGGACGAGTAGGGGCCGTGGTTGGGTCCACATGGGCTCCCCTGGGGTCGTGCACGAAGTTCTTGGGCCCAATTAAGGCAATTACCCAATAACTTAACATGGAAGAAAAATAGAATCCGTGTTGGACTCTGAAGGCCAGACTAGTCTGCAAGAATGGTCGGACAAGTACGTTTTGGAACAGAGACCAAATCGGACAAGTCCGGTGCTGGGGGCCGGACAAGTCTGGGGCTTGGCAAGAAATTGGTCCGGATTGAAATCAATGTCGGACTACTTCGCTCGAAGTCAGACAGATCCGAAAAAACATCAAAAACTACATTGGACTAGTTTGTGCGGTGTGCCGGACAAGTTCGGAGTTCTGAAGACTGAATTTTCTAAAACAAGAAAGGGACACCAGACTAGTCCGGGGTTGAGGCCGGACAAGTCCGCTCCCTGACAGTATTAGAATGCTTATTAGCCCTAAATTCATTTTAATCTTGTTCCTCTTAAGGGTTCTTTATGATAAACATGTATGAGCATGTATGCAATGCATTATGCATGAAAATTAGGGTTTTACAGACCTACCCCCCTTAAATAGAATCTCGCCCTAGAGATTCGACGCGAAAGGAAAGAGATAGGGAAATTCCTTCTTAATATACTCTTCTTGCTCCTAGGTTGCTTCTGACTCCGTATGATGCTTCTATTGCACTTTGCACCATCGAATCACCTTGTTCCTTGTGACCCTCTGCTTGGTTTCCAAAATTTTTACAGGTTGGTCAGCATAGGTCTAATCTTCCCGAAGCTCCAATTCCTCCATTGGTACTTGATCTTCTGGAACCCTCAAGCACTTCTTGAGCTGAGAAACATGAAACACATCATGAACATCATAAAGATGTGCTGGCATCTCCAACTTCTATGCTACATCTCCCCGTTTGTCCAAAATTTTGAATGGTCCAATATAGCGAGGTGCCAACTTGCCTTTGAATTAAATAGCTTGTCACCTCGCATGGGTGACACTTTGAGGTATATGAAGTCTCCCACCTCAAAATCTATGCTTCTTCATCTATTATCCACATAACCTTTTTGTCTTGACTGAGCAGCTCTCGAATTTTCGCGGATTGTCTAAAATTGCTTTTCAGCATCTTGTATTACATTAGGTCCAAATACTTGACTTTCTCCTATCTCATTCAAAAATAAGGGTGTTCTACACCTTCTCCCATACAATGCTTCATATGGCGACATTTTTAAACTTGCTTGATAACTTCTTCCTCCTCTTGGGCTGGCTCCATTTGCGGCTCCTGGCAAGGCCTAAGCTTGCTTCCAAGGGGTGGCAAACGAGCTCTCTTGCGAGCTGTCATTTTGGTGTGAGCCATCTATAAGAAAACATGATATTATTAGAGAAAAACGCAAATATCAGTTATTAAATTGCAGCAGCCATAAATTAAGATGAGAGAATGTGCATTTGCTCAAAAAGATGGAGAAGTGGCAAAAATTGCAGCACCAGCAAAAGCACAAACTTTTCCCCCATTATATAGCTAGTGGGTGGCAAAATTTTGAATAGGAAAGAAGTCCTAAGTGATTTGTAGTGCCCATTCTACCTAGGCTGGTGTCCTACAATCAAATACGACCCTAATACAATTTGTGACACCCGGTTCCGAAAATGAACCAAGCGTGATGCATATACGTGCCCTTGATGTTTAACACACATATGCAAGTGATTCACAAATGATAGCCAGGTTATAACCATGTCTCGAATAATAACACTAATAATAGTACCTTATTACAAACCAAATACTCTTGAATACAAGCTCTAAAAGAGTGCAGCGGAAAACAATAAACACTAATGACACCAACTCCACAGGCAAGCTTGACGGTAACACGCACGCTTAGAACTCCTCAAAGACCTCCGGGTACTCCACATTGTCGCCTGCAACTAAATTTGTTGGGGGAATAGCAAGGGTGAGCACACGTCGTACTCAACAAGTGTGGGAAAGTATGACACGTATCTTAAACAAGGAATGATTAATAAATGGCTAATTGCATAAAAGTACATTCAAAATAGTTGAAAATGCAATAATATTATCATTAGGTGTGGTTCTTTCCCAAAATAACCCAAACAACATTAATTTCATCTTAAGTAACCAATACTTGTAATAATAATCCATAATCAACTCATAACTGCTTATCTGTCTCAATTTCATCAATTCCATATACCAAAGTCAATCACTGAATCAATACCAACTCCTAATTCAATTCCAGCCATTAAACCATGTTCAAGGTCCAAAACTCTAATCATGTGAGGGTCCAGATTGCTCATAACCAGGAGCACGGCTATCATGATAGTTTTTAACACTCTGCAGAGGTTATACCACTTTACCCACAAGTTCGTGATTTTATCACCTTTCGATGATTAAGTAATCTCAATTATGATGTCTCACACTTCTTTTGGTGTGTGGCCAAGAGATCACAAAATAGCCTTTACAAAGTGATTACTAGCCTATTCTAACCTCACTGAGGTTTCACCGGTGGTGATGTCTCCTACTAAGAACATCCATCCAAGGGCTCCCTCTTGCGCCATTCGGATGCCATGATAGACCCTCCATCACTAAAAACCCATCGGACTACCCCTTCCCCAAGCTTTCCAACTGGTCCGAACAGTACTGGCAACGCACTAATTAGTGAGCTAAGCCGCACCGATACATGGCTCTGTGGTGGCACTGTAAAACCTGAATTGTCGCTCCACGAATTAGTCCTTAGATCTAAAGCAAGCAAAACCACGAAAACATTCCAACCCATTCCACGTAACCGGCTTGCTTAGATCCCTAGGTACCATGTTGCTAAAAGGGTCATTAATATAAGTTCTCATCATAAAAGTGTTCAATAGTTCATGATTAAGCAATATGACTGTTTCCCAAACCCAATTGAGTATAGCGAAGCAAAAAGTGTAAAATACCTTTCTCTACTATCTACATTGTTTTCAAGCGACAAGGGTGGTCATACAAAACTAGTAAACTCCTATAATTGGGTTTCCCAATCAATTTGACACAAGCATGCAATTTTGCAAACAAAACATTTAAAACCTGGATCAAAATGATCAAGGACACTAGACTTGCTCTTGGGCTTGGTTTGGATCAAAAGCTTCGAAGTTTTGGTTCTGCAGGTCCTCGAAAGCACTCTCTACAGCGATACCTTCTATTCCGCGCGACAAACATGCGAAACAAACATTACAATCTAATATTTGTCAAATATTACTCAATATGCCCTGATATGCATGATTGATGCAATTGTGAGGTAGAACCTGTTAATGAGTTGCTATTAATGTTTACTAACTAGTTACAATGGTTTTTAACAAGTTTGAAAAGGAATTGAATAGATTTAGATCAATTTGGAATTCTTTCAGCCAAAACAAATTCAGAGATCGGACAAGTCCGGTTTTAGAGCCGGACTAGTCCGCCCTGCCCAGAACTTGCGAGCAAGGGTTTTTCTGGACAGTGAGATTTAGGGTTGAATTCACGTAGGAAACTGGATGTAGATGGTGTACCGTGTGTTCAGAAATCCAAAGGTCGAGAATTGGGTGCAACACTTGAATCTTGACGTCTAGGGCCTAATGAGAGGTGTTGATGATGATTTGGTGATGAAGAATGTCAATGTAAAAAAGTTGATGAAGATCGTGCTTGATTGATCCTTCTCCTTCTTTTCCACCTCCTCCTTGCTGTTGGCTCTCCTCTTGATGGCGGCACAAGGCAAAAGACGGCAGCGAGGGTTTCTCTCAAAGGGTTGGAGAGGTGAGGGTATTGGGTTGCTTATATAGGGTGGTGTGTTAAGGTTTTGAGGGGGATTTCATGTAGAATTCGGTGGGGGCGAGTTGAGGCAGTGGTGGGTGTCCACATGGGATCCTCTGAGGTTGGGCACGAAGTTCTTGGGCACAATTAAGACAATTATCCAATATCTTAACGTGGAAGAAAAAAGAATCCGAGTTGGACTCCGAAGGCCGCAAGGATGGCCGGACAAGTCCATTTTGGAACGGAGACGAAATCGGACAAGTCCGGTGCTGGGGGCCGGACAAGTCTGGGGCATGGAAAGAAATTGGTCCGGATTGAAATCAACGGTGGACTAATCCGCTCAAAGTCGGTCAAGTTCGGAAAAGCATCAGAAACTACATCGGACTAGTCCGTGCGATGTGTCGGACAAGTCCAAAGTTCTGAAGACTGAATTTTCTGAAACAGGAAAGGGACTCTAGGCTAGTCCAGGGTTGAGGCCAGACATGTCTGCTCCCTGATAGGATTACAATGCTGATAAACCCTAAATTCATTTTAATCTTGTTCTTTTTAAGGTTGCTTTTATGTTAAACATGTATGAGGATGTATGCAATGCATTATGCATGAGAATGAGGGTGTTACAGCTAGAACCCTTCCTATATCAACCTAGCCTCTCGATTTTAGCATTGCTTTGCTTCCACCTAGCCTTCATTTTGGAGAATATAAATGACACCCATTGGGAATACTCTAAAAGGGGAAATGCTACATTGATAGATTTTGTGTGCTTGCGGACTTACATCTATGATCTAAAAACTATTAACAAGCATTTTTTGGCACCCCGGCTAGGGATGAATTATTAGTGGTGCGTTGGAAATATCAACACACCACAAGTGGAAGGAGACGTCAATCAGCTTCGACGCCTCTAACTGCCCCAAGTGCATGGCAGGAGCCGGGATCCTGTCTCTCGTGGTGGCCCCCACCATTGCCAACGTCAGGCACCACTATGTCTTTATAGACGGTGGGGCCAGCCTCAACCTCATCAGCCGTGCAGCCTCCGACTAGCTGCAGATCTCGATGTCCAAGCTCATCCCCTCGAGCCTGTTCTAAAGGGTGGGACCAGGGAACATCATCCAGTACGGCAATATCCACCTCTAAGTGACCTTTGGGACACCCAACAACTTCAGGACGAAGAGCATCCTATTCGACGTCGCGGATGTCAGGCTCCCTTCAACACCATCATCGGCAGGCCCGCCCTATACCAATATATTATCATAGCCCACTACGGCTACGTAGTCCTAAATATGCCAACCCCCTCCGGCATCCTCAAGATCTGCATAGACCGCACTTGTTGGTACCCGGCATACCGGGTACCCTCGCGCACAAGCTCGAGTCGCCTAGGTGTCCTGACTTCTAGCAGAGGCAGGACCCGAGGGTTCCACGTGTTCAGAAGGCCCAGACCCATCTGCCTCAGAAATAGGGTCTGGGGTACCTGCAAGAGACCCCAAGGAAGAGTTCAGCTCCACCTCGGAGACAAGCTATAACACCCTCATTTTCATGCATCATGCCCTACATCCATCATTAAATATGTCTAACATTGAGCAACATAAAAAAACAAGTTCAAAATGAATTTAGAGCAAAACTGCACTTAAGAATTCTGGGAAGTGCGAACTAGTCCAATTTTGGTGCGAACTAGTCTGATTTGTCTCTGACCTCGATCAGACTTATCTGCTTTGCTGCGGACTAGTCTATTTTTGCCTCTAGATACTTTCAGACTTGTTCGGTCCTATGCGGACTAGTCCGGTATTCCAATCCCTTGGAAATTTCGCTAAGTCCCTGGACTTGTCCGGACTTGTCTGGTATTCCAGCGGACTTATCCGTTTTCCCCTCTGACTAAAGTCGGACTTGTCCGATTTTTGCCGGACTTGTCTGTTTTTCCCCTCTGGATAAGTTCAAACTTATTTGATGTCGAGTCCGAACTTGTTCGATATCTGTCTAACTTCGGACTAGTCCGTACCTTTTCAGACATGTCCGATAAGTCGTGACTCCGAGTTGATCTTTTGTTTCACTACTTGTTTTTTGGGTTTTACGTTAAGTGGGCCTAGGGACGTCGTGCCTAACTCTTTTAGAGCCTATGTGGGACTCCAAAACGACCCCTACTCATCTCAAACTCGAAATCCACCCAACCCTAGCCCTCCACCTCTATATAAACAACCCCACCCCTTGGCTTGACATCTATTTGCCACTTTTCAACACATACAAACCCTAGCTCGTAGGTAGCCGCCGCCAAGGAAGAAGAAGGATACTCCGAGCAAGAAGAAGAAGAGGAGGAAACGAAAGAGCGTTAAGATCTCCATCAAGATTTTGTTCTTCATCACCAATTCACCATCAAGTTCTTCATCAACCCTAGATCGTCAAAATCCAAGTGTTGCCTCCAATACCCTTGATTCTTTGGAGTCTTAGACACCTGGTATACCTTCTACTTCCTCTTTCTCACGTGAATTCAACCCCAATTCTCCAAATTCACGTTGATCTAGAAAATCCTAGTTCGCTAGTTCTGCGAAGTGCGGACTAGTCCGGTCCTTCCACGGACTTGTCCGATTTTCCTGGCTAAATTATGTTGAATTAATTCTAAAATTAGATCAAATCAACTCCAAACCTGTGTACACTTGTTAATAACCATTGTAATTGATTAATAAACATTAAAAGCAACTTATTAACTAGTTTTGCCTCGCATTTGCATTAATCATGCATGGCATGTCATATTGAGTAATATATGTGCACTTTTGTTTGTAATTCTTGTCTTGTATGATCCTTGTGCAATCTAGACGGTGTTGTGCTAGAGAGCGTTGCGGAGGACCTCCAATGCTAGGAGTTTGAAGGCTTTGACCAAAACCAATCCCAAGAGCAAGGCAAGTGTCCTTGAACATATTGATCCTGTTTTGACAATAAATGTTTTGTTTGCAAAACTACATGCTTGTGTCAATTAGATGGGAAATCCTATGATAGAAAGTTTATTAGCTTTGTTTAACCATCCTTGTCACCTTGAATACATGGTAGAGAGTCGGGAATGACTTTTTACCTTTTTGCTTCGCTTAATTAATTGGGATGGGAGAACAAGTATACTATTTAATTATGCATTTATGAAATTATGATTAACATGAACTTGTTAATATGATATGTTATCGGGTGATCTAAGAAAACCTGGTATGTGGATGGGTTGGATGTTATGGTTGTTTGCTTGCTTTAGATCTAAGGATCGGTTCATGCGAGAATAAGCCAGGACTACAGTGCCACCACGAGGCCAAGTATAGGTGCGGCGTAGCTGATTAATTAGGACTTTGCGAGTGTTGTTTAGACCATTAAGGATGCTCAAGGAAGATGTAGTCAGATTGGGTTTGTTGATGATTTGTGGGACTACCCTGAGATCCGAATGGCTCAAGAGGGGGCCCTTGGTTGAAGATGTGCTCAGTTGGAGACATCGTCACCGGTGAAACCTCAATGGGGTCCAAATAGGCTAGTAATCCCTTTGTAAAGGCTATTTTGTGATCTCTTGGCCACACACCAACGGAAGTGTAAGACGGCATAATAGAGGTTCTAGTCGCTGAAAGGTGATGAAATCACAAGCACGTGGGTAAAGTGGTACAACCTCTGCAGAGTGTGTCTTAAAACTATCATTATAGTTGTGCTCTCGGTTATGAGCACCTGGACAACTTCCATGATTAGAGGGAAACTTGGGATTTGGGATGATTATGGTTTGGTACTGGTTATGGGATGGTATTATGGCTGGTTATTAATTGGATCATGGTATTGAATATGGTTAATGGTAATGTAATATGGACTGGTATTATGATAATTACATGGTTCATGATGGGTTTACTTCACATACATGTAATACATTGCTTTCCAAATGTTTTACTGTAGTTTTCAGCACTTAGCCATTATTATATTTGTCATTTGTATCAGCTACATGTCATACTTTCCACACTTGTTGAGTACGACATGTACTAACACTTGCAAACCCCCCCCCCCCCCCCCACCCCCCAACAGTTGCTGGTCAGAATTGGGAGTATAATGACGACAATGAGGAGTTCTAGGCCGTGTGTGCCGTCAGCTTTGCCTGTGGAGTGTTTGGAGTTGTGCTATACCCTAATGCTTAGTTTGCTTAGTTGCTTAATAAGTATATTTCTGTTGTATTAGTTCAAACTTGTCATTAATATTCATTAGTGCTTGTATTTGAGAATATTATGAATTGTGTAATAAAATTTATTAATTAATCTTGTGCTGTGCTAATTTTCTGTATATCCTTTTGTGATGCACTTGTGTATGTGTGTTGAACGTCCTGGGCACACATATACTGCACTTGGTTCACTTTTCGGAACCGGGTGTCACAAATTGGTATCAGAGCCACAGGTTAACTGTAGGACGCAGCCTAGATAGAATGGACACTTTAGAGCACATAGGAGCACTCAAGAATCGACGTTTTTTTGTTTGATGTGTTGTTTGCTATATATTGTTACTTGTGTGCTTAATAGAAGACTTTGGGATGCTTTAGCATTTCCATGTCCACATAGGCTAGTATAGTTAGTTGCTTAGTTTCATATCCCTTGATGCATATAGTCGGGGACGTCTTCTAAATTCTTACCTATTGCTTTTCTTCAGATGGTGAGGACTCACAACCAGATGGATGACAATAATGAGGAGGAGAACAATGGAGCACCTCAGAACAATAATGGACAAGGACCTACCCAATGAGCTATCAACCTTGAGCATCTTTTGGCTATGCAAAACCAGCTCATGCAGACCATGAAACAGACTATAAGAAAACTGCAGGCTGGTAACAACAACAATCAACCCAACATGCCTCGACCGCCACCCCCGCCTCCTCATAACCGGTTGGGAGAGTTTATGAGGACCAGGCCGACGACTTTTGCTCAAGCTGCTGACCAAGTGTACGCCTATGATTGGCTCAAGTCTGTGGAGAAGAAGCTAGCTATTGTCCAATGCAGTAACCGAGAGAAGGTGCCATTTGCTTCCCATCAACTAGTTGGAGCAGCTGCCGATTGGTGGGATTCACTATGCAACGCCCATGAAAATCATGAGAGAATCAACTGGGCTGAATTCAAGGAGAGCTTCCGTTCTCATTATGTGTCGGAAGGTGTCATGATCTTGAAGAGGCAAAGTGTTTGAAAACCTGAGGCAAGGAAGGTCAAGTGTGAGTGGATACCTCAATAAATTCACTCAACTTTCAAGGTATGCACCTGAAGATGTGAGCCGGGACAGCTGGAAACAGTACTTGTTCATGATAGGCTTGAACAATGAAATCCAAGTGCAATTGCTCAATTGCGATTATGCAAATTTCTAGAAGCTATTGGACAAAGCAATTGTGGTGGAGAACAAGTTCCACGATATGGAGTAAGACAACAAGAGGAAGGCGCCATATCAAGGACAGCAACAAGGAAGTAATGTGCACCCTCGCTTTACACCACCCAATGCGCCTTATTACATGTTTTCTTGTGCCTACTCAGCTCCCTGGATTTGCACCGGCCCAACTCAGTTTGTGCAGCAACGCCCTGTCATGCAAGCACCTAGGCCTCCAATGCCTTTTGCACCTCGTACCAACTTTCTTGGTGAAAATGTTCATAATCAAGCCCGTCAAAATTCTGGTGCACCAAAGAAGTGCTATACTTGTGGAGAAGCTAGTCACTTTGCACATCTATGTCCTAAGTTAGGCCTTGGTCAAGAAAACAATGCTCCAAGGCAAAACCCAAGACCCAATGGAGGATCGCCACAAGGGAACCGGGGACAGCAAAACTTTGCTCGTGGCAACGTGAACCATGTCTCTACGGAGGAAGCTCAACAAGCAGATGACGTGGTCATTGGTATGTTTCTTGCAAACTCCAACCTCGCGACTATGTTTATTTTGGAGCATTGCTTTCATTCATTGCATCAAAATATGTTGCCAAGTATGGTTTGCCTATCTCTCATATGAAGTTTACTCTATTGGTTAAGTCTCTTGGAGGAGAGATGAGGAAAAATATAGTATGTCCAAAAGTAAGCCTTAGAATAAGGGGGGTATACTTCTTTGCCAACCTCATTGTTTTGGATTCTCAAGGATTGGACATTATACTTGGTATGGACTGGTTGAGGAAGCACAATGGAGTCATCGAATGTGCCACAAAGATAGTGAAGCTGACGAATGAGGAAGGGATCACCATAGAATTTGAAGCATCGCAACATGCACCGAAGCAAGTGGAGCTGAATCACGTGGATGGTGCTGCAATTGAGGAGATTCCGATGGTGTGTGAATTTTTGGATGTGTTCCTGGATGAGTTGCCAGGTATGCCACCTGATCGAGATATTGAATTTGTTATTGAATTAATACCTGGAACTGCACCTATAGCTAAGAGGCTATATAGGATGCCTCCTAAGGAATTAACAGAGCTCAAGAAGCAAATTCAAGAGCAACTAAAGAAGGGTTTTATTCACCCAAGCTCATGACCTTGGGGAGCGCCCGTGCAGTTTGTGGACAAGAAGGATGGATCCCAAAGGATGTGTGTGGATTACCGAGCTCTCAACGAGGTGACCATCAAGAACAAGTATACTTTGCCCCGCATAGAGGATTTGTTTGACCAAATGAGGGGTGCTTGTGTTTTCTCCAAGATTGATTTGAGGTCAGGGTACTTTCAAATGAAGATTAGACCATCGGACATACCCAAGACAGGTTTTAGGGCACAGTATGGATCTTACGAGTACACCGTGATGTCTTTTGGATTGGCACCTACTTATTTTATGTAGCTCATGAATAAGGTCATCATGGAGTACTTGGATAAGTTCTTTGTGGTGTTCATAGACGATATCATGATCTACTCAAAAGATGAGAGGGAGCATGAGGAACACTTGAGGCTTACGTTGCGGAAATTGAGGGAGCATCAATTGTATGCCAAGTTCAACAAGTGTCAGTTTTTGTTAAGGGAAGTGTCGTTTTTGGGTCATAACATCTCGGGAGGAGGAGTATCGGTTGACCCAGGAAAAGTGAGAGATTTGCTAAAGCGGAAACCGCCGCAAAACGTAAAGGAAATAAGGATTTTTCTTTGGACGGCTTGAAATTACCGCCGGTTCATCAAGGACTTTTCCATGATAGCCAAGCCAATGAAGGAATTACTAACGAAGGGGAAAGCTTTCCAATGGACTCAAGCTTGTCAAGAAAGTTTTGAGGAATTAAAGAAGAAGTTAACTACTGCTCCAGTTTTGGTATTGCCAGATGTAGGCAAAAGTTTTGATATCTACTGTGATGCTTCAAGACAAGGACTTGGATGTGTTCTTATGCAAGAAGGTCAAGTGGTTGCATATGCATTGAGGCAATTGAAGAAACATGAGTAGAATTATCCAACACATGATTTGGAACTTGCAGCCGTGGTACATGCCTTGAAGATTTGGAGACACTACATCCTTAGTCATAGGTGTGAAATTTATACGGATCATAAGAGTCTCAAGTATATTTTCACACAAACAGTTCGGAATTAGAGGCAATGAAGATGGTTTGAGCTCGTCAAGGACTATGATGTACGAATCAATTATCATCCAGGGAAGACTAATGTAGTGGCCGATGCTTTGAGTCAGAAAGGAGTAAGCCACCAACTCACGGTCTGAGATTTGCCATCCGAGTTATGTAAGGAGTTTGAGCGGTTGAATCTCATATTTGTGAATGAGATGGGAATAATAGAGTTAAACCAAACATTAGAGCAAGAAATTCGGGAAGTTCAGACTAAGGATGAGGAAATTCAAGAAATCATAGAAAGGACCCAAGAGGGGAGACAATTCAGATTTGATGAGGATGAACATGGTACTCTATGGATTGGTAAGAGGATTGTCATGCCTAATGTGAAGCATATTCAGGAAACAATCTTAAAAGAGGCACATGACTCGCCATACTCAATTCATCCTGGTTGTACGAAGATGTACAAAGACTTGAAGACCTGTTATTGGTGGTCTAGCATGAAAAAGGACATAGCTGAATATGTAGCGGTGTGTGATGTGTGCCAACAAGTCAAGGCAGAACATCAAAGGTCAGCTGACTAATGCAGCCATTGAAGATTCTTGAATGGAAGTGGGAAAAAATCAGCATGGACTTTATAGTAGGATTGCCACGTACTCAGTCCGGTTATGATTCAATATGGGTTATTGTGGATCGGTTAACTAAATCAGCTCATTTTATACCTGTCAAGACAAAGTATACCGTTGCACAAATAGCCGAATTGTACATGGAGCATATTGTGTGCCGACATGGAGTACCAAAGAAAATAGTGTCGGATAGAGGTTCTCAATTTACCTCCAGGTTTTGACAGAAATTGCATGAAGCATTGGGAACAAGGTTGAATTTCAGCTAAGCATATCACCCTCAAACGGATGGACAAACCGAGAGGACGAATCAGATTTTAGAGGATATGTTAAGAGCTTGTGCTTTGAAGCATGGGAATAGTTGGGACAAGAGCTTGCCATATGCAGAATTTTCATACAACAATAGCTACCATGCAAGTTTGAAGATGTCATCATACGAAGCACTATATGGAAGGAAGTGTAGGCCACCCTTGTTTTCAAGTGACATAGGGGAGAATCAAGTATTTGGACCCGATGTGTTGCAAGAAGCTGAGAAATATGTCTAGAATATTCGGGAAAACTTGAGAGCTGCCCAGTCAAGGCAAAAAGGCTATGCGGACAATAGAAGAAGGAAACTAGCCTTTGAAGTGGGAGGCTTCGTATATCTCAAGGTGTCACCTATGCGAGGTCATAAGAGGTTTAATATCAGAGGCAAGCTAGCACCTTGTTACATTGGAGCATTCAAGATCTTGGACAAACGGGGAGAGGTAACATATAAACTGGAGATGCCAACTCATCTTTCAGATGTTCATGATGTGTTTCATGTTTCCCAGCTCAAGAAGTGTTTGAGGGAATAGGAAGAACAAGTGCCAATGGAAGATTTGGAACAAGAGACAGATTTGACTTATGCCGAGCAACTGGTCAAAATCTTGGATACAATGGATAGAGTCACAAGAAACAAGGTCATCAGATGGTGTAAAGTCCAATGGAAGCATCACACAGAAAAAGAAGCAACATGAGAGCTAGAAGATGATCTCAAGAAGGAATTTCCCTATTTATTCTCTTGCGCGTCGAATCTCGAGGGCGAGATTCATTTTAAGGGGGTAGGTTTGTAACACCCTCATTTTCATGCATCATGCCCTACATCCATCATTAAATATGTTTAACATTGATAAACATAAAAAGAAACAAGTTTAAAATGAATTTAGAGCAAAACCACATTTAAGAATTATGGGAAGTGCGGACTAGTTTGCTTTTGGTGCGGACTAGTCCGATTTCTCTTTGACCTCGTTCAGACTTGTCTGCTTTGCTGTAGACTCGTTGTTTTTGCCTCTCGATACTTTTGGACTTGTTCGGTCCTATGCGGACTAGTCCAGTATTCCAATCCCTTGGAAATATTGCTAAGTCCCTGGACCAGTCCAGACTTGTCCGGTATTCCAGCGGACTTGTCCGTTTTCCCCTCTTACTAAAGTTGGACTTGTCCGATTTTGGCCAAACTTGTCTGTTTTTCCCCTCTGGATAAGTTTGGACTTGTCCGATGTCCATTCCGGACTGGTCCGATATCTCGGTGTCTAACTTCAGACTAGTCCAACTCTTTTCGGACTTGTCTGGTAGATCGCAACTCCGAGTTGATCTTTTGTTTCATGACTTGTTTCTTGGGTTTTACGTTATGTGGGCCTAGGGACATCATGCCTAACTCTTTAGAGCCCATGTGGGACTCCAAAAGGACTCCTACTCATCTCAAACTCGAAATCCACCCAACCCTAGCCCTCCACCTCTATATAAACAACCCCACCCCTTGGCTTGACATCTATTTGCCACTTTTGAACACACCCAAACCCTAGCTCGTGGGTAGCCGCCGCCAAGGTGGAAGAAGAAGAATCTGAGCAAGAAGAAGAAGAGGAGGAAACGAAAGAGGATCAAGATCTCCATCAAGTTTTCGTTCTTCATCACCAATTCACCATCAAGTTCTTCATCAACCCTAGATCGTCAAAATCCAAGTGTTGCCTCCAATACTCTTGATTCTTTGGAGTCTTAGACACCTGGTATACCTTCTACTTCCTCTTTCTCACATGAATTCAACCCCATTTCTCCAAATTCACGTTGATCTAGAAAACCCTAATTCGCCAGTTCTGCGAAGTGCGGACTAGTCCGCCCCCCCCCCCCCCGCGGACTTGTCCGATTTTCCTTTTGAAATTGTGTTGAATTAATTCCAAAATTAGATCGAATCAACTCCAAACTTGTGTAGACTTGTTAATAGCCATTGTAATCGATTAATAAACATTAAAAGCAACTTATTAACTAGTTTTGCCTCGCATTTGCATTAATCAAGCATGTCATGTCATATTGAGTAATATATGTGCATTTATTGTGTGTAATTCTTGTCTTGTAAGATCGTGCGACCTAGACAGAGTTTCGCTAGAGAGTGTTGCTGAGGACCTCCAACGCCAGGAGTTTGAAGGCTTTGACCCAAACCAATCCCAAGAGCAAGGCAAGTGTCCTTGAACATATATCTTGTTTTGACGATAAATGTTTTATTTGCAAAACTACATGCTTGTGTCAATTTGATGGGGAAATCCTATGATAGGAAGTTTACTAGCTTTGTTTAACCATCCTTGTCACCTGGAATACATGGTAGAGAGTCCGGAAGTGCTTTTTACCTTTTTGCTTCACTTAATTAATTGGGATGGGAGAACAAGTATACTATTTAATTATGAATTTATGAGATTATGATTAACATGAACTGGTTATTATGATATGGTATTGGGTGGTCTAAGCAAGCCTGGTATGTGGATGGGTTGGATGTTATGGTGGCTTGCTTGCTTTAGATCTAAGGACCGGTTCATGCGAGAATAAGCCAGGACTACAGTGCCACCATGAGGCCAAGTATGGGTGCGGCATAGCTGATTAATTAGGGCTTTGCCAGTGATATTTGGACCATTAAGGATGCTCGGGGAAGGGGTAGTCAGATTTGGTTTTTTGATGATTGGTGGGACTACCCTGGGATCCGAATGGCTCAAGAGGGGGCCCTTGGTTGAAGGTGTGCTCAGTTCGAGACATCGCCACCAATGAAATCTTAGTGGGGTCTAAATAGGCTAGTAATCCCTCTGTAAAGGCTATTTTTTGATCTCTTGGACACACACCAACGGAAGTGTGAGACAGCATAATAGAGGTTTTAGTCACTGAAAGGTGATGAAATCACAAACATGTGGTTAAAGTGGTACAAACACTACAGAGTGTGTCTTAAAACTATCGTGATAGTCATGCTCCTGGTTATGAGCACCTGGACAACTACCATGATTAGAGGGAAACATGGGATTTGGGATGATTATGGTTTCGTACTGGTTATGGGATGGTATTATGGCTGGTTATGAATTGGATCATGGTATTAGATATGGTTAATGGTAATGGTAATGAAATATGGACTGGTATTATGATAACTACATGCTTTATGATAGGTTTACTTCACATACATGTAATATATTGTTTTCCAAATGTTTTACTGTACTTTTCAGCATTTAGCCATTATTATATTTATCATTTGTATCAGCCACATGTCATACTTTCCACACTTGCTGAGTATGACATGTACTCACTCTTGCAACCCCCCCCCCAACAGTTGCAGGTCAGATTTTGGAGTATAATGATGATAATGCGGAGTTCTAGGCCGTGTCTGCCGTCAGCTTTGCCTGTGGAGTGTTTGGAGCTGTGTTATACCCTTATGCTTAGTTTCTTAGTTGCTTAATTAGTATATTTCTGCTGCATTAGTTCAAACTTGTCATTAATATTCATTAGAGCTTTTATTTGAGAATATTATGAATTGTGTAATAAAATTTATTAATTAATATTGTGTTGTCATAATTTTCTATATATCCTTTTGTGATGCACTTTTGTATGTGCGTTGAACGTCCTGGGCACACATATACTACACTTGGGTCATTTTTCGAAAACGGGTGTCACAAGAGCTCCCAAGCAGCCACGTGTCCTGCAGGTAAGGATCCCTCTTCCCCGTGAGACAGGGCTCCGACACTACCACTTGGTTTGAGGCATCATACGGGCCACCTTCCGTATAGGCGGGCTCTGACTCTGCCACATGTCCCGCAGCCCTAGAGTCCCCGCTCTACTAAGGAACGAGCTCTGGGGCTTCCAAGTGGTCCGTAAGACGGGACCCGACCTCCTCCGCGGAGCTGAGCTCCCGAGCTGCCACGTGGTTGAGCCACTTTCCCTGAACGGAGAGTTGTGGCTGTAAAGAGGGCGGTGCGCCTTGTCCCTGTCAAGGATTGAAGATACGCGGCTTCCCCAGGCGCATGGCACGGTTCACCCCTAATGTCAGGTACCGCTACGACCAATTGCATCGCAGTGAAGATGTCGCAGGCCTATCCCACCCCACCAATTGAGTTGCTTACGGCGACAGAGACAGTTGGATGGGACATCCTCTGCCATTGTCAGAAACGGCGCATGGGCAACTGATGACTCAGTCGGCAAGACAGCGAGTCTTCAAAGCCACGGTCAGAGGAAGCTTATGCGAGAAGCCTTAGATCTTTAGGATAAGATTGCCCCGAGACCACCTGTCAGGCCCCGCACCCCTCTTGTAAGGTGTCCGGCCTTGTCTATAAAAGGACCGGACCGCCACCATTACAAAGGACCGATCATCGAATCCCCAATACACACACACACTAGCAATACAATCCGCCTTGGAGTAGGGTGTTATGCTCCTTGCGGCACGAATCATGTAAAAACCACCGTCTCATACACTCTCATACGCATGTACACTTGATTGAGTCCTAAGTCCCGCCGAACAAGAACCTCCGCGGGCTGCTCCATAGCAGATCCGGGGGAAGTGTCACCTTAACACTTTGACATTTGGCGCGCCAGGTAGTGGCTTTTTTCCTGAAAAAAGTGGTATCGCTTTCACCACCATGGTGTTCATCAGGCCCGTGGAAGGCGGTTTCCATGATCGTCGTCCGGTGACAAGATCCGTCGCTCGAGTAGCGCTCTATGGTCTGTCACGCCCCCGTGCAGGTACAGCTGGCCAGGACGGCGCATCGAGACACATCCCGGCCCGGTTGGCTCCCCCAGTGCCACCGATAGCAAGCCTGGAGAGTGCTCTGGCAGTGTCCAGTGCTCTTCTCCACCACCCACCGTTGTTGAACGCTTCCCAGGAAGCGGCTCATCAGTGGGTCCAAGACATCGACCACTTCGTTGTCACAGCCATCAACTCCCCTAACCGGGGAAGGCGTCATGTGTCATTGTTGCACACGCCTTCCATCGACTGTCGCACCACCAACTCCCGCTCCTCCAGGCTTACGAGTGCTGGTCGGCTCTGTAATATCCTGAACATTTTAGGAAAAAAATTAGATTTTTGTCGCTAGGAATACAAAGGTGGACCAAACTTTGACTCGTTGAACTATTGTTCCGATGGATGATCAAAGACCATAGGTACGTAGAGTTCATTGATACTGTTGGTACCCGACATACCGGGTACCCACGCGCACAAGCTAGAGCTGCCTAGGTACCCCTCCTCCCAGCAGAAGCGGGTCATAAGGCGCCACGTGTTCAAGGGACCTGGACCCATCAGTCTCAGATAGGAGGTCCAGGATATCCGGAAGGAACCCGAGGGAGAAGCTCAGCGCCACCCTTTGGAGACGAGCCCCCAAGTAACCACGTGTCCAGCAGGTAAGGATCCCCCCTCCCTAGGAGACAAGGCTCCAGAGTTGCCACATGGGCAAGACATTAGGTGGGCCACCTCTTGAATGGGTGGGCTCCAGCGCTGCCACGTGTCCCATGAGGCGGGACCTAACCGCCATCGCGGAGGTGAGCTCTCGGTACCGACACGTGTTCAACAGGACGGGGCATAGCCATCCCCACAGAGGTGAGCTCCCGAGCCGCCACGTGGCCTGCCAGGGGGGACCTGACCTCCACCGCAGAGGTGAGCTTCCGAGCTGCCACATGGTCTGCAAGGCGGGACTTGACCTCCTTCGCAGAGGTGAGCTTCCGAGCTGTCACATAGTCCAGCCACTTGCCCTAGACGAATGGACGCGGGAGTTAAGAGGACGGTGCGCCTTGTCCCTGTCAAGGATTGAAGATACACGGCTTCCCCAAATGCATGGCGCGGCGCACGCCTAATGTCAGGTACCGCTGCGACCAATCGCATCACAGTGAAGACGCCGCAGGCCTATCCCACTCGGCCAAGTGGGTAGCTTACAGCGATAGAGACAGTTGGACGGGGCATCGCCTGCCGATGTTAGCAACAGCGCATGAGCTACTGACGACGCAGGCGGCAAGACAACGAGTCTTGAAGACAACGGTCAGAGCAAGCTTACGGAAGAAGCATTAGATCTTTAGGATAAGATCGCTCCGGTACCACTTGTCGAGCCTCGGGACCCCACTTGTAAGGCATCCAGTCTTGTCTATAAAAGGCCCGGACCGCCACCATTACAAGGATCCCCATATCGAACATGACACACACATACATACCAACAACACCACACACCGTGGAGAAGGTTGTTACGCTCCTTGCAGCCCGAACCACGTATAAACCACTGTCTCATATTTTCATCCGCTAGAACACTTGATTGAGCCTTAAGCCCTACCGAACAAAGAACCTCTGCGGGCTGCTACTTAGCAGATCCGGGGGAAGTGCACTCTAACACTTTGACATTTGGCTTGCAAGGAAGGTCTTTTCCATAAAAAAAGTGGTAGCGTTTTCACAACCATGGTGTCCATCAGGCCCATGGAAGGCGGTTCCTGCGCCCCACGTCTGGTGACTAGATTTGTCGCACAAGCAACGCTCTCTGGTCCATCACGCCCCCGTGCAGGTACAACTGGCCAGGACAGCACATCAGGACACATCCCGGCTCAGTCGTCCCCACTGGCGCCACCGACTGCAGGCCCGAAGAGCGCCCTGGCAGCGGCCAGGGCCTTTCTCCACCACCCACCATTGCTGAATGCTTCCCAGGGAGCGGCTCAGTAGTGGATCCAAGACATCAACCACTATGTCGTCGCAGCCATCAACTCCCCCAACACGGGAAGAAGCCTCATGTCACAGTCACGAATGCCGTCCATCGATCGTCGCACCACCAACTCCCGCTCCTCCAGGCCTACGAGCGTCACCCGACTCCCGATAGAGGGCCTCAGAGCTGAGCTTGACTGTCGTCAGGCCCACTTGGACGGCCGAGTCATCATCGAGCGACAGTAAGAGAGGCGGTGCATCCTTGTTGCTGAATATGGGCATCAATGCCCTGTTCACGAGGCGTCCTCCGTCCGAGAAGCACCGCAGGTAAACCCTTCGCCACCTGACCAGGAGTATGTTGGCTCGATAGCTCCCCTGCAGTACTCGGTGCAGCAGGACATGCAACACCAGTACTTGGCGCAACTGATACCATTGCAACAACGCATGGCACAATCAGTGCCACAACCGCAGGATCCCCAGGTGTCGCACGTCGTGCAGCAGACCCCCTTGGGGTATGCTACCCCGTACGCCTCTCCAACAAAACCTATCGAGGGTTGTGCAGCGTTGGCTCTGCACCTTCGCTTCGCGACGTGTCCACGCAAGTTCCGACCACATATGTTGGAGAGGTTCTACGGGAGCATCAACATGACCAAGTTCCTGCAGATCTACACCACGATGCTCCTTGCTGCAGGTGCGGATGAAACCATACTTGCGAACTACTTCCTAGTCGCCCTGACTGGATCGGCCCGCTCGTGGCTGATGAACCTGCCTGAGGGGTCTATAGCCTCTTGGGATGAGCTGTGCCAACAGTTCACGGTGAAATTTGGCAGCTTCTACACTCATCGTGGCACCGAGCTCGACCTCCACGCCGTGCAGCAACAACCCAAGGAGACACTGAGTTCATTCATCAAATGTTTCTCCTAGGTACGCAACTCCATCCGCAAGCCGCGACTGGCACGCTCAGCCCACCCCCGAAGCAGGCGAGTATGGCCAGACCGGAGAAGGAGCCGCTACCCCTGGTAGTAGCAAGAAGAAGAACAAGAACCGGGGTGGCGGCCAGAACAAGCTGATGCATGGGTCCCCCGTCGCGGTAGTGGCCGCTGTCGGAGGTTGAAACCCCTGTGCCCAAAGAAGCGCCCACGTCAGCCACCTGCCGCTGACGAAAGCGTCGAGCCCTGCCCAGTGCACAAAACTCGCGACCACACCACGAGCGAGTGCCGGGAGATAAAAAGATGTGCCAAACGCTACCAAGAGTGGGCGCAGCAGCGCCCAGACGGTGCCCCCTTCCGCTCGCGGGAGGGCAAGCAGAAGGTCGACCCCAAGGTCGATGACGATGAGGAGATGGAGTACCAGAAGCAAGAGCGGGCCATCAAAGTGTTCCACCAAGATGAGGACTCCGACGCCAGCAGCGACCACGAGCGTCGCAATACCCTCCACATCATCTTAGGAGAGTCTTGGGATCCTGCGTCTCGAAATGCGGTCAAGACCCTTCATCGTGTAGTGGCTTCGATAGCCCCTGTACCCACTCCGGCGCGGCACCACCGCTGGAAGGAGACGCCGATCAGCTTCGATGCTTCTGACTGCCCCATAAACATGGCTAGGGCAGGGGTCCTACCTCTTCTAGTCGCCCCCACCATAGCCAACATCATGCTCCACTACATCTTGATAGATGGTGGGGCCGACCTCAACCTCCTTAGTCGTGCATCATTCAAGCAGCTACATATCCCGACGTCAAAGCTCTCCCCCTCGAGCCCATTCTCGTGGGTGGGACCAGGGAGCTTCATCCCATATGGCAACATCCATCTCCGGGTGACCTTCGGGACGCCCGACATTTACAGGACAGATAGCATCCTCTTCGACATCGTTGATGTCAGCCTCCCCTTCAACGCCATCATCGGCAGGCCGACCCTGTACTGATTCATGGCCGTATCACACTACGGGTACCTCGTCCTGAAGATGCAACCCCCCTCCAGTGTCCTCAGGATCTGTAGAGACTACACCGCCGTGGTTTTAGCCTTGAAGCAGCTCTAAGCCCTCTCAGCAAACTCGGCACCAACCCGCTGGATCAGATCAGCCTCCGTCGAGCGCACGTTAGCACGGAGCACCCGCTGTGCCCCGACTGCAGCCCTCCGGCAGCACCGATGTCCTCATCAAAGCTGCCAAGCTTAGTGCCAGCACCGCGCATACCACCCGCAAGATGGACGGCAGGGGCAGGAATTAGGGACACTCGCTCGTAGCCCCTCTGGTAGCTATCAACAGCAAGGTTGCACCACAACTATCACAACTACCTTAGAGCCTTGGGCACCCCCATTGTAAATATTAAGATTAGTAGAACAGTGTAAAGGTATTTGTAGGGCCTAGGAGCAGCACTAAGGATAACCGAGCACTTCGGGAAGGATGCTTGTCCTTTGTCAAGTTTGACTTCTCCTTCAAGTTAGTGTTAGTTTTAGTACATGAACATGCAATAGTAGTTTCAGATTTTAGAAGTTGGCAAGGTGAGCTTGAAGAGGACGAAGGGTCACTTAGCTTGAGTGACTCAATTTGTACCTCAAGGATCTTGTTAACTTTGGTTAAGTTAGCAAGTTCATCCTTGATGATTACATTTGAGTCGCTTAACTTCAAGCAAGCTTCCTTGCTTGAAGCTAACTCAAGTTCTAGTGACTTGCTTCACTCCTTTTCAAGTTCAAGGAGCTTTTTGATCTTAATATATTGCCCCTTTTGAAGGATGATCATATCTTCTTGGCGGTCAACAAGCTCCACCTTATCAACAAGCTTATCCATTAAAAACTTCATCTTAGAAGCAGTTTTCTTGTCTAAACCACTAAGCAAGTATTCACTTTCATCACAACTATTGTATTCACTAGAATCATCACTGTCACTAGCAAAGAAATATGAGGAGGAAGATTTAGTTGTTACCTTTCTTTTACCTTCCTTCGCCATTAGACATGTGTTGTTGTCCTTCCATGCGCCGATAGTTGGAAAGAGGGTGGATTTCTTGGTTGTCTTCTTGATGGCTATGCTAGCCATCTCCTCTTCCTCTTCGAATGAGGACTCATCAATGGAATACCACTCCTCTCCTAGGTGCGCCTGTCCAATTTTCTTTTTCTTCTTGAAGATCTTCTTGGGCTGAGGCTTTGTTTCCTTGGTCTTCTTCTTGTTTTCTTCATAAGGACAATCAAGTATAAAGTGGTCGTATTCACCACAGTTATAGCAAGCGTGCCTCAACTTTGGTCTTGGTTTGTCTTTATCTCTTCCTTCATTTGATCTACCACCTTGTCTTCTTTTCATCATCTTATTGAATTTCTTCATAAACAGGATCATATTTTCTTCGTCAATATCGCTGCTTTCATTGTCGCTGTCGTCTTCCTCTTGAGCCTCTCGAGCTTCTTTTGACATAGGCTTACAAGTGGACTTCAAAGCGACTCCTTTCTTCTTTGCCGAGGTAAGGTCGGCAATCTCTTTGAAATGCTTTTCTTGTTTTTCCATCATCTCAAAATTGATAATTTTTCCAAACAATTCGTTCAGGGTCATTTTATGAAACCCGGGGCTTTCTCTAATCATCGAGCATAGAGTTACACTACAAGGCATGAAGGCTCCAAGAACTAGATTCACCACCTCGTGATCATTCCACTACTTGCTTCCATATGCTCGAACTTTATTGATGATATTCTTCAATGGACTGTACATGTCTTGCGGTGACTCATCTTCTTTTATGGCAAATCTTCCCAGTTCGCCTTCGATTATTTCAATTTTAGCCTCTCACACATGACGATTGCCTTCATGTGCATTTTGTAGCGTATCCCATATTTCCTTAGCAATTTCAAGTCCATTCACCTTGGGGAACACGTCTCAGGTCATTGATGATGTTATGACAGCTACAGCTTGAGCGTTCCGATGAATAGCTTGCTCTTGACTTGGTGTGAGCTCTCCATCATCATCCGAGATATCTATCCCTGTACACACTATATCCACGAGCTGGGGTTAAGTGATATTAGATGCATCTTCATATTCTGTCTCCACATATAAGAATCATTGCCGTCAAAGCAAGGTGCTTTCCCTAGAGGAATCGACAAGTAATGACTATTATTCGAATTTAATCGATCATAATTAAAAGGATAGCAAGAGTAGTCGGTGTGACTACTCCCCTTCTTCTTCTTTTCATCCTCGATCTTTATCTTCCCTTTGGAGAGTGCCTTCTTCCTTAGGAGTGCCATGAGTTCAAGCATCTCCTCATCATCATCCTCGCAGTCCTGGATTGCGTCGAGGAGCTTCTCCATCTTCTGAGCCTTTTCATCATCAACCTTCTCTTGGTTGAAATTCTTGTGCACATCCTTCATGTCCAACATCTTCTCTTCGAGCGATTAGTCTCTTTTGAAGAGCATGGCTCTGATACCAATTGAATGTAGCCTAGAGGGGGGTGAATGGGCTTTCTGAATCTTTGTCGGAACCTGAAACACTTAGTAACCTGATCAAACACAGACAAATCAGACTAGTCCGGTAGGGTGCGGACTAGTCCGATGTGTGCAGACTAGATCGATCAAGTTTGATCGATAATTTTGATCCAAGTACTCTATGCAGCGAAAATTGAGTTGTGACTAGAGTGTATTGCTTCAATGAAACTAGATATGGAACAAGTTAACTATAGTTTCAAAGTTTTAACGTAAGTTGAACAAGATCGAGCAAACCCTAGATTGCAATGAATAGTAAGAACAAAAGTAAAGACACGATGATTTTATCCCGTGGTTTGATTCCACGGAGGAAATCTACATCCGGGTTGAGAAGTCAACGGAGGATCGGGTCTTCACCAACCATACCCTCGTCGAATCTCCACAGGGGACGATTCTCTTCCACTAATCACAAAGGGGGTAAATAACCGTGTTCAAGGGGCCTTCTCACAAGTTGAGGGCTCCCCAAGATTTACAATTCGAAACACCACCAAACACACTCGAAAGATATGAAGTAAAACAGAGAGAGTTTGTGAGAGATTCAAACCCAAGAGCTCAAGACGTGAAGAACGTGTCTCTCCTTTGATCTATGGTTAATCCTCAAGGATTTGATCTTTCTTGCATCGGATTGTGTGGACAGACGTGTTTTCTGGGCTCTTGGAAGGTGTGACGGCGTAGAAGGTCGAGAGTGTTTGATTAGGGACCGTACACCACTATTTATACTAGGGTTTCCAAAAGTTACCATTAGGTTTTGCAATGTCCGGACTAGTCTGTGGTGGACTCAGGACTAGTCTGGTGTGCAGCGTGTGGGAAGCCCTAAGTGTCCCGAATTATCGGACTTGTCCGAAATTGAGCGAACTAGTACGATCTGGTCCCTAGAAGTGTTCGCACTAGTCTGGCACATATCAAACTTGCCCAGTGCGGTGATTCTCATGTAGAATAGGGCACAAGTCTGCAATTTGAGGACTTGTCCAATTTTAGTCACAAGGTTTTCAGACTTGTCCGTGCTGATATTGGACTTGTCCGTTTTAAGTCAGAAGGATATCGGACTAGTCCGTAGTGATGTCGTACTTGTCCGGATTCGTGCAAATTGTGACATGCTGAGGACAAGTATGCACTGGGGCGGACTTGTCCGATCCTATACAGAAAGATATTAGACTAATTCGGACCATATCGGACTAGTCCAGAGCTGTGAAACCTGAACTATTTGCAGACAAGTCCGCACTAGAAGGACTTGTTCATTTCTGGATAGAGAGATATCGGACTAGGACGATGGACATTGGACTAGTCCGGACGTGTGTGATATTGAATGTGGCCTAGAGGGGGGTGAATAGGCCTTTTGATTTTTTAGTTGGATCTTGCAACACTTAACAAATTGATCAAATCCCAAGATGTCAGACTAGTCCGGTAGAGTGCGGACTAGTCCGGTGTGTGCGGACTAGATTGATAAAGTTTGATCGAGTATTTCGATCCTAGGATGTATGCAGCGGAAGTATACTTGTAATTGAAGTGTCACACTACTATCAACTAGGATGTACCACAAGTTAATGTTATATTAAATGTTGCAACGTAAAGTGAACAAGATTGATTGAAACCCTAGATTTATATGAAGAGTAAGAACAATATGCGCAAAGTAAGAACACAAGCTCTTTATCCCGTAGTTCGGTTCCCACAGAGGCAACCTACGTCCACGTTGAGGAGTCAACAAAAGGACCGAGTCTTCTCCAACCCTACCCTCATCGGATTGCCACGGAGGCCAATCCTCTACACTAATCACAATGGACAAATAATTGAATTCAAGGGGCCTTCTCACAGGTTGAGGACTCTCCAAGATTACAAGATGAACACCACCAAGAACACACTCTTAAGATCACAATGAAAACCACAGGAGTGTGTTAGGGAATCAAACCAAGAGCTCAATGAGTGAAGAACGGTGTCTCTCCTTGGATCCAAAGTGTATCCTCAATGTATTATGCTTTCTTGCATTGGATTGCATGGAGAGACAAGTTTTCTAGGCTCTTGGAGGGTGTGACGGCGCAGGGTGTCGAGAGATATGAAAGATGTGTCGTGCACACTTATTTATATGGGGTTTCCAAAAGATACCTTTAGGGTTTAGAAAGATCGGACTAGTCCGTAGTTGACACCAGACTAGTCCAGTGTGCTGCGTGTAGGAAACCCTAGGTGTCCCGAAATATCAGACTTGTCGAGTGAAGCCGGACTTGTCCGATTTTGGTTCTGGAATCTTCGGACTAGTCCGATGAATATCATACTAGTCTGACGAATATCGGACCTGTCCGGATAGGTGAAACCCTAAGTGAATTTTGGGGAAGAAGTCCGCACTTGGAGGACTTGTCCGATTTAGGTCAGAGAGATTTTGGACTAGTTGTGCTAATATCGGACTTGTCCGATTGACACCAGAAAGATATCGGACTAGTCCGTTGAGTTATCGGACTTGTCCGATTTTGTGCAACTTGTGAAGTGTTTGGGGGACTAGTCCGCACTGGGGAGGACTAGTCCGATTCTAGTCAGAGAGATATCAGACTAGTCCATGGTGATATCGGACTAGTCCGGTCAGTGAAAAACTGGACTGTGAGGACAAGTCCGCATTGTGAGGACTTGTTCGATCTGGTGTAGAAAGATATCGGACTAGTCCGGGGTCAGTCGGACTAGTCCGGTCCTGTATAAATTTGTGCAATGTGTGAGCACTCGGTCTAGTACGGTCCTGTATAAATTTGTGCAATGTGTGAGATTATTTGTGCTTGAGCTCTTGGGGTGTGTTTCCTTAACACACTTCATACACAATGATCTAATACACTTGCTTCTTGAGCTCATTTCCGCATTGCTCCTCATTCTCATTTCTTTTTGGCACTTTCCTCATTCTCCCATTAGAACCTGTGCTCATCTCAACAATGTGGTTAGGATCTCATTTGCTTGTCATTAATCAACCAAAACCCACAAGGGGTTCCTAGATGCACATTCAACCTCCCCCTTTTTGGTGATTGAACCAATTGAGATTTCACAAAATATGATAAAAGTTGAGATTTTCATAAAGTGTGCACATATGAGTTTGAAACACATTAAGCAATGCAAACATAAGTCATATGTGCACTTTTTATGGTGGGGTGCAACACTAAGGATGTATAAATGACAATCATGGTGAGAATGACATAATTGACATCAATACATCAACAACAAGCATATATGTCATTTTTATAGTAAAATCACAGATCTCATCAATATCTACATAAGCAGTTCATAACATTGCATCACATAACAAAAGTACCAAAAGAGCATGATATAAGTTTTACAACCCACAAAGAGACAAAAGATAGCTCTCCTCGCAGCCTACAGCTAAAGCCTAAGACTCCTAAGACTCCCCCTCAATCTCTGCTCCTTTGGCATCAAGACACCAAAAAGAAGGAGAGGAGGGACCTAAGGTCTTCAAGCCTCGCTGTCGGTCCTCTCATCGTCTTCATCTTCATTATCGGCCTGAGGAGGAGGAGGAACGGTTCCACTCGAGTCCCCAGTGCCAAAATAGACAAGCTCGGAGTGAGTCAAGGGCCCGAGCTCGACGAAATCAGAATCAGAATCATCAAAAATGACTGGAATCCAATTGGTTCGATCTCCAACTTTTGGCAAATGTGCTTCACATTCTCTTTGACATATCTCATATCGGCCTTTCTCCTCTTGTTCAACTTATGACTGTTCAATTTGCCTTCTTGCAAGCGGCAAATATAGCTGACAAGTACTTCAATATGCCACTTGGTGACCCCTTTTGAGGAGGGGCCCTAGTGGCAGGAGCAGCCCTAGCATCTCCACTAGCTCTCACTAGAGCCTTTGCACTAGAAGCAGGAGAAGGTGCAGCTTGAACACTTGCTTGTTGAGGCTTCTGGGGCTTCAATGGTGTGTGCTCCACATCCTTCACAAATTCTATCCCTGTGATCTTCTCAATCATAAACATCAGATAAGGTGCATAGCCACATGACCTGTTTGGAGTACAGGATATGTTCACCATGTCATTCCAAATGTAGTCAAAGACATCAAACTTTATGTCTTTGCATATGACCCTTATCAAGGTCCTAAGGTACCCCTGAACACTTCTAGCATCCCCATCCTTGGGGGCAATGGTCTTTCAGAGGACCCTGTTCAGCACCACGAAGAAAGGCTTCATATTCTTGGTGGAAGGAGGATTGAACTTTGAGTGGGGTTCATAAACAAACTTCATACTGTCCTTCTCAATGACACCAATGTTGTGAATTATCAAGTTGTCATTGCTGGAACTGTCAAGATGGAGAAATCTTGCAAATTCTTCATAGGTGATGGTGTACTTGGATCCATGAGTCATCCAAGTCACCTGCCCTTCCTCATCACTAGCAAAGTGGCATGTAGCATAAAATTGGGCAATGACTTCATCGTTCCAGTTGTTTCTGAAGGCAAACAGATCCTTCAAGCCATGCCTTTAAATTGCCTCGACCTCCTTCACAAAAAGGTGAGCAACCCTTCTTCTCAAAGTGCGCCCAATCTATCCATTGGCTGTGCACAATTGGGGTCTTTGTTGGGAGATAAACAGTCTTATAAAAATCTGCATGAAAATTACTCCAGAATCTCCCATCAGCAGCCTGCTTGGGTTGGCTGTAAGAATCTACATTTATGAACTTCGCAGCCGTGTCGCTGCCCTTTCCATTGAACCTCTCCTTAGCGTGATCCATGTCCCCTTGCCTTGGAGCTTACATAATTAGGGGGCCAATCGGGCCCTTTGCAATCCCTTTGCCCTTGCCCTTTGCTTGGCGAGCACTTGTCGAGCTAGGGCCACCACTAGCAGAAGCCTTGGAAGCAGTCTTCTTGGCAAGAACCTTCCGTCGAGCTTGGGGAGGAGAAGGAGCCGGCTCGGATGGGTGCTCTTGGCGCTTCTTGCCATGGCCCGTCGAGGACTGAAGCAAGGTTTCTTGGTCCATCTCAGCCTCGAAGTCAGAGACTTCATCGTTGGTGTTCGACATTGTCCTAAGAATGGTTTTCACAAGGTATTGTTGAGAATAGATGACAAGGAATTGCATTGAGAAATTAGGAAGTTAGGGTTGAGTTTAGAAAAATCAGACTAGTCCGGTGCACAGGCACGAACTAGTCTGGTTACCGGACTTGTCCGTGCATGGGCCGGACTAGTCCGGTATTCAACCTCTAAAACCCTGACTACGAGAAAAATGGTGATTCCTAATGCACAAATAGCTTAGCATCAATGTAATACATCAAGGAAGCATGTATATGGTGAAAGGAACTAAGCTACTTGATCAACATTGAAGGAAATAGCAATTTCTAGGGTTTGGGATGAGATTTTACCGAAAGTCCTTGATTCTCGGAGATGTAGGGTTTGAAGGAGTGGACAAGTCCGTGGTCTTCAATCCCTATGCGAAGGAGATCGATTTCCATCCAAACTTGAGGAATTTTGATGGAGGAGTCGCCAAATCGCCTTGGGGAGCTCGAGCGCGGAGAGAGAAAGCTTGAGGCAAGTGTGGGGGTGAGGAAGATTAGGGTTTGGCGGCGGCTAGGGTTATGGACACAAAAAATCAGAATTGTCCGAAAATGATCGGTCTAGTCCGAACTTTTCCAAAGCTTATAACAGACTAGTCTATGGTTTGGCGGACTAGTCCGGACTTACAGTCACTCTGTGGACTAGTCTACATGGGCGGACTAGTCCGGGCAACCACGGACTAGTCCGTGGTCACCAGGGAAGAAATGCTTAGCCCATTCGTATATATTCGAAGGTACATATTAAGAAAATAGGGAGGCAAAGCAAATCATATAATCTTGATGAATATGATCAGTAATCATACAACAATCGAGCAATGACCATAATTCACCAAGATCTAGTAATTGACATAGTTTTTCTCAAAATTTGAGAGAGATTATTTTCACAACACAATCAATTAATTTTGAAGATAGCATTCAGGTATACAATATTTCAAGCCACATTTTGAGCATCAAGGATATTTAGTTCATTTTGGGGCTCACAAAATCGTTTTTTGTCAAGTGGCTTGGTGAATATATCGGCTAGTTGCTTTTCTGTATTGACATGTGAAATCGCTATATCTCCCTTCATTGAATGGTCTCTCAAAAAGTGATGCCGGATGTCTATGTGTTTGGTCCTAGAGTGCTCAACGGGATTATGGGCAATTTTAATGGCACTCTCATTATCACAAAGGAGTGGACTACGATTCATATTGTAACCGTAATCCGTTAGAGTTTGTCGCATCCAAAGGAGTTATGCACAACAACTCTCGGCTGCAACATACTTCGCTTCGGCCGTAGATAAGGCAATGGAGTTTTATTTCTTGGAGGACCAAGAAACTAGAGATCTACCTAGGAATTGGCATGTACCGGAGGTACTTTTTCTATCTACTTTACATCTGGCATAACCTACATCCGAGTAACCAATGAGATTAAATTTGGAACCTTTGGGGTACCAAAGTTCTAGGTTGGGTGTATGAACTAAATACCGCAAGATTCTCTTTACGGCTGTCAAATGACACTCTTTTGGGTTGACTTGAAACCTTGCACACAAACATACACTCAACATAATGTCTGGCCTAGATGCACATAAGTAGAGTAGAGATCCAATCATGGAGCGATATACCTTTTGATCGACGTTTGGTCCATCTTCATTGAGATCCAAGTGGCCATTCATTGCCTTGGGAGTCTTTATAGGCTTCGCCTCGTCCATTCCAAACTTCTTGAGTATGTCTTGAGTGTACTTAGTTTGGCTTATGAACATCCCTTCCTTTTGTTGCCTCACTTGGAATCCCAAGAAGTACTTTAGCTCTCCCATCATATACATCTCAAACCTATCTGTCATAATCTTACTAAATTCCTCACAAAAGGATTTATTAGTTGAACCAAAGATTATATCATCAACATAAATTTGACAAATAAAGAGATCATTGTCAAAGTTCTTTGTAAACAATGTATAATATACTTTACCGATCTTAAAACCATTTTCAATTAAGAAATCTCTAAGACACTTATACCAAGCTGTAGGAGCTTGTTTGAGGCTGTAGAGAGCCTTACGCAATTTAAAGATGTGGTCAGGGAGATCTTCATCTTCAAATCCGGGGGGTTCTCCACATACACCTCCTCCTTGATTGGTCCGTTGAGGAAGGCGCTTTTCACATCCATTTGATAGAGCTTGAAATCATGGTCACTAGCATATGCAAGTAATATTCTTATAGACTCAAGTCTAGCTACGGGGGCAAAGGTTTCATCGAAATCCAAGCCTTCGTCTTGTGAATACCCTTTGGCCACAAGTCGTGCCTTGTCCCTTGTCACCACTCCGTGTTTGTCTTGTTTGTTACGAAAGACCCATTTGGTGCCGACGATGTTGGATTTGGGTCTTTCGACCAGTTCCCACACCTTGTTTCGTTTGAAGTTGTTGAGTTCTTCTTGCATGGACACTACCCAATCCGGATCCTTCAATACATCCTCAACCCTGCGCGGTTCCAAAAAGGATACAAAGTAAAATGCTCACAAAAATTATCTATACGAGATCTAGTAGTACTCACTTTTGGATGTCACATATGATGTTATCGATTGGGTGATCCATTTGGACGCATTGGTGTACTCTTGGGTGTGGCACTTGCTGTCTTGAATCTTCATGGCCATCATCTTCTCCCCCTAGATGGTTGCCCTCATTGACTTGTTGATCATTTTCGTCTTCTTGAGGTTGATCTTGTATGGAAGCTCCCCCTTGATCATTGGCCTCCATATGCGGTTCATCTTCCTCATGCACATGTAGAGGTGGCTCTTGTGGTCGAACTTCGCCCAATGCCATTTTTCTCAGTGCTTGGCAAGGAGCTTCTTCTCTTTCTAACACACATGGATCAACATGGTCCTTTGGGGAGCCATTAGTTTCATTGAACACTACGTCACGTGCCACTTCAACAAGTCCGGAGGTCTTGTTGAAGACACGATAGGCGTAAGAGTTTGAATCATAACCAAGCAATAAACCTTCATCGGACTTCGAAGCGAACTTTGAGGTCCTATGATTCTTGTTCAAAATATAGTATCTAGAACCGAAAACTCGAAAATATGAAATATTAGGCTTGTTACCGGTATGTAGCTCATAGGATGTCTTCTTGAGTAATCGATGAAGATAAAGTCATTTTATGGTGTGACAAGCGGTGTTAACCGCTTCCGCTCAAAATCGATCCGAGGTCTTGTACTCATCGAGCATTGTTCTTGCCATCTCTATGAGGGTTTGTTTCTTCCTTTCGGCAACTCCGTTTTTTTGAGGGGAGTAAGGTGCTGAGAATTCGTGCTTTATGCCTTCTTCATCAAGGTACTCCTCAACTTGTGTGTTCTTGAACTCCGTTTCATTGTCGCTTTGAATGTTCTTGATCGTCAATGAAAACTCATTTTGAGCATGCTTGAAAAACTTCTTCAAGGTTCCTTGTGTTTCTGTCTTATCATGCAAAAAGAAAACCCAAGTGGAGCGAGAAAAATCATCAACAACTACTAAGCCATATTTGTTACTGCCGATGCTTATGTAAGCAATTGGACCAAATAAGTCCATGTGGAGTAGCTCGAGCGGTCTTGCTGTAGTCATGACGTTCTTCGTGGGATGAGGTGCTCCAACTTGCTTCCCGGCTTGGCACGCGCTACAAGGCCCGTCTTTCTCAAAAACAACATCCTTCAAACCTCGGATGTGATCGCCCTTGAGGAGTTGTTGAAGATTCCTCATACCAACATGAGCCATCTGTCTATGCCACAACCAACCATGTTGGTCTTTGCAATCAAGCAGGTGTCAAGTCCGGCTTTATCTTTGTTGAAGACAACAAGGTAAATCTTTCCCTTTAAAATACTCTTGAATGCAATGGAACCATCACTCCTTCTAGAGACGGTCACACCCTCATTAGTTAATAGCCAATTATAACCTTGGTCACATAATTGAGATATGGAAAGCAGGTTACAATCTAAGGAATCAACATATAACACATGAGAAGTGTGTGTTGAGATGATATGGCAATTTTACCGGTACCGAGCACCTTTCCTTGACTATTGTCTCCAAAATAGATGCCTTCGCTTGGATCCTCATTTTCTTCATACTCAACGAACATCCTTATTTCTCCGGTCATATGGTTGGTGCAACCACTGTCTAGCACCCATTTAGATCCACCAGAGGAATAGGCCCGCAAAAACAAATCATGCCTTTGTTTTAGGTACCCAAGCTTGCTTGGGTCCTTTCAGGTTAGTCACAAAGGATTGAGCACCCACACATGACGTTTGGTGTTGCCATGGCATGGCCCAACATAATGAGCATAAACTTTACCAAAATTACTTCTCATTAGAACATAAGATGCATCGAAGGTTCTAAATAGCAACTGTTGTTGTTTATATACAGGACTAGTCCGGGAAATCGGACTTGTCCGGAGGACCAGACTTGTCCGTGTCCGGAACGGACTAGTCCGGTGATCATATGTTTTGCCTTTGGACTTTCCAGCTTGAGAGGGTTTTCCCTTTACAAAGGCAATGCTTTCCTTGTTATTTTCATGGTTTCTAGCATGTTACATTTCACGATAAGAATAACCAATGCCATATTTGACATTGGAAGGTCTTGTGACCAAGTATGCACTACGTGCATATTTGATCTTCTCCTTGTCAAATATGCCATTTTGGGAAGGATGCTTATCCTTGGTAGAGGTTGACTTGTCTTTCAATCTAGTGTCAGTTTTAGCACATGAACAAGTAATGATAGCTTCAGTCTTAAGGGGTTGAGAAGGAGAGCTTGAAGAGGATGAAGGGTCACTTTGCTTGAGTTACTCAACTTGTACCTCAAGGATCTTGTTAACTTTGATTAGGTTAGCAAGTTCATCCTTGATTGTAGCATTTGCGTCGCTTAACTCCAAGCAAGCTTCCTTGCTTGAAGCTAACTCAAGCTCTAGTGACTTGCTTTGCTCCTTTTCAAGTTCTAGAAGCTTGTCAAGTTCAACATATTCCTCCTTCTGGGAGATAATCATATATTCTTGACGGTTTATTAACTTCTCCTTCTCAACAATCTGATCAAGTAGAAATTTCATTTTCGCGGTTGTTTTCTTATCCAAGCCAATGAGCATATCTTAATTATCGCTAGCAATTTCCCTATCACTAGAATAGGAATGCAAGGAAGAGGATTTGGTTGTTACCTTTCGTTTACCTTCCTTTGCCATGAGGCAAGTGTCGTTCCCCTTCCATGCGCCGAGAGTGGGGAAGAGAGTGGACTTCTTGGATGTCTTCTCGATGGCTATGCTAGCCATCTCCTGTTCTTCTTCGGATGAGGACTCATCATTTGAGTCCCACTCCTTCCCTAGATGCGCTTGTTCAGCTTGCTTCTTCTTCTTGAAGAATTTCTTGGGTTTAGGTTTTGTTTCCTTGGTCTTCTTCTTGCTTTCTTCATATGGGCAATCAACTATAAATTTGTCATATTCACCACAGTTGTAGCATGCCCACCTCAACTTTGGTCTTGATTTTTCCTTGTACTTCCCTTCACTTTATTTAGCTCCTTCTCTTTTCTTCATCATTCTTTTGAATTTCTTCATGAATAGTATCATGTCATCTTCATCCAAGTCGCTGCTCTCATTGTCGCTTACCTCTTCTTGTTGAGCTTCCCAAGCTTCTTTAGATAAGGGCTTGAGAGTGGACTTTAAAGCGACCCCTTTCTTCTTTGCCGAGGTGAGATGGCAATCTCTTTGACATGCTTCGCCTGCTTTTCCATCATTTCAAAATTGATGATCTTCCCAAGTAGCTCATCCGGGGTCATTTTCTTGTACCCGGGGCTTTCTCTAATCATCGAGCATAAGGTGACATTGCGAGGCATGAAAGCTGTAAGGATGAGCTTCACCACCTCGTGATCGTTCCACTTCTTGCTCCCGTATGCTCAAACCTTGTTGATGAGTGTCTTTAGGCGGTTGTACATGTCTTGCCGCGACTCATCTTCTTCAATGGCAAATCTTCCCAATTTGCCTTCAATCATTTCAACCTTCGCTTATCGCACATGACGATCGCCTTCATGTACGGTTTGCAATGTATCCCATATCTCCGTTGCAATCTCGAGTCCATCCACCTTTGTGAACTCGTCCCGACTAAATGATGAGGTGATGATTGCAGCAGCTTGGGCATTTTGATGGATTGCTTGCTCTTGGCTGGGTGTGAGCTCCTCATCATTGTCGGGGATATCTATTCCTGTAACCACAATGTGCCATAAACTTGGATTGAGAGAAATCAAGTGCATTTTCATGTTTTACCTCCACATTGAGTAGTCATTGCCATCAAAGTGTGGGGCTTTTCCATGTGGAATAGATAGATAATGATTGTTGTTAGAATTTAAGCGATCATATTTAAAAGGATATCGGGAGTAGTCGGTGTGACTACTCCCCTTCTTCTTCTTCTCGTCATCGATCTTCACTTTTCCCTTGGAGAGGGTTTTCTTTCTTAGGAGTGCCTTGAGCTCCAACGTCTCCTCATCGTCATCCTCAAGTCTTGAATGGCCACGAGGAGCGTCTCCAATTTTTGGTTCTTTTATTCTTCAACCTTCTCTTGGTTGATGGTCATGTGTACGTCCTTCATGTCCGAGATGATCTTTTCGAGCGATTAGTCTCCTTTTGAAGAAACCCGCTCTGATACCAATTGAATGTGGCCTAGAGGGGGGGTGAATAGGCATTTTGATTTTTAGTCAGATCCTGCAACACTTAAAAAATTGATCAAATCTCGAGATATCGGACTAGTCCGGTAGAGTGCGGACTAGTCCGGTGCGTGCGGACTAGATTGATCAAGTTTGATCGATTATTTCGATCCTAGGATGTATGCAGCGGAAGTATACTTGTAATTGAAGTGTCACGCTACTATGAACTAGGATGTACCACAAGTTAATCTTATATTCAATGTTTCAACGTAAAGTGATCAAGATTGATTGAAACCCTAGATTGATATGAAGGGTAAGAACAATATGCGCAAAGTAAGAACACGAGCTCTTTATCCCGTGGTTCGGTTCCCACAGAGGCAACCTACGTCCACATTGAGGAGTCCACAAAAGGATCAGGTCTTCTCGAACCCTACCCTCGTCGGATCGCCACGGAGGCCAATCTGCTTCACTAATCACAAAGGACAAATAACTGAATTCAAGGGACCTTCTCACAAGTTGAGGGCTCCCCAAGATTACAAGATGAACACCACCAAGAACACACTCTTAAGATCACAATGAAAACCACAGGAGTGTGTTAGGGAATCAAACCAAGAGCTCGATGAGTGAAGAACGGTGTCTCCCTTGGATCCAAAGTGTGTCCTCATAGGATTATTTTTTCTTGCATTGGATTGCATGGAGAGACGAGTTTTCTAGGCTGTTGGAGGGTGTGACGGCGCAGGGTGTCAAGAGATATGAAAGATGGGCCGTGCACACCTATTTATATTGAGTTTCCAAAAATTACCGTTAGGGTTTAGAAAGATCGGACTAGTCCATGGTGGACACCAGACTAGTCCGTTGTGCTGTGTGTAGGAAACCCTAGGTGTCTCGAAGTATCGGACTTGTCCGAAGTGAAGCCGGACTTGTCCCATTTTGGTTCTGGAAATCTTCGGACTAGTCCGATGAATATCGGACTTGTCCAGATAAGTGAAACCCTAAGTAAATTTTTGGGAACAAGTCCGCACTTGGAGGACTTGTCTGATTTAGGTCAGAGAGATTTCGGACTACGCCGTGCTAATATCGGACTTGTCCAATTGACGTCAAAAAGATATCGGACTACTCCGTTGAGTTATCGGACTTGTCCGATTTTGTGCAACTTGTGAAGTGTTTGGGGACTAGTCCGCACTGGGGAGGACTAGTCAGATTCTAGTCAAAGAGATATCGGACTAGCCCGATCAGTGAAAAACTGGACTGTGAGGACAAGTCCGCATTGTGAAGACTTGTCCGATCTGGTGCAGAAAGATATCAGACTCGTCAGGGGTCAGTCGGACTAGTCCGGTCCTGTATAAATTTGTGCAATGTGTGAGCAGTCAGACTAGTCCGGTCCTGTATACATTAGTGTAATGTGTGAGATTATTTGTGCTTGAGCTCTTGGGGTGTGTTTCCTTAACACACTCCATACACAATGATCTACTACACTTGTTTCTTGAGCTCTTTTCTACATTGCTCCTCATTCTCCTTTCTTTTTGGCACTTTGCTCATTCTCTCATTAGAACCTGTGCTCATCTCAACAATGTGATTAGGATCTCATTTGCTTGTCATTAATGAACCAAAACCCACAAGAGATTCCTAGATGCACTTTCAGATATTGTGCAGTGAAGGTGATTTTTTTTGCTTGAGCTCTTGGGTTGAGTTTCTCCAACACACTCCATACACAATGATCTAATCTTTTCAGCTCTTGAGCTATTTTCTTTTTGATTTCTCATTCTCCTTTCTTTTTGAGCATTCCTCCTAACTTCTTTAAAAATTTTGCCCATCTCAACAATTTTGTTAAGATCTCAGTTGTTTGTCATAAATTAACCAAAACTCACAAGGGATGTCGAGATGCACTTTCACCGTCAAAACATACCATCGGTTCTTGTCCCTACCCAAGTCCCAGCGCCGCCTCTGCTTGATCTCGATCTCCTTCCGTTGCTTGCCTCCGCGGACCATCCTCCCAGCCTGCTGCTCCTCACGTTGCAGGTCTGCTGCCGCTGTCCATGGCCAGAAGCCCTGCCATCCAGGAGGTAACCTAAAGAAGTAGCTGTGCGTTGTTGCTGTTTGCTTGAAATTCACTGATTGTCGCTGCTTTGCTTGCTGCAAGTGCGTGATGCTGCTTTATTATGACCATGTTTTCCACCGCTTATTTTCTTCAATTTGGTTAAGCCTGCTGCTGTTTGGTTGCTTGAGGCATGGATTTGTGCTGCCGTCAGGGAGGAAAAAGAAAAGAAACTGTCGGCTGTTCAGGTGTTAGCTGCCCTGTCCTGGTAATCAAGGTGTAGCTGGCTGCCTGATTTGCTTTTGTAGTCGTTAAATGATCTAATATCTGATAGCCAATTGAATTGGTTCTGCTGTCGCAATTACTTTTCCTGTTGATATCATAATTTGTATTTAGTTTCTACTGTCATCACTTTAGGGTGTTGATGCCAATAAAATGTATTTAAATATTCCTGGCTGCTCCTGCCATTGTTGCCTGACGAGGGTGAGCCATAGAGAAAACAGCTGCGCAGCACATTCCCTGTTGTAAATGTTTTGCTTATTTACCAGTTTATTACTGAGTATTGTGCATCAATGCTCTGCTATAAGTAGGATAAATTTGGTTATGTGCTAAATGTGTTTCTAAGTGTAGTTATGTTCTATAGGCTTGAAGAGTTCTGGTGTAGAAAGAGCATTTTCAGATTCTCGTCGAGGTTAAGGCAAGTGTGTGATGAGTTGTTTCTAAGAAGCGTGATTCGCCATTGATTAATATTTTTGCGTGCTGAGTCATTATTTGAGGTTTCAAGATTCAGTTGCTTCATGATTCTATTTTATTCATGTTCAAGATTCAAGTTATTCTTTTAATTATCATTCAAGTACCGGTTAAGTACGGAGTCGCTCTTATATTCAAGTTCCTATGAGTAAGTGCTGATCACACTTGCTCAGCTTTACTGGTAAATGCTAAGGAGAATTCAAGCGTTGTCCGTTTTAGACGGAACTACTATTTCATTGTTCTTCAATTCAAGTTCAACTGTAGCTATGTTTCATCCGATTTGGTTCTATTGTTCTTCAAACTATAAGTATACTTGCTGAGTGTTTTTACTCACTCATGTGTTCATTTGGTTTTTAGGTACCCTTTGATCAAGCATGCATTGGAAAGAGGGTAGCATCTGCAATTGAACACGCAAACCATTAAATAAGCTTAGTTTATAAATATTCTTAATAAATTGCATAATTTTGTGATGTTGAGACTGCAGTGTGGTTGTTTGAGTCTTTAATTCACTTGTGGCGGTGAATGTGAGTTTAATAGTGTTGTTGTAAAATGTTATGCCTGTTATTGTGTTTTGTTGCCCGCGGTTGATAGAGTTTTCAAACGAGACTCTGCTGAAAATTTTAATATTTAATTTTATTACTTAGTATGAATGTTTAGATGGTTTTAGTAACGTCCAGGGGTGTCCGCACCTGGGGTGTTACAGGCTCCCCACGGAGGACCTGAGGGCTGAGCTTGCCCATTGTCAAGCTCACATGGACAGCCGAGTCATCATCGAGCGGCAGCGAGAGAGGTGGCGCAACCTTGATGCCGAATATGGCCCCCAATGCCCTAATCATGAGGTGTCCTCCATCCAGGGTGCACCGCAGGTAAACCCACCGCCACCTAACCAGGAGTATGTTGGCTCGACAACCCCGTGCAATATTCAGTGCAGCAGGACATGCAGCAGCAGCACTTGGCGTAGCCAGTACCGCTGCAGCAATACATGGCTAAGACGGTGCCACAACCACAAGTTCCGCACGCGCCGCACGTCGTGCAGCAGACCCCCCTAGGGTATGATATCCTGTATGCCTCTTCGGCGAAGCCCATCGGAGGCTTTGCACCTCCGTATCGCGACGTGGCCACGCAAGTTCCAGCCACATATGCTGGTGAAGATCAACGGATGCATCAACCCGGCTGAGTTCCTACAGATCTACACCACAACGCTCCTTGCTGCAAGAGCGGATGAGACCATCCTAGTGAACTACTTCCCAGTCGCCCTGACTGGATCGACCCGCTCGTGGCTGATGAACCTGCCCAAGGGGTCTATAACCACTTGAGATGAGCTGTGCCAGCAGATCACGGTGAACTTTAGCAGCTCCTTCACGCGCCTCGACACCAAACTCGACCTCCACGCCGTGCGACAGCAACCCAAAGAGATGATGCGATCATTCATCCATCATTTCTCCTAGGTACGCAACTCCATCCCCAATATCTCGAGTGCCTCTATCATAGTGGCGTTCGCTAGGGGGTGCGTGACCGCAAGATGCTCGAGAAGTTAGCCACGCACAATGTGCAAGACGTCTCCGAGATCTTCTCCATCACCGACCAGTGCACCAGGGTAGCAGAAGGTCGCGACTGGCATGCTCAGCCCACCCTTGGGGTGGGTAGGTCCGACCAGACTAGAGAAGGAGCCATTACCCCTAGTAGCGGCAAAAAGAAGAACAAGAATTGGTATGGCGGCCAGAACAAGCCGTTGCATGGGTCTCCCGTCGCGGCAGCAGCCTCGTCCGGCGATGGCAAACCCCCATGCCCCGAGAAGCTCTCGCGTCAGCCACCTGCCGCTGATAACAAAGTCAAGCCCTGCCCGGTGCTCAAGACTCGCGACCACACCGCGAGCAAGTGGTAGGAGATCAAGAGATGCACCGAACGCTACCAAGAGCGGGTGCAGCAGTGCCCGGATGGTGACCCCTTCCGCCAGCAGGAGGGCAAGCAGAAGGTTGACACCAAGGTTGACGATGACGAGGAGATGGAGTACCTGAAGCAAGAGTGGGCTGTCAAAGTGGCCACCAAGATGAGGACTTCGACACCAGCAGTGACCACAAGCATCGTAACACACTCCATGTCATCTTCCGAGGGTCTTGGGATCCCACATCTCGGAACATAGTCAAGACCCTTCGCCATGCAGTGGCTTCGATAGCCCCTGCCCCCACTCTGGCGCTGCACCACCGGTGGAAGAAGACGCCGATCAGCTTTGACGCCTACGACTGCCCCAAAAACATGGCCAGGGCAGAGATTCTAGCTCTCTTTGTCGCCCCCACTATTGCCAACGTCAAGCTCCACTACATCTTGATAGATGGCAGGGTCGGACTCAACCTCCTCAGCCGTGGAGCCTTCGAGTAATTCTAGATCCCGGTGTCCAAGCTCACCCCCTCGAGCCCATTCTCGGGGGTGGGACTAAGGAGTATCATCCCATACAGCAACATCCATCTCCGGGTGACCTTCAGGACACTCGACAACTACAGGACAGAGAGCATCCTCCTCAACGTCGCCAATATCAGCCTCCCCTTCAATGCCATTATCGGCAGGACCGCCCTATATCAATTCATGGCCATAGACAACTACGGCTACCTTGTCCTGGAGATGCCAACACTTTCTAGCATCCTCAGGATCCGCGGAGACCGCACTGCTGCGGTGTTAGCCTTGGAGTAGCTCCAAGCCCTGACAGCAGACCCAACACCTGTCCTGGGCAGCGCTGGATCAAGTCAGCCTCCGCCAAGCTCGTGTTAGCATGGAGCACCCACTGTGCCCTAGCTGCAGCCCTTTGGCAGCACCGATGCTCCCATCAAAGCTGCCGAGCTCAGTCCCAGCTCTGTTCAGACCACTCACAAGGCGGGCAACAAAGGCAGAAAGTAGAGACGCTCGCTAATCGTCCCTCTAGTAGTTGTAGACAACAAGGTTGCCCCACAACCATCACAGATACCCTTGGATCCTTGGGAACCCCTATTGTAAATATTAAGCTTAGTAGGACAGTGTAAAGGTTTTCATAGGACCTAGGAGAAGCATTAAGGACAACCGAGCTCCGGGAGGGTCAGGTCCAGAGTGTGCAGTCAGCTTGGCTTGGTCCTGAATCCTAAGCCTGTACACCCTGCCTCCCTCATCATCTGGAAACAAGTCGTTGCCCTCTTTTGTAAAAATCCTATCTCCCCATATGAACGCTGATAAAAAATCAATGTTTTACTTCATGTTTTCTTAAAAACATTTTTCATTTAATTACGCATTAATTTGATTATCATGCCATACTAGACTTGTTTATTGTATATTACCTTTATATGCACAGTTGTACACTCTGTAACTCACCCATGATGGAGACATGCAGTCCTGCTACAGGTGGGTTCGCTTGAGGTACCTGCAGTGTGTGAGGGGTTCTTCCGGCTGCTCTCGTGTGACACCCGGTTTCGAAAATGAACCAAGTGAACGCATATGTGTGCCCAGGACATTCAAGACACATACACGAGTGCACTCACAAAAGGATATACAGAAAATTACCATAGCACAAGATTATTTAACCACTTATATTATACAATTCAGAATATCCTCGAATACAAGCTCTAATGAATGATGATGACAAGTTTGAACTAATGCAGTGGAAATAAACTAAATAAGCACACTAAGCAGCTAAGCAAGGTAAGCATAAGGGATAGCGCAGCTCCAATCAACACCATAGGCAAAGCTGATGGCACACACGTCCTAATACTCCGCATTATCATCGTTATACTCCCAATCCTGACTTGCAACTGTTGGTGGGGGAATTACAAGGGTGATTACATGTCGTACTCAGCAAGTGTGGAAACTATGACATGTAGCTGATTCAAATGACGAGTATAATAATGGCTAAGTGCTGAAAAGTACATTAAAACATTTGAAAAGCAATATATTATATGAATGTGAAGTAAACCCATCATAAACCATAATTAATAACATAGTACCAGTCCATATTCCATTACAATCATCCATTATACCAGATTTCACCATTACCATTAATCATATCCAATACTAGAATTTAATCCATAACCAGCCATAACCAGTACCAATCCATAACCATCCAAAATCCCAATTTCCCTCTAATCATAGAAGTTGTCCAGGTGCTCATAACCGGGAGCACGGCTATCATGATAATTTTAATTACTCTGCAAAATTTGTACCACTTTACCCACGTGTTTGTGATTTCATCACCCGTTGGTGACTAAAGAAAACCTCCATTATGCCAAACACTACCATAGGTGTATGGCCAAGAGATCTGATGAGATCATGCACATTATTATTGCACCTACAAACATGACACAATATTTATTTATTTGGGATCCTGACTCAAGTGAATGTGCACTCTTATTTGATGGACAAGATCAAGATGGCGCACTATGTCGTCCACCACCTTGGCCTCCTCCATTCATGCATACAAGAAGATTTGATGGCGTTGCACATTTGGACCAACACATGAGAGGAGACGAACTTGAGTCGAGGACGACTCCATTTCAAGGAGGGGAGGATGATGAGGACATCACTTATATGGATACAAACAACACTCTACTGAATATACAAGCTGCAATCAATAGAGTTCATACACAACAATTAATTTCAGAGGTGAACTCGTTCTTATATATTTCCTTATATGTTTTTGAGCATAGATTGCTACTTAATGATTTATTTGTGATTAGGATCCATGGAGAGGTTCAAGGAGTACTTGGAGGGAGTATTAGGGACGTGGAAGACCAGAGAATTCGTTCAAAGAAGATGGAAACCGAACCAAACTCCAAATCGTATCCAACTCGGAATCCAGGAGCAGTACGCACTAAAACGGACGCCCAGGACGCATACAAACTCCGTTTTGGACGTTCTACATATGCATGGGAAGGGGAGAGGATAACCTTTCCAATGGCGTCGGTCCCATGTCAAAATTCGTCCGGAGTGGACGGGAATCGTCGAAACAAAATCAAGTACAGAATCTGTCAGGGTGCTGCGCCACCGTATTGGGCCATTGGGCCTTGTATCAAGTCTCAGTCCATTATTTTCGTGTCTTAGGGTTAGGTCACGACCCTAACACCCCCTTGGACGTCCTCCCACCTATATATACTCCATGGTAGCCCCCATAGACAATTGGGTTTTGCTTAGATCAATAATATCGCCGTTTTTCGGTTTGTGAAACCCCAATTCAGCAATTTCAGATTGCTTCTTCTACGTTCTTGCTTGTGTTCTCGGTTGCACTTGCAGGGATTAGCCTTCTTGGCGAGGTCAATCGTGTGAAGCACGGTTGATAACCAACGGAGCGGTGGTGTAGTGATTGCAGGGGCTGTTCGTGTTCTACTCGAGAGCCTCGGATCATCAACGTCGAGATCTCCATCAATCGACTTACCCATTACCTTTCGGAAGATCGGGCATCATCATCCTCTTTTTCCTATCAATTGGTATCAGATTTCCAGGTTGCCCGTTAGGTAATTCATCTATCCATTACATTAGTTTTGTTTTTCATACCTAGAGTCCACAAAAAAGCCACAAAAAACTTGCAGTTTAGTAGATCTGTTCATTACTTTGTCCAAACCATATTGAGCCCTTGCAACTTTTTTAATCAGTTTGGTTTTGTTGATTTTTTGTCCGTGGCTGAGTCATATTGCTGGTTTAGAAAGTGTTTTCGGTCTTAGTTTGAGTTTTGCATTGTGTGATTCATCCTTTTGAATCACGTCATCACGTCCAGATTAGATTCACCTCTGTCCAGTTTGCTATTTTCATCATATCTCGCACATACGAACTCGGATTTTGGTGTTCTTGTACTTTCTAGAAAGCTTAAGAAGTGCTCTATCACTTTCGTATTCATCATTTGCCCAGAAAATGTAGTTATCGATGTCTAAATTGCATTAGATCCGAATCTGTTATTGACCTAAAAATTCTGAACAGTCTGTATTTCGAGGGCAATATCTCCTATTATTCTCTTCCAAAATAGGTCTTCCATATATTGATAGGAAAAAGAGGATGATGATGCCCGATCTTCCGAAAGGTAATGGGTAAGTCGATTGATGGAGATCTCGACGTTGATGATCCGAGGCTCTCGAGTAGAACACGATCAGCCCCTGCAATCACTACACCACCGCTCCGTTGGTTATCAACCGTGCTTCACACGATTGACCTCGCCAAGAAGGCTAATCCCTGCAAGTGCAACCGAGAACACAAGCAAGAACATAGAAGAAGCAATCTGAAATTGCTGAATTGGGGTTTCACAAACCGAAAAACGGTGATATTATTGATCTAAGCAAAACCCAATTGTCTACGGCGGCTACCATAGAGTATATATAGGTGGGAGGACGTCCAAGGGGGTGTTAGGGTCGTGACCTAACCCTAAGACACGAAAATAATGGACTTAGACTTGATACAAGGCCCAATGGCCCAATACGGTGGCGCAGCACCCTGACAGATTCTGTACTTGATTTTGTTTTGACGATTCCCGACGACTCCCAAGAAATTTTGACATGGGACCGGTGCCATTGGAAAGGCTATCCTCTCCCCTTTCCGTGCATATGTAGAACGTCCAAAACGGAGTTCGTATGCGTCCTGGGCGTCCGTTTTAGTGCGTACTACTCCTGGACTCCGAGTTGGATACGATTTGGAGTCTAGTTCGGTTTCCATCTTCTTTGAACGAATTCTCTGGTCTTCCACGTTCCTAATACTCCCTCCAAGTACTCCTTGAACCTCTCCATGGATCCTAATCACAAATAAATCATTAAGTAGCAATCTATGCTCAAAAACATATAAGGAAATATATAAGAACGAGTTCACCTCTGAAATTAATTGTTGTGTATGAACTCTATTGATTGCATCTTGTATATTCAGTAGAGTGTTGTTTGTATCCATATAAGTGATGTCATCATCATCCTCCCCTCCTTGAATTGGAGTCGTCCTCGACTCAAGTTCGTCCCCTCTCATGTGTTGGTCCAAATGTGCAACGCCATCAAATCTTCTTGTATGCATGAATGGAGGAGGCCAAGGTGGTGGACGACATAGTGCGCCATATTGATCTTGTCTATCAAATAAGAGTGCACATTCACTTGAGCCAGGATCCCAAATAAATAAATATTGTGTCATGTTTGTAGGTGCAATAATAATGTGCATGATCTCATCAAGATCACAAAGTAGCCTTTACATAGGGACTACTAGCATGTACGGATGTTTCACCGGTGGCAATGCATCCAACTGAGCGCATCTTCAACCAAGGGCCCCCTCTTGTGCCATTTGGATCCCAGGGAGTCCCGCCCACCATATCCAAACCCAATCTGACTCCCCTTCCCCGGTGCGTCAAATTATCCATTCAATACTAGCAATACCCTAATTAATCAGCTACGCCGCACCCATACTTGGCCTCATGGTGGCACTGTTTTCCTGGCTTATTCTCGCATGAACCGATCTTTAGATCTAAAGCAAGCAAACCACCATAACATCCAACCCATCCACATACCAGGCTGTCTTAGATCACCCATTACCATATCATATTGACCAGTTCATATTAACCATAATCTCATTATTGCATGATCAAATAGTATATTTGTTTTCCCATCCCTATTAATTAAGCGAAGCAAAAAGGTAAAAAACCCTTGCTGACTCTCTATCATGTATTCCAGGTGACAAGGGTTGTTAAACAAAGCTAGTAAACTTCCTATCATAGGATTTCCCATCAAATTGACACAAGCATGCAATTTTGAAAACAAAGCATTTATTTTAGAAAAAGGGTCAATATGTTCAATGACACTTGCCTTTATCTTGAGCTTGATTAGGATCAAAAACTTCAAGTTCCTGGTGCTAGAGGTCCTCCGCAGCACTCTCTAGCAAAAATCCATCTAAACTGTGCAATAAACATACAAGACAAGAAACACAATCAATAAGTGCACATATATTACTCAATATGACATGACATGCATGATTAATGCAAATGCAAAGCAAAACTAGTTAATGAGTTGTTAATGATGTTTACCAACTAGTTCTAATAGCTTTTAGCAAGTTTAGATAGGTTTGGAATTGAATCAAAACAATTTAGATTTAATTCAACAGGATAGATTGCAAGATCTGACTAGTCCGCTAGGGACCGGACTAGTCCGCCCTTCGCAGGAACAAACTAGGGTTTTCTAGATCGACGTGAATTTGGAGAATTGGAGTTGAATTCACGTGAGAAATAGAGAGTGGAAGGTATACCAGGTGTTTAGGACTCCAAAGAATCAAGAGTTTTGGAGGCAACACTTAGATCTTGACGATCTAGGGTTAATGAAGAACTTGAAGGTGGATTGTTAATGAAGAACGAAAACTTGATGGAGATCTTGATCCTCTTTCGTTTCCTCCTCTTCTTCTTCTTGCTCGGGATCTCCTTCTCCCTCCTTGATGGCTGCTCTCCACAAACTAAGGTTACAGTGGACTTCAATTGAGGCAAAAGGATGTAAAGTCAATGGGTGGGTTGTTTATATAGAGGTGGAGGCTAGGGTTTGATGGACTTCGAGTATGTGGAGGGTTGAGGCCGGTTTAGGATCCCACCTAGGCTCCAAAAAGAGTTAGACACGACATCCATAGGCCCACTGAAGGTAATACCCAAAAACACGTTGTGAAACGTCAACTCAGAATCACGATTTACCGGACAAGTCCGAAAAGGGCCGGACTAGTCTGAAGATTGATAGAGGAAAAAACGGACAAGTCCGGGCTATATGGACAAGTCCAAACTTGATCAGAGGAAAATCAGACAAGTCTGGCAAAAACCGGACAAGTCTGATTTTAGTCAGAGGGAAAACAGACAAGTCCGGACAAGTCTAGGGACATAGGAAAATTTCCAAGGAATTGGGATACCGGACAAGTCTGTAATGGACCAGACAAGTCCGAAACTATATAGAGAGAAAAATAGACTAGTCCGCAGCAAAGTGGACAAGTCCGACGAAGGTCAGGAAGAAATCGAACTAGCAATGCATGATGGAAGAAAATGAGGGTGTTACATCTCGTCTTTGGGATCCTGTGGCGCCAGAAGGCTTCCCAGGAAAGGCCTGTGCTGAGCAGGAGGTCCAGGGGTTGTAAACTGCTTAGCCTGGTCATGTAGCCTAAGCATACACACCCTACCTCTCAACGCTACAGCTGAGTACTGGGGCCAGAAAGCTCACACCCTGAGGACGACGGGAGCCGACCCTGGAGCACCAATGCATCGAATTGCCCAAGCCCTATGCATCAGTCCAGGAGCGTAAGACATGATAGAGCTAAGGTAGAGGAACAGGTAAAACCGGTGAGCAGACTAGTCCCCCCCTCTTTCTATCATATGTGTAGGACAGCCAGCTCCGGCACCTCCTACGGGGCCCGCTGTCGATGTCCCAGCACGTCGACGACAGCAACAAGCGCGGATAAGTGAGTAAACTATCCTGCCCCTCTCTTGTTGTTATCAGCGTTCTCTTGTGATAGCCTGTACACCAGAGGTCTACAGTCAACGTATCTACAAAGATGATGGATGACGCTAGAGCATCCAGCTCCAGAACTTCCCAAGGGGCTTGCTGTCGATGTCTCTACGACGATGGTGGGTGACGCCGGAGCAGCCAGCTCCGGCACCTCCCAAGGAGCCCGCCGTCGACGTCCCAGCACCTCGACAATAGCAACAACCGCAGATAATTGAGTAAACTCTCCTACCCCTCTCTTGTTGCTAACAGGGCTCTCTTGTGATAGCCCCTACACCAGGTGCCTGCTTTCGACGTATCTACGAAGATGGTGGACGACGCTAGAGCATCCAGCTCCGACACTTCCCAAGGGGCCTGTCGCGTCTCTATGATGACGGTGGACCATGCTGGAGCAACCAGCTTTGGCACCTCCCAAGCAGCCTACAGTCGACGTCTCTACGATGATGGTGGATGACGCCGGAGTAGCCAGCTCCGCCACCTCCCAGGGGCCCCCCGTCGATGTCCCAGCACGTCGACAACAACAACAAGTGTGGATAAGTAAGTAAACTCTCCCACCCTGCTCTTGTTGCTAACAGGGTTCTCTTGTGATTGCCTGTAAAACAGGGGCCTGCCATCGATGCTTCTATGAAGATGGTGGACGACGCCGGAGCATCTAGCTCCAGCACTTCCCAAGGGGCCTGCCGTCGATGTCTCTACGACGATGGTGGGCGATGCTGGAGCAGCCAACTCCAGCATCTCCCAAGGGGTCGGCCGTCGATATCCCAGCACGTCGGCGAGAGCAACAAGCGTGGATCAATGAGTAAACTCCCCTGACCCTCTCTTCTTGCTACGAGGGTTCTCTTGTGATAGCCTGTACACCAGGGGCCTGCCATCGACGTATCTAAGATGGTGGATGACGCCAGAGCATCCAACTCCGACACTTCCCAAGGGGCCTGACGTCAATGTCTCTACGATGGTGGTTGGCAACGCTGCAGCAACCAGCTCTGGCACCTCCTAAGGGGTCTGCCGTCGAAGTCTCTACGACGATGGTGGACGATGCCAGAGCAGCCAGCTCTAGCACCTCCAAAGGGGCCCACTGTCAATGTCCTAGGACGTCTATGACAGCAACAAGCGTGGATAAGTGAGTAAACTCTCATGCCCCTCTCTTGTGGCTAACAAGGTTCTCTTGTGAAAGCCTGTAAACTAGGGGCCTACTGTCGATGCTTCTGCGAAGATGGTGGATGATGCTGGAGCTTCCAGCTTCAGCACCTCCTAAGGGCCTTCCGTCTGATAGGAAAAAGAGGATGATGATGCCCGATCTTCCGAAAGGTAATGGGTAAGTCGATTGATGGAGATCTCGACGTTGATGATCCGAGGCTCTCGAGTAGAACACGAACAGCCCCTGCAATCACTACACCACCGCTCCGTTGGTTATCAACCGTGCTTCACACGATTGACCTCGCCAAGAAGTCTAATCCCTGCAAGTGCAACCGAGAACACAAGCAAGAACTTAGAAGAAGCAATCTGAAATTGTTGAATTGGGGTTTCACAAACCGAAAAACGGCGATATTATTGATCTAAGCAAAACCCAATTGTCTATGGCGGCTACCATGGAGTATATATAGGTGGGAGGACGTCCAAGGGGGTTTTAGGGTCGTGACCTAACCCTAAGACACGAAAATAATGGACTTAGACTTGATACAAGGCCCAATGGCCCAATACGGTGGCGCAGCACCCTGGCAGATTCTGTACTTGATTTTGTTTTGACGATTCCCGACGACTCCGAACGAATTTTGACATGGGACCGGTGCTATTGGAAAGGTTATCCTCCCCCCTTTCCGTGCATATGTAGAACGTCCAAAACGGAGTTCGTATGTGTCCTGGGCGTCCGTTTTAGTGCGTACTGCTCCTGGACTCCGAGTTGGATACGATTTGGAGTCTGGTTCGGTTTCCATCATCTTTGAACGAATTCTCTGGTCTTCCACGTCCCTAATACTCCCTCCAAGTACTCTTTGAACCTCTCCATGGATCCTAATCACAAATAAATCATTAAGTAGCAATCTATGCTCAAAAACATATAAGGAAATATATAAGAACGAGTTCACCTCTGAAATTAATTGTTGTATATGAACTCTATTGATTGCATCTTGTATATTCAGTAGAGTGTTGTTTGTATCCATATAAGTGATGTCCTCATCATCCTCCCCTCCTTGAATTGGAGTCGTCCTCGACTCAAGTTCGTCCCCTCTCATGTGTTGGTCCAAATGTGCAACGCCATCAAATCTTCTTGTATGCATGAATGGAGGAGGCCAAGGTGGTGGACGACATAGTGCGCCATCTTGATCTTGTCCATCAAATAAGAGTGCACATTCACTTGAGCCAGGATCCCAAATAAATAAATATTGTGTCATGTTTGTAGGTGCAATAATAATGTGCATGATCTCATCATTCTCCCCTTCTTTATGACAAGCCGTCCTCGTCTTGCTCGTATGTCCAGCAAAGAGGCTTACATTGGAGGTAGAGTAAGTGCTGTCCATAATGCACAACCACAGTGAATAATGCTTTTGTTGTCCCTGCTGCAAGGAAAACATACTAGAAAAACTTGACAAGACATTATTAGCGTTAGTACATTCATTTACTTGACCATGTTGTTGCAGCACAAAAGGAACTTCCTCATTTGAAGATATGTAAACTTTATGCACCATAAACATACCACTATGTTCATATTTGCCTATAGCATGAAAAATATTTCTACTTAATAAAGGCAACTCAGATTGAGAAAATATTATCTTCTCTACGATATCTAGATCACAAAGAGTGTCAAATTCAATATAGCCCAAAGTATTTAGAGAAGATAACAATTTCAGCTCATCCCTTTCACATGTAGTTGGGATCAAATGCTTAATTTTAGCACAAGTGAGTGATAAAGTATCAAATTCATTTGGTTGTTCTAGCATAGGTATAATATAATTATCAGCACACAACTCATTTTTTTTATAAGAATCAGTGAGAGGACGTCCAAGGGGGTGTTAGGGTACGGAGCGGTGGTGTAGTGATTGCAGGGGCTGTTCATGTTCTACTCGAGAGCCTCGGATCATCAACGTCGAGATCTCCATCAATCGACTTACCCATTACCTTTCGGAAGATCGGGCATCATCATCCTCTTTTTCCTATCAATTGGAGTCGTCCTCGACTCAAGTTCGTCCCCTCTCATGCGTTGGTCCAAATGTGCAATGCCATCAAATCTTCTTGTATGCATGAATGGAGGAGGCCAAGGTGGTGGACGACATAGTGCGCCATCTTGATCTTGTCCATCAAATAAGAGTGCACATTCACTTGAACCACGATCCCAAATAAATAAATATTGTGTCATGTTTGTAGGTGCAATAATAATGTGCATGATCTCATCACCGTCGACGTCTCTACGATAATGCTGGGTGACGTCGGAGCAGCCAGCTCCGACACCTTCCAAGGTGCCTACCATCGACGTCTCTACGACGATTATGGGCGACGCCAGAGAAGGCAGCTACGGCACCTCCCAAGGGCCTGCCGTCGATGTCTCTACAACGATGGTGGACGATGCCGGAGCAGCCAGCTCCGGGCCCTCCCAAGGGGCCCATCGTCGACATCCCAGCACGTCGACGACAGCAACAAGCGTGGATAAGTGAGTAAACTCTCCTGCCCCGCTCTTGTTGCTACCATGTTTCTCTTGTGATAGACTATAAACCAGGGGCTTGTCGTTGATGCTTCTGCAAAGATGGTCAACAACGCCGGAGCATCAATCTCTAGCACCTCCCAAGGGGCTTGCCGTCGTCGTCTCTACGATGATGGTGGGCGACGCTAGAGCAGCCATCTTCAGCACCTCCCAAGGGGCCTACCAACGACGTCTCTACGACGATGGTTTGCGACGCTAGAGCAGCCAGCTCCAGCACCTCCCAAGGGGCCTACCGTTGACGTCTCTACAACGATGGTGGACGATGTCAGAGCAGCCAGCTCCGGCCCCTCCCAAGGGGCCCACCGTCGGTGTCCTAGCATGTCGACAACAACAACAATCGTGGATAAGTGAGTAAACTCTCTTGCCCCACTCTTGTTGCTAACAGGGTTCTCTTGTGGTAGCCTGTAAACCAGGGGTCTGCCGTCGATGCTTATATGAAGATGGTGGACGACGCTGGAGCATCCAGCTCCAACACTTCCCAAGGGGCCTACAATCAATGTATCTATGACGATGGTGGGCGACGCTAGAGCAACTAGCTTTGGCATCTACCAAGGGGCCCGCCATCAACGTACTAGTACGTTGACGATAGCAACAAGCGCGGAGAAGTTAGTAAACTCTCCTACCCCTCTCTTGTTGCTAACAAGGTTCTCTTGTGATAGCCTGTACACCACGGGCCTTCTGTCGATGTGTCTACGAAGATGGTGGATGAAATTGGAGCATCCAGCTCCAGCACTTCCCAAGGGGCCTACCGTCGACATCTCTTCGACGATGGTGGACAACTCCAGAACAACCAGCTCCGGCACCTCTAAGGGGCCTGCCATTGATGTCTCTACGATGATGGTGGACGACGCTGGAGCTGCCAGCTCCGGCACCTCCCAGGAAGCCCGTCATCGTTGTCTCAGCATGTCGACGATAGCAACAAGCGTTGATAAGTGAGTAAACTCTCCAGACCCACTCTTGTTACTAGCAGGGTTCTTTCGTGTTAGCTTGTAAACTAGGGGCCTGCCATCGATGCTTCTGCGAAGATGGTGGACGACGCCAGAGCATCCAACTCCGGCACATCCCAATGGGCCTGCCGTCGATGTCTCTATGATGATGGTGGGCGACGTCGGAGCAGCCAGATCTGGCACCTCCCATGGGGCCCGCCGTTGACATCCTAGCACGTCGACGATAGCAACAAGCGCGGGTTAGTGAGTAAACTCTACCACCCCTCTCTTGTTCCTAACAGGGTTCTCTTGTGATAGCCTGTACACCAGGGGTGTGCCATCGACGTATCTACAAAGATGGTGGACGACGCTGGAGCATCCAACTCCGACACTTCCCAAGGGGCATGCCGTTGACGTCTCTACATCGATGGTGGGCGACGCCTCAGCAACCAGCTCCAACACCTCCCAAGGGTCCCGTCGTCGATGTCTCTACGACGATGGTGGACGACGACGGAGCAGCCAGCTCTGGCACCTCCCATGGGGCCCGCTGTCGACGTCCCAGCATGTCGACGATAGCAACAAGCATGGATAAGTGAGTAAACTCTCTTGCATCGCTCTTGTTGCTAACAGGATTCTCTTGTGATAGCCTGTAAACCCGGGGCCTACCGTCGTTGCTTCTGCGAAGATGGTGGATGACGTCGGAGCATCCATCTCTGGAACCTCCCAAGGGGTCTGCCATCGATGTCTCTACGATAATGGCGGGCGACGCTAGAGCAGCCAGCTCTGGCACCTCTTAAGGGGCCTGCCATCGTCGTATCTATGACAATGGTGGGCGATGCTAGAGCAGCCAGCTCTGTCACCTCCCAAGGGGCCTGTCGTCGACGTCTCTACAACGATGGTGGAAGATGCTAGAGCAGCCAGCTTCGGCCCCTCCCAATGGGCCCGCCGTTTACTTCCCTGCATGTCGATGACAGCAACAAGCGTGGATAAGTGAGTAAACTCCCCTACCCCGCTCTTGCTGCTAACAGGTTTCTCTTGTGATAGCCTGTAAACCAGAGGTCTGTTGTCGATGCTTCTGTGAAGTTGGTGGACGATGTCGTAGCATCTAGCTCTGGCACCTCCCAAGGGGCCTGCTGTCGACGTATCTATGACGATGGTGGGTGACGCCAGAGCAGCCAGCTCTGGCACCTCCCAAGGGGCCTCCCGATGACGTCTCTGTGACAATGGTGGGAAACACCAGAACAGCTAGCTCTGGCACCTCCCAAGGGGCCTGTCGTCGACGTCTCTACAACAATGGTGGATGACACCGGAGTAGCCAGCTCCGACACCTTCCAAGGGGCCTGCCGTCGACGTCTCTACGATGATGGTGGGTGACACTGGAGCAGCCAGCTCCGGCGCCTCCAAAGGGGTCTGCCGTCAACATCTCTACGATGATGGTGGGCGACACTGGAGCAACCAGCTCCAGCACCTCCCAAGGGGCCTGTCGTCGACGCTGGTGTGATGATGGTGGGATACACTGAAGCAATCCACTCCAACTCCCCTACTCCACTGGGGCCCATCGAAGACATCATGCGATCAAGTGGTAGATGTGCCCAGCCAACTAACCACATCTACCAAGGGTCCTCTAAGGTTGTTCCATAGGCAGGAAGTCAATGGACCACACTTCAGCCATATCAATTGTGCAATTGTTTGTCCCCAAAAACTAACGAGCTCGGCAAAGTTTCTACAAACCCTTACACAGCTAAGGACTCAGAGCAACAATTGAGAAGCACAAAGACAAGCCAAGAAGTCAAACACAAATTTAAAATTCATTAAGGAATATTTACATAGGGGTGAACCCCCGATACAAAGATGGGTTGCCAGCCTCAGTCCTTGATGAATTGTGCTAAGACATGTTTGGCGACATCCTTATCCTCTTCTGCTGCTGTCTCCTCGCGCTCCTCCACAGGGCCTTCGGAAACTGGCTCCAGCGGCAGCTCAGGGTACCGGCTCCGGTACCACACCAGGACGTGGGATGCCACTATCTCTGCCACCGCTCTGCCCTCGGCTTCAAGATGCTGGGTCAGCTGATGGTCCTGCTGATCGAGCTCTCGGGCGCCATGCTCTGAGGTCAGCTCCTGAGTCCGGACGTCAAGGTCCAGTTGGAGGAGTTCCTGGCGCTCAGCTAGGTGCTGCTCCCGATCCTGCACCAAGTTGCTCTCTTGAAACTCTAAGTCTTTGGTGTGAGACTACAGCCTGACCTCCTCTGCCTCAACATTAGCCATCATTGTTTGGGCTGTCGCCTCTTGCTCAGCAACAGCAGCCTCCCGCTCGGCAATGGTGTCCTCGCATTGAATGTGGGCCTCTTGACCCGCTTCGAGGGTGCGTAGGCGGGCATCAGTCACCTCGTTGGATGCCATGGCGTCGGCCAACATTCTCTGGGACATGTCGTCCATGGCCTTCACTAGGCAGCGCCTCAGCTCCAGCTCTTCTTCCTCCTCCTGGTGCTTCGCCTTTGCATCAGCAATCGTGGACCTCAAGAGGTCCTCCGAGGACCACAGGCGATTGACCTCCACTTGCAGCCTCTACCACTCTGCAGTAAGGGCCTTACGCGCCAGGCGGAGGTTGGACTTCACCAGGTCGATGTTGTATTGCGCCAAAGCCATGATGTTGGAAAAACACTCTGGCTCTACCGAAGTCAACAAGGATCGCCAGGTAACCATCTCGGGAAGCTCTCCCTCTTCCGGTTATGAAGGCGAGACCACTAGTACCGGGGGCCTCCTCTCCGGGGACTGAGCGGAAGTTGTGGCGATGTTCGAAGCAGCAACACCACCGTCACCCAAAGAGCCACCTGCCGAATCAACAGCCTTGGAGGTCGGGCCCTCAGCCCCCTGAGTCGGCTCTGACGTCGCCTCTGGAGCCTCCTCCCAAGATGCCGTCGACGTCAGCCCGAGGCCTCTAGGCCTGAGGCTCTGTAGGCGTAACTCTCCCAGAGCCCCCTGTGGCACCTTGGACTGCGCTAGCGGCGGGGATGCTGAACGATGTGCCGACCACAAATGTTCACGAAGCCAACGCTTAATGGACTGAGCCTTCCCTGAAGAGCTGCCAACACCAATTGCGGAGGAGGAGCGCGCCAGAGGACGTTGACATAGAGCGAAGGCCACCTGCGACGGCACCTTTGGTGGTGATCGAGGGCGCTTCTCCTTCACAACCTCGACCATCGGTGACTTCCCCTTCCCTGTGTCGGCGACAGGTGCCTTCCCCTTGCCTGCGTCAGACCGGCGCCTTGTCCATCCCTCCGACAGAGGGTGTTTCCTCCGCCCTTGAAACTCCGGAGCCTGGACCAGGTGCAGACTCCTGTGGAGGGTCGACGATGGCAAGCCCATGGCCCTCGTCACAAACCTGCCGTGGTGCAAGACCGAGCGCGTCCAGGTTTGGCATCTCCTTTTGAATCTTCGTTTGAAGGTCCCGATTCATGCAAAGCGGTAGGCAAGACCGCGGGAAGATGAAGACGTCATGCAACACAGGTCGTCGCACGCATGGGACATTGTGTCGAGCACCTCTTGTGGGGTCGTCTGTGTGTCACGATCCCGCACCAGCCGAGTACCATCCTGTGGCTCGAAGTAAAGCCATGATGTGCAGCAACGGTGTTGGAGGGGACCCAGACGTCGGCGAACAAAGTCCGCCATCACCATCAGCTCCGATAGACCATGATCCACCAAGAATTAGATCCTCTCCATCACCTGGGTGTAGGCCTGCTCCAACTCCGGGCGCTCCTCCTAGGTCTCCTTCCTGAGTATCGCCCATCTGGTGGGCATGACCATGCGATCATGGGTGTCGACCTGTACGATCACACAGTCCCTCCTCCAATCGACCCACTTTGCTGAGGAGAGCGGGATGATGTACTTGAAGGAGCCGTTGGCCCGATGCTGGACGCAGTAGCTGCTGAGGAAGTTTGCTTTGTTCTTCTCCCCAGTCCGCCTCAGCACAAAGAACTGTCGGAACACCAGCACGAACGGAAACACCCGAGTGAACATCTCGTAGAAGTGCGAGAACACCACCGCCTCCACCAGAGAGTTCGGTGACAAGTGGTGAAGCTGGAGCCTGAGGACCTCCAGGAGCGTCACCAAGAAGAGGAAACGGGAGTACTGAACCCAGAGTACGCATACGCTTGGTAGAAGACGATCTTCTTCTCCCCCAGCTTCAGAGGCAGGGTACCCAAGCAGATCAGATCCTGTCGCGCCTCGTCTTCCCAGCCAAACTAACACCTCACAGGCGCTACATCAACTATGCGAGAAGGAGGCAACGCTGAGTCCATTGGGGCAAGAGTCGAGAACCACAAAAGTGGGAAGAGATTCGGTGCACAAGGAGGGAGACGAAGGCTCGAATGTTGGGAAGAGCGTAAGGAAGAACCACATTTGCCCCTAAAAGTTTCCTTTTAACTCTCCATTAGGTGTTCGAGCGCATCGAGCAGATTGCTTGGGGCTGAAACCCACTGCTCAACCCATAGCATCCCTGACGGCTGGGCCTGGGCCCTCTGTTAGAGAGATCGGCCTGAAAGGGCATTGACCCAAGAAGTCAACCCGGCGGTTCCCATAAATGTGGGAGTAGAAGGAGCAGAAGTGTAGCAGCCGCATTAGGAGCTGTCACAGTAAAGAAATTGCATCAAGCAAAGATCCCGTCACCACAAGCCCTCAACCAGAGAGGGACGTGTGGCCACAACGGCAGAGGCGCGCACCGCTTCGGTTAATCAATACAAAATTAAAAGGCAGTGCGGGGAAGCAGAGATATGGCTCCACCCTCGGGCTCGTCTCCTCCCCCTAGGGTGGACCCAAGGGCCACTATCGGTACTCAGCATACCGGGTACCCTCGCGCACAAGCTTGAGATCCTAGGTGCCCCACCTTCTAGCAGAGGCAAGGCCCGAGGGTGCCACGTGTTCAGAAGGCCCGGACCCATCTGCCTCAGAAACAGGGTCCGAGGTACCCGCAAGAGACCCCGAAGAAGAGTTTAGCCCCCCCCCCCCCCCCCTTATAGACGAGCTCTCAAGCAGCCATGTGTCCAGTAGGTAAGGATCCCTCTCCCTTGTGAGATAGGGCTGCAGCGCTGCCACATGGTCCGAGGCATCAGACGGGCCACCTCCTGTATAGGCGAGCTCCAATGCTGCAACGTGTCCCACAGCCCTAGAGTCCCCGCTCTACTCAGGAACGGGCTTCAGGGCAGCCACGTGGTCCAAAGATGGGACCCCACTTCCTCCGCGGAGGTGAGCTCCTGAGCTGCCACGTGGTCCACCCACTTGCCCTGGATGGAGAGTTGCAGGAGTAAAGAGGGCAGTGTGCCTTGTCCCTTTCAAGGATTGAAGATATGTGGCTTCCCCAGACGCATGGCGCGGTGCATGCCTAATGTCAGGTACTGCTATGACCAATTGCATTGCAGTGAAGACGCCGCAGGAGTATCCCACTCTGCCAAGTGGGTAGCCTACGACAACAGAGAAAGTTGGACGAGACATCCCCTGCCATTGTCAGCAATGGCACATGGGCTATTGATGACTTAGGCGGCAAGACGGCGAGTCTTCAAAGCCACGGTCAGAGGAAGCTTATGTGAGAAGCCTTAGATCTTTAGGATAAGATCACCACGTGACCACCTGTCGGGCCTCGGACCCCACTTGTAAGGAGTTCGGCCTTGTCTATAAATGGACCGGACTGCCGCCGTTACAAAGGACAGATCATCGAATCCTCGATACACACACACACATGCATTCACACACACTAGCAATACAATCCACTGTGGAATAGGGTGTTATGCTCCCTGCGGCCCGAACCCTGTAAAAACCACCATATCATACACTCTCGTACGCGCGTACACTTGATTGAGGCCTAAGCCCTGCCGAACAAGAACCTTCGCGGGCTGCTCCTTAGCAGATCTGGGGTAAGTGTCGCATTAACACTTCGACAACCTCGATGCGGTGTTAGCCTTGGAGAAGCTCCAAAGCCTTCACAGCAGACCCATCACCCGCCCAGGGCGGTGCTGAACCAAGTCAGCCTCCGCCAAGCTCACGTCAGCGCGACTCATCTGCTGCGCCCTGTATGCAACCTCCCGACAGCACTAACGCTCTCGTTAAAGCTATCAAGATCAGTTCCGGCTCTGCTCAGACCACCCGCAAGGCGGGGGGGCCAAGGCAGAAAGTTGGGGCACCTGCTCATCGCCCCACTAGTAGCTATCGATGAAAAGTTGCCCGACAACCGTCACAGCTATGCTCGGAGCTTTGGATACCCCTATATGCTAGTATTAGCTTAGTAGGAGAGTGTGAAGGTTTTCATAGATTCTAGGAGCAAGATTTAGGACAACTAAGCTCTAGGAGGGTTAGGTCCAGAGTGCGCAAATAGCTTAGCCTGGTCCCAAACCCTGAGCCTGTGCATCCTGCCTCCCTCCATATCCGGAAGCAAGCCGTTGCCTTCTTTTGTAAAAGTCTTTCTCCTCCTATGAATGCCGATATAAAAGAATCACTATCTTACTTGATGTTTCCCTAACAATGTTCATTGAATTATGGGTTAATTTTATGATAAACCATGCTAGACTCATTTTTTGTATATTGTCTTTCATATACACGGTTATACGTTCGTATCTCACTCTTTCTGGAGTAGTGCAATCCCACTGCAGGCGGGCTTGCTTGAGGTACATGCAATGTGTGAGGGGTTCTCACGACTGCCCCCATCCTTGGAGTCCTGTGACGCCGGATGGCCTCCAAGGAAAGGCCTATGCCAACCCAGAGGTCCAGGGCGAGTGAACTGCTTAGTATGGTCCTGTACCCTAAGCACGCACACCTTGCATTTCAGCACTACCATCGAGTATTGTTGGCCGGAAAGTTCGCACCCTATTGATGGCGGGAGCCGGACCCCGAAGCACTAACGCATTAAGTTACCCAAGCCCCGTGTGTTAGCTAAGAACAGTGAGACATGATGAAGCTAAGGAAGAGGAACAGGTAAAATCAGCGAGCAAACTAGTCCTTCCTTTACCATGTGTGCAGGACAGCCAGCTTCGGCACCTCCCATGGGGCCCGCCATCAATGTCTTAGCATGACGAAGATAGTAACAAGCATTGATTCATGAGTACACTCTCCCGTCCCACTCTTGTTGCTAATAGGGTTCTCTTGTGGAAACCTGTACACCTAGGGCCTGCCGTCAAGTACTACACATCATTGGTGGATGACGCCGGAGCATCCAGCTCTGGCACCTCCCAAGGTGCCTACCGTCAATGATTATGCGACGTTGTTGAGCGACACCAGAGCAGCCAGCTCCGACACCACCCAGGGGGCCTGCCGTCGACATTTCTGAGATGATGGTGGGTGACGCCAGAACAGCCAGCTTCGGAACCTCCCAGAGGGCCCGCCGTTGACGTCTCAGCACGGCGAAGATAGTAACAAGTGCTGATTCATGAGTACACTCTCCCGTCCTGCTCTTCTTGCTAATACGGTTCTCTTGTGGAAACCTGTACTCTCGAAGCCTGTCATCGAAGTGCTACAAATCGGTGGTGGACGACACAAGAGCATCCAGCTCCGGCACCTCCCAAGGCGTCTGCCGTCGACGATTCTACGATGATAGTTGGCGACGCCAGAGCAGCCAGCTCCGGCACCACCCAAGGGGCTTGCCGTCGGCGACTCTACGTCAATGGTTGGCGATGCCGGAGCAGCCAGCTCCAGCACCACCCAGGGGGTCTGCCATCGCCGTTTCTAGGACAAGGGTGGGCAACACCGGAGCATCCAGCCCCGGCACCACCCAGGGGGCCTACTGTTGACGTTTTCTGTGATGATGGTGGGCGACGTCGGAGAAATCAGCTTTGGAATCACCCAAAGGGCCTACCGTCAATGTTTCTACGATGATGGTGGGCGACGCCAGAGCAGACAGCATCGGCACCACCCACGGGCCCTGCCGTCGATATTTCCACGACGATGGTGGGCAACATCGGAGCAGTCAGCTCTGACACCACCCAAGGGGCCTGCTGTCGGCGTTTCTACGACGATGGTGGGTAACGCCGTAGCAGACAGCTCCGGCACCACCGAAGGGGCATGCCGTCGATGTTTTCGTGATGATGGTGGGCGACGTTGGAGCAGCCAGCTCCAGCATCACCGAGGGGGCCTGCCGTCAACTTCTCTACTCACTCAAAGCTTGGCACCCCTGAAGGGGCCTTGCTGAGGCCATCCACTCAAAATCCTCTGCGCTGCTGGGGGCCCATCAATGACATCCTGTGATCAAGTGGTAGATGTGCCCAACCAACTGGCACATCAACCAAGGGCCCTCTAAGGGTGTTCCATAGGCAGGACGTCAACTGACGACACATCGGCCATGTCAACTGTGCGATCGTTGGTGTCTCAAAAACTAACGAACACAGCAAAAGTTCTTCAAGCCCTTACGCAGCTAAGAACTCGGAGCGATAGTTTGAGAAGCACAAGACAAGCCAAGAATCCAAACACAAATTCAAATTCATTGAAGAATATTTACAAAGGGCCAAGCCCCGAATACAAAGGCGTCCCCGACTAGAGGCTGCCGACCTTAATATCACGCATATTGTGCGTTGACATGTTTTGCGGCATTTTGGACTTCTGTCACCGCCACCTCTTCGCACTTCGCGACGGAGCCTTTGAATACCGGCTCCATAGGTATCTCCGGATACCAACTCCTGCAACACACCAAAACGTGGGATGCCATCGTCTTCGCCAGTGCCTTACCCTCTGAATGTGGCCTAGAGGTGGGTGAACAGGCTTTTTGATCATTTGTCGAAACCTGAAACACTTAGCAACCCAATCAAATACAGAGAAATCAGACTAGTCCGGTAGGGTGCAGACAAGTCCGGTGTGTCCGGACTAGATCGATCTAGTTTGGTCGATGATTTCGTTTAAAGTACTCTATGTAGTGGAAATTTAGTTGTAAATAGAGTGTATTGCTTCAATGAAACTATATATGGCACAAGTTAACTTTAGTTTCAAAGTTTTAACGTAAGTTGAGCAAAATCAAGTAAACCCTAGATTGCAATGAATAGTAAGAACAAAGTGAAGAGACAATGATTTTATCCCGTGGTTTGATTCCACAAAGGAAATCTACATCCATGTTGTGGAGCCTACAAAGGACCGGGTCTTCACCAACCCTAACCTCGTCAAATCTCCACGGAGGCCGATTCTCTTCCACTAATCGCAAAGGGGTAAATCACCGTGTTCAGGGGCCTTCTCACAAGTTGAGGGCTCCCCAAGATTTACAATTGAAACACCACCAAACACACTCGAGGGATCTGCAATAAAACAACGAGAGTGTGCGAGAGAATCAAACCCAAGAGCTCAAGATGTGAAGAATGTGTCTCTCCTTCGATCTATGGTTAATCCTCAAGGATTTGATCTTTCTTGAGTTGGATTGTGTGGAGAGACGTGTTTTCTGGGCCCTTGGAAGGTGTGACGGCGCAGGGGGTCGAGAGAGTTCATAGTAGGGTCGTGCACCTCTATTTATACTAGGGTTTCCAAAGGTTACCATTAGGGTTTTTGAAGTCCAAACTAGTTCATGGTGGACTCCGAACTAGTCCTGTGTGTGGCGTGTGGGAAACCCTAAATGTCCTAAATTATCGTACTTGTCCGGCAATGGACGGACTAGTCTGATTTTGTTTCTGGAATCCCTTAGTGAATTGAGGACAAGTCCGCATTTGGAGGACTTGTCCGATGTTAGTTATAGAGGTTATCGGACTTGTCCAGATGATATCAGACTACTCCGGTGTCGTGAAGTTTTGAGGGGCTATGGACAAGTCTGAAATTGGGGGGGACTTGTCCGATGTTGGTCAGTGGGGATTTCAGACTAATCTGTGGAATATAGGACTTGTTCGATATTGATCAGAAGGATTATCAGACTAGTCCAGACTTTATCGGACTAGTCCGTTGCAGACAAGTCCGCACTAGGGCGACTTGTCTGATCCTGGATAGAGAGCATTGTCTGCGAAACATCGGACTGGTCCGGACCTATGTAAACTTATGAAGTGAGAGTGTTCTCTTTTGATTGAGCTCATGGGATGTGTTTCTCCAACACACTCCATACACAAAGAGTATTCTATTCATCTTCTTGAGCTATTTTCAACTTGATTCCTCACTCTCCTTTCTTTTTGTGCTTTCTTCATAATTTCATTAAAACCTGCGCTCAACTCAACAATTTGGTTAGGATCTCATTTGTTTGTCATAAATCAACCAAAACCCACAAGGGATGGTTAGATGCACTTTCAATCTCCCCCTTTTTGGTGATTGACGACAACCAATTGAGATTTCACAAATATGATTAAAAATCCAGATTTTCATAAAGTGTGCACATATGAGCTTGGAACAAATTAAGAAATGAAAACATAGGACATATGAGCACTCTTTATGGTGGGGTGCAAAACTACGTGTGTGAGAGCAATAATCGTGATGATGATTAGGTAAAAGCATAATCATAACAACATCATGCATATATGTCAATTTCAAAGCATAAACATAGATTGTACCACATAATCATCATGAAATACATAAACATAACTTAGAACCATAATAAGAGCATCATTGCAGTTTTGCAACCCAAAAGCATAATATAGATCAATTTTACAATCCAAAAGCATAACAGAGACCGAAAGAAGCAAATGGAGCTCTCATCTCTCATCTACGGCTACAACCTAGTGACTCCCCCTCAATCTCTCCCCCTTTGGCGTCAAGGCACCAGAAAGAAGGAGAGGAGGGATCTAGAAGTCGCTGCAAGATCATTCCTTGCTGTTGGTCCTCTCATCGTCTTCATCTTCAGGTTGAGGAGGAAGAGGAGCTGATCCACTTGAAGTGCCCCCAACACCAAAATAGGTGAGTTCGGAGGGAGAGAGAGGTGGCAGCTCCGAGGAGTCAGAAGGAGAGTCCTCGGAGATGACAGGAGACCCAATGGCCTCAATCTCCAGCTTTTGGCATATGGCTTTGACATTTTGCTTTATGTATCGCATATCCTCTTTCCTTGCCTTGTTCAACTTGTGGACTTTCACCTCAGCCTTCTTGCAGGAGCCAAAGATGGCGGCCAAGTACTTCAAGATGCCACTAGTAGACCCTTCTTTAGGAGGGGTCCTAGTAGTGGGAGCAGTCCTTGCATCATCTCGAGCCCTCCTCGGAGCCTCTTCACTTGACATAGGAGATGGAGCATCTGGGAGAGTGGCTTGGGAAGGATTCTGGGGCCTTAGGGGAGTGTGCTCTACATCCTTCAGGAACTCAATTCCTATGACTTTCTCAATCACAAACATGATGTAGGGCGCATAGCCACAGGAACGGCTCGGTGTGCAGGAGATGTTCACCATATCATTCCAAATGTAGTAAAAGACATCAAACTTCCTGCTTTTGCTTATGACCTTCATCAGTGTCCTCAGGTAGCCTTGAACACTTCCTGCATCTCCATCTTTTGGAGCTATTGTCTTTTGGAGCACTCTATTTAGAACCATGAACAATGGCTTCATCTTCTTGGTGGAAGGGGGATTGAACTTCAGGTGAGTGTCATATAGGAACTCCATCTTATCCTTCTCCAGAACGCCAATGTTGTGAATGATGATATCATTGTTGTCAGTGTCTTCCAGGTGAAGCAATCTTGCAAACTCATCATACGTCACGGTGTACTTGGATCCGTGAGTCATCCAAGTCACCCTCTCCTCTTCATCACTAGCAAAATAGCAGGTAGCATAAAACTGAGCAATAACTTCATCATTCCAGTTGTATCTGAAGGTAAACAGATCCTTCAGACCATGCCTTGCCACAGCTGCAATCACATCATCAAAGGTTGGGCAGCTCTTCCTCTTAAAGTGGCTCCAGTCAATCCACTGGCTATGGACCACTGGAGTCTTCATCATGAGATATACGGAACTATAGTACTCTGCGTGGAAGTTACTCCAGAACCTTGCATCAGCTACCTTCCAGGAATTGTTGTAACAGTCAATCTTCCTGATCTTTGAAGCTATATCGCTTCCTTTTCCATTGTATCTTTCTTCAGAGGGGTCTCTGTTCCCCTGTCTCAGTGCACTCATCCGGAGGGGGCCTACCGCACCGATGGAGACCCCTTTCCCTTTGCCCTTAGCTTGGCGAGAAGCTACCGAGCTAGGGCCAGCTGCATCCTTTCCTTTGGATGCGGGCTTCTTGGCCACGACCTTTCACCGCATCAGAGGTGGAGAGGGCGACGATTCAGCGGCACAGTTTTGCCGCTTCTTACTTTGGCCCGTCGAGGACCAAAGCAAAGACTCTTGGTCCATCTCAGCCTCATAGTCGAAGATCTCATCATTGGAGCTCGACATGGTCCTGACAAGAGGATTATATGATATGTGGATGAGGATTGATGGCAAGGAAATGCATTGAGTAGTTGGAATTTAGGGTTGAGATCAGTCAAAAATCGGACTTGTCCGGTTCTCAAGTGCAGACTAGTCCAGGGTACCGGACTTGTCCAGTGCTCAAGTGCGGACTAGTCCAGGGTACCAGACTTGTCCGTACAGAGACCGGACTAGTCCGGTGTTCAACTGCTCAAACCCTAACTAGCAAATCAATGGAGTTTCTCAATGCAAAAATAGCTCAAGGTAGATGTAATACAACAAGGAGACATGTATTAACTAGTGGAGCTAAGCTATTTGGTCCATAGCACAAGAAATTGAAGATTCTAGGGTTTTGAAGAAAGTTTACCAAAATCCTTCGATTCTTGAGGTTGAAGGAGCTGTTGATGGGGACTAGTCCATGGACCTCGATCCCCTTGTGATGAAGATCGTTTTCCACAGAAAGTTGAAGAGATTTGGTGGAGGAATCACCAAATCAACTTGGGGGCGCTTGATTGAGCAGAGAGAAGGTGGGGAACGTTGTGAGGATGAAAGATATTAGGGTTTGGCGGCCTTAGGGTTAAGGAGTCAAAAAATAGGACTAGTCTGTGGTCAACCGGACTAGTCCGAACTACCGGATCACAGCGGACTAGTCTTTAGTGTGCGGACTAGTCCGGTTAACCACGGACTAGTCCGTGGTAACCAGAACAGAAGCATTTTGCCCATTCGTATATATTCGAAGGTTTTTACAAAGAAAATGGGGGAGAAACACACAAATAATCTTGATGAATATGATCAGTAAACATCCAACAATCAAGCTATGACCGTAATTCACCAAGATCAAGTAATTGAAATAGTTTTTCAAAGAAAATAGAGAGAGATGCTTTTCGTAATACAATCAATAGATTTTGAAGATGGCATACATGTATGCAAGTTTTCAAGCCACGTTCTGAGCATTAAGGATATTTAGTTGATTTCGGAGCTTGCAAAAACATTTTTCATCAAGTGGCTTGGTAAATATATCAGCTATTTGTTTTTTGGTGTTGACATGGGAAATGGTTGTGTCTCCTTTCATTGAGTGGTCTCTCAAAAATTGATGTTGGATGTCTATGTGTTTTGTCCTAGAGTGCTCAATGGGGTTATGGGCAATTTTAATAGCACTCTCATTATCACAAAGGAGTGCAATACGGTTCATATTGTAACCATAATCCCTTAGAGTTTGTCGCATCCAAAGAAATTGTGCACAACAACTCCGAACTGCAACATACTCCGCTTCGGCCGTGGATAAGGCAATGGAGTTTTGTTTCTTGGAGGACCATGAAACTAGGTATCTACCTAGGAATTGGCATGTACCGGAGGTACTCTTTCTATCTACTTTGCATCCGGCATAATCTGCATCGGAGTATCTAATGAGATTGAACTTGTAACTATGGGATACCAAAGGCCTAGGTTGGGTGTATGAACTAAATATCACAAGATTCTTTTTTCGGCTGTCAAATGACACTCCTTAGAATTGGCTTGAAATCTTGCACATAAACATACACTCAACATAATGTCTGGCCTAGATGCACATAAGTAAAGTAGGGATCCAATCATGGAACGATAGACCTTTTGATCCACGTTTGGTCCGTCTTCATTGAGATCCAAGTGTCCATTTGTTGCCTTGGGAGTCTTTATAGACTTCGCCTTGTCCATTCCAAATGTCTTGAGTATATCTTGAGTATACTTGGTTTGGCTTATGAACGTCCCTTCCTTTTGTTGCCTCACTTGGAATCCCAAGAAATATTTCAATTCTCCCATCATAGACATCTCAAATCTATCTGTCATAATCTTACTAAATTCTTCACAAAAGGATTTGTTAGTTGAATCAAAAATAATATCATCACCATAAATTTGACAGATAAATAGATCATTGTTAAAATGTTTAGTAAACAAAGTATAATCAGCTTTGCCAATCTTAAAACTATTTTCAATCAAGAAATCTCTAAGGCACTCATACCAAGCTCTAAGAGCTTGTTTGAGGCCATAGAGATCCTTATGCAGTTTGAACACATGGTCAGGGAACTCTTGATCTTCGAATCAAGGGGGTTGCTCCACGTACACCTCCTCCTTGATTGGTCTGTTGAGGAAGGCGCTTTTCACATCCATTTGATAAAGCTTGAAATAATGGTGAGTGGCATACGCAAGTAATATTCTAATTAAATCAAGCCTAGCTACGGGAGCAAAGGTTTCGTCGAAATCCAAACCTTCGACTTGTGAATACCCTTTGGCCACAAGTCGTGCCTTGTTCCTTGTCACCACCCCATGTTCGTCTTGTTTGTTGCGAAAGACCCATTTGGTTCCGACGACGTTGAACTTGGGTCTTTCGACGAGTTCCCAAACCTCGTTCTGTTTGAAGTTTTTAAGTTCTTCTTGCATTGCCACCACCCAATCCTACGTGGTTCCAAAAATGATACAAAAGAGTAATGTTCACAAAAATTATCTATGCAAGATCTAGTTGTTACTCCCTTTTGGATGTCACCGATTATGTTGTCGATTGGGTGATCTCTTTGGACGCATTGGTGTACTCTTGGGTGTGGCACTTGCGGTCTTGTATCTTTGTGATCGTCTTCTTCTCCCCCTGGATGGTTTCCTTCATTGTTATGTTGATCATCTTCGTCTTCTAGAGGTTGATCTTATGTGGAAGCTCCTCCTTGATCATTTACCTCCACTTGTGGTTCATCTTCATCATTCGCATTTGGAGGTGGCGCTTGTGGTCGAACATCACCCAACGCCTTTCTTCTCAACGCTTAACAAGGAGCTTCTTCTCTATCTAGCACACATTTTCTTGAGTAGGCGATGAAGATAGAGTCGGTTTATGGCTTGACAAGCTGTGTTAACCGCTTAAGCCCAAAATCGATCCAAAGTCTTGTACTAATCAAGCATTGTCCTCGCCATCTCTATGAGGGTTCGGTTCCTCCTTTTGGCTACTTCGTTTTGTTGAGGGGAGTACGGTGCTGAAAATTCATGTTTTATGCCTTCTTCGTCTAAGTACTCCTCAACTTGGTTGTTCTTGAATTTTGTGTCGTTGTCACTTCGTATGTTCTTGATCTTCAACGAGAATTCATTTTGGGCACGCTTGAGAAACTTCTTGAGGGTTCCTTAAGTTTTTGTCTTATCATGTAAAAAGAAAACCCATGTGAAGCACAAAAAATCATCAACAATTACTAGACCATATTTGTTACCGCCGATGCTTATGTAAGAAATTGGACCAAATAGATCCATGTGAAGTAGCTCGAGCGATCTTGTTGTTGTCATTACGTTCTTCGCGGGATGGGGTGCTCCTACTTGCTTCCCGACTTGGTGCGCACTAAAAGGCATGTCTTTCTCAAAAATAACATCCTTCAAACCTCGGATGTGATCGCCCTGGAGGAGTTTTTGAAGATTCCTCATACCAACATGTGCTAGCCGTCTATGCCACAACCAACCCATGTTGGTTTTTGCAATCAAGCATGTGTCAAGTTCGACTTTATCTTTGTTGAAGTCAACAAGGTAATGCTTTCCCTTTAACACACCCTTGAATGAAACCGAGTCATCACTCCTTCTAGAGACGGTCACACCCTCATTAGTGAACAAACAATTATAACCCTTGTCACATAATTGAGATATGTATAGTAGGTTATAATCTAAGGAATCGACATGTAAAACATGAGAAAGAGTGTGTAGAGATGATATTGCAATTTTATCGGTACGGAGCACCCTTCCCTGACTGTTATCGCCAAAATAGATGCCTTCACTTGGATCTTCATATTCAACAAACATCCTTCTTTCTCCGGTCATGTGGTTGGTGCATCCACTATCTAGCACCCATTTCACTCCACCAGAGAAATAGGCCTGCAAAAACAAGTTACGCCTTGGTTTTAGGTACCCAAGCTTGCTTGGGTCCTTTGAGGTTAGTTACAAGTGATTAGGGCACCCACACATGAGACTTGAGTTCTCATGGCGTGGCCCAACATGTTTAGCATAAACTCTACCAAAATTGTTTTTCAGAAGAACATAAGATGCATCAAAAGTTCTGAATAATAGTTGTTGTTCATATGTATTAACATTTTTGAACTTATCAACATTACTAGGCTTTCTAGCTTGAGAGGAGTTTCCCTTGGCAAAAGCAATGTGTTCCTTGTTATTCTTGTGGCTTCTAGCATTTTGCTTTTCACCATAAGAATATCCAATGCCATATTTGACATTAGGAGGTCTCGTGGTCAAGTATACACTGCGTTCGTACTTGACCTTCTCCTTGTCAAATATGCCACTACGGGAACGATGCTTGTCCTTTGACAAGTTTGACTTATCCTTCAAGTTAGTGTAAATTTTAGCACGTGCACAAGTAATAGTAGTTTCATATTTTAAGTGTTGAAAAGGTGAGCTTGAAGAGGATGAAGGGTCACTTTTCTTGAGTGGCTCAACTTGTACCTCAAGGATCTTGTTAACTTTGGTTAAGTTAACAAGTTCTTCCTTGATGATTACCTTTGAGTCGCTTAACTTCAAGCAAGCTTCCTTGCTTGAAGCTAACTCAAGTACTAGTGACTTCCTTCACTCCTTTGCAAGTTCAAGGAGCTTTTTGATCTTAAGATATTCCTCCTTTTGAAGGATGATCATATCTTCTTGGCGATCAACAAGCTCCACCTTATCAACAAGTTTATCCATCAAGAATTTCATTTTTGCAGCAGTTTTCTTATCTAACCCAACAAGCATATTTTCATCACAACTATCGTATTCACTAGAATCATAAATATCACTGGCAAAGGAATACGAGGAGGAAGATTTGGTTGTTACCTTTTTTTTAACTTCCTTCGCCATTATACATGTGTCGTTGTCCTTCCATGCGCCAATAGTTGGGAAGAAAGTGGATTTCTTGGTTGTCTTCTTGATGGCTATGCTAGTCATCTCCTCTTCCTCTTCGGATGAGGACTCATCATTGGAGTCTCACTCCTTTCCAACGTGAGCCTGTCCACTTTGCCTTTTCTTCTTGAACATCTTCTTGGGTTGAGGCTTTGTATCCTTGGTCTTCTTCTTGTTTTCCTCATAAGGACAATCAACTATAAAGTGGTCGTATTCACCACAATTATAGCAAGCGCACCTCAAATTTGGTCTTGATTTGTCTTTTTGTCATCCTTCATTTGATCTACCACCTTGTCTTCTTTTCATCATCTTCTTGAATTTCTCCATAAATAGGATCATGTCTTCTTCATCTATATCGCTGCTTTCATCGTCGCTGTCCTCTTCTTGTTGAGCTTCTCGAGCTTCTTTTGACATGGGCTTGCAAGTGGACTTCAAAGCAACTCCTCTCTTCTATGCTGAGGTGAGGTCGGCAATCTCTTTGACATGTTTTGCTTGCTTTTACATCATCTGAAAATTGATAATCTTTATAAGCAATTCGTTCGGGTTCATTTTCTTGTACTCGGGGCTTTCTCTAATCATTGAACATATAGTCATGTTGCGAGGCATGAAGGATCTAAGGATTAGCTTCACCACCTCGTGATCATTCTACTTTTTGCTTCCATAGGATCGAACTTTATTGATGAGAGTCTTCAACCGATTGTACATGTCTTGCGGTGACTCATCTTCTTCTATGGTGAATCTTCCCAATTCACCTTCGATCATTTCAATCTTGGCCTCTCGCACATGACGATCACCTACATGTGCAGTTTGTAATGTTTCCCATATCTCTTTAGCAATTTCGAGTCCATCCACTTTGGTGAACTCGTCTCGACTCAATGATGAAGTTATGATAGCTGCAACTTGAGCGTTCCTGCGAATCGCTTGTTCTTGACTTGGTGTGAGCTCTTCATCGTCGTTCGGGATATCTATCCCTGTACACACTATATGCCAGAAGCTGGGGATAAGTGATATTAGATGCATTTTCATATTTTGCCTCCACATAGAATAATCGTTGCCATCAAAGAATGGGGCTTTTCCTAAAGGAATTGATAAATAATGGTTCTTATTGGAATTCAAGCGATCATAATTAAAATGATATCGGGAGTACTCGGTGTGACTACTCTCCTTCTTCTTCTTCTCATCCTCGATCTTTATCTTTCCTTTAGAGAGATCTTTCTTCCTTAGGAGCGCCTTGAGTTCAATTGTCTCCTCATCATCATCCTCGAAGTCTTGGATGGCGTCGAGGAGCTTCTCCAATTTTTGAGCCTTTTCATCTTCAACCTTCTCTTGGTTGAAGTTCTTGTGCACATCCTTCATGTCTGACATCTTCTCTTCGAGCGACTAGTCTCTTTTGAATGTAGCCTAGAGGGGGGTGAATAGGTTTTTTAATCTTTTGTCGGAACCTGAAACACTTAGCAACCTGATCAAATACAGAGAAATCGGACTAGTCCGGTAGGGTGCAGACTAGTCCGGTGTTTGCGGACTAGATCAATCAAGATTGATAGATGATCTCAATCCAAGTACTCTATGCAGCGGAAATTTAGTTGTAAACAGAGTGTATTGCTTCAATGAAACTATATATGGCACAAGTTAACTTTAGTTTCAAAGTTTTAACATAAGTTGACCAAAATCAAGTAAACCCTAGATTGCAATGAATAGTAAGAACAAAGTGAAGGCAAAATGATTTTATCTCGTGGTTCAATTCCATAGAGGAAATCTACATCCACATTGAGGAGCCCACAAAGGACCGGGTCTTCACCAACCATACCCTCGTCGAATCGCCACGGAGGTCGATTCTCTTCCACTTGTCACAAAGGGGTAAATCACCATGTTCAAGGGGCCTTCTCACAAGTTTAGGGCTCCCCAAGATTTACAATTCAAACACCACCAAACACACTCGAAAGATCTGCCATAAAACAACTAGAGTGTGCGAGAGAATCAAACCCAAGAGCTCAAGACGTGAAGAACATGTCTCTCCTTTGATCTATGGTTAATCCTCAAGGATTTAATCTTTCCTGCATTGGATTGTGTGGAGAGACGTGTTTTCAGGGCTCTTGGAAGTTGTGACAGTGCAGGGGGTCAAGAGAGTTGATAGTAGGGTTGTGCTCCTCTATTTATACTAGGTTTTCCAAAGGTTACCGTTAGCGTTTTCTAAGTCCGGAGTAGTCCGTGGTGGACTACGGACTAGTCCAGTGTGCGGTGTGTGGGAAACCCTAAGTGTCCTCAATTATTGGACTTGTCCCGCAATGGACGTACTAGTCCGATTTTGTTTCTGGAGATGTTCTGACTAGTCCGACACATATCGGACTAGTCGGGCGTGGTGAATCCCTTAGTGAATTGAGGACAAGTCCGAATTTGGAGGACTTGGCCGATCTTAGTCAGAGAGGTTATCAGAATAGTACGGATGATATCAGACTAGTACGGTGTCATGAAGTTTTGAGGGGCTAAGGACAAGTCTGAAATTGGGGGGACTTGTCTGATGTTGTTCAGTGGGGATTTCAGACTAATCTGTGGAATATCGGACTTTCTGATATTGATCTGAAGGATTGTCGTACTAGTCCGGACTTTATCGGACTAGTCCGTCGCGGACAAGTCCGCACTGGGGGGCTTGTCCGATCTTGGACAGAGAGCATGTCATACTAGTTCGGGGAACATCGGACTAGTCTGGACCTATGTAAACTTGTGCAGTGAGATTGTTTTCTTTCGATTGAGCTCTTGGGATGTGTTTCTCCAACACACTCCATACACAAAGAGTATTCTATTCATCTTATTGAGCTCTTTTCAACTTGATTCCTCACTGTCCTTGCTTTTTGCATTTTCTTCATAATTTCATTAAAACCTGCGCTAATCTCAACAATTTGGTTAGGATCTCATTTGTTTTTCATAAATCAACAAAAACCCACAAGGGTTGCCTAGATGCACTTTCACCCTCATCTTCTAGTTAGTAGGCAAGTTGCCGCTCCTGCAGATCGAGCTCCTGGACACGATGCTCTGAAGTCTTCTCCTGAGTCTGAATGTCAAGCTCTGGCACGAGGAGTTCTTGGTGCTCGGCTAGGTGTTGCTCCCAATCCCATGCCAGGTTGCTCTCCCGATCTCATGAGACTGCAACCTGTCCCGATACTACCTCAGCCCAAGTCATCATCGCCTGGGCCGCTGCCTCTTTCTCGGATACAGCGACCTCCTGCTCGGCAACAGCGGCCTCGCAATGACCCAAGGCCTCTCGACCCTCTTCAAGGGCACGTAAGCGGGTGTCAACCATCTCATTGTTTGCCTTGGAGTTGGCCAGAATCTTCTGTGATATTGTGTCCATGGCCTTTGCCAAGCGGTGCCTCAACTCCAGCTCCTCATCCTCCTTCTGATGCTTTGCCCTCACCTCAGAGATACTGGACCTTATAAGGTTCTCCCTGGCTCGGAGGTGCTCGCCCTAATCATGCAGCTTCTCCCACTCTACGGTGAGGGCCCCCTGCGTCAGTCGGAGGTTGGACTGCACCAGGTTGATGCTGGACTGCGCTGAGTCCATGACGTTGGAGAGGCGCTCTGATTCTGCCGAAGCTATTGAAGGCCGCCCCATGATCATCTCGAGAACCTCTTCCTCCCACGGTGATGAAGGCGAGGCCACCAGTGTCGGGGGCCTCATCCGCAGCAACTGAGTGGAAGTTGCAGCACCTTCTGAAGTGGCAGCAGCACCAGCGCCCGAGGAGCCACGTGCTGGATCCACAGCCTTGGAGGTCGGTCCCTCAGCTTGCTGAGCTGACTCTAACATTGCCTTCGGTACGGCAGCCTAAGGTGCTTCACTACCTACGCTAGGCATGTATGTTGGAGCAATGCTCCCCTGTATCGGCTTGGCAGTCTGCTCCGTCGATGCAGCCGTAGCCCTCTGTCCGACTTTGGAGCGATTCGGGTCACTACCCCGATTGTAAGGGCATCACAACACCTGACGTAGTCCTGTAGATCAAAATCAAAGTCTATTCAAACAAGATTAACAGATAAGACAATGATGCAAGCATTGGTAAGAATGCCTTACCGACATCCCCAGAAGCTCCAGCGAGCTTCGACCTTCAGTGGCTCTGAAGCTGCGGACTCTGTCGACGACGTGGAAAACGGGGTTGACCCGACTGGAGCTCCACCAGAAGCACAGATGATGTTGTCATCCCGCATTGATGTGTATCCATCGACTCCAACGGCGCTACTCTCGGAGCCTCATCTCGAGCCGTTGGCGACGTCCATCGCCAAACCTGGTGCAAGATTGCTGGCAGCCCAAGGCCTCTTGGCCTGAGGCTTCATGGGTGTAGCGCTCCCGGAGCCCTCTTTGTGCCTTGGACTGAACCAGTGGCGGAGATGATGGCCGAAGTGCCGGCTACAGTCGATTGTGAAATTGCCGCTTGACGGAATTGGCCTCCCCCCAATGAACTCCCAAAACCCGAAGTTGAGGAGGGGCACTCCATCAGACGTTGAATTGGAGCAAGGATTGCCCGCGGCGGTGCCCTCAGCGATGATCAAGAGCATTGTCCCTCGCAACCTCGATCACCAGCGGCTTCCTCTTCCCTATGTCGAGGACCAGCGCCTTCCCCTTCAATATGTCGGGGACCAGTGCCTTGCCTTTTCCTCCATCGGAAGGCGCATCTTCCACCCTTGACACTTTGGAGCTTGGAGTAGGTGCAGACTCTTGTGGAGCGTCGATGATGGCCCGCATCGCCAACCTGCTGCGGCGCAAGACCAAGCGCGTCCAGGTTTGGCATCTCCTTCAGGATCTTCACCCTGAGGTTCCAATCCGAGCAAAGCGGCGGATAGGACCACGGAAGGATGAATATGTTAGGAGACAATGGGTCGTCACACGCCTTGTACATCATGTCAAACACCTCTTGTAGGGTCGTCTCCATGTCACGACCCCTCACTAGCTTGGTGTTGTCTTTCGGCCCGAAGTATAGCCATGCAGTCCGACTACGATGCCGGAGGGGGGCCAGACGTCGATGCACAAATTCCGCCAGCACCATAAACTCTCACAAACCATGATCCACCAAGAATTGTATACTCTCCATCACCAGGGTATACGCTGGCTCCAACTCCGGGCGCTCCTCCCAGGTCTTCTTCCTAAGTACCGGCTAGTCGGTGGGAAGGACCATGCGATCGCGGGCATCTACTTGTACGATCACCCAGTCACTTCTCCAGTCGGCCCATTTCACTGTGGAGAGTGGGTGATGTACTTGAAGTGCGAGAACACCACCACAACCACTAGAGAATTCTACGACAGACGATGAAGCTAGAGCTTGAGGACCTCCAGAAGCGTCACCAGGAGGAGGAAATGGGAGGAACGAACCTTGAGTACGCATACAACTTGAAGAATACAATCTCTTTCTCCTCCATCTTCAAAGGCATGGAGCCAAGATGGATCAGATTCTGTCACTCCTCAACATCCTAGCCAAGTAGTCGCCATACGCGGGAAGGAGGCAAGGTTGATTCCATTGGAAAAAGAGTCAAGAACCTCGAAGGTGGGGTAAGAGTAGGTGCTCAAGGAGGAAGACAAAGGCTTGAATGTTGGAGTGTGAGTAAGGGAGGAACCAACTTTTCTGACAAAAGGTCCCTTTTAAAAACACTTTGGCAATGTTTGAGCGCATCGTGCAGGTCGTAAGAGCCCGAAACCCGCTGCTCAACCCACAACATCCCAAACACTGGGGCCTAGGTCCCCCTGTGAGAGAGATTGGCCCGAGCAGACCCCCATAGGAGGCGACCAGGCGGTTCTCATAAAGGCGGATGTGAGAGCAGAAGAAGTGTAGCAGCCTCATTAGGAACCGTCGCGATAAAGAAGCTGCAGCAAGTAAAGATCCCATCACCACGACCCCTCAACTAGAGGGGGATGCGTGGCCACAATGGCAGGGGCGCACACCACTTCGACTAATCAAGACAAAATCAAAAGATAGAGTAGGAAAGCTGGGATAGGGCTCCACCCTCGGGCTCATCACCTCCCACAAGATTGACCCTGGGGCCACTATTGGTACCCTGCATACCGGGTACACTCGCGCACAGGCTAAATCCGCCTAGGTGTCTTGCCTTCCTGCAATGGCAGGGTCTAAGGGCGCCACGTTCCCAGAAGCCCCGGACCCCTCTACATCAGATATGGGGTCCAGTGTATCCATATGGACCTCAAGAAAGAGTCCAGCTCCCCCTTGGAGATGAGCTCCCAAGCGGCCACATGTCCAGCAAGACAGGACCCCACTCCCCCACGGGAGAGGGCTCTGATACTGCCATTTCGTTTAAAGCACTAGGCTGGCCACCTCCGGTGGAGGCGGGCTCCAGCTCTACTACATGTCATGTGGCCCTGGACCTACCGCACAAGTCAGGAGCGGGCACCGGGGCTGCCACGTGGTCCGCGGATCAGGACCCGGCTTCCCCCACAGAGGCTAGCTCCCGTGCTGCCATAGACCCTACAACTTGCCCTGGAGATTGGGTTGAGGGAGTTAAGAGGGCGGCGCGCCTTGTCTGAATCAAGCATTGAAGACTCGCATCTTCCCCGGGCAAATGACGCGGTGCACGCCTACTGTTAGGTACCGCTTCGCCCAATCGCATCATAGTGAAGACACCGCAGACCTACCCCACTCCGCCAAGTGGGTAGCTTACATCGACAGGGACAGTAGGACGAGACATTCCCTGCCATCATCAACGACTACACATGGGCCACTAGCAAAGGAGGCGGCAAAGACAGCGAGTCTTCGAGCCACGGTCAGAGGAAGGTTATGCGGGAAGCCTTAGATTATTAGGATAAGATCGACCTGGGACCACCTGTCAGGCCCCGGACCTCACTTGTCAGGCATCCGACCTTGTCTATAGAAGGATCGGACTGTCACCGTTACAAAGTATCCCCAATCTATGCATTCACGCGCTACAGACTCGTAAACACCAACAATACAACATCACTACAGAGTAGGGTATTACGCTCTGGCGGCCTGAACCACGTAAAAACCACTGCCTCACCACTCTCATATGTGCAATCCCTCCATTGATGACTAAGCCCTACCGATCAAAAAACTCTGCGGGCTGCTCCCGTAGCAGGTCCGGTGGAAGTGTCGCAAGAACACTTCGACACATATACTCAATATAAGTGTTTAATGTAACAAATTTGGTATTTTGTGTGTGGGCACCAGCACCAACATACTCGTCATAACACAGGAAACGTGTCTCCTAAATATCTTGACCCGCAAGTACCAGCTAGAACTTATATTCAAATGTCGAGCGTCCAAAAAGATATTGTTCAATATTTTGTGAAAGCAATGAAACACTACATTGATAAGGAGCTCCTAGTCGTACCATTCAACCCGGGTAACCATTGGGTAACCATAGCAATTTCTATAAAGTACGACCAAGTCTTGTATTGTGACTCCTCAAGGCCGAGAAATGAAAAAATTGGCGAGTGAATAACTCGTTAATGAAATGATATATCTTTCGTTATTGACGAGTAAGTTTCTTCTTCACTCTAGTTTCTGACTGTTTCATCATTGCACAATAATTTTACATGAACTGTGAATGTTTTTTGTTTAGGGCGTGAATAACTCATGAATGAAATGATATCTCTTCCGTTATTGATGAGTAAGTTTCCTCTTCACTTTAGTTTCTGACTGTTTCATCCTTGCACAATAATTTTATATGAACTGTGAATGTTTTTGTTTAGGGCTTTTATACAGTAAAAGGAAAAGGACGACAACTTAAAAATCATATTGCATTCAACATCCAACAACAAGATCCAGGCAACACGTGTGGCTTCCATGTCTTCTTACACATGGCTTTATTTGGAGAGCATCCTAATTGCAATGTATGTGTAAGTGCATTTATTGTACTTAATTACTAATCTTTTGCTAAATCTCATTTTTATAGTGTGGCAGGACTATGGACCCGCCTTCAGGAACGTTGAAGGTCGTAGCCTTGAGCAAATTCGAGACATAATATGCAGGTTCATCATTTCTGAAATCGTTAATTCAAAGGGAGAATTTCATTACAAATTAGAGGATTAGGTGACAATTATTTTTTGTGTAGTTACTTGTTAAGCTGGATGAAGTGGGGAATTCCTTATGTAAATAGTTACTTGGTAACTACGATTGACACTTTGTTAATATTTGATTGGTCAATGTGTGTGATCTCCATTTAGCTATACATATATTTCTATATGTGTATGTTGCTGACACCGTTAATCTGGCTGCCAAATCCTAGCTAGCTTCAAAATGTAGCCGACAACCAGAATAATGAGGGGTGGGAGCACCTAATAAGAAACGTGTGTATAGCAGGGAACGTCTCCCTGTTAGTCCCACAGTGACCCTGCCTGTAAACAATTCGCAACGAGCTGTAACAGAGATCGTCTCCGATTACCTAAATAAAGGAGACCCGCTTACTTAAAGCTCATCTCAGATCAGCCAACAAATCTGCGACAGGATACTATAAAGCTCATCTCGGATCAGTTAATAAATATGTGATGCGCTATATTAGAGTTTGTCTGGCATGTATGCTGATGGGCGACACGCGACGCTCATCTCCAATGACCTCGTAAAGCTCGTCTATTATGACTCAAAAAAAGGAGACGCGCTATCTTTGAGCTTGTCTCGCACTTAGACTGATCGGCGACGCGCCAGCCACTCGTCTCTGATGACAATGTAATGCGTGACGCGACAAAGGAGACCCACTGTTTGTTCGTCTCCCTTCTTCGTTCGGACACATCTCGAATGAGCCTTTCTTACATAGTGTATTACAAAACATTTGACACTAGGCCCTGTTTGGTCATTGGAGGCCAAAATTGCCACGTCTAATACTCAATCACGCCTAAACCGTAACCAGTGTTTTGTTTTTAGTCACACTTAAGTCTGACTAACTTCTTAGTCACTTGGCTTAGTCACTTGGCCCACATGTACACTGAATATTCTTGTCACATTTCGCCTAAGGTTAGTTGGCTATTTTTCGTAACACGCTTTTGTGGCAAAACTAACTTTTAGTCACTTTAACCAATAATGTGTGGCAAAGTTAGTCTAGAACCAAACATGCCTTAAAAGCACCATTTTACACACCTTTAGTTTCTAGCTGCAACATGTTACGTCACATCAAAATTAAAGATTCATAACCGTGCTAAATTGCAGCACAACTAATCACTGTTTTCTTAAAATAATACTGATCTGGTTTTTTTAATATATTTATTTCGGTGCTTTCACTTTCATAGTATAGGGGAGTTTGTCCTCCTTAGATCTTTTTTTCTAGATCATATATTTTCCACTGAACATATCTCGTTTCCAGAAAGTGATTCTAAATCATCAAGAGCCATACTAAACCTTATTTTATTCAGTTTTTATGTGCTCCGCGGGCACATATGTAAGTGTCTGAAGGTAAGGGGGCGTAAATATAGGTGAGAGGCGGTTTCTTCTCTTAAAGATACTGCCAAGTCAGTTGCTTACGGTTTCTTCGGTAAATTCTATTCGTATGTTGTTGGAGGCCGATCTACTTCGATGAGTTTTGTTCAACTTGACGATCGTCGTGGACCAAACCGCGGATGAGTTGAAGCAAAAGATCAAAAACATTACTCCGTTCAAGTTGCCTTTGAACATCCTAGCAAGGTCAGTCGTTGCATTGCTAACCTCAAAGATTTGGTTGCAGACCTCGACCAAAAGCCATTCAGTGCGAAGAGGTTGCCTTTGCCTTGTCACCACTTTTGGTTGATGATGAACCAAACACTCCCAACTCACATAAGTGGATCCGGAGAATCTAATTCACCCCCCTGATTTGGATCGGAGACGACCAAGTACGTCACGGGCTTGAACTCAGATTCCAGCCCTGGTGATTTTCTTCCACCTTATTCGCCTCCTTTTTAGTTTGATTTCATGTATTTTGCAGTGTATGGACTATGTTGATGTGTATGTTTATGTCGGTACCCTGCATATCGGGTACTCCGTGTACAAGCAAGAAGCGGCCAAGGACCCTGCCTCCCCGCAAAGGCAAGATCCGAGGCAGCAACGTGCCAAGCGGGATCAGACCGTGCCTCTCCTCAGAGGAGGGCTCTGGACTGCCACGTGGCCTGTAGCTTAGGACCCGGTCTCCTATGAGAGGCGGGCTCTGATACTGCCACGTGTCCAACAGAGCCAGACTCTACCTCTCCTCAAAGGTGGGATCTGGCGCCGCCACGTGGCCCGTAGCTCTGGACTGGGCCTTCCCCGTAGAGGCGAGCCCCAGTGAAGCCACATGCCCAGCGGGATCGGATCCTGCCTCTCCTAAGAGGTGGGCTCCGGGACCGCCACGTGGCCCACAGCTCTGGACCCAGCCTCTCCCACATTGGTGAGCTTCGATGCTTCCACGTGTCCTGCGACCCCCTCTGGGCGGTATGTCACGAGAGTAAAGAGTGTTGTGCTCTGTCCAGTCGTGCATTCAAGACATGCGCCTTTCCTAGGTGCACAAGCGCGGCGCATGCTCCTGTCAAGTGGTATTGTGCTCAGTCACATCATAGTAAGGGCGCAACAGAGCTACTCCACGGTATTGATGCGGTAGGATGCGGTGACATGATGGATGGAACATTCCTTGCCATCATCAACATCTATGCTTAGCCTCTGGTGTCCGGCGTGACAGGACGACGAGCCTTCAAGCCATTGTTAGAGGAAGAAACAAGTAGTAATAACACCCTAGATTTTGTACAGCGTTGAGATCTCATCGGGCCCACCTGTCAGTCCCTAAGCCCCACTTGTAAACTGCCCGGCCTTGGACTATAAGAGGATCGGGCAGCCATCGACTTAGGCATTCATTCCAACACATTCGAACGGACTCAACTCACACACCCAAGCAAAACTACACACTCAGGGTATTACGCTTCGACGGCCTGGACCATGTAAAAATCCCTATGTTCACCATCTCTCGTGCACTCGCAAGCTCTAGAGACTAGGCCCTCAAATCAAAGAATCTCCATCACGATGGGCGAGGACCAGGCCACATCCTGCTCCAAAGCAGGTCGATCTAGCCATGCATATGGACGCGCAGCTACCACTGCTGCAGCTGGCCGAGCTGGTCCCTCGCAGCGGACTCCCGCCGCCTCGGTGACGATGACACCACCAACCGCAATCCCAGAGAGCACGCTAGCTGTATCATGTTTCTTCCTCCACAACCCGCTAGCTGTGAACATTCCACAGGGAGCTGCACTGTAGTGGATCAATGACCTCGACGTCACTGCCCTCAACACGCCTCCGCAAGAAAGGCAACAGGCTACACCAATGCACGTGTCGCTGTCGCGCACACTGATGATAGACCAGCGGACAGTCGACTCGCACTCGACCAGGCTCTACACAGTCGATGTCCGAGCAGAGTTGGAACGTCATTGGGCGGGCGAAGACAGCCGAGTCACCATCGAGCGGCAACATGAGAGATGCCACAACCTCGAGGGCAACTACAGTGCACCAGGCGCTGAGCCTCTGGTGCACGCCACACAGCCTATGCTACCGGCGAACGCTGCACAGCCCGTCCCACCGGTCCACACGGTGCAGCATGCGCCCCCAGTGTACACAGTGCAGCCCATTTTCGAGGTGTATGCTGCACGAAACCTTGCTCCGGCAAGGGTGGGTGGAGGATGTGAAACCCTTGCACCACACCTCCGCTTAGTGGTGTGGCCTTGCAAATTTTGGCCTCACCTACTGAAGAAGTATGATGGGAGCACCAACCTCGCTAAGTTCCTGCACATCTACTCTACCTCCATCCTTGCTGCAGGAGGGGATGAGGCCATCATGGCCAACTACTTCCTCGTTGCCCTAACTGACCCTGCCCAGTCATGGCTCATGAACCTTCCCCAGGGGTCCATAACCTCCTGGGTTGTGACACTCGGTTCCAAAAATGAACCAAGTGAACGCATATGTGTGCCCAGGATGTTCAACACACATACATGAGTGCATTCACAAAAGAGTATACAGAAAATTACCACAAAACAAGATTAATTAACCAAATTTTATTACACAAACCATATTATCCTCGAATACAAGTTCTAATGAATATTAATGACAAATTTGACTAATGCAGCGGAAATAAACGAAATAAGCAAAATAAACAGCTAGGCAGCATAAGCAATACGGTATACCGCAGCTCCAATCAATACCACAGACAAGCTGACGGTAGACACGGCCTATAACTCCGCATTATCGCCATTAAACTCCCAATCCTAACCTGCAACTATTGGGGGGATTGCAAGGGTGACTACATGTCGTACTCTGCAAGTGTGGAAAGTATGACATGTGGCTGATTCAAATGACGAATATAATAATGGCTAAGTGCCGAAAAATATATAAAAAACATTGGAAAAGCAATATATTACATGTTTATGAAATAAACCCATCATAAGACATGTAGTTATCATAATACCAGTCCATATTCCATATCCATCATCATCTACCAATATCCATATTCAATACCAGAATTAAATTCATAACCATCCATAACCATAATACCAATCATAACCATAACCAACCAACCATAACCATCCCTGAATGTAGGCCTAGAGGGGGGGGTGAATAGGCCTTCTTGAATTTCTCGGTTCCTGTAGCACTTCAACAAAAAGGTCAAATCCAGATATATCGGACTAGTCCGGTAAAGTGCGGACTAGTCCGGATTTCACGGGCTAGGTTGATCAAGTTAGGTCAATTTGATTGTTTCGTTGTCGTTTGCAGCGGAAATATAAACTATAATGACAGTTCAATAGTTGGATGTTAAGTTTTATTGCAAGTATGATTCTTGTTCACTATTTAACTTCAATTCAACAAAATGAATCAAACCCTAGATAATGTTGATCAACTAGAATGATGAACACAAACGAACAAGACACAAGATATATCCCGTGGTTCGGTTACCACGAAGGCAGCCTACGTCCACGTTGAGGAGCCCACAAAAGGACCGGGTCTTTACCAACCCTTCCCTCGTCGGATCGCCACGAAGGCCAATCCTCTTCCACTAATCACACAGTGGTAAATCACCAAGTTGAAGGGGCGATCTCACAAGTTGAGAGCTCCCTTGATTACAAGTTTCAAAACCACCAATAACACACTTCGAAATATACAAATTGAGATGCAAGAGTGTGTTAGAGATTCAAACCAAGAGCTCAATCGTGTGCAAAGTGCCTCTCCAATGATCTACAAGTGATCTTCAAAGGATTGATCGATTTTGCACTCAACTTCGTGGAGAGAGATGGTTTTTGAGTCTCTTGGGAGGTGTGATGGCGCTAGGGTTCGAGAGAGTTTAAAAGTGGGCCATGCACCTCTATTTATATGGGGTTTCTAGAAATTACCGTTAGGGTTTAGAAAGATCGGACTAGTCCGTGGTGGAGACCGGACTAGTCCGGTGTGCTGTGTGAAGCAAACCCTAAGTGTCCAGGAATATTGGACGAGTCCGATTGAAAAACGGACTTGTCCGATTTTGCTGCTGGAAATCTTCGGACTTGTCCGGTTGACATCGGACTTGTCCGGACCTGTGAAACCCTAAGTGTTTAGAACGACAAGTCCGCACTTGGAGGACTTGTCCGATTTAGATCAGAGTGTAAATCGGACTAGTCCGTGTAGTCACCGGACTTGTCCGAAGTGGATCAGAAAGGGAATCGGACTAGTCCGGTGGTGACCGGACTTGTCCGATCTAGTGACTTGTGCATTGTGTTGAGGACTAGTCCGCACTGGGGAGGACTAGTCCGAAGTGGAACAGAAAGATATCGGACTAGTCCGGTGGAGACCGGACTTGTCCGATCTTGTGCAGAATGTGATATCGGACTAGTCCGATTGATATCGGGCTAGTCCGGTCCTGTATAGTTTTGTGCATTGTGTGTGTGTGTGATTAAGTGAGATTGAGCTCTTGGGTGTGTTTCCTTAACACACTCCATACATACTAAACAACTAATTTCTTCTTCTTGAGTTCAAATTCCTTCTCCTTCTTAATTTCCCTCTTTTTGGCATTTTGCTCATTTTTCATCATTTTCCTGCATTCATCTCAACAAAAGAATTAGGATCCCAATTGCTTGTCATAAATCATCCAAAACCCACAAGGGAGTCCTAGATGCACTTTCAATCTCCCCCTTTTTGGTGATTGATGACAACCAATTGAGATTTCACAAAATGAGGTATAAAATGAGATTTTCATAAAGTATGCACATATGACTCAAAAATGCATCAGGCAACAAGATAATTATTCATATGTGCATTCTTTATGGTGGGATGCATACTAAGAGCATGATTGCATTAAGAATGACAGAATTTTCATTTACCAACTAATATCAAGTGAATATGGCACTTCAGGAGCAAAAGCTCAGATTTCATCACACACTTGCAAATTAATTGAGAAATTCATCACAGGACCAAACATGATATGAAAAGAGAGTTAAGCAAATACAATCACAATTAAAAAACATAGAGAGCTCTCTCCTCGCATCCTATTCAGCTAAAGCTTAGACTAGAGACTCCCCCTCAATCTCTCCCCCTTTGGCATCAAGACACCAAAAAGAGAGAGAGAGGAAGATCCTAGGGCTTCACTCTTCGCTGTCAGTCCTCTCGTCGTCTTCATCATCTTCATCGCTTTCGGCTTGACGGGGTTGAGAGGTAGGAGGAGGAGCGGAGCTGCTCGAGCCCCCAATGCCAAAATAGGCAAGCTCGGAAGGAGTCAAGGGGCTCAGCTCGGTGATGTTTGGATCAGAATCTTCAGAAAGTACTGGAGATCCAATTGGATTGATCTCCAGCTTCTCACTCAGCTGCTTCACATTGGCTTTTATGTATCTCATGTCCTCCTTCCTCTTTTGATTTAGCTTGTGAAGCTTCACTTCAGTTTTCTTGCAGGAGGAGAAGATTGCAGCCAAGTACTTGAGGATCCCACTGGCGGATCCTTTCTGAGGGGCTTCCCTGGAGGGAGGAGTAGCCCTAGCAGCTTCTCCTTGCCTTGCCGGCACCTCGGGGCTTGAGGCCGGCGATGGAGCAGCCTGGACACTCACGGACTGAGGCTTCTGAGGCCTCAGTGGAGTGTGCTCCACATCCTTCACAAACTCGATTCCTGTGACCTTCTCAATCATGAACATCAAGTAAGGGGCATAGCCACAGGATCGGTTGGGGGTACTTGAGATATTGACCATATCATTCCAGATATAGTCTGCAACATCGAATTGCCTTTTCTTGCTGATGACCTTCATCAGGGTCCGGAGGTAGCCTTGCACACTCCCTGCATCACCATCCTTGGGAGCAATCGTCTTCCTGAGGACTCTGTTGAGGACCACAAAGAAAGGCTTCATGTTCTTTGTGGAGGGAGGGACAAACTTGGAGGTGGGCTCATACATGAACTGCATTCCATCCCTCTCAATGACCCCAATGTTGTGGATAATGAGGTGGTCATCTCCCTCAGAGTCAAGATGCAGCAGGCGGGCAAACTCTTCTTGAGTGATGGAATACTTGGATCCATGAGTCATCCAAGTCACACTTTCTTCGTCTTCACCTGAGAAGTGGCACGTTGCATAGAATTGTGCAATCACTTCATCATTCCAATTATATCTGAAGGCAAACAAATCCTTCAGCCCATGTCTCTCTGCAGCTTGTATCACTTCATCAAAAGCTGCATATTTCCTCTTCTCAAGGTGGGCCCAGTCAATCCATTGACTGCGCACCACCGGGGTCTTCATCGGCAAGTAGACCAGCTTGTAGAAGTCAGCATGGAAATTTGACCAAAATCTGCCATCAGCTGCTTGCTTGGGCCTTGCATAGTAGTCCACACTTCTCAGCTTCATGGCCACATCGCTGCCCTTGCCATTGAATCTTTCCTCATTGGGGTCCCGGACCCCTTCTCTGGGAGTATGCAGCTTTAGAGGCCCAACAGGCCCTGTGGCAACCCCCTTGCCTTTCCCTTTAGCTTGGCGAGGGCCACTTGACGGAGGAGCAGCCTTGGAGGCGGCCTTCTTGACACACACCTTCCTCCGAACCTGGGGAGGTGAGGGAGCAGGCTCGGAGGGTCTCTCTTGGCGTTTCTTGCCAAGACCCGTCGAGGGCCGAGGTGCCACCTCGTGGTCCAACTCGGCCTCGAAATCGGAGATTTCATTGTCGGAGCTCGACATGATCTGAGAATGAGTGATCAAGAGAAAAGACAAGTTATACAAGGTATTGGTGAGGTAAGATGGCAATGGAAGGCAATAGGGAATTAAAGAATTAGGTTTTGGTTCAGAAACAACAGACTTGTCCGGTGCTCAGGCACGGACTAGTCCGGGGGACCGGACTTGTCCGTACCTGGACCGGACTAGTCCGGTGTTCATCTGCAAAAACCTAGCAAACTGGATAAAAATTGATCCCTAATGAAATAGCTAGTCTAGCATACACATAGTACATCAACTGGACATGCAACTAGTGAAGAATGCTAGGCCAAACGATAAGCAATGAAGAAATTTGAGATTTCTTAGGGTTTGAGGAAAATTTACCAAGAAATCCAAGGAAGCTTGAAAATGTGGGGGTTGGAGGCCGGACTTGTCCGCTAACTTCAATCCCCGAGTCTTCAAGCTTAATCTCCGCCCAAGATTGAGGCTTTTCGACGGAGGAATCAAGGATTCGCCTTGGGAGCTCGAGCGCAAGAGAGAGAAAGCTTGGAGGAGAGTGTGGGGTGAAGAGATTAGGGTTTGGTGGCGGCTAGGGTTATGGACACGAAAAATCGGACAAGTCCGGACATGACCGGACTAGTCCGAAGTCCTCCAGAAACCTAAATCGGACTAGTCCGTGGTCTGTCGGACTAGTCCGGCCTAACCGGCACACTGCGGACTAGTCTGCAATGGCGGACTAGTCTGGGTAACCACGGACTTGTCCGTGGTCACCAGGAGAGAATTGCATAGCCCATTCATATATATTTGAAGGTCCAATAATTGAGGGTAGAGAGGCAAAACAATTCAAATAATCCTGATGAATTTGATCAGTAAGCAAACAACAATCATACTATGATCAAAAATTCATCAAGATCTAATAATTGACATAGTTTTTCGAGAGAAAAAATGGGGAGGAAAAATTTTCACAATTCAATCAATGTTTTGAAGCAATCATACAGGTATGCAACTTTTCAAGCCACACTCCGAGAATCAAGGATGTTTAGCTCATTTCGGAGTTCGCAAAAACGTTTTTCATCAAGTGGCTTGGTGAATATGTCAGCCAATTGTTTTTGGGTGTTGACATGAGAGATGGATATGTCTCCTTTCATGGAATGGTCTCTCAAGAAATGGTGTCTTATGTCAATGTGTTTAGTTCTAGAGTGCTCAACTGGATTGTGGGCTATTTTAATGGCACTCTCATTGTCACAAAGAAGAGGAATACGGTTCATATTGTAACCGTAATCCCTTAGAGTTTGTCGCATCCAAAGGAGTTGTGCACAACAACTCCCGGCTGCAACATACTCCGCTTCGGCTGTGGATAATGCAATGGAATTCTGTTTCTTGGATGACCAAGAAACTAAGGATCTTCCTAGGAATTGGCAAGTGCCAGAAGTGCTTTTTCTATCAACTTTGCACCCGGCATAATCTGCATCGGAATACCCAATGAGATTGAATTTTGAACCTTTTGGGTACCAAAGACCAAGGTTGGGTGTATGAACTAAATATCTTAGGATTCTCTTTACGGCTGTCAAATGACATTCCTTAGGGTTGGCTTGAAATCTTGCACACAAACATACACTCAACATAATATCTGGCCTAGATGCACATAAGTAAAGTAAAGATCCAATCATGGAGCGATATACCTTTTGGTCGACGCTCGTTCCATCTTCATTGAGATCCAAGTGACCATTCGTTGCCATGGGAGTCTTAATGGGCTTTGCCTTGTCCATGCCAAACTTCTTGAGGATGTCCTGTGTGTACTTGGTTTGGCTTATGAATGTTCCTTCCCTTTGTTGCCGCACTTGGAATCCCAAGAAGTACTTCAATTCTCCCATCATTGACATTTCAAATCTGTCTGTCATAATTTTACTAAACTCTTCACAGAAAGATTGATTAGTTGATCCAAAAATTATATCATCAACATAGATTTGGCAAATGAAAAGATCATTATTCAGATTTTTCGTGAATAGTGTATAATCTACTTTGCCAATTTGAAAGCCATTATCAATTAAAAAATCTCTAAGACACTCATACCAAGCTCTAGGAGCTTGTTTGAGGCCATAGAGAGCCTTACGCAGTTTATACACGTGGTCGGGGAACTCTTCGTCTTCAAATCCGGGTGGTTGCTCCACGTACACCTCTTCCTTGATCGGTCCGTTGAGGAAGGCGCTTTTCACGTCCATTTGGTACAGCTTGAAATCATGGTGAGTAGCATATGCAAGTAATATTCTAATTGATTCAAGTCTAGCTACTGGAGCAAAGGTCTCATCAAAATCCAAACCTTCGACTTGTGAGTAACCTTTGGCCACAAGTCGTGCCTTGTTTCTTGTCACCACCCCGTGTTCATCTTGTTTGTTGCGGAAGACCCACTTGGTGCCGACTATGTTTGCATTGGGTCTTTCCACAAGTTCCCAAACCTCGTTTCTCTTGAAATTGTTCAACTCTTCTTGCATTGCCACCACCCAGTCCGGATCCTTTAATGCATCCTCAGTCCTGCGGGGTTCCAAAAAGGAGACAAACGAGTAATGTTCACAAAAATTTGCTATACGAGATCTAGTGGTTACTCCTTTTTGGATGTCGCCGATGATGTTGTCGATTGGATGATCCCTTTGAATGCATTGGTGTACTCTTGGGTGTGGCACTTGGGGGGTCGTATGTTGGTGATCATCTTCTTCTCCCCCTGAGTTGTTGTCCTCATTGATTTGTTGATCATGTTCATATTCTTGTGATTGATCTTGTATCGAGGCTCCCCCTTGATTGTTGATCTCCTCTTGTGGTTCACTTTCCTCTTGTATTTGTGCTGATGACTCTTGTGGTCGTACTTCGCCCAGAGCCATCCTCTTTATTGCTTGATAGGGGGCTTCCTCATTACCTAATTCACATTGATCAACTTGCTCCTTTTGGGAGCCATTAGTTTCATCGAACACTACGTCACGTGCCACTTCAACAAGTCCGGAGGCCTTGTTGAAAACACGATAGGCGTAAGTGTTCGAATCATAACCAAGCAAGAAACCTTCATCGGACTTCGAAGCGAACTTTGAAGTCCTGGGCTTCTTGTTCAAAATATAGCAAGGAGAACCGAAAACTGGAAAATATGAAATGTTCGGTTTGTTACCGGTGAGTAGCTCATAGGGGGTCTTCTTTAGTAGTCGATGAAGATAGAGTCGATTTGTGGCATGGCAGGCGGTATTGATTGCTTCCGCCCAAAATCGATCTGAAGTCTTGTATTCATCGAGCATTGTTCTTGCCATCTCTATGAGCGTTCGGTTCTTCCTTTCGGCAACTCCGTTTTGTTGTGGAGAGTATGGCGCTGAGAATTCGTGCTTGATTCCTTCCTCATCAAGGTACTCCTCCACTTGTATGTTCTTGAACTCCGTGCCATTGTCGCTCCGAATACTCTTGATTGATAGTGAGAACTCGTTTTGCGCTCGCTTGAAGAATTTCTTGAGTGTTCCTTGTGTTTCTGACTTATCATGCAAAAAGAACACCCAAGTGAAGCGGGAAAAATCATCAATAATGACTAAACCGTATTTGTTACCGCCTATGCTTATGTAAGCAATTGGACCGAAGAGGTCCATATGAAGTAGTTCGAGCGGTCTTGTCGTCGTCATGATGTTCTTTGCGGGATGTTGTGCTCCAACTTGCTTTCCTGCTTGGCACGCGCTACAAGGCCTGTCTTTCTCAAACACAACATCTTTCAAACCTCGGATGTGATCGCCCTTGAGGAGTTTTTGAAGGTTCCTCATACCAACATGTGCTAGCCGTCTATGCCACAGCCAACCCATGTTGGTTTTTGCAATCAAGCATGTGTCGAGTTCGGCTTTATCCTTGTTGAAGTCAACAAGATAAAGCTTTCCCTTTAACATACCCTTGAATGCAATGGAACCATTACTTCTCCTTGAGACGGTCACACCCTCGTTAGTAAACAGACAATTATAACCTTTGTCACATAACTGAGATATGGACAGCAGGTTATAATCTAAAGATTCAACGTGTAAAACATGCGAAAGAGTATGTTCAGAGGATATTGCAATTTTACCGGTACCGAGGACCTTTCCTTGACTGTTATCCCCAAAGTAGATGCCTTCGTTTGGGTCCTGGTTCACTTCATACTCCACAAACATCCTCCTTTCTCCGGTCATATGGTTGGTGCATCCACTGTCTAGCACCCATTTGGATCCACCGGAGGAGTAGGCCTGCAAAAACAAATTACGCCTTGGTTTTAGGTACCCAAGCTTGCTTGGGTCCTTGGAGGTTAGTAACAATACATTTGGGCACCCACACATGGGTTTTTGTGTTCCCATGGAGCGGCCCAGCATAATAAGCATACACTTTACCAACATTATTTTTCATTAAAACATAGGATGCATCAAATGTTTTAAACAGAAGTTGCTGTTGATTATGGGTCGGACTAGTCTGTGTGACCGGACTTGTCCGGATGGCCGGACTTGTCCGGACCACAACCGGACTAGTCCGATTTTCATGAGAGTTCAGATTTTTAGTTTTCGAGTTACCATGTTGTGAGGGTCCTCCCTTCACAAAGGTGATCCTTCCCTTGTTATTCTTATGATTTCCAGCTCTTTGCTTTCCATCGCAAGAGTAACCAATGCCATACTTGACATTTGGAGGTCTTTGGACCAAATATGCACTATGTGCATAGTTGATCCTCTCCTTGTCAAATATTACACATTGGGTAGGATTTTTGTCCTTCGTGGAGGTAGGGTTTTCCTTCAACCTGGTGTTAGTTTTATCACATTTGCAAACATGAGCGATATTAGTTAAAGTGGGTTGAGAAGGTAGGGTTGAAGAGGAGGAAGGTTCACTAAGCTTGAGTGACTCAACCTGCACTTCAAGGATCTTGTTGACCTTGATTTGGTCATCAAGTTGATTCTTGATTGCAACATTTGAGTTGGTTAACTCCAAGCAAGTTTTCTTGCTTGAAGCTAGCTCAAGCTCTAGTGTGTGATTTTTCTCCTTTTCAAGAACTAGAAGATTGTCAAGTTCGACATGCTTCTCCTTTTGGGAGATAATCATGTCTTCTTGACGATCAATTAGCTCTTCCTTCTCAATAAGTTGGTTAAGCAAGAATTTCATTTTTGCAGCAGTTTTTCTATCTAAACCAATTAGCATGTCTTCATCATCACTATCTAGATCATCATCACTTGAGTAAGAATGCGAGGAAGGAGTTTTGATGTTTACCTTGCGTTTACCTTCCTTAGCCATGAGGCAAGTTCCATTTGCCTTCTTTGCACCGAGCGTGGGGAAGAGTGTGAGTTTCTTGGGCATGCTTTCAATGGCTATGCTAGCCATTTCTTCTTCATCGGACGATGATGACTCATCGTTTGAGTCCCACTCCTTTCCGATGTGTGCTTGTTCAGCTTGTTTCTTCTTCTTGAAGAACTTTTTCGGTTGAGGCTTGGATTCTTTACTCTTCTTTTTGTTGTCCTCATATGGGCAATCAACTATGAAGTGATTGTACTCACCACAATTATAGCATGCCCGCCTCATCTTCGGTTTTGTCTTCTCCTTGTATTTTCCTTCACTCGATTTTGCTCCTTGTCTTTTCTTCATAATTCTTTTGAATTTCTTCATGAACAGAATCATATCTTCTTCGTCCAGCTCGCTGCTTTCATCATCGCTGTCCTCCTCAAACTGAGCTTCTTTTGCTTCTTTGGATAGAGGTTTGAGTGTGGATTTTAAGGCAACTCCCTTCTTCTTGGCCGATGTGAGGTCAGCTATTTCTTTGACGTGCTTGGCTTGCTTCTCCATCATCTCAAAGTTGATGATTTTGCCAAGCAGTTCATCCGGAGTCATTTTCTTGTATCCAGGACTTTCTCGGATCATAGAACAGAGTGTGACGTTGCGAGGCATAAAGGCTCTAAGGATGAGCTTTACAACCTCGTGGTCATTCCACTTTTTGCTACCATACGATCGAACCTTGTTCACAAGAGTCTTTAGTCTGTTGTACATGTCCTGGGGAGATTCATCTTCCTCAATCGCGAACCTTCCTAGTTCGCCTTCAATCATTTCAATCTTTGCCTCCCGCACATGCCGGTCACCTTCATGTGCTGTCTGTAGCGTGTCCCAGATTTCTTTGGCAATTTCCAATCCGTCCACCTTTGTGAATTCATCTCTACTTAGAGATGAGGTGATAACGGCTGCGGCTTGGGCATTCCTGTGGATGGCTTGCTCTTGACTTGGCGTGAGTTCTTCATCGTCATCAGGGATGTTTATTCCTGTGCACACAATATGCCATAAACTTGGGTTAAGGGAAATCAAGTGCATCTTCATGTTTTGCCTCCACATGGAGTAATCACTCCCATCGAAGTGTGGGGCTTTTCCGAGAGGGATAGATAGATAATGACTACTGTTAGAATTTAAACGGTCATAATTAAAAGGATATCGGGAGTAGTCGGTGTGACTACTCCCCCTCTTCTTTTCTTCAACTTTAGCTTTCCCTTTGGAAAGTGCTTTCTTTCGGAGCAGTGCTTTCAGCTCCAATGTCTCCTCATCATCATCATCGAAGTCTTGAATGGCTTCGAGATACCTTTCGAGCTTTTGGTGCTTGTCATTGTTCATTTCTTCTTGGTTGTTGATTTTCTGGACTTCCTTCATGTCCGACATGATCTCTTCGAGTGGTTGCACTCTTTCTTGAAGAACCGGCTCTGATACCAATTGAATGTAGGCCTAGAGGGGGGGGTGAATAGGCCTTCTTGAATTTCTCGGTTCCTGTAGCACTTCAACAAAAAGGTCAAATCCAAATATATCGGACTAGTCCGGTAAAGTGCGGACTAGTCCGGATTTCACGGGCTAGGTTGATCAAGTTAGGTCAATTTGATTGTTTCGTTGTCGTTTGCAGCGGAAATATAAACTATAATGACAGTTCAATAGTTGTATGTTAAGTTTTATTGCAAGTATGATTCTTGTTCACTATTTAACTTCAATTCAACAAAATGAATCAAACCCTAGATAATGTTGATCAACTAGAATGATGAACACAAACGAACAAGACACAAGATTTATCCCGTGGTTCGGTTACCACGAAGGCAGCCTACGTCCACGTTGAGGAGCCCACAAAAGGACCGGGTCTTTACCAACCCTTCCCTCGTCGGATCGCCACGAAGGCCAATCCTCTTCCACTAATCACACGGGGGTAAATCACCAAGTTGAAGGGGCGATCTCACAAGTTGAGAGCTCCCTTGATTACAAGTTTCAAAACCACCAATAACACACTTCGTAATATACAAATTGAGATGCAAGAGTGTGTTAGAGATTCAAACCAAGAGCTCAATCGTGTGCAAAGTGCCTCTCCAATGATCTACAAGTGATCTTCAAAGGATTGATCGATTTTGCACTCAACTTCGTGGAGAGAGATGGTTTTTGAGTCTCTTGGGAGGTGTGACGGCGCTAGGGTTCGAGAGAGTTTAAAAGTGGGCCATGCACCTCTATTTATATGGGGTTTCTAGAAATTACCGTTAGGGTTTAGAAAGATCGGACTAGTCCGTGGTGGAGACCGGACTAGTCTGGTGTGCTGTGTGAAGCAAACCCTAAGTGTCCAGGAATATCGGACGAGTCCGATTGAAAAACGAACTTGTCTGATTTCGCTGCTGGAAATCTTCGGACTTGTCCGGTTGACATCGTACTTGTCCGGACCTGTGAAACCCTAAGTGTTTAGAACGACAAGTCCGCACTTGGAGGACTTGTCCGATTTAGATCAGAGTGTAAATCGGACTAGTCCGTGTAGTCACCGGACTTGTCCGAAGTGGATCAGAAAGGGAATCGGACTAGTCCGGTGGTGACCGGACTTGTCCGATCTAGTGACTTGTGCATTGTGTTGAGGACTAGTCCGCACTGGGGAGGACTAGTCCGAAGTGGAACAGAAAGATATCGGACTAGTCCGGTGGAGACCGGACTTGTCCGATCTTGTGCAGAATGTGATATCGGACTAGTCCGGTTGATATCGGGCTAGTCCGGTCCTGTATAGTTTTGTGCATTGTGTGTGTGTGTGATTAAGTGAGATTGAGCTCTTGGGTGTGTTTCCTTAACACACTCCATACATACTAAACAACTAATTTCTTCTTCTTGAGTTCAAATTCCTTCTCCTTCTTAATTTCCCTCTTTTTGGCATTTTGCTCATTTTTCATCATTTTCCTGCATTCATCTCAACAAAAGAATTAGGATCCCAATTGCTTGTCATAAATCATCCAAAACCCACAAGGGAGTCCTAGATGCACTTTCAATCCCAAATCCCAATTTTCCTCTAATCATGTGAGGGTCCAGGTTGCTCATAACCGGGAGCACGGCTATCATTATAGTTTTAGACACACTCTGCAGATGTTGTACCACTTTACCCACGTGTTTGTGATTTCATCACCTTTCGATGACTAGAGAATCTCAATTATTCTGTCTCACACTTCCTTGGGTATGTGGCCAAGAGATCACAAAATAACCTTTACAAAGGGATTACTAGCCTATTTAGACCCCACTGAGGTTTCACCGGTGGCGATGTCTCCAACTGAGTATATCTTCAACCAAGGGCCCCCTCTTGAGCCGTTCGGATCCCAGGGTAGTCCCACCAATCATCAACAAACCCAATCCGACTACCCCTTCCCCGATCATCCTTAATGGTCCAAATAGCACTGGCAAATCCCTAATTAATCAGCTATGCCGTACCCATACTTGGCCTCGTGGTAGCATTGTAAATCCTGGATGGTCGCTCCATGAACCGGTCCTTAGATCTAAAGCAAGCAAACCACCATACATCCAACCCATCCGCATACCAGGCTTTCTTAGATCACCCATTACCATATCAGACTTAACCAGTTATTGTCAACCACAATCTCATTACTGTATAATTAAAGTAAGTAGTGTAGTTGTTCTTCCATCCCAATTAATTAAGCGAAGCAAAAAGGTAAAAATATCATCCCGACTCTCTACCATATATTACAGGTGTCAATGGTGGTTAAACAAAGCTAGTAAACTTCCTACCATAGGGTTGCCATCAAATTGACACAAGCATGCAGTTTGCAAACAAAACATTTATTTTAAAACAGGATCAATATGCTTCAAGGACACTTGCCTTGCTCTTGGGATTGGTTCGGGTCAAAGCCTTCAAACTCTTGGTGCTGGAGATCCTCTGCGGCACTCTCTAGCGCAAATCTGTCTAACCACACAATAAACATACAAGGCAAGAAACACAATCAAAGAGTGCACAAATATTTCTCAATATGGCATGACATGCATGATTAATGCAAATGCAAGGTGGAACTTGTTAATAAGTTACTTTTAATGATCACTAACTAGTTCTAATAGATTTTAACAAGTTTACACAGGTTTGGATGTGATTAGATCTAATTTTGGAATTAATTCAACACAATTTAATCAGTAAAATCGGACAAGTCTGTAGGAGGCCGGACTAGTCTGCACTTTGCAGAACTAACGAACCAGGGTTTTCTAAATCGACGTGGATTTGGAGAATTGGGGTTGGATTCACATAAGAAAAAGAGAATAGAAGGTATACCAGTGTTTAGGACGCCAATGAAACAAGAAACTTGGAAGTAACACTTGGATCTTGATGATCTAGGGTTGGTGATAAACTTGATGGTGGATTGTTGATGAAGAACTCAAAGTTGATGGAGATCTTGATCCTCTTTCGTTTCTCCTCCTCTTCTTCTTGCTTGGGATCTCCTCCTCCCTCCTTGATGGTGGCTCTCCAAGAACTAGGTTTGGGTGGGGTGGAAAAGTGGCAAATAGATGTCAAGCCAAGGGGTGGGGTTGTTTATATAGAGGTGGAGGCTAGGGTTAGATGGATTTTGAGTTTGAGAGGTGTAGAGGCCGGTTTAGAGTCCCAGATGGGCTCTAAAAGAGTTAGGCACGACGTCCCTAGGCCCACTTAATGTGAAACCCAAGAAACAAGTTGTAAAACAAAAGATCAACTCGGAGTCGCGAAATATCGAACAAGTCCTACAAGGACCGGACTAGTCCAAAGTTAGTCAGAAAGAAATGGGACAAGTCTGTCCAAAAATTGGACAAGTCTGAGTTTAGTCAGAGAGGAAAATGGACAAGTCCGCTGGAACACCGGACTAGTCCGGCCAAGTCCATGGACATAGCAAATTTTCAAGGATTCTTGGAACACCGGATTAGTCCGCACAAAATAGGACAAGTCTGAAAGTGTCCAAAGGCAAAATCGGACTAGTCTGCAGCAAAAATGGACAAGTCCATTTGAAGTCAGAGAGAAATCGGACTAGTCCTCACAAAAATCGGACTAGTCCACACTTTTTAGCATTTTAAGTGCGGTTTTTCTCCAAATCAATTTTAAACTCATTCCTCTTTATGTGGATCAATGTTAAACACGTATATGAATGTATGTAGGGCATGATGCATGAAAATGAGGGTGTTACAAACCTACCCCCTTAAAATGAATCTCGCCCTCGTGATTCGACGCGGAAGAGAAGAGATAGGGAAATTCCTTCTTGAGATCATCCTCCAACTCCCATGTTGCTTCTTCTTCTGTGTGGTGCTTCCATTGAACTTTACACCATCTAATAACCTTGTTCCTTGTGACTCTCTCCTTGGTTCCCAAAATTTTGACCGGTTCATCGGCATAAGTCAACTCTTCCTCTAGTTCCAATTCTTCCATTGGCACTTGCTCTTCCAGTACTCTCAAACACTTCTCGAGATGGGAAACATGAAAGACATCATGGACATCCGAAGGATGAGCTCGCATCTCCAACTTATACGCTACTTCTCCTCTTTTATCCAAATTCTTGAATGGTCCAATGTAGAGAGGTGCTAGCTTGCCTCTTATGTTAAACCTCTTATGACCTCTCATTGGTGACACCTTGAGGTAAACAAAATCTCCCACTTCAAAGGCTAATTTCCTTCTCCTATTGTGCGCTTAGCCTTTTTGTCTTGATATGGCAGCCTTCAAGTTTTCACGAATTATTTGGACTTGCTTTCTGGCTTCTTGCAACACATCCAGACCAAATACTTGAGTTTCTCCTGCCTCATTCCAGAATAAAGGTGTCCTACACTTCCTTCCATAAAGCGCTTCATATGGTGACATTTTCAAGCTTGCTTGGTAACTATTGTTGTATGAAAATTCTGCATATGGCAAGCTCTTGTCCCAACTTTTCCCATGCTTTAAAGCACAAGCTCTTAACATGTCATCTAAAATCTGATTGGTCCTCTCGGTTTGTCCATCTGTTTGAGGGTGATATGTTGAACTAAAATTCAACCTTGTTCCCAAAGCTTCATGCAATTTTTGCCAGAACCTGAAGTGAATTGTGAACCTCTATCTGTGGGGAATAGAGTCCACACATCTGAGGATCTCATTGGGTGGTGCCGTGCAATGCGGCACCTAACAGCACAAACAAAAAGGATACCAAAACATATAAAGTTTTCATTCCATAATAAGAAGAGTTTACAAAAGAGTGTACAACAGAAGTACACATGCAGCGGAAAATACATACTCATAATCTCCCCTAACTAAGCAGGAGAGAAGTCGTGCATGCCCTAGGACGATTCTCACTAGCAACATGAAGAACATTCAGCAGCGCTGTGGTTCACATGAGATTTATCTCGACACCTCGAGTCTCATGTACAACTTGAACAACAGGAACAGAAGTAATACCTGCAAAAATCGTTATAGCGCAAACGTGAGCATAAGGCTTAGCAAGACTAACCCGTCTCACTAGACATATGCAAGGGTGAATACTAAGCATAGGTGAGGAATAGCATAAATAGACTCGCCTACAAGTGGATCCTTATAATCGTGTTTTAAATAGAAGATGACATTCTTCAAGCACAACACATCATAGACTCCACAATCAAACAAGAAACGCTTTGTCGATAATATGACATGCCCAAAGCACATAATGCTATTACAGGTAAAGTATGGGGAAACTGTAAACTTTTAATTGTACTATCTCTAAGCCATACAAGGGTGCAAAGCAATTATAATTCAATACAGCATATTCTTCTGGCTTCTTTAGAATTTACTACGTCAAGACTCAGTGTCCAAATATGCTCAATCCATAATCGTAAGCGACGGTGATTCGAATCAAAAACACCCGGACTGCACGACACGTACGCCCATACTCGGAGTTGCCTCGGCACACTCCACTGATGTCGCACGCAGCCACCTTTCCCCAATTTCAACCACATCGAAACAGTTCGACCGACCCGAACAGTGAGCTCACCTCAAGGTGCATCTCTGACGTGAGATGTTCTTGAGTAAGTTACCTCCCACTGTACTCACAGCTGACATCTTAAGCCGATTGAAAAGGTTCCAACATTGGATCCTCAAGGTACATCGGTTTCCTGGGTTCCATATAGCCAGTATGCACCCGGTACAGTTCAAACTTGTCCAACAGGGCCAAAAGCACTTAAATGCATAGCAATGTGGCGAGTAGTGTTCAACATACTCGACTTCTACCAATCTTCTAACTAAACGTTAAGCATAGCAATATAAATTGAGGGAGTCTTATACTACCCATCCACTTCAGGGATTATTTGCTCATGCGTGTGGGGTATTCAATCAACATAGACCTAATGCACATATCAAGTCTATTCAGTACAGTGTGTATAAAGCAAAACATTAAAAGGCACTTAAATGCAAACCAGAGCTTGCCTTGCTCACGAATCAGCTCTAAGTCAAAGAGTCATTGGCTTGATGCTTCACGAACAGGTCCTCTTCGACTCCTTTCCGTCATGAATATGCACACATTATGCAATGTCATACTCATAAAGGAAGTATGTTTGTAAATCAAGAATGAATAAGGTGTACTGTTGGGTATTAAATTGGATTTGGGTAGGTTAATCTGATATTACTTCATACTATTAGAATGTACATAAGAAATTTCTATATAGTCATGGATATAAGGAAACTATACATAATTAATTTATATGCATATGGGCTCTATTGGCTCTGATAATTTATCTCTGGTATACATATGTGATGAAGAAATTCTCATAAAAATTTCAGAGAATTTGATGGGAGAAAATGATCTACAAAATTTTATCAAGCTTTCATTATTTAGGAATTTTCAGATAAAACCTAAGGTTTTATAATGTCCATAAATGGCACAGCTAGATATTTCTGATCAAAAGGAACCTACCAAAATTGGTTTCACAATTTTTCAAGCTTCCTACAGGAAGATATTGAATTTACAAGTCCTTAGGAATTTCTGGATTTAATTTGTTATTTTCTGGAATTATAATTAACCTAGGCAAAGACTTTGAATTAAACCCTCTTGAAACAACTTTGTTATGCTTGAAACTTTTACTGGAGCTTCTACATAACAAAATGATTGGTTGGGTAAATTTCCAGAATTATCTGAATAGAATCATATTTTCTATATTTTCCACAATGTAATATACCAATTGATTTATAGAATATTCTCTATGGATTTTTCATAAATATTGGGATGGACCACTGGAAGGTACAGATCCTAAGGAAAATTACAAAATTTGTTTTATCTAATTTGGAGCATCCTAGCCAAGGTTATAGCATTTCAAAGTTTAGGCATTTTTCTGGAATTCTTTTTGGAATGGAAAAAGACAACCCTTTAAACAACTGACACGTGGCCCCCACTGGTTTAATTCTTTCCACCCAGCCGATGCCACACCGGGGCAACAGGGTTTACTCGCGTTGTCACACGGAATCCCTACGCCACAGAAAATCCCACGGGGGTGGCTTCTTCTTCCCCCGACTCCGGCGGCCCGTGGCGGCGCCATGGCTGGCGGCCGGCCGGCGACTCGCCGAAGCTCGCCATGCCACCTTCCCCGCGGTGGGGACTTGCCACCCGGGGGTTTTTGACCCTCAGGAATTCACTGGTGGCCTCAGTTTGGACTGAAACGCCCTGGAAATATGCCTACACCGGCGACCGGCGGAACTCGACGATCGGCGACGGCGTTCTCGGTGTACAAGGCATGGGAAAAGCTACTTCTTGCTCTGGAAGCTTCGTGGTGATGCCCTGATCTTTGGCCAACACTCCAATCGGATTGGAATCGGCCGGAGGATAGGGCGCAACGTGGAACCGATTCTAGGCGGTGGCGAGATTGGAAATTCCGGTTAGTATGAGTGGGGTTATGGCTAGCTAACGCCTCAGGAAGGAGCGCACGCAAGTGTAGAAGATGGGGGCGGCTGGAATTGTGAAGATACTCACCATGGAGGAAGAGCTTCACGTTGAAACAGAGGTATGTCCGCCGGAGCTGTTTTTGGAAAGAACTGGAAATCCTCGCCGATGTGCTCCGACCGGCGGCAGTTGGGTTTAGGACTACGGCGAGGGGAGGGGCGCGCACCGTGCTGGAGCATCGTTAGAGCGTGGGGTGGCTGGAACCGGGCGACCAACGGGAGCGATGTGGAAGAATGAAGAAGAGCCGAGCGCTCGGTCCTTGCGTGCTTTTATACGCTGACCGACGGAGCCGAGCCATGCGGTGTGGTGGCCCTCCATGGCGCGCATGTAGGCGAAGGCGCAGTGAGCTGGAGATCTGCTTGCCGCCTTGCGGCTTCCACAGGGGCTCGCGCGCGTGCAGCCGCGTGAGCAGAGGCACTGCTGCAGAAGCAAAACCGAATGCTTCTGCCTAGTGGGCCCCACTGGCCCCACTTCTCTATTATCCCCTCCATTCTTTCATTTTACTTTAATACAGCTGGTTTCAAAGATCTTTGTTCAGATGGGATGAGCCCTGATACAAAAAAAAATTGGTTTGCACATCTTTGCATAAAAAGTTTGGCCACTTAGAATTTGTATTAGATTGAAATTTGAACCCATAACTTTTATGCATATATTTTAATCTTCTCAATTATTGCCTTTTTAAATGGTCATGGGTTTCCAATAATGTGCTCAATAATTAGTCCACTGCAGATTTGAAATTGAACACTTAATTTGAATATATTTCCATTCCACATATACTTTTTCAAGCATACATTAGTTTTTATTTCACCTTCATTTGTTTTACCCCTTTACGAAAGCACATAATTTAAGGTGTTTAAATTTAAAATTCAAGACCTTTGGAAATTTGAGCTTAGCTGAATTCAAAAGGAATTCTAGGTTTTAACTAGAGCTTCACATTAACATTTTTACTCATGTCCATATGAATTTATTGGCTCTCATATCACCTTAGTCTTCAATCTACATGTTTAAAACTATTATTTCCTGTGCCATACATTGGAGACAAAAGCTTCAAAAGTTTGTGCTTTTACACTATCTGAGACTATCTTCTTCGGAGCTCTATGCAAACATACTATTCTCCCTATATACAGTTCTGCCAATTTCTCTCCATTATAGGTGGTCTTGACGGGAATAAAGTGGGCTAACTTAGTTAAGCGATCCAAAATTACCCAAACTGAGTCGTAACCAGACTGAGTACGTGGTAAACCAACTATGAAGTCCATACCGATGTCTTCTCACTTCCACTCCGGAATCTTTAATGGTTGCAATAGTCCAGCTGGCCTTTGATGTTCCACCTTGACTCGTTGGCACACATCACACAATGCTACATATTCAGCTATGTCCTTTTTCATGCTATCCCACCAATAACACGTCTTCAAGTCTTTGTACATCTTCGTACAACCGGGGTGAATTGAGTAAGGTGAGTCATGTGCCTCTTTAAATATTGTCTCCCGAATATGCTTCACATTAGGCACAACAATCCTCTTACCAAGCCATAGAGTACCATGTTCATCCTCATCAAATCTGAATTCTCTCCCCTCTTGGGTCCTTTCCTTGATTTCTTGAATTTCCTCATCCTTAGTTTGTGCCTCTCGAATTTCTTGCTCCAAGGCCGAATTTAACTCCATCATCCCCATCTCATTTATGAATCCGAGATTCAACCGTTCAAACTCCTTACATAACTCGGATGGTAACTTTCGAACTGTGAGTTGATGACTTACTCCTTTTCTACTCAAAGCATTGGCCACTACATTGGCCTTTCCCGAGTGATAATTGATTCCCAAATCATAATCCTTGATAAGCTCCAACCATCTTCGTTGCCTCAAATTCAGATCCTTTGTGTGAAAATATACTTAAGACTCTTGTGATCCTTATAAATCTCACACCTATGTCCAAGGATGTAGTGTCTCCAAATCTTCAACGCATGTACCATGGCTGCAAGTTCTAAATCATGTGTTGGATAATTCTTTCATGTTTCTTCAATTTCCTTGATGCATATGCAACCACTTGACCTTCTTTCATAAGCACGCATCCAAGTCCTTGTCTTGATGCGTCACAATAAATATCGAAACTCTTGCTTACATCCGACAATATCAAAATCGGGGCTGTAGTTAACCTCTTCTTTAACTCCTCAAAACTCTCTTGACAAGCTTGAGTCCATTGAAACACTTTCCCCTTCATTAGCAATTTTTTCATTGGCTTGGCTCTCTTGGGAAATTCCTTGATGAATCGACGGTAATATCCAACCATCCCAAGAAAACTCCTTATTTCCTTTACATTTTGCGGTGGTTCCAATTTCAACACGTCTCTCACTTTTCCGGGGTCAACCGATACTCCTCCTCCTGAGATGATATGACCCAAAAATGACACCTCTCTCAACCAAAACTGACACTTGTTGAACTTGGCATACAAATGAGGCTCCCTCAATTTCTGCAATGTAAGCCTCAAGTGTTCCTCATGTTCCTTCTCATCCTTCGAGTAGATCATAATGTCATCAATAAACACCACAACAAACATATCCAAGTACTCCATGAAGACCTTATTCATGAGGTACATAAAGGAGGCAGGCACATTTGTCAATCCAAAAGACATCATGGTGTACTCATAAGATCCATACCGCGTCCTAAAAGCATTCTTGGGTATGTCCGATGGTCTAATCTTCATTTGAAAGTATCCCGACCTCAAATCAATCTTAGAGAAGACACAAGCACCCTTCATTTGTTCAAACAAGTCTTCTATGCGTGGCAAGGTGTACTTGTTCTTGATTGTTACATCGTTGAGAGCTTGGTAATCTACGCACATCCTTTGGGATCCATCCTTCTTGTCCACAAATAGAACAGGGGCTCCCCAAGGTGAAGAGCTTGGGCGAATACAACCTTTCTCTAGTTGCTCTTGAATCTGCTTCTTGAGTTCCGCTAATTCCTAAGGAGGCATCCTATATGGCCTCTTATCTATAGGTGCAGTTCTAGGTATTAAATCAATAACAAACTCAATGTCTCGATCAAGTGGCATACTTGGCAACTCGTCCGGAAAAACATCCAAAAATTCACACACCACCGAAATCTCCTCAATTGCGGCACCATCCATATGATTCAGCTCCAATTGCTTTAGTGCAGTTTGATATGCTTCAAATTCTACGGTGATCCCTTCCTCATTGGTCAACTTCACCGTCTTTGTGGCACACTCAATAAATCCATTGTGCTTCCTCAACCAGTCCATACCAAGTATAATGTCCAATCCTTAAGAATCCAAAACAATGAGGTTGGCGGAGAAGTTTACCCCCCTTATTCTAAGGCTTACTTTTGGACATACTATATTTGTCCTCATCTCTCCTCCAGGAGACTTAACCAACAGAGTAAACTTCATATGAGAGATAGGCAAACTATACTTGGCAACATACTTTGATGCAATGAATGAATGCGATGATCCATAATCAAACAACATAGTCGCAGGGTTGGAGTTGGTGAGAAACATACAAATGACCACATCATCCACTTGTTGAGCATCCTCCGTAGAGACATGGTTCACGTTGGCACGAGCAAAATTCTGCTGTCCACGGTCCCTTGTGGCTATCCTCCATTGGGTCTTGGGTTTTGCCTCGGTGCATTGCTTCCTTGACCAAGGCCTAACTTAAAACATTGTTGTGCAAAGTGTCCAGCTTCTCCACAAGTATAGCACTTCTTAACTCCACCAGAATTACTGGGACGAGCTTGGTTTTGAGCATTGGCACCAGGATAGTTGGCACGAGGTGCATAAGGCATTGGAGGCCTAGGTGCTTGCATAACGGGGCGCTGCTGCACAAACTGAGTTGGGCGCGGTGCATATCAGGGGCGATGAGCAGGCGTAGAGGAGCCGAAATAAGGCGCATTAGGTGTTGCAAAGTGAGGGAGCACATTGCTTCCTTGTTGCTGTCCTTGATATGGCGCCTTCCTCTTGTTATCCTATTCCATCTCACGAATCCTGTTCTCCACCACAATTGCTTTGTCCACAAGCTTCTAAAAGTTGGCGTAATCACAGTTGAGCAATTGCACTTGGATCTCATTGTTCAAGCCCCTCGTGAATAAGTATTGCTTCCAACTGTCCCGACTCACATCTTCAGGCGCATACCTTTAGAGTTGAGTGAATTTGTTGAAATATTCACCCACGTTTGATTTTCCTTGCCTCAAGTTCTCAAATTATTGCCTCTTCAAGATCATCACCCCTTCTGGCACATAATGAGAATGGAAGCTCTCGAATTCTGCCCAGGTGATCCTCTCCTGATTCTCATGAGCATTGCATAAGGAATCCCACCAATCCAAAGCTGCTCCAACTAGTTGATGAGAAGCAAATAGGCCTTCTCTCGGTCACTGCATTGGACTATACCAAGCTTCTTCTCCACAGACTTGAGCCAATCATCGGCATCCATAGGGTCAGCAACTTGAGCAAAGGTTGGCGGCCTAGTCCTCATAAACTCTCCCAACCGGTTATGAGGAGGTGGGGGTGGCGGTGGAGGCATGTGGGGCTGATTGTTGATGTTGCCAGCCTGTAGCTGTCCCATTGTCTGTATCATGGTCTGCATGAGCTGGTTTTGCATAGCCAAAAGCTGCTAAATGTTGATAGCTCCATGAGGTGCTCCATGGTTGTCCTCCTCATCATTAGCATCCCTCTGGTTGCGTGTCCTCAAAATTTGAAGGAAAGCAATAGGTAAGAATTAGAAAATGTCTCCAACTATGTGCATCAAGGAATATGCAGCTAAACAACTAACTAGCCTAGGTGGACATGGCAATGCTAAAGCATCCCAAAATCCTCTATTAAGCACACAAGCAAACAATATATAGCAAACAACACACCAAACAAAAGCACATCGGTTCCTGAGTGTTCCTATGTGCTCTAAAGTGTTCATTCTATCTAGGCTGCGTCCTACGGTCGAAACCTGGCTCTGATACCAATCTGTGACACCCGGTTCCAAAACTGAACCAAGTGAACGCATATGTGTGCCCAGGATGTTCAACACACATACACGAGTGCATTCACAAAAGAGTATATAGAAAATTACCATAGAACAAGATTAATTAACCAAATTTTATTAAACAAACCATATTATCCTCGAATACAAGTTCTAATGAATATTAATGACGAGTTCAACTAATACAGCGGAAACAAACTAAATAAGCAAACTAAGCAGCTAGGCAGCATAAGCAATAGGGTATATCGCAGCTCCAATCAACACTACAGGCAAACTGACGGTAGACACGGCCTAGAACTCTGCATTATCACCATTAAACTCCCAATCATGACCTGCAACTGTTGGGGGGGGGGGGGTTGCAAGGGTGAGTACATGTCGTACTCAGCAAGTGTGGAAAGTATGACATGTGGCTGATTCAAATGACGAATATAATAATGGCTAAGTGCTGAAAAGTACATAAAAAAACAATTGAAAATCAATATATTACATGTATATGAAATAAACCCATCATAAGCCATGTAGTTATCATAATACTAGTCTATATTCCGTATCCATCATCATCTACCAATATCCATATTCAATACAAGAATTCAATTCATAACCATCCATAACCATAATACCGACCATAACCATAACCATCCCAAATCCCAATTTTCCTCTAATCATGTGAGGGTCCAGGTTGCTCATAACTGGGAGCACGGCTATCATGATAGTTTTAGACACACTCTACAGAGGTTGTACCGCTTTACCCACGTGTTTGTGATTTCATCACCTTTCGATGACTAGAGAATCTCAACTATGTCGTCTCACACTTGCTTAGGTGTGTGGCCAAGAGATCACAAAATAGCCTTTACAAAGGGGTTACTAGCCTATTTAGACCCCACTGAGGTTTCACCGGTGGCGATGTCTCCAACTGAGCACATCTTCAACCAAGGGCCCCCTCTTGAGCCGTTCAGATCCCAGGGTAGTGCCACCAATCATCAACAAACCAAATCCGACTACCCCTTCCCCGAGCATCCTTAATGGTCCAAATAGCACTGGAAAAGACCTAATTAATCAGCTACGCCGCACCCATACATGGCCTCGTGGTGGCCGTCGGAGTCTGGTTCAGGCAATTCCCCCAGTACTACCGTTGGCAGCCCGCATAGTTTCTTAGTTCGGTTAGGGCGCGCGGAGATTCAAAACAAGATGCTGACTTGAAAAGAGGATTTACGTGGTTCGGGCCGCCTGAGCGTAATACCCTACTCCACTGGTGTGTTGTTGTTGTATTGAGTGTATGAGCGTGTGAGTGCACGAGCTAGAGAGAGTCCCTTGAGCGCGTGTGTCCGCCCCCTCACCTATATCTCTCGTTCGGTCCTTTTATAGTAAAAGGGCTGACCGTTACATCGTTAGCCTGGCTCGACATGTGGCCCTAGCGGTTACTGATGCCTAATACACAGTTTAATGTACTTAATTCCACTTAATAGCGTGGTAACGTGCCTTAATTGTGGCATTACTAGTATTAAGGGCCCTCTGATCGTGTGTTATTAAGATAGCATTATTGACACATAATCAGGTCTTGAAGCCTTTAATGTCCCTTGAAGGTCCAAGCTGTTGGAGGTCCACCAATCTGCTTCTTGACGTTGAAGGTCCGGCGGTTGGACGCGTGGGAACTTCAGAGCTTACCGTCTTGGATGAGTAGATCTGGTGCCGTGGTACATGTGTCGGTACCGGAGCTTCCCTCTGTCGGGGGTTAGGTCCGGGGGTGCCACTCAGGTATCCAGTCCGGAGCATTCCCATGTAGGGATTGTAGCTCTGGTTCTATGATACACGTGGCGGCACTGGGACTAACCATATGAGGGAGGCAGGTTCGGTTACAAGTGACACGTGGGGCCTTCGGAGGTCTTCAACTCGGATAGGTGGAGTTCCTTTGCACTCTTTGCAGTTCCAAGGGGTAACCAATATGCAGGGTACCGACAGTGGCCCCCTGGCGCACCTCTGGGAGAGACCCTCTGGATTAAGTCGTTATGCCGGTGGTGGGTCCATCTTTTGATTTCTGCACCGTGTCTTCAAGGGTTTTTGGATGTACCGTTGAGGTGATAGTTCGTAGTTAAACCATCGCCGCATGGCATCTTCTGGGTGTGGCAGGTGAGATGTGCACGTGCGGATCTCACACAATTGAAGGTCGTCGGTTCCCAACACGAAAATCGTATCGGTTCCATGCGCCCTGTCAGGACGCCACCCTTGGGTTTCCCGCCGCTCATCATGGTAACGGTTGGCCTTGGGAAAGGACCTCGATCTCTTCGTTGGGGTGGCCCCAAGTCCACATGTCATTGACAGGGTGGATTTTTGAGAAGTGCTTTTGATCTCATTGCGGTTTCCATCCAAGCGTCACAGAGGCTTACTTAAGTAGGAAAGTGCGCACGGGTTGAAGACTCATTACGCCTTTGATCATCTTTGCGCTCAGAGCCTCTCAACCTCTGCCTAACTTTCCATCCTTTTCTCTACTTTGCCGCGATGGAGTTGAGTCTCCACAAGAGCCGTCTCACCAGCGATGACGATTTGAAAAAGGTTTGGACCTACATGGGGTGGTCCAGCGACTCCTTCAACCATCTGGTCTGCTCCAGCCAGCTCCCGTTCAAGAAGAAGTGCGACAGCGACATGGTGTACTTCTCTGCATACGCCATAGTGGGGCTGATCCCACCTTTCTCAACTTTCCTCATGATGCTTTTAGACTTCTATGGTCTGCACCTGTACCACCTTGGCCCCCATTCTTTTCTTCTTGTGTCAACATTTGTCCACTTCTACGAGATGTGGGTGGGTATTCCCCCTGCGTCATACTTTTCCATACCTTCATCACCATCCACAACACCGACAAGAGTTCCGAGTATCTTGGATTCTACTATTTTCAGAAGCGCAAAAAATGCCCCTACAAGTCCTTGAGGTCTTTCCCTTCTGGCAAGTGGGACGACTGGAAGAAGGATTGGATTATCGTCATGGTAGAGGAGCACGAGAAGCCGAAGCTGCCTGAATGTCTTCCCAATGTCGACACTGACGGATGGAGTGTGGTTCCAGTGCCGTCAGAGGCCTTCAACCGTGCCTTGACAAGGATCCATGAATGTGTAGAAGGAGGGGTGACCCCCCAGATGGTCTTTTGCAACTTCCTGGTCAACAGGTGGGCTCCGCTGAAGAAGAGGGAGAAGCTCGCCTGGGCCCTCAACAGCGTGATGGATGATCACCGGATTGAAACCAGTCTGAGATCCAATTTGAATGGCGCAGCTTTGGAGCTTCATCTCAAGAATTTTCTGCATGGCATTTACATCGAGGGCGACGACTTAACTCTGCCGGCAGCTTTCCTCCCTCTGAACATGGAGGCGGAGTTCAGCAGGGAGCTCCAGAGGAGCATGCCGGTGCTTGACGACCTCGGTGAGGTAGAGAGGCGTCCGACCACCAGATTGGTGATCCCCAGAGCTTCTAAGGGTGGCCCTACTTCCGCCTCGAGCCAAAGAGCTGAAGTCATAGGAAAGGGCAAAGAGTTGGCTGAGCCCTCTAGCCAAAATAGGAAGTTGAAGCACTCTGGCGGGAGGTCCGTCAAACCTGCTCCTTCCACAACAGCTCCTTCTCCCCGGCGGGGGAGGTCTACGACAGCGACTCTGACTCCAGCATCGGCGTCTCCCCAGAACGTCAGCTCCGAATAGGTGACTCCGGCACAAGGGCCAGCTAAGGGCTCTAGGTCCAAGGGTCCTTCTCAATTAAGGGAGAACCCAACTAAGACGTCGCTGATGATGGCAGAAAGCTCCGAAGGGCCTTCTGGAGTTACTACACCAGTTGTGACTGGGTCGGACTCTAAGCGTCTGGCGAAGAGGTTCCGCGCTAGCTGGAGTGGAAGCCTTCCAAGGTAAATTTGATTTGTTTACCTCAGATTGTTATTTTTATTGTAACAACATATTTTTAGCTTCTTTATCCTTCATCCACAGGGTATCCAAAAAAATGGGTTGAAGCTCCAGTTCCTGCGATAGCAGCTGATGTTGTATAGGCGGAGGCTCCGGCTCCAATTCCAGCACCGACCCAGGCGGTGGCTGAGGTCACGGCAGCTCCGGCACTAGATGTTGAGGTTTTGGACCTCGACTCATCTCCCAAAGCTCCCGTGGTAGCGCCGGGCCACGGGAATGAAGATGTACGAGCGGCACCAACTCCGGAGGCTGAAGCTCCTGTTTTGGATGCTGTGATGACGGATGCTCCGTCCTCAGAGCTGGAGGAAGCTACAGTTCCGGCCTTCGAGACGGATGTTACTGAAGCCCCGACGGCAAAGCCAGCGGTTGATGAAGTTCCGGTGCCTGAGCCGGTTGATGTGGGGGTGCTGGCACCCGAACCGGTGGAGGTCGAAGCGCCGATGTCTGAACCGACAGTGGAGGAAGCACCTGCGTCGGAGCCAGAGATGGCCTCAGCTCCAACTGAGTCTTCAATGCCTGCCCCAGAGGTGGTAGTTCCGGAGGTACCCGCTCGTGAGCTAGGGTGCCAAGACGAAGCGACCGGTCCCTTGCTTGTGGGGCCAGTTGATGATGACCTGGCGGCGGGACCATTGGAGCTGACTCTAGAGGTAGAAACTCCCATGGCAGGACCTACCTCGGCGACGACCGAGGCACTCCTGGAGGGCGGCCCTAGTGTCGCGGAAGCTCAGGGGACCGCTCTTGTAGAGTGGGACCCAATTTTTGTTCTAGAGAACCCGCTGGAGTCAGCGGAGAGGACCCCAGCAGGTACGGAGCCAATCCCTCTGTCGTTATCCGTCGACAATGCCTGCTCCAGCCTTCGTCAGGTCCAACTTGCATTTATCATGACAACAAGGCCCTCGAGGAGGAGCACCAATCTCTTAGGAGGTGGCGCAACCGACTCCAATTTGAGACCAAGCTGCTGCAAACAAGGCTGACTGACAACAAGGAGTCGGTCAAGAGGGAGAAGGCCCGGATGGAGTACTGGGGCCAGTTGCTAGATGAGAGGCAAAGCATGGTGTGATCCCTTGACAATCAGTCTCAGGCTATATACGAACAAGCCCTGGCTACTAATGAGGCAGCAAATGGTCGCTAGGAGAACCTCAATACCATCCACAAAGGTCTCGTCAAGCATTGGGAGGGTCTCGATGAGCGAGAGAAAAGCTCGAAGAGGAAGAGCGAAAACTCCTGGAGCGGAGGGATGACCTCATGAAGACGGAGGAGGAGCTCGGCCAAAGGCTGGCTCTGGGTGACAAGAGGCTTGCAGAGCGCACCAAGAAGCTGGAGGAGCTATGCAAGAGCGAAGAGGAGAAGGCCTAGCAATGGGGACAGGACGTTACCAAAAGGGAGGTCGAAGTCGTTGCCAGGGAGAAGAAGGTGTGAGGCCAGGAGAAAGACCTAGTTGACCACTGGAACCGGATCCACGTCCAGGAGAAGGAGCTTGGTGACCTTGAAAAGCAACTTGCTGAGAGGATTCAGCAGCATGCCAAGGAGGTCGAGCGCCTCGCCTGGGAGGGTTCAGAGCTTGCGGCAGCCAAGAGGTCCTCGAAGGAGATTCGAGGCTCAAGGGCTGTAGAGTCTCAACAAGTATGGGACTTTGTGGGAAAAGCCGATGTCGTGCTGGCGCCGCTGGGCTTTAGCCCCATGCATCCAGACAATCCGGAGCCGGAGCTGGTCCATGTGTTGGGGGCGCTGAGCTCGGTTGGCAACAAACTCCGCGCGATGGGCTATGTCATCGCGGATCAGTTGGAAACTAAAGGAAAATCCCTTGCATAGAACGTCGCAGAATACATGCTGATGTGCTACACAAGTCGGGATCCTCATTTCCCACTAAACTCGGTGCTTGAAGGTCCCATCGACGGAGAGGGAGACGCCGCCAAGACCAGCGTGTCGAAGGTTGCCCAGAAGGTCGCCTCATTCTTCCATAGAACTTAGGACATTCTCCTTTTAGCTCCCAGTTATATCTTCTCTTCTTTTCTCCAATTTTGTAATCTCTTGTCTTCAGATGAATGAAATCCAAAAAAATTATGAATTTCATTTTTTGTCTTCAACCTTTGTCTTACTCGGTCCCCTGGTAGATGTACACAATTTGATTGAGAACATAAACCAAAAGGATGTAGCATTTTGTTGAAGACTTGAGTGCTTCGAACTTGTAGAGTATAGGTCTGAAGTTTTGTTGCATCGACAGCAGGGGCCCCCTGGGGTTGTCAGAGCTTAGTAGCTCCAGCAGCAACCACCGTCAACACGAAGAATATCGACAGCAGACCCCATTGGGGTGTCCTTCTACCATCTTTTCTTCAACTCCTTTTATTTCTTTATATTGACGACTGGCCCCGTGGATTTGTCGGAACTTGATAGCTCTGGCGACGCCCACTATCAATCTTTAAAACATCAACGGTGGGCTCCCTTGGGGGATGTCGAAGCTCTGATAGCTCTGGCATTGTCCACCATCATCATGGGATTTTCATTTTTCCTGCACACTGAAGTCAAGAAAAATAGTAAAATCCATTTCTTATCTATAACTCATTTGCGACTTACTATTCCCATATGAAATTTTAGGACGAGAGCAATTCTATATACAATCAAGCGCGTTTGTTTATTTTCTCCAGGTCCAATCGTTTTCCGGACTCACCTTACATAGGCCTGCCGGGGTGTAGGTAGAGTGGCGTACCTAGGGTGCAGGACCAGGCGAAGTCGATAGCACACTCCGGACATAGATTGGCTTGGCGTTGAGGCGAGTAGGCCATTCAACGATGTTAAGACCCGAAACAAATAACAATGCAACTTGAATTATATATGAATTTTTTGAGATAAAGCTTCTTAAGAATTGCACAACTTTGTTATAGACAAGAAAGAGAAAAATAAAAAGAAATGAGCCTGTACAAAATAAATGAACGTGGAGTCTGTTTTCACATATCGATGTCTTTCATTATAGGTCCGGGGTACAGGGGAGGCAAGTACACTCTTAGGGTACGGAACCAAGCTAAGTGTGTTACATTTCTTGTTCGACCCAGGGTAGCTAGCTACATTTTTGGTTCTGAGATTGTGTCAAGTGTTGCTTGAACTTTGCGGACCTTCCTGAAAAGGTTCGGGTGTCCTCCCGGAGGAGCTACTCGTCTCTGTACAACGATGCTATAACATACATCATATGTAATTACAGACTCACCTCCGTGATATTAAGCGTAAAACTTACGAAGGTGCTCAATGTTCCAAAGATTAGGGAGCGGTGTCCCATCCTCGGTTGCCAAGTGAACGCATCCAGGACGAGATACTTTGATCACTCGAAAGGGTCCTTCCCAACTGGGGGAAAGTTTTTTTAACTCTTCTCAAGTTTGTATTCTCTGTAGCACCAGATCGCCTTCCTCAAGCTGTCGGCTATGTGCATGCCTTTGGTGATAACGTCAGAGCGTTTGTCGGTATCGTGCATTTCGAACAGCTGCTCGACACCTTCACTCTTCAACGAGGTCAAGGTCTTCACGCCGGAGCTGGTCATGCTTGGCTGCGTCTAAGGTCCGGACCCAGAGCGACCCCAAGGTGATTTCCAGAGGAAGGTCTGCTTCATCTTCGTACACCAGGAAGAAGGGTGTGTCTCCAGTTGACTGGTTTGAAGTTGTCCTATTTGCCAACAAGGTGGGCGGAAGCTCCTCGATCCAGTTGGCTCCATTTTTTTTCAAGCGCTCATATGTGCGCGTCTTGAGTCCCTTTAGGATTTCTGTATTTGCTCTCTCAGCTTGTCCATTGCTTGTCGGGTGAGCCACAGAAGCGTAGCTGACTTGAATGTCGAGGTCTTCACGATATCCTTGGAATGCAGAACTTGTGAATTGGGTCCCGTTGTTAGTTATGATCTTGTTTAGGACTCCAAATCTGCATACTATGGACTGCAAGAACTTGATAGCTGATTGCTTGTTTATTGTCACAACTGGAGTTGCTTCCATCCACTTGGTGAACATGTCGATGGCGACATATAGGTACTTGTAACCTCCGACGGCTTTTGGGAAAGATCCCAAAATATCCATACCCCACACAGCAAATGGCCATGTCGGAGGTATCATTTGTAGAGGTTGAGCTGGTGTGTGAATCTGCTTCGCATGAAACTGGCATGCTTCACATTTCTTCACTAGCTTGGTTGCATCCTGGAGTGTTGTAGGCCAGTAAAAACCAAGCCAGAAGGCTTTACCGACCAACGTGCAGGAAGATGTGTGGTTCTCACACTCGCCTCCATGGGTTTCCGCAAGGAGCTCGCGGCCTTATTCCCTTGTAATGCACTGCATTAGGATGCCGTTGGCACCATGCCGGTAGAGATCCCCTTCTACCAGTGTGTATCTTTTAGCCAATCTGACTATCCGGTCAGCAGATACATTGTCTTCAGGAAGTATATTATCTTTCATGTAGCTCCGGATCTCCGAGATCCATGCATCAGAGCTAACTTGAGCTTCTGATTCTTGCGTGCTGGGTTTCTCGGAGCTTCCTGCAGCACCTACGACCCTTGATGGACACCATTGTAACAGGGCCATCGGGACCGCCAGCTTCGAGGTGCTGGTCTCACCCCCTTCGCTCAGTTCGGCAGGCTGAGCTGTTGGTCTTGACAATCTCCGGACGAAGGTTCCGTAGGGAGCCGGAGCTCCGGTTGAAGCTTTCGTCCAGAGTTCGTCAGCTTCAGCGTTGTTGAGACGCTGGACATGGCAAAGATCTAGGACTTCAAAACCCTTCTGAAGCTTCTGGACTTCAAGAAGATATGCAGCTAGTTGGGGGTTGTTGCCGCAACATTCACCTTTGACTTGTTTTATTATAAGCTGCGAATCACCCTTTACCAACAGCTGCTTGACGCCATATGATAGTGCCACCTTGAGCCCATAGATTAGTGCTTCATACTCCGCCAAGTTGTTGGTCGCCTTGAAGTCAAGGTGAACCATGTATTTGACCTTCTCACCGGTCAGAGCAAGGAGAAGGATTCCAGCTCTGGCCCTCTGCTTCTACATGGAGCCGTCAAAGTAGAGAGTCCAGTGAGGCTCAGTGATGACCGGAACCTGAGGTTCCGGCTTTTGCTCACTAGGGCCCCCACGATTTGATGGAGAGGGGGTCCATTCCGCCACAAAGGCTGCCAATGCTTGACTCTTGATCGCTTGTCTTGGGACAAATTCAAGATTAAACTCGGCCAATTCCGCTGCCCACTTTGCAATGTTCCCACTAGAGTTGGGGTTATGCAAGATTGTACGCAGTGGATAAGAGGTTACCACTGAAATCTTGTGAGCTTGGAAGTAGTGAAGAAGCTTCCTAGAGGCAATAAGAACTGCGTAGAGCAGCTTATGCACCTTTAGATACCAAGTCTTTGCATCATGAAGTACTTCACTTATGAAGTACACTAGGCGCTGAACTATCCAGAACCTCCCGGAGGGGCCCGAAGCTTCCTCCTCATCAACCCGGACCCTCCCGGAGGGGTCCGGCCTTTTTTAGGGACCTCTTGGTTCTTGCTAGAGGAACCTGGAGCTTCCTCTAAAGTGACCCAGACCCTCCCGAAAGGATCCAAATCTTCTTGTTCAGCAACAGTAACTCCTTCATTTGAAGGAGGTTGATCCTCTGACTTCTTGCCTTGAGGATTTGGGTCTAGGGGCTGGGACCCAGACTCGCCTTCAGGTAGCTCCGGACCTTCCCGCAGGGGTCTGGATTCCTAAACTGGAGATGGTTCTAGTCTTTTCGCAACCAGGACCATGCTGACAACTTTGTCAGTTGATGAAATGTAAAGCAAAAGTGGCTCACCAGGATTCGGAGCTACCAAAGTTGGTAGAGTGGTGAGGAGGTGCTTCAGCTCTTGGAATGCCTTTTCTGCTTCTTCATACCATTTGAATATTCCGGACTTCCTTAATAGTTTGAAGAAGGGTAGCGCCCGTTCCGCCAGTCTTGAGATGAACCGGCTGAGGGCAGCTAGATACCCAGTTGGCTTCTGGACATCCTTGATGTGGGCTGGTGGCCGCATGTCTTCAATAGCTTTAATCTTTGCGGGTGTCACCTCTATTCCTCGATGGTTCACGAAGAATCCAATAAGCTTTCCGGAGCTAACCCCAAAGACACACTTGTCTGGGTTCAGCTTTGTGCGTGTATTTCGCAACATGTCGAAGACAGCTTGCAAGGTGTCAAGAAATGACTCCTTGTTCTTGATCTTGACGACGATGTCATCGACATACACTTCCACTACATCTCTAATCAGCTCTCCAAAAGTTTTGTACATAGCTCGCACAAACGTTGAAACAGCATTTTTGAGACCGAATGTCATGGCAGTGTAACAGTACAATCCATCTACTGTGATGAAGGCGGTATGCTCTTCATCTTCCCTAGACATTCTGATTTGATGATATGCAGAATATGCGTCTAGGAAACATAGTAATTCACACCAAGAGGTGGAATCCACTATCTGATCTATTCTAGATAGTGGAAATGGATCCTTTGGGCATGCCTTATTCAGTGTTGTGTAGTCGATACACATCCGAAGCTTCCCGCCGGCCTTGGGTACAACGACTGAGTTTGCCAACCATTTTGGGTGGAAGACTTCCCGGATGAATCCAGCTTCGAGCAACTTCTTCACTTCTTGACGTATGAAGCTCTGTAGCTCTACTGATTGCTTCGGAGGCTTCTGATGTACAGGCCGAGCGTCAGGATAAATCTTCAGATTGTGCTCAATCACCTCCCTAGGGATCCCAGGCATTTGTGATGATTGCCAGGCAAACACGTCGACATTAGCCCGGAGGAAAGTGATGCACTCGAGTTCCTTTTTGTCGTCCAGGCCTCCCGATATACGGGTGGTCTGAGCTGCGTCAGAACCAATTTGGACGACATTGACGGGAATGTCGGTGTCGTCACTTGGTTGCACACGGGGTGCGGAAGTTGAGCCTCTATGATGAATGCTCGGGGGCTTCGGAGCTTGCTCCTTTCTGGATTCTTTCTCCTGTGCTATAGCAAGCGCGTGGAGTTCTTCCAGAGCAGTAACTCCGGTGGTGCGATCTCCACGGATCCGGAGAACGCCTGAGGGTGTTGGCATCTTCAACACCAAGTAGCCATAATGAGCAGCAGCCATGAATTTGTATAAAGCTGGTCTGACCAAGATAGTGTTGAATGGCAAGTTTATCTGCGCCACATCAAAGACCAACTTCTCATTCTGTAATTCTCCCGAGATCCGAAGGTCACCGGGAGAGTAATGGCACCAAGTGGAGTTATGGCCCCCAGACCTACTCCTGAGAAAGGTTGGGAGGGACGAAGATCCGAAGGTCGGAGCTGAAGCTTGACGAAGGCTTCGAAGCTTATGAGGTTCAGCCCCGAACCTCCATCCACCATTACGTGATGGAGCTGGATGTTATTGATGGTCGGAGATACCATCAATGGAAGTTGGGCAGCTCCGATCATGTTTCGAGGGCAATCCGAAGCATCGAAGGTGATGGTAGTATCCATCCACTTCTGATGAGGCTCCGCCCTGGCAGTAGGAGCTACCGAGGCCATGTCCCACCGCATTGTCTTGAGGACACGGCAGGAAGTGATATCCCACGAACCACCAAAGATTGTGTTCATGGTCTTCCAACGCTCGTTGTCAGAGACGTCGGAGTCGTCGTCAACGGAGTTGTACACAGAATTCAAGACCTTTTTGGGGTCCTGAAAGCCTAACTCCTCCTCAGCCAGAGCTTCATCAACTTTTTGTTTTCCTTCCCTTTGATGGAAAGGAGCTTCTTCCCGGCGCTTGTTGTAACGGTCAGAAAAGTTCTGGACCTCTCGGCAGTCTTCCAGGTTGTGTCTGTCCATCTTGTGTATGGGACACCACTTCTTGGAGCTACCACCTTCTTTAGACGACGGTCGAGGTCGTTTCTCAAGGCGTGGCCCCCGGCCACCCGGAGCTGCGGCAGCTGCAGCAGTGGGTGTGCCGGCCAACGGCTTCTTCTTGCCGTTGGACTTTTTCTTCTTCTTACCACTCCCAGAGGTAGTGGCTTCACCCTTGGAGGATTTTTTGTTGGCCTCCGGAGGTGGTTGGGAGTGCATTTCACAGCCCTCTGCAGCCTTGGCGCACTTGTCTGCTGTTGACGACTGTTATATACCAATTTCAACCGTCATTTTAACTCAATTATGTGAAGGATTTGTCATTTCTTGCACACATCACCTTTCTATCTAACCCAATTCCACTTGGACTTGGAGAACTATGTGTATGCAGCATTTTATGCAGGAAATGAAGAAATGTAGAGGGACCAGTCCTATAAAATATCATCCCAGCCAATCAGGCGACAACACGTAGCATCCCAAGGATCAAATGCCCACAAACAGAAGTATTCGAGGAGATCCAACAGTGTATCACCCATATACATCAATGGGACCCACCTAGCAGCCACCTGGAGAAAGCACACGAGAATTGGTGCAATGACCTGGTCGGTCGAACCAGGGGGTCGGCCGACCTGGTCTCTGCACTAAACTCGTTCACCCTCCACGTGTTGGCTCCTCCCGGCTTCCTGGAGTCAATGGTCACTGATTCGCGCGCTTTTGGTGGCAGAAACCGACCTCAACACTAGTATAAATAGGACCCCCTACCCCTCACTTCAACACAAACCACTTGCGCTTCATCTCTATTGTATACACTATCATCCATAGTCTTAGAGGAGTTAGGTTGTAGAGAGGAGAGTCTCTAGTCCCAAGTCCAAATTGGGAAAGGAGTAAGGAGTCTCTCTCTTCCCAATCCTACATTGGGAAAGGTATGGCTCATGCATTCTTTCTTGTATTTGTGACTTTATGCATAATAAAGATAGTATCTTTAGTCTCTACTTATACATATACTTGGGAAAAGCGTTTCTTGTTTGATTGTGGAGTCCATGTATGTGGAAGGTATAGCTCTATGACTGTTTCATCATGAACATATCTCATTATCATAGAACCTATAGACCCCCACTATAGTCTAGTTAATTATAACATAACTAGGTTAGTATGGATAATTATGTTGTGTATCAACATTGGTTCAATGATGATTCAATTCATTGCCTTAGGGTGGATTGTGCCTAGGCTCTTAAGGTAATTACTAATATGCTAGCATGGTGCTAGGATAGCTAAGTAGCATTGGATGTCTCATAGACCCACGGATTGAAGAGGTAGGCAATAGGTGGTGACAACCCTATCTGTCCTTTATAATCCTCCACGTTCGGCTATGTCACAGGCTCTTTGCGAGAGTCGCCCTAGTATTGCTAGGGGTAAGCCCGTGCCTGATGTGTTGAACCATATAGCATAAGTATTCACTATTGATCTAGCTTATGGATAATTAGTTTAGACTATGTATATGTACAATAGAGCATAGTAGGAGTACCTCCATAACTCTCAACCTTAACTAACCTCTAGGATCCTCTTATCCCCCTTAGACTTGAAAGCTTTTTCGTGTGTCACACTACCTCCACTATTATTTTATCCATCCTTACTAGATTCTTACCTAGAAATTTCTACCCTTTCCACTTGATGATTGTTATATCCCTACCCCGCCTTCCTTTGGGATCAAATAAATGACACCCTTGGGAATACTCCTAAGGGGGAATGCTACAATGATAACTTCGTGCGCTTGCGGAATTCACTTTGTGGTCCAATAGAACCATTAACAAGCATTTCTGACACATCAGTTGGAGATGTTTAGTTAATGGTGCATAAGTAATACCAACAAGCATTTCTGGCGCTGTTGTCGGGGATGATTTGTTAGTATATCTTAGGAGCCGTCAACATGTGCCAAGCTGAAGAGTTCCGTGACGCTGGTGACTTACTTGGTCGCCAGCTTCTCAAGCATTTTCTTATCTCCAACGCCCTGCCTGAATGCTACAATAACAGAAGTGCTTGAGATAGAAGGAATGGTATTTCGTACCTGGGAGAACCTATGGATGAAGGATCGCAAGGACTCTCCCCCTTTTTGCTTGACAGCAAAAAGAACCAGTTATGTGCCTGGTCGGGTGTATGAGCTCCCAAAATTGGCGGTGAACTGTTGGCACAACTCCGCCCAACTGTTGATGAAGTCAGGCGGAAGGCTCATGAAGCAATACCTGGCTGTCCCAGTCAAAGCCACAGGGAAATAATTGGCCATCACGGCCTCATTTCCCCCAGCCGCAAGGATAGCGATGGAGTAGATTTGAAGAAATTCGGCGGGGTTAACAGTCCTGTAAAATTTCTCCATCAAGTGAGGCCGGATCTTTTGTGGCCATCTGACCATGCGTAGGTGCATGGCCAAGGCAGAACAACCTCCTCCTACTCCCTCAGAACAGGGCTGTCCTGAGACTCTCGCCTCTCGCGAGCACGCTCAATGTGAACGTGGCCGTCCTGTTGCTGGTAACAACGATCGAGCTCCGCCTGGAGGTCATGAGTCGAAAGCCTTGTTACCGTGTGAGTACGTCGCGCCCCAGAAGGCAGCAACGTCACCTGTTGAGATGCAGCACGCCTCCTGTGCTATGAAGCTTGCAGAACGAGTCTACCCAACAAGGTCCGACGCTGCGATGGGGCCCACCCCAAGGGGGGAGGACCTTGATTGTTGATGCCATCGGCTTCTGCTGCAACCAGATGATCCACATCAGCTCTCCACTGCTCCATCGCACCGTGGGGTGCTCCTGGAGGCGATGGGCGTTGGAGAAGAGCACGTGCATCAATAAGCGCGTGTTCGGGGTTGTTGTTCGCCGATGCAGTGATCGACACAAATGCCCCATCTCGATGTCCGGGTTGATTTACCGGAGCGAACGGTGGCGGCGTGTGACGCCCGGTTCCGAAAATGAACCAAGCTAACGCATATGTGTGCCCAGGATGTTCACCACACATACACGAGTGAAATCACAAAAGGATATACAGAAAATTACCACAGCTCAAATTATTAAATAAGTACTCTTATTACACAATTCATTAAATCCTCGAATACAAGCTCTAATGAATATTAATGACAAGTTCAACTAATGCAGCGGAAATAAACTAATTAAACAACTAAGCAAACTAAGCAACTATGCAGCATAAGCGACAGGGTATGTATGCGCAGCACCAATCAACACCACAGGCAAAGCTGACGGTAGACACGGCCTAGAACTCCGCATTATCGCCATTAAAATCCCAGTCTTGACCTGCAACTGTTGGGGTGGGGGATTGCAAGAGTGAGTACATGTCGTACTCAGCAAGTGTGGAAAGTATGACATGCGGCTGATTCAAATGACGACAATAATAATGGTAAAGTGCTGAAAAGTACATTAAAACATTTGGAAAGCAATATATTATAATTATATAAATCAAAACCATCATAATCATAAGTAATACCATAATACCAAACTGAATTCATTACCATCATAAATAATTCCAGATTTCACCATCGTCAATAACCATATTCAATACCAGAAATTAATCCATAACCATCCATAACCATAACCATTACCAAATTCCAATTTCCCTCTAATCATGGAAGTTGTCCAGGTGCTCATAACCGGGAGCACGGCTATCATGATAGTTTTAATTAATACTCTGCAGAGTTTTTACCTCTTTACCCACGTGTCCGTGATTTCATCACCCTTCGGTGACTAAGAACCTCCCTTATGCCCATGACCCGTCGGTCACATTACACACTTCCGTTGGTGTGTGGCCAAGAGATCACAAAATAGCCTTTACAAAGGGATTACTAGCCTATTTAGACCCCACTGAGGTTTCACCGGTGGCGATGTCTCCCGCAGAGCACATCTTCAACCAAGGGCCCCCTCTTGAGCCATTCGGATCCCAGAGTAGTCCCACCAATCACCAACAAACCCAATCCGACTACCCCTTCCCCGAGCATCCACAATGGTCCAAACAGCACTAGCAAAGCCCTAATTAATCAGCTACGCCGCACCCATAACTTGGCCTCGTGGTGGCACTGTAGTCCTGGCTTATTCTCGCATGAACCGGTCCTTAGATCTAAAGCAAGCAAACCACCATAACATCCAACCCATCCACATACCAGGCTTGCTTAGATCATCCATTACCATACCATGTTTAACCAGTTCATGTTAACCATAATCTCATCCATGCATAATTACATTGAGTGATATAGTTGTTTCCCATCCCAGTTGATTAAGCGAAGCAAAAAGGTAAAACCCTTTTCCGACTCTCTGCCATAAATTCCAGGTGACAAGGGTAGTTTAACAAATCTAGTAAACTTCCTACCATAGGATTCCCATCAAATTGACACAGCATGCAGTTTTGCAAACAAAACATTTATTTTAAAACAGGATCAATATGCTTCAAGGACACTTGCCTTGCTCTTGCTGTTGATTAGGGTCAAAGCCTTCGAACTCTTGATGCTGTAGATCCTCCGCGGCACTTTCTAGCGCAAATCCGTCTAATCCACACAATAAACATACAAGACAAGAAACACAATCAAAGAGTGCACAAATATTACTCAACATGACATGACATGCATGATTGATGCAATGCAAGGTAGAACTTGTTACTAGATTGCTTTTAATGATCACTAACTAGTTCTAATAGATTTTAACAAGTTTATACAGGTTTGGATTCGATTAGATCAAATTTTAGAATTAATTCAACACAATTTAACCAAAAAGATCGGACTAGTCCGCTAGGGACCGGACAAGTCCGCACTTGACGAGATCAACAGATTAGGGGTTTTCCACATCGACGTGAATTTGGAGATTAGGGGTTGAATTCTCGTAAGGAAAAGAGAATAGAAGGTATACCAGGTGTTTAGAACTCCAATGAACCAAGAAACTTGGAGGTAACACTTGGATCTTGATGATCTAGGGTTTGTGATGAACTTGGGGATGAATTGGTGATGAAGGACGAAACTTGGTGGAGATCTTGATCCTCCTTCGTTTCCTCCTCTTCTTCTTCTTGTTTGGGATCTTCTCCTCCCTCCTTGATGGTGGCTCCCCACGAATTAGGGTTTGGGTGGGTGGAAAAGTGGCAAATAGATGTCAAACCAAGGGGTGGGGCTGTTTATATAGAAGTGGAGGCTAGGGTTAGATGGATCTCGAGTTTTGGGATGAGTAGAGGACGGTTTAGAGTCCCACATGGGCTCTAAAAGAGTTGGGCACAACGTCCCTAGGCCCACTTGACGTGAAATCCAAGAAACAAGTCGTAAAACAAAAGGTCAATCTCGGAGTCACGAAATATCGGACAAGTCCGGACAGGACCGGACTAGTCCGAAGTCGTCCAGAGAGAAAATCGGACAAGTCTGGCCAAAAATCGGACAAGTCCGATCTTAGTCAGAAAGGAAAACGGACAAGTCCGCTGGAACACCGGACTAGTCCGGAAAAGTCCAGGGACTTAGCAAATTTTCAAGGATTCATGGAATATCGGACTAGTCCGCACAAAATCGGACAAGTCCGAAAGTTTCCAGAGCCAAAATCGGACTAGTCCGCAGCAAAAACGGACAAGTCCGTTTTTAGTCAGAGAGAAATCGGACTAGTCCTCAGCAAAATCGGACTAGTCCGCACTTTCCTGCGTTTTAAGTGCGGTTTTGCTCCAAATCAATTTTAAATGCTCCGAACCAATGTTAAACTCGTTCCTCTTTATGTGGGTTAATGTTAAACATGTATATGAGTGCATGTAGGGCATGATGCATGAAAATGAGGGTGTTACAAACCTACCCCCCTTAAAATGAATCTCGCCCTCGAGATTCGACGCGGAAGAGAAGAGATGGGGAAATTCCTTCTTGAGATCATCTTCTAACTCCCAAGTTGCTTCTTTTTCGGTATGGTGCTTCCATTGGACTTTACACCATCGAATCACCTTGTTCCTTGTGACTCTCTCCTTGGTTTCCAAGATTTTGGCCGGTTGCTCGGCATACGTCAAGTCTTCCTCTAGTTCCAAGTCTTCCATTGGCACTTGATCTTCCGGTACCCTCAAGCACTTCTTGAGCTGGGAAACGTGAAACACATCATGTACGTCTGAAAGATGAGCTGGCATCTCCAACTTATACGCTACTTCTCCTCTTTTGTCCAAAATCTTGAATGGTCCAATATAACGAGGTGCGAGCTTACCCCTTATGTTAAACCTCTTATGACCTCTCATTGGTGACACCTTGAGGTAAACAAAATCTCCTATTTCAAAGGCTAATTTCCTTCTCCTATTATCCGCATAGCCTTTTTGCCTTGATTGGGCAGCCCTCAAGTTTCCACGAATTATTTGGACTTGCTTTTCGGCTTCTTGCAACACGTCCGGACCAAATACTTGAGTTTCTCCTGCCTCATTCCAGAATAAAGGTGTCCTACACTTCCTCCCATAAAGCGCTTCATATGGCGACATTTTCAAGCTTGCTTGGTAACTATTGTTGTATGAAAATTCCGCGTATGGCAAGCTTTTGTCCCAACTTTTCCCATGCTTTAAAGCACAAGCTCTTAACATGTCCTCCAAAATCTGATTGGTCCTCTCGGTTTGTCCATCCGTTTGAGGATGATATGCTGAACTAAAATTCAACCTCGTTCCCAAAGCTTCATGCAATTTTTGCCAAAATCTGGAGGTAAATTGAGAACCTCTATCCGAGACTATCTTCTTAGGGACTCCATGTCGACACATAATATGCTCCATGTATATTTCGGCCAATCGTGCAGCTGTATACTTGGTCTTCACAGGGACAAAATGAGCTGACTTGGTTAAACGATCCACAATTACCCAAATTGAGTCATACCCGGACTGAGTACGGGGTAACCCAACTATGAAGTCCATACCAATTTCTTCCCACTTCCATTCCGGAATCTTCAACGGTTGCAATAATCCGGCTGGCCTTTGATGTTCCGCCTTGACTCGTTGGCACACATCACATAATGCTACATATTCAGCTATGTCCTTTTTCATGCTATCCCACCAATAACAAGTCTTCAAATCCTTGTACATCTTCGTACAACCAGGGTGAATTGAGTATGGCGAGTCATGTGCCTCCTTTAATATTGTCTCCCGAATATGCTTTACATTAGGCACAACGATTCTCTTTCCAAGCCATAAGGTACCATGTTCATCCTCGTCAAATCTGAATTCTCTCCCTTCTTCGATCCTTTCCTTGATTTCCTTGATATCCTCATCCGTGGTTTGTGCTTCTCGAATTTCTTGCTCTAAGGTTGGATTTAACTCCATCATCTCCATCTCATTTACAAACCCGAGGTTCAACCTTTCAAACTCCTTACATAACTCGAACGGTAACTCTCGAACGGTAAGTTGATGACTTACTCCTTTCCTACTCAAAGCATCGGCCACTACGTTGGCTTTTCCCGGATGATAGTTGATCCCCAAATCATAATCTTTGATGAGCTCTAACCATCTTCGTTGCCTCAAGTTCAGATCCGTTTGTGTGAAAATATACTTCAAACTCTTATGATCCGTATAAATTTCACACCTATGTCCAAGAATATAGTGTCTCCAAACCTTCAATGCATGTACCACGGCTGCAAGTTCTAAATCATGCGTGGGGTAATTCTGCTCATGTTTCTTCAATTGTCTTGACGCATAGGCGACCACTTGACCTTCTTGCATCAATACACATCCAAGCCCTTGTCTTGATGCATCGCAATAAATGTCAAAACTCTTGCTTACATCCGGCAATACCAAAACTGGGGCTGTTGTCAACCGCTTCTTCAACTCCTCAAAACTCTCTTGACACGCTTGAGTCCATTGGAATGCCTTTCCCTTCGTTAGCAACTCCGTCATAGGCTTGGCTATCTTAGAAAAATCCTTGATAAACCGACGGTAATATCCAGCCATCCCAAGAAAACTCCTTATTTCCTTGACGTTTTGCGGTGGTTCCCACTTCAACACATCTCTCACTTTTCCGGGGTCAACCGATACTCCTCCTCCTGAGATTATATGACCCAAAAATGGCACCTCTTTCAACCAAAACTGGAACTTGTTGAACTTGGCATACAATTGATGCTCCCTCAATTTTTGCAGCGTAAGCCTCAAGTGTTCCTCATGTTCCTCCTCATCCTTCGAGTAGATCATAATATCATCAATAAACACCACAACGAACTTATCTAAGTACTCCATGAAGACCTTATTCATGAGGTACATAAAGTAGGTAGGCGCATTTGTCAATCCAAAAGACATCACGGTGTACTCATAAGATCCATACCGTGTCCTAAAAGCTGTCTTGGGTATGTCCGATGGTCTAATCTTCATTTGAAAGTATCCCGACCTCAAGTCAATCTTAGAGAAGACACAAGCACCCTTCATCTGATCAAACAAGTCTTCTATGCGTGGCAAGGTGTACTTGTTCTTGATTGTTACCTCATTGAGAGCTCGGTAATCCACGCACATCCTTTGGGATCCGTCCTTCTTGTCCACAAATAAAACGGGCGCTCCCCAGGGTGAAGAGCTAGGGCGAATAAAACCCTTCTCTAATTGCTCTTGAATTTGTTTCTTGAGCTCCGCTAATTCCATAGGAGGCATCCTATACGGCCTCTTAGCTATAGGTGCAGTTCCAGGTATTAAATCAATAACAAACTCAATGTCTCGATCGGGTGGCATACCTGGCAACTCATCCGGAAACACATCCAAAAATTCACACACCACCGGAATCTCCTCAATTGCGACACCGTCTATATGATTCAATTCCAATTGCTTCGGTGCGGTTTGAGATGCTTCAAATTCTACAGTTATCCCTTCCTCATTGGTCAACTTCACTGTCTTTGTGGCACATTCAATAACCCCATTGTGCTTCCTCAACCAGTCCATACCAAGTATAATATCCAACCCTTGAGAATCTAAAACAATGAGGTTGGCGGAGAAGTCTACCCCCCTTATTCTAAGGCTTACTTTTGGACATACTATATTTGTCCTCATCTCTCCTCCAGGAGATTTAACCAACAGAGTAAACTTCATATGAGAGATAGGCAAACTATACTTGGCAACATACTTTGATGCAATGAATGAATGCGATGCTCCAGAATCAAATAACATAGTTGCGGGGTTGGAGTTGGCGAGAAACATACCAATGACCACGTCATCCGCTTGTTGAGCATCCTCCGTAGAGACATGGTTCACGTTGCCACGAGCAAAATTTTGCTGTCCCCGGCTTCCTTGTGGCTGTCCTCCATTAGGTCTTGGGTTTTGCTTCGATGCATTGCTTCCTTGACCAAGGCCCGACTTAGGACATTGATTTGCAAAGTGTCCAGCTTCTCCACAAGTATAGCACTTCTTAACTCCACCAGAATTATTGGGACGAGCTTGGTTTTGAGCATTGGCTCCAGGAAAATCAGCACGAGGTGCATAAGGCATTGGAGGCCTAGGTGCTTGCATAACAGGGCGCTGCTGCACAAACTGAGTTGGGCGCGGTGCATAACCAGGGCGCTGAGCAGGAATAGAGGAGCTGTAATGAGGCGCATTGGGTGGCGCAAAGCGAGGGCGCACATTACTTCCTTGTTGTTGTCCTTGATATGGCGCCTTCCTCTTGATTTCTTGCTCCATCTCACGGATCTTGTTCTCAACCACAATTGCCTTGTCCACAAGCTTCTGGAAATTGACATAATCACAGTTGAGCAATTGTACTTGGATCGTATTGTTCAATCCCCTCATGAACAAGTATTGCTTCCGGCTGTCCCGGCTAACATCCTCAGGCGCATATCTTGAGAGTTGAGTGAACTTATTGAGATATTCACTCACGCTTGATCTTCCTTGCCTTAAATTCTCAAATTCTTGCCTCTTCAAGATCATAACACCCTCGGGCACATAATGAGAACGGAAATTCTCCTTGAATTCAGCCCAAGTGATTCTCTCTTGATTCTCATGAGCACTGCAATAAGAATCCCACCAATCTGCAGCTGCTCCAACGAGTTGATGAGAAGCAAATAGCACCTTCTCCCGGTCACTGCATTGGACAATGGCTAGCTTCTTCTCCACGGACTTGAGCCAATCATCAGCATCCATAGGGTCAGCAGCTTGAGCAAAGGTTGGCGGCCTAGTCCTCATAAACTCTCCCAATCGGTTATGAGGAGGTGGGGGTGGCGGTGGAGGCATGTGGGGCTGATTGTTGATATTGCCAGCCTGCAGCTGTCCCATAGTCTGTATCATGGTCTGCATGAGCTGGTTTTGCATGGCCAATAGCTGCTCGATGTTGATAGCTCCCTGAGCAGGTCCTTGTCCATTGTCGTTTTGAGGCACTCCATTGTTCTCCTCTTCATCATTGCCATCCCTCTGGTTGCGAGTCCTCACCATCTGAAGAAAAGAGTAGGTAAGAATTAGGAAACGCCCCAACTATATGCATCAAGGGATATGAAACTAAACAACTAGCTACACTAGCCTAGGTGGACATGGCAATGCTAAGGCATCCCAAAATCCTCTATTAAGCACACAAGCAGCAATATATATAGCAAACAGCACTCCAAGCAAAAACACATCGATTCCTGAGTGCTCCTATGTGCTCTAAAGTGTCCATTCTATCTAGGCTGCATCCTACGGTCAACCTGTGGCTCTGATACCAATCTGTGACGCCCGGTTCCGAAAATGAACCAAGCTAACGCATATGTGTGCCCAGGATGTTCACCACACATACACGAGTGAAATCACAAAAGGATATACAGAAAATTACCACAGCTCAAATTATTAAATAAGTACTCTTATTACACAATTCATTAAATCCTCGAATACAAGCTCTAATGAATATTAATGACAAGTTCAACTAATGCAGCGGAAATAAACTAATTAAACAACTAAGCAAACTAAGCAACTATGCAGCATAAGCGACAGGGTATGTATGCGCAGCACCAATCAACACCACAGGCAAAGCTGACGGTAGACACGGCCTAGAACTCCGCATTATCGCCATTAAAATCCCAGTCTTGACCTGCAACTGTTGGGGTGGGGGATTGCAAGAGTGAGTACATGTCGTACTCAGCAAGTGTGGAAAGTATGACATGCGGCTGATTCAAATGACGACAATAATAATGGTAAAGTGCTGAAAAGTACATTAAAACATTTGGAAAGCAATATATTATAATTATATAAATCAAAACCATCATAATCATAAGTAATACCATAATACCAAACTGAATTCATTACCATCATAAATAATTCCAGATTTCACCATCGTCAATAACCATATTCAATACCAGAAATTAATCCATAACCATCCATAACCATAACCATTACCAAATTCCAATTTCCCTCTAATCATGGAAGTTGTCCAGGTGCTCATAACCGGGAGCACGGCTATCATGATAGTTTTAATTAATACTCTGCAGAGTTTGTACCTCTTTACCCACGTGTCCGTGATTTCATCACCCTTCAGTGACTAAGAACCTCCCTTATGCCCATGACCCGTCGGTCACATTACACACTTCCGTTGGTGTGTGGCCAAGAGATCACAAAATAGCCTTTACAAAGGGATTACTAGCCTATTTAGACCCCACTGAGGTTTCACCGGTGGCGATGTCTCCCGCAGAGCACATCTTCAACCAAGGGCCCCCTCTTGAGCCATTCGGATCCCAGAGTAGTCCCACCAATCACCAACAAACCCAATCCGACTACCCCTTCCCCGAGCATCCACAATGGTCCAAACAGCACTAGCAAAGCCCTAATTAATCAGCTACGCCGCACCCATAACTTGGCCTCGTGGTGGCACTGTAGTCCTGGCTTATTCTCGCATGAACCGGTCCTTAGATCTAAAGCAAGCAAACCACCATAACATCCAACCCATCCACATACCAGGCTTGCTTAGATCATCCATTACCATACCATGTTTAACCAGTTCATGTTAACCATAATCTCATCCATGCATAATTACATTGAGTGATATAGTTGTTTCCCATCCCAGTTGATTAAGCGAAGCAAAAAGGTAAAACCCTTTTCCGACTCTCTGCCATAAATTCCAGGTGACAAGGGTAGTTTAACAAATCTAGTAAACTTCCTACCATAGGATTCCCATCAAATTGACACAGCATGCAGTTTTGCAAACAAAACATTTATTTTAAAACAGGATCAATATGCTTCAAGGACACTTGCCTTGCTCTTGCTGTTGATTAGGGTCAAAGCCTTCGAACTCTTGATGCTGTAGATCCTCCGCGGCACTTTCTAGCGCAAATCCGTCTAATCCACACAATAAACATACAAGACAAGAAACACAATCAAAGAGTGCACAAATATTACTCAACATGACATGACATGCATGATTGATGCAATGCAAGGTAGAACTTGTTACTAGATTGCTTTTAATGATCACTAACTAGTTCTAATAGATTTTAACAAGTTTATACAGGTTTGGATTCGATTAGATCAAATTTTAGAATTAATTCAACACAATTTAACCAGAAAGATCGGACTAGTCCGCTAGGGACCGGACAAGTCCGCACTTGACGAGATCAACAGATTAGGGGTTTTCCACATCGACGTGAATTTGGAGATTAGGGGTTGAATTCTCGTAAGGAAAAGAGAATAGAAGGTATACCAGGTGTTTAGAACTCCAATGAACCAAGAAACTTGGAGGTAACACTTGGATCTTGATGATCTAGGGTTTGTGATGAACTTGGGGATGAATTGGTGATGAAGGACGAAACTTGGTGGAGATCTTGATCCTCCTTCGTTTCCTCCTCTTCTTCTTCTTGTTTGGGATCTTCTCCTCCCTCCTTGATGGTGGCTCCCCACGAATTAGGGTTTGGGTGGGTGGAAAAGTGGCAAATAGATGTCAAACCAAGGGGTGGGGCTGTTTATATAGAAGTGGAGGCTAGGGTTAGATGGATCTCGAGTTTTGGGATGAGTAGAGGACGGTTTAGAGTCCCACATGGGCTCTAAAAGAGTTGGGCACAACGTCCCTAGGCCCACTTGACGTGAAATCCAAGAAACAAGTCGTAAAACAAAAGGTCAATCTCGGAGTCACGAAATATCGGACAAGTCCGGACAGGACCGGACTAGTCCGAAGTCGTCCAGAGAGAAAATCGGACAAGTCTGGCCAAAAATCGGACAAGTCCGATCTTAGTCAGAAAGGAAAACGGACAAGTCCGCTGGAACACCGGACTAGTCCGGAAAAGTCCAGGGACTTAGCAAATTTTCAAGGATTCATGGAATATCGGACTAGTCCGCACAAAATCGGACAAGTCCGAAAGTTTCCAGAGCCAAAATCGGACTAGTCCGCAGCAAAAACGGACAAGTCCGTTTTTAGTCAGAGAGAAATCGGACTAGTCCTCAGCAAAATCGGACTAGTCCGCACTTTCCTGCGTTTTAAGTGCGGTTTTGCTCCAAATCAATTTTAAATGCTCCGAACCAATGTTAAACTCGTTCCTCTTTATGTGGGTTAATGTTAAACATGTATATGAGTGCATGTATGGCATGATGCATGAAAATGAGGGTGTTACACGGCGGTGGCATGACTCCTGCTGGGGCTATAGCACCTGTTGGCTGCTGCATGTTGGAGGGATTACCTCCAGCAGGTTGCTCAGCGTGGTTACCGTTGGATGATCCAGCAGCAGAATTCACCATCTTGGAATCTCAGGCGCCCTCCCCCCCTACCTGGCGCGCCAAATGTCGGAGTCTGGTTCCGACAATTCCCCCGGTACTACCATTGGCAGCCCGTAGAATTTCTTAGTTCGGTTAGGACGCGCGGAGATTCAGAACAAGATCGTGACTTGACAAGAGGATTTACGTGGTTCGGGCCGCCCGAGCGTAATACCCTACTCCACTGGCGTGTTGTTGTTGTATTGAGTGTATGAGCATGTGAGTGCGTGAGCCAGAGAGAGCTCCTTGAGCGCGTGTGTCCGCCCCCTCACGTATATCACTCGATCAGCCCTTTTATAGTACAAGGGTTGATCGTTACATCGTTAGCTTGGCCCGACATGTGGCCCTAGCAGTAACTGATGCCTAATACACAGTTTAATGTACTTAATTCCCCTTAATAGAGTGGTAACGCGCCTTAATTGTGGCATTACTAGTATTAAGGGTCCCCTGATCATGTGTCATTAAGATAGTATTAATGACACATAATCAGGTCTTGAAGCCTTTAATGTCTCTTGAAGGTCCGAGCCGTTGGAGGTCCACCAATCTGCCTAATGAGATTGAAGTTCCGGCGGTTGGACGTGTGGCAGCTTTGGAGCTTACCGTCTTGGATGAGTAGATCCGGTGCTGTCGTACACGTGTCAGTACCAGAGCTTCCCTCTGTCGGGGGTTAGGTCCAGGGGTGCCACTCAGGTATCCAGTCCGGAGCATTCCCATGTAGGGATTGTAGCTCCGGTTTTATGATACACGTGGCCGCACTGGGACTAACCATATGTGGGAGGCCGGTTCGGTTACAAGTGACACGTGGGGCCTTTGAAGGTCTTCAACTCAGATAGGTGGAGTTCCTTTGCACTCTTTGCAGTTCCAAGGGGTATCCGGTACACAGGGTACCGACAGTGGCACTGTAAATCCTGGATGGTCGCTCCACAAACCGATCCTTATATCTAAAGCAAGCAAACCACCATACATCCAACCCATCCGCATACCAGGCTTGCTTAGATCACCCATTACCATATCAGATTTAACCAGTTCATGTCAACCACAATCTCATTATTATAGAATTAAATTAAGTAGTGTAGTTGTTCTTCCATCCCAATTAATTGAGCGAAGCAAAAAGGTAAAAATCTCATCCCGACTCTCTACCATATATTCCAGGTGACAAGGGTGGTTAAACAAAGCTAGTAAACTTCCTACCATAGGATTCCCATCAAATTGACACAAGCATGCAGTTTGCAAACAAAACATTTATTTTAAAACAGGATCAATATGCTTCAAGGACACTTGCCTTGCTCTTGGGATTGGTTCGGGTCAAATCCTTCAAAATCTTGGTGCTGGAGATCCTCCGCGGCACTCTCTAGCGCAAATCCGTCTAATCCACACAATAAACATACAAGACAAGAAACACAATCATAGAGTGCACAAAAATTACTCAATATGGCATGACATGCATGATTAATGCAAAATGCAAGGTGGAACTAGTTAATAACTTACTTTTAATGATCACTAACTAGTTCTAATAGCTTTTAACAAGTTTACACAGGTTTGTATGTGATTAGATCTAATTTTGGAATTAATTCAACACAATTTAATCTGAAAAATCGGACAAGTCCGCAGGAGGTCGGACTAGTCCGCACTTCGCAGAACTAGCAAACTAGGGTTTTCTAGATCGAAGTGGATTTGGAGACTTGGGGTTGAATTCACGTAAGAAAAGGAGAATAGAAGGTATACCAGGTGTTTAGGACTCCAATGAATCAAGAAACTTGGAGGTAACACTTGGATCTTGATGATCTAGGGTTCATGATGAACTTGATGGTGGATTGTTGATGAAGAACTCAAATTTGATGGAGATCTTGATCCTCTTTCGTTTCCTCCTCTTCTTCTTCTTGCTTGGGATCTCCTCCTCCCTCCTTGATGGTGGCTCTCCACAAACTAGGGCTTGGGTGGGGTGGAAAAGTGGCAAATAGATGTCAATCCAAGGGGTGGGCTTGTTTATATAGAGGTGGAGGCTAGGGTTAGATGGATTTCGAGTTTGAGGGGAGTAGAGGCCGGTTTAGAGTCCCACATGGGCTCTAAAAGAGTTAGGCATGACGTCCCTACGCCCACTTAATATGAAACCCAAGAAACAAGTCGTAAAACAAAAGATCAACTCGGGGTCGTGAAATATCACACAAGTCCGACAAGGACCGGACTAGTCCGAAGTTAGTCAGAAAGAAATTGGACAAGTCTGTCCAAAAATCGAACAAGTTCGACTTTAGTCAGAGAGGAAAACGGACAAGTCCGCTGGAACACCGGACTAGTCCGGCCATGTCCAGGGACTTAGCAAAATTTCAAGGATTCTTGGAACACCGGACTAGTCCGCACAAAATCGGACAAGTCCGAAAGTGTCCAGAGGCACAATCGGAGTAGTCCGCAGCAAAAAACAGACAAGTCGTTTGAAGTCAGACCAAAATCCGACTAGTCCCCACCAAAATCGGACTAGTCCGCATTTTTCAGCATTTTAAGTGCGGTTTTGTTCCAAATCAATTTTAAACTCATTCCTCTTTATGTGGATCATTGTTAAACACGTATATGAATGTATGTCGGGCATGATGCATGAAGATGAGGGCGTTACATGGGTGGAGTTGTGTCGACGGTTCATGGCAAACTTTGGCAGCTCCTACACGCATCCCAGCATTGAGCTAGACCTCCACGTCGTGTGACAGCGCTCCAGGGAGTCGCTGCGAGCATTCATCCAGCAATTCTCCCAGGTACGAAGCACCATCCCTCACATCTCGAACGCTTTTGTCATAGTTGCATTTCGACAGGGCATCAGAGATAAGAAGATGCCCGAGAAGCTAGCCACCCACGAGGTGTGTGATGTCTTCGAGATCTTTAGCCTGGCAGATAGGTGTGCTAGGGCTGTAGAGGGGCGCAACTAGCACTCCCAGCCAACCCTCGAGGAGGAAAACGCTGGATAGCCCAGCACGCGCTACTACCCAAGGACGCAGCAAGAAGAACTAGAAGAAGGCTTGTGGCAAAGACAAGCCATTGGTCGGGGCTACTGTCGCCACAGCTGCAGCAACCGATAGGGTCTGAGGGCCATGCCCTGACAAGCGACCGTGGCAGTCACCTGATAGTGACGATGGCGGCAAGCGATGCCCGGTGCACTACACCAAAAGACACAACGCTAGTGAGTGCCGAGAGGTCAAGAAGCCCATGAAAGCAGAAATAGTAGCGCCCATTTGGCATGCCTTTCTGCCAGCGGGAAGGCAAGTAGAAGGTCGAGCTTTAGGTCGACGAGGAGAAGGATATGTAGTACCAGGAGGCTCAACGTGCGATAAAGGTGGTCTACGACCATGGTGACTCTGACTCTAGTAGTGACAACGAGCGTCACAAGATGCTTCACATCATCTATGAGCGGCCTTCTGACATCATGTCTCAGAACGCGGTCAAGACCCTATGCCAAATGGTGGCATCGATAGCTACTACCCCTAGCCCGGTGCCACACCACAAGATGATGGAGACACCGATCATCTTTGATGCCTTCGACTGGCCCAAGAACATGGCAGGAGCAGGGTTGCTCCCGATCCTTGTTGCCCCGAGCATCACCAACGTCAAGATCTATTACGTGTTGATTGATAGCGTGGTGAGCCTCAACCTCGACATCCGTGCAGTCTTCTAGAAGCTACAAATTACCATGTCCAAACTCGCTCCCTCGAGCCCATTCTAAGACGTGGGCACATGGCATATCATACCGTAAGGTGACATCTAACTCCCAATGTCCTCCAGGACGCCTGAGAACTACCGTATGGAGAGCATATTGTTTGACGTTGTAGAGGTCAACCTCCCCTTCAATGCCATCATCGGCAGACTGACCCTGTACCTGTTCATGGTCGTAGCTCACCACGGCTACCTAGTCTTGAAGATGCAAACATCCAGTAGCGTCCTCAAGATCTGTGAAGACTGCTCCATCGTAGTGTCAGCTTTGGAGAAGCTCCAAGCCCTTGTGGCAACCCAGGCACCTGCCCCTGGCAGTAGAGAAGCCAGTCGGCTTCCCCCAAGCATGCGCTAGCGTGGCTTGGCCTCTGCACCCTGATTGTAGCCCTCCAACAGCAACGATGCCTTGGTGAAGGTCATCCAAGTTGGCTTCGACGTCGCCCAGACCACCTGCATAGTGGGGAGTCTAGACGACAAATAAGAACTCACACTCATCGCCGTCCTCCGAGCCAATGTTGACATGTTTGTCAGGAAACTATCACAGGTGACCGGGATCCCTAGGGAAGTGATCCAGCACCATCTGAAGATCTGGCCAGACGCCACCGATTCAACAGAAACCACATAAGCAGTCCATCGAGCAGCAAAACTTCATTCATGAAGAGATCAATAATCTAATCCATGTTGGCTTCATCCAAGAGGTCCACAAACCCCAGTGGCTGGCAAACCCTGTTGTTGTACCCAAGGCCGGCGAGAAGCTTTGGATGTGCATCGACTACACTAGTCTCAATGAGGCATGCCCTAAAGATCCATTCTCTCTCCCTAGAATAGATCAAGTCATAAACTAAGCATTACGTTTGTGGGATCGAAGAGCATGTGAAAAGCTATCAGGGGGGGTGAATGGTAGATTTAAACTTTTTCAGCGGAAGCAACAAAAACCCCTCGACAAAAAATCAATATGTTATGAAACCGTGTTTACAACTGATATAAATGTGTTCAACCATGAAAAAACTAGTAGAAATATTAGAGAATCAATTCACGAAGACACGATAACAATAACCATGGAAAACCGTAAAAAAACTCAAATTATGATTGAAAGATCGAACAAAGATCAATCTGTTCTACACAAGTAAAAAAAGAGCTACAACACTGCAAAGAAACTCGTGTAGATCAGAAACCACAAATCCAATGATTGTGACGGATAATCAAGTTGTTAAGATAACCCAAAAACGATTGCGTAAATTGGATCCGTAAAACTCGAGTTATGATAAAAACACCGAAGCAGCGTAGTGCTGTGCAGAAACTCGGCGACAAAAACTTGTCTGAAATAAGTTAGTTGAAAAAGGCACAAAAGCTCCTCTAAACTAACAATTTTATTAATCAAAACACAAGAGAAAGAGCCCCAAGTCGTCTCACCACGAGCTCTAGCCTCCCTTGCTTATATAACCAGCCCTAAGGCCAACTCAATCCAAACTAGAACTCAAATCCTACTCAGTTTCAACCGAAACTTCCTATAACTGCTCAAGACTCTTCTATACGCAGATAGAAGCAATCTTAAGACTTCAAAACTTCTTAGAAACGTATCCCACATTTCTAAAACAACTCAACCTCATGACCCACATGAAATCTAACTAAAACAAACTCGAAACTTTCCATAAACAAAACAGAACCACCTCAGTCACAGCCTGAGGCATAATTCGGTCGGTTGGACCTTTCCGACCAATTCTTTACGTCCACTTCTCTTCATCACAACTTAGAACCATTTTGCCACGTCCATGCACTCCTTGCACACGTGCAAAAACTTTCGAAAAATGTCCACAATACCTTCATATGCATTGTTCTTGACCCAAACATGCTGCATGACCTCCCGATCAACTCAACCACAATTCCTCCCATACTTGGTTGTTGAACCTCATCTTCTACCTAAGACTAGTTCAATGGATCTCGTCACCAGCCATGTCTTGACCTCAAGGAACACCTGCACATGACTAAACAACCAATCTTTTGCGAGCCCAAGTCCTCGACATCACTCTCGTTAGTCCGAAAACCACAACACCTTATGTGAGCACCTCACATAAGCATGTTGCAAACCATACCAAAACATTAACCACCGTAAACAGCCATAACACTTCAAAAACTTAGTAAAAGAATACTAAACAAACTTCCCATAAGTGTAAAGCAAGTTTGAAATATTGCAAGTTTAAAGTAGAACCACTGCGATCTTGCACTGGACCTTGCCAAAGCTAACCAGACCTTGCACTGCAGCTTACCAAAGCTAACCAGACCTTGCAAAGGCTGATTGGACCTTGCGCCAGACCTAGCCAAAGCTTGTAGGACCTATTGTTCAACCTTGCCGGAGCTAGCCAAAGCTTGTCAGACCTATTGTCGGAGCTACTCAAAAACATGTCAGGCTTATTGTTGGACCTTGTCAGAGCTCGGACCTAGAGTCAGACCTCGATGAGAAGGATGTTTTGGCAATATTCAAACTTTTCTCTTAATAGGCAATGTATTCAACACACATAGGTCTCACAATCTCCCCCTTTATGAATACATTGGCAACACCACTTAAATTCCGAACATTTGGCTTATTCACATGAAAATTTTTGAAAACAATTTTCTCCCCCTTTTTGAAAATCAAATGAGAAAGAAATTTCAAAAACAAATATTTCTATTTCTCCCCCTATACATATTTTTTTTACATATCCCCCCCCCTTTGACAATGTATTCAGCAAGGTTCAAAAGAGAAATTTCAATAGCTATGAGCATATTAAACATATACATATAAAACAAAGCTCATCCAAGTCATACTATCAAGTAACTTACACTATCACATCAATGAGATACATAAAGTAGTGTAAGCCATGCTAGAAATCAAGTGAATTTTCAATTTATGTACGTCATGATCTCGCAACCTTAACTATTTTGAGACCTCAAAGCATGACACTTGTTGCTGCATTTTATTTTCTTTAACAAACAAAATTCATCTTATGACATTTGCAAGAGATAATATGCCACATCAGCCTTATTCTAACCAACCAAGCCAAGCCTATGTCATTTGACAATCAGAAGCTTAAGGACATGGTTTTAGTCATACTCAACTTCTTCCAAGTTCATATCTAAGTGCAATGATAAGCCATCTTAAAAGAAAAAGTGTGATGCATGCATATTCTCTTGATATTTTCTCAATTTTTCATTTGAACATAAATACTCAACATGTGAGTTGATTACTTGATTAATTCTTTATGATTAAAAGCACTTTGAGCATGCAACAAGTTCAAAACAGCAAATAAGTTTGATCATGACCAGATTTAGTGTAACTAATTATTCCAATTGCTAGTCATGGAAAAAACTACAAAATGTATAACACGAGTAATGTAGTAAGAACTTTCAACATGTAAAAGGAATCACAAAGTCTTATATGTATAAAATACTATGCTCATATTATTTTAAATTCAGATTCACACAAAGACTTCCTAAGTTTCAAAACCCCCCTCAATTTAAGACATGAGGTTGCATAACCCTTATTTCACTACAAATGAAACAAAAATGAGTGAAATCCAAAGGTATTGTAAAAATGTTAGCCAATTGTTGTTCGGTATATACATGGTGAAGCACAATGTTTCCTTTTTCAATATTATCAAGGAGAAAGTGATTTCTAATGTCAATGTTCTTTGTTCTAGAATGTTGCACGGGGTTTTTAGCAATGCAAATGGCGCTAGTGTTATAACAAACAGTGGAACACTATCTAGATCAAGCCCATAGTCTTTAAGTGTTTGAACAATCCAAAAAATTTGTGATCAAGCGCTAGCAGCAGCTACATATTCAGATTCTACCTTGGATTGTGCAACTGAATTTTATTTTCTAGAGGACCAAGCAACAAGTGAATTACCAAGAAAATGAAAGCACCCGAAGTACTTTTCCTATCAATCCTACAACCCCCAAAATCAGCATCTGAAATTGCTTTGAAAGTAACGGTTGAGGAAGAAAAATGTCAAATTCATGAGTTCCGTGTAAATAACTGAGAATTCTTTTGACGGTTTGACGATGTGAAGCATGTGGGGAAGCTTGAAACTATGCACAAAGACATACGCTGAATTGTATGTCCGGTCTTGATGCCTTGAGCAGAATGAGCATGAGAGTTTTGACCACAAAACCTGGACCATGTAACTCATTCGTGCAAGCTTCCAATAATTTGTTGTGGAGGATGACTTTTGAGGACTCAAAGGGGAGTAGACACTTCACGAGCTTCTTCGTCTTCATGTTCATCACAAATTGAAGAACTTGTGGCTTGAGGATGATTTGTACCAGCTGCAGTAGTTGTTGGTGCGGGTAGTGGTGCAAAATCAGCAGCGTCATCAACGTCATTTGCTTCTGCATTTTCGAGCAGCAGCACCACTTCTTCGATGAAAATACTCTCTGCGTGTGGATATGGATCTTGACCTGCAATATTGGAGGGGGGAGGGTGAGGGTGGAGGCCGGCGGCTGAAGGTGGGGGGGGGGGGGGGGGGGGGCTCGGGAAGTGGAGGGTGGGGGCCTCAGGGAGTGTGCGGGCCGGCGTGGAGGGGGCAGGGAGGTGGAGCGCGGGGAGCAGGCAGTGTCGTGGTGGTGAGGGTGAGGGGGGAGGGGAAAGGTGGAGCGAAGGGAGGAGAAGGCGGAGGCCTTACCTGGCGAGAGAGCGAGGAGGCGGCAGTGCTCTGTCTCGTGGCGCGCGTGGCCGCAGTGGGGCTGCGCCGCGGAGGTGGGGCGCGACTGGGGTGTTGGGCGGCAGTAGTGGGAAGTGCGGGCGGTGGCGTCGGGCAGTGCGGGTGGCGACGTCGGGCGGCACGGGCGGTGGTGTCTGTGCGTTGGCGGCGTGGGGAAAACGAAGTGGCAAGGAAAAAGAAGAAGAGCCTTACGTGCGCGCGCGGCTCATGCGGGTAGGGTAATTTCCACAATTACGTCTACCACAGCAAGTTACGTCGGCCGACGTTAGGGCCGACATAAGTAAGTGACAACTTCCGTCGGCAAAATTACTTATATCGGATGCGAGCACTGGCTGATGTCAGTAGTTGTTTAATGTCGTCGGTTGATTTACTTACATCGGTTGCGGGACGGTAGCCGATGTAACTTAGGAAATTACGTCGGTTACCAACACCCGATGTAAGTTACGTAACTTACGTCGGCTGTCCCACGTAAGTTGTTGCGGTCGACGTAATTGTTCGTATTTCCTGTAGTGCACATAATATTTCTAAGTCAAAAACAAGCCTTAGGAGAAATCAATTCAAAACAATTTGATTCAAGACTTGTGCATGTGTGATGAAATGGAAGTGGATGTGGATATTGATATGACTCCTTTTTGAGTGGACTCTCTTATTTTGCAGGGATGAAACATGGCTACTTTTCTTTTTCTCTCTTTTTTCTTTCTCATGCTTTTGATGTAAGCATGCATTTTCATTTTTTATTTTTCTTTTTCTTGTAGACATGTCTTCTACTCCCTTTTTATGCAAGAAATTTTGGAGAGAGTACTAAGCATGAATGATATGGAGTTTCTCTTTTTATTGTGGAATGGTGGTATGAAGGTATTTTGCTTACTTCTAGTGTAGAAGTATAGCATGTGCAAGTGAAGTCTTCAATTCAAAAAGTAATAAATGAAATCTCACATAGGTCTATACTAGTTTGACAAAGATCAATGTGAAGATAAATATCATATGCATAAGGTCTATCAATGTAATGTATCATATGGCTTTGGTAGGTATTTCCAATCAAATGAGAGTAACTTAAATATTTTTAGAATTTTCTCTGAAAATCCAAGTTTAACTTTCAAACTAGCATAGCATCCCTATCACTATATCATATCTCACAAAAACTTAGAATGGATTAAGTTGTTTCTACCCACAATTTCTAAATCAAGGCAAAAACAATTTTAGCCAATGAGAGCAATATGTAAGAGAGTAGTAAGTTGTAAACTAGTGACTTAGGAAAATTAAAACAGAGCAACTATTCATCATTTGATCTATGTGAATTCCAAGTCATTCTTATCACACATCATTTATTTTATTTGAAAACAAATTTATACTACTTTATTTTCTTTATTTTTTCATATGAAAGGTGTATGATGGGTGAGTGGAAAATAAATATGCAAAGGAGTAGATACAATTTACCTCAAGTGGGGTCCTCCTTCAAGCTAGTTCTTCACTCACCTCCGTGATGAGGTTTGAACCCTTGATGATGGAAGTATGCCGCGAGATCGGCTTGTTGTTGTTGTAGCATGGAGTTGAAGTTGGTGAATTGAGCGTCCATGTGTTGTTGCTAGCCTTGGGCACCTTGGACATTCCCTTGGAGAATGTTGTAGATATCACCCGTTCTCACTTCAAGGTCTTACGTACGTCTAGTGAGATCTGTCATTCCTTGGCTATAGTCACGATGACTTCTGGCCGAAGAGGAACGACATTTTCTCATGGACTTTGGAGGCAAGCTTCTAGAGCTTGAAGTGGAAAGGGGTGGCTCCCAAGTGGCACCTGGCCATCAATGTCAAGACGGACCTTTGGTCTCATACGATGTAGGTTGAGTTCATCTGGGCGCATCACCTATTGGGTTTTCTTCCTCTTCGTACCCATAGACCGTGGAGGTTGTCGGGGGCATGTCCACTCTCCTTGTATGGCTTCTAGTTACCCTGCTAGATACATTACTTCTTTGGGCTTCCTCAATGGGAAGAAGGTTAATGGTTAGCCTTTGACATTTGTACAAATGATAATCTAGGTTAGGTAACCGATTGTCATTGACAAAGCTGGCATAATAAAATAACAAAGAGCCATCTTGATAATGCCTAAGAGTATGTCCTTGCACTAAATAATCTTCATCAATTAATTCTCTTTCATTTTCAATATACTCAAATGAAGAATATGCTAGTGCTCCTACCCTAGTAGCAATACGAGTAATCAATGAAGTGCATTCAATTGGCTCTGTTCTTGGAATGTAATCTAACTATTGTGTCATCACGGCAATAAATGGTGCAACTTTTATCTTTTTTAATCATGGCAAATAAAATTTTCAGCTCATCATCACGCACTACTCTTACATCTCCTCTAGGGAACATATTGATAGTCACCCATCTATGCATGAAGTGTAAAGTAGGGTTGTGCAAGTGGCTATTCCTAGGTGCACTACATCTGACCTCACTAGTTAAATCTTGCCAAAAATATTTTTTGTTGAACTTAGGCAAAGCGTCTAAATCTAGCAAACAACATTTATGGAAGCATAGGATTTCACTTAATTCTTTCCATAGGATGTTGTATTCTTTTTTAAATTATCTAAAAGTAATACCATCAAATCCTATTTTGAGTCTGCAAAGGAATTGCATGGAGAGAAGGCATGAACCTCTCTCCTTTGTGTGATCAATGTTTTTCCCATCCTAGTGCACGCCAAATGGAAAAGAATTCGGAATTCATACCTATTTTGTAGATCAAATCTAGATCATAAGCTTTTGTATGAGAAAACTCACGATTTTGGAGGAGCTTGTGTGCTTGATCTTAAACTTCACTTTGTATGTCAAGGTCGTCGTCATGAAGAAGTTGGTGCGGGTTGCTCCTCTCACCCATGGGAGTGTTCTCACCTACACTCCTCCTCCATGAACTTGGTGTAGCAACGGAAGAGGGACGTGCAGTTGAGTCTCCACTATGGCTTGAGCTTGCAGCCTCCTTCCTCTTCCCAAACAACCTCTTCATTCCTTTCATGGCCACAACAAAGCAAAAACTCAAAAGAGGTGATGTTAGTAAAATCAAAAGCCCTGACAAATTTTTCCTTGAAGAGCTTTAGAGTAAATTGCAAATGCAAATAAAAGTAAATCTTTTTGAGTTAGATTTTGAGCAAGAGTATTTCAATGAAGAGCAAGAAAAACAATGTGAGCAAAGAGTGACTTTAGGGAGGTGTGAAATAAGGCAAAATGTGAAGAGAAGTGCTCCTCACAGCCACCATTTATAGTATGCACTCTCCAACGGTCACTGGGGAACCAAACGTAGACGTTGGAGGAGAGAGAGCCAAAATGGCCCTTTCCCCATGTTGGCCGAACAGTGGATCGGCCGAACAGACAAGTGGGCCCCCTGTTCTCACTTTTGGCAAGTAACTTCCCAATGGATATGAAATTAGCACGTTGGTAAATTACCACTTTTGCAACTTAGAAAAAATGTTTTACAAATAAAAGTTCTTTTTCAAAGCCCAACAATTTTTTTTGTGAATAAAAAATGATAGTTGAGAATAGAAGATTCCCAACTTGCTAAGAAAAACCAAATATGCAGTGGTCAAAATCAAACTAAATGGGGAAAACAAAATGAAGAGAAAAGAAAAATCAAAGAAAAGGATAACTACCAATTTAACCTATTTGCTAGGTCTCACCACCATTCGATGAGATGGACATTCCTCCTTCTTCATTTCTTGACATCCAGGCCCAAAGGGATGGGCTCGGACGGCTTGTCTTGCTTCTTTCGCCATTCCTTCTTTGGCGGCATGGTGGACTTGGGTCTTTGGGGAGGCCCGAACTTCTCCGTCTTCTTGGGGTGTCGGCGTCGATGATAAGATGGGTTCTCCGCATAGATCAAACTCCTCATGAATGCATTTAGCGGGTCCACCTTTGGAGGTGCGATTTCGACCTCTTGAATGTGTTTAACATTCGGCCCATACTTGATATGGATCATGGAGCATTGCTCCAACTTTGGGCAAAAGTTAAACTTCTCCTCCTTGCCATTGATATGGAAGTGGATTTCTCCAACTCCCACATCTATGTGAGCCTTTGCGGTGCTTAGGAATGGTTGCCCAAGAATGAGTGGCGTATCCTTCTCGACCTCCATGTTGAGCACCACAAAATCCACAAGTATGAAGCAATTCCGATTTTTCACCAGAGCATCTTCAGCGATACCCTCCGGATAACGGACTGAAGAATCAGCCAGTTGGAGCTGCATTAGTGTTGGAGTAAGCTCCGTAAAGTTCAGCTGGTCGAAAGCCACCTTGGGCATCACACTCACATTTGCTCCAAGGTCGCAAAGGGCCTTGTCAAAGTGGTGAGCCCCAATTGAGCATGAAATTGTAGGACATCCGGGCTTCTTCTTCATTTCCGGAAGCCTGTTAAGGATGACTGTGCTGCAGTATTTCGTAAGCTTGACAATCTCAGTGGTGAGGAATGGTCGCTTATTATTCAATATGTCCTTGAGATAGCAAGCATAAGGGGGTACTTGCATCACATCAATTAAGGGCACATTGATGTGGATTTTCTGAATAACCTCAACAAAGCGGTTGAATTGCTCATCCACTGTTTGCTACCTTTGCTTGTGAGGGAATGGCAATAAGTTGGTGTCTTCAAATTTCTTGGCCATTCTCTCACTAAGTTGTTCACTTATGCCAATTGAGACATCCTCCTTCTCTTTTGTAGTTGTCCTCTTCTCTTGTGTGGGATACGGTGGGTAATGAGTGGTCTTGCCACCTCTCGTAGCCATCGCACTCACTTTTTCCATTAGAGGAACAACTGCAGCAAGTTGAGCCAACTCAGTTTCCAAAATTTTGTTGAAGCTCAATTGATTCTTGAAGGCTGAGGATAGTCCTTCAATCTTGGTATTAATGCTATCTAGGGTCTTGTCATTAGCCGACAGTTTCATGGATAGAGCATCATTGATTTTCAGCTGGCTGATGGCAAGTTCTCTCAAGTTGGGTTGATTTCCATCATTGCCATTGTTGTTGTACCCTTTTTGAAAGAAAGGGCATGGTTGGCCCCACCCTTGACTTCCTGGATGATACCCATTGGTGTTCCCATTGTTGGCTACGTATAAGGCATCTTCACGGGTTTTTGGGCAATCATTGCCCAAATCGCCCATGCTGCCACAGACTTCACAAGTGATGTGAGAGTCTATGGCATAGGCATTGCCACATACCTCACCATAGTCTTGTCCATCAACCTTCTTCAAAAGGAGGTCCAACTTCACAACGATCATGTCCACCTCCTTCAAGGTGTGCATGCCTCGCTGGAAATTATTGAGACACTCATCACTCCAACCCATATTTGACACCATCTTCTCAATCAAATCTTTGGATTTTGGCACCGTCAATGAGAAGAAGGCACCTCCAGTAGCAGCATCAACATGGTCACAGGCGAAAGGGATTAACCTATTGTAGAAGTTTTGGATAATGATCCAATCATCCATCCCATGGTGGCGACAAGCTAGGATATACTCGTGAAGCCTTTCCCAAGCCTCGGGAATAAACTCCTTGGCATCTTGCTGGAAGCTTGAAATTCTTCCACGTAGGGCATTGGTCTTGCCCAACGGGAAAAACATGGCGAGGAATGTCGTAGAACACTTCTCCCAAGTGTCTACAGGACTTCGGTTCACGTAGAACCACTGTTTTGCTCTCCCAGGAAGAGAGAACGGAAACAACCTAAGACGGACAGCATCAGGAGATACGTCTTTGATCATACAAGTGCTGCAGATCTCAAGGAACTGTTGCAAGTGAGAACTTGCATCCTCATTAGCCTTCTCACAAAATGGGTTAGCTTGCACCATAGTGATTAGGTCAGTCTTGATTCCGATGTTCACATCCTTATGTTAACAGCGGGCCCAATAGGCACATTGTTAGCAGAGGGAGCCGAAAACTCACAAAGGGACTTCTGGGCCATTGGCATTTCAGTTGTTGGTGCAGTTGCGCTGGCTTGATTTGCCGCTCGAAGCTTCTGAGGAGTAATGACATGAGGTCGGTCTCTCAGAAGGGATTCGGGATCTTCAACAAAGTTTTCTGGCAAGCGGAAACTAGACATACACTACCCTGTTTTCACATAAAATGCGAAAACAAAAAGGGTTATGCTACTAAAGCCTACCTAGGGTCCTATCCTATTCATTCAATCATGCAATACTTCGGCTTCCTTCCTCGGCAACAGCATCAGAAATGCTTGTTTATATTTCCTATGCACTACTAACAATTCCTTCCTACCAAGGATGCCAAAAATGCTTGTTGATAGTTTTTAAATCAGAGATGTAAGTCCGCAAGCGCACGAAATCTATCGATGTAGCATTTCCCTTTTAGAGTATTCCCAAAGGGTGTCATTTATATAATCCCAAAGGAAGGCTAGGTGGAAGCAAAGCAATGATCAAATACAAACGCTAGGTTGATCTAGGTAGGGTTCTAGCAAGGACGGATAAAGAATAATTGGAGGTAGTGTGACACACACATGAGCATTCTATCCTAGAGAGGTAAATGAGGTAAAGAGGGACTAGGATAAGAGTTAGGTAGATACTCCTACTGTGCTTCTAATGTACATATACAGAGCCTAAGTTAGTTACTAATAATCATATCATTTATGAATTCTCATGCTAAGTGGATTAACACATCGGGCACAGGTTTACCCCTAGCAATACTAGGACGACTCCCGCCAAGAGCCTGTGGCATAGCCGAATGTGGAGGATTACAAAGGACAGATAGGGCTGTCATCACCTACTACCTACCTCTTAAATCTGTGGATCTATGACACATTCAACGCTACTTATCTATCCTAGCACCATGCTAGCTTATTAAGTAATTACCTTAAGAGCCTAGGCACAAGCCATCCTAAGGCAATGAACTAAATTATCATTGAAACAATGTTAATTCATAGCATAAGTGATTCATATTAACATAATCATGTCATAGCTAATTAGACTATAGTGGGGGTTTGTAGTGTTTATGATGATATAATGAAAATGGTATAGCATAATCATAACTACTACTCCTACCACATTTACGGAATCCATAATCAAACAAGAAACACTTAATCCAAGTATATGAACAATATAAGACTAAAGATAACATCTTCATTAAGAGCAAAGTCACATATACAAATAGGAATATGAGAGCCATAACTTTCCCAATTAGGAATTGGGAAGAGACTCCCTCTACTCCTCTCCTACTTGGACTATGAAATAGAGGCTATCCTCTTTACAGCCTACACTCCTCTAAATGTATGGAGAATAGTGTATACAATGTATGAATACTCAAGTGGTGTGTGTGTGTGTGTGAAGTGAGGGTAGGGAGTCCTATTTATAGCTGGAGAAGGGTCGTTTCCGCCACCAAAAGCGTGCGAATCAGTCTTCATCGTTATCAGGGCACCATAGGGAGTCGACACGTGGAAGTTGACCGTGTTTGGCGCCAACACCTAGTCGGCACACTAGGGGGGTCGGTCGACCTGGTCTTGGCTCCTTTTGCGGTGTGCTTCCTCCAGGTCACTTCCAGGTGGGTCCCCTTGACCGATATGGGTGATACACTGTTGGATAGCCTTGGATACTTCTATTTGTGGGCTATTTGATCGATGTGGTGCCACATGTCATCGCTTGATTGGATGGGATGGTATTTTATAGGATTGCTCCCCCTCTTTTACCTCATTTCCTGCAATAATTCCATGCATGCACTATTTCTCCAAGGACAAGTAGAAATAGGTCAAATAGAAAGGTGATGTGTGCAAGAAATGACAATTCCTTCATATAATTGAGTTATATTGACCGGTGAAATTGGTATATAACAGTCGTGAACACCCGGTGAACCACTGCTCCTCTACATAACCATGACTATGGAGGTTGTGAGCATGATGTTGGTCGCAGAGCGACTGGAGCCCCAACAACCTCAAGTGTTGGGGAGGCCTCTGCTGCTGGTCTCAAGTCTCAGGGATCGGACCCTACAAGGGGCCGTGACAGTCAAAGTACCTCCGGGTCCCAGCCTTCAAAGGCCGGTGCAGACCCCACAGAAGATCCTGACGACCAAGACGCCTTCTGTCCCAGACCCCGAAGGCAGGTCCGGACCCCGGGGACCAGAAGCCCCAAGGTCCGGCACCAATGGAAGACCATGCACCGGACCCCCTGGGAGGGTCTGGATCACTCAGCGTCCAGTATACTACATTAGCGAGGTCCTCCACAACACCAAGACAAGATACCTTGAGGTACATAAGTTTTTGTATGAAGTGCTTGTGGCGTCAAGGAAGCTCCACCACTACTTCCAAGCTCAGAGGTCTTTATAGTGACCTCGTAGCCACTAAGGATTGTGCTCCACAACCCCAACACGACTGGCAATGTTGCAAATAGTGTTGCAGAGCTGGCAGAGTTTGAGCTCAACTTCTTTCCGTGCCACACGGTCAAGAGTCAGCCGTTGGCTGACTTCGTAGTTGAGTGGATGCCATCCCCAAGTAATCCAGGGGGCCCTAACAATGGCGAACCGGAGCCCAAGGCTCTAGTCTTCATGGAGAGCCACTAGATGCTCTACTTCGTTGATTCCTCACTTAAGCAGCGGCCAGAGTTGAGGTCCTGCTCCTCACACCGACAGGGGAGAAGTTCAAGTACATGGTCCACCTCAACTTCAAGGCAACCAACAACATGGCAGAGTACGCTTACCTCATCTTTGGGTTGAAGATTGCACTGTCTCTCGGCTTTCCCCAGTTGTTGGCCAAAGTAGACTCCCAGTTGATCATCAAGCAAGTTAGGGGGGAGTGATGCTGCAACGACCCCTAGCTGGCAGCCTAACTGCTACACGTGCAAAAGCAGGAGAAGGACATTGAAGCCTTGGACTTGTGTTATGACCCGTGCTAACAATGCTAGCACCGATGACCTATCAACAAAGGCCTCATTTGGGGCCCCAGTCCCCGAGGGTGCCTTCAAAAAAAGTTTCTTTGACCTACAGCCCGTCCTGCCGAACCAGGCGAAGGGGGCAAGACCAGCACCTCAAAGCTGGTGGTCCCAGTGGCCCTGCAACCATGGAGCCTGCCAACGTTCATATGCATCACTAGAGACTCCGTGCAACCCGAAGCCCAAGATCTAGAAACTCAAGTTCATCCCGATGCATGGATCACAGGGGTCAGGGACTACATCAATGACAACATCCTTCCTGATGAACATGCATTCGCTTAACTGATTGTTCAATAGGCTAAGAGTTACACGCTGGTGGAGAGGGGTCTTTATCGTTGTGATGCTAATGAATGGTTTTGTATTGCGGTTTATAACCCGAGAGGAGGGTTGCGACTTGCTCGCAGAGATCCACGAAGGTGAGTGTTGGACCACGCATCTTCCTGCGCGTTGGTCGGTAAAGCCTTTTGGCATGGCTTCTACTGCCGACAGATCTCTAGGATGCCGTCAAGCTGATCAAGAGATGCAAGGCATGCCAGTTCCATGCCAAGCATATTGACACATCGGTGTAGACACTGCACATGATCCCACGCTCATGGCCGTTCACGGTGTGGGGGCTGAATATACTAGGGCCCTTCCCCAGGGCCGTCGAAGAGTACTAGTATCTCTACGTCGTTGTAGACAAGCTCACCAAGTGGTAGGAAGCAGCCCTGGTGGTCAACATAAACAAGCAGTCCACAATCAAATTCATCAAGTCGACCGTCTGTAGGTTCGAGATCCTAAACAGGATCATCACTGACAACGGGACTCAGTTCACCAGTGCAGCATTCCAAGAATACTACAAAGACCTTAGCATCCAAGATTGATATGCATTCGTCGCTCATCCACGGAGCAAAGGGCAGGTCGAGAGGGCCAATGCTGAGATACTCAGGGGACTTATGACACACACCTATGCAAGCATGGAGAAGCATGGTGCCAAGTGGGTAGACGACCTTCCGTGCACACTGTGGGCTCGCTGGACATCACCCAACTGGGCCATGGGGGAAACACCTTTCTTCCTTGTGTACGAGGCCGAGGTCGTCCTACCCCTAAGATCACCATGGGCTCCCCTCGTGCCCGGGCATACAACAAAGCCTCGTAGGACCAGCTCCATTGCAAAGATATTGACCTATTCAATGAGGGGCGGTGGCGAGCAACTATCTGAAATGCACGGTACCGGCAAGCGCTTCGACGCTACCATGAGCGGTTCGGGCGGAGTAGGGAGTTGAAGGTGCACAACTGTTGATGGTCGTTATATACCAATTTAGATCGTCAATATAACTCAATTATGTGAAGGAATAAATATTTTTTACACACATCATAGTTAGATTTAGAAATAGTGCATGCAGGAGTTTTTATGTAGAAATGATGGGAGAATGAGGGAGCAATCTTAAAATGTGCCACCCTAGTCAATCACGTGACGACATGTGGCACCACATCGATCCATGACTCATTCCCAGGCATATCCGAGGAGATCCAACGGTGTATCACCCGGGAAGTGGATAAGAGACCACCTGGAAGTCACCTCAAGGAAGCACACCCGAAGGGAGGCCAGGACCCTATCGACTTACCCCCCTAGTCGGTCGACTTGGCCCTGGCGCCAAACCTATTTTTCCCCCACGTGGAGGCTCCTCATGGCTCCCTAAAGGTTGTGAAGACTAATTCACACGCTAATTGTGGCGGGAACCGCCTCTACCCCGTGTATAAATAAGGGGTGTCTCACTTGTCACACCACACCACTCAAGCATTCTCTATTGTATTACACTAGTGCTCTTAGTCCCTTAGTGGAGGTTACGCTGTAGAGAGGAGCCTATAGTCCCAAGTCCAAATTGGGAAAGGTATGGCTCATGTATCTTTTCCTTTATTAGTGACTTTATGCTTTATGATAATGTTATTATTGGACTTTACTTACTCATACACTTGGATGAAGCGTTCCTTGTTTGGTTGTAGAATCAATGCATGTGATAGGTGTAGATGTTATTATGGTCTAGTCATAATGTTCATATCTTGTTATCGTACACATCATACACCATCACTATAGTCTAATTAGGTATTAATGTATATTAATATGTGTAACACCCTCATTTTCATGCATCATGCATTGCATAAGTTCATATACATGTTTAACATTAAGTCATATAAAAATGAGCAAGTTTAAAATGAATTAGGAGCAAAACCGCACTCGAAACTTCTGAGAAGTGCGGACTAGTCTGATTTCTCTCTGACCTCCCTCGGACATGTCCGTTTTGCTGAGGACAAGCCCGGTTTTGTCTCTGTACCATTTTTGGACTTGTCCGGTCCATTGCGGACTAGTCCAGTATCTCGATTCCTTGAAATTTTGCCAAGTCCCTAGACTTGTCCGGACATGTTCGAAATCTAGCGGACTTGTCCGTTTTCCTCTCTAACTAAGTTCAGACATCTCCAATTTGGTACGCACTTATTCGATTTTTCTCTTACTAACATCGGACTAGTCCGGCCTTGCGCGAACTTGACCGGTGATCGCGATTCCGAGTTGATCTTTTGTTCCACGACGCGTTTTTGGGTTTTACCTTAAGTGGGCCTAAGCACGTCATGTCTAACTCTTTTGGAGACCATGTGGGACCCCACACCAGCCTCCACCCTCTTTAAAACCGACCTCCATTGAAATCCTAGCCCTCCAACCCTATATAATAATCCCACACCCTAATTTCACATCTCTTTGGCACTTTTGAATCACACCCAAACCCTAGCTCATAGATAGCCGCCGCCAAGGAGGGAGAAGGAGATCCAGAGCAAGAAGAAGAATAGGAGGAAACGAAAGAAGATCAAGAGGCCAAGATCTCCATCCACCTTTCATTCTTCATCAACAATTCACCATCAAGTTCTCTTCATCAATCCTAGATCGTCAAGATCCAAGTATTGCCTCCAAAACCCTTGATTCATTGGAGTTCTAAACACCTGATATACCTTCTACTTCCCCTTTCTCACGTGAATTCAACACTGTTTCTCCAAATTCACATCAATCTAGAAAACCCTGACTCGGTGGTTCTGCGTAGGGCAACCTAGTCCGGCCAGCAGCGGACTAGTCCGGTATTTAGAATCGTTTAATAATGAATTAATTCCAATGTGATGTAATATCAACATGAACCTGTGTAAATTTGTTAATAACCATTGTAAATGATTAGTGAACATTAACAGTAACTCATTAACTAGTTTTGCTTTGCATTGCATTAATCATGCATGTGATGACATATTGAGTAATATATGTGCACTTATTGATTGTAATTCTTGTCTTGTATGTTTATTGCGCAGTTTAGACGGATTTGCTCTAGAGAGTGCTGCGGAGGACCTCCAACACCAGAAGTTTGGAGTCTTTGACCCAAACCAAGCCCAAGAGCAAGGCAAGTGCCCTTTATCATATTGATCCTATTTTTACATGTTTTGTTTGCGAAACTGCATGCTTCTGTCAATTTGATGGGAAAACCATTTATATGTGTTTACTAGACTTGTTTGACCATCCTTGTCGCTTGGGATACAATGTAGAGAGTTGGGAAGGGCTTTTTGGCTTTGCTTCGCTTAATTAATTGGGATGGGAAAATAACTATACTATTTAAGTATGCATTAATGAGAGTATGGTTATATGAACTGGTTAATATGATATGGTAATGGGTGATCTAAGCAAGCCTGATATGTGGATGGGTTAGAAGACATGGTGGTTGCTTGCTTTAGATCTAAGGAATGGTTCATGCGAGAATATGCCAGGACAACAGTGCCACCATGGGGCCAAGTATCGGTGCGGTGTAGCTGGTTAATTACGGTATTGCTAGTACTGCGCGGATCATTTGGCGCATCGGGGAAGGGGAGTTGGATTGGGTTTGGAAATATGGCGGGACTCCCAGGGATTCGAATGGCACAAGAGGGGGCCCTTGGTTGAAGATGTGCTCAGTTGGAGGCATCACCACCGGTGAAACCTCAGTGGGTTCGTAAATGCTAGTAGTCCCTTTGTAAAGGCTATTTTGTGATCTCTTGGCCATACACCAAAGGAAGTGTAATTGGCATAAGGGAGGTTCTTTAGTCGCCGACAGGTGATGAGATCACAAACACGTTGGTAAAGTGGTACGAACTCTGAGAGTATTAAAACTATCATGATAGTTGTGCTCCCGGTTAAGAGCACTTGGATGACCTACATGATTAAAGGGGTTTTTGATTGGGATGGTTTGGTACTTATTATGGGATGGTATTATGGTTTATGGCAATGGATATGGTTAATGATAATGAGAAATCTGGAATATGGATGATGATAATGAAATATGGACTGGTATTATGATAACTACATGGTTTATGATGGGTTTACTTCACATACATACAATATGATGCTTTTCAAATGTTTTAATGTACTTTTCAGCACTTAGCCTTTATTATATTCGTCATTTGAATCGGCTACATGTCATACTTTCTCACACTTGCTGAGTACGACATGTACTCACCCTTGCAATTCCCCCCACCAACAGTTGCAAGTTAGGATTGGGAGTATCACGACGTTAATGAGGAGTTCTAGGTTGTGTGCTGCCGTCAGCTTGCCTGTGGTGTTGCTTGGAGCCGTGCTACCCTATTTTCTTAGCATGCTTATTTTGTTTAGCTCATATTTATTTATTTCTGCTGCAGTACTAGTGGTTCATCGTTAATCATCATCAGAGCTGTAATTTGAGGATATTCTGAATTCTGTAATAAAAGTGCTTATTCAATCTTGTTCTGTGGTAATTTTCAGTATATCATTTTGTGAATGCACTCGTGTATGTGTGTTGAATGTACTGGGCACACATATTTGTCAGACTTGGTTCTTTTCTCGAAATCGGGTGTCACAAATTGGTATCAAAGGCACAAGTTGACCGTAGGATGCAACCTAGATAGAATGGACACTTTAGAGCACATAGGAACACTCAGGAATCGATGTGTTTTTGCTTGGTGTGCTGTTTGCTATGTATTGTTGCTTGTGTGCTTAGTAGAGGATTGTGGGATGCTTTAGCATTGCCATGTCCATATAGGCTTCTATAGGTAGTTGCTTACTTTCATATCCCTTGATGCATATAGTTGGGGACGTTTTCTAAATTCTTCTCTCTTGCTTTTCTTCAGATGGTGAGGACTCGCAACCATAGGGATGCCAATGATGAGGAGGAGAACTAGCTCATGCAGACCATAATACAGACTATGGTACAGCTGCAGGCTGGCAACAACAACAATCAGCCTCACATGCCTCCACTGCCACTCCCACCTCCTCATAACCGATTGGGAGAGTTAATGAGAACCAGGCCGCCGACTTTTTCTCAAGCTGTTAACCCTATGGATGTCGATGATTGGCTCAAGTTCGTGGAGAAGAAACTTGCAATAGTCCAATGTAGTGACCGGGAGATGGTGTTATTTGCATCTCATCAACTTGTTGGAGCAGCTGCCGATTGGTGGGATTCGTTATACAACGCCCATGAAAATCAAGAGAGGGTTACTTAGGCTGAATTCAAGGAGAGCTTCCGTTCTCATTAAGTGCCAGAAGGTGTTATGATCTTGAAGAGGCAAGAGTTTGAAAACTTGAGACAAGGAAGATTGAGTGTGGGTGAATATCTCAAAAAGTTCACTCAACTTTCAAGGTGCTCTCTTGAAGATGTTAGCCGAGACAGCGGGAAGCAATACTTGTTTATGAGGGGCTTGAACAATGAGATCCACGTAAAATTGCTGAATTGTCATTATGCCAACATACAGAAGCTAGTGGACAAAGCAATTGTGGTGGACAATAAAGTCCATGAGATGGAGCTAGATAACAAGAGGAAGGCGCCATATCAGGGACGACAACAAGGAAGTAATGTGCGCCCTCGCTTTGCACCACCCAATGCGCCTTATAACAGCTCTTCTGCTCCTATATAGCACCTTGGTTATGCACCGCACCTAGCTCAGTTCATGCAGCAATGACCTGTCGTGCAAGCACCTAGGACTCCAATGCCTTTTGCACCTCGTGCCAACCTTCCTGGTGCAAATGTTCAGAATCAAGTTCGTCCCAATAATTTTGGTGCAGTTAGGAAGTGCTATACATGTGGAGAAGCAGGACATTTTGCGTCTCAATATCCTAAGTCAGGCCTTGGTCAAGGAAGCAATGCTCCAAGACAGAACCCAAGACTGAACGGAGGAGCGCCACAAGGCAATCGTGGACAACAGAATTTTGCTCGTGGCAATGTGAACCATGTATCTACGGAGGAAGCTCAACAAGCGGATGACGTGGTGATTGGTATGTCTCTCGCAAACTCGAACTCGGCGACTATGTTATTTGATTCTTGGGCATCGCATTCATTCATTGCATCGAAAAATGTTGCCAAGTCTACTTTTCCTATCTCTCATATGAAGTATACCTTGTTGGTTAAATATCCTGGAGGAGAGATGAGGACAAATATAGTATGTCCAAACGTAAGCCATAGAATAAGGGGGATAGACTTCTTTGCCAACCTCATTGTTTTGGATTCAATAGGATTGGGCATTATACTTGGTATGGATTGGTTGAGTAAGCACAATGGATTCATTGAATGTGCCACAAAGACGGTGAAGTTGACCAATGAGGAAGGGATCACCATAGAATTTGAAGCATCTCAACATGCACCAAAGCAATTGGAGCTAAACCACATGGATGGTGCCGCAATTGAGGAGATTCCACTGGTGTGTGAATTCTTGGATGTGTTTTCAGATGAGTTGCCAGGTATGCCACCTAATCGTGATATTGAATTTGTTGTTGATTTAATACCTGGAACTGCACCTATAGCTAAGAGGTCATATATTATGCCTCCTAAGGAGTTAGCGGAGCTCAAGAAGTAGATTCAAGAGTAACTAGAGAAGGGTTTTATTCGCCCAAGCTCTTCACCTTGGGGAGCGCTGGTTCTTTTCGTGGATAAGAAGGATGGATCACAAAGGATGTGTGTGGATTACCGAGCTCTCAATGAGGTGACCATTAAGAACAAGTACACGTTGCCACGCATAGAAGACTTGTTTGATCAGATGAAGGGTGTTTGTGTCTTCTCCAATATTTATTTGAGGTCGGAATACTTTCAAATGAAAATTCGACCATCGGACATACCCAAGGCAGCTTTTCGGATACGATATGGATCTTATGACTATACAGTTATGTCCTTTGGACTGACAAACGCACCTGCCTATTTTATGTACCGCATGAATAAGGTCTTCATGGAGTACTTGGATAAGTTTGTAGTGGTTTTCATTGATGACATTATGATCTACTCGAAGAGTGAAGAGGAGCATGAGGAACACTTGAGGCGCACCTTGCATAAATTGAGGGAGCATCAATTGTATGCCAAGTTCAGCAAGTGCCAGTTTTGGTTCAATGAGATGTCATTTTTGGGGGATATCGTCTCTAGAGGAGGAGTATCGGTTGACCCAGGAAAAGTGAGAGATGTGCTAAAGTGGGAGCCACCGCAAAATGTAAAGGAAATAAGGAGTTTCCTTGGGATGGCTGGATATTACCGTAGGTTCATCAAGGACTTTTCCAAAATATCCAAGCCAATGACAGAATTGCTAATGAATGGGAAAGCTTTCCGATTGACTCAAGCTTGCCAAGATAGCTTTGAGGAGTTGAAGAAGAGGTTAACTACAGCCCCATTCTTGATATTGCCAGATGTAAGACAAAGTTTTGATATATATTGCGATGCATCAAGACAAGCACTTGGATGTGTGCTCATGCAGGAAGGTCAATTGGTTGCATATGCATCGAGACAATTGAAGAAACATGAGCAGAATTATCCAACACATGATCTTGAACTAGCAGCCGTGATACATGCATTGAAGATTTGGAGACACTACATCCTTGGACATAGGTGTGAAATTTATACGGATCACAAGAGCTTAAAGTATATTCTCACACAAATGGATCTGAATTTGAGACAACGAAGATGATTGGAGTTCATCAAGGACTATGATGTGGGGATCAACTATCATCCTAGAAAGGCTAATGTAGTGGCAGATTCTTTGAGTAGGAATGGAGTAAGTCACCAGCTCAAGGTTCGAGAATAGCCATCCGAGTTATGTCAGGAGTTTGAAAGGTTAAACCTAGGATTTGTGAATGAGATGGGGATAATGGAGTTAAATCCGACCTTGGAGCAAGAAATTCGAGAAGCGCAAACAAAGGATGAGAAAATCCAAGAAATCAAGGAAAGAACCCAAGAGAGAAGAGAATTCAGGTTTCATGAGGATGACCATGGTACCTTATGGCTTGGTAAAAGGATTGTCGTGCCTAATGTGAAGCATATTCAGGAGACAATATTAAAGGAGGCACATGACTCACCTTACTCAATTCATCCCGGTTGTACAAAGATGTACAAGGACTTGGAGACATGTTATTTGTGGGCCAGCATGAAAAAGGATATAGCTGAATATGTAGTTGTGTGATGTGTGCCAACGAGTGAAGGCGGAACATCAAAGGCCAGCCGGGTTATTGCAGCCATTGAAGATTACGGAATGGAAGTGGAAAGAAATTAGGATGGACTTTATAGTTGGTTTACCGTGTACCCAGTCCGGTTATGACTCATTTTGGGTTATTGTGGATAGGTTAACCAAGTCAGCTCATTTTGTTCCTGTCAAGACCACCTATACCACCGCAAAGCTGGCAGAGCTATATATGGATCACATTGTTTGTCGACATGGAGTCCTGAAGAAAATACTCTTGGATAGAGGTTCTCAATTTACCTCCAAGTTTTGGCAGAAATTACATGAAGTATTGGGAACAAGGTTGAATTTTAGCTCATCATATCACCCTCAAACCGATGGACAAACTAAGAGGACCAAACAAATTTTAGAGGATATGTTAAGAGCTTGTGCCTTGAAGCATGGAAGAAGTTGGGACAAGAGCTTGCCGTATGCGGAATTCTCATATAACAATAGTTACCAAGCAAGCTTGAGGATGTCACATTTTGAAGCATTGTATGGGAGAAAGTGTAGGACACATTGTTTTGGAATGAACAAGGAGAGAGCCAAGTGTTTGGACCTGATATGCTACAAGAAGCTGAGAAACAAGTTCAAATTATTCATGAAAATTTGAGAGCTGCTCAATCAAGGCAAAAAGGATATTCGGACAATAGGAGAAGAAAACTAGCCTTTGAAGTGAGAGACTTTGTATACCTTAAAGTGTGACCCATGCAAGGTCATAAGAGATTTAATATCAAAGGCAAGCTAGCACCTCGCTATATTAGGCCATTCAAGAGTTTGGACAGAAGAGGAGAAGTAGCATATAAGTTGGAGATGCCAGCTCATCTTTCAGATGTACATGATGTTTTTCATGTTTCACAGCTCAAGAAGTGCTTTTGGGTACCAGAAGAACAAGTGCCAATGGAAGAATTAGAATTAGAGGCAGATTTGACTTATGCCGAGCAACTGGTCAAAATCTTGGAAACCAAAGAGAGAGTCGCAAGGAACAAAGTGATTAGGTCGTGTAAGTGCAATGGAAGCATCATACACAATTGGAAGCAACTTAGGAGCTAGAAGATGATCTCAAGAAGGAATTTCTCTATCTCTTTTCTTCCACGTCGAATCTTGAGGGAGAGATTCATTTTAAGGGGGGCAGGTTTGTAACACCCACATTTACATGAATCATGCAATGCATAAGTTCATATACATGTTTAACATTAAGTCACATAAAAATGAGCAAGTTTAAAATGAATTAGAACCAAAACCGCACTCAAAACTTCTGACAAGTGAGGACTAGTCCGTTTTTTGTGCGGACTAGTTTGATTTCTCTCTGACCTCCCTTGGACATGTCCGTTTTTGCTGCGGACTAGTCCGGTTTTGTCTCTGTACCATTTTTGGACTTGTCCGGTCCATTGCGGCCTAGTCCGGTATCCCGATTCCTTGAAATTTTGCCAAGTCCCTACACTCGTCCGGACTTATCTGACATCTAGCGGACTTGTCCGTTTTCCTCTCTGACTCAGTTCGAACTTGTCCAATTTGGTACGGACTTATCCGATTTTTCTCTGACTAATATCAGACTAGTCCGGCCTTGCGCGGACTTGTCCGGTGATCACGATTCCGAGTTGATTTTTTGTTCCGCGACGCATTTTTGGGTTTTACCTTAAGTGGGCCTATGGACGTCGTGTCTAACTCTTTTGGAGCCCATGTGGGACCCCACACCAGACTCCACCCTCTCTAAAACCGACCTCCACTGAAACCCTAGCCCTCCACTTCTATATAATAACCCCACAACCTATTTTCACATCTCATTGCCACATTTGAATGACATCTGTCGAAGTGTGCGATCGACACTTCCCCCGGTACTACTAGATCATAACCCGCGGAGGTTCTTGATTGGTTGGGGCGCATGAGATTTGGACAAGACAGTGACACAAGAGATTTAACCTTGTTTAGGCCGCCTGAGCGTAACACCCTACTCCGTGGGATGTGTGTTGTATGAATGTATGGCGCTTGTGAGCATGTGAGCTTGGTTGTCTCTGTACCATGCGGCGCAGCCCTTTTATGGTCCAAGGACTGGCCATTACATTGTCAGCCTGGCCTGACATGTTGCCTTGGCGATAGTCAATTGCCTAATACACGATCTGTGACTATTGTGTGTAATTAATAGTGTGATAATGTGCCTTAATAGTGGCGTTACCATTGTTAAGAGTCCTCTGGTCGTGTGTCATGAATATGGCATTAATGACACATAATCAGGTCTTGTAACTGTAGCTTTAACTGCCCCTTGAATGTCCGCGCCATTGAAGATTTGCCAGTCTCTTTGTTGTTGTCTCAGGTTTGGGGGATGAACACGTGGCGGCTCCAGAGATTCCCAACGTGGGGAGGCAGGTCCGGAGCCACTATACAAGTGGCTGCACCAGAGCTTCACTCTACTGGGGGTTAGGTCCGGGGCCACTTGACACGTGGCTAGACCAGAGCTTCCCTACAGGGGGAGTTAGCTCCGGCCTTGTGTTACACGTGGTAGTGCCGGAGCTACCCAAACGAGGGAGGCGGGTCTAGTGTTGTGTAGCACGTGTAGCCTTCGGAGGTCTTCAACTCTGACGTGTGGAACTCCTCGGTGTTTATTGCGATATCATAGGGTACCCGGTACGCAGGGTACGACAGTGGCTCCCAGGCCCACCTTTGGAAGAAATCCTTTGGGTTAAGCTATTCTACCAGAGGTGGGGCCATCTTCGATTCCCGCATTGCGGATTCAAAGGTCTTCTGATGTGCCGTTGGGGAGATGGTTCGCTGTTAAACCATTGTCGAGTGGCTTCTTTTGAATGCGGCAGGTGAGATCCTTGCGTGCAGATCTCACACAATTGAAGGTCTTCCCCGCAGCAAGGTCAAGACCAACGAAGAGATGGCGAGTGTTCGGACCTACATGTGGTGGTCCAGTGATTCCTGCAACAAGGACATCCGCTTCGGCAAGCCCCCCGTCAAGAAGGAGCGCACCGGAGAGATGGTGTACTTCTCAGCGTACGCCATGGTGGGTCTGACCCCTCCTTTTTCAAGCTTTCTCTTGATGCTGCTGGATTTCTATGGCCTCCAGCTTTATCATCTCGGCCCCCACTCCCTCTTGCTTGTGGTGACTTTTGTCCACTTCTGCCAGATGTGGGTGGGCGTGCCTCCTTGCATTGAGCTGTTCTGGACCTTCTTCATGGTCCACACCACTAGGAAGGGTATGGAGTTGATAGGCTTCTACTACTTCGTAAAGCGAAAGAACTGCCCCTTCAAGTACTTGAAGACCATCCCCTATGACAAGTGGGACGATTGGAAGAAGTATTAGGTGATCATCACTGTGGAGGAGCACGAGAGGCTGGAGCTTCCCAAGTGCCTTCCTAATGTTGACATCGACGCCTGGAACATAGTTCCAGAGCTATCAGATGCATGCAAGCCCATCCTGGAATGGATCAAAAAATGCATAGAGGGAGGAGTGACCCCTTGAATGGTCTTCGGCAAATTCTTGGTGAACAGGTGGGCCTCGCTGAAGACTAGGGAGTGGCCCGCATGGGCTTTCAATAGTGAGATTGAGCATAACCAAATTGAAGTCGGTTTGAACACCAACTTGGATGATGAAGCTTTGAAGATCCATCTCAAGAAGTTTCGAAATGGAGGTATCTCCTGTGATGCCCTGCTCCACCTGCTGCCTTCCTGCCTCTGAACATGGTTCCGGTGGTTAGTAGGGAGATCCGGAGGAGAATGCCAGCCTTGGATTACCTAGGCGTGGTGGAGAGACGCCATATCTTCGGGGTTGCCATCCCTGGAGCTTCAGAGAGGGTGGCCACCCCTACCGTGAGCCAGAAAGTCGATGACGTCAACAAAGTATATGGCAAAGGCAAGGAGCCGGCCGAATCTTCCAGCCGGAAGAGGAAGTTGAGGCATGTTGACTGGGGCTATGTCAGGTTGGCTCCGACTACAACTGCCCCTTCTCCCGGGCGAGGCAGATCTTCGGCGGCCATGCCTCCTCCGGTGCAGATGTCCTCAAGGGGCACTAGCTCCGGCAGATCAACTCCAGTCCCAGCATCGGGCATGGGCTCCATGTCCGGAGGTCTTTTCAAGCTTAGGGAGGTCCCAACTGAGGTGACATCAAAGAAAATGACAAGTATCAGGCAGCAATCCGGAGCTTCGGGCACATCGACCACGGTGGGCTCTGGCTCCGATCGCCCGGTGAAGAACTTCCTCACCAGCTGGAGCGGTAGCCTTCGAATGTAAACATTACATCCACACCTTGAGTTGTTGTTTTTATTTTTGTCATGTATTGAATTTTTCGATTCTTTGTTTACAGGGCAACGAAGAAAAGCACGGAAGCTCCGGCACCCACCACAGCGACTGAGGCTGTGCAGGCGGAAGTTCCAGCTCCGACCCCTGCACCTCCCCAAGTGGTGGTTGAGGTCATGACAGCTCCAGTGCCGGCTGTCGTGGATCTGGATATGGAAGCAACACCAGAGGATCCTATGGTAGCGCCAGACCATGGGGGCAACATTTGTGAATATGTGCCAGCAGCAGCAGCGTTGGCGGCTGAAGCTCCGGTGCAGTACACGGAGATGGTGGAAGCTTCGACGTTGGAGCCAGAGGCAAACGAAGCTCCAGCTCCTGTGCTGGAAGTTGTTGAAGTTCCAGCAATCGAGTCGGAGGTGATCGAAGTTCCGGTCTCCGTGCCGGAGATTGTTGAAGCTCCTGCACCTGAGCCGGAGGCTATAGAAGTACCGACGCCTGAGCCAGTGGTGGTGGGGGCTCCGGACGAAACTCCAACGTTTGCCACGTAGGAGATTACTTGAGAGGCGCACATGTCCAAGCTGGAGCGCCCAGAGGAGTCGGTGGCGGGCTCTCCACCTGCAGAGCCGTCGGCTGAAGATCCGGAAGAGGGGACCTTTGGCGTCAACCCTGGAGGTTGATGTTCCCACAGTGGGACCCTCATTAGCTACAACATAAGTAGAAGAGCTTCCCGAGGGGCGGCCCTAGTGTCGCAGGACCGCAACGGACCACGCTTGTGGCGTGGGACCCAATTTTTATTCTGGAAGACCCCTTGGAGCCAGCGAAGATGACCCCGACATGTTCGTAGCCTATTCCCTTGGCATTGTCTATTGACAACGCCTGCTCGAGTCTCCGTCAAGTCCATCTTACCTTCGACCATTACAGCAAGGTCCTTAAAGAAAAGTGCCACACCTTATGGCGTTGGCGCAACAGACTTCATTTCGAAACCAAGCTGGCGCGGACAAGGCTTGCCGACCAACAGGAGTGGTCGAGAAGGAAAAGGCCCAGATGGAGTATTGGGGCCTGCTGTTGGAAGAAAGGGAGGCCTCCAACAGTGCCCTCGACGCTAAGTCTCGGAAGATTCTTGAGCACGCCAGGAAAAGCAATGTGATTGCCGACGATTGTGACGAAAAACTCAACATGCTCAACGAGATTCTCCTGAAGTGTTGAGCGGACCTCGATGAGAGGGAAGAGAAGCTCCTAGAGATGCAGGAGGATATTTTGAAAAGAGAGGGGGAGCTCGCCTAGAAACTTACTCTGGGGGAGCAGAACTTGGCGGATCGCACCAAAAAGTTTGATCAACAGTGCAAGCAGGAGGAAGAGAAGCACTAGAAGCTGGGCCAGGAGATCTCCAAAAGAGAAGCTTATGTTGCCACCAGGGAGAGGAAAGTGAGAGGCAGGGAGAAGGACCTGGCTGAACGGCGAAACCGCATCCACCTCCGGGAGACGGAGCTCGCATACCGCAAAAAGCAAGTGGCTGAAAGCATTCAGCAACATGCCAAAGAGGTCGAGCGCGTCGCCCGGGACAGTTCGGAGCTTGCGGCGGCCAGAAGGTCACTAGTGGAGCTGCAGAGCTCGAGGGCATCTGAGTCCCATCAAGTGTGGACTTCTTGGGGCATGCCGATAGAGCCTTGGTGCCACTTGGCTTCAGTCTGGTACGTCCTGAGAACCCAGCACCAGAGCTGGACCAGGCGCTGGTGGCACTTAGCTCTACTGGCAGCAAACTCGACATGATGGGTGATGTCATCGTCGACCAACTGGAGATAGAGGGGAACTCTCTGGCCAAGAATGTCGCCGAATATGTTCTAGCGTGTTACAAGAGCTGAGACCCCCCAACTTTCTCTAGATCCAATCTTCGAAGGACCCATTATCGAAGAGACAGATGCCGCCAGGGCCAGTGTCCAAGAAGCTGCCGAGAAGGTTGCCTCATTTTTCCACAGAACATAGAGCCTCCAGTAGCTAGGACCTTTATCTTTTGCCTTTTATTGTAATCCCCATTTTGTAATCCAGTACTTCCGATGAATGAAATCCACTCTCCTTGAATGAATGAATGAATTCCATTTTATGCTTGTCTTCAATACATTACCCTTTATCTTATTGGCCCCCTGGTAGATGTACACAATTTAATTGCGAACAAGTACCAAAAGGTTTGACAATGTCTTGATGACTTGAACGTTTTGAACTTGTAGCTAGAACGCTTAGCCTTTAGGTCCAAAGTTTACTTCTGACATCTCCAGGGACCCTTTGTGACGTCAACAGCAGGCTCCCTGGGTTGTGTCGGAGCTTGATAGGTCTAATAGCGCCCACTATCAATGCTTGAAACGTCAACAGTGAGCCCCCTAGGAGGTGTCAGAGCTTGATAGGTCTAACGGTGCCCACTGTGAACACATGAAACATCGACGGTAGGTCCCTGGGGTTTTTTGAGCTTGTTAGGTCCAATGGCACCAACTGTGAATGCATGAAACATCGACGACAGGCCCCCAGGGGTTGTCGGAGCTTGTTAGGTCCTACGGAACCCACTGTCAACGCATGAAACGTCGATGGCGGGCCCTCTGGGGTTGTCGGAGCTTGATAGGTCCGACGGCGCCCACTGTAAACACATGAAATGTCGATCACGGGACCCCTGGGATCGTCGGTTCTTTCTGGCTTCGATGATATCCACCATCGACATAGTATACGTCAACGACAAATCCCGTCGGGGTGATTTCACCATCTTCGCTTGAATTGTCATTATGCTTCACGTTGACGGTTGGCCCCCATGGAAGTTGTCAGAGCTTGTTAGCTTCAAGGATGTCCACTTTCAATGTTAGAAACAGCAACGACGGGCCCCCTTGGGGGATGTCAGAGCTTAGTAGATCCGGCATCGTCCACCATCGTCATGAGTTTTCATTTTTTTTTCTGCGCATCAAAGACAAAAAAAATAAATAAATTTGTCCTCTCGTCTATAACTCTTTTGCGGCTTACTATTCTTATTTGAATTTTAGATTCAAAGGAACTCAATATGATAACAAGTACATTGCTACAAACTCCCCAGATCTGAATGCTTTCTAGACCCGCTCTACTAAGGCGTGCCAAAATGTAGGTAGAGTGGCATACTTAGGGTGCTGGACCAGGCTAAGTCGATAGCACACTCTGGACCTAACAATAGCTTTGGCATTCAGGCGAGTAGACCGTCTGTCAATGCTAAGATCCGAAAAAATTGACAATGTAACTTGTACAACATATGAGTAACTTGGACTAAAGGTCAAAAAGAATTGCACAACTTCGTTATAGACAAGAAGGAAAAGGATAATTAAGAAAATGAGCCTGTACAAAATTAATGCACGTGGAGTCTGCTTTTGCACAATAATGTCTTTCATTATAGATTAGGATTACAGGGGAAACAAGGACACAATTAGGATACGGAACCAGGCTAAGTGTGCTATACATCTTGTTGTAACACAGGGTAAGTAAGCCACATTTTCAGTACAAGGACCGAGTTAAATGTTGGCTGAACTACCCGAACCTTCCCGGAGGGGTCTGGATGTTCTCCCGGAGGACCTACTCGACTCTGTGTATAGACTCTATAACTTACATTACGTGTGATTAAAGAATCACCTCCGTGTTACTAAACATAAAACTTATGGAGGTGCTTTATGTTCCAAGGATTGGGAAGCAGGGTCCCATCCTTTGTTGCCAAGCGAACACATCCGGAACGGGATACTTTGATCACTCGGAAGGGACCTTCCCAGCTGGGGCAAAGTTTGTTCATCCCTTCACGAGTTAGTATTCTCCGCAGTACCAAATCACCTTCCTCGAGCTATCGGTTGTGTACATTCCTTTGATGATAGCGCTAGAGCGCCTGGTGATAACGTGCATTTGGAACAGCTGCTTGGCACCTTCCCTCATCGACGAGGTCAAGGACTTCATGCCGGAGCTGGTCCCGCGCGGCTTCGTCGAAGGTCCAGACCCGGAGCGACCCCATGGTGATCTCCGGAGGAAGAACTGCTTCAGCTCAGTACACCAGGAAGAAGGGGGTCTCTCCAGTTGACCGGCTAGGTGTTGTCTTGCTCGCCCACACTTTGGACGGAGGCTCCTCAATCCAGTTGGCTCCGTGTTTCTTCAGTCACTCATATGTGGGCGTCTTTATTCCTTTCAATATTTCTGTGTTTGCTCTCTCGGCTTGGCCATTACTTGCCGGGTGAGCTACTGATGTGTAGCTGACATGAATGCCGAGGTCTTTGCAATACTCTTGGAATGTTGCACTTGTGAATTGGGTTCTATTGTCAGTGATGACTCTGTTCGGAATACCAAATCTGCAGACTATGGACTTGAAGAACTTGATAGCAGATTGCTTGTTGATTATCACAATTGAAGTAGCTTCCGGCCACTTGGTGAACTTGTCGTTAGCGACATACAGAAACTTGTAACCTCCGACGGCTTTTAGGAAAGTTCCCAAAATGTCCACACCCCACACAGTGAATGGCCATGTAGGAGGTATCATTTGCAAACTGAGTCGGAGTGTGAATTTGTTTTGTGTGCAGCTGGCACGCTTCACACTATTTCACCAACTCGACTGCATCCTGGAGTGTTGTAGGCCAGTAGAAACCATGCCGAAAGGCTTTACCGACCAGCCTGTGGGAAGATGTGTGGTTCCCACACTCACCTCCATGGATCTCCCCGAGGAGCTCGTGGCCTTCTTTCCTTGCAATACACCGCATTAGGATGTCGTTGGCACTGCGCCGGTAGAGATCCCCATCTACCAATGAGTATCTTTTAGCCAACCTGACAATATGGTCAGCGGGTGTACTGTCTTCGACAAGGACATTGTCTTTCAAGTAGCTCCATATCTCTGAGATCCATGCATCAAAGCTAACTTCATCTTCTGAGTCTTGCGTGCTGGGTTGCTCGGAGCTTCCTACAGCACCTACGATCCTTGGTGGATTCCATGGTAATAGGGCCACCGGGACTGCCAGCTTCGAGGTGCCAGTCTCACCCCCTTCGCTTAGTTCGGGTGGTTGAGCTGTTGGTCTTGACAATCTCTTAACAAAAACTCCGTCAGGAGCCGGAGCTCCGGTTGAAGCCTTCATCGAGAGTTCATCAGCTTCAGCGTTGTTGAGACGCTGGACATGGCAGAGGTCCAAGATGTGGAAGTCTTTCTGGAGCTTATGGACTTCAAGGAGATAAGCAGTGAGTTGAGGGTTGTTGCAGCTGCATTCACCTTTGACTTGCTTGATATTGAGCTGCGAATCACCCTTTGCCAACAACTGCTTGAAGCCATATGAAAGCGTCACCTTGAGCCTCTAGATGAGATCTTCATACTCTACCATGTTGTTGGTTGCCTTGAAATCAAGGTGTACCATGTATTTGACCTTCTTCCCGGTCAAAGAGAGGAGAAGTATTCCAGCTCCGGCCCACTACTTCTACATCGAGGCGTCGAAGTAGAGAGTCCAGTGAGGCTCAGTGAAGATCGGGACCTTGGGTTCTTGCTTCTGCTCACTGGGGCCGCCAGGATTTGATGGAGAAGGTGTCCACTCTGCCACGAAATCAGCCAAGGCTTGACTCTTGATAGCTTGTCATGCCAGGAATTCGAAATCGAATTCTGCCAACTCTGCTACCCACTTGGCAATGTTCCCAGTAGAGTTGGGGTTGTGCAGTATGGCATGCAGTGGATAGGAGGTTACCACTGTTATCTTGTGGGCTTGGAAGTAGTGACGAGGCTTTCTTGAGGCAATAAGAACTACTTAGAGCAGCTTATGCACCTCAATGTATCGAGTCTTGGCGTCATGAAGTACTTCAATGATGAAGTACACTGGGCGCTGGATGGTCCGGACCCTCCCGGAGGTGCCGAGAGCTTCTTCCTCATCAACCTGGACCCTCCCAGAGGGGTCCAGACCTTCCTGTTGATCTTCCCGAACCCTCCCGAAGGGGTCCGGAACTTCTTCTTGTTCAATCCGATCCTTCCCAGAGGGGTCCGGATCTTCTTGATCAGCCGTGTGAACTCCCTCAGATGAGAGAGGTGAATCCTCTAGCATTTCACCTTGAAGATCCGTGCCTAGGGGTTGGACCCAGACTCGCCTTCAGGTAGCTCCGGACCCTCCCGGAGGGGTCTGGGCTCTGGAACTGGAGATGGCTCTGGTCTTTCCGCGACGAGGACCATGCTGACAACCTCCATAGTTGCAGAAATGTAAAGTAGTAGAGGCTCACCAGGTTTCGGAGCTACCAAGATTGGTAGTGTGGTGAGGATTTGCTTGAACTCTTGGAAAGCCTTTTCTGCTTCTTCAGACCAATGGAATGGCCCGAATTTCCTCAAGAGTTTGAAGAAGGGTAGCGCCTGCTACACCAGTCTTGAGATGAACCGACCGAGCGTAGCTAGACATCTAGTTAGCTTATGGACATCCTTGATGTGGGCTGGGGGCCGCATGTCTTCAATGTCCTTGATCTTCATCGGGTTGGCCTCAGTTCCTTTGTGGGTCACCAAGAATCCGAGGATCTTCCCGAACCTAACCCCGAAGACACATTTGTCCAGGTTCAGCTTGGTGCGCGTCATGCGCGGCTTGTCGAAAACGGTTTGTAGGTTGTCAAGGAGTGACTCCTTGTTCTTGACTTTCACGACAATGTCATAGGCGTACACCTCCACCAAGTCCCTGGTGAGCTCTCCAAATGTTTTGTGCATGGCTCGCACAAAAGTTGAACCAGCATTTTTAAGACCGAATGGCATGGCAGTATAACAATACAATCCATCTACTGTTATAAAGGCAGTATGCTCTTCATCTTCCATAGACATTTGGATTTGATGGTATCCAGAATATGCATCTAGGAAACACAGTAGCTCACACCCAGAGGTGGAGTCCACTATCTGATCTATTCTAGGTAGTGGAAATGGATCTTTTAGACATGCCTTATTCAAGGTGGTGTAGTCAATACACATACGAAGCTTCCCGCTGGCCTTGGGTACAACAACTGGGTTTGCCAGCCATTTTGGATGATGAACCTCTCGGATGAAACCAGCTTCGAGCAGCTTCTTGATTTCCTGTCGGATGAAGTTATGCCGCTCGACTAATTTCTTTCGGGGCTTCTGGTGTACTCACCGTGCGTCAGGATAAATCTTTAGGTTGTGCTCAATCACCTCCCTAGGGATCCCAGACATTTGTGATGGTTGCCAGGCAAACACGTCAACATTCGCCTGGAGGAAAGTGATGAGCGCGAGTTACTATTTTTTTCCAGACCTCCCGATATACGGGTAGTCTAGATAGCATCAGAACCAATTTGAACGACTTTGACGGGTACTTCGGTATCGCCGTTTGGCTGCACACATGGTGCAGAGGTTGAGCCTCAGTGACGAGTGCTCGGAGGTTGAGCAGCTAGCTCCTTGCTGGATGTTCCTTCCTGCGCTGTAGCAAGTGCATGGAGTTCTTCCAGCATAGTGACTCCTGCAATGCGATGTCCACAGATCCAGTGAACACCCGAAAGTGTCAGCATCTTCAACACCAAATAGTTGTATTGTGCTGTGACCATGAACCTATATAGGGCAGGCCTGCCTAGGATGGCGTTGAAGGGCAAGCTGATGTGTACAACATCGAAGACCAGCTTCTCGGTCCTGTACTTCTCTCGGGTCCCGAAGGTCACTGAGAGTGTAATGGATCCGAGAGGGCTGATGGCCCGTGGACCTACCCCATAGAATGGACATGAGGGGCGAAAGTCTGATAGTCGGAGTTGGATCTTCACGAACTCCTCATAGCTTAGGAGGTTGAGCACCGCACCTCCATCTACCAAGACATGGTAGAGTTGTACATTATTGATGGTTGGAGACACCATCAAGGGCAGTTGACCAGCTCCGATCATGTTCCTGGGGCAGTCTGTGGCATCAAAAGTGATGGGAGTGTCCATCGATTTCCAATGCGGTTCTACCTTAGCGGTAGGAGCTGCGTCAACCATCTCTCGCTGCATAGTCTTGAGGATGCGGTGGGAAGTGATATCCTAGGACCCACCATAGATGGTGTTGAGGGTCTTCTAATGCTCGTTGTCAGAGACATTGGAGTCGTCATCGACTGTTTGTACACAGCCTTCAGGACCTTTTGGGGGTCCTTGAAGCCTTGCTCCATATCAGCCGGAGCTTCGTCGACTTTTTGTTTTCCTTCCCGTTGGCAGAAAGGAGCTTCTTCCTAGTGCTTGTTGTAGCGCCCGACAAGGTTCTGGACCTCTCGGCAGTCTTCCAGACTGTGTTTGTCCGTTTTGTGGATCGAACACCACATCTTTGGACCACCACCATCTTCGGACGAAGGTCGAGGTTGCTTTTCTGGGCGTGGCCCCCGGCCACCTGGAGCTGTAGCAGATGCAGCAGCAGATGTGTCGGTCGACGGCTTCTTCTTGCTGTTGGACTTTTTCTTCTTCTTTCCACTACCGGAGGTAGTGGTTTCATCTTTGGAGGACTTTTTGTTAGCCTTCAGAGATGGCTTGGAATGCATTTCACAGCTCTCTGCAGCTCAGGCGCATTTGTCGCCCAAGCTGAAGAGTTCCGTGACGCTGGTGACTTCTTTCGTCACCAGCTTCTCCAACATCTTCTTGTCTGTGACACCCTGTCTGAATGCCACATTGACAGAAGCATTCGAGATGGAAGGGATGGTATTTCGTACCTGAGAAAACCGCTGGATGAAGGATTGCAGCAATTCTCCCGACTTTTGATGTACAGCAAAAAGCTCCAGTTTTGTGCCGGGTCGGGTGTAGGATCTCTCAAAGTTGGCGGTGAACTGCTGGCATAGCTCCGCCCAACCGTTGATACAGTCAGGCGGAAGAATCATGAATAAGGACCTAGCCATCCTTGTTAGAGACACTGGAAAGTAATTGGCCATCACGACCTCATTGCCACCCGCCGCGAGAATGGCGGTGGAGTATATCTAGAGGAACTCGGCGGGGTTGACAGTCATGTCGAATTTTTCCAGCAAATGAGGTCGAAACTTTTGTGGCCAGCGTACCATGCGCAAGTGCATGGCCAAGGCTGAGCAGCTGCCCCCTACTCCCATGGGAGGAGGGTCTTCCCGAGCATCCTGCCTTTAGCAAGCACGCTCGATGTGGACGCGGCCGTCCTGCTGCCTTTATCATCTGTCGAGCTCTGAACGAAGATCATGCGTCGAAAGTCTTGATGTGGTGTGGGTGTGACGCGCCCCAGAGGGCAGCGATGTCACCTGCTGAGACACAGAACGTCTCCTGTGTTGTGGACCAAGTCTTCCAGATAAGATCTGGTGCTGAGATGGTGCCTGCCCCGAGGGGGGGGGGACCTTGGTTGTTGAGGCCATCGGCTGCGGCTACAACCAGATGTTCCACATCAGCTCGGCACTGCTCCATGGCACCCTGACGTGCTCCTCGCAGCGGTGGATGTCAAAGAAGAGTACGCGTAGCAATTAGCCCGTTCTCAGGGTTGTTGTGCATCGATGCAGTGACTGACGCCGATACCCCATCCTGTTGTCCAGCGTTGTTAGCCAGAGCAGATGGTGGTAGTGGTGGGACAACAGCACCCACCGGTTGATGCACATTGTAGGGATTCCCTCCAGCAGGTTGCTCAGCGTTGCTGTTGGATGATCCCGCAGCAGAGTTCACCATCTTGAAATGTCAAAAGACCCTTCCAGGCACGCCAAATGTTGAAGTGTGCGATCGACACTTCCCCAGGTACTACTAGATCATAGCCCACGGAGGTTCTTGATTGGTTAGGGCGTGTGAGATTCGGACAAGACAGTGACACGAGAGATTTTACATGGTTTGGGCCACCTGATTGTAACACCCTACTCCACGCGTTGTGTGTTGTATGAATGTATGGCACTTGTGTGTGTGTGTGTGAGCTTGGTTGTCTCTGTACCATGCGGTGCAGCCCTTTTATAGTCCAAGGACTGACCGTTACATTGTCAGTCTGGCCCGACATGTGGCCCTGGCGGTGTCAATTGCCTAATACACGATCTGTGACTGTTAACTGTAATTAACAGTATGATAACACGCCTGAATGGTGACGTTACCGTTGTTAAGGGTCCTCTGATCGTGTGTCATTAATATGGCATTAATGACACATAATCAGGTCTTGTAACTGTAGCTTTAACCATCCCTTGAATGTTCGCGCCGTTGGAGATCCGCCAGTCTCTTCGTTGTTGTCTCAGGTCCGGGGGCTCAACACGTGGCAGCTCTTGAGCTTCCCAACGTGGGGAGGCAGGTCTTGAGCCACAATACATGTGGCATCACCAGAGCTTCCCTCTACTGGGGGTTAGGTCCGGGGTCACTGGACACGTGGCAAGAACAGAGCTTCTATAGAGGGGGAGTTAGCTTCGGTCTTGTGTTACACGTGGCAGTGCCGGAGCTGCCCAAACGAGGGAGGCGTGTCAAATGTTGTGTAGCACATCTAGCCTTTGGAGGTCTTCAACTCGGACGGGTGGAACTCCTCGGTGTTTCTTGTGGTATCATAGGGTACCCGATACGCAGGGTACCGACAACACCCAAACCCTAGCTTGTGGATAGCTGCCGCCAAGGAGGGAGAAGGAGATCCAGAGCAAGAAGAAGAAGAGGAGGAAACGAAAGAAGATCAAGAGGCCAAGATCTCCATCAACCTTGCATTCTTCATCAATCATTCACCATCAAGTTCTCTTCATCAACCCTAGATCGTCAAGATCCAAGTGTTGCCTCCAAAACCCTTGATTCATTGGAGTTCTAAACACCTGGTATACCTTCTACTTCCTCTTTCTCACGTGAATTCAACCCTGTTTCTCCAAATTCGCGTCGATCTAGAAAACCCTAAATCGCTGGTTCTGCGTAGGGCGGACTAGTCCGACCAGCAGCGGACTTGTCCTTTCTCTAGTTCATTTAATAATGAATTAATTCCAAGTTGATGTAATATCAATATGAACTTGTGTAAAATTGTTAATAACCAATTTAAATGATTAGTGAACATTAATAGTAACTCATTAACTAGTTTTGCTTTGCATTTGGATTAATCATGCATGTCATGACATATTGAGTAATATATGTGCACCTATTGATTGTAATTCTTGTCTTGTACATTTATTGCGCAGACGGATTTGATCTAGAGAGTGCTGCGAAGGACCTCCAGCACCAGAAATTTGAAGTCTTTGACCCAAACAAAGCCCAAGAGCAAGGCAAGCGCCCTTGATCATATTGATCCTTTTTTTACATGTTTTGTTTGCGAAACTGCATGCTTATGTCAATTTGATGGGAAACCCATTTATAGGTGTTTACTAGACTTGTTTGACCATCCTTGTTGCTTGGGATACATTGTAGAGAGTCGGGATGGGCTTTTTACCTTTGCTTCGCTTAATTAATTGGGATGGGAAAACAACTATACTATTTAAGTATGCATTAATGAGATTATGGTTATTATGAACTGATTAATATGTGTGACACCCGGTTCCGAAATTAACCAAGCTAACGCATATGTGTGCCCAGGATGTTCAACACACATACACGAGTGCATCCACAAAAGAGTATACAGAAAATTACCACAGAACAAAATTAATTATCAAAATTTTTTGCACAAACCATATTATCCTCGAATACAAACTCAAATAAATATTAATGACAAGTTCAACTAATGCAGCGGAAATAAACTAAATAAGCAAACTAAACAGCTAGGCAGCATAAGCGATAGGGTATAGCGCAGCTCCATGCAACACCACAGGCAAAGCTGACGGTAGACACAGCCTAGAACTTCGCATTATCGCCATTAAACTCTCATTCCTGACCTGCAACTGTTGGGGGGATTGCAAGAGTGAGTACATGTCGTACTCAGCAAGTGTGGAAAGTATGACATGTGGCTGATTCAAATGACGAATATAATAATGGTTAAGTGCTGAAAAGTATAGTAAAACCATTTGTAAAAGCAATGTATTACATGTATGTGAAGTAAACCCATCATAATGATAAGTAATATCATAATAACAATCCATAATTCACCATCCTCATCAATAATTCCATATTTCACCATTTGCCAATAACCATATTCAATACTAGAAATTAATCCATAACCAGCCATAACCATTACCGAACCATAACCATCCCAATACTGAGTTCCCTCTAATCATGGAAGTTGTCCAGGTGCTCATAACTGGGAGCACGGCTATCATGATAGTTTTATTAGACTCTGCAGAGTTTGTACCTCTTTACCCACGTGTTTGTGATTTCATCATCTTTCGGTGACTAAGAACCTCCCTTATGCCCATGACCCATCAGTCACATTACACACTTCCATTGGTGTGTGGCCAAGAGATCACAAAATAGCCTTTACAAAGGGATTACTAGCCTATTTAGACCCCACTGAGGTTTCACTGGTGGCGATGCCTCCAACTGAGCACATCTTCAACCAAGGGCCCCTCTTGAGCCATTCGGATCCCAGGGTAGTCCCATCAATCATCAACAAACCCGATCCGACTACCCCTTCCCCGAGAATCCTTAATGGTCCAAAAAGCACTGACAAAGCCCTAATTAATCAGCTATGCTGCACCCATACTTGGTCTCGTGGTGGCACTGTAGTCCTGGCTTATTCTCACATGAACCGGTCCTTAGATCTAAAGCAAGCAAACCACAATATCCTTAATGCATAATTAAATGTGTAGTGTTTTTTTCCATCCCAATTAATTAAGTGAAGCAAAAAGGTAAAAAGCTCTTCCTGACTCTACCATAATTCCAGGTGACAAGGGTGGTTAAACAATTCTAGTAAACTTCCTACCATAGGATTCCTATAACACCCTCATTTTCATGCATCATGCCTTGCATACACTCATATACATGTTTAACATTAACCCACAACAAGAGGAACAAGTTTAAAATTGATTTGGAGCAAAACCGCACTTAAAATGCAGGAAAGTGCGGACTAGTCCGATTTTACTGAGGACTAGTCCGATTTCTCTCTCACTAAAAATCGACTTGATCGTTTTTGCTGCGGACTAGTCCGATTTTGCCTCTGGAAACTTTCGGACTTGTCCGATTTTGTGCGAACTAGTCCAATATTCCAAGAATCCTTGAAAATTTGATAAGTCCCTGGACTTTTTCGGACTAGTCCGGTGTTCTAGCGAACTTGTCCGTTTTCCTCTCTGACTAAAGTCGGACTTGTCCGATTTTAGGCCAGACTTGTCCAATTTTCTCTCTGGACAACTTTGGACTAGTCTGGTCCTTTCCGGACTTGTTCAATATTTCGTGACTCCGAGTTGATCTTTTGTTTTATGACTTGTTTCTTGGGTTTCACGTTAAGTGTGCCTAGGGACGTCGTGCCTAACTATTTTAGAGCCCATGTGGAACTCAAAACCGGCCTTTACTCCTCTCAAACTCGAAAACTATCTAACCCTAGCCTCCACCTCTATATAAACAACCCCACCCCTTGGCTTGACATCTATTTGCCACTTTTCCACCCCACCCAAACCCTAGTTCATGGAGAGCCACCAGCAAGGAGGGAGGAGGAGATCCCAAGCAAGAAGAAGAGGAGGAGGAAATGAAAGAGGATCAAGATCTCCACCAAGTTTCGTTCTTCATCACCAATTTGTCTCCAAGTTCATCACCAACCCTAGATCGCCAAGATCCAAGTGTTACCTCCAAGTTTCTTGATTCATTGGAGTTCTAAACACCTGGTATACCTTCTATTCTCTTTTCCTTACGTGAATTCAACACCTAATATCCAAATTTACGTCGATCTAGAAAACCCTAGTTCGCTAGTTCTGCGAAGTGCGGACTAGTTCGGCCTTCTGCAGACTAGTCCAATTTTGCTGACTAAATTCTGTTGAATTAATTCTAAAATTTTATCTAATCAACTCCAAACCTGTATAAACTTGTTAAGAGCTATTAGAACTAATTAGTGATCATTAAAAGCAATCTATTAACAAGTTCTACCTTGCATTTGCATCAATCATGCATGTCATGTCATATTGAGTAATATTCGTGCACTCTTTGATTGTGTTTCTTGTCTTGTATGTTTATTGTGCAGATTAGACGGATTTGTGCTAGAGAGTGCCGTGGAGGATCTACAACACCAAGAGTTTGAAGGCTTTGACCCTAACCAATCCCAAGAGCAAGGCAAGTGTCCTTGAAGCATATTGATCACGTTTTAAAATAAATGTTTTGTTTGAAAATTGCATGCTTGTGTCAATTTGATGGGAAAACCTATGGTAGGAAGTTTACTAGTTTTGTTGACCACCCTTGTCACCTGGAATTATGGTAGAGAGTCGGGAGAGGCTTTTTACCTTTTTGCTTCGCTTATCAACTGGGATGGGAAAACAACTATACCACTCAATTTAATTATACATTAATGAGATTATGGTTGACATGAACTGGTTAAATCTGATATGGTAATGGGTGATCTAAGCAAGCCTGGTATGTGGATGGGTTGGATGTTATGGTGGTTTTGCTTGCTTTAGATCTAAGGACCGGTTCGTGGAGCGACCATCCAGGATTTACAGTGTCACCACGAGGCCAAGTATGGGTGTGGCGTAGCTGATTAATTAGGTCTTTGCCAGTGCTATTTGGACCATTAAGGATGCTCGGGGAAGGGGTAGTCGGATTGGGTTTGTTGATGATTGGTGGGACTACCTTGGGATCCGAATGGCTCAAGAGGGGGCCCTTGGTTGAAGATGTGCTCAGTTGGAGACATCGCCACCGGTGAAACCTCAATGGGGTCTAAATAGGCTAGTAATCCCTTTGTAAAGGCTATTTTGTGATCTCTTGGCCACACACCTACGGAAGTGTGAGACGGCATAATTGAGATTCTATAGTCATCGAAAGGTGATAAAATCACAAACACGTGGGTAAAGCGGTACAACCTCTGCAGAGTGTGTCTAAAACTATCATGATATCCGTGCTCCCGGTTATGAGCATCCTGGACCCTCGCATGATTAGAGGGATATTGGGATTTGGGATGGTTATGGTTTGGTAATGGTTATGGATGGTTATGAATTGAAATATGGTATTGAATATGGATATTGGTATGTGATGATGGATATGGAATATGGACTGGTACTATGATTTTAATTATGGTTTATGATGGGTTTATTTCACATACACATAATATATTACTTTTCAAATGTTTTACTGTACTTTCCAGCACTCAACCATTATTATATTCGTCATTTGAATCAGCCACATGTCATACTTTCCACACTTGCTAAGTACGACATGTACTCACTCTTGCAATCCCCCATCCAACAGTTGCAGTTCAGGATTGGGAGTTTAATGGCGATAATGCAGAGTTCTAGGCCGTGTCTACCGTCAGCTTTGCCTGTGGTGTTGCATGGATCTGCGTTATACCCTATTGCTTATGTTGCCTAGCTATTTAGTTTAATTATTTAGTTTTTTTCCGCTGCATTAATTTGAACTTGTCATTTATAATCATTAGAGCTTGTATTCGAGGATAATATGGTTTGTTTAATAAAATTTGATAATTAATCTTGTTCGGTGGTAATTTTCTGTATACTCTTTTGCGAATGCACTCGTGTATGTGTGTTGAACATCCTGGGCACACATATGCGTTAGCTTGGTTCATTTTCGGAACCAGGCGTCACAATTCCCATCAAATTAACACAAGCATGCAGTTTGCAAACAAAATATTTATTTTAAAACAGGATCAATATGCTTCAAGGACACTTGCCTTGCTCTTGCGGTTGATTAGGGTCAAAGCCTTAAAACTCCTGGTGTTGTAGATCCTCCGCGGCACTCTCTAGTGCAAATCTGTCTAATCCGCACAATAAACATACAAATAAGAAACACAATCAAAGAGTGCATAAATATTACTCAATATGACATGACATGCATGATTGATGCAAATGCAAGGTAGAACTTGTTAATAGATTGCTTTTAATGATCACTAACTAGTTCTAATAGCTTTTAACAAGTTTATACAGGTTTGGATGTGATTAGATCTCATTTTAGAATTAATTCAACACAATTTAGTCAGCAAAATCGAACTAGTTTGCAGAAGGCCGGACTAGTCCGCACTTCGCAGAACTAGCGAACTAGGGTTTTCTAGATGGACATAAATTTGGAGATTAGGGGTTGAATTCACGTAAGGAAAAGAAAATAGAAGGTATTCCAGGTGTTTAGAACTCCAATGAATCAAGAAACTTGGAGGTAACACTTGGATCAAGATGATCAAGGGTTGGGGATGAACTTGAGGATGAATTGGTGATGAAGAATGAGAGCTTGGTGTAGATCTTGATCCTCTTTCGTTTCCTCCTCCTCTTCTTCTTGCTTGGGATCTCCTCCTCCCTCCTTGATGGTGGCTCTCCACGAACTAGGGTTTGTGTGGGGTGGAAAAGTGGCAAATAGATGTCAAGCAAAGGGGTGGGTTGTTTATATAGAGGTGGAGGCTAGGGTTAGATGGATTTTGAGTTTGAGAGGAGTACAGGCCGGTTTAGAGTCCCACATGGGCTCTAAAAGAGTTAGGCACGACGTCCCTAGGCCCACTTAACGTGAAACCCAAGAAACAAGTCATAAAACAAAAGATCAACTCAGAGTCGCGAAATATCGGACAAGTCCGAAAAGGACCAGACTAGTCCGAAGTTGTCCAGAGAGAAAATCAGACAAGTCTAGCCAAAAATCGGACAAGTCCGACTTTAGTCAGAGAGGAAAATGGACAAGTCCGCTGGAACACCATACTAGTTTAGAAAAGTCCAGGGACTTAGCAATTTTTCAAGGATTCTTGGAATATCGGACTAGTCCGCACAAAATCGGACAAGTCCAAAAGTTTCCAGAGGCAAAATTGGACTAGTCCGTAGAAAAAACAAACAAGGCTGTTTTTAGTCAGAGAGAAATCGGATTGTCCGCACTTTCCTGCATTTTAAGTGCGGTTTTGTTCCAAATCAATTTCAAATGCTCCAAACAAATTTTAAACTCATTCCTCTTGATGTGGATTAATGTTAAACATGTATATGAGTGTATGCAAGGCATGATGCATGAAAATGAGGGTGTTACAAACCTACCCCCCTTAAAATGAATCTTTCCCTCGAGATTCAACGCGGAAGAGAAGAGATAGGGAAATTCCTTCTTGATATCATCCTCCAATTCCAACGTCGCTTCTTTTTCTGTGTGGTGCTTCCATTGAACTTTACACCATCGAATCACCTTGTTCCTTGTGGTTCTCTCCTTGGTTTCCAAGATCTTAACTGGTTGCTCAGCATAAGTCAAATCTTCCTCTAGTTCTAATTCTTCCATTGGCACTTGTTATTCTGGTACTCACAAGCACTTCTTGAGCTGGGAAACATGAAAGACATCATGGACATCCGAAAGATGAGCTGGCATCTCCAACTTATACGCTACTTCTCCTCTTTCGTCCAAAATCTTGAATGGTCCAATATAACGAGGTGCTAGATTGCCTCTTATATTAAACCTCTTATGACCTCTCATTGGTGACACCTTGAGGTAAACAAAATCTCCCACTTCAAAGGCTAATTTCCTTCTCCTATTGTCCGCATAGCCTTTTTATCTTGATTGGGCAGCCCTCAAGTTTTCATGAATCATTTGGACTTGCTTTTCAGCTTCTTACAACAAATCCGGACCAAATACTTGAGTTTCTCCGGCCTCATTCCAGAATAAAGGTGTCCTACACTTCCTTCCGTAAAGCGCTTCATATGGTGACATTTTCAAGCTTTCTTGGTAACTATTGTTGTATGAAAATTCTGCATATGGCAAGCTCTTGTCTCAACTTTTCCCATGCTTTAAAGCACAAGCTCTTAACATGTCCTCTAAAATCTGGTTGGTCCTCTCGGTTTGTCCATCCGTTTGAGGGTGATATGCCGAACTGAAATTCAACCTCGTTCCCAAAGCTTCATGCAATTTCTGCCAAAATCTGGAGGTAAATTGAGAACCTCTATCTGAGACTATCTTCTTCGGTACTCCGTGTCGACACACAATATGCTCCATGTATATTTCGGTCAATTGTGCAGCTGCATATTTGGTCTTCACAGGGAAAAAATGAGCTGACTTGGTTAAGCGATCCACAATTACCCAAATTGAGTCATACCCGGACTGAGTACGTGGTAACCCAACTATGAAGTCCAATGCTTCTTCAAGTCGTCCCACTTGCCAGAAGGGAACGACCGCAAGTACTTGTAAGAGCACTTCTTGAGCTTCACAAAATAATAGAAGCCAAGGTACTCGTCACTTTTGCCGGTGTTGTGGATGGTGAAGAAGGTGCGAAAGAGCTCGACGCAGGGAGGAATACCCACCCACATCTCGCAGAAGTGGACAAAGATCGACACCATAAGAATGGAGTGGGGGCCAAGGTGGTACAGCTGAGGATTATAGAAGTCTAGCAGCATCAAGAGAAAAGTGGAGAAGGGTGGGATCAGTCTCACCATGGCGTACGCGGAGAAGTACACCATTTCGCCGGCGTGCTCCTTCTCGAATGGAAGCTTTCCGGCGCGTACCTGGTGGTTGAACAAGTCACTGGACCACCCCATGAGGGCCCGGACCTTCTTCAAATCACCGTCGGTCTTAAGTCGGCTCTTGCGGACACCCAACTCCATCGCAGCACAACAGGGCGAGAGATGAAAAGCAGGCTAAAGTTTGGTGGATTCAAGCGCAAGTTCAAATGAAGGCGTAGAGAATCCCCAAACGGTGTGTGCTTTCCTTCATAAGTAAGCCCCCGCAACGCTTGGATGGAAACCACAGAGGAGCCGACGATACAATTCAAAAACTTCACCCTGGCAATGACAAGGGGGCCTGGGGCCACCCCGACGATCAATTCGAGGTCCTTAGCCCAGGCGAACGGTTGTCATCATGAAAGGCGGGAAGCCCGAGGGCGGCAGCCTGACAGTGTGCGCGGAACCGATACGGTTTTCGTATCGGAAACCGACGACCTTCAATTGCGTGAGATCTGCACACTCAGATCTCACCTACCGCATCCTGGATGCCACGCGGCGTTGGTTTAACTGCGAATTACCGCCAACGGCACATCCGAAGACCCTTGAAGACACGGCTCAAAAACTGAAGGATGGACCCACCTCCGGCAGAACGACTTCATCCAAAAAGTCTCTCCTAGAGGTGGTCCCAGGGGGCCACTGTCAGTACCCTGCGTACCATATACCCCTTGGGACTACAAGAAGACCAAAGGAACTTCACCTGTATGAGTTGAAGGCATTTGAAGGTCCCACATGTCGTACGGGACCGGACCTGCCACCCTTCTATGGTAAGTCCCCAGTGCTACCACGTGTATACTGCAACTGGAGCTACGTCCCACACATGGGAAAGCTCCGGGCTAAACACCTGCGCAGCATCCCCGGACCTAACCCTTGATAGAGGGAAGCTCCAGATCTGCCATGTGTCCAACCGCCGGACCTTCAGCCTCAACAATCAGACTGGTGTACCTCCAACGGCTCAGACCTATGAGGGACAATCAAAGACTTCAAGACCCAGTTAAGTGTCATTAGTACCACATTAATGACACACGATCGGATGGCCCTTAATTCTAGTAACGGCACTGTCAAGGCCCGTTACTACACTATTAAGGGTAATTAACCTCATTAATTGTGTATTAAGCATCAGTAACCACCAGGGCCACATGTCGGGCCAGGCTAGCGATGTAACGACCAGTCCTTGTGCTATAAAAGGACCGGTCGAGCGATACACAGGAGTCCTCTTTGGGGGGAACTCTCGACTCTTAGACACTCTCATACTAGGCTCTGACACACGCTCACAAGTTCCTAGATGCTCAATACAACAACTACACACCCCGTGGAGTAGGGTATTACGCTCAGGCTATAAAATCCCACTTTTTCCTTTCGTGTGAAGTTCAGCTACAAGTGGTTTATCAAACATAATGGAGGTCAATATAGTTGTGCACATAAACTTGACCTCACAAAAAAAAATTATTTCTACTCATGATTAAATCTTATTAACATGAGGACTGGACTTCACCCAAATCCTAGAGCATTTTAATTGAACTTTTCTGCAAATTTGGGAAGTTAATTGATTGAAATGGCTAGGGCAAATTATATGGCAGCAATGTAAAAATCAAAACAAATGTAATTTGATTATGTTGCTATGCATATTAGGCTCTGCCAAAAAGATCCAAATCCAAGGCTCCAAATTTTTCCTTGGACTCTTAAATATCTAAATAGCTTCTCAGAAAATTTTCAAGATTTTTGAAGTACATCTTCCACTTGTTTGGACACGTACAAGGGATTCATTTCGCGTCGACATCAAATTTAGCTTTGCACTAAACTTTGCCCAAATCAACCCCCAATTTTTCCTAAGACCTTTTATGGTTTAGGGGACTTTGTTTCAAAGTTTGAGATTTATGGACCTCGGATACTATTTATTTCAATAAGGTTTATACCCAAATTTGAATTCAAATTTGATTTTGAATTTGAAACAAACTATCTCCAAATTGAAATATGATTGCAGAATTGGATTCCTCATATTTTTCTTAGCCTGCCTGTAAATTTTGGGAATTTTTGGACAATGTTTGAGCTGGAATTTAGAGGAGGGGATAAGGGAGAGAGGTGGATCCCACAGGTCAGTCGGTGAAACCGTTTAACCGGCCCTGTTTCTTCCCTCCGGGAGACACGGCGTCGCTGCATGCCGCCAGCGCGAAGTCGACCGTCGGTCACCTCCAGCTGCCCCCTGCGTCCTTATCTACCGTGGTGAAGGCTATAAAACCACCCCTCGTCGGCCGAAGTCCATCACCGATTCACTTTTCACCACGCCGCACCATTTCATCGCCGCCGCAATCACCCCGTGCCGCCCGACGCCGCGTAGCCTCGCCGTCGATACGAGCATCATCATCCTTTGAAGTCTATAGAAAAAAGGTGCGCAACGACCTCCTGCAGCTTCTGGTTAAGTTTGAATTCCTATCGTGCATCCTAGCTTCTGTATTCCTTCAATTCCCGAAGCGCTTTTATAGCTTTAAGGCTAGTTCGTCGGTTTAATTCCGATTGTATGCACAAATTTTCTTTGATCCAGTTAGACGACATGATCTACTTGACCTAGTGTGACGCCCGGTTTCAAAAAATGAACCAAGCTAACGCATATGTGTGCCCAGGATGTTCAACACACATACACGAGTGCAATCACAAACGATATACAGATAATTACCACAGAATAAGATTAATTAACCAAATTTTATTTCACAAACCATATTATCCTCAAATACAACCTCTAATGAATATTTATGAGAGGTTCAACTATTGCAGCGTAAATAAACTAATAAAGCAGACTAAACAGCTAGGCAGCATAAGCGATAGGGTATAGCGCAGCTCCGATAACACCACAGGCAAAGCTGACGGTAGACACGGCCTAGAACTTTGCATTCTCACCATTAAACTCCCAATCCTGACCTGCAACTGTTGGGGGGGGGATTGCAAGAGTGAGTACATGTCGTACTCAGCAAGTGTGGAAAGTATGACATGTGGTTGATTCAAATGACGACAATAATAATGGCAAAGTGCTGAAAAGTACATTAAAACATTTGAAAGGCAATATATTATATGTACGTGAAACAAACCCATCATAACCATAAGCCATATCTTAATACCAGTCTGAATTCGCTACCATCATCAATAATTCCATATTTCACCATTGCCAATAACCATATTCAATACCAGAAATTAATCCATAACCATAATACCAACCATAACCATCCCAAATACCGTCCCAATACCAAGTACCATCTAATCATGGAAGTTGTCCAGGTGCTTATAACCGGGAGCACGGCTATCAAGATAGTTTTATTACTCTGCAGAGTTTGTATCGCTTTGCCCACGTGTTCGTAATTTCATCACCTTTCGATGACTAGAGCCTCTATTTTGCCATCTCACACATCCGTCGGTGTGTGGCCAAGAGATCACAAAATAGCCTTTACAAAGGGATTACTAGCCTATTTAGACCCCACTGAGGTTTCACCGGTGGCAATGTCTCCTATAGAGCACATCTTCAACCAAGTGCCCCCTCTTGAGCCATTCGGATTCCAGGGTAGTCCCACCAACCATCAACAAACCCAATCCGACTAATCCTTCCCCGAGCATCCTTAATGGTCCAAATAGAACTAGCAAAGCCCTAATTAATCAGCTACGTTGCACCCATACTTGGCCTCTTGGTGGCACTGTAGTCATGGCATATTCTCGCATGAACCGGTCCTTAGATCTAAAGCAACCAAACCACCATACGTCCAACACATCCACATACCAGGATTGCTTAGATCACCCATTACCATATCATATTTAACCAGTTCATGTTAACCATAATCTCATCCATGCATAATTAAATTGAGTGGTATAGTTGTTTCCCATCCCAGTTGATTAATCGAAGAAAAAGTTAAAAAGCCCTTCCCAACTCTCTACCATATATTCCAGGTGACAAGGGTGGTTAAACAAATCTAATAAACTTCCTACAATAGGATTCCCATCAAATTGACACAAGCATGCAGTTTGCAAACAAAACATTTATTTTAAAATAGGATCAATATGCTTCAAGGACACTTGCCTTGCTATTGCTGTTGATTAGGGTCAACTTCTTCAAACTCTTGGTGCTCTAGATCCTCCGCGGCACTTTCTACCGCAAATCCGTCTAATCCACACAATAAACATACAAGACAAGAAACACAATCAAAGAGTGCACAAATATTACTCAATATGTCATGACATGCATGATTAATGCAAATGCAAGGTAGAACTTGTTAATTGATTGCTTTTAATGATCACTAACTAGTTCTAATAGATTTTAACAAGTTTATATAGGTTTGGAGTTCATTAGGTCAGTTTCTGGAATTAATTCAACACAATTTAGCCAGGAAGACCGGACTAGTCCGCTAGGGACCGGACAAGTCCGCACTTTGCGAGATCAGCAGATTAGGGTTTTCTAGATCGACGTAAATTTGGAGATTATGTGTCTAATTCACATAAGGAAAAGAGAATAGAAGGTATACCAGGTTCTTAGGACTCCAATGAATCAAGAAACTTGGAGGTAGCACTTAGATCTTGATGATCTAGGGTTGGTAATGAACTTGGATATGAATTGGTCAGGAAGAACGAAAACTTGATGGAGATCTTGATCCTCTTTCGTTTCCTCCTCTTCTTCTTCTTGCTTGGGATCTTCTCCTACCTCCTTGATGGTGGCTCTCCACGAACTAGGGTTTGGGTGGGGTGGAAAAGTGGCAAATAGATGTCAAACCAAGGGGTGGGGTTGTTTATATAGAGGTGGAGGCTAGGGTTAAATGGATTTCGAGTTTGGGATGAGTAGAGGCCGGTTTGGAGTCCCTCATGGGCTCTAAAAGAGTTAGGCACGACGTCCCTAGGCCCACTTAACGTGAAACCCAAGATTCAAGTCGTAAAACAAAAGATCAACTCGGAGTCACAAAATATCGGACAAGTCCGGAAAGGACCAGACTAGTCTGAAGTCGTCCAGAGAGAAAATCGGACAAGTCTAGCCAAAAATCGGACAAGTCCGACTTTAGTCAAAGAGGAAAATGGACAAGTCCGCTGGAACACCGGACTAGTCCGGAAAAGTCCAGGGACTTAGCAAATTTCCAAGGATTTTTGGAATATCGGACTAGTCCGCACAAAATCGGACAAGTCTGAAAGTTTCCAGGGGCAAAATCGGACTAGTCCGCAGCAAAAACGGACAAGTCCATTTTTAGTCAGAGAGAAATCAGACTAGTCCTCAGTAAAATCAGACTAGTCCGCACTTTCCTGCATTTTAAGTGCGGTTTTGTTCCAAATCAATTTTAAATGCTCCAAATCAATTTTAAACTCGTTCCTCTTGTTGTGGGTTAATGTTAAACATGTATATGAGTGTATGCAAGGCATGATGCATGAAAATGAGGGTGTTACACCTAGCGCACCTTCCCTCCAAAAATCAGAAAGAACCATCAACTAATTAGCGAGCTATTCCATTTTCCCCTTCTGCCATTGATGGAGCGCGGTTCACCATCGACCTCGGTGTTGCCGGCTATGGCACGAGCTCTAGACACTCCAAAAACCTTTCCCATGCATCCATGATGCATCCTGAGCTTTCAAACAAGAGATTTAGCTAGGGAATTGAGGGTTTCCACTTCACTGAAACCCTAACACCCGTCGCCGCCGTCAAGAATGGTTTTTCGGTCACCCCTCGCCGTCGGAAGTTGGTCCATTGTGTTCCCCGCGCGAAAATATGGTGGGGCGGCAAGTCCCGAGGCCTGCCGTTGGCCGGAAGTCATCGCCGGCGAAAGCGCCACCGCGCGCCGGTGAGAACGCCGCCGCCCCAGCCGTGAACCGAGGTGGAAGAAGACCGGGACGCGGGTCCCACTTGCTAGCAAAAGCAAAGGCGCCGGATCAATCTGTGGCTAGGGATTTAGTGCGGCCACGTGGGAATCTTTATAGCCCCGGTGTGGCTCGTTCCTGATTGTCTGGTTTTAAATCCAGTGGGCCCTGGCGCCAAATTTAAAAGCTGAAATTTCCCATTTTGTGAAGAACCATTTCCAAAGTTTAAAAATCAATATCTCTCTGTATACTGCTCCAAAAATATTCAAACAAATTTTGTTTGAATGCCCTTGAGCTCTAGTTTCTGTCAGTGCCAATTAGGTGTTGTGCAACTCACGTTTAAATTCTGTAGATAATAATCTTTCCAAGTGAAAATACAATTTTTACAGGTGAACTTTCCACTGGAAAGATCCCCAAAATTCACATAAAATACACTGTCCTATTCTTGGCTACCATAAAAATTTGGGAGTCATCGCACCTGTATAACCCTCTGTATCGTTCAATTATCTTTTTCAGTTATTGAATTTTTACAGATGTTCAGTTGCTTTATTATGTCCCAAATTTGGATTGAACCTTACCTTAGTCATACACTAGTTCCTGTAAAAATCTTGGATTTAATTGACCTAATCTCCTAGTCCTAATTCAGTTGCAAACTGAATATTAATTGAAAAGCTAAAAATTCAATTATAAAATAATACCAGAAATTCTTGCCAACTTAAAAATTCAATAACTCCTTCACCAAAGCTTAGAAATTTATGAAACAAATTTTGCTAGAACCAGGACAACTTCGTCTATCATGATTATCAACTGGAAGCTATGTTCAAGCTACAGTTTCTTCTCTAAAATTCTTGGAAGTTGATTGCTTGCCATACTTTTGGAGACAACAATCTACTTTGATCATCTCCTATTCTTTGCAAGAGCTTCTATCATATTCCCTAGTATCTACCATCAAATCCAAAGCCAATTAGGTCCTTATCATATAATGATCATCATAGATTAAATTATGGTCTTGGTAGTAATTATTTTTCAAAGTCATTCATATACATATTATATGCATATCGTATAGTGACCGAAGTCGAGGAGGAACCAGAGGCCTTGGAAGTACACCTGCCAGATACTAACCCAACTCTGACCTGCAACCAGGCAAGCCCCGTTTTGCATTTAAGTCATTTGTAAAAGTTTACTTTATTACTATGATGATTAGCATATGAATTGTTCATTACGTTTAGGATGACTAAAAACTCCAGATGCATGACCCACATGCCCATTGGTTAATTGGGTAGGTTAATCACTCAACGTGTAGAATTGCTATGTTAATGTTGTAGGTAAACTGGTAGAAGTCGAGTAGTTGGAATCTACTCGCGAGATAGAAATTTACACTCATCTACACTGGGATAATATTTATAGAAAATAACTGTTACATCTAAAACTCGAGAACGGTCAGAGATGGATAGGAAGCGACAAGACGTGGTCTTGGTCACATAGCTCTGACTGGTCAGTTAAGGCTCGTCTGTATGCGGCCCCATCGGACAAGCTTGAATTGTACCGGCGACATAATGGACATATGGAATCCAATAAACTGGCGTAACTCGATAACTGGGGTGTCGAGGCCCATTAACTCACCATCGATAGGGGTGGGTTGAGGACAGTAAGGTGTAAATCGGTCGACGGACACATGAGGTGTTCCATGCGGAGACCTTCTGTTCGCGGAGGTGAGACGGGATCGATGTTCGGGTTTCTTGTGAAAGGTGTCCATATACGCCTAGTACTGAAGTGTTACGTAGGTACTAGTGTGCTCGCTGTGTTGTCCGGGTGTGTCCTGATTGCAATCACCGTCCCTCGTGGTAATAGAGTACCACTTGTTCACTGAGCTGTGACGTAGTAAATACTAAAGAAGCCAGAAAAATATATTGTATTGAATTATAATTACTTTGCAACCTTGTATGACTCAGAGATAGTAAAATTAAAGTTTACAGTTTCCCCATACTTTAGCTGTAATAGCATTATGTGCTCTGGGCATGTCATATCATCGGCAAAGCGTTTCTTGTTTGATTGTGGAGTCCATGATGTGCCGTGCTTGGAGAATGTCATTTGCTACTTAAAATCTGATTATAAGGATCCACTTGTAGGCGAGTCATTTATGCTTCACCTTACCTATGCTTAGTGTCCACCCTTGCATATGTCTAGTGAGACGGTTTAGTCTTCCTGAGCCTTATGCTCACGTTTGCAGTTAACGAGTTTTTGCAGGTTATACAATTGATGAAGGGTTTGATGATGAGGTTCCACCCCCTCCAGGGTGTATAGCCGAGTGGGAACCCTGCACGCCGCCGTGATTTGCTTGTTGCTAGTGCGAATTATTTAGGGCATGGATGACTTTGCTTTTGCATAGCTAGTGCTGAGAGCGTATCTATGATATATATATTTCTTTCCTTCCGCTAGTGTTGTAAAACTTCCGCTGTAAGAAAAATAAAAGACTTCGTCTTGTATTTTATTTTGGTTCTGTTCTTTTATACTGTTGGGTGTTGCATCGCACGACACCACCAAATGAGATCCTCGGATGTTGGGATTCTTGTCCCCACAGACATGGTATCAGAGCATCATTGGGAACAGTGTACTTAAAAAGAACATATTTTAAAAAAATTAGGATTTGAGTGAGGAATTAGCTATATGCCCTTATAAGGAGTATTATTAGTATAAGAAATGAAGGTGGTAAACTAACTATGTGTTATTATATTCTGTAACGACGCTCCGACGTCAGGTAAGAGGTAAGGTACGCCACCGAGAGCGGATCAATATCGGCAAACTCAGCATACGAGAAGTGGTATGTGAAATTTCTGTGGCTTGGCACGTGAAGTTAATAGGAGTCTCTAAAGCTTTCAATGTTTCTGAGAACCTATGACACGCGGTACTCCAACATGCTTCAATGTTAGTGGGAGCCCCCGTCGGGTGGTGTATAACCCGATAGTATGCCTCTCTAGAACCATTCATGTTCTATGGGAGCATGTGAAACACGTATACCCGAGCGTGTATAAGCCGGATCATATGGGAGTCTTTGTTGTATAGACGTATTTACAGCCATGTACCTCGAGACATGACCTCGCTCGAGGGCGACTCACACCAGAGTCGTATGCATTTATTTTCATATGTATTATTGTGACTGCCTGTCATGCTTCCCCGTACCGCCCTTGAGGTGTGAAGGTGTGAAAGGGGATTGTTTGTCTTTTGCAGCATTAACTACGGTAGAAGACCGTGTAGAAACCGTTTGCGAGAGATGATATAGGAACCACCTATAGACGTAACCGGATATACCGGATAGAATTTTCTTTGGTGAGGTACGTAGTACCGTCAGTATCAAACATGATACTAGACCATCCCCAACAACAGAATGGATGCATAATGTCTTGGAAAGTCCAATTATCAGATGCTGGTAGGTTTGGACTTCGTAAAAAGGGACTCCGACTCGATAGGGTAAGTAGGATCAAGATTCTTGATTTCTGGCAGGAGTTGGCTCTACTTCGCCGGGTTGTAATCTTGGTTATCAGATATATAACATAAGGGTATCATACATGGATGGAAAACTCGTGAAGACCTCTACAATTTTTCTGATTTCCATCAGGACAGAAGAGTTTGTTAATCTGGTGAAATTTGGTGTATACTAAAACTGCTCCAGATGACCCAACCATTGTACCAGTTCCAGAAATATGGCCCTAACTCACTGAAGAAGCATCTTATGCCTTATTGTGACACATGTATGGAAAGGGAAGAGGCAGATATACAGGTTTGATGTTTAGAGTTTTTCCTAATTCGAATTTGAGTCAAATCAAATTTGGAAATCAAAACAGTGGACTGCAGGACTGCTGGTGCAAACCAGTCAGTTCAACTGTTTAGTTTGGATAGTTATAACTTTTAATCCTGAATAGTGACCTAGTCACATATATACATTTCTAGAAATCTTAGTAAGTCCTCTATCAACTTTATTTTGCATTCATGATCTGAATCTGGGTATAGCGGTGCTAATTCCAATTGTCGTAAACTTGGTTCTGGCAGTCCAGAACTTGCAACAGTTTGAACATGTTTGTGAATTCGCGTGCGATACCTGTATAAAAAAATTTTCAGGGGATAACTCTTTTACTTCTGGATTGTTAACTTAAAGTTATACAAAGTTTATTTTGTCATTACCTCAAAATATTGGCATGATATCCTTGTATAAGTTGTGGACATCACTACATATACAGGAGGGGTTCTGTCAAAATTTTCAGAAAATATGGGTCAACTTAAAACCTGTATAGATTCTATTTCCTAGCTCACTTGTAGTTGTATGAGTACAATGTGAAAATCTTGGAAAGTATACTACAACTTTGGTATTCAACTTCACCTTTGATTCTGACAAGTCCTGTATGAAGCTGTGGTGTTTCTACAGGAAGATGGCAGCAGAGATGATCCAATTACCTAACGGTTGGGTGCACGCAACATGCACTGGTCAAGGCGGGTTTCCAGATTTGTTTGTCTTGCTGATAAGCCAGTGCGGATATGAGGAGGTGCCTAGCTATTGGGGAAAAGAATTCCATGACAACAGCGTGAAGAGGTGCGTCATCTATGTCGACGTGCCTGCTGGTCCTCCAAGCAATGGATGGGCCCCCTTTTCTATCAAAACAAGGGGTGTTCTGTTGGAAGAAACTTGGGGCTTCACCGCAAGTGTTGCTATGGGGAGGTTTTGCAAACTTGACCATCATCAGCTAGTGGGTACTCCGTATGAGTTCTTTCCGGTCAGCGGTAGAGCTGCTGAAGGGTGGGCTAATCGATTAATCGCCGATTATGATCTCCGCAGTGGAACATTGGTGGCAGCCTTAGCGGTGTATGCATCGGCGTCACGTCGCAAAAATGGCACCCAGAAGGCGTGCATTAGGGAGTTGGTGGATAATCTGAGGGAAACCATGATTCGAGGGGATCATTTTGAGCGTGAAAATAAATCACTTAGAACCTCGATCGCTCCTCTCAACCGACGTCTCCGCTTCAAAGAAGAGCAGTATGAGTTAATTTCTCAAGATCTGTCAGAGGCTTGTGGAGCAACTCAAGAGATGTAAACTAGGTTAGAAGCAAGCTTAGTTGATGTGCACCAGCCGGGTACTCAGTTGAGCATGATGACTGAAGATCGAGATCGGTCCAGGGCGGAGGCTCAGGACTAGAAAGCCAGCTGTGAACAGGCCCAGCAGGAACTTGACGGCTTTAGGATGTTTATGGTGCAGGCCGATGTACAAGCATTGGCTGCCACAAAAGCATCGATAATGGGTGAGGCGGTAGCTTCTACTTCAGCACCCATACCCGTGGTGCCCAATCCTGATGATGAAGAAGAAGACCCCGAGGAACTTGAATACGTCGAGTAGGACGTATTGAAGTGGGATGTGGCAGTACTTCTGCTGACAAGGGGCAACATATAGTTTAATAGTTGCTTGTGTTTTTCTTTTGTGACCATGTTTGTGTCATATTAAGAGTAGTGGTAGTTAGGTCTAAGATGACAAGATGTGTACGACATCTCATGGGGACCAAGTACGATAGAGATGTATTTCCATAGTGGGAGTCCATCATTTTAGAGTTTACTACTGTAAACTTGGTCACGAGATAATATATCTTGTATAAAGCTTGTACTTTATCAATATATGTTGATGTTGTATATTATCTATCGTGGTCTACCGCATTACTATTTATATGGAAGGTGAACTTGAGGCAATGAGACTTATGGTGTAAATCGTTGTATTGCAGAATGGTGCGTACACGAACATCCCCAGAAGTGGGAGGCTCAAGTGGAGGGCAGGGGGATGACACACCACCCCCGGGGCAGAACACGCCTCAGACGCAGCCACCTCCACCACCTCCACCTACACTTCCCAGAAGTCTCGTGGAGGTTCTCGCAGCAGTACTCGGCTCGCGCGACGAGCAAACCAAGTTGTTGCGGACCCTTGTGAAGCACTCGTCCCGTCAAGGGGGGCGACATGTTGATGGGCCACGTCAGTCATATCCGAGTTCCTACTCGGATTTCGCATCGACGCATCCGCCGGTCTTCAGAGAGGCCGACGAACCTTTGGAGGCAGACAACTGGCTCCGCACCATTGAAGAGAAGTTCGGTTTACTCGAGATAACCGAACAACAGAAGACTCTGTTTGCAGCTCAGCAACTACAGGCTTCTGCTGGTGCGTGGTGGGCAAACTACCTCGTCGCACGCCCCGTAGGCTATGTCGTGAGCTGGGCAGAATTCCGGGAGGCGTTCCGTGCCTACTATATCCCTCCCGGGATTATGAGGAGGAAGCTTCAAGAGTTCTTGGAGCTGAAGCAGGGAGGAAGGAGTGCTTACGAGTACTCCAAGACCTTCAACCACTTCGCCTAGTATGCACAGGACCAAGTGAGCACGGAAGACACGAAGCGAGAGTGCTTCTACCGAGGGTTGAACTCCAAAATGAAGGACAAGCTTGTCTTGTTCAACCACGGCAGTTTCAATGACATTGTCAACACCGCGATCATGCAAGAGGACGCTACTCGAGAGTTGTCCTCAGATAAGAAGAAGAGGAGTGCTCCGCAGGGCAGCGGAAGTGGTGCTCCTCTGAAGTACTGAATGGTGTATCGGTCACCATCCGGCCAGAGGTGGCAACTGCCATCACGACCACCAATGTTCAGTGGTCGGTAGTTCAGCAACGCCAGTTTCCAACCGCAACAACAGCAGGAGATGATCCCACGTGCACTTCCACCTCCACCGCGTGCATCGGGATTTCGTCCTCCCATTCGTACCGGCCAAACCCCGTACACGTGTTTCACGTGTGGACGCACGGGGCACTTCGCCGAGGACTGTCCGCAGAGTACGCAGGGCGGAGGACAGTCATCATACCAGGGCGCCAACCAACCTCGAAACCAGCCCAAGAAGCCAGTTCCCAGACTCGGCAATGTCCACCACCTCACCATTGAGGACGTTCCGGAAGGCGCACCCGTACTCACGGGTACGTTCTCTATCTTTGATCATCCCGTAGTCATACTCTTTGACTTTGGAGCTTCACACAATGTCATTAGCAAGTCTTTTGTCATTAAAAGTCGATTGCCTATAATCTCCACAAAAACTCCATATATGATTTGCACTCCGGCAGGAAAGACAGTAATAAATGAGTTGGTTCCTAGGATACCACTTAACCTAGATGGGAACATATATCTTACTTCACTTCTTATATTAGAGAATCAGAAGTTAGATGTCATCTTGGGAATGGCATGGTTACAATACCATGGTGCTATTCTAGATCTCGTTCCTTGAAAAATATATCTAAATTCTCCACTTCATCCTTCTGAAGTCCTCAATCTTGAGAGAGCCATTCTAGTGAATCCATCTACTCACAATACAGAGGTTATTGAACTTAGGGATATCCCGGTAGTATGTGAATACCCGGACATGTTTCCCGAAGATCTTCCTGGTATGCCCCCAGAAAGAGATATAGAGTTCAAGATTGAACTTGTACTGGGAACAGTGCCGATCTCAAGGCAACCCTACAAGATGGCACCAAAGGAACTTGCAGAACTGAAGGAGCAGTTAATGGAACTTGAGAACAAAGGTTTCATTCATCCAAGTTCATCACCATGGGGCTGTTCTGCATTGTTCGTAGAGAAGAAAGATAAGACCTTGAGACTGTGTGTGGACTATCGTCCACTCAATGTTGTCACTATCAAAAACAAGTATCTGCTACCACGCATTTATATTCTTTTCGATCAACTAGTGGATGCTAAAGTATTTTCGAAGATGGATCTTCGTTCTGGTTATCATCATATTAGAATCCGACCAGAAGATATACCAAAGACAGCATTCTCGACGAGGTATGGATTGTATGAATACCTTATCATGTCCTTCGGATTGACCAACGCACCGGCTCATTTCATGTATCTCATGAACTCGGTGGTCATGCCAGAGTTGGACAAGTTTATCGTGGTCTTCATTGACGACATCCTTGTGTATTCAAAATCCGAAGAAGAACATGCTCAACACTTGCGTATCGTGCTTCAACGATTACGGGACCACCAGCTATATGCTAAGTTCAGCAAGTGTGAATTTTGGATCAGCCAAGTGCCATTTTTAGGGCACATCATATCGGCAGAAGGGATTGCAATTGATCCAAGCAAGATAAAGCAAGTACTCAAATGGGAGTCTCCAAAGTCCGTACATGAAGTTCGAAGTTTCCTAGGTTTAGCTGGATATTACCGAAGGTTCATTCCCAGTTTCTCCAAAATAGCTAAACCAATGACAGAACATCTGAAGAAGGGGACGAAGTATGTATGGACTGGGGCATGTGAGGGAGGTTTCCAGGCATTGGTAAAACACCTCACGACGGCACCAGTATTAGCTCAACCGGACACCACCAAATCATTTGACATGTATTGTGATGCATCAGGAATTGGTTTGGGTTGTGTGTTGATGCAGGACAGACGAGTGATCGCTTATGGATCACGGCAGCTTTAGAACCATGAGCAGCACTATCCGACTCATGATCTGGAGCTCGCTGTCGTGGTACTAGAATTGAAGTTGTGGAGACATTATCTATTGGATAATCTAGTACATCTTTACATCGATCACAAGAGTTTGAAGTACATCTTCACCCAAAAAGACTTAAATATGTGACAGCGTAGATGGTTGGAATTAATCAAGGATTATGAGATTGAGATCCACTACCATCCAGGCAAGGCGAATGTAGTCGCAGATGCTCTGAGCCGCAAGTCCCATGTCAACAATATTTCCATTACCTCAATGGAAGAAGAAGAATCGAGTCTCTATTTGGTTCCATATGGGGCACTCTACAACCTAGCTCTCATTCCTACTATCAGGGAGGATATTATGGCAGCTCAGAAGGAGGACAAAGGGATGTCGCACATTCGACAAAGAATGGAGAAGGGGGAGAAGAAATGTTTTTGATGTGACAATGAAGGTACACTCCTGTTTAAAAACCGCATAGTGGTACCCCGAAACATGGAACTTCAGAAGAAGATACTGGATGAAGCTCATTTATCCAAGTATTTCATTCATCCAGGAAGTAACAAAATGTACCAAGACTTGAGAAAGAAGTTCTGGTGGACTCGGATGAAGAGAGAAGTAGCAAAATACGTATCCGAATGTGATACGTGTTGGCGAGTTAAGGCCGACCATATGAAGGCAGCTGGACAGCTTCAACCTTTAAGCATACCAGCTTGGAAATGGGAGGATATCAGCGTGGATTTCATTGTTGGGTTGCCTCCCACTCTCCATAAGCACGACTCAATTTGGGTGATCGTTCACCGATTGACCTAATCAGCTCATTTCATATCAGTCAGTGTGGATTATGATGCAAAGCAATATGCAGAACTTTATATCTCCAGAATTTTGTGCCTATATAGAGTACCCCGCACTATCATTTCAGATTGTGGATCCATTTTCGTTGCTCGCTTTTGGGAGCATCTCCACGATGCATTGGGTACAAAACTGATTCGAAGCTTGGCTTATCATCCTCAGACTGATGGACAAACCGAACGGGTGAACCAAGTGCTAGAGGATATGCTTCGTGCCTGTGCCATCCACCATGGTAAAAATTTGGATGATCATCTACCATTGGCGGAATTTTCATACAATAACGGTTACCAGGCTAGCATTCAGATGGCGCCATATGAAGCTCTTTATGGCCGGAAGTGTCGCACACCCTTGAACTGGTGCGAATCTTGTGAACGAGTGGTATATGGCATCGACTTGATAAATGAAGCCGAAGAGCATGTACGTATTATTCAAGCCAATCTCAAAGCCGCTCAGTCTCATCAGAAGAGCTATGCGGACAAACGACTTTGACCTCTTCACTTTGAGGTTGGGGATCAAGTTTATCTCCGGGTATCCCCGATGAAAGGAATTCATCAATTCGGAGTGAGAGGGAAGCTGGCTCCATGTTTTATTGGGCTATTTGCAATAATCAAAAGATGTGGACCTGTGGCATATCAATTGGAGTTACCGCTGTCACTGGCAGGGGTCCACAATGTGTTTCACATTTCTCAGTTGCGGAAATGTCTCAAAGCCGTAGCGAATATACGTATTGAGGATTTGGAAGCTCTCCAACCAGATCTTACGTATTCCAAGCATCCGACCCAGATCGTTGATGAGAAAACTCGCACTACAAGAAGGCGCACTTTGCATTTCTACAAAGTCTTGTGGAGCAACCACAGTGCTGAAGAAGCCACGTGGGAAAGCGAGGAGTATCCTAAAACGAACTATCTGGACTTGCTAGCAGCACATGTTCAGTAGATCTTTATATTTTGTCCTTCCTTTGTAATCTCGGGATGAGATTCTTTTAAGGGGGAGGAATGTAAAATCCCACTTTTTCCTTTCGTGTGAAGTTCAGCTACAAGAGGTCAATATAGTTGTGCACATAAACTTGACCTCACAAAAAAATTTTCTTTCTACTCATGATTAAATCTTATTAACATGAGGACTGGACTTCACCCTAATCCTAGAGCATTTTAATTAAACTTTTCTGTAAATTTGGGAAGTTAATTGATTGAAATGGCTAGGGCAAATTATATGGCAGCAATGTAAAAATCAAAACAAATGTAATTTGATTATGTTGCTATGCATATTAGGCCCTGCCAAAAAGATTCAAATCCAAGGCTCCAAATTTTTCCTTGGACTCTTAAATATCTAAATAGCTTCTCCGAAAATTTTCAAGATTTTTGAAGTACATCTTCCACTTGTTTGGACACGTATAAGGGATTGATTTTGCGTTGACATCAAATTTAGCTTTGCACTAAACTTTGCCCAAATCAACCCCCAATTTTTCCTAAGACCTTCTATGGTTCAGGGGACTTTGTTTCAAAGTTTGGAGATTTATGGACCTCAGATACTATTTATTTCAATAAGGTTTATACCCATATTTTAATTCAAATTTGATTTTGAATTTGAAACAAACTATCTCCAAATTGAAATCTGATTATAGAATTGGATTCCTCATATTTTTCTTAGCCTGCCTGTAAATTTTGGGAATTTTTGGACAATGTTTGAGCTGGAATTTAGAGGAGGGGATAAGGGAGAGAGGTGGGGCCCACAGGTCAGTCGGTGAAACCGTTTAACCGCCCCTGTTTCTTCCCTCCGGGCGACACCGCGTCGCTGCATGCCACCAGCGCGCCGTTGACTGTCGGTCACCTCCAGTTGCCCCCCTGCGTCTTTATCTACCACGGTGAAGGCTATAAAACCACCCCGCGTCGGCCGAAGTCCATCACCGATTCACTTTTCACCACGCCGCACCATTTCATCGCCGCCGCATTCACCCCGTGCCGCCCGACGCCGTGTAGCCTCTCCGTCGATACGAGCATCATCATCCTTTGTAGTCTATAGCAAAAAGGTGCGCAACGACCTCATGCAGCTTCTGGTTAAGTTTGAATTCCTATCGTGCATCCTAGCTTCTGTATTCCTTCAATTCGCAAAGTTCATTTATAGCTTTAAGGCTAGTTCGTCAGTTTAATTCCGATTGTATGCACAAAATTTCTTTGATCCAGTTAGACGACATGATCTACGTGACCTAGCGCACCTTCCCTCCAAAAATCAGAAAGAACCATCGACTAATTAGCGAGCTATTCCATTTTTCCCCTTCCGCCATTGATGGAGTTCGGTTCACCGTCGACCTCGGTGTTGCCGGCTATGGCACGAGCTCTAGACCCTTAAAAAACCTTTCCCATGCATCCACGATGCTTCCCGACCTTTCAAATGGGAGATTTAGCTAGGGAATCGAGGGTTTCCACTTCACCGAAACCCTAACACCCGCCGCAGCCGTCGGGAATGGTTTTCTGGTCACCCCTCGCCGTTGGGAGTTGGTCCATCGTGTTCCCCGCGCGAAAATATGGTGGGGCAGCAAGTCCCGAGGCCTCCCGTGGGCCGGAAGTCATCACCGGCGAAAGCGCCACCGCGCGCCGGTGGGAACGCCGCCGCGCGAGCCGTGAACCGAGGTGGAAGAAGAACGGGACGTGGGTCCCACTTGCAAGCGAAAGCAAAGGTGCCAAATCAATCTGTGGCTAGGGATTTAGTGCGGCCATGTCGGAATCTTTATGGCCCCGGTGTGGCTCGTTCCTGATTGACTGGTTTTAAATCCAGTGGGCCCTAGCGCCAAATTTAAAAGCTGAAATTTCCCATTTTGTGCAGAACCATTTCCAATGTTTAAAAATCAATATCTCTCTGTAAACTGCTCCAAAAATATTCAAACAAATTTTGTTTGAAAGCCCTTGAGCTCTATTTCTGTCAGTGCCAATTAGGTTCTCTGAAACGCATATTTAAATTCTGTAGAGAATAATATTTCCAAGTGAAAATACAATTTTTACAGGTGAACTTGCCACTGGAAAAATCCCCAAAATTCTCATAAAATACAGTGTCCCATTCTTGGTTACCATAAAAAATTTGGGAGCCATTGCACCTGTATAACCCTCTGTATAGTCCAATTAACTTTTTTAGTTATTGAATTTCTACAGATGTTCAGTTGCTTTATTATGTCCCAAATTTGGACTGAACCTTCCCTTAGTCATACACTAGTTCCTGTAAAAGTATTGGATTTAATTTACCTAATCTCCTAGTCCTAATTCAGTTGCAAACTGAATATTAATTGAAAAGCTAAAAATTCAATTATAAAATAATTCCAGAAATTCTTGCCAACTTAGAAATTCAATAACTCCTTCACCAAAGCTTAGAAATTTATGAAACAAATTTTGCTAGAACCAGGACAACTTCCTCTATCACGATTATCAACTGGCAGCTATGTTCAAGCTACAGTTTTTTCTCTAAAATTCTTGGAAGTTGATTGCTTGCCCTACTTTTGGAGACAACAATCTACTTTGATCATCTCCTGTTCTTTGCAAGAGCTTCTATCATATTCCCTAGTATCTACCATCAAAGTTCCAAAGCCAATTAGGTCCTTATCATATAATGATCATCATAGATTAAATTATGGTCTTGGTAGTAATTATTTTTCAATGTCATTCATATACATATTATATGCATATGGTATAGTGACCGAAGTCGAGGAGGAACCAGAGGCCTTGGAAGTACACCTGCCAGATACTAACCCCGACTCCGACCTGCAACCAGGCAAGCCCCGGTTTGCATTTAAGTCGTTTATAAAAGTTTACTTTATCACTATGATGATTAGCATATGAATTCTGCATTACGTTTAGGATGACTGAAAACTCCAGATGCATGACCCACAAGCCCATTGGTTAATTGGGTAGGTTAATCACTCAACGTGTAGAATTGCTATGCTAATGTAGTAGGTAAACCGGTAGAAGTCGAGTAGTTGGAATCTACTCGCGAGATAGAAATTTACACTCATCTACACTGGGATAATATTTATAGAAAATAACGGTTACATCTAAAACTCGAGAACGGTCAGAGATGTATAGGAAGCGACAAGACGTGGTCTTGGTCGCATAGCTCTGACTGGTCAGTTAAGGCCCGTCTGTATGCGGCCCCTTCGGACAAGCTTGAATTGTACTGGCGACATAATGGACATATGGAATCCAATAAACTGACGTAACTTGATAACTGGGGTGTCGAGGCCCATTAACTCACCATCGATAGGGGTTGGTTGAGGATAGTAAGGTGTAAATCGGTCGGCGGACACATGAGAGGTGTTCCGTGCGGAGACCTTCTGTTCGCGGAGGTGAGACGGGCTCGGCGTTCGGGTTTCTTGTGGAAGGTGGCCATATACACCTAGTACTAAAGTGTTACGTAGGTCCTGGTGTGCTCGCTGACACTTTCGAACGACGTATGTGTCGTGTTGTCCGGTTGTATCCTGATTGCAATCACCGTCCCTTGCGGTAATAGAGTACCACTTGTTCACTGAGCTGTGATGTAGTAAATACTAAAGAAGCCAGAAAAATATATTGTATTGAATTATAATTACTTTGCAACCTTGTATGACTTAGAGATAGTAAAATTAAAGTTTACAGTTTCCCCATACTTTAGCTGTAATAGCATTATGTGCTCTGGGCATGTCATATCATTGGCAAAGCGTTTCTTGTTTGATTGTGGAGTCCATGATGTGCCGTTCTTGGAGAATGTCATTTGCTACTTAAAATCTGATTATAAGGATCCACTTGTAGGCGATTCATTTATGCTTCACCTTACCTATGCTTAGTGTCCACCCTTGCATATGTCTAGTGAGATGGGTTAGTCTTGCTGAGCTATATGATCACGTTTGCAGTTAACGAGTTTTTGCAGGTTATACAATTGATGAAGGGTTTGATGATGAGGCTGCACCCCCTCTAGGGTGTACAGCCGAGTGGGAACCTGCACACCACCGTGATTTGCGTGTTGCTAGTGCAAAGTATCTAGGACATGGATGACTTTGCTTTTGCATAGCTAGTGCTGAGAGCGTAGCTATGATATATATATTTCTTTCCTTCCGCTAGTATTGTAAAACTTCTGCTGTAAGATAAATAAAAGACTTCGTCTTGTATTTTATTCTGGTTCTGTTCTTGTATACTGTTGGGTGTCGCATCGCACAACACCACCCAATGAGATCCTCGGATGTCGGGATTCTGGTCCCCACACAGGCGGCCCGAACCACGTAAATCCTTGTGTCTACTTGTCATCGTGTTCTGAATCTCTACACGCCCAATACCTAACTACAAACTCTACGAGCTACCAACAGTAGTATCGGGAGAATTGCCGGAACAACACTCTGACACCCTTGATTTGTTTTCGCCGTTGTGTGAAAACAGGTTAGTTTTTGGCTAGCCCATGGGAAAGCCAAAGAGGATTCAAGAGATTAACTCCATTAATACTTCAAAGCATTCCTCAACAAACTCTTCCCACTGGGCAACATCGTTGCCCACAACGGGAGGATTCTCCAACTTTAAGTAGGAGCCAAAGGCATCTATCACCAAAGCTTGGGGGAGGCTCCAAGATTATATCATGGCTTGCCTTCACCATGGGGGTGGATATTTGGTTCATTGTCCAACACTCCTACAGCGGGTTGACTTCGTTGACCTGTGGTCAAATTCATGCTGGAGTTGGAGGTGACCTCTTCTCATTCATCATAAGAAAGATGAAGATTCAATTGAGAAGAAGGTCACCATTAAAAGGGGTGGATCCACGAATGCTACAGTTCTGTTGGCATGGCATGCACACCAGTGACAAGGTGGACATGCTAGCCACAAAATTGGACCTCCTATTGAAACATGAAGAAGGTCAAGCCAATGGAGAGGTGTTTGGATGATCCAAGCCATGGATATTCACATGTTTCATGAAAATCCATGTCACCATGGGATCCTTGGGGATTTATTTCCCTGATACCCATGAGGATCTTTCTTTCCCTAACAACTCCAAAAGCCACCACCAACTATGAGGTCAAATGTGGAATCAATACAATATACGAGGCTATGTGAATTTGAATTCGAACAAACTCAACTTCAACTAGCCTACCTTGATGTATCTTGTCCATGTCCAAGGAGAAATCAATGACATACCTAAAAAGCATTTGGCCAAGGACAGGCCACTTTAATGAGCTTTCAAGATCCAAGGGTTCCACAATCACTTGTTGAACCCAACACTTCGACCAAAGCCATTCAACTTTGGGCAAAATGACACTGTGAATGAAGCGTTTTTTGTTTGATTGTGGAGTCCACATGTCATTATGCCCAAGAAAGCCTCTTGATACTAGATCAAGCATGGGTTGAATCAAAAGAACATTTTGAAGGTCAAAGCAACAGCTCATTTCATCCACGATGACATTCTAAGAAGACAGAGAATCAAGGGCCATCCAAATGGCCTCTGTCCACTGAGCCGCCAAATGGAGAATGGCGAAAAAAAGGACAAACCTCACCAGGCTCATGAAAAAAACATCTTCGAGAAGGAAAGGTCATCGCAACATCAACAAGTACCCATCAAGTCGATGAAGAGGCCGGGGCCACCACGTGCCCCAGTTGTCCAAATGGTAGCCAAAGGAGGTTTGGCATGTCAACAAGTGAGTCATTCATGCTTTTATCTTCGGGTATGGACGACACATCATCAGACTAAACAGGACGAAGGTAAGTCTCGCTCATCGGACTTCAAAAATTCAGTAAGTCCTTACCAATATGTTAATTGATAGTAACTCATATTTGATTTCCCAATTGCATATTTGAATTTCCCATCAATCTTTGCATTTAGCATGTCTGAATTTTCACACTTGCATATTGGAAAGTAAAAATTCCAACCATCATAAAACTAAAATTTTGAATTAGGAAACAAATTTATTTGGATACGAACCTTGGGTGTAACCACTTGAATTCTTCTTCCTAATTCAAACCAAAAATATTTCCCTTAATCCTTATTGTATTTGCAAGTTTTTTCAAGTTGGGCAAAACAATTTGACAAAGGGTACAATTTGCTTTTGAGCTAACATAACCCATTTTCGAATTGTTTTGTTTGTTCTTGATTTTAGTGCAGCCAGGACAAAATCTGTAAAGATGTTGGAAGGCCTCATCAAGCCCAACGCACCATCAGCATAATTCAAGCGCATATCCCTCCACCGATCTCATTTTGAGATCATGGTGGAGGAATGCTCAAGATGGTGGCCCGATGGAGGAAAAAGATGAAGCTCATTCAACTCCAACGTCAACTTGGCAAAAAGCATCAAACATGAAGGCTACACCAAAATTCATGGTCGTGAATTTCTCACATAGCAACCTTCAATCCGAACTGCTCTTCAAATTAAGAACGAGTTTAAAATCTTTCGTCGTTTGAATTGCATTAGGATTGGATGATTTTTTCTTGCATGGACGAGGAAGGTTTACTACACCTCCTCATCATTCAATTCTTATGCACACTGACGAGAGTAAGTGTTAGCATTGCTTTTGGGTTTTTCAATAGGAATGTCACCTTACTTGGGAATAAATTTAAACAAGTACCTAGAATTTCATAAGCATTGTTGAAATTGACTTAGACATTTCCTGCCTAGTGTAAAAGCCCACATTTGAGAAGAACTAGAAACAAAAATGTGAACTTAAAATTTTTAAGTTAAGTAGAGAATTCCAAACTCACATGAAGCATGTTGTTAATAAATGATGTTAAAAATAGAGACTTGTGAAAAAATAAACAGTTCTCGAAAGGTGTAGTGTAGCCCAATAAAAACTTGCAAAGAAAGAATTTCTTATTCAATTCAAACTTGAATGTGCGTTTGAATGTAATGCAAAAACAAGAATCAAGAATCAAATAGGGAAAATGTAAACCTCCACACCTCAGTTGTTCATCAATGCACTTCTCTGCTACTCAAATCCAGTTCATGCAGTGGAAATAAACATTAAACCTGTCTTGGGAATAAACCCAATTCAAAATTTAGGTGTGAATCCAATGTAATTTAATCTAATTTAATTCTTGAAGCAATCAACATTCGGATTTAAATTCACCATTGTATCCAGCATAATTAAGTTGGCCACCCTAAAAAGTTTCATGATTTTAGGAGCCGTTTACTAATTATTCTGAGAATTTTGAAGTTTGCTGCACCATGGGGTACGACAGGTGGGACCCACCTAGCTGGGACTCAAACCAGTGCCGACCTTGCTGTTTCACGGGTGAGCGACACCGCACGCATGCAGCAGCCATGCAGCTGCCTGCTTGCTGCTCGACTACGCTCGCTCTCATCCCTACACGCTGAATGCCAAAGCTGCTTGTGTGATGCTTTTTCTGTTCCCTGGCAAAACCGAGCATTCGTTTCCTTGCGCCCTAGCTGCCACCGTGCCATGGCCGCCCTGCCACCGCAAGAAAGGTGTGCTCCGTGCACCGTGCTTGGTTGCTGCTCGCCCTTCGTCTCATGCGCGCGCCCCTCCTCTGCTCTGCTTGCTGCTGATCGCACCCGCACAGAAGCGCCTGCGCTGCTCACCAGCTTGGCCATGTTCATCGCCGGTGCTGTTCGACGTGTGATGGCTGTTCCCTCGCTCCCCTGCTTCAACCGTGCCGCCCATGAGCTGCGCCGCGTCTCAATCCTCCTCCCCAACACTAAGCGGCGTTACCTCCTGTCACCACAGCGTATCCTTCAACGATTGGTGACACGGCGGGAACGGAAGCGATTCGAAAAGATGGCACGATCGATCAGATCAACGGTGGCAATTCAAAGGACGAGAGAACGGCGGCATCGTGTGGCAAGGATTGAAGTGGAGGGCGCGGCGGAGTCCAACGAACGGAAATCAAAGCAGGCAAAGGCGGTGGAATCGAGCGACCAGGATTCGTTCGGCTGTAACGGCGTTGCCTTTTTAAACGCGCGCGAAGGAAGACGCAGCTAGTTTGGAGTTCAGTTCTTCCCCAATCCTCAAATCCCTAGCTCCTCTATCTTCTTTCCCTCTGATCCATTTCATCCCATGTAAAGAGACTGAGAAAGTATCATAATAAGAGGGAGAAGAGTTCGAGGTGGGATATCCGTCGTTTTGTTGCGTTTGGATTTCCTCCCTTACGATTTTCTCGCTCGAATTTAGCTGCGCACTTACACTGGTATCAGAGACAGAAGCGTTATCATTCAAATTCGTGTGTTGATCCGGTAAAATCCCCTTCTAGGGTTCGATCATTCACGACGGCATTCTGACCATGACTTCAGGCGCGCTATTCTATGGAGCAAGTGGTGGGACTCATGGCGGAATTCAATGCTATGGTGATCGACATGATGAAGAAGCTGACGGAAAAGGTGGAAACTAAGCACGATAGGATGGAGGAGATGGATTCCAAGATGGAGTCGATGGGTGCGGAGATTTCGGATGTTCAGACTCAGACGAACTTATCCATGAAGTCTATCGATGTTCTCAAACAGAAGCAGTCGCTGATTGTGCAGTCATTGAAGCCTCCTTCTGGTGTTGGGATCATGGGACCTCCTCCTGTACAAGACCCTCTTCATCAGATTCCTTCCACATCAGGAGGCAAGGTGACGTTCATCCAGTCCCCATCTCCTCCTGTTAATCCTCGTCATACTAGTCCAGTGGGAGAGGGCGATCAGTCTTCGGGGGGACGTAGAACTTGGTTACCTAAGATGGAGTTTCCTCATTTTGATGGCTCGGAAGTGCGCATTTGGCTAGATAAATGCGTTGATTACTTTCACATGTGTAACATCCCTGAAGAATTTCAAGTCTCAGCAGCTTCTCTCTATATGACTGATAGTGTGGCGTTATGGTTTCAAACATATAAACACTCTGCTAGTGTGTTGAGTTGGGATACTTTTGCCTTTGCTGTTACCCAAGAATTTGGGGTCAATACTCACAGAGAGAAATCCATGGAGTTCCTCACTTTGAGACAGGAAGGTTCGGTGCTTGATTATAAGCAGGCTTTTGAGAAGCTTGTTTATTATATGAGGCTTTATGATGATTCATTGAGTGAAACTATTCTGGTTACCAAATTCTTGATTGGCCTGAAGGATGATATTCGTATGGCTGTAGAATCTCATATTCCTACTACAGTCTCCCAAGCAGCTACCATTGCATCTATTCATGAGAAACTGTCTGACAAAATGAAGGTTCGATCGTTCAGGTCATCCTCATCTAGACAGCATACTGCTTTGAATCTTAAGGGTGATTCTAGACCTACACTACCACACAATGATTTACTGAAGGCTAAGAAACTTCGAGACTTCAGAAGATTGCACAATTTGTGCTTTAGGTGTGGAGAGAAATACTCCCCTATTCACAAGTGTGCAGTTCCCATGGAAGGCCAACTCAATGCGTTACTATCAGTTCCTGAAAACAATGGGGGTTTCCTATCTAACGAAGTAATTGCAGCATTGGATGAGCTTCAGTTAGTTGAGAGCCAAGATGATACTCATATCCTTGTATGAAGTATTTGGTAGACCTCATTCCAGTGCTATTTAGTTACAAGCTTTGGTTCACAACAAAACTCTGCTGGTACTAGTGGACTCGGGAAGTTCACATTCCTTTTTAAATACATCTATGGCTTTAACTCTACAATGTTCTTCTGTCCCTATTACCCTATGGAAGTGAAAGTGGCTGATGGTTCAGCATTAACAAGTAAGGTAGAGGTACCCAACTTCACTTGGCTGGTACAAGGTTATACCTTCTCTCACACTGTGAAGCTTTTGAACATTGGTGCTTATGATCTCATCTTGGGAATGGATTGGCTAGAAAAGTTCAGTCCTATGAAATGTCATTGGGAACAGAAGTGGATTGAAATTCCTTATCTGAACAATGTGGTCAGACTCCAGGGCCTCTTACCTGTCTCAGATCAGGTGATGAAAGAAATCTCAGGAGAACAGATGGTCAAGATGACAAAAGGAGGTGAAATATGGGCTGCAGTATTATTTTTCTTAGATGATGGGTAAAGTCCCGACCTTCCCCTCCGAGGAGGTTATGGCCAATTTATTACAAGCAAGTACAAATGCAGACACTCACAACCTATTGTCTAGAACAAGGCGATGATAACTGGATGACTAAGCACACGACTGTGGACCAGACTTCGTAAGCCAATATTATGGCATGTTCATCCGTTCACATTTTTCGTAAGTGCACTCCAGATCCTGCGCCCATGACTTCCTCTGTAGAGTATCTGCATTTAATACTGTGAAACTCAACCTGAAATTCGCTCCTACAGGGAATCGAACTCAGGACCTTAGTAGTGCTACTCAGAGTACTTAGCCACTAGGCCAAGCCCCCTTTCACTAGGCTGGGCTGCAGTATTACTTGAACTAGTTCCCTAGACAATTGGTTTACCTGATACTTCTGTCTTTCAGAATTTGCCCAAACAAATTCATACTCTTGTCTGTCAGTATCAGGCAATATTCAGAGAGCCATCTGAATTACCACAATCAAGATTCTATGACCACTCCATTCCATTGTTACCTGATGCTGCACCAGTGAACTGTAGACCATATCGATATTCACCTAAACAAAAGGATGAAATTGAGCGACAAGTATCTGAAATGTTAACAGCAGGAACAATTGTTCCAAGCATAAGTTATTTTGCCTCTCCTGTGCTGCTAGTGAAGAAAAAAGATGGTTCACGACGTTTTTGTGTTGATTATCGAAAGCTCAATACAATAACCATCAAGAATAAATTTCCTCTCCCTATAATTGATGAATTCCTTGATGAGATGGTTGGTGCTAAAATATTTTCCACAATTTATTTGGCCTCTGGTTTTCATCAAATTAGAATGGCTTCTGCATATGAGTTCAAAACTGCTTTCAAAACTCATCATGGTCATTTCCAATTTAGAGTAATGCCATTTGGGTTAACAAATGCTCCCGCAACCTTTCAATGCCTTATGAATTCCATTTTTCAGAAATTTATGAGGAAATTTGTGTTAATTTTCATGGATGACATCTTGGTCTATAGCAGTTCAATTGAAGATCATTTATCTCATCTGACACTGGTTTTTCAGACTTTACTTGAGCACAGTTGTTCCTGAAATTTAAGAAATGTTCATTTTCTCAAGAAAGTATCTCTTACCTGGGTCACATAATTTCCAAGGATGGTGTAGCAACTGATGCAACAAGAATTGATGCAATGCTGCAATGGCCTGTGCCTAGTAACTTCACTGAGTTGAGGGGATTTCTTGGCCTCACTGGATATTACAGGAAGTTGATTTCACATTATGGCACAATTGCAAAACCATTGACCAATCTGTTACATCACAAAGCCTTTTCCTGGACAGCAGAGGCACAAAAAGATTTTGAACAATTAAAAAAGGTTATGGTCTCTGCACCGGTTCTAGCCTTTCCTGACTTCACTAAAGACTTTACCAATGAAATGGATGCTTCAGATAAAGGAATTGGTGTTGTTCTTTCTCAAGAGAGCCACCCCATATCTTACTTCAGCAAAGGTCTTAGTGTTATCAATCAAAAGAAATCAACTTATGAAAATGAATTTCTGGCAGTGGATAAATGGAGAAGTTATTTACTAAGAAGACCCTTTGTGATTAAAACAAATCATCAAAGCCTTTGTCATCTTTAGGATCAAACCTTGAGTACTGATATGAAAAGAAAGGCCATGAGGAAGTTGGCTGGTCTTCAGTTCAACTTTTTATATAAAAAAGGGGTGGATAACAAGGTTGCTGATGCTTTGTCTCGCATAGAACATTGCAACAATATCTCTGCAACTTCATCTGTGATCCCCATATGGATTCAGGAGGTTATCAATTCATATCAGAATGATGTGCATTCTCAGGATCTGCTTCGACAATTAGCGGTGACAGGTTCTGATAATAAGGGATATTCTCTTAAAGATGGGGTAATTTGGTTGAAAGACAAAATCTGGGTTGGCCATAATTATGCCCTACAAACTAAACTTATCTCTGCTTTCAATTCTTCAGCATTGGGAGACCATTCTGGAGTTCAAGCCACCCAGAAAAGAATTGGTAAAATGTTTGTATGGCAAGGTCTGAACTAGGCAATGGATTCCTTTGTCAAACAATGTTCAGTCTGGCAACAAGCTAAGCATGAACTTTGTAAATACTAGGGTCTTCTCTGTCCCTTGCCAATACCAAGTACCTCTTGGTCAGATATATCCATGGATTTCATAGAAGGGCTTCCTAACTCACAAGGTTTTACTGTAATACTGGTTGTGATAGACAGGTTCACTAAATTTGCCCATTTCATGCCTATCAAACATCCTTACACAGCACAAACTGTGGCTCAGTTGTTTCTCGATAATGTGGTTAAACTTCATGGGATTCCAAAGAGCATTGTATCTGACAGAGATAAGATCTTGACAAGCCCCTTTTGGTCAGAACTTTTCAAACTCATGGATACAGGTCTGAAATTGAGTTCGGGCTACCATCCTCAAACAGATGAGTAGACTGAACGTGTCAACTAATGTATTGAGATGTATCTGAGATGTTCAGTTCACAATACACCTAAGAAATGGATCAAATGGCTACCCTTGACAGAGCTCTGGTATAATTCATCTTTCCACTCCTCTCTGCAATGCTCTCCTTTCAAATCCATGTATGGTACTGAACCTTCTTTAGGACTGTTTCCCACCTTGGCCAATACTGAAAATACATAGGTAGCTGAACTTCTCAAAGAAAGACAAGTGTTCACTTCAATGTTGAAAGAACAATTACATAAGGCCCAAAACAAGACGAAGCATCAGGCCGACAAGAACAGGTCTAACAGGTCCTTTCAAGTGGGAGAACAAGTACTACATAAACTGCAACCATATGTTCAACACTCTGTTGTTAACAGATTATGTCCAAAGCTATCTTATAAATATTTTGGCCCCTACAAGATAATAGAGAAAATTGGATTTGCTGCTTATAAATTGGATCTTCCCGCCTCCAGTTTGATCCACCCAGTTTTTCATGTTTCTCAACTCAAGGATTTCACACCAGATTTCACACCAGTTTTCTCTGTAATGACTAACATCCATCTTTAGACATCTTGGATCTTCTGCCGGAAATTTGGCTATTGTACAAATTTTGGTCCAGTGGCAAGGCCTACTGGAGTCTTCAGCAACTTGGGAAGATTCTTCGGTAAACACGCCAAATTTCCATCCGCACCAGTCTATGGACAGCCTAGTTCTTCAGCCAGGGGAGGTGTCACCACAGCGTATCCTTCAACGAATGGTGACGCGGCGGGAACGGAAGCGATTCAAAAAGATGGCGTGATCGATCAGATCAACGGCGGCAATTCGAAGGACGAGAGAACGGCGGCATCGTGCGGCAAGGATTGAAGCAGAGGGTGCGGCTGCATCCAACGAACGAAAATCAAAGAAGGCAAAGGTGGTGGAATCGAGTGGTCAGGATTTGTTCGGCTGTAACGGCGTTGCCTTTTTAAACGCGCGAGAAGGAAGACACATCTAGTTTGGAATTCAGTTCTTCCCCAATCCTCAAATCCCTAGCTCCTCTATCTTCTTTCCCTCTGATCCACTTAACAAGTGGCTTCGACAGAACGACAGTTACACCGTGGGCTTCATTAAAATAGCCTTCTCAACATGTGTGCTTCGTTATAATGGCATTATCATACATTTTAAATCTTATTTCTTTTTCTTTTCAGAAAAAACTATTTTTCTCTAATTCTACAATGACTAATTTGCCCTTGTGTCTTCTCAAATGCATGTCTCCCACGATCAAACCAGAATCGAGAGCTCCATGGGCGGCGCGCTCCGTCTGGCCACGATCACGCGTGGCTGCCGCAAGCCCCCACACTAAATTTCTTATGCAAATCATAGATAGACTTACATGATAGCATAAAGGGTGCATCCTAAAGACCAGATGTCTGTTCTCTCATCAATATCAGCATGGCTGGGGCAGTCCCACAATTGAGGTGCACGATAAGGTGCAGAGCAATGCTCAAGAGCTCATTCCTACATATATAAGATATGGATCAGTAATACTTGGACAGCTATAGATTTTCAATGTTCTAAGATTCAAATTCTTCACTTATAAAATTCGCAAAATTAAACTCTGAGGCAGGATGAAACCTGTCTTTACATCTGGGTACAAATCAAAATACGTTCCTAAAATGTGGACAGATGTCTTTAAGAACAATGAAAAACATTCGGTAAAGAAGAGTTCTTATTGCTGGACGGAAGACAACTAGACAAGGGAGCTAAAATTAGCAAACCTGCAACTATAACGCCTCAGAACGAGATCATATATCTTTTCTTGCAGGCCTTGCACTTCCAAAATCCATTAAAGTTGCAATAGACGCTTGTCCTACATGACGAGTGATAAGAACATTACCAGGCTTAACATCATTAATTATGGGCATATGGAGGATCATGGCAAGACAGGTGCCGCCCTCGCTCTGTCTTTTTCCGTGGATCGTGAAGAGATGGGAGACTGGCACCTGAGAAAAGACACAAGGGCAAATTAGTCATTATAGAATTAGAGAAAATATGAAAACTGAAAAGAAAAAGAAATAAGATTTAAAATGTATGATAATGCTATTATAACAAAGTATACATATTGAGAAGGCTATTTTAACGAAGCCTACGGTATAAGTGTTGTTTCGTCGAAGCCACTAGTTAAGAGAGTTATAATATCAATTGGCTCCATGTAAAGTGACCGAGAAAGTATCATATGAGAGGGAGAATAGTTCGAGGTGGGATATCCGTCGTTTTGTTGCGTTTAGATTCCCCCCTTATGATTTTATCACTTGAATTTAGCTGCACACTTACATCTCCTTCCTCCCGGTGCAGTGCCAAGGCGAAATCGCCATCATCCTTCCGGCGCCCTCTCTGCTTCAAAGTCGCCCCGAGTGCTCACGCCTTCTTCCGCCTATAAATCACCCTCTAAGGTTCACAATCACCTCTGATTTACCTCTCTGTCCTCTTCTTATTGTTCCACTGCCCCTGCTCGACGGAATTGCATTTTTCCCATTGGCGTTCATGAAGACCGTGGCTAAGTTCCATAGAAATTCTCCATCTACTCTCGATTAACCTCCATTCAAATTTCACCATACAAACTAGAACTCCTAATGTTTAGTAACGAATAATCATTCGAAATAATTATCAGCTACTTGTTCTGGAATTTCAGATCTTGGCGCCGCCACCAAAACCCGTTCGGTTCCAATGTGGCACTTCCTATTTGAGTCAAAATTTCCACCAATTTGATTCAATTTCTTGTTACCCAACATTCATTGTTGCTCCCCGACCATTATTAGAAGATTCCAAGCCATTTTTCTCTGTTTCCGAGATCGTCGGATTTGATGCCGCCGCCGCCGCCGTAGGGAGAGCAGTTCCGGCCATCCCCGCCGTGCGCCAACCCCCTCATCATGTTTCCCATGCTTCACAACCCTCTGGAGGTCAGTTTGAACGAGTATGGTTCTGTGGAATGAAGTCCGGCGAGGGGCTGCCGCCATGGGCCGCCGGCCATTGCTCCCTGACCGAAGGTTGAAGGAGGCGGGATCCATTCTGGCACGGATCCCGTGTGGCCACGCGGTATTACTTTGTAACTTCTGTGTTGCCTTCTTCCTATTGGTTCATTTAACTCCGTGGCCCGCCTCTCAGCCCTAAGGCTTTTCCTTTAGAAAATAAATTACAGATTAGGTTTTGAAAACCATAATAAATCACAGAAGTACTAAAAAAATCCTTGAATAAGTTTTTTTCAACTCCTATTAACCTATGCTTTACAGTGAACCAACTTATTGGGTATGAAAATCTATGGAAAATTAGGAGTAATTCAATTATTCATAAACCTTGTCTATTTTATTCCAACTACATTCATTGTTAGAGAAATCCCAAATTTGTCCTTACTACTCCTTAATGTACATATGAACTCCATTAAAAATATCAACACCAGTAAACATGACTAAGACGTTTTATTAATGAAGTTTGGCCTAAGTTAATTAAGAATTCAGAAAAATACTAGTAAAATGCCAGAAAATATCAGAAACATTGTAAAAATCATAACCAACTGTAGACGACTACTAAAAATGTACAACAAATTTATATAGACTCATGACACTAAATTTACAGTATAACAGTTTAATTCACATGAAAAGTCATATAAATTTCTCTAAAATTCTGACAAGCCTAAACAATGGAAAAATTCCTTCTCCAAGATCCATATCTTCAACAATTATGAAATTATTATGGTAATCCTCTTACCATCTCTAGAGTCCACAGTAAACTTTACAGGTCTGTTTGACTTGAATAACTTCAACAATAAATTATTAAGTGCTCTATGTTAATGAAATTACAGATAATTCACTGTATGTCAATAAATCCTATAAACTGCTGAAGACCTTCTTCAACATGTTCTCCATATCCAGTAATTCTCTCCTGACCATGGGATGACAGAACATTGGCATTTGATCTATCATGTGTACTTTGCATGATTCATGCACATAGTGATTCACTTATGTACACAATCATCATTTTTGACATTTTCTCTATCAACTTTGGACTTGGACTTCTTTCTGTTATCCACTCAAACATGCAGAGCTCTTCTTATTCATCCTCACCATTTGATCATTTGAACATCGGTAATCCCTCTTTTTCTATCTATATGGTTCTTATGCCACATAGGTAATCTCCCCACTTAACCTAAGTATTATGAAGTGGATACTTCTAAAAATAGTCTAGGAATCGGCAACAACTTCACTTTATTCCTCCTAGTTCTTAACCTTCCTTTTTATTCATAAGCTACTTCGATTCATAAATCATAAAGTTAAATCATATATGCATGTTCATATCGGTAGGACCTATGACGAAGAAGATTAACGAGGCGCACAAACCGGAGGAGAAGGACTAGCGTGGACGCCGTAGCAAGAAAAAGATTTTCACAAGCAGTACCCAAGCACAAGATTTGCCCAAGCAACAGTAAAGACAAAAAAAGAAGAAGAACAACGAGAAGCTTCAGTCACAAGAGCAAGCCTCACTATTGACATTTACACTAGTCGCAACCTAAGGCAAGCTCCGGTTTGCATTTAAGCTGTTAATATGTTTTGCTTTTATAATCTATATGATGGTAATTGTGCATTAAGTTTAGGGATGTATGATACTTCACATGCATGTCCAAAGAATCCCTGGAGTTTGGATAGTACATAAATTTACATAACTATTTATATGATACTTAATTTGGAAACATGATTAAGTGGTATGGCTCGAGTAGACGGATTCTACTCGTGAACAGTAATAAGTGGGATCAATTGGGAAGAAACTAGAGACCGGGAAGGAAGAGTAGGATGTTCAAGAACGTGGTTATGTGGGCATACTTCCTGCTTGTGTCAATTGAGGATTGTATCGTGTGTAGCCCTGTTGGAAAAGTTTGAATTTATACCGGATGCATATTGGGCTTATGGGACCCAACAAACCGATGTAACTTGTTAACCTGTGTGTTGAGCTGATCTCCACTTTCCTAGGCCGGTAGCTGACAGCGGATAGTAGTGACCACTGCGGCGTTCCCATATGTGGGGCATACTTCTGGGTCAGTGGGACCGCCTTTACATTTGCGTGTCTTGTGAAAGGTTGTCACTTATGGCGTCATGTGGGTGTATGTGACGTGCAGGCTGAGTGTTTCATGATTCGAATCACCATTGCTTGCGGAAGGGAGCATACTTGTTCACTGCGCTGTGACGTAGTAACAACTGGAACTTGGTGGAACTTGTTAGATGGTTGATTAACTTGGTTGAAGTAGTTGATATAGAACTAAAGTTATGATTCTATGCAACTTCACTTGCTATTATAAAACTGAAGCAAGGACCTACTGATAGTTATCTTTACTTATTGCAATTTAAATTCAAGTCTTATGTTCCCAGTATTTAGAGTTTCATATTCTTATGTGAGACGGCTAAGTATTGCTGAGCCTTTTGCTCACAGTTGCATTTATACGAGTTTTGCAGATATGTAGTTATGACAGTTTCTAGGCTTTGCCCTCTTCGGGGTATATAGCCAATGGTAGCCCTGGATGCCGCTGCTTTCTTTTGTGTTGCTTGAGTGGAGTATCCGCGGGCTAATTATGACCTCTACTGTCGTAGTTTAGGTTCGAGAGAGTTGTACGAAGACTTCCGCTGATGTATGCACTTTTGTATAAAACTTTGAGAATAATGTAAGCTGCTCTCTTATGTTATGAGTTCTTTGTTCTTTTCTATACTATGCTATTGGGTGTCGCTTCGCACGACACCACCCAATGTGATTCCTGGTTTGTCGGCACCCTATTCCTCACACCTAGGTTTAGTGAATAATGCTTATGGAATGACTTGATGGTTGAATTGTATGTAGAAACCTAGGAATAGTGATGTCCCTAATTTTGATTTAAAACTCATTCATGCATGGATCACTAAATTTCAAATTCCTAGGCAAGAGATTAAAAATGATCAAGAGGATAAAATTGAGAATCTTGTTTGCCATAATCCACATAATAAGTATTGTAAAAAGTAAAGATGGTTATTTTAATGTTGAAAGAATCAATAGAGTGTACATCTATCACTTGCACTGCTATGAGTAGGAGCTTTAGAAAATGTGCAAATTGATTAATTTATAAAGCCTCACTCCTATATAAATGAACAACACAATTTTTGTGGATGCACTCGAATTTTAACCCGATATTTTGTTGTTTCTCTTCCCCAGATGTACAAATGAAATTTGGTCATCCGGCCCGAAGTTTCAGTTGTACAAGTGCCAGGAGCTAACCATCCCTCTCTATCAAATAGAGGAAGCTTCCAAGAGTAGTATTTCTATGTAGGCATACAAGAAGTCGATTTGGAGGTACCCTTTCAACATCTCTTAGCCAATGAGTAACCAAGCATGGTTGAAACCTAGCAGGATTTAATCCCGAGGGCCAACCATAGCTTGTCGAGGCCGGAGGTTTGACATTGTCGGTGTCTGGATCCGGCAGATCTCCCTACACTACCTTTGGTAGATCGAGGAGTTGTAGTTCAGTAATTGATGCGCAGAGATTCAAGAAGGTGAAAAACACGTGTATACAGAGATTTACATGGTTCGGGCCACCTGAGCATAATACCCTACTCCACGGGGTGTGTTGGTGATGTATTAAGCTTGTGAGTCTAGAAGAAGCTCCAGAAGAAGAAGCTCGTCTAGCTCAGGGTGTTCAGTAGTGGTCTGGAACCTTCCTTTGTGTATCGTCGACCAATCCTTTTATAGTACAAGTACTGGTCGTTACAACGTTAGCCTGGCCCGACAGGTGGCCCCGGCGGTTACACATGCTTGATACACAATAAATAGGGTTAATTACCCTTAATAGCCTGGTAACGGGCCTTAACAGTGCTATTACCAGTATTAAGGACCATCCGATCATGTGTCATTAATATGATATTAATGACACTTAATCGGGTCTTGAAGTCTTTGATTGATCCTTGAAGGTCCGGAGCCGTTGGGGGCTCCACCGGCCTGATAGTTGAAGTTGAAGGTCCCGCGGTTGCCATGTGGCAGCTCTGGAGCTTACCGTCGTGGACGGGTAGGTCCGGTGCTATTGGACACGTGTCAGTACTGGAGCTTCCCTCTGTCTGGGGTTAGGTCTGGGGGTGCCATATTGGTATTCTGACCAGAGCTTCCCATGTGTGGGTGATAGCTCCGGTCTTGTGATACACGTGGCGGCCTTGGGACTAACCATGTCGGGGAAGCAGGTCCGGCTATGCCTGACATGTGGGGCCTTCGGAGGTCTTCAAATCTGGTAGATGGAGTTTCCTTGTGATCTTTGTGATCCCAAGGGGTATCCGGTACGGAGGGTACCAACAGTGGCCCCCTGGACTCACCTCCGGGAGAGACCTTTTGGATGAAGTCATTTCGCCAGAGGTGGGTCCATTCTTTGGTTTCCGAACCGTGTCTTCAAGGGTCTTTGGTTGTGCCGTTGGCGGTAGTTCAGAGTTAAACTTCCGCCACATGGCGTATCTTGAAGGCGGCAGGTGAGATCTCAACGTGCGGATCTCACACAATTGAAGGTTGCCGGTTCTCGATATGAAAATCGTATCGGTTCCGCGCGCCTTGTCAGGCTGCCGACTTCGGGTTTCCCGCCTTTCATGATGACAACCGTTCGCCTGGGGTAAGAACCTCAGCTTGATCGTCGGGGTGGCCCCGGGCCCCCTTGTCATTGGCGGGGTGAAAATTTTGACTCGTATCGTCGGCTCCCCTGTGGTTTCCATCCTGGCATTGCGGGGGCTTACTTAAGAAGGAAAGCATGCACCGTTTGGGTTTCTTTACGCCTTTCAATCGATCTTGCACTCAAACCTTCCAAACTTTTGCTTGCCTTTCCTCTCTTGCCTCGCTGTGCCGCAATGGAGTTGGGTGTCAGCCAGAGCTGACTGAAGACCGATGACGATTTGAAGAAGGTCCGGGCCCTCATGGAATAGTCCCCTAACTTCTTCAACCACCTGGTCCGCGCCAGCAAGCTTCCGTTCGAAAAGGAGCACACCGGTGACATGGTGTATTTTTCTGCGTACGCCATGGTTGGACTGATCCCACCTTTCTCCTCTTTCTTCTTGATGCTGCTAGACTTCTATGGTCTGCAGCTGTATCACCTTGGCCCCCACTCCATTCTGTTGGTGTCCATCTTTGTCCACTTCTGCGAAATGTGGGTGGGCATTCCTCCCTGCATTGAGCTTTTCCGCACCTTCTTCACTGTCCAAACCACATGCCAGAGCGACGAGTACCTTGGCTTCTACTATTTTATGAAGCGCAAGAAGTGCCCGTACAAATACTTGCGGTCGTTCCCTTCTGGGAAGTGGGACGATTGGAAGAAGGATTGGATTGTGATCAGGGTGGAGGAACACGAGAAGCTGGAGCTGCCAGAAGGCCTCCCGAATATCGACACTGGAGTTTGGTGTGAAGCTCCGGTGCTGTCGGATGCCTTCAACCCTGCTCTGACCAGGATCCGCCTGTGCGTGGAAGGAGGGGTGACTCCCCAGGCGGTTTTTTGCAACTTCCTGACCAACAGGTGGGCTCTGTTGAAGAGGAGGGAGAAGTTGGCTTGGGCTCTCAACAGTGTGCTGGACCACGACCGGATCGAGACCGGTTTGAAGTCCAACATGGAGGGTGCAACTTTGGAGTTCCACCTGAAGAAATTCCAGCACGGAATCGACGTCGAGGACGACGACTTGGCTCCGCCGCCGGCTTTCCTCCCACTGAACATGGTGGCAGAATTCAGTAGGGAGCTCCGACGGACGATGCCGGTGCTTGACGACCTTGGTGTCGTTGAGAGGCGCTCGACCACCGGGTTGGCGATCTCCGAAGCTCCGGAAGGTGGCTCCGTTCTCGCCCCTAAACCAAGAACCAAAGTCGTCGGCAAGGGCAAGGAGCTGGCTGAGCCCTCAAGCCGTAAGAGGAAGCATGCCGACAGAAGAGCCAGGCATACTTCTTCCATGGCGTCTCCTTCTCCCCGGAGGGGAAGTTCTACAACGGCGGCGTCTACTCTAGTTGCGGTATCTTCCCGGGGTGCTAGCTCTGGCCAAGTGACTCCGGTACCAGGGCCAACTGAGGTCTCCAGGTCCGGAGGTCCTTCCCGGTCGAGGGGGGTCTCGACGAGAGCAACGTCGATAGCAATAGCAAGCTCTGGGGGGCCCTCCTAGACTACCACTCCAGTGTCGGCTGGGTCCAGTCCAGAGCGTCCGGAGAAGAGGTTCCGCGGTAACTAGTGCGGAAGCCTTCCGAGGTAATTTTTGATCTTTTACCTCAGTCGGTTGTTTTATTTTTAACTGTATTTTGAGTCTCTTCGTCCTTCATCCACAGCGTGCCCAAGAAAAGGGCTGAAGCTCTGGTCCCTGCAGCAGCAGTTGAGGCTGTGTAGGCTAAAGTTCTGGCTCCAATTCCAGCGCCGCCCCAAGAGGTGGCTGAGGCTACGGCAGCCCCGGCGCCGGCTGTCGTGGTTTTGGATGACTCATCCCCAGAAGCTCCTGTGGTAGCGCCGGACCACGACACTGAAGATGTACCAGCAGCGCCAACCTCGGAGGTTGAAGCTCCGGGCTTGGAAGATGTGATGTTGGACGCTCTGGCCGCAGAGCCAGAGGAAGCTACGATTCCGGCCCTAGAGTTGAATGTTGTTGAAGCCCCGGCAGTCGAGCCGGTGGCTGATGAAGTCCCGGTAGTAGAGTCGGGTGTTGATGAAGCTCCAGCACTTGTGCCCATTGTTGAGGAAGCTCTGGCCGTAGAGCCGGTTGCTGCAGAAGTTCTAGCTGTGGAGCCGGCCGTTGAAGAACTTTCGGCATCCGAGCCACCTGTCGCGGAGGTGTCGGTGCCTAAGCCTTTGGTGGTCGAAGCATCAGCGCCCGAGCCCATGTCGATCGAAGCGCCAGCACCTGAGCCAATGACGGAGGAGGTGCCTACGCCGGAGCCAGAAGTAGCTTCTGCTCCGACTCGACACCCGCTCCAGAAGTGGTGATCCCGGAGGTGCCCGCTGCTGAGCCAGAGTGCCGTGATGAAGCTGTTGGCCCCACACCGTAGGGGCCAATTGTTGATGACCTGGCGGTTGGGTCTTCGAAACCAATTCCGGAGGTCGGAACTTCTGCTGCAACACCTCCTCAGCGGCAGCCGGGGCTATCTCGGAGGACGGCCCTAGTGCCGTGGAAGGTCAGGGTACCGCTATCATAGAGTGGGACCCAATTTTTGTTGCTGAAGATTCGCTGGAGCCAGCGGAGAGGACCCCAGCAGGTCCAGACCCGATCCCCTTATCGTTGTCTATCGACAACGCCTGCTCCAGTCTTCGCCAGGTGCAGCTGGCCTTCTACCACGACAGCAAGGCCCTCGAGGAGGAGCGCCAAACCCTTAGGAGGTGGCGCAGCCGACTCCATTTCGAGACCAGCTAGCGCAGTCGAGGCTGGCTGCCGACAAGGAGTGGGTGAAAAGGGAGAAAGTCCGCCTGGAGTACTGGGGTAAGTTGTTGGATGAGAGGGAAAGCATGACGCAGACCCTCGACAACCAGTCCCGGGCCATATATGATCAGGCCAAGGCTGCAAATAGCGCAGCTGATGAACGCCAGGAAAGGCTCTCCGCCATTCACGATAGTCTCGTCAAGCGCCGGGAGGCTCTTGAAGCTCGGGAGAGACGGCTCGACGATGAAGAGCAGAAATTCCTAGAGCTGCGAGATGACCTCGTGAAGAGGGAGGAAGAGCATGTCCAAAAGACAGCTCTGGCTGACAAGAGCCTCGAAGAACGCACCAAGAAATTTGAGGAGCGTTGCAAGGAGGAGGAGAAGAAGGCCTGGGAGCGAGGGCAAGAACTCTAAGAGCAGGAGAATGCCATTGCCGCCCGGGAGAAGAAAGTGCGAGGCTAGGAGAAAGATTTGGTCAACCGCCGGAATGAGATCCACCTCCGGGAGGAAGAGCTCAGCAAGCTCGAAAGGCAGGTTGTTGAAACGATTCAGCAGAATGCCAAAGAGGTGGAGCGTCTTTCTCGGGAGAGCTCAGAGCTGGCGGCGGCTAAAAGATCCTTGGCGGAGATGCGTGGTGCAAGGGCTGCGGAGTCCCAACAAGTTTGGGACTTCCTGGGCAAGGCCAACGATGCGCTGATGCCAATGGGCTTCAATCCCGTGCGTTCGGATGATCCGGAGCCGGAGCTGGACCAGGCGTTGGGGGCGCTGGGTTCAGCAGGCAACAAACTCTCCAAGGTGGGCGATGTCATCGCGAATCAATTGGAAACGGAGGGTCAGTCCCTGGCAAAGAATGTCGCAGAGTTTGTGCTGACGTGCTACACCAGCCGGGACCCTCAATTCCCTCTAGACCCAATGCTTGAAGGTCCCATCGAAGGAGAGGGTGAAGCCGCCCGAGCTAACGTGTCGAAGGTGGCCCAGAAGGTCGCCCAGTTCTTCCATAGGGTCTAGGACCGTCTCCCTATAGCTCCCGCTTGTATTCTCTCTTCTTCTTCTCCAATTTTGTAATCTCTTGTCTCCAGATGAATGAAATCCAAATTTTTGAGAATTCAAATTTCATTTTTTGTATTCAACACCTTTGTCTCGCTTGGCCCCCTGGTAGATGTACACAATTTGATTGTGAACATGTACCAAGAGGATGTACCAGTTGTTGAAGACTTGCGTGCTTCAAACTTGTAGAATGTAGGTCCGAAGTCTTCGATAATGTAAGCCCCCTGAGGCTGTCGGAGCTTAGTGGCATCAGCATTGACCATCGCTGGAGCTTAGTAGCTCCGGCATTAGTCTCCATCAACGCGTAAAGCATCGACAGTTAACCCTCTAGGGTGTCGAAGCTTGGTAGCTCCGGCTCCATTCACCATTGTCCTGAAATGTTTATTTTTCCTGCACATTGAAGTCAAGAAAAACAGTAAAATCCATTTCCTATCTATAACTTCATTGCGGCTTACTGTTCCCGGGAAAGTTTTAGGTCGAACACAATCCTAAATACAATCAAGAGCACCATCTTGCTTCCTCCAGGCACGATCGTTTCTGGAATCGCCTTACTTCGGCCTGCCGGGGTGTAGGTAGAGTGGCGTACTTAGGGTGCAGGACCAGGCTAAGTCGATAGCACACTCTGGCCCTAGATTGGCTTGGCGACATTCAGACAAGTAGGCCATCAACAATGCTTGAACCCGGGAGGATAGACAATGCAACTCGAATTGTACATGAACTAGTCAAGCTAAAGTTTCTTAAGAACTGCACAACTTTGTTGTAGACAACAAAGAGAAAAATAAAAAATATTGAGCATGTACAAAGTAAATGCACATGGAGTCTATTTTCACACAATGATGTCTTTCATTATATGTCCGGGGTACAGGGGAAACAAGTACACTCTTAGGGTACGGAACCAGGCTAAGTGTGTTTCGTTTCTCGTTTGGCCCAAGGTAGCTAGCTACACTTTTAGTTCTGAGACTGTGACAAGTGGTGCATGGACGTTGCGGACCTAGCAGGGTAGGTCTGGCTGCCCTCCTGGAGGAGCTACCCGACTCTGTACAATGACTCTATAACATACACCACATGTAATTACAGACTCACCTCTGTGATACTAAGCGTAGAACTTACAGAGGTCCTCAATGTTCCAAGGATTTGGGAGAGGTGTCCCATCCTCGGTTGCCAAGCGAGCGCATCCGGGACAGGATACTTTAATCACTCGGAAGGGTCCCTCCGAGCTGGGGGAGAGTTTGTTTAACCCTTCTCTGGATTGTATTTTCCGTAGCACCAGATCGCCTTCCTTGAGGTGTTGGCTGTGAACATGCCATTGGTGATAGCACTGAAGAGCTTGTCGGTATCGGGCATTCCGAAGAGCTGCTCGGCACCTTCCCTCTTCAAGGAGGTCAAGGTCTTCACGTCGGAGCTGGTCCTGCTTGGCTTCATCGTAGGTCCGGACCCGGAGCGACCCCAAGGTGATTTCCGGAGGAAGGACTGCTTCAGCTCTGTACACCAGGAAGAAGGGTGTCTCTCCAGTTGACCGGTTTGGAGTTGTCCTGTTGGCCCATAGAGTGGGCGGAAGCTCTTCAATCCAGTTGGCTCCATGCTTTTTCAGGCGCTCATATGTGCACGTCTTGAGTCCTTTCAGGATTACTGCATTTGCCCTCTCGGCTTGGCCATTGCTTGCCGGATGAGCTACAGAGGCATAGCTGACTTGGATGCCGAGGTCTTCGCAGTATCCTTGGAAAGCAGAGCTTGTGAATTGGGTCCCATTATATGTTATGATTTTGTTCGGGACTCCAAATCTGCATACAATGGACTGCAAGAAGTTGATAGCTGATTGCTTGTTTATTGTCACAACTGGAGTTGCTTCCGGCCATTTGGTGAACTTGTCGATGGCAACATATAGGAACTTTTAACCTCCGACGGCTCTTGGGAAAGGTCCCAAGATGTCCATCCCCCACACAGCGAAAGGCCATGTATGAGGTATCATTTGTAGAGGATGAGCTAGTGTGTGAATTTGCTTTGCATGGAATTGGCATGCTTTGCATTTCTTCACCAGCTCAGTTGCATCCTGAAGCGCTGTAGGCCAGTAGAAGCCATGCCAGAAGGCTTTACCGACCAGCGTGCGAGAAGACGCGTGGTTCCCACACTCGCCTCCATGGATTTCTGCGAGGAGCTCGCAACCTTCTTCCCTTGTGATGCACCGCATTAGGACGTCGTTGGCACCGCGTCGATAGAGATCCCCTTCTACCAACGTGTATATTTTATCCAATCTGACTATCCGGGTAGCGGTTACATCATCGTCAGGAAGGATGTTGTCTTTCAAGTAGCTCCGAATCTCCGAGATCCATGCATCGGAGCTTGCTTGAGCATTTGAGCCTTGTGTGCTGGGTTGCTCGGAGCTTCCGGCAACACCTACGACCCTTGATGGCTGCCAAGGTAGCAGGGCCATCGGGACCGCCAGCTTCGGGATGCTGGTCTCGCCCCCTTCGCTCAGTTCGGCAGGCTGAGCTGTGGGTTTTGACAACCTCCAGATGAAGGTTCCGTCATGAGCCGGAGCTCCGGTTGACGCTTTTGTCGAGAGTTCGTCAGCTTCAGCGTTATGGACACGCTGGACATGATGGAGATCCAGGACTTCGAAGTCCTTCTGGAGCCTCTGGACTTCAAGGAGATAAGCAACTAGTTGGGGATTGTTACAGGAGCACTCACCCTTCACCTGCTTAATGATGAGCTGCGAATCTCCCTTGACCAACAGCTGCTTGACACCGTAAGATAGTGCCACCTTTAGTCCATAAATGAGTACTTCATACCCCACCATGTTGTTGGTCGCCCTGAATTCAAGGTGCACCATGTATTTTACCTTCTCCCCGGTTGGAGCGAGGAGAAGGACTCTAGCTTCGACCCCCTGCTTTTGCATGGAGCCGTCGAAGTAGAGGGTCCAGTGAGGCTCAGTGAAGACTGGAGCCTTGAGTTCCGACTTCTGTTCACTAGGGCCCCCAGGGTTTGATGGACAGGGGTTCCATTCCACCACGAAATCTACCAATGCTTGACTCTTGATCGCTTGTCTTTGGACGAATTCAAGATCGAATTCGGCCAATTCTGCTGCCCATTTTGCAATGTTCCCAGTAGAGTTGGGATTATGCAAGATCGCACACAGTGGGTAAGAGGTCACCACTGAGATCTCGTGAGCTTGGAAGTAATGGCGAAGCTTCCCGGAGGCGATGAGAACTGCATAGAGCAGCTTGTGCACCTCTAGGTATCGAGTCTTGGCATCATGTAGTACTTCGCTGATGAAGTACACTTGGTGTTGGACTGTCCGGACCCTCCCGGAGGGGCCTGGAGCTTCCTCCACATCGACCCGGACCCTCCCGGAGGGGTCCGGGCCTGCTTCGGGGACCTCCGGGTCCCTACTAGAGGAACCCGGAGCTTCTGCTGGAGTGACCCGGACCCTCCCGGAGGGGTCCAAGTATTCTGGGATAACTCCCTGTTGATCCAAGTCTGGGGGCTGGGACCCAGACTCACCTTCAGGAACCTTCGGACCGTCCTGGAGGGGTCTGGATTCCTGAGCTTGTGATGGTTCTGGTCTCTCCACGACCAGGACCATGCTGACAACCTTGTCGGTTGCTGAAATGTAAAGCAGTAAGGGCTCACCAGGGTTCAGAGCTACCAAGGTTCGTAGAGTGGTGACGAGCTGCTTTAGCTTTTGGAACACCTTTTCTGCTTCTTCAGACCGTTGAAATGGTCCGGACTTCCTCAATAGCTTGTAGAAGGGTAGCGCCCATTCCGCCAGTCTTGAAATGAACTGGCTGAGGGCGGCTAGACATCCAATCAGTTTCTAGACATCTTTGATGTGAGCTGGTGGCTGCATCTCCTCAACAGCCTTAATCTTCGTCGGATTTGCCTCTATGCCTCGGTGGTTTACCAGGAAACCGAGAAGCTTTCCGGAGCTAACCCCGAAGACGCACTTGTCTGGGTTCAGCTTCGTGCGGGTGACCCGCAGTTTGTCGAAGACAGCTTGCAAGGTGTCAAGGAGTGACTCCTTGTCCTTGATCTTGACAATGATGTCATCAACATACACTTCCACTACGTCTCTGATGAGCTCTCCAAAGGTTTTGTACATAGCTCGTAAAAATGTTGACGCTGCATTCTTGAGACCAAATGGCATGGCAGTATAACAGTACAATCCATCTACTGTGATAAAAGAAGTATGTTCTTCATCTTCCCTAGACATTCTGATTTGATGGTACCCAAAATATGCGTCTAGGAAACACAATAATTCACACCTGGAGGTGCAATCCACTATATGATCTATTCTAGGTAGTGGGAATGGATCTTTTGGGCATGCCTTATTTAGTGTTGTGTAGTCGATACACATCCGAAGCTTCCCACCGACCTTGGGTACAACGACTGGGTTTGCCAGCCATTTTGGATGGAAGACTTCTCGGATGAATCCAACTTCGAGCAACTTCTTCACTTTTTGTCGTATGAAGTTCTGTCACTCTACGGATTGCTTCCGAGGCTTCTGATGTATGGGCCGAGCGTCGGGATAGATCTTCAGATTATGCTCGATCACTTCCCTAGGGATCCCAGGCATTTGTGACGGTTGCCAGGCAAACACGTCGACATTAGCCCGAAGGAAAGTGATGAGCGCGAGTTCCTATTTGTCATTCAGACCTCCCGATATACGGGTGGTCTGAGCGGCATCGAAACCAATTTGGACGACCTTGATGGGGATGTCGGTGTCGCCGCTTCGTTGCACGCGAGGTGCGGAGGTTGAGCCTCGTTGACGAATGCTCGGGGGTTTCAGAGCTTGCTCCTGCCTGGATTCTTCTTCCTGCGCTGTAGCAAGCGCATGCAGTTCCTCCAGAGCAGTCACTCCGACAGTACGGTCTCCGCGGATCCGAAGAACGCCAGCTGGTGTTGGCATCTTCAACACCAGGTAGCCATAATGAGCAGTAGCCATGAATTTGTACAAGGCGGGCCTGCCCAGAATGGCGTTGAAAGGCAAGTTGATCTGAGCGACGTCAAAGATCAAGTTCTTAGTGCGATAATTCTCCCGAGTCCCGAAGGTCACGGGGAGAGTAATGGCACCGGGTGGTGTTATAGCCCCTAGACCTACTCTGGAGAAAGGTCGGGAGGGGCGAAGATCCGAAGGTCGGAGCTGAAGCTCGACGAAACCTTCGAAGCTTATGAGGTTCAGCCCCGAACCTCCGTCCACCATTACATGGTGGAGTTGAATGTTGTTGATGGTAGGTGATACCATCAAAGGTAGCTGGCCAACTCCGATCATGTTCCGAGGGCAGTCCAAAGCATCAAAAGTGATGGTTGTGTCCATCCATTTCTGATGAGGCTCCGCCCTAGCTGTAGGAGCTACTGAGGCCATGTCCCGCCGCATGGTAATGAGGACACGGCGGGAGGTGATGTCCCACGAACCACCAAAGATGGTGTTCATGTCTTCTGATGCTCGTTGTTGGAGACGTCGGAGTCATCGTCAACGGAGGTGTAAACAACCTTCAGGACTTTTTTAGGGTCCTGGAAGTCTAACGCCTCTTCAGCTGGAGCTTCGTCGACCTTCTATTTTCCTTCCCTCTGACAGAAAGGGACTTCTTCCCGGCGCTTGTTGTAGCGCTCGGCAAGGTTTTGGACCTCCCGGCAGTCCTCCAAGTTGTGGCCGTTCTTCTTGTGGATAGGACACCACATTTTGGAGTTGCCACCGTCTTCAGAGGACGACCAAGGTCATTTCTCAGGGCGTGGCCCCCGGCCACCCGGAGCTGCAGCAACTACAGCGGCAGATGCGCTGGTCGACGGCTTCTTCTTGCTGTTGGACTTTTTCTTCTTTTTGCCACTCCCGGAGGTAGTGGCTTCGCCTTTGGAGGATTTTTTGCTATCCTCCAGAGGTGGTTTGGAGTGCATTTCACGACCCTCCGTAGCTTTGGCACACTTGTCTGCCAAGCTGAAGAGCTCCATGACGCTGGTGATCTCCTTGACCGCCAGCTTCTCCAGCATCTTCTTATCTCGTACGCCCTGTCTAAATGTCACGATAACAGAAGCGCTAGAGATAGAAGGAATGGTGTTTCATACCTGGGATAACCTCTAGATGAATGAGCGCAGGGATTCTCCCCCCTTCTGCACAACTGCAAAAAGGTCCAGTTCGGTGCCTGGTCGGGTGTATGAACTCTCGAAATTGGCGGTGAACTGTTGGCACAATTCCTCCCAACTATTGATAGAGTTGTGAGGAAGGCTCATGAACCAGGACCTGGCAGTCCCAGTCAAAGCCACTGGGAAGTAGTTGGCCATTACGGCCTCATTACCTCTGGCTGCAAGGATTGTGGTGGTGTAAATTTAGAGAAACTCGGCAGGATTGATTGTCCCGTCAAATTTCTCTGGCAGATGAGGCCAGAATTTTTGTGGCCATCTGACCATACGTAGATGCATGGCCAGTGTAGAACCGCCTCCTCCTACTCCCTCTGGAGCATGACTGTCTCGAGCCTCCCGCCTTTCGCGAGCACGCTCGATATGGACACGACCATCTTGTTGACTGTAACGGCGATCAAGCTCTGCCCGGAGGTCATGAGTTGAAAGCCTGGTCACTGTATGAGTACGTCGCGGCCCAGACGGTAGCGACATAACTTGTTGTGACGCAGCACGCCTCCTACTCTGGGAAGCATGCGGACCAAGTCTGCCAGACACTGTCCAACGCTGCGATGGGGCCCGCCCCGAAGGAGGAGGACCTTGGTTGCTGATGCAGTCGGCTGCTGCTGCAACCAGATGTTCCATATCATCCCTCCACTGCTCCATTGCACCCTGGGATGCACCTGGAGGTGGTGGTCGTTGGAGGAGAGCACGTGCTGCATGAAGCGCGTGTTCAGGGTTGTTGTTCGCCGATGCGGTGACCGACGCCAATGCACCGTCACGCTGCTCAGCTTGACGTGTTGGTGCGGGCGGTGGCGGTGGAGGCATGACTCCTGCTGGAGCCACACCACTTGCAGGTTGCTGCATGTTGGAGGGATTGCCTCCAGCGGGTTGAACAGTAGGGTTGCCGTTGGACGATCCAGCAGCTGAGTTCACCATACTCGAAATCTCGGGCGCCCCTACCTGGCGCACCACCTGTTGGTGTTTGGATCTGGCAGATCTCCCGACACTACCTTTGGTAGATCGAGGAGTTGTAGTTCGGTAATGGGCGCACAGATATTCAAGAAGGTGAAAAACACGTGTACACATAGATTTACGTGGTTCGGGCCGCCTGAGCATAATACCCTACTCCACGGGGTGTGTTGGTGATGTATTAAGCTTGTGAGTCTAGAAGAAGCTCCATAAGAAGAAGCTCGTCTAGCTCAGGGTGTTCAATAGTGGTCTGGAACCGTCCTTTGTGTATCATCGACCAATCCTTTTATAGTACAAGGACTGGTCGTTACAACGTTAGCCTGGCCCGACAGGTGGCCCCGGCGGTTACACATGCTTGATACACAATAAATGGGGTTAATTACCCTTAATAGCCTGGTAACGGGCCTTAACAGTGCCGTTACCAGTATTAAGGACCATCCGATCATGTGTCATTAATATGGTATTAATGACACTTAATCGGGTCTTGAAGTCTTTGATTGATCCTTGAAGGTTCGGAGCCGTTGGGGGGTACACCGGCCTGATAGTTGAAGTTGAAGGTCCGGCGGTTGCCACGTGGCAGCTCTGGAGCTTACCGTCGTGGACGGGTAGGTCCGGTGCTGTTGGACACGTGTCAGTACCGGAGCTTCCCTCTGTCTGGGGTTAGGTCCGGGGGTGCCATATTGGTATTCTGACCGGAGCTTCCCATCTGTGGGTGATAGCTCTGGTCTTGTGATACATGTGGCGGCCCTGGGACTAACCATGTTGGGGAAGCAGGTTCGACTACGCCTGACATGTGGGGCCTTCGGAGGTCTTCAAATCTGGTAGATGGAGTTTCCTTGTGATCTTTGCGATCCAAAGGGGTATCCGGTACGGAGGGTACCGACAGACATGGAAACCTTCCATGAGCGACCAGTGGGCTGCCATGAATAAATGGGATCTCTATGCTCCCACTATTCTAAGCACCAATTCAAGCTCAAGGGAATCGCCACCACCATTGGGTGCACTTTGTTGTGAGGACCGGAGTCTCGACTTCCAGGAATCGCATTGGGTGGTGTCGTGTGATGCGGCACCCAACAGCACACACGAAAAGAATAGTAAAATACATTAAAGTTTTCATTTAATAATATAATCATGTTTACAAAATAATGTACATAAGGAGTACATAAGTAGCAGAAAGAATATACTCAAACTCTCAACCTATCTACGCATGAGAGGAGTCATCCATGCCCGTAGACGTTTCTCACTAGCAACAAGAAGAAGATAAAGCAGCGGCGAAGTCTCTCGTGGGCCACACACCTCGAAAAGTCCGAGGTCTCACGCGCAACCACAAAAATAGCAGTGAAACTATTACCTGCAAAACCACATATATAGCAACCATGAGAACGAAGGCACAAGAAGACTTAACCGTCTCACCTAAACATGGAACTCTACATGCAGGAATTCTAAACATAGGAAAGCTGAATTGTATAAAGGACTTGCCTACTAGTAAATCCTTATTTTCAGATTTTAAGTGGCAGATGTGCACTACATGGGCATGGAACATCATAAATTCCACAATCAAATAAGAAACGCTTCGTCTATGACGTTACATGCCCAAAGTTGCATAAACTGCATACAAGTTAAATCTTTAGGAATAGTAAATTTAATTGTGCTACTACTAAGTCATACAAGTTGCAATACAATTATTATAATCATTGCAGCAGATTCATAATAATCCAACTACTCTTTATTACTACATCACGGCGCAGTGAATAAGGGGTACTCAAATAACCGCGAAGGATGGTGATTGCAATCAGTAGACACCTGGTGTGCACGACACATAAACCCGTGTGGAAGACACGTCTGTGCTCTTCTCATCATGTCATAAGTGGCCACCATTCACCCGTCATCCCAGCGCCGAATCAGTTCTATGATCCTCACAGAAGGTCCACTATACGGACATGTCGAAGTTACCCGCTAGAAGATTTCCACCTTCTGTCGTCTTTCCCCCAAGGGACCACGGTATAAGTTTTGACGCGAGGGTGCCCGAGTTACATCAGTTTCTTGGGGCCCATATAGCCAGTATGCAACCGGTACAGTTCAAACTTGCTCAGCAGGGCTGTACACGAATCGGTCCTCAATCGACATAGGCAAGTCTATACACTCAGGACCACGTCATGCTGCTTCCTACTCCATAGCTCGGTCTCATATTCAGATTCATAAACCATTCTTGAACTAAATCTATGTGAACCCTATTCTTTGTCTCGCGAGTGGATTCCAACCACTCGACTTCTACCGAATCCACTAAAACATTAGCATAGCAATATAATACGATGGAGTAATGTTCTACCCAGCCACTCCAAGGATTATTTGGTCATGCATGTGGATTTTCAACCAAACCTGATCTAATGCACAATACATACCTCATACGTATAGTGTATACAAAATAAAACTTTATAAAGGCTCTTATATGCAAACTGGGGCTTGCCTTGGGTTGCGACTAAGTAAATGTCAACAAGTCAATGACTTGATATTCCTCCGGAGAATCCACCATGGCAGCTCCGAGATGGGAATCCTTGACTCCGAGTTGAACTCCTCATCGAGTGCCTTCGTCGCATTCCCTATCGACATGATTATGCATATAAGTGGAATATAACTAGTAATGTAATTAGTGAAGATGTTTATACTTGATAAGTATTAAACCTAGATAAGAATGAAAAGTAGGCCTCTGCCGTACAAGGAAAACAGAGAAGAAATAACTGGACACTTATGTGTTGTGACATCAAGTGAGATATGCTTCGCATGAAGGAATATAGTTTAGAAAAGAGGCAAACTATATGAAGGTAAAAAAGAAACAACCTGTTGAACCAGAACTACAAGAAGATCTCAGCTGCAGGGTATAGAAACAGGGAAGAAACTCAAAGTAGAACATAGAAGAATGTGGTTATGAAGTTGAATTGACAATGTTATGGAATAGAGATATGAAACACAGATCAGTAAAGAGAATGTGGTCCACTGCTGCTGAAACTTTTACAGTAGACACTAGGCAACATGTGAACTTCTGGCCCAAATGGAGCTATGTTCATGGAGGTCTCTGCCCTCTAAAATTCCATGAAGTTGAACCCTTCCCAGAATTTTCATGCTTGTTCTGCAGCTTTAACTTGAGCAAATGTTGGTTTTCTGTTTATAGGAGGGCAATAGGAGTCTAAAAAAATTGTTTCATAATTTTCTAACCATTCTACAGGGATATATTGATTTTTGAAGTTGGGACAATTTTCTGAATAAGTTTCTGGATGTTCTACAATTTTTCATGTTCATACAGCTTTGGAACTACATTTTACATAGCAAACAAATTCAAATGAGTCTGAAATATTTACTGGAGTTCAAATGAATTATTAGAAAGAATCAGGCAAATTTTGGGATTTTCTAATGAACATATAATTTGGAATTAAATCCTAAGGATTTTTGCTTCATGGAATTGTTGAGGACATTTCTTGGCAGTTCATATTAAAACAAGTAAACCACTGGAGAGGTAGGTCACACTGGTTCCATTTCAATTTATTTGGGAACTTTTAGACAATTATTCTAGGATATATGATTTTTCTAATTTTGGAACATTTCCTGTTTTTCTTTTCTGTTGGATATTTTGAATAATGGTGACTGGGCCCACTTGATTCAAAATGCACCAGTCAGAATGAACCAACACGTGGCCACATAGTTGTACAGTGTGGCCACACCAAATCCCAGCACCGTAGCAGAACCGGCCCAAAAGTAAAGTCTCATTGACAGGTGAGGCCCGCATGGGTTGCCTTCAACCTTGAGTCCAGGGGTGTAGCCGGCGGCAAGGGTTCCCGCGAGAGGCGGCGCTCTCGCCGGCAACAGTTCTGGTACTCCATGGGGCTTCTCCCTCGCCAACAGGGGGTTTTTAAGGGTGGGGAGCGCGATGGAGGGGTCGCGGTTGGCTGGAGATGAGTGGATACGGTCCCCCGACGATGGCGGCAGTGGCTATTATTCCTGTGAGCTCGAACCTGTGGGGTAAATGACTAATAGCCTCGGTTTTGAATCTTAAAGTACAATAAAACGATGGGGAGCACAAATTTGGACTTAAATAATGAAGAAATGAATTCAAAATAGGGATTCGTCAGTGAACCGCGGCATTCGTGGTGGCGGCCACGAAAACTAGGTTTCCGAAGTGCACACATGATCTTTTTTCTGATTTTATTCTTTGTGTGCACTCGCAAGAACAAGTATAAGCTACTCATGGACTAGAAAGGATCGAGATAGACTGTGCAAGTGAATTTCACTGAAAAGGTTTCAGTGTTCAAGGAAGTGGCCGAAAGGAACAATCTAAAGCCGTGTAGCACGAGCTAGGAAAGGGTAAGCTGGACTTAGGGATGTAAAAAGAGGGTGTAGTAGACCTTTTTGCGGTGTTAGCCGATCCTGGGAGCGCAGAAGACGCTTGGGCGATAGTGGAACATCGGGGTGCAGCCACTCTCCACTTTGAAAAAGAAAACGGCATGGCCGCTTGAGGAAGGCAGAGGACGAGCCCAGGCACGCTCTGGGGAGCATGAAGAGATGTCCGCTCGGCTGGTGGAACGCTTCACCGAGCTGGGATGTAGTGGGGACGGCCGCACAACGAACAGCAGTGACGGCATTCGACTTTGATCAGAGGCGCGCATTGTTTGAGCGAGGGAGCAACGAAGCAGTGAGTGAGCAGGGGGCACGGTTGGCTGCAGCGATGAAGAGAACCGAAGTTCATTTTGCTGACTTGATTCACGGTAGGAAGATAAGAGCAGAATTTCTCCATTGCAGTGGCACATGCAATGTGCGTCGTGGCACCGTGGAAGTAAGCAGCGATAAGGAGAAAACAGAGCAAGTCGGCAAATAAGTTTGTGTGCCTGACAGTTGGGGCCCACCTCACTCTTCCTTGTCTATCTTCTAAATTTATTTTGAGCCGGCAAATTATCTCTAAAAATAGTGGAATTTTGTACGGGTGCTAATCATCTTATGGAGAATTCATTTGTGAAGTCTAATATGATAATTGACCAATTTGATTGCTTTTGAAATTCAAACTTGTATTTGAATTCACCTTAACCATTTGCTTTGAATGTTCTCCATTTCCCAAACTAGCAAAGACAATAAAATCACTGGTCTGAATTAAGTGCTGGTTTTAAATCCTTTACTTTTACCGATTTAGACCTAAAGTTTAATTGAGTTCCACTTCTAAGCTGTCTGTGTTTGAATCTTGGAGCCAACCCATGTGCAGAATCCAGTTTTTCCTTATTTTCCTAGTTATCTGTACAAAGATTACTTGAACACTTTTATTTGAGCTTTTACCATTGCTTCTTTTTAAATATGAACTCTAAATTTTCTTGGCTATTGGAATTGTATTTGGTATTCTATTTAAATGTGTATTTGCTTAAATACAACCTCACCCACAAGTTCTTCTCTAGATTAAGTTTTCAATGATCCCCAATTTGTTCTTAACTTTATTTACTAACTGACATAACTCCTGTGAATATGACTTTCTATTTTGACTTAAAAAAATTTTAAAGTTCACATTTTCACACTTTTGTCCTCTTCAAAAGTGGGCTTCTACAACCCTTCCCCCTTAAAGGAATCTCGTCCCGAGATTCTAATGAAGGAAAAAGGGATGGAATAAGTAATGATTGCTAAGCAGATATGCTAACAACTTTGACTGATAGGATGGATAATAATCTTCTTATCTCCATGTATTGTCTTTGAGGATGCTGTTACTTGAGTACGACAGGGTGCTCAAACTTTGTATTTATTTCTACAGATTCAAGTCTCTATCTTGATAAACTTGACAGGATGCTTGAGCTTCCATTAGCTTCCAATGCTTTCACGAACATTGAAAAGAGATACTTTACTGTCCTAATATTCACTTGAATAATCAACCTTTGTTCTTTGCTTCTTCTGATCATCTTGACATCCTTGAGCTAACCTTGCAACGGTTCTTGTTTGTTTGCCTTGTTTTGCACCAATCTATTAAAAACTTAATGTAGTATTTCCCTGACATGGATCAAGATGGTTGGCGTAATTATAAATGAATCACTAAACTCGCAATGAATTGGTATTTCAATAAGTAAAGAAAGAATCAAACTCTTTGCAATGTCATAAGAGAATCTAATATTCAGTTTCTCTTATGTTTTCAAAGTGCAAAGATACCCAACATATGGTAACTACCAGGTTTTTGACGTGTCAAAGTCACCATATTTTAATTCAAGAATTTAAATCGAATTCAAGGAGCTTTGCGAGGTTGGACAGTATACTTTCAACAATCAAGGTACTTGAAACTAAACAAGTCAAGAATGAAGATTCATGTTTTTGCTTAACTACAAATTGAGTAATCGACATCCCAAGTATTACTCAATGAAAAAGATTTGAGCGTAGGATGATAAAACACAAGGGTTGCGAGAAGATCAAGATCATTAGATACTACATAATAGATTGAATGGAGGTACACAATCTTGCTCAGATTTTTAGTGTTAATCATGCATCATATGTTTCTTATTTCGTGAGGAAGGGTGCCTCATGATGCATCACATGCAGTATGGTGCAATGCATATGCACATGATATGGTGCATAAGTATGGTGCAAATGGTGCATATGTATGGTGCCAATGATGCATATGTATGGTGCATACAAGGTTGTTGCACATAAGGGTTTGCGCAATTCCCAAAGTCTTGCAATATGTATGGTACATCATCTTTTAGGTTTGAGCAATAATGAATAAAACCACTCACACAAGAATAAGAAATATCTCATGATTTGCAAGGCTGGAATACCGTTGTCATGAGAGGAACTCAATAAGGAATGTCACTTTCATAATTCGATCACGGTCAATGAATTCTTATTAAGAATATCGATAACGATTGTGGGAAAACACTACACCATCTTAACTTTTCCAAGCTTGTGCGCATTCTGCTCCGCTTCTTTATCTCTTCACCTAATTATTTGAGGCACCTACTGACTCAAGTCACTTCTAAGATATAAATCACTAACTAAGTTAACTCAATAATCTAGTGTCAATGAACATAAGGTTAAGGCTACTAAAGTCGTTTTTAATAGTGCTTCACTTAATCTTGTCTTTTTTTCGAATACACAAGAGAGATGCGCATCTTTGTATTAAAAGAAGAAAAAGCGGACCCTGTTACAGCAAGCCATCCCATATAGGGTCCAGATATGAGAGGCTCAATACACCGAACAAAAATATTACAATAAGTTTTCCGACCTAAACATGGGTTAGCTTCCTAACACCTGTTGCAAATTAAGGGCTTGGAGTTTTTTGGCTTCAGCAAAGCACCATAACCTGTATTCATCTGAGAAGCTTCTCATAACCTCAGTAATGGAGGGAGACACATTATTGAAAACACAAGTGTTTTGCTGTTTCCAGATGAGCCAAGCACCCAAGATGATTAACGAGTTTATTCCTTTCTTGTGTTCCTTTGGAACTTTACTAATAGTGCTGCCCCACTAGTCACCAAATGACCTCTCATTTGTCATAGGTAAAGCATGTGACATGTGGATCATCAATAGCAATCTGAACCAAATCTGCCTCACAAAAACACATGTTAAAAGGATATGTTGGATGGTTTCCTCCTCTTGATCACATAGGGGACATTTCTCGGGATGTGGCAGTCCACGTCTAGAGAAGCGATCAGCTGTCCAACATTTGTTATGGAGCACCAACCACAAGAAAAACTTACATTTTTCCAGAGCCCAAGATTTCCATAGACGGCGCCAAGGTTCAAAGATGACAGCACCAGCAAAATAAGCTCGATAAGAAGATTTGGAAGAACAATGTCTAGATGCCTCGAATCAACATAGATGTTTATCGTCTTCTACTAATAATGTCACATTTTGGATACTTGACCACAACTGAACATATTCTCCTAATCCCTTCGAACTTAAGCCCCACCCTATATCGCGCACCCAAGCATTCTCATGCAAAGCTTCAGCCATAGTTCTGTGTTATTTTATCCTTGTTGGCACGTGTTGGAACACAAGTGGCGATACCTCAGCTATAGTCGCTCCATTCAGCCAACAGTCTGTCTAGAATAGAGTGTTATTTCCGTTCCCGACATGAGTGGTCATGGCAACACTCAGTAGCGCGAGTGTGTTTGGGTGTGATGGGATTTCAAGTTCCATCCAAGGACGATTCATTCTGATTTTTTTGTACCGGTGCCATCGTAATTGCAAGGCCCAAACCATGATTTCTAGGTTAGGAATACCTAATCCTCCAAGATCGATGGGTTTGGTTACCTTGGCCCACTGCACTAGATAACAACCACCATTGGCCTGTTCCCTTCCTTGCCATAAGAAGCCTCTTCGGATTTTGTCGATGGCCTTGATGAACCATTTTGGAACTCGTATAGCAATCAGCAGGTGTATCGACATGGCCGAAATGATATAGCGGACTAGAGTAGCTCGACCAGCCCGGTTCATTAGAGATACCTTCCATCGCGGTAGTTTATCCGCTACCTTCTCAACCCATGGATTCAAATCGCTCTTTCTTAGTTTTTTATGTGAAAGCGGAAGTCCTAAATAGCTACACAGGAACTGGGCTGCAACACAATGCAAAGCATCAGTTACAGTCGATAGAAGTCCTTCACCACATCTTATTGGAATGACACTACTCTTATGCAAGTTTGTCTACAACCCAGATACTTCTCCACAAGTATTGAGTAATACTTTAGTAAGCTGCCGCTCCCCTTCATCTGGACGGATAAACAAAGCAACATCATCAGCACAAAGTGACATCCGCTGCCCCCACGTGGCGTTCCAGGGGCTGCAATAGTCCGATATCAGCAGCTTTATCAAATAGACTGTTTAGCACATCCATGACCATGATGAACAGCATGGGGGGTAGAGGGTCCCCTTGACACAGTCCTCGCTTGTGATAAATAGTTTCCCCTGGTTCACCATTTACTAGGATACGTGTAGATGTTGTGGATGTAAGACCTATGTGTGCTGAATACATTGGCTTGTGGTGAATTCACTTGCTTTGATGATAAAAGTTTTGAATATCACCAAAACACCTTTTTATAAAGGTCCGACTCTAGATCCAAGCTATAGCAAAGTCCGACTAGCTTTGGTCAGCTCTGGTGAAGTTTTGTCTTTAGCTCCGGCATGTCTTTGATAGCTCCGACATGTTTTTGATAGCTCCGCCGTGTTTTTGCTAAGCTCCGAAGTTGATTTTTCTAGCTCCGTCTTTTGGGATTACTAGTTCCAACTAGTTCTGGTTAGCTCTGGCGCTAGGTCCTGCTAGTTTTGTAAGCTCCGACGGGAGTTTGGTTGTACTAGTTTTGGTAAGCTCCGACGCTAAGTTCTACTAGCCTTTGTTAGCTCCGGCTCAAGGTCCGGGTTGCTCTGGCAAGGTCCGAAACTTGACCGTAGTGCTTCTGCTTTTCATTTGCAATGTTTCGTACTTGCTTTACATTGTTGGAAAGATTGCTTAGTATTCATTTTCTAAGTTTTTGGTGCATTTTGGTTGATATGGAGGATATCGTGTTACTGTGGTTTTGCAACATGCTTATGTGAGGTTCTCACGTAGGGTGTTGTGTTCGGAACTAACTTGAGTCAAGTCGAGGACTTGGGCTCGTATGGATTGGTTGTTTATGCATGTGCAGGTGTTGCTTGAGTTCAAGACATGGCTGGTGACGGGATCCATTGGACTAGTCTCAGGGAGGAGATGAGGTTCCAAAAACCAAATTCAGGAGGAATTGTGGTTGAGCTGATCAGGAGGTTGCGCAACATGATTGAATCAAGAACAATGCATATGAAGGTATCGTGGACGTCATTGGAAGATGTTTGCACGTGTGCAAGGAGTGCATGGACGTGTCTACATGGTTCCGAGACGTGATGAAGAGATGTGGACGTAAAGAATTGGTCGGAAAGGTCCAACCAACTAGGTTATGGACTCAGGCTGCGGCTGAGTCGGGTTTGACTCAAATATGGAAAGATTTGAGTTGGTTATGATAGGATTTCGTGTGGGTCACGAATTTGAGTTGTTTAGTAATGTGGGATATGTTCCTAAGGTGGTTGGAAGTCTTAAGATTGCTTCTATCTGCGTATAGAAGAATCCTAAGCAGTTATGGAAAGTTACGATTCATGAACGGAGTAGGATTAGGTTCCTGATCTGAGTTGAGTTGGCTTTCAAGATGGTTATATAAGCAAGGGAGCCCAGAGCTCGTTGTGCACGACTTTGGGGCTGTTCCTCTTGTGTTCTATTGAATAAAATTCTTAGTTTTAAGGAAATTTTGTGCCTTGTTCGTCCGACTTGTTCCAGACAAGTTTTACTCGTCGAGTTTCTGGACAGCACTACCTTTCGTTGGTGGTTTTATCATCAATCGAGTTTTAAAGATCCAATTGACGTGATTATTTTTGGGTTGTCTTCGAAACTTTATTATCTATCATCTGTAAAAATTTCACGGTCATTGGATTTGTGGTTTTTGATCTACACGAGTTTCTTTGCAACATTTCAGAAACTGTTTTTCTCGGGTAGGTCAGATTGACCTTTGTTCGATCTTTCGATCATAACTTGAGTTTCTCTCGAAGGAATTGAGTGTTGTTTCTTGTGTTTTCTTTGTGACTTGATTCTCTCTGATATCTATCACTTTTGTCATGGTGAAACACGTTTATATTAGTCTCACACACGATTTCTTTAACAGATCGTTTTTCTGCCGAAGGGGTTGGGGTTTAATTGTTTCCACTGCGTAAGATTTTTAAATCTACCATTCACCCCCCTCTGGTAGCTTTTCACGTGCTCTTCGATCCTACAATTGGTATCAGAGCCACGGTGCTCTAATCTTTGTGATTTGCGCATGTTTTTGACTGATCATCATGGAGAAGTACTCCGGCAAACCTTGTGTGTTTGCTGGTATTGATTTTCAGATTTGGAAGGCACGCATGGAGGCCTTCATCCAGGCACAAGGCTTTGCAATATGGGAGAAGGTATACAAGCCTTACGAAGTGCCATCAAACGATGAAGTTACAGCTACAAATCTGAGAGATGTCGACAACAACAACAAGGCTCGGAACTTGATCATACAAGGATTAACACAAAGCGACTTTGACCGTGTTGCACACCTCCGATCTGCATACGATGTGTGGAAAGCACTTTGTGACTACCACGAAGGATCCAACACGATCAAAGAGGTAAGGCAAGACATGTTCAAGAAAGAATACATGCGCTTCGAGATGCAACCCGGTGAGTCTATTGATGACCTTTTGCTCGCTTTAATATGATTCTCAGCAACTTGCGTAGTGTCAATGTTAATTTTACAGATGATGAAAATGCTAGGCAATTGCTAAGTGCATTAGATATGTCAATTTGGGAGATGAAAGTCACATCTATTCGTGAATCTACTGTCATGAGTTCACTTACTTAGATGTGCTATATTCCAAGTTAAAAACTCATGAAATTGACATAATCTCATGTAAGAACCCCAATAAGTCTATTGCATTTGTTTCACAACGTGATATGTCTAGCTCCGGCCAATCATCATCTTGCAATACTCTTGCTTTGTTGTCCTCACTAACCGTGTAGCAGATCGAAGAATTTCCAGAAGAGGAGTTGGCACTCATCTCTACTAGATTCTCAAAAGCATTGCAAAATGTGAGAACTAGAAGGAGAGGAAGCTCCGAACCTCAACGCTGTTTTGAATGTGGTAAAACAGGACACTTTTCATACAGAATGCCCTAACCTTTCAGGTCTGACCACCCAGGAAGAAAAACAAAGCAAGGTTCTAACCTCCTCTGGAAATTTCAACAAGAAGAAGAAAGGTACCATAGGACGCAAGATGATCAACAGTTTCATCACCGCGCTTCAAGAGTTCAGTTCAAGCGACGTGGACATTGGAAGTGATGAAGATGAAGATGATTTGGCAAACTTGTGCTTCATGGCGGGCCAGTCAAGATCAAGTATGGAGGAGGCAGAACACAAGAGCGACAATGAAGAGGTATGTCCTACTTGCGAAGAAATGTGTGATGCTATTTCTTGTGCCACTATTATTGTTAAGAAAAAGGACAAAAAGCTTAGGGATAGTGCTGCTAAAATTGAATCACTAGAATCTGAAATCAACCGTTTAAAAACTTTGATTCCTAGTGATGATGTATGTTCCTCATGTGATTTAATATATGAACAATTGTCCTCATTAAGAAGTGCGCACACCTCCACACTTGATAAACTTGAGTTAGAAATTGAAAAGAACAAAGAGCTTGCTGCACTTAATGATAAAAACTTGAAAGATGCTAGCTGTTCTACAATTGATTTGCATTGTTCTACTTGTGATGATCTTGATAAGAAACTACAGGATGCTATGAATGAAATTTCTATATTGAACAATGCTTTACGTTCTCATGAAGTTAAATTTTGTTCAAATTGCAAACTAAAAGGAAAAATTTCATGTGAAAATTGCCTTGATCTGTCCAATAAACTTGATGACATGCATAGGACATTAGATCGGTTTTGTAATGGGAATAAGAACCTAAACTTACTGCTGAATTCTTCCAAGTCTTGCAATGATAAAACTGGTTTAGGTTTTGATTCTCATGCTCATGCTAAGGCACATCCACCTAAAATTATAAAGTCATTAGGAAGTGGTTTGATTCAGACAGTTCCTAAACAAAAAGGAGTGGTTTTCAAATCTGCAGGAGTGTTGTCTCATTCGGTTTCAAATAAAAATATTGCTTGCTCATCTAGACATGAACACAAAGTTAAATTTCATTGTACTTTCTGTGGTAGAGATGATCATGTCATAAATTTTTGTTATAGACTAGCTAAACAACAGAAAAGGGAAAGAATGGTTGCTATATCTCATAACTTTCATGGAAAATTTGCTGCTCACATTGAATCGAATGTACAACCCGCTGTTTTGAGTCAAAAACATTCAAAGTTTACCTCCGAACCTTCTGTTTTTGCCTCCGGAGCTACTGTTTTTTGTGCTACACAAGTAACACCTTATAGGTCAGTAGTTAAGAATAAAAAATCTCAAACTTTGACTCATAAACCTGCAGCTTTGTCTCAGCTTTCGCGTGTTTTTCCTACTGCACGTCACGTGACTTAGTACTGGATTCCTAGATGCCTTTTGACTAACCCCAGTATTGAGTCATCGACGTATTGTGCTTTTATGTAGGTTACACATTTGAGGAAGGAGAACATTTGGATTGCGGATTCAGGTTGCTCACGCCACATGACCGGTAACAAAGATTGGTTCTCCTCCCTCTCTTTTGTGTCACGTGTAGAGAATGTTACTTTTGCCGATAATTCTTCAACTCCTATAATTGCTAAGGGTTCGGTTAGAGTAAATGATCACTACACTTTAAAGGATGTGGCACTTATCAAAAATTTGAAATACAACTTGCTTTCTGTTGCACAATTGCTAGATGAAAATCTAGAAATTATTTTCATTAAAAACTGCTGCAAAGTTGTAGGTTCAAATAGTGAGCTTATTTTTAACATGTCTCGGTTTGGAAGAGTTTTTAAAGCTGATTTTGATATGTCTTCCTCTAAGCATAGGTGTCTAGTTGCTAATGATTCAAAGGACTTATATTTTTGGCATCGTAGACTTGGTCACGTAGGCTTTGATCACCTAACGCGTGTTAGTGCTCTTGATTGCATACGTGGGCTGCCTAAGCTTAAAGGGGATAATGAAATTGTGTGATCTTCTTGTAGACATGCTATGATGGCTGCAGGTTCACATACTCCTCTCACAATGATCATGACAACTGAGCCATGTCAACTTTTGCATCTTGACACCGTAGGACCTTCACGAGTTCAATCCTTCAGAGGTAAATGGTATGTTCTTGTTATCGTTGATGATTATTCTAGATACTCTTGGGTTTACTTTATGACATCTAAGAATGAAGTTTTTAGTCACTTTAGAACTTTATTTCTTAGATTATCAATTGATCACCCAGGATCATTAAAAGCAATTAGAAGTGATAATGGAACTGAATTTAAAAATCAATCTTTTGATCACTTTTGTGCTGAAAATAGAATAGATCATCAATTCTCTTCACCATATGTACCTCAACAAAACGGTGTTGTAGAAAGAAAGAACAGAACCTTAGTTGAGATGACTAGGACTATGCTTGATGAATATCAAACTCCTAGGATTTTGGGCTGATGCGTTAGCAATCGCTTGTTATGTCTCAAATCGTGTTTTCTTGCGTGCTAAGCTAGGTAAAACACCATATGAGCTCCGATTTGGACATAGGCCTAGTGTTACATAGTTTCGGGTCTTTGGTTGTAAATGCTTTGTTAATAAACATGGTAATCTTGATAAATTTGAACCTAGATCCATTGATGACATGTTTCTTGGTTATCCATCTCATACTAGAGGCTGCCGTGTGCTTTTACTTGACACTAACAAAATTGTGGAGACTTGTGAAGTGTCTTCTGATGAATCTAGCCCAGGTACTAGCTCAAACATTGCAGGTCCAGATCCATATCCGCAGGGGGAGAGCATTTTCATTGAAGATGAGGAAGAATTGGAGTTGCTGCCAAAAAATTCAGCAGCTAAAGACTTTGGCTTAGCTCCGGATGTTAATTCTCAACCAGCACCGACAACCATCAATGCTGATTCAAATCATCCTCAAGCCACAAGCTCATCAATTTGTGATGAACATGAAGAAGAAGAAGCTTGTGAGACATCTGTTCCCCTACGGTTTTACAAAGATCATCCCCAACAACAGATGATTGGAAGCTTGCACGAACGAGTCACACGGTCCAGGTTTTGCGATCCAAACTCTTATGCTCATTCTGATTTTGTTGCTTCTTTTGAACCCAAAGATATATCACACGCACTCACTAATGAATCTTGGATTATTGCCATGCAAGAAGAGTTAGAAAGTTTTGAAAGAAATAATGTTTGGAAACTTGTACCTCCACCTCAAGGTCACACTTTAATTGGAACTAAATGGGTATATAAAAATAAACAAAGTGAGGATGGGGTTGTGGTTAGGAATAAGGCTAGGTTGGTTGCTCAAGGTTTCACTCAAGTTGAAGGTCTAGATTTTGATGAAACTTTTGCTCCTGTCACTAGATTAGAAGCCATAAGAATTTTGTTAGCTTTTGCAGCATCTAAAGGTTTTAAGCTATATCAAATGGATGTTAAAAGTGCTTTTCTTAATGGCTACATAGATGAGGAGGTTTATGTCAAACAACCACCGGGTTTTGAAAATCCAAATTTTCCTAATCGTGTTTACAAACTGTCCAAAGCCTTATACGGTCTCAAACAAGCCCCTAGAGCATGGTATGATAGGTTAAAAACATTCTTACCTGAAAAGGGGTTTACCATAGGCAAGGTTGATAAAACTCTTTTTGTGCTTAAGCATGGCAATGACTCATTATTCGTTCAAGTGTATGTGGATGATATTATCTTTGGTGGTGCTTCTCATGATCTTGTGTCCAAGTTTTCAGCAATGATGAGTTCCGAATTTGAAATGAGTATGATGGGTGAACTCACTTACTTTTTGGGGCTGCAAATCAAGCAAACCAAGGAGGGTACCTTTGTGCATCAAACGAAGTATACCAAAGACCTCCTAAGGCGCTTCAACATGGACAAAAGCAAGCCTCTTCGGACACCAATGGGAACAGCAACAACACTTGAACTTGATGAAGATGGTGATCCTGTGAATCAAAAAGAATATAAAAGCATGATTGGATCACTTTTGTACCTCACAGCATCAAGACCGGACATACAATTCAGCGTATGTCTTTGTGTACGGTTTCAAGCCTCCCCACGCGCTTCACATCATCAAGCCGTCAAAAGGATTCTCAGGTACTTACATGGAACTCAAGAATTTTGCATTTTTCTTCCTTCTTCCTCAACCGTTAATTTGAAAGCTTTTTCGGATGCTGATTTTGGGGGTTGTAGGATTGATAGGAAAAGTACTTCTGGTGCTTGTCATTTTCTTGGTAATTCTCTTGTTGCTTGGTCCTCTAGAAAACAAAATTCAGTTGCTCAATCCACAGCCGAATCTGAATATGTAGCTACTGCTAGTGCTTGCTCACAAATTCTTTGGATTGTTCAAACACTTATGGACTATGGGGTTGATCTATATAGTGTTCCACTGTTTTGTGATAACACTAGTGCTATTTGCATTGCTAAAAACCCCATGCAACATTCTAGAACTAAGCACATTGACATTAGGTACCACTTTCTCCGAGATAATGTTGAAAAAGGGAACATTGTGCTTCACCATGTAGATACCGAACAACGATTGGCTGACATTTTTACAAAACCTTTGGATTTCACTCGTTTTTGTTACATTCGTAGTGAAATAGGGGTTATGCATCCTCATGGCTTAAATTGAGGGGGGGGTTTGAAACTTGGGAAGTCTATGTGTGAATCTAAAATTAAAATAATATGAGCATAGTATTTCATACATATATGACTTTGTGATTCCTTTTACATGCTGAAAGTTCTTACTACATTACTCATGTTATACATTTTGTAGTTTTTGCCATGTCTAGTAATTGGAATAATTACTTACACTAAAACTGGTCATGGTCGAACTTTCTTGCTGTTTTGAACTTGTTACATGTTCACAAGTGCTTTTAATCATTAAGAATTCATCAAGTAATCAACTCACATGTTGAGTTTTTATGAACAAATATAAATTAAGAAAAGATCAAGAGAATATGCATGCATCGCACTTCTTCTTTTGAGATGGCTTGTCATTGCACTTAGATATGAACTTGGAAGAAGTTGTGTATGACTAAAACCATGTCCTTAAGCTTCTGATTGTCAAATGACATAGGCTTGGCTTGGTTGGTTAGAATAAGGCAGATGCGCATATAATCTCTTGCAAATATCATATGATCTAAATTTATGCTTTGAAAAATAATAAAATGCAGCAACTAGTGTCATGCCTTCAGGTTTTGAAATAGTTAAGTTTGTGAGATCATGACTTGATTAAATTGAAAATTACATTTGATCTCTAGCATGGCTTACACTACTTTATGTATTTCATTGATGTGATAATGTAATGTACTTGATAGTATGACTTGGATGAGCTTTGTTTATATGTATATGTTATAATATGCTCATAAAAACTAAAGGGGGGGAGATAATTTGTTTATATGCTCATGACTTGCTGAATACATTGTCAAAGGGGTAGAGATAAGCATGAAGAGAAAGAGAATATGTGCATAAGGAGAGATAATATGGGATAATTTTTTGGATTTTCTTCTTATTTTACTTTTGATTTACAAAGGGGGAGAAATTGCCTTCAAAACTTTTATGTGAATAAGCCAATGTTCGGATTTTAAATGGTGTTGCCTATGCATTCATCAAGGGGGAGATTGTAAGACCTATGTGTGCTGAATACATTGGCTTGTGGTGAATACACTTGCTTTGACGATAAAAGTTTTGAATATCACCAAAACACCTTTTTATCAAGGTCCAACTCTAGCTTCGAGCTACAGCAAAGTCCGACTAGCTTTGGTCAGCTCCGGTGAAATTTTGTCTTTAGCTCCGGCATGTCTTTGATAGTTCCGACATGTTTTTGATAGCTCCGCCGTGTTTTCGCTAAGCTCCGAAGTTGATTTTTCTAGCTCCGGCTTTTGGGATTACTAGTTCCGACTAGTTCTGATTAGCTCCGGCGCTAGGTCCTGCTAGTTTTGTAAGCTCCGGCGGGAGCTTGGTTGTACTAGTTTTGTAAGCTCCGGCGCTAGGTTCTACTAGCCTTTGTTAGCTCTGGCTCAAGGTTCGGGTTGCTTTGGCAAGGTCCGGAACTTGACCGTAGTGCTTTTGCTTTTCATTTGCAATGTTTCGTACTTGCTTTACATTGTTGGAAAGATTGCTTAGTATTCATTTGCTAATATTTTGGTGCGTTTTGGTTGATATGGATGATATCGTGTTACTTTGGTTTTGCAACATGCTTATGTGAGGTTCTCACGTAGGGTGTTGTGTTCAGAACTAACTTGAGTCAAGTCGAGGACTTGGGCTCGTATGGATTGGTTGTTTATTCATGAGCAGGTGTTGCTTGAGTTCAAGACATGGCTGGTGACGGGATCCATTGGACTAGTCTCAGGGAAGAGATGAGGTTCCAACAACCAAATTCAGGAGGAATTGTGGTTGAGCTGATCAGGAGGTTGCGCAGCATGATTAAATCAAGAACAATGCATATAAAGGTATCGTGGACATCATTGGAAGATGTTTGCACGTGTGCAAGGAGTGCATGGACGTGGCTACATGGTTCCGAGACGTGATGAAGAGATGCGGACGTAAAGAATTGGTCAGAAAGGTCCAACCGACTAGGTTATGGACTCAGGCTGCGGCTCAGTCGGGTTTGACTCAAATATGGAAAGATTTGAGTTGGTTATGATAGGATTTCATGTGGGTCACGAATTTGAGTTGTTTAGGAATGTGGGATAGGTTCCTAAGGTGGTTGGAAGTCTTAAGATTGCTTCTATCTGCGTATAGAAGAATCCTAAGCAGTTATGGAAAGTTACGATTCGTGAACAGAGTAGGATTAGGTTCCTGATCTGAGTTGAGTTGGCTTTCGAGCTGGTTATATAAGAAAGGGAGCCCAGAGCTCGTGGTGCACAACTTTGGGACTGTTCCTCTTGTGTTCTATTGAATAAAATTCTTAGTTTGAAGAAACTTTTGTGCCTTGTTCGTCCGACTTGTTCCAGACAAGTTTTACTTGTCGAGTTTCTGGACAGCACTACCTTTTGTCGGTGGTTTTATCATAACTCGAGTTTTACAGATCCAATTAACGTGATTCTTTTTGGGTTGTCTTCACAACTGGATTATCTATCATCTGTAAAAATTTCACGGTCATTGGATTTGTGGTTTTTTATCTACACGAGTTTCTTTGCAGCATTCCAGAAACTGTTTTTCTCGGGTAGGTCAGATTGACCTTTGTTCGATCTTTCGATCATAACTTGAGTTTCTCTCGACGGAATTGAGTGATTTTTCTTATGTTTTTTTTTGACTTGATTCTCTCTGATATCTATCACTTTTGTCACGGTGAAACACGTTTATATTAGTCTCACATACGATTTCTTTAACAGATCGTTTTTCTGCCGAAGGGGTTGGGGTTTAATTGTTTCCGCTACGTAAGATTTTTAAATCTACCATTCACCCCCCTCTGGTAGCTTTTCACGTGCTCTTCGATCCTATAGTAGAAAGTAAACAGGAGATGATGTTACGCCAGGAAATACCAAAACCGAGGTGGGAGAGCACTTCTAGCATGAAAGGCCATCATACTGTATCAAAAGCCTTGGATATATGCAGTTTTAGGAAAAGGCTTGGCACTTTCCGACGATGCAGCCGCTTGACCATTTCTTGCACCAATAAGAAATTATCATGGATGCATCTTCCACGGATAAAAGCACTTTGATTTGCAGAGATCATAGAGTCAAGAAGGGGCGCCAATCGATTTGCTAAAATCTTGGTAATCAGTCTTGCAAAGCTATGTATTAGGTTGATTGGGTGAAAATCCTTGGCAAATACTGCTTTATCTTTCTTAGGAATAAGAGTAATATAGGCTGAATTCAGGAGCTCCGATCTCCTCACATCTCCATGTTGTAGGGAAACAATCGCAGTCATGTAATCATATTTTATTATGGACCAGCAGGCTTTATAAAAACGTCCAGTGTAACCGTCTGGTTCTGGTGCTCTATCTGCTGGCAGTTGCTTAATATTTTTCCACACTTCTTCTTCAGTAATTGGAGCATCCTGAAGAACTAAATCCAAGCCCGCTCCGTGGAAGTAGGATAGATCAAAAGTAACTAACTGTTGGGTTGCAGTTCCAATGAGATTCTCATAAAATTGAAACATGATATGTTGCTTCTCTTCTTGCAATGTAGCAATACAGTCATCATCTATAAATTTTGGGATTAAGTTTTTCTTTTGCGAAAACCATCCTGCCTATGAAAGAAGGAGGTGTTTGCATCACCGTCCTTCAGATAGCGGATTCTGGACCTGAGTCTCGCCACTGTTCTCTCCAGAGAAGCAAGAGTGAGGCAATGTCGCTTTAATTTCCTCCTGAGCCAGTCCTCCTCTATGTTCAAGGATCATTGATCTTGTGCCACCTCAAGACGATATAGCACTTCACGTGCCACGACAAGCTGAAATTTCACATGTCCTACTTGTTTTGCACTCCAAGATTGAAGTTCCCTTGTTAGTCTTTTCAACTTGATGAAAATGCGCTTCATAGGACAAACACATGTCACAGGTTTATTCCATGAATCTGCTACTACATCTTGGAAGCCTGAAAGCCTGGTCCAGAAACTTTCAAAATGAAAGTGCTTTGTCCCACCGACCCCGTCTTTGAGTCCCAGAATAAGAGGACAGTGATTTGACATCTTTGAGGCATAGCTTTGTAGGATACAATTAGGATATAATCCCTCCCAGTCTGCTGTACACATAACTCTATCTAACTTCACAAGTGTAGGTTGTTCTCTATCATTCAACCATGTATACCTCCTGCCCATAAGCGAGACCTCTTTCAGTTCAAGATCATTGATGAAACAATGGAAACATCCCATCAAAGTTCTATTAATATTGTTATTATTTTTTTCATCTGAGCTTTAAATCATGTTAAAATCCCCTGCCACCAACCATGGACCAGTACAGTAGCTTCTGACTTCTCTTAACTCAATAAGAAAGGAAGGCTTCTCAGCATCAATGTGAGGACCATACACACTAGTAAACCACCATGGCGGTTCACCTTCAGATTGCAGATTATTGAGACAGAGTGTCGGTACACACTATACGAGAGAGCTGTAAAGAGACTGCGCCATGCCACCAATATGCCTCCTCTGGTCTGTTGAGCTGGGGGGTATGCAAAGGAGCTGAAATATGGTCCCAGAATAGGAAGAATGTCCGTTTCTGAAATGTGAGTTAGCTTGGTTTCCTGGAAACAAATTACAGCAGGTCGACTAGCATCCACTAACTTCCGAACCATATCACACCGCGCTCTACTATTCAGACCACGCACGTTCCAAATCAAGATATTGTTCTTATCCATTGGAATAAACTTTAGTAAAAGACGACCAGCAGCCAGTTCCTTTAGTTGACGGTGATAAAATCCGTCGACCTGGCCTCATCATCTGTAGGAACTTCCTACCCAAAAAGAGCAGCGAGCGCCATGATGTGCGCACGACTAAGTTGTTGTTCGAACACTTGGGAATATTTTTCCATGATAGGAGGTCCGTGGCTATCACCATGATCCTGGAGCCCCAATTTGCGACGAACTGTTGTTGCCGCACTAATATCTATCTCAGGTGGTAATTTAGCCATTCGGCGGCTCCTTCGTAGCTTTATGTCAGAGAGTATCACCTTCTTTCGCCTTTTCGGAACTGTAGGATCCTGCAAAATCCCTTCTACTGGCTTAGATATCTTGGATAGGAAGAGTGTCTTGGGTGATGACGGTGTCTGAGTTACCCTTGTCCTCCTGGTATAAACCCTTGTAACTGAACCGGCTGTAGCTGATGTTTCATCACTGACTACCTCTTCAGGGGATGCGGGAGGCCGATTCAAGTCATGAGGGTGTTGTATCATTGCCGGTACTAGTATCCGAGGCAGGGGAGAAAATTCAGTCTAAACGTAGCATTAGTTGGGGCACTATTGGGGATACCGTGAGAACACCGTAGCACAGCTGTCTGAGACCCCATCCGCAAAGAAATGAGAGAGTCCATCACGGTATGTGCTACGCACTCTGTTGGCGTAATATCATTCATCACTGCTGGCAGTGCTATCTTTGCTGGGGGCGAAGGACAGATGGACCTCTGAGTCATTCTCAGCAGCTCGGATGATAGTCACCTCCCGTAGCTCGGGTATTAAGGACATTATTTCTACTGCCATGAGAGATTCTAGGGAGAACTCTTTCACCTTTTTTGACCTCGCCTGTGGGTAATACGGGACTATTGCAAGATTATTGGAAGGCTCCAGGTCAGCAGCCGTCACTTCTGACATATCTGCCACAGGATCAGGACCATGTGTATGTCGCCCACTGGAATTCACAGCTTTCGACTGTTGAAATTCTGGAGCTTCTGTGGTTGGATTGGTCGTAGCACCTTGCTGATCATGCTGAAAGGTTCGCCGAGCGTTGGAAGAAACTTGGCGTCTCTGCCTTCGACGAGGATGGGTGTCACTTTCGTCACCCCACTTTGGAGGAAAGGTGATTTCTGATGGCCGCTGGATAAGTGGGTGCCGACACCGTAATGTCAATATGATATACCAAGGTAGGTTTACCCGGTGGTACCTCAATTATCCCAATCGGGGTTCCACGGTGTGAAGATCTCGTGAATTTGGAATATCCTCCGTCTTAAAACACCAAGCCGACAGGCGAAAGGTAGAATAATCTTCCCTGTTTCTAGTAGCCGAGTAGAGGACATGAGGCCATGCATAAGGATTCAACAAATGTTCTGCCATGGACATTTCCCACACATGAGCTGGAATACCCCGCAACTCAATATCAACCAAAACTGGTAGAGCAGCACCCATGGCTGAAGCATATCTTGTCCATCGACGAAAGTGAAAACGAGGAGCAGCAGACCCCGGCAGTGGTACAGAATCAGCCAACCTTATAGCAGTGTGCTCGTCTTGGACAAACATAATATAGAAACCAGTACCAGAGCATCGGAGGACTAGAGAGTTCAGAGGCAAGTCAAATCTGTTTGCTATAATCAATTTAACTTCATCAGTAGATAAGTTTGAAGGATGATCAACCACTGTAACAAAGAGTGCTTTGCGAAGATCAGCTTCTGCCGATTCCAGCTTATCAGACCAATCAATAATACATGGTGGACCACGGGCCGGGAAGGCACCATCATCCGGAACCAATGGCTCCGAAGAGGCAGCCTCACCGTTGCCCCCGATGTCCCTTGGCGAGGAAGAGCGAGGACCCTGAGCTGGACGACGCCTCCGACATGGCCGACGACGACGACCTCTATGTTCCAAGTCCTGTTGCATCTCAACGGTGGTGGGTGTATCAGCAGCCTTACTGGTTCCACCCTTTTGCTTATCTAATGATGCTGAGATACGTCTCCACAACAAATTTCGTGGTGCAGTCTTGTTTTACTTCCAAGAGGGGATGTTGTTCCGGTGAAAAGGGCTTTCATAGGCCGGGGAGGTGCCATCATTCAGAACCATCGATTCCGGTGAGACAACCTTACCGTTGCCACCATGACCCCTTCGCCAAGAATAAGAAGGTGTAGTCCATGCTGATATACGTCTCCATACTAATTTGCGTTGCGGCGGTGCTATCACAGGATTGTCCCCAACAGGAGTGACATGGGCCGGGAAGGCGCCAACATTCAGAACCGAAGTGATAGCCTTACCGTTGCCCATATCACCAACCTGCTGAGAGACAGTAGAAGGTCCCATTCGCTGCTTTGGCCAAGCCCTGCTAACATCTGCGCTGGACACACCACCCCTCCGCTGTGGACAGGAGTAGGATCTGTGTCCAATGTCTCGACATTTGAAGCATCGTGATCGTAGGCGACAGCTTCAGGAGCGATGATCAACAGAGAAACAATTGAAACAACGCCCCCTAAGATCCTCCGGAATTGGGCGTCGAGGGCGCTGTGGGGCACATGCCTGCCGGCGATGAACTGACGGGGACACGACCTGCACCCAACCATCTTTGTCAGTACCTGTCTGCACTAGAGTTGGGACTTGCACCACTGAATGATGTAGGTCTGATTTCTGCTCCTTGTTTGGTGAAGGCTGGCACAGAGGAGCAGCCGCAACAGATTTACCCAGTAGCACATCTTTGAAGGTGTTAAAACAGGAGGGACCAAGAGCAGAATCATGGAACGTCCCTGATGCCGGACTCATATCACTCCAGCGGAGTTCTTTCGAGCGACCACCATTCCTGACCTCGGGGGAGGAAGCCAGGATTGCCATGACACAGATCACAAACACTTCAAAAGATGATCGATGAACCAGAAGCAGAGGGTGAATGATAAGCGGAGATCGGCGAGCGGGCAAGCAGCGGGCGATCAGGAGACGAACCATCCTCTACAGGAAGGAAGCGAGACGACGGAAAGGGGCGGACGAGGCGCGATGCACACGAGAATGAAGGCAAGAAGAACGAGCGAGCAAGCAAGCGCGTGGAGGACGCCAGGCCCAAGCGGGCACTGGCAGGAAGCGATCGCGGTGAGTGTTGCCTAGATCGCCAGAGCGGGAGCTGGAGCCGAACCATCCATCTCTTCTCCTTAATCTTGTCTTCAATCTTGTAGTGGTGATTGATATCTTTCTTGATTACTCTTGTGGAGTTTACATTGCATTCCTCCATGATGAGTGAATCTTGTGCTTTAAGATGGATCCTCTTGAAGATGTAATCCCATTTGATCATTTTGCTATTGACACTTTACAAAGTATCAAGGTTGGTGATCAAACACTTTAGCTACTTGAGCGCACTCCTTCCCCCTTATGTTTCAAGCAAGGTGATCGAGAAACTTACTCCAAGCAATCATCATTGGAGGTGTTGTGCAACTCAGGAAAGTGAAACCAAAGTTGAATGATTTGAAAATTTCAAATTGACACTGCCGACTGCCTCACTGCCCAGATTGACCAGTTTGCACTTAACCGAGCTTTTGAGCTATCTAACAGTAGAATCAGCTCTGGATTTGAATAACAAAGTCGTATTTAACTTCAAGAACTTTACATAAAGTATTGGTTTGCCATCACAGAAGTTGTGGTTAAGGAGATACAGCTTTTCAAAGTTGACAGTATTTCTGAAGACTTGCAGCAGCATCCCAGTTGAAGGTACCCACTTGATCCAATTGTTTGTTGCATTTCTCATCCAAATTCATGAAAAATCAAAACTACAAAGTTTTAGTATGATACATAAGCTTATTATAAATGTAAAATGTAACTCTTAGTGATTTTTATTTTGAAGGTTATGGGCAAATTCCCGAAAAGTACAGAAACAGTTCCCAGATTTGGTGTTTCTGTACCGTTTGTGGTGTTCTGGACTTTTAACCAATTTAGAGAAGGATTCTGGCCTTGTAGTGAATATAAATATTGTAGAGGACTTCCATAGATTTCCATTTTGTATTTATTAGCCTTCATAGAATTTCTGGTTGAACAGATATGGATTTTTAAAGTTGAACAAAGTTCCCAGATTTTTGGAGAAATTTTGACAGCACATCCTTTGTTTATGGTTGTTTTGTCCACAGATTTTCATCAGATATATTCAAATTTTGACAGAAATTTAAATTACAACATTGCTACACATCTTGTAAGGTTTCCGGGAATGTATCATATGAACCCATTTGAATTTTCTACATAGAGTTACGTTCGATTTACGAAGAGTCCATAAACCATTTTCAGTTTTTGTCCAGATTTGACAGAGTTTAGAATTTCGACATTTTGAACAGGTTAGAGATGGATCCTGCTGTAGGAATGAACATAAAAGTTTTAGTGGACTCTCTATTTTTCTATCAATGTATGGTACATCTTCATTGGAGTTTTCTACTGGGAGTTATGGCTTTTCAAAGTCATGTAAAATGCTGATAGAAAACAGGGCACTCTGGTTTTTTTGAAACTTTTGAGTTCAAACTTATCCCAATTTTGAAACTTAGTTTAAAATAAGAGATCGATAGCTAATTATAGTATTCTTACATCTTATTTGTCCATTTTACAGCAATCTTGATTAATGCAACGATGGGATACATCTCGGTACTACGTGCCTCACAAAAGTGAAAATTCTAACCGGATATTACCGGCATATACGTATCAATCAATGGCGCTATAAATAGTCACTCGCAAATGTTTTCTAAGCGCAATACGATGAACGGAGTTAGTGTGCCTGCATAAGACACCCAATTTACAAAATACTCGTTATGGTACCGTACAGCACAGCCCGCACGGACGATCATTTTAGGCAGTCACAATAAATTATATGAAAGTATGACATCTGTCCAGTATCATTCCATACGGGCCGTCCCGAGCTGAGCCACGTCTCGAGGTACATGATCGGTTTTTCTACCACCCGACAAGGTCCCACGTCTTTGCATAATGCTGTACCAGTAGGACGCACATCGGGTTATGTCCCACCCGACGGGGGCTCCCACAATTTTGAAGCACGCTGGAGTACCGCGTGTCATATGTTCTCAGAAACATGGAGAGTTTTAGAGACTCATATTGACTTTCCGTGATGAGCCATGGAAACAATCACATGCTACCTCTCGCATGGTGAGCTTACCACAATTGATCTGCTTGCGGTGGCGTACCTTATCTCTTACCTAATGTCAGAGCGTCATTACAGAATATAATAACAACCATGTTGGCATTGCCACCATAATACCTATGCTATAATAGATTGTCACACCCGGTCCCAACAAGACAACCGGATGGCTTCCACATGTATGCCAGGATCGATTCTCATCATACATGTGTAGACGAAAGTGTAATATCATTTATTACAAGCCATGTTCGAGTACATAAATGTCTTACAATAATGACCCGTAGGTCTAACATAAGATTACAGAGCAAAACAGCGGTAAAAGTAAACTAGTGTGGCTCCATGCACAGGCGTTGCCCGGGGGTTGCGCCAGCCTAGAACGTCTCCTCCGGATCAGTGAAGAAGTCTTCATTCTCCACCTCTTCTCCATTGTAGACTGAGGAAAGATAAGCAACAAGCAAGTTTGAGTACCAACGGTACTCAGCAAGTGGGAAAGAGATGACATGAGGGTATCCAGAAAGGAAGGCCAAATTTGGGTTAAGCACTATAGCATTACATCCTATCCTTAGCTTTCATAAGCACCTACTACTAAGTGTATGAACCCAACCATAACCCATTGGTAAACCAAGTCCCAACCAACCAATCCAATCCAAACCACCATTCCCAGACATTGGCTAATTATGAATTGGACACCAAGCCGCTCTTGTCCGTGAGCACGGCTGTCATGACAGTTTCTAAATCTCTGCAGAGAATGTACCCTTTACCCACAAGCCGTGATTTCATCCCCTGTTGCCAGGTGGACTAAGGAAAACCTCCCTGATGCCCGTGGTCGCGAACCACATTGCACACTTCCTTTGGTGTGAGGCTAGGAGATCACTACGAGGTCTTTACAAAGGATTCTCCCGACGCGTACTAGCCCTCTGAGGTTTCACCCCTGTACAAAAGTGTGAGCCGTTACACCACGACTCAACACCCCAGTTGCCCCCTCTTGAGCCATGCGGATCCCAAGGCAGTACACCCTGAACCAATTCCCCACACTATCCAACCACTAATACTACGCCGGGAGAGGCCTAATTAATTGACCAAGCTGCCCCATACTCAGTCTTGTGGCGATACTATAAGGCTTAGTGGCTTTCTCCATAAACCAGTCCTTAGAATCCGGCAAGGTTCATACCCCAAAACCCGGGTCTCGTGCGTACTGCACCATACCAAGCAAAACCCACCCGCCAGATTCCTATCCACTACAATTCAATTCTTCATATCTCAACAAATAATTCATAATGATTAATGATAGAACATGTAATGTAGAGATATTTCCCTCCCAAAGACTAAGCATGGCTAGGCGTAAAGAAATAATAGCATCTACCCAAGCCAACCTGGGGACAAGGAATTATATGGAAGGGTACAGTAAATAGGATTCAATTTACTAAGCATGCAGCTAACTAAAACTTAATAAAATAGGTGCAAAATGGTCAAGGAACTTGCCTTCTTCGGAGGGTGGGTCGGTGAAGTGGTAGTCCTGAAGGTTGTAAGTCGGCTCGGGAACCAACTCTATATACATCATCGCATGCGGAACGGAAAGTAGTAGCACACAATAAGCACAAGAGAAATAATGCACACCACAAATAAATAACACAAAAGAAAACCTACGCAATTACGTTGCTAACCCAATGTCCTTAGTTGAAGTTTTAATTAGAGGTGTGGGTGGAAATTTTGTTTTTAGGGTTGAGGTGGGGTTGATTGACAATTTATGGTTTTTATCTTTACTTTAGAGCATTGCATGGGTTTGCTACAATTTTCCTTAGCTAAATTTGAATAATAAAGTAATGAAGTGGTCCACAACAGTATTAAATAACTTACTTTAATGTAAACAAATTAATAAATAAAGGCCAAGTAATTTCCCTAATTAATTTATGCAAAAGAGAGTGCAAATTCTATGATTTTATGTAAATAAACATGAATGCAGGGGTTTTTGTGCAAAACAGACATGATCAGAGGCTAGAAAATATTTTATAACATTACCAGGGGGTTTATCATAATTTACAGATGTTAAAAATATATTTTCTGGTGAAAACAGGGGTTAAAATAATTTATTTAATCAATTTAACAATGCTGACACAATTTAATAAAAGTCCAGGGGCTATTCCCTAAAATCCAGGACCCATCTGCAATTACTTAAAATATGTGCAGGGGGCTACGCGCAAAACGGCCAACGTTTTAAACTAAATTGAATCTGAGCCGTTGGATCTAAAGGGGGCGGCCCAGATTTAAAGTGGCCGAAGGGGTACGCCCCTTCTAATCTCGGCCGTTGGCCCTGGTTGGGCGGCCGAGATGAAGCCACGTCGCCCCGAGGGCGACAGAGGCGGCGCGCGCGCCGGTCCCGGCGGCGCACGGCGGCGGGGGTCGCCGGAGTTGGCCGGAATGGCCAATTCAGCGTCGATCTCGGGCGCTCTACATGTCAAACGGGAGAGGGGGGCATGGCGCACTCACCTAGGGGGGTTTCGGGCCTTGAAATCGGCGGAGGGACGTCGGCGACGTCGGGAGGCGGCGGACTCCGGCGGTGCTCGTCGGGATTGGTGAAGCGGCGGCCAATTCCCCGAGCGACGATGTCCGGCGGGTTCCTAGCGTCACGGGGAACACGGTGAGCAAGAGATCGAGGGAGGAAATCGGCCGGAGCGTCGGGAACGGCGGCGACAAACCTCGGCGCGGCGGCTAGGGTTCGGAGCTTCGGGAGAAAGGGAAATGGGGGCGCCGGCCGGGTTTTTATAGGGGAATCGGGGGCGGTGAAGAGGGGAAAGGGATCCCCGGCGATGGAAGGCGACAGGGGCATTGATGGGCGGGGATTTCTTGCCGGCATTTCGAACGGGGCGGCGTTTTCGGCGGTGTCGGGCGTGGTGTCGGGAGTAAGAAGGAAAGGGGAGGGGAGAGGCTGACCGGCGGGGTCCACGCGCAGAGAGAGAGAGAGAGAGGGAGGCGCAGTGAGAGAGAGAGAGAGAGAGGGCCGGCGGGGAGAAAAGGGAAGGGGGGGGAAGTGGGCTGGGGCGGGATTAAGGCCCAGGGTGGGTTTTTCTTTTCTTTTTCTTTTTGTTTTCTTTTTCCTTTTTCATTCTTTTGCCAAATTTGAATTGTTTTTCAAATTCAAACGAATTCTAACGCATTTTGAAATTGAATTTTCACTCAAATGCAAACATACATGATGCATCCCTAGTATATTTCTTTTGTTTTTAAATTTTCGAAAATTTGGGTGTTACAACTCTACCCCCCTTAAAAGGAATCTCGCCCCGAGATTCGGACGTCCTAAGAGAAGAGATCGGGAAACTCGACCTTGAGGTCTTCTTCTCTCTCCCATGTTGCTTCTGCCTCCGAGTGATGCTTCCACTGCACTTTGCACATGCGAATCGTCTTGTTTCTCATGACACGTTCGGATGTTTCTAGAATCCTGACTGGCCGTTCTGCGTAGGACAGATCCTCTTGTAAATCCACAGCTTCCATGGGTAACTGTTCCTCTGGTACTCTTAAGCATTTCTTTAGTTGCGACACGTGAAACACATCATGCACATCCGACAGTTGAGAAGGTAGCTCGAGACGATAGGCCACTTCTCCTCTTCTCTCCAATATCTTGAACGAACCAATGTAACGGGGTGCTAGCTTTCCCTTCACCTTGAACCGTCTTAGGCCTCTTACTGGTGATACGTTGAGATATACAAAGTCTCCTACCTCAAAGGTTAGATCACGACGTCGAGCGTCTGCGTAACTCTTCTGTCTTGACTGCACCGTTTTCAGATTATTCCGGATCTCTTGTACCTGTCGTTCGGCCTCTCTGAGTATCTCCGGTCCAAACACCTGACCTTCCCCAGTCTGATTCCAGAATAAAGGTGTCCTGCACTTTCGCCCATAAAGTGCCTCAAACGGGGACATCTTGAGACTAGCTTGGTAGCTGTTGTTATAAGAGAACTCCGCGTAAGGCAAGTTTTTGTCCCAACTCTTACTATTCTTCAGGGCACATGCTCGCAACATATCTTCCAAGATTTGATTGGTGCGTTCTGTCTGACCATCCGTCTGCGGGTGATATGCTGAGCTGAAATTTAGACGAGTGTCCATTGACTCATGTAGCTTCTGCCAGAATCTCGAGGTGAACTGGGTACCTCGATCCGACACTATCTTCTTTGGGACACCGTGTAAACATACAATTCTTGCCATGTATAATTCTGCCAACCGCGAACCATTGTAACTTTCCTTGACCGGAATGAAGTGAGCGACCTTGGTTAACCGATCCACAACAACCCATATGGAGTCGTATCCTGACTGTGTCCTTGGCAATCCCACGATAAAGTCCATACTTATCTCTTCCCATTTCCACTCGGGTATCTTGAGTGGTTGAAGTAGTCCAGCAGGTCTCTGATGTTCCGCCTTAACCAACTGACATGTGTCACACAACGCCACGTATTCGGCCACATCACGCTTCATACCAAGCCACCATTATCTATCCTTAAGGTCTTGGTACATCTTGGTACTCCCAGGATGGATAGAGTAGTACGAGTCGTGGGCTTCTCTCAATATCAACTCACGGATCCCCTTAACATTCGGCACGCATATCCTCTTCCCCAACCACAGGGTTCCATGTTCATCTTCCCTGAAATCCGGAGCTTTTGCAGCCTTCATCAGCTTCTTAAGTTTTTGGATTTTCTTATCCTCTTTTTGGCCTTCTCTAATGTCTTGTTCCAACGTGGAGTCCACTTCCATAACTACTGCATCCGCATTAGCCACTATGCACAGGTTTAGTCTTGCAAACTCTTCACATAACTGCGGTTGATAAGCCTAGATCGTCATGTTGTTACATTGGGTTTTCGTACTCAGGGCGTCTGCGACCACATTTGCCTTTCCAGGGTGATAGTTGATCCCGACATCGAAGTCTTTAATGAGCTCTAACCACCTTCGTTGGCGAAGGTTAAGGTCTGGCTGAGTGAATATGTACTTCAAGCTTTTGTGGTCGGTGTAGATCTCTGTCCTCTTTCCGATCAGGTAGTGTCTCCATATCTTCAATGCATGAACCACAGCTGCTAATTCCAGATCATGGGTCGGATAATTCTTCTCATGCTTCTTGAGTTGTCTCGAGGCGTAAGCCACCACATGTCCTGCTTGCATCAACACACATCCCAGTCCCTGTCCGGAAGCATCGCAATAGACCGAGAACTCCTTTTGCATATCTGGCATGACCAGCACTGGGGCAGTGGTCAACCTCTTCTTCAATTCGGCAAAGCTTGCTTCACATTCTGGCGTCCACTTGAATGCGGCTCCCTTCTCTAGTAGCTTGGTCAGTGGCCGAGAGATCTTTGAAAATCCCTCAATGAATCGTCGATAATAACCAGCCATTCCCAGAAAGCTTCTGATGTGTCCCACATTTTCCGGCGTCTCCCACTTGAGAACATCTGCCACTTTACCCGGATCTACGGATATCCCTCCTTCTGATATGACATGTCCCAAGAATGATACCTGCTTCAACCAAAACTCACACTTACTGAATTTAGCATACAATTGGTGTTCTCTAAGTTTCTTTAGTGCCAACCTCAGGTGTTCCTCATGCTCTTCTTCACTCTTGGAGAATATCAGGATATCGTCAATGAATACTACCACGAATTTATCCAGGTACTCCATAAATACTTTGTTCATAAGGTACATGAAGTAAGCTGGAGCATTAGTCAACCCGAAAGACATGACAATATACTCATAAAGACCATATCGAGAGACGAATGCAGTCTTGGGAATGTCCGATGGTCGAATCTTCAACTGGTGATAACCTGAACGAAGGTCGATCTTAGAGAATGCACATGCTCCTCGCAGCTGATCAAACAAATCTTCGATCCTTGGCAGTGGATACTTATTCTTGATGGTCACTGCATTCAATGCACGATAATCCACACACAACCTTTGAGTGCCATCCTTCTTAGGAACGAAAATGACAGGAGCACCCCAAGGCGATGAACTAGGGCGAATGTATCCTTTCTCCAACAATTCGTTGATGTGATCCTTTAGCTCGGCTAACTGGTTAGCGTCCATTCTATATGGCCTCTTATATATCGGGGCCGTTCCAGGCACTAGGTCATTGATAAATTCAATTTCACGGTCAGGGGGCATACTCGGTAACTCTTCGGGGAACACGTCTGGGAATTCACTGACCACACGGATCTCTTCGGTGACCTCAGTTTGATTTAGCCTGATCCTCTATGTTGGAGCTTGATCTGGAGAGAACTCTACCTTAGTACCATCGGGGTGGGTCAAGGAGACTGTTCTTGTGGCACAGTGGATCACCCCATGGTACTTTGTTAACCAATCCATTCCCAGGATAATATCTAGCCCTTGAGATTCCAGAACAATCAGGTTTGCTGGGAAAACTACCCCCCTTATGTCTAGCCTTACATTAGGGCATACTTGCCGGGTTATCATTTCTCCCCCAGGGGAGTGAATTATAAGTTGGTGAGTCATTAAATGCACTACCATGTCATGCCTCCTCATGAATTCCTTAGATATGAACAAATGCGTAGCACCAGAATCAAACAACACTGTAGCTAGATGAGAGTCGGCAGGGAACGTACCAACGACCACATCTGGTGCATTGTGTGCCTCCTCAAGTGCCACTTGGTTGACTCTCCCACGTGTGGGTTGCTGCAGCTGCTTCTTCGGGCATCGGTTGGCGAAATGTCCCATCTCACCACAGTTATAACACTGCACTGCCGCGTTGTTACCTTGGGATCTGTTACATCCTTGAGGGTTCTGTTGCGGCGGGCCATTAGGGCGGGGTGCTGGAGCTGCTGGGCGAGGGGGTTGCATTGGTTGGCGTGGAGGCTGTGGTGGTTGGCGCATCTGCTGGTTGTATGGTGTGGGTGGCCTGTAGGAGGAGTTTGGGTACCTTTGTCCTGGGTAAGGGTTCACAGGACGAGCCATAGGTGCCGCAGACTGAGGAGCATAGCGAGGTCGAACATTACTCCCAGAACCGTGTGCTTGAGCCATCTTCCTTTTTCTATCATCATCGTCCAGCTCCTTCTTGGTCCTTTCCACTTCAAAGGCCTTGTCCACCAACTTATGGAAACTAATGTAGTCACTGGAGACCATGGCGAACTTCAGCTCCTTGTCAAGCCCCTTCTTAAAACGAAACTGTTTCTTCGAGTCCGTGTCCACATCCTCGGGTGCATAGTGAGACAGTTGGGTGAATTTGTTCAGATACTCTCGCACACTCATGCGGCCTTGCTTTAGCATGAGAAATTCTTCACGTCTCGCTTGGATCTCTCCTTCGGGCACGAAATGACTGCGAAAGTAATTCTTGAACTCATCCCATGTGATATTATCCGGGTCCTGATGGGCTTCAATGAAGGCAGTCCACCAATCGGCTTCAGGTCCCTGAAGTTGGTGCGAGGCTAACAGCACCTTCTCTCGTCCTTCACATTGGACAATTCTCAGCTTGCCCTCAATGGTTCTCAGCCAATCGTCGGCCTCCATGGGCTCACTAGCAGTAGCAAAGGTGGGTGGATGGGTGTTGAGGAAGTCTCTCATGCGGGATCGGGGTCCTGGTGCTGGCTGTGGGTGGGGCTGATTTGGTGGGGGTGGAGGGGCTTGCTGGGCTTGCTGCATGTTGGCCACCACTTGTGTTAAATTCTGCATCATTTGCATCTGCATGGCCATCATCTACTGCATATGATTCATCGCAGGTGCTCCACGGGCACCTCTCCCATTCCATTGCGGTAGCTGGAATCCAGCTTCATCATCACCAAGGGGCATACCACGGCCACGACCACGGCCTCTTCCCCTGCCTGCCATCTGAGTACGAAGAGAGTAGAGTCTTAGATTCTACTATAACTAGTGGAAGACTACTATGCGATACCCTTACTATATGCCACAATCACAGCAAACATGCATATAAATGAAAATTCTTTATTAAAAGCTCACTAATTAGAGAAGTATCAAAAAGGTGCGGTTGTGGACAAGTCGCCAAGGCGTTCCACAACTCACACAACACACCAAGACGAAAATCATAAAAAGAAATAACACAACTCAAGGTCACACGAGTACGTCTATGTCGCTCTTATTTAACTAATGAGGGTGTGCCTATCCTTGAGTCGTGGCAAAGGTCGGGGACTACTCGTCGTCAAGCGGGAACTCCTCCGGGTCCTCGTCATCGTCGTCATCGTCGTCGTCCGCGGGGTCCTGAGGTGGTGAGGCAGCAGGCGGTGGTTGTGCGGCAGACGCCACACTGGAAGGCTCCTCATCAGAGGACTCCTCAGAAGACGACTCACGCTGGCCACCACGGCGGTCTGGAGAGTCCGGGGTCCACGTCGAGGTGTCGGACGCGTAGTCATCAGGGTCCTCGTCGGTGATCCGACGATACCTCCTGATCACTGCCTCGTGGCGTAGGGCGAGGTCACGTCCATCCTGAATCTCCTGCTGTGCCCTCTGAAGTTGGGCACTGAGCTCGGTCACGTCGCCAACAGTCTGACGAGACTGCGGGAGGTCCAGGGGTCTCTCCACGTGCCTGGAGACAAAGCCTGCAGTGCCACTGGGACGCTGCGGAACAAAGGCGTGCACCGTGTCCTCCAGACGGAAACGGCGGGCGTGGCTCCAAAAAGTGGCTGCTTCCCAGCTAGCGTCCTGCTCCGCGTATCGGCGGGAGCTCCTCCAGGCAGGACTGCTGTGGGTCTTCACCAGCTCATCACCAGTAGATCTTGCAGCTCCACTCCGTCCTGCCGGGGCGCTGCACTCCAGTGGTGTGGTAGGAGAGTGAGAGGCTGTGGTGACGGTAGCCAGCCTCACGGAGTATGGCCCGAAGGCGGAGTCGCAGTCGTCCTGCAGCCTTGCCGTCAGAACGGATCACCACGGGGTGACGGGGGTCGACGGCTGGAGAGCGACCGGCCAGCCTACGCGGGGGCACAAGTCCACCGGTCGACTTACAGGGGGTCATCTTGGTGCGGGCCATCTACAAGTTTTGAAAACAGGAGAGTGTCAGTTAGCAAAACATATAAATAAAGGAGTAAATAAAACAAGTAGACAAGGTAGGAAGTACAAAGCAATTTTATAAATTACTCTTTAGAATATAATAGGGTCCTTAAGTCATCCCTTTCTAACTAGGCTTGTGTCCTACGGGCAACACGGCTCTGATACCACTTTGTCACACCCGGTCCCAACAAGACAACCGGATGGCTTCCACATGTATGCTAGGATCGATTCTCATCATACATGTGTAGACGAAAGTGTAATATCATTTATTACAAGCCATGTTCGAGTACATAAATGTCTTACAATAATGACCCGTAGGTCTAACATAAGATTACAGAGCAAAATAGCGGTAAAAGTAAACTAGTGTGGCTCCATGCACAGGCGTTGCCCGGGGGTTGCGCCAGCCTAGAACGTCTCCTTCAGATCAGCGAAGAAGTCTTCATTCTCCACCTCTTCTCCATTGTAGACTGAGGAAAGATAAGCAACAAGCAAGTTTGAGTACCAACGGTACTCAGCAAGTGGGAAAGAGATGACATGAGGGTATCCAGAAAGGAAGGCCAAATTTGGGTTAAGCACTATAGCATTACATCCTATCCTTAGCTTTCATAAGCACCTACTACTAAGTGTATGAACCCAACCATAACCCATTGGTAAACCAAGTCCCAACCAACCAATCCAATCCAAACCACCATTCCCAGACATTGGCTAATTATGAATTGGACACCAAGCCGCTCTTGTCCGTGAGCACGGCTGTCATGACAGTTTCTAAATCTCTGCAGAGAATGTACCCTTTACCCACAAGCCGTGATTTCATCCCCTGTTTCCAGGTGGACTAAGGAAAACCTCCCTGATGTCCGTGGTCGCGAACCACATTGCACACTTCCTTTGGTGTGAGGCCAGGAGATCACTACGAGGTCTTTACAAAGGCTTCTCCCGACGCGTACTAGCCCTCTGAGGTTTCACCCCTGTACAAAAGTGTGAGCCATTACACCACGACTCAACACCCCAGTTGCCCCCTCTTGAGCCATGCGGATCCGAAGGCAGTACACCCTGAACCAATTCCCCGCACTATCCAACCACTAATACTACGCCAGGAGAGGCCTAATTAATTGACCAAGCTGCCCCATACTCAGTCTTGTGGCGATACTATAAGGCTTAGTGGCTTTCTCCATAAACCGGTCCTTAGAATCCGGCAAGGTTCATACCCCAAAACCCGGGTCTCGTGCGTACTGCACCATACCAAGCAAAACCCACCCGCCAGATTCCTATCCACTACAATTCAATTCTTCATATCTCAACAAATAATTCATAATGATTAATGATAGAACATGTAATGTAGAGATATTTCCCTCCCAAAGACTAAGCATGGCTAGGCGTAAAGAAATAATAGCATCTACCCAAGCCAACCTGGGGACAAGGAATTATATGGAAGGGTACAGTAAATAGGATTCAATTTACTAAGCATGCAGCTAACCAAAACTTAATAAAACAGGTGCAAAATGGTCAAGGAACTTGCCTTCTTCGGAGGGTGGGTCGGTGAAGTGGTAGTCCTGAAGGTTGTAAGTCGGCTCGGGAACCGACTCTATATACATCATCGCATGCGGAACGGAAAGTAGTAGCACACAATAAGCACAAGAGAAATAATGCACACCACAAATAAATAACACAAAAGAAAACCTAAGCAATTACGTTGCTAACCCAATGTCCTTAGTTGAAGTTTTAATTAGAGGTGTGGGTGGAAATTTGGTTTTTAGGGTTGAGGTGGGGTTGATTGACAATTTATGGTTATTATCTTTACTTTAGAGCATTGCATGGGTTTGCTACTATTTTCCTTAGCTAAATTTGAATAATAAAGTAATGAAGTGGTCCACAACAGTATTAAATAACTTACTTTAATGTAAACAAATTAATAAATAAAGGCCAAGTAATTTCCCTAATTAATTTATGCAAAAGAGAGTGCAAATTCTATGATTTTATGTAAATAAACATGAATGCAGGGGTTTTTGTGCAAAACAGACATGATCAGAGGCTAGAAAATATTTTATAACATTACCAGGGGGTTTATCATAATTTACAGATGTTAAAAATATATTTTCTAGTGAAAACAGGGGTTAAAATAATTTATTTAATCAATTTAACAGTGCTGACACAATTTAATAAAAGTCCAGGGGCTATTCCCTAAAATCCAGGACCCATCTGCAATTACTTAAAATATGTGCAGGGGGCTACGCGCAAAACGGCCAACGTTTTAAACTAAATTGAATCTGGGCCGTTGGATCTAAAGGGGGTGGCCCAGATTTAAAGTGGCCGAAGGGGTACGCCCCTTCTAATCTCGGCTGTTGGCCCTGGTTGGGCGGCCGAGATGAAGCCACGTCGCCCCGAGGGCGACAGAGGCGGCGCGCGCGCCGGTCCCGGCGGCGCACGGCGGCGGGGGTCGCCGGAGTTGGCCGGAATGGCCAATTCGGCGTCGATCTCGGGCGCTCTACACGTCAAACGGGAGAGGGGGGCATGGCGCACTCACCTAGGGGGGTTTCGGGCCTTGAAATCGGCAGAGGGACGTCGGCGACGTCGGGAGGCGGCGGACTCCGGCGGTGCTCGTCGGGATTGGTGAAGCGGCGGCCAATTCCTCGAGCGACGATGTCCGGCGGGTTCCTAGCGTCACAGAGAACACGGTGAGCAAGAGATCGAGGGAGGAAATCGGCCGGAGCGTCGGGAACGGCGGCGACAAACCTCGGCGCGGCGGCTAGGGTTCGGAGCTTCGGGGGAAAGGGAAATGGGGGCGCCGGCCGGGTTTTTATAGGGGAATCGGGGGCGGTGAAGAGGGGAAAGGGATCCCCGGCGATGGAAGGCGACAGGGGCATTGATGGGCGGGGATTTCTTGCTGGCATTTCGAACGGGGCAGCGTTTTCGGCAGTGTCGGGCGCAGTGTCGGGAGGAAGAAGGAAAGGGGAGGGGAGAGGCTGACCGGCGGGGTCCACGCGCAGAGAGAGAGAGAGAGAGAGAGGGAGGCGCGGCTGGGCCTTGGGCCGGCGTGGAGAAAAGGGAAGGGGGGGGGAGTGGGCTGGGGCGGGATTAAGGCCCAGGGTGGGTTTTTCTTTTCTTTTTCTTTTCGTTTTCTTTTTCCTTTTTCATTCTTTTGCCAAATTTGAATTGTTTTTCAAATTCAAACGAATTCTAACGCATTTTGAAATTGAATTTTCACTCAAATGCAAACATACATGATGCATCCCTAGTATATTTCTTTTGTTTTTAAATTTTCGAAAATTTGGGTGTTACATAGACCTTATGTGGGCATAGTAACTAATCCTCACTCGACTACTTAGAAGTTTTCAAAAATAGGTTCTTTTCGAGCGTGCTATTCCTATAGGCTGTGAGGATCGAAGTCCCGACTTCCAGGAATCGCATTGGGTGGTGTCGTGCGATGCGGCACCCAACAGCACAAACGAAAATAATAGTAAAATACATCAAAGTTTTCATTTCATAATATAATCAAGTTTACAAAATAATGTACATAAGGAGTACATAAGTAGTGGAAAGAACATACTCAAACTCTCAACCTATCTACGCATGAGAGGAGACGTCCATGCCCGCGGACGCTTCTCACTAGCAACATGAAGAAGATAAAGCAGCGGCGAAGTCTCTCGTGAGCCATACACCTCGGAAAGTCCAAGGTATCACAGGCAACCACAAAAGTAGCATTGAAACTATTACCTGCAAAACCACATATATAGCAACCGTGAGCACGAAGGCTCAACAATACTTAACCGTCTCACCTAAACATGAAACTCTACATGCAGGAATTCTGAACATAGGAAAGCTGAATTGCATAAAGGACTCACCTACTAGTAAATCCTTATTTTTAGATTTTAAGTGGCAGATGTGCACTCCATGGGCATGGCACATCATAAATTCCACAATCAAATAAGAAATGCTTCGTCTATGATGTTACATGCCCAATGTTGCATAAACTGCATACAAGTTAAATCTTTAGGAATAGTAAATTTAATTGTGCTACTACTAAGTCATACAAGTTACAATGCAATTATTATTATAATCATTGCAGAAGATTCATAATAATCCAACAACTCTTTATTACTATGTCACGACACAGTGAACATGCGATACTCAAACAACCGCGAGAGACGGTGATTGCAATCTCTAAAAATAGTGGAATTTTGTACAGGTGCTAATTATCTTATGGAGAATTCATTTGTGAAGTCTAATATGATAATTGACCAATTTGATTGCTTTGGAAATTCAAACTTGTATTTGAATTCACCTTAACCATTTGCCTTGAATGTTCTCCATTTCCCAAACTAGCAGAGACACTAAAATAACTCGTCTGAATTAAGTGCTGGTTTTAAAGCCTTTCCTTTTACGGATTTAAACCTAAAGTTTAATTGAGTTCCATTTCTAAGGTGTCTGTATTTGAATCTTGGAGCCAACCCATGTGCAGAATCCAATTTTTCCTTATTTTCCTAGTTATCTGTACAAAGATGACTTGAACACTTTTATTTGAGCTTTTACCATTGCTTCTTTTTAAATATGAACTGTAAATTTCTTGGCCGTTGGAATTGTATTTTGTATTTTATTTAAATGAGTATTTGCTTAAATACAACCTCACCCACATGTTCTTCTCTAGATTAAATTTTCAATGATCCCCAATTTGTTCTTAACTTTATTTACTAACTGACATAACTCCTGTGAATTCGACTTTCTATTTTGACTTAAAAATTTTAAAGTTCACATTTTTGCATTTTTGTCCTCTTCAAAAGTGTGCTTCTGCAATTGTTCCTCTGTGGCTAAAGGTTATTTAACCTTAAGCCAAGGAACGATAGATTACATTCAACACATGTTGGGTGCATGTTATTCTTTTGTGGCCCGAGGTTATTTCGACCTTAGCCAAGGAATGGCGGATCACACCCAACACATGATGGATGCACCTTATTCCTATGTGGTTAGAGATTATCATGACCTTAGCCAAGGAATAAAGGATGACATCCGATGTATGGGAGACCTTGAGGTGTGGATGAGCGGCATCGACAACACTCTCCTAGACCACATATGAGGACCAGGGTCCAGACATACCAGGAACCACATTGTGTGGTGTTGTGCGATACGACACCCAATAGCACAACATAGAAAAGAACAAAGAACTCATAAAATAAGTGAGCAACTTATATTAATCTCAGAGTTTTATACAAAATAGCTTACATCAGCGAAGGTCTTCATACTACTCTCTCGAACCTACACTACATCAGTAGAGGTCGTATCTAGCCCGCTGATACTTCACTCTAGCATCACAGAAGAAAGCAGCGGCGTCGAAGGATTCCATTGGCTATATACCCTGATGAGGGCAAAGCCTAGAAACTCATCATAGATATATACCTGCACAACTCGTTGTCGAAGTGTGGAGTAGGACACTTCCCCTGGTACTACTAAGAAGTAGTCCGTGGAGGTTCGTATTTGGATGGGGTGCTAATTGGGATCAAGAACAAGGGTGAACACTGAGGATTTTGCGTGGTTCGGGCCGCCTGAGCATAATACCTTACTCCACAGGGTATGTGTTGATTGTACGAGTATAGCTTGAATGTGTATGTCCTGAGATTGGATTTGCCTCAAAATGAGTTTCCTGAATGTGGCCTAGAGGGGGGGGGGGTGAATAGGCCTTTTTGAACTTTTGTCGGAACCTGCAACACTCAACAACTTGATCAAATACCGGTAAATCAAATTAGTCCAGTAGTGTGCGGACTAGTCCGGTGCGTGTGGACTAGATCCATCAAGTTTGATCGATGATCTCGATCCAAGTAATCTACACAACGGAAATTAAGATGTAACTAGAGTATGTTGCTTCAATTAAACTGAAGATAGCACAAGGTAACCATAGTTTCAAGTTTTGATGTAATTTGACTATGATCAATTAAACCTTAGATGTAATGAACATTAAGCACAAAGTGAAGACATAAGATTTTTATCCCGTGGTTCGGTTCCCATAAAGGCAACCTACATCCATGTTGAAGAGCCCACGAAAGGACTGGGTCTTCACCAACCCTACCCTCGTCGAATCGCCACGAAGGCCGATTCTCTTCCACTAATCACAAGGGGCAAATCACCAAGTTCAAGGGGCCTTCTCAAAAGTTGAGAACTCCCCAACATTTACAACTGAATACACCACCAACACACTCGAATTATATGCAATAAAGAACAAGAGTGTGTGAGAGAATCAAACCCAAGAGCTCAAAACGTGAAGAATCATGTCTCTCCTTTGATCTAAAGTTAATCCTCAAGGATTGATCTTTCTTGCATTGGATTGTGTGGAGAGACGTGTTTTCTAGGCTCTTGGAAGGTGTGACGGTGCATGGGGTCGAGGGAGTTTGATTAGGGGCCGTTCACCTATATTTGTACTAGGATTTCCAAAGGTTACCGTTAGGGTTTTCAAGGTCCGAACTAGTTCGTGGTGGACTCCAGACTAGTCCGGTGTGCGGCGTGTGGGAAACCCTAAGTGTCATAAATTATCGGACTTGTTCGGCCTGGGGCGGACTAGTCTGATTTTGTCTCTGAAAATGTTCGAACTAGTCCAGCCATTATCGGACTAGTCCGATTTGTGAAACCCTTGGTCAATTGAGGACAAGTCCACACTTGGAGGACTTGTCCGATTTTAGTCAGAAGGTTTTAAGACTAATCCGTGTAGATATTGGACCAGTCCGATTTAGGTCAGCAAGATATCAGACTAGTCTGTGGTGATATCGAACTTGTCCGACTACGTGCAAACTGCTTAGTGCTGAGGACTAGTCCGCACTGGGGAGGACTAGTCCGATCTTAGTCAGAGAGATATCGGACTAGTCCGTGGTTATATCAGACTAGTCCGGTCTGTGGAAACAGGACTGTCTAGACAAGTCCGCTCTAGTAGGACTTGTCCGATTCTGGACAGATAGAAATCGGACTAGTCTGTGGTGATATCGGACTAGTCTGGACCTGTATAACTTTGTGCAGTGAGAGTGATTAAAATTAGCTTGAGATCTTGGGGTGTGTTTCTCCAGCACACTCCATACACAAAGAGTATTATAATCATTTCTTGAGCTCCTCTCAATTTGATTTCTCACGCTCCCTTTTTTTTCTCGCTTTCTTCATGATTTCATTAAAACCTGCGCTCATCTCAACAATTTATTTAGCATCTCATTTGCTTGTCATAAATCAACCAAAACCCACAAGGGATTTCTAGATGCACTTTAAATCTCCCCCTTTTTGGTCATTGATGACAACCAATTAAGATTTCACAAATATGATTAAAAGTGCATAATTTTTATAAAGGGTGCACATATGAGCTTGGAAAAAATTAAGCAATGAGAACATAAGACATATGTGCACTCTTTATGGTGGGGTGCAAGACTACGTGTGCGTGAGCAATAATTATGATGAGAATGAAACAATTGACAAAATTATCTCAACATCAAGCATATATGTCAATTTCATAGCATAAGCACATATTGTAGAAAATCATCATCACAAATTTCATAAATATAACTTAGAGGCATAAGCATAGTTATAGCACCACATCACATGTCCAGTAGCATACGAGAGCACAAATAAAGTTATACAACCCAAAAGAACAACAAATAGAACTCTCCTCTCACAACCTACAGCTAGGAGCTAGTGACTCCCCCTCAATCTCTCCCCCTTTGGCATCAAGGCACGAAAAAGAAGGAGAGGAGGGATCTAGAGGCTCATTCCTCGCTGTCGGTCCTCTCATCATCTTCATCTTCATGTTGAGGAGGAGGAGCGGATCCACTTGAAGTGCCCCCAATGCCAAAATAGGCAAGCTCGGAGGGAGAGGGAGGTGGCAACTCTGAGAAATTTGAACCTGAATCATTAGAGATAACAACAGATCCAATGGTCTTCGATCCTCTTGCGATGAAGGTATTTGAAGGGATTTGGTGGAGAAATCACCAAATGGCCTTGGGAGCGCTCGAGTGAAGAGAGAGTGTATGAGGGAAGTTGTGAGGATGAAGGAGATTAGGGTTTGGCGGCCCTAGGGTTATGGAGTCAAAAAATCGTACTAGTCCATGGTCAACCGGACTAGTCCGGACTAACGAACACTCTACGGACTAGTCTGCAATGTGCGGACTAGTTCGGGTAACCATAGACTAGTCCGTGGTTACCAGAACAGAAACAATTAGCCCATTCGTATATATATATTCGAAGGTGCTTATAGAGAAAAATAGGGGGCAAAACACACAAGTAATCTTGATGAATATGATCCGTAAACATACAACAATCAAGCTATGACCATAATTTACCAAGATCAAGTAATTAAAATATTTTTTCGAAGAAAATAGAGAGATATTATTTTCATAACACAATCAATGGATTTTGAAGAAGCCATTCAGGTATGCAAGTTTTTAGGCCACTGTCGGTACCCTAGAAACCGTACACCCCTTGAGGTTACAAAGATCTCAAAGGAAAGCCATCTACTTGGTTTGAAGACCCTCGGAGGCCCACTTGTCAGACATGACCGGACCCGCTTCTCCAACATGGTTAATCCCTGGGTCGCCACGAGTACAACTAACTCGGAGCTACCTCCCACAAGAGGGAAGCTCCGGGCCACGTACCGAAACGGCACCTCCGGACTTAACCCCAGACCGAGAGAATCTCCGGACCTGACACGTGTCTGATAGCCCCGGAGCTACCCGCTTCCCACAGCAAGCTCCGGAGCTGCCACGTGTCAAATCGTCGGACCTTTCAACCTCTAACCTCCGGAAGACCTTGTAATGGCTCCGGATCTTCAAAGGAGAGCCAAGGACTTCAAGACCCGATTAAGTGCCACTAATGCCATATTAATGACGCTTAATCGGATGATCTTAACACCAGTAACAGCGTTGTCGGAGCCCGTTACAGGATCATTAAGAGCAATTAAGCGTGTGTCAATACTAGTAACCGCCGGGGCCACATGTCAGGCCAGGCTAACTTGTAACGACCTGTCCTTGTACTATAAAAGGACAGGCCGACGATACACGCGGGGAGGTTGACGGACGAACGAACTCATGCACCCATACACTCGTGGCAAGCTCTTACTGCTAATACAACACCAACACACCCGTGGAGTAGGGTATTACGCTCAGGCGGCCCGAACCACATAAATCCTAGTGTCTCCTATGTCAAACTCCTATTCACCTTCTTGAATCTCCGCGTGCCCACACCGAACTTCAAACTCCCCAATCACTTTAACAGTGTAGGGAGATCTGCCGGCTCCAACCGCCGACAGCCACGTTCTGAGCATCAAGGATATTTAGTTCATTTCAGAGCTCGCAAAAACTTTTTTCATTAAGTGGCTTGGTAAATATGTCAGCTAGTTGTTTTTTGGTGTTGACATGGGAAATGGCTATGCCTCCTTTCATTGAGTGGTCTCTCAAAAAATGATGCCAGATGTCTATGTGTTTGGTCCTAGAATGCTCAACGAGATTATGGGCAATTTTAATGGCACTCTCATTATCTCAAAGGAGTGGAATACGACTCATATTGTAACCGCAATCCCTTAGAGTTTGTCGCATCCAAAGGAGTTGTGCACAACAACTCCCGACTGCAACATACTCCGCTTCAGCCGTGGATAAGGCAATGGAGTTTTGTTTCTTGGAGCACCAGGAAACTAAGGATCTACCTTGGAATTGGCATGTACCAGAGGTACTTTTTCTATTTACTTTACATCCGACATAATCTGCATCGGAGTATCCAATGAGATTGAATTTGGAACCTTTAGGATACCAAAGGACTAGGTTGGGTGTATGAACTAAATATCACAAGATTCTCTTGATGGCTGTCAAATGACACTCCTTAGGACTGACTTGAAATCTTGCACACAAGCACACACTCAACATAATATCAGGCCTAGATGCACATAAGTAAAGTGGGATCCAATCATGGAGCAATATACCTTTTGATCCACGTTTGGTCCGTCTTCATTTAGACCCAAGTGTCCATTTGTTGCCATGGGAGTCTTTATAGGCTATGCCTTGTCCATTCCAAACTTCTTGATTATGTCTTGAGTGTACTTGGTTTGGCTTATGAATGTCCCTTCCTTTTGTTGCCTCACTTGGAATCCCAAGAAGTATTTCAGCTCTCCCATCATGGATATCTCGAACCTATCTATCAGAATCTTACTAAATTCTTCACAAAAGGATTTGTTAGTTGAACCAAACATAATGTCATCAACATAAATTTGACAAATAAAAAGATCATTGTCAAAGTTCTTTGTAAACAACGTATAATCTGTTTTACCAAATTTAAAACCATTTTCAATTAAGAAATCTCTAAGACACTCATACCAAGCTCTAGGAGCCTGTTTGAGGCCATTGAGAGCCTTACACAGTTTGAAGACATGGTTGGGGAACTCTTGATCTTCGAATCCGAGGGGTTGCTCCACGTACACCTCCTCCTTGATTGGTCCATTGAGGAAGGCGCTTTTCACATCCATCTGATAGAGCTTGAAATCATGGTGAGTAGCATATGCAAGTAATATTCTAATTGATTCAAGTCTAGCTACGGGAGCAAAGGTTTCATCTTGTTTGTTGTGAAAGACCTATTTGGTGCCGACAACGTTGAACTTGGGTCTTTCGATGAGTTCCCACACCTCGTTTTGTTTGAAGTTGTTAAGTTCTTCTTGCATTGCCACCACTCAATCCGGATCTTTCAATGCATCCTTAATCCTGCGCGGTTCCAAAAAGGATACAAAAGAGTAATGTTCACACAAATTAGCGATTCGAGATCTAGTAGTTACTCCCTTTTGGATATCACCAATTATGTTGTCGATTAGGTGATCTCTTTGGACACATTGGTGTACTCTTGGGTGTGGCACTTGCGGTCTTGTATCTTCATGATCGTCTTCTTATCCCCCTGGATGGTCACCTTCATTGGTGTGTTGATCATCTTCGTCTTCTTAAGGTTGATCTTGTGTAGAAGCTCCCCCTTGATCCATTACCTCCACTTGTGGTTCATCTTCTTCATTTTCATTTGGAGGTGGCGCTTGTGGTCAAACATCGCCCAACACCATTCTTCTCAACGCTTGACATGGAGCTTCTTATCTATCTAGAACACATTGATCAACTTGCTCTTCTTAAGAGCTGTTAGTTTCATCGAAGACTATGTCACGTGCTACTTCAAAAGGTCCAGAGACTTTGTTGAAGCCACGATAGCCGTAAGAGTTCAAATCATAGCCAAGCAGGAAACCTTCATCGAACTTTGAAGCAAACTTTGAAGTCCTAGGCTTCTTGTTCAAAATATAACATTTAGAACTGAAAACTTGAAAATAGGAAATATTAGGCTTGTTACCTGTGAGTAGTTCATATGATGTCTTCTTGAGGAGTCGATGAAGATAGAGTCAGTTTATGGCATGACAAGCGGTGTTAACCGCTTCTGCCCAAAAGCGATCTAAAGTCTTGTACTCATCAATCATTGTTCTCGCCTTCTCTATGAGGGTTCAGTTCTTCCTTTCGGCTACTCCGTTTTATTGATGGGAGTACGATGCTGAAAACTCATGTTTTATGCCTTCTTCGTCTAGGTACTCCTCAACTTGGGTGTTCTTGAATTCCATGCCGTTGTCACTTCGTATATTCTTGATCTTCAATGAGAATTCATTTTGGGCACGCTTGAGAAACTTCTTGAGGATTCCTTGAGTTTTTGTCTTATCATGTGAAAAGAAAACCCACGTGAAGCGCGAAAAATCATCAACAATTACTAAACCATATTTGTTTCCGCCGATGCTTATGCAAGCAATTGGACCAAATAGATCCATGTGAAGTAGCTCGAGCAGTCTTGTCGTTGTCATGATGTTCTTCGCGGGATGGGGTGCTCCAACTTGCTTCCCGGCTTGGCACGCGCTACAAGACATGTCTTTCTCAAAAACAACATCCTTCAAACCTCGGATGTGATCGCCATTGAGGAGTTTTTGAAGATTCCTCATGCCAACATGTGCTAGCCGTCTATGCTACAGCCAACCCATATTGGTTTTTGCAATCAAGCATGTGTCAAGTTCGGCTTTATCTTTGTTGAAGTCAACAAGGTAAAGCTTTCCCTTTAACACACTCTTGAATGCAACCGAGTCATCACTCCTTTTAGAGACGGTCACACCCTCATTAGTGAACAAGCAATTATAACCCTTGTCACATAATTGAGATATGGAAAAAAGGTTATAATCTAAGGAGTCGACATGCAAAACACGAGAAAGAGTGTGTTGAGATGATATTGCAATTTTACCAGTACCGAGCACCCTTCCTTGACTTTTGTCTCCAAAATAGATGCCCTCGCTTGGATCTTCATTTTCTTCGTATTCAACAAACATTCTTTGCTCTCTGGTCATATGATTGGTGCATCCACTGTCTAGCACCCATTTTGCTCCACTAGAGGAGTAGGCCTGCAAAAACAAATTACGCCTTGGTTTTAGGTACCCTAGCTTGCTTGGGTCCTTTGAGGTTAGCCACAAGTGATTTGGGCACCCACACATGAGACTGGGTGTTTCCATGGCGTGGCCCAACATATTTGGCATGAACTCTACCAAAATTATTTTTCATAAGGACATAAGATGCATCAAAGGTTCTGAATACTAATTGTTGTTCATATGTGTTCACCATCTTAGATTTCTCAACAATGTTAGGCTTTCTAGCTTGAGAGGAGCTTCCCTTGACAAAGACAATGCACTCCTTGTTATTCTTATGGTTTCTGGCACCTTTCTTTTCACCATAAGAGTATCCAATGCCATATTTGACATTAGGAGGTCTTGTGGCCAAATATGCACTGCGTGCGTACTTGACCTTCTCCTTGTCAAATATGCCACTTCGGGAAAGATGCTTGTCCTTGGCCGAGGTTAACTTGTCTTTCAAGCTAGTGTCAATTTTAGCACATGCACAAGTAGTAGTAGTAGTTTCAGTTTTAAGAGGTTGAGAAGGCGAGCTTGAAGAGGATGAAGGGTCACCTTGCTTGAGTGACTCAACTTCTACCTCAAGGATCTTGTTAACTTTGGTTAAGTTAGCAATTCATCCTTGATGATAGCATTTGAGTCGCTTAACTTCAAGCAAGCTTCCTTGCTTGAAGCTAGCTCAAGTTCAAGTGACTTGCTTCACTCCTTTTCAAGATCAAGGAGCTTTTTGATATTAAGATACTCCTCCTTTTGAAGGATGATCATATCTTCTTGGCGATCAACAAGCTCCTCCTTATCAACAAGTTTATCCATCAAGAATTTCATTTTAGCAGTTGTTTTCTTATCTAAACCAACTAGCATACCTTCATCATCGCTAGAGTCATCGCTATCACTAGAAAAAGAATGCGAAGAGGAGGGTTTAGTTGTTTCCTTCCTTCTACCTTCTTTCGCCATTAGGCATGTGTCGTTGTCCTTCCATGCGCCAATAGTTGAAGAGGGCTGAATTTTTGGTCATCTTCTTGATGGCTATGCTAGCCATCTCCTCTTCCTCTTTGGACGAGGACTCATCATTTGAGTCCCACTCCTTTCCTAGGTGTGCCTGTCCAACTTGCTTTTTCTTCTTGAAGAACTTCTTGCGTTGAGGCTTTGTTTCCTTGGGCTTCTTCTTGTTTTATTCATACGGGCAATCAACTATAAAGTGGTCATATTCACCACAGTTATAGCAAGCCCGCCTCAACTTTGGTCTTGACTTGTCTTTGTGTTTTTCCTCATTTGATCTACCCCCTTGTCTTCTTTTCATCATCCTCTTAAATTTCATCATAAAGAGGATCATGTCTTCTTCATCTATGTCGCTGCTCTCATCATCATTGTCTTCTTCTTCTTGAGTCTCTCGAGCTTCTTTTGACAAGGGCTTGCGGTGGACTTCAAGGCGACCCCCTTCTTCTTTACCGAGGTGAGGTCGGTAATCTCCTTGACATGTTTTGCTTGCTTCTCCATTATCTCAAAATTGATGATCTTTCCAAGCAATTCGTCTGGGGTCATTTTCTTGTAACCTAGGCTTTCTCTAATCATCGAGCACAAGGTAACATTGCGAGGCATGAAAGCTCTAAGAATGAGCTTCACCACCTCGTGATCATTCCACTTTTTTGCTTCCATATGCTCGAATCTTGTTGATGAGAGTCTTCAACCGGTTGTACATGTCTTGCGGTGACTCATCTTCTTCTATGGCGAATCTTCCCGATTTGCCTTGGATCATTTCAATCTTAGCTTCTCGCACATGACGATCGCCTTCATGTGCAGTTTGTAGTGTGTCCCATATCTCTTTTGCAATCTTGAGTCCATCCACTTTGGTGAACTCATCTCTACTCAATGAAGATGTGATGACCGCTGCAGCTTGAGCATTTCGATGTATCGCTTGCTCTTGACTTGGCGTGGGCTCTTCATCATCGTTTGGGATATCTATTCCTGTACACACTATATGCCACAAGCTGGGGTTAAGTGAGATTAAATGTATTTTCATATTTTGCCTCCACATTGAATAATCATTGCCAGCAAAGTATGGGCCTTTTCCTTGAGGGATTGACAAGTAATGGTTGTTGTTAGAATTCAAGCGATCATAATTAAAAGGATATCAGGAGTAGTCGGTATGACTACTTCCCTTATTCTTCTTTTCATCTTCGATCTTCATCTTTCCTTTGGAGAGAGCTTTCGTTCTTAGGAGAGCCTTGAGTTCAAGTGTCTCCTTATCACCATCCTCGAAGTCCTGAATGGCGTCGAGGAGCTTCTCCAATTTCTGAGGCTTTTCATCTTCAACCTTCTCATGGTTGAGGCTTTTGTGCACATCCTTCATGTTCGACATCTTCTCTTTGAGCGATTAGTCTCTCTTGAAGAGTCCAAGCTCTGATACCAATTGAATGTGGCCTAGAGGCGGGGTGAATAGGCCCTATTAAACTTTTGTCGGAACCTGCAACACTCAACAACTTGATCAAATACCGATAAATCGTATTAGTTCGGTAGTGTGCGGACTAGTCCGGTGCGTGCGGACAAGATTGATCAAGTTTGATTGATAATCTCGATCCAGGTACTCTACACAACGGAAATTAATATGTAACTAGAGTATGTTGCTTCAATTAAACTGAAGATAGCACAAGGTAACCTTAGTTTCAAGTTTTGATGTAATTTGACTATGATCAATTAAACCCTAGATGCAATGAACAATAAGCACAAAGTGAAGACACAAGATTTTTATCCTGTGGTTCGGTTCCCACGAAGGCAACCTACATCCACGTTGAGGAGCCCACAAAAGGACCGGGTTTTCACCAACCCTAGCGAATCTCCATGAAGGCCGATTCTCTTCCACTAATCACAAGGGGCAAATCACCAAGTTCAAGGGGCCTTCTCACAAGTTAAGGCTCCCCAAGATTTACAACTGAATACACCACCAACACACTCAAATTATATGCAATAAAGATCAAGAGTGTGCGAGAGAATCAAACCCAAGAGCTCGAAACATGAAGAATCGTGTCTCTCCTTTGATCTAAAGTTAATCCTCAAGGATTTGATCTTTCTTGCGTTGGATTGTGTGGAGAGACGTGTTTTCTAGGCTCTTGGAAGGTGTGAAGGCACAGGGGGTCGAGGGAGTTTGATTAGGGGCCGTGCACCTCTATTTATACTAGGGTTTCCAAAGGTTACCATTAGGGTTTTCAAGGTCCGGACTAGTCCGTGGTGGACTCCGGACTAGTCCGGTGTGCGGCGTGTGGGAAACCCTAAGTGTCTTGAATTATTGGACTTGTATGGTCAGGGGCGAACTAGTCTGATTTTGTCTCTGGAAATGTTCGGACTAGTCCGGTTTGGTGAAACCCTTGGTGAATTGAGGACAAGTCCGCACTTGGAGGACTTGTACGATTTTAGTCAGAAGGTTTTCAGACTAATCTGTGTACATATCGAACTAGTTCTATTTAGGTCAGAAAGATATCGGACTAGTCCGTGGTGATATCAGACTTGTCCGACTACGTGCAAACTGTGAAGTGCTGAGGACTAGTCCGCACTGGAGAGGACTAGCGCAATCTTAGTCAAAGAGATATCGGACTAGTCCGTGGTTATATCAGACTAGTCTAGTCTGTGGAAACAGGACTGTGCAGACAAGTCTGCTCTGGAAGAACTTGTCCGATTCTGGACAGACAGAAATCGGACTAGTCTGTGGTGATATCGAACTAGTCCGGACCTGTATAACTTTGTGCAGTGAGAGTGATTAAAATTAGATTGAGCTCTTGGGGTGTGTTTCTCCAACACACTCCATACACAAAGAGTATTATAATCATTTCTTGAGTTCCTTTCTACTTGATTTCTCACTCTCCCTTCTTTTTGCGCTTTCTTAATGATTTCATTAAAACCTGCGCTCATGTCAACAATTTAGTTAGGATCTCTTTTGCTTGTCATAAATCAACCAAAACCCACAAGGGGATGCCTAGATGCCCTTTCATTCCCCTTTCTACCGTGTAGCGCAACCCTTTTATATGCCAAGGACTGGCTGTTATAGTATGCGTCATGACCCGACACGTGGCCCCAGCTGTACTAAACTGCCCTATACACGATCTATGATGTTAAGGGTGGTTAATAGCGGGATAGCGTGCCTTAATGGCAGCGTTACGAGTCTTGACAGTTCTCTGATCGTGCTTCATTAATATAGCATTAATGAGTGTTAACCAGGTCTTGTAACGGCCAATTGATAGCCATTAAATATCCGCACTGTTGGAGATCCCGCTGTCTTCCCATTGTAGACTTAGGTCCAGGGGTGTAACACGTGGCAGCACTAGAGCTTTCCTCTGCGGGGAGGCAGGTCCAGAGCTACTGGACACATGGCAGGTCTGGAGCTTCCCTCTACGAGGAGGCAGGTCCGGAGTTACTAGACACGTGGCAGCTCCGGAGCTTCCCTCTACGAGGACGCAGGTCCAGAGCTATAGGACACGTGGCAACACTGGAGCTTCCCTCTGTGGGGAGGCAGGTCCGGAGCTACTGGACACGTGGTAGCACCGGAGCCACCCTAAGGAGAGAAGCAGGTCTGACACTGCAGGACACGTGTTGCCTCCGGAAGTCCACAATTTTGGAAGGTGAAGCTCGATGTGTCTTATTCTGGTACGAAGGGATACCTGGTATTCAGGGTATTGACAGTGGCCCCCGAGCCCACCTTTGGTGAGATTGTGAGGTTTTGATGCTGGAGGTGGGGCCATTATCTCTCCCGCACTGCTGGTTCAACTTTTCTCTCGAAACACACACTCTTTCTTAATTTGGTATGTGAGATGCATGACGTGCGGATCTTACAAAATTGAAGGACACCAGTTCGTAATATTATATTCGTATTGGTTCCCATCATAATCTTTGTAGCCTTGTCAGGCTGCCGCCCTCGACTTCCAACTTCTCATCATGACAACAGTTCACCTGGTGCGACTTTTTGACAAAGTGGATCTAGGCCCCCTTGTCATTGACAAGGTAACTTTGCAGAGCGTGATTTTAGTCCAAATGCAGTTGCCATCCAAGCGTTGTGGAGGCTTACTAAAGGAAGAAAGCCTGCATGGGAAGAGAACTCCTTACACTTTCATTTGATCTTGCACTTAGAGCTCTCCACCCTTGCTTCACTTTTTCCACTTTTGTTCCACTATGCGGTGATGGAGTTAGGACTTCCTTCTAGCAAGATCAAGAGTGACAACGAGTTATCGAGAGTCTGCACCTACATGGGGTGGTCGAGTGACTCCTTCAAGAACTCGATTCGCTTTGGCAAGCTCTGCTTCAAGAAGGAAAGCATTGGCGAGATCGTGTACTGCACGGCATTTGCCATGGTGGGGCTCATCCCGCCTTTCTCCATCTTCTTGTTGGTGTTGCTGGACTTCTACGGTTTGCAACTCTACCACCTCGGCCGTTACTCCTTGCTGGTGGCAACTTTTGTCCATTTTTGTGAGATGTGGGTGGGTGTGGCACTCTACATCGCGCTCTTCCAAACTTTCTTCACAGTCCGCGCAACTGAGAAAGGGAATGAGTTCCTGGGCTTCTACTACTTTATGATGCGCAGGAATCCACCCTTCAAGTACTTGAAGTCGTTTCCTTCCGGGAAGTGGGATGGCTGGAAGAAGGATTGGGTGATCATCAGGGTGGAATGCCATGACAGGCTGGAGCTACCCGACGTCCTTCCGACCACTAACACCAACAACTGGGAGGTGCTCTCGAAGTTGATGGAAGGGTACAACCAGATCTTGTCAAGGATCCAGAGTTGTGTGGAAGGAGGGGTGACCCCTCTAATAGTGATTGGGATCTTCCTGACTAACCATTGGGCCCTGCAGAAGAAGTGGGAATGGTCTGCATGGGCATTCAATGGAGAAATGGACCCATACCGGATTGATGTTGGTCTCGGGTCAAACTTGGATGAAAAGGCTTTGAAGCTTCATCTCAAAAAGTTGTACCATGGAACCATCAATCTCGATGACCTGACACCTCCAGCGGAGTTCCTTCCCTAGAACATGGTTCCAAAGGTCAGGAGGGAGCTATGAAAAGAGATGCCGGAGCTTGATGACTTGGGCATTGTGGAGAGATGCAAGATCACTCCGCCAGCAGAGATTTCAATCCCTGGAGCTTCAGAGGGCAAGGATCCTACAACTTGAAGCCAGAAGAATCCCGACTTGAGTCAGGGCAAAAGCAAAGAGCCTATCAAACCCTCTAGCTGGAAGAGGAAGTTGACGTTGTCTAACGACACTTTCGTCAGATCGCGTGTAACAGAAGCAGTGCCTCGCCCAACTCTCAAATTGGTCCTGGTAGTACCTCCAGCATCCGTAGCTCCTTCAAATCCAGTGTCCATGGAGGGCACTAGGTCCGGCAAGTCGACTCTAGCCCCGGTGCCATTGGCGGGCTCTAGGTCTGGAGTCCCTTCTCAAGTGAGGGAGATCACAGCTAAGGCGACATCAATGGCTGCTACAAGCCTCAAGACAAAGTCTGGGGCCTCTGCTTCACCAATGATGGTGGGCTCTGGCTTCGGTCGTCCAAGGAAGAAGACCTGTGCTGACTGGAGCGGGAACTTCCATAGGTAAGGGTCGGCTCTTTAGTTTGTGTCTTTATTTTGTTTCTTGCTTTTTCTTGAATTCTCTATCATCTGTTTATAGAGTATCGAGAGCTTCTGCTCCAACATTCGAAAGCGCCTTGGCCCTAGAGACCGCACCGTTCGGGGCTACTGATGTTGAAATGACTCCTCTGATGGTTGAGGTAGTCCACCCCATAGCTCTGGTGCCTACTAGCACTGAGACGACATTAGTACCAGCGATCGAAGAAGAAGTCGTGGTTGCATTCGAGCAAGCTTCAACTACATTGGAGACAGCACCGGTGGTACCAGCGCTAGTACCGGAGACTTCAAAAGTTGCGGTTGAAGCTCTAACACCAGCTCTGTAGGAGACGAGCCATTGGCGGAAGATCCGGCTGCGGGACCTTCTTCGTCTGCATTGATGCTGAAGATCCGGCTGCGGGACCCTCCTTGTCACTGTTGTAGGTAGAAGATCAGGCTGTGGGACCTTCCTTGTTCGGACCGGAGATAGATGAACTTCGGGAGATCAGCCCCGCCTATGTGGATCTGTTGGAGTCCATGCTTGTGCCATGGGCTCCAACGACTATCCGAGAAGACTTGGAGGAAACGAAGGACGAACCTCAAGCTGTCCGAAGCCAATCCCCCCCTGCGTTGTCGATTGAAAATGCCTGCTACGGCCTCCACCAAGTCCAGCTCACCTTTGACTACGAGCGCAAGTCTCTTGAAGAAGAGCGCAACATCTTGAGGCATTGGTGCCAAAAGCTGTACTTCGAGACGCATTTGACGCAGTCCCGGCTTGCAGACCATAAGGAATGGGTGGCAGTGGAGAAGGCCCAGGCAGTCACGCTTGAACAAGGAGTAAAGATGAATGAGAGGTTGCTATTAAAGCCCTCAATAAAAGACCCAATAGATCTACGAGCATGCTTAGAGAGCCAATGAAGCGACCGAGGTGACGCTGGCACTAAGGTACAGATGGACAAGGAACTAGTGGGCTTAACTCCGCAGGCACTAAGTTGGAGGCTCTGGGAGACATGGTCGTCGACCAGATCGATACTGAAGTGAAGTCTCTGGCTAGGAATGCCGCTGAATATGTGCTGACGTGTTTGTGAAGCCGATACCCCTTGATGTCATTAGATCCGGTGGTCAAAGGACCCATTGCCGAGGAGGAGGAAGCTGCCAAGGCCAGCGTCCAAGAAGTCACCGAGAAAGTTGCTTCATTCTCCGCGAGGAACTCCAGTAGCTAGGACCTTTCTTTTTGTCCTTCACCTTGTAAATATTCATTTTTTAATGAATGAAATCCTTTCGAATTCCATTTTTGTCTTCAATACATTGCCCTTTATCTTGTTGGCCCCCTGGTAGATGTGTTCAATTGATTGAACACATCTACCATGAGGATTTTGACAATGTCTTGAAAACTTGATTGCTCCAAACTCATAGCCAGCATGATAGCTCCGAGGTTAAAGCCTTGGTTCCGAAATCTCCAAAGACCCTTTATTGATTCGACTTCGGGCCCCTGGGAGTTGTCGGAGCTTAGATGCTTTGACGACGCCCATTCTCAACACATAATACGTCGCCGACAGACCCCCTGGGGGTTGTAGGAGCTTGTTCGCTTCAGTGGCGCCCACTGTCAACACGTAAAACATCGACGGCGGGCCCCCTAGGGGTTGTCAGAGCCTTATGCTTTGACGGCGCCCACTGTTAATGCGTAAAATGATGACAGCGGGCCCCCTGGGGGTTGTCGAAGCTTGGTTGCTTCGACAACATCCACCATTGCCGTGCAAATTGCTATCAACTGTTCATTTTTCCTACCGCATGAGAGATAAGAAAAGCAGTAAAATTCGTCCTCTTGCCTATAGCTTCTTTACGGCTTGTTATCCTTCTTTGAATTTTAGATCCTAACAAACTCACTGTGGCAACATAAGTATACTGATTAAACTTCCTTAGATCCGAATGCTTTCTGGACCCGCCTTACTAAGACCCACCAGAATAGGTAGAGTGACGTACTTTGGGTGCTGGACCAGGCTAAGTCAATAGCGCACTCCAAACCTATCATTTGCTTTGGTTTTTAGGCGAGTAGGCCATCTAGCTATACTAAGATCTGATATAAGATTACTAATAAAACTTATATATCACATGAATCTCTAGGACTAAATTTCAAATGGATTGCATGACATTGCTATTGACAAGAAGGTAAAAGATGATAAAAATAATGACCTTGTGCAAAATTAATGCACATAGAGTCTGCTTGCACATAAATGTATTTCATTATAGGTCCGAATAACAGGGGAGACAAGGACACACTTAAAAACATGATCAAGTTAAGTGTTGTATTCATCTTGTACTAACCCAAGGAAGGTAAAGACACACCTAAAGTACAAGACCAAGTTAAGTGTGCTTTTAATCTAAGACCAACCCGACTCTGTTCATAGACTCTATAATATACATTTTAGGCAAATGCAGACTCACCTATGTGTAACTAAGTGTATAACTTATGAAGGTGCTCGATGTTCCAGGGATTGGTAAGTGGTATCCCATCCTCTATTGCCAAGCGGGCGCATCCGGGACGGGAAACTTTTACTACTCGAAAGGGACCTTCCCAGGCGGTGGAAAGTTTGTTCATACCTTCATGAGTAAGTATTCACCGCAACACCAGATCGCCTTCCTACAACTACCGGTTGCGCACATACCTTTGGTTATAGCATCGGAGTGCGTGGCAGTAGTGTGCATTTTGAACAGCTGCTTGGTATCCTGCCTCGTTAACGAGGTCTAGGTCTTCACACCAGAGCTAGTCCTGCGTGGCTTCGTCGAAGGTCCGGAACCGGAGAGAACCCATGGTGACTTCCGGAGGAAGGGCTGCTTTAGCTCCGTACACCAAGAAGAAGGGTATCTCTCCTGTTGCCCAACTAGATGTTATCCGACTCGCCCACAATGCAGAAGGAAGCTCTTCTATCCAGTTGGTGCCATGTTTCTTCAAGTGCTCATAAGTGCACTTCTTGAGTCTCTTGAGTATTTCCGCATTTGCTCTCTTAGCTTGACCATTGCTTGCCAGATGAGCTACTGATGCATAGCTGACTGATATGTCGAGGTCTTCACAGTACTCTTGGAATGCTGCACTCGTGAGTTGGGTTCTGTTGTCAGTGATGATTCTGTTTGGGACTCCAAATCTACAAACAATGGATTTCAAGAACTTGATGGCAGATTGCTTGTTAATAGTCATAACTGGAGTTGCTTCCAGCTACTTCGTTAACTTGTCGATGGCAAAATATAAGAACCGGTACCCTCCAAAGGCTTTTGGGAAAGGTCCCAAAATGTCCACCCCCACACTGCGAATGGCCACGTGGGAGGAATCATCTGCAGTGACTGTGCTGGTGTGTGAATCTGCTTCACGTGGAGCTGGCACGTTTCACACTTCTTGACCAGCTCGACTGCATCCAGGAGTGTTGTAGGCTAATAAAAACCATGCCGAAAGGCCTTACCAACCAGCGTGCGGGAGGATGCGTGGTTCCTATACTTGCCTCCATGGATCTCTGTGAAGAGTTCTCAACCTTCTTCCCGAGAAATGCACCGCATTAGAATGCCGTTGGCACCATGTCGGTAGAGATCCCCTTCTACCAACGTGTATCTTTTAGCCAATCTGACAATTCCCTCAATGGATACACCATCTTCAGGAAGGATGTTGTCTTTCAAGTAGTCCCGAATCTCCGAGATCCATGCATCGGGATGACTTGAGCTTCTAGATCCTGCGCGCTTAGTTGCTGGGAGCTTCCTGTAGCACCTATGATCCTTGGTAGACACAATGGTAACTGGGCCACCGGGACCGCCAACTTCAGGGTGCTGGTCTCGCCCCCATCACTCAGTTCGGTAGGCTGAGTGGCAGGTGCTGATAATCTTCTGACAAAAACCCCGTCGGGTGCTTGAGAAGTCTTTCTGCAACTTCTGGACTTCAAGTTGATAAGCAGCAAGCTGAGGGTTATTGCAACTGCATTTGCCTTTGACTTGTTTGATGATGAGTTGCGAGTTACCCTTCACCAGGAGCTGCCAGACGCCATATGATAGCGCCACCTTGAGTCTGAAGATGAGAGCTTTATATTCCGCCATGTTGTTGGTTGCCTTGAAGTCGAGGTGTACCATGTATATGACCTTCTCCCTGGTCGAAGCGAGGAGATGGATTCGAGCTCTGGCCCCCTGGTTTTGCATGGAGCCATCAAAGTAGAGTCCAGTGAGACTCAGCGAAGACCGGGACCTTAGTTTCCAGCTTATGCTAGTTGAGGCCCCCTAGAGTTGATGAAGAAGGTGTCCAGTGTGCCATGAAGTCAGCTAGTGTCTGACTCTTGATTGCATGTCAGGGCAGAAACTCGAGGTCGAATTCTGCCAACTCTGCTGCCCACTTAGCAATATTTTATGTGGAATTGGGATTATGTAAAATAGCTTGTAGTGGATAAGAGGTTACCACTGATATCTTGTGGGCCTGTAAGTAGTGACATAACTTCCTTGAGGCAATAAGAACTGCATACAACAACTTATGCACCTCAATGTACCCAGTCTTAGCATTGTAAAGTACTTCGCTGATGAAATACACTGGCCACTGGACAGTTTGGATCCTCCCATAGGGGTCGGAAGATTCTTCTTCATCAACCCAGACCCTCCCGGAGGGGTCCGAATCTCCTTCTTGAGTAGTAGGTACTCCCTCGGATGAGGGAGGTTGATTCATAGGCATCTTGCCTTTAGGATCCGTGCCTGAGGGACGGGACCCAAACTCGCCTTCAAGTAGCTCCGAACCCCCCGGAGAGGTGTAGGCTCTTGAGTTAAAGATGTTTGTGGTCTCTCCGCAACAAAAACCATGATGACAACCTCCGTAGTTGCAACGATGTAAAGCAGAAGAGGCTCACCAGGCTCCGGAGCTACCATGATTGGTAGTGTGATGAGGAGGTGCTTGAGCTATTGGAATGCCTTCTCTGCTTCTTCAGGGCAATGGAATGTTTCAAACTTCCTCAACAGCTTGAAGATGGGAAGCGCCCGCTCTGCCAGCCTTGAGATGAACCGACTGAGCGAAGCTAGACACCTATTAAGCTTCTGGACATCCTTGATACGGGCTGGAGGCCACATCACATCAATGTCTTTGATCTTGGACGGTTTTTCCTCAATTCGTTCGTGAGTCACCAAGAAACCAAGAAGCTTTCCGGAGCTAACCACAAAGACACACTTGTTCGGGTTGAGCTTCACGCGCGTCAAGCACAGCTTGTCGAGTACGGATTGAAGATTGTCCAAGAGTGAGTCTTTGTTCTTCACCTTGACGACGATGTCATCGACGTAGACTTCCACTAGCTCGCTAATCAGCTCCCCAAAAGTTTTGTGCATGGCTCACACTAAAGTAGATGCATCATTTTTAAGACCAAAAGACATGGCAACATAACAATACAACCCATCTATTGTGATGAAGGCAGTATGCTCTTCATCTTCTTTAGACATTGGAATTTGATCATATCCAAAATAAGCGTCTAGGAAACACAGTAGTTCACACCTAGTGGTAGAATCCACTATTTGATATATTCTTGGTAGCGGAAAAGGGTCTTTTGGACATGCCTTATTTAAAGTGGTGTAGTCGATGCACATCTGGAGCTTCCCACCGGCCTTTGGTACAACAACTTGGTTTGCCAGCCATCGTGGATGGTGAACCTCCCGTATGAATCCAGCATTGAGTAACTTTTTAACTTCTTCTCTGATCAAGTTCTACCGCTCAACAGATTGCATACAGGGCTTCTGTTATATAGGGCGTGCGTCAGGGTATATCTTCAGACGGTGCTCGATCACCTCCCTATGGATTCGAGGCATATGTGATGGTTTCCATGCATACACATCGACATTTGCTGAGAGGAAAGTGACGAGCGCGAGTTCCTATTTGTCACCCAGACCTCCCGTTATATGAGTGGTCTGGGTGGCATCATAACTGATTTGGATGACTCTGACGGGAATGTCGGTGTCGCCGCTTGGTTGCACACGAGGAGCAGAGGATGAGCCGCGCTAGCGCGAGCTTGGTGGCTGTTGAGCAGGTTGCTCCTTACTGGATACCTCTTCTTGCGCTGTTGCAAGCACATGAATTTCTTCCAGCGTAGTAACTGTTGATGTTTCATACGTCGTTGATAAAAATCCACAAGCGCACGAAAACTGTCGTGTAGCACTTCCCCTTAAGAGAGTATTCCCAAGGGTATTGAATCCAAGGAACGTATGTGTTAATCTTACAAACTAATCCACCCAAGGATACAAAGTTGTTTGGTAGGCAAGGAAGAGAGAGGAATTCAAAGTATTGATTCTAATTCAAAGGAATTTGTGGTAGTTTCTTGCTTCGGTCACGGGTTTACCCCTAGCAACACTAGGACGACTCCCGCGAAGAGCCTATGGCATAGCCGAATGTGAAGGATTACTAAGGACAGATAGGGCTATCACCACCTACTGTCTACCTCTTCAATCTGTTGGTCTATGAGATATTCACTAGAGATTTCTAACCTAAGCACCACGCTTACAATCTAAATCACAACTCTAGTTGTTTCGAACACAAAGCTACAACTAGAGCCTCTAATGAATTAAAGCAATGAACCCACAAGTAACTAATTGTGCAAACTACTACGAATTGAGAATCTAACTTGAATTGAATTCACAAAGAGCTTACTTGATTTGAGTACACCTTTGTAGGGATACAAGTGTAGAAGAGGGACTTGACAATACCAATCCTCCTTCTCCTAAACTCTCGCCACACTCTCCTTCTACTTGGCATCCTCTAGGACTACTCTAAACCTTAGGAGTGGTATTCTATTCTCAACTTTTGGGTGTGTGTGTGTGTGTGTGAAGTGAGGTGTGGGGTGCTATTTATAGTGGGGAGAAGGGTCGGTTCCCACCACCAAATGCGTGCAAATCAGTCACCCATGACTTCTTCAAGCCGGGAGGAGCCAACACGTGGCATTTGACAGGGTTTGGCGCCACTCCCTAGTCGGCTGACTAGGGAGGTCGGCCGACCTGGTCTCAGCCCCGTTGGGGTTGTGCTTCCTCCAAGTCTCTGTAGGTGGGTCCCATCCTTTTATATGGGTGCTACACCATTGGATGGCATCAGATACTTCTGTTTGTGGGCCATTTGATCCATGTGATGACACTTGGTGTCACCTGATTCGTCAAAATCCAATTTTATGGATCAAAAACTCTCTGCATGTCTTGGTATTTTGGGTCTAAATTCACCTGCATACAAATAAACACTGACACTTGTGGAATTGGTTAGTTTTTAACCCTACCACTATGTTGTGTTTCACTTTTTTGCACATTGTGAGGTGAATTGACGGTCTAAATATGACACTTAAGGACCATTAAAAAACACCCCACACTTAGTCCTTTGCTCGTCCTCTAGTGAAGGCAAGAAAAAGAACTAAGGTGATGTCATAAATTTGCTATAAGTTAGAAAAAGAGAATACAAGATATTTCAACTCAAACCTCAATTCATGAATTCCCTTTGTGGAATGTGGCTATCACATCAATGGGTGTTTGAATAGTGGAATGGTTGTAATGTAGTTCTGTTGGATCTTCCCCTGCCAAAATGATCTAACGATTTGCTATATTCGGAGAGTCAAAGAAAAAATTGCCCTTATCTCTCATTTGGGATCTCTCAAGTCTCTCAAAGTGCTTTCGTCCTCACCTTGGCATGTTGTTCCAATTTTGTCCCTATACTAAATATGGCTATATCTGGAGCTTGGTATGGATAAATGTGGCATACACTGCAATTCATATATTACTAAGTCAAAAACTTGATCCTATGAGATACTTATGCAACAAACAAATTGACAAAGAAGATTCTTGTGCACATGAATGGAATAGATATTTTGTGGACTTCATGGTTTTCTCTCTTTGAGGATGAAACATGGCTACTTTCTTTCATTTTTTTGGCACACTTCCTCTTCCGAAGAGTAGATGCTTTTTTTTCTCTCTTTTTTTGTAGCCATGTCTTCTACTCATTTTTTTTCTGGATAGAATTTGATGACCAAAAATGTATGGAGTTTCTATATTGGATGAATGAATGGTGGATGGAAATTCTCAATGTGAGAAATTTTGCATGAATAAGGTGCACAAGAATTTCTATGTCAAAAAGTTCATGCATGTCACTCAATTGGGTCACGAGTTTGACAAAGTTCAATGAAAAACAAAGTGGCTGTAACACCCTAATTTTCGAGTTTCGGAAAATAAAAAATTTAAATGTGAATTTAGAGTTAATAATAGGAATAAATTGTTTTTATAAAGAAAAATATAAAATATATGCATCTCATATTGCATTTTGCATTTTGCATTCATCCTCATGTATTGAAAATTTATTACCAAAATAAATAAGCTAAAATAAATTTATTTACCAGAGTAAGTACATTAAAATGAATTAAATTAGCATAATGAATATGGAAGAAAAGAAATAAAAAAAGAAAAAGAACTAAATCGTCTATGCACATGCATTCATATTTACATATAAACTGAGTAACTAGATCTATTAAAATCAAAATAGAAATTTTATACAATAGAAAAGTAATTGGAAAAGAAAATTATAGAAGAAGATGAATAATAATAATAATAAAAGATGGAGCATATATACAAAATATGTGTAGCAAAAGAAGAAAAAGAAAATAATAGCGTAAAACGTGTATTAGGGAATAAATTTAAAAATAATAATATGTATATATATCAAGAGAAATAAATAATAATCTATAATATATATATATAATAATAATATTAAAAGAAATAAATAATGATAATATTTTTATATGTAAAGAAAAAGAAAATAAAATAAATAAAATAAATAAAATAAATAAAATAAATAAAATAAATAAATAATAATATAGTTATATTTATATAAGAAAAAAATAAAGAAAAAAAAGAGGAAAGGCAACCGCCGGCCAGGCCAAGCCAGGTGCAGCCAGCGCGCCCGACGACACCAGTGCAGTGCTTCGCCCGGCCCCACGCTGCAGCGCACCCCGCGCCCAGCCTCGCGTTGACCCGCTCGCGCGCCCAACGCGCCGCATCGCGCGAGCCCGCGTCTGCCCCATGCGACGACCGGTCCCACGCCAGCCCCGCTCGCGCACCTACCCCGCTCGCCCGCGCGCCGACCCGACCGGCCCCTCTGCCGCGCGATGCACCGCCCTAGCGTGGCCCCGGCTGCGTTGATCCGCCCGCGGGACGCCCCCCGCGTCGGCCCCACCGCGCGACACCCTTGCACGGGCTCCCGCGTCCCGCGCCACGGTGCTGCCCGCGCCGGCCCTAGCTCCCGAGCGCCCGACTATATAAGGGATCGTAGGGATTCGTTTCTCTCTCGACAACACCAGCGCTGCAGTCCCAAAAGCCCTAGCCACCGTAGAAACCAGAGGAGACCAGAGCAGCCGCCAGGAAGAAAAAAAGGAGAGGAAAAAAAGAGGAGGAAGAGGAAGAAAAAGAGGAGGGTGCCGTCGTCCGCCGGAGGTCGTCGCGTCGCCGTCGTCGTGCCGCCGAAGGACCGTTGCGCCATCCGCTTCGTCTACGCATCGCCTTCGTCCCACGATCTTCAAAGCCGTTGCATCTACGGTAGGATTCGTTTTTTCGATGTGAATTTTAGCGACGTATTAGATCTAATAGATGTAAATTGATTTTAGTTGCACTATCTTTTTATTTTCAGCAGCACTAATCCCCGTTAAAACCCCTGTAAACTCGTATGAACACGTATGAACTATTTTCATCTAATTAATAAATAACCATAGTTAATTAATAATGGATCTTTGTATGCATGCATATCATCGTATGTTGATTAATTTGTGTGCATCATGTTGATTTGTATATGTTTTCTTGTATGTGTGATCGCAAGTAGAGGGAAGTGCTCAAGAAGTCGTGTACGAGGATTTCGAGAACCAAGACTTCGAAGCACTTGAGAAACCCTATCCGCCAGAACAAGGCAAGTGTCCTTGAAGCATATTGATCCTGTTTTAAAATAAATGTTTTGTTTGCAAACTGCATACTTGTGTCAATTGGATGGGAATCCTATAGTAGGAAGTTTACTAGACTTGTTAAACCACCCTTGTCACTTGAAATTTATGGTAGAGAGTCGGAAAGGGCTTTTACCTTTTTGCTTTGCTTGATTAATTGGGATGGGAAAACAACACTACACATTTAATTATGTATTAATGATATTATGGTTAATGTGAACTGGTCGATACGGTATGGTAATGGGTGATCTAAGCAAGCCTAGTATGTGGATGGGTTGGATGTTATGGTGGTTTGCTTGCTTTAGATCTAAGGACCGATTCATGCGAGAATAGGCCAGGACTACAGTGCCACCACGAGGCCAAGTATGGGTGCGGCATAGCTGATTAACTAGGTCTTTGCCATTGCTATTTGGACCATTATGGATGCTCGGGGAAGGGGTAGTCGGATTGGGTTTGTTGATGATTGGCGGGACTACCCTGGGATCCGAATGGCTCAAGAGGGGGCCCTTGGTTGAAGATGTGCTTAGTTGGAGACATTGCCACCAATGAAACCTCAATGGGGTCTAAATAGGCTAGTAATCCCTTTGTAAATGCTATTTTGTGATCCCTTGGCCATACACCAAAGGAAGTGTAATTGGCATAAGGGAGGTTCTTTAGTCGCCGATGGGTGATGAAATCACAAACACGTGGGTAAAGTGGTACAAACTCTGCAGAGTGTTAAAACTATCATGATAGCCGTGTTACCGGTTAAGAGCACCTGGATGACCTCCATGATTAGAGGGAAATTGGGATTTGGGATGGTTGTTGTTGGTGTTATGGTTATGGCTGGTTATGGATTTATTTCTGGTATTGAATATGGTTATTGGCAATGGTGAAATCTGGTTTAATGATGATAGATATGAAATATGAACTTATCTATAATAATCATTGTGGGATATGATGGGTTTACTTCACATACATATGATATATTGCTTTTCAATTGTTTTACTGTACTTTTCAGCACTTAGTCATTATTACATTCATCATTTGAATCAGCCACATGTCATACTTTCCCACACTTGCTGAGTACAACATGTACTCACTCTTGCAATCCCCCCCCCCCAATAGTTGGAGGTCAGGATTGTGAGTTTAATGGCGATAATGCGGAGTTCTAGGCTGTGTCTACCGTCAGCTTTGCCTGTGGTGTTGATTGGAGCTGCGCTATACCCTATCGCTTATACTGCCTAGCTGTTTAGTTTGCTTACTTAGTTTATTTCCGCTGCATTAGTTGAACTTGTCATTCATATTCATTAGAGCTTGTATTCGAGGATAATATGGTTTGTGCAATAAAATTTGATAATTAATCTTGTTTTGTGGTAATTTTCTGTATATCCTTTTGTGATTGCACTTGTGTATGTGTGTTGAACGTCCTGGGCACACATACGCGTTAGCTTGGTTCATTTTTCGGAACCGGGCGTCACAGATTGGTATCAGAGCCACAGGTTGACCATAGGACACATCCTAAATAGAATGGACACTTCAGAGCACATAGGAGCACTCAGGAATCGATGTGTTTTTCTTTGGTGTGCTGTTTGCAATATATATTTTTTGCTTGTGTGCTTAATAGAGGATTTTGAAATGCTTTAGCATTGCCATGTCCATATAGGCTAGTATAGATAGTTGTTTAGTTTTATATCCCTTGATGCATGCATATAGGATGGGATTCCTTCTATCTTCCTTCTTTCTCGTCTCTACTTCCGTAGAAGATGGTCACAAGAAGAAGATTCATGACCCCGGATGAAGCTACATGGAAGTGTGAAGATGTTATCAAGGATTTTCTCATCTCTTCTTTAATCCATCCCAATCCCGAGGGCGAGATTCCTTTAAGGGGAGTAGATTTGTAACATCCCAAATTTCAAACTTGGCTAGTTTTAATACGAAAGGGATTTTAAAATTTTTGTTTCCAAATCTCTTCCTCAACCCATCTAAATCTCGAGGGCGAGATTCATTTTAAGGGGGGTAGAATTGTAACACCCTGATTTTCGAGTTTCGGCAAATTAAAAATTTAAATGGGAATTTAGAGTTAATAATAGGAAGAAATTGTTTTTATAAAGAAAAATATAAAATATATGCATCTCATATTGCATTTTGCATTCATCCTCATGTATTGAAAATTTATTACCAAAATAAATAAGCTAAAAAAATCTATTTATGAGAGTAAGTACATTAAAATAAATTAAATTAGCATAACGAATATGGAAGAAAAGAAATAAAAAGAAAAGAAAAAGAACTAAATCGTCTATACACATGCATTCATATTTAGATATAAACTGAGTAACTAGATCTATTAAAATCAAAATAGAAATTTTATACAATAGAAAAGTAATTGGAAAAGAAAATTATAGAAGAAGATGAATAACAATAATAATAAAAGATGGAGCATATATACAAAATATGTGTAGCAAAAGAAGAAAAAGAAAATAATAGCGTAAAATGTGTATTAGGGAATAAATATAAAAATAATAATATGTATATATATAAAGAGAAATAAATAATAATCTATAATATATATCAAAAAATAATATAAATAAAAAATAATATATATATATAATAATATGTAAAGAAATAAATAATGATAATATTTATATATGTAAAGAAAAAGAAAATATAAAAAAATAAATTAATAAAATAAAATAAATAATAATATAATAATATTTATATATGAAAAAAAGAAAAAAAAAAAAGAGGAAAGGCAACCGCCAGCCAGGCCAAGCCAGCGCGCCCGACGACCACAGCGCAGCGCTCCGCCCGGCCCCACGCTGCAGCGCACCCTGTGCCCAGCTCCACGTTGACCCACTCGCGCGCCCAACGCGCCGCACCGTGCGACCCCCGCCTGCCCCGCGTGCCGACCGGTCGCACGCCAGCCCCGCTCGCGCGCCCACCCCGCTCGCCCGCGCGCCAACCCGACCGGCCCCGCTGCCGCGCGACGCACCGCGCCAGCGTGGCCCTGGCCGCGTTGACCTGCCCGCGAGACGCCCCCCGCGTGGGCCCCACCGCGCCACCCCCTTGCACGCGCTCCCGCGTCTGGCGCCACGGTGCCGCCCGCGCCGGCCCTAGCTCCCGAGCGCCCGGCTATATAAGGGATCGTAGGGATTCGTTTCTCTCTCGACAACACCAGTGCTGCAGTCCAAATAGCCCTAGCCGCCGTAGAAACCAGAGGAGACCAGAGCAGCCGCCAAAAAGAAAAAATGAGAGGAAAAAAAGAGGAGGAAGAGGAAGAGGAAGAAAAAGAGGAGGGCGCCGTCGTCCGTCAGAGGTCATCGCATCGCCGTTGTCGTGCCGCCGGAGGACCGTTGCACCATCAGCTTCGTCTACGCATCGCCTTTGTCCCGCGATCTTCGAAGCCGTCGCATCTACGGTAGGATTCGTTTTCCCGATGCGAATTTTAGCGACGTATTAGATCTAACAGACGTGAATTGATTTTAGTTGCACCATATTTTTATTTTCAGCAGCACTAATCCCCGTTAAAAGCCCCGTAATATCGTATGAACACGTATGAACTAGTTGCATCTAATTAATAAACAACCATAGTTAATTCATAATGGATCTTTGCATGCATGCATATCATCGCATGTTGATTAATGTGTGTGCATCATGTTGATTTGTATATGTTTTCTTGTATGTGTGATCACGAGTAGAGGGAAGTGCTCAAGAAGTCGTGTACGAGGATTTCGAGAACCAAGACTTCGAAGCGCTTGAGCAACCCTATCCGCCGGAACAAGGCAAGTGTCCTTGAAGCATATTGATCATATTTTTAAAATAAATGTTTTGTTTGCAAAATTACATGCTTGTGTCAATTTGATGGGAATCCTATGGTAGGAAGTTTACTAGACTTGTTAAACCACCCTTGTCACCTGGAATTTATGGTAGAGAGTCGGGAAGGGCTTTTACCTTTTTGCTTCGCTTGATTAATTGGGATGGGAAAACAACACTACACATTTAATTATGTATTAATGATATTCTGGTTAATGTGAACCGGTCGATACGGTATGGTAATGGGTGATCTAAGCAAGCCTGATATGTGGATGGGTTGGATATTATGGTGGTTTGCTTGCTTTAGATCTAAGGACTGATTCATGCGAGAATAGGCCAGGACTACAGTGACACCACGAGGCCAAGTATGAGTGCGACGTAGCTGATTAATTAGGGCTTTGCCAGTGCTATTTGGACCATTATGGATGCTCGGGGAAGGGGTTGTCGGATTGGGTTTGTTGATGATTGGCAGGACTACCCTTGGATTCAAATGGCTCAAGAGGGGGCCCTTGGTTGAAGATGTGCTCAGTTGGAGACATCGCCACCGGTGAAACCTCAGTGGGGTCTAAATAGGCTAGTAATCCCTTTGTAAAGGCTATTTTGTGGTCTCTTGGCCATACACCTAAGGAAGTGTAATTGGCATAAGGGAGGTTCTTTAGTCGATGACGGGTGATGAAATCATAAACATGTGGGTAAAGTGGTACAAACTCTGCAGAGTGCTAAAACTATCATGATAGCCGTGCTCCCAGTTAAGAGCACCTGGATGACCTACATGATTAGAGGAAAATTGGGATTTGGGATGGTTGTGGTTGGTGTTATGGTTATGGCTCGTTATGGATTTATTTCTAGTATTGAATATGGTTATTGGCAATGGTGAAATCTGGTTTAATGATGATGGATATAAAATATGGACTTATGTATAATAATCATTGTGGGATATGATGGGTTTACTTCACATACATATGATATATTGCTTTTCAAATGTTTTATTGTACTTTTCAGCACTTAGCCATTATTACATTCGACATTTGAATCAGCCACATGTCATACTTTCCCACACTTGTTGAGTACGACATGTACTCACTCTTGTAACCCCCCCCCCAACAGTTGCATGTCAGGATTGTGAGTTTAATGGCGACAATGCGGAGTTCTAGGACGTGTCTAGCGTCAGCTTTGCCTGTGGTGTTGATTGGAGCTGCGCTATACCCTATCGCTTATGCTGCCTAGCTGTTTAGTTTGCTTATTTAGTTTATTTCCGCTGCATTAGTTGAACTTGTCATTAATATTTATTAGAGCTTGTATTCGAGGATAATATGGTTTGTGCAATAAAATTTAATAATTAATCTTGTTCTGTGGAAATTTTTTGTATATCCTTTTGTGATTACACTCGTGTATTTGTGTTGAACGTCCTGGGCACACATACGCGTTGGCTTGGTTCATTTTTCAGAACCGGGTGTCACAGTGGCATATGCATGTGGTTGTCCAAGAATGTGTATCATATGGCCGTGGTAGGTATTTAAATTTCCAATGAGAGAATTAGGCAAAGTTCAAGACTCCAAATTGTGCTAATATAAAAAATCAATTTCAAGCAAAGAGACACCTCCTCGAATAACTCAATTACCATATCACACTAGTCAAATACTTAGATGATGTGTTTTTCCTATTTTGCTGGTGGGAATCATAAACAAAGCAATAAATTGAAATATAAAGCATTCAATTTTTCAGTTCAAGCAAATTTTGACTACCAAGTTTTAATTAATTATTGAGTTAAATTGCTTTCAAATATTTACTATTAAATATTAAAAAAACACAAACAGTAATGTAGCATGCATATTCAGGGGTAGAAGATCCAAATCGAATTTGTGGAGCAAAACGGAGCTGTGTGGGGCCCACACCAAGTCGGTCGACCAGGGGTTTGACCGACCCCCTTCTGGCCTCTTTGTTTCTCTGTTTTGACATGTCGAGTTGTATGTCCGGTTGCGACGTCTTTTGAGATGCAATACTATTTTTGCACGTCGAGATTTCGCGAATTTGGGGTTCCTCCCCCACACTTGTTCCCTGAATTCTTTATTCAACACAAATAAACAAAAGGGAGAACTTTACTGGATTCGATGAACCGGTAAGTTCACTTTATTGAACTAAAAATATGGGGATGCTTAGATTATTCAATCTAAATTTAATGAATAAAAATTTGGAACAAAACTAAACTAAGCTAGTAAGCATCCTATGCGGTCGGGACATCTAAACTAAGTAGCGTTGTAGATGTCAGGCTTCCCGATGGCATTGCATATGCCTCGCAGCTTGGCGCCCATGCCATGGCGAACACCATCAATCTCCTCCTTGAGGGATATGAGTTCATCCTTTAGTTCGGCCCTCTCGATGCACCCTTCAACCACTAAGTTCGATAGCTTCTTGTTCTCCAAATGGAGAGAAGCTAACTCCTTAGAAAGTTGTGCCACTTTAGGGGAACGAGTAAATTTCCCGTAGTTGTCCTCGAATTTGCTAGGTGGCGCTTTGATGGCAGGTGGCGAGAGGTGACGCCTAATCTTGGAGGGTGACGAGCACGTCGATTCCTCCACCGCCACATTATCCACTTGCTTAAAAAATCCTTTTTCATATCCTCCTTCAGGCTTGAGCAGCCCGTGGATAATGAGGCGATCTCCCACTCGCTCAGGCGAGGTACGCGTAGGTGTAACACCCTCAATTTTTTCATCATGTATTGCATACATGTTCATGCATTAAACATCAATAGAATAAAGGAAAAATAATAAAAGATAAAACATACATATACAAATATGTGTAGCAAAAGAAGAAAAAGAAAATATTAATATAAAACATGTATTAGGAAACAAATACAAAAAAGAATAAAATAATAATAATATATATATATATATATAATATTTGTGGAACCTAAAGAAAGAAAAGAAAAGAGAAAAAAAGATTCCGGAAACTTCCAGAAGTTTCTGGGGGAAGCTTTGCTTCACCCCGGAAGTTTCCAGGCAAATAGTGCCTGGGTGTACCGTAGCCGGGCCAGTTTGCTGGGAGCCAGGCGAGCCCCGTGCCTCTGGCCGAGTCAGACGCGCCAAGGGCCAGCACTGTAGCCGACTGGGACTCTGTCCCAGCTCGGTCGAGCCAGTTGCCGCTCCGGCTATAAAAGCGACCATAGGCTCCGTGTTTTCTCGACACCAGGAAGCGCCACAGCCCAGAAAACCCTAGCGCCGCAGAGCAAAAAAAAAGAAGAACAGAGTTGTGCCACTAGAGAGAAAGTGAGAAGAAAAAAGGAGAATAAAAGAGGAAGAAAAAGCAGAGGGTGTCGTCATCTGTCGGAGATCATCGCCGTTGTCGTGCCGCCGGAGCATCGTTGCGCCGTCTACTTCGTCTACGCGTCGCCTTCGTCCCGCGATCTTCGAAGCCGTCGCGTCTACAGTAGGATACGTTTTCCGACGCGAGTTTTAGCGAACGTATTAGATCTAATGACCGGAATTCAATTTTAGTTGCATCATCTATTTATTTTCAGCATCATTAATCCCTGCTAAAACCCCCATAAACTCGTATGAACACGTATGAACTAGTTGCATCTAATTAATAAACAACCGTAGTAAATTAATTATTGAACTTTGCATGCATGCATGTCATCGCATGTTGATTAGTATGTGTGCATCATGTTGATTTATATGTATTTTCCTGTATGTGTGATCACGAGTATAGGGAAGTGCTCAAGAGGTCGTGTACGCGGATTTCCAGAACCATGACTTCGAAGCGCTTGAGCAACCCTATCCATCGGAGCAAGGCAAGTGTCCTTGAAGCATATTGATCCTGTTTTGACAATAAATGTTTTATTTGCAAAACTGCATGCTGTGTCAATTTGATGGGAAATCCTATGGTTCGAAGTTTACTAGATTTGTTTAACCACCCTTGTCACCTTGAATTATGGTAGAGAGTCGGGATGGGCTTTTTACCTTTTTGCTTCGCTTAATTAATTGGGATGGGAAAACAACTCTACACATTTAATTATGCATTAATGATATTATGGTTAATATGAACTGGTTAATACGATATGGTAATGGGTGATCTAAGCAAGCCTGGTATGTGGATGGGTTGGATGTTATGGTGGTTTGCTTGCTTTAGATCTAAGGACCGATTCATGCAAGAATAAGCCAGGAATACAGTGCCTAGTATGGGTGCGGTGTAGCTGATTAATTAGGGCTTTGCGAGTGCTATTTGGACCATTAAGGATGCTCGGGGAAGGGGTAGTCGGATTGGGTTTGTTGATGATTGGTGGGACTACCTTGGGATCCGAATGGCTCAAGAGGGGGCCCTTGGTTGAAGATGTGCTCTATAGGAGACATCACCACTGGTGAAACCTCAGTGGGGTCTAAATAGGCTAGTAATCCCTTTGTAAAGGCTATTTTATGATCTCTTGGCCATACAACAGAGGAAGTGTAATTGGGATAAGGGAGGTTCTTTAGTCGCCGACGGGTGGTGAAATCACAAACACATGGGTAAAGTGGTACAACTTCTGCAGAGTGTCTATTAAAACTATCATGATAGCCGTGCTCCCGGTTTAGAGCACCTGGATGACCTACATTATTAGAAGGGTTTTGGTATTGGGATGGTTTGGTATTGACTTTGGGATGGTATTATGGTTCATGGTGATAAATATGGTTATTGGTAATGAGATATAGACTGGTATTATGATAACTACATGAATTATGATGGGTTTTCTTCATATAAATATGATATATTGCTTTTTCAAATGTTTGAATGTACTTTTGAACACTTAGCCTTTATTACATTCGTAAATTGTATCAGCTACATGTCATACTTTCCCACACTTACTGAGTACGACATGTACTCACCCTTGCAATCCCCCCACCAACAGTTTCAGGTGATGGTTGGGAGTGTCTTGAGGATAATGCGGAGTTCTAGGTTGTGTGCCGCCGTCGACTTGCCTGTGGTATTGCATGGAGTTGCACTATCCCTTATGCTTAGTTTGCTTAGTTGATTAATTAGTTTATTTCCGCTGCATTAGTTTAAATTTGTCATTAATATTCATTAGAGCTTGTATTCGAGGATATTTTGAATTATGTAATTAAAGTACTTATTTAATAATTTGAGCTGTGGTAATTATATGTTTATCATTTTGTAGGATCGAGGAGCACGTGAAAAGCTACCATAGGGGGGGAGGAGGGTGAATGGTAGATTTAAAAATCTTATGCAGCGGAAACAATTAAATCCCAACCCCTTCGGCAGAAAAATGATCTGTTAGAGAAATAGTGTGTGAAACTAATATAAACGTGTTTCACCATGACAAAAGTGATATATATTAGAGATAATCAAGTCATGAAGAAATCACAAGAAGAATCACTTAAATCCGTCGAGAGAAACTCAAGTTATGATTGAAAGATCAAACAAAGGTCAATTCTGTCCTACCCGAGAAAAACAGTTCCGGAACGCTGCAAAGAAACTCGTGTAGATCAGAAACCACAAATCCAATGACCGTGAAATTTTTACAGATGATAGATAATCAAGTTTTGAAGACAACCCAAAAAGAATAATGTCAATTGGATCTTTAAAACTCGAGTTATGATAAAACCACCGACGAAAGGTGTGCTGTCCAGAAACTCGACGAGTAAAACTTCTCTGGAACAAGTTGGACAAACAAGGCACAAAAGTTCCTTCAAACTACGAATTTTATTCAATAGAAACACAAGAGGAACAGACCCAAAGTCGTGCACTACGAGCTCTGGCCTCCCTTGCTTATATAACCAGCTCGAAAGCCAACCCAACTCAAATCAGGAGCCTAATCCTACTCGGTTCACGAATCAAAACTTTCCACAACTGCTTAAGACTCTTTGATACGCAGATAGAAGAAATCTTAAGACATATAAACACCTTAGGAACGTATCCCACATTCCTAAAACAACTCAAATTCGTGACCCACACGAAATACTAACATAACCAACTTGATACTTTCCATACCAAGCCATAACTGACTCTGCCGCAACCAAAGTCATCATCCGATATGATCCGATCCTTCCAACCAGATCTTCCCATCCAAAAACCATCTTCAGAACCATGTTGCCACGTCATGCACTGCATGCATACCTGCAAATACCTTCCTTAGATGTCCAATAACCTTCATATGCACTGCCCTTGATTCAATCATCCTGCGCGACCTCCTGACCCGCTCAACCACAATTCCTCCTGAATTTGGTTGTTGGAACATCATCTCCTCCCTGAGACTAGTCCAAAGGATCCTATCACCAGCCATGAATTGAACTCAAGCAACACCTGCACATTAACAAACAACCAATCCGTACGAGCCCAAGTCCACGACTTGACTCAAGTTAGTTCCGAACACAACACCTTACGTGAGCACCTCACATAAGCATGATGCAAAACATATCAAAACGATATCAGCCATATCAACCAAGACACACGAAAAACTTAATAAAAGAATAATAAGCAACCTTTCCATAAGTGTAAAGCAAGTTCGAAACATTTCACATGAAAATTTGGAACGTTATGATCAAGCTCCGAACCTTGCCAAAGCTAACCGGAGCTTGAGCCGGAGCTTACCAAAGCTAGTATAACTTAGCGCCTGAGCTTACCAAAGCTAGTACAACCTAGCACTAGAGCTTAGAAAAACTAGTTAGACCTAGCACCGGAGCTAACCAAAACTAGTCGGAACTAGTCATTTCAAAAGTCGGAGCTAGAAAAACATGTCGGAGCTAACCAACATAAGTCAGACCTAGCAAAACATATCAGAGCTTAACAAAGACATGTCGGAGCTATCAAAGACATGCCAGAGCTAAAGACAAAGCTCACCGGAGCTACCCAAAAAATATGTCAGATCTAGACAAAGAAAGTCGAAACTATTGGCGGACCTTGCAGAAGCTCGGAGCTAGAGTCGGACCTTGCTAAAACGATGTTATGGCAGCATTCAAAACTTTTATTGTCAAAGCCAATGTCTTCAACACAAATAGGTCTCACAATCTCCCCCTTGATGAATGAATTGGCAACATCATTTAAAATCCGAACATTGGCATGAAAAGTTTTGAGAACAATTTTCCCCCTTGAAAATCAAATGAGAAATAAATTCCCCCCCGCTATACATATTTCTCCCCCTTGCATAATTTACCATATTATCTATCCCCCTTTGACAATGTATTCAGCAAGGTTCAAAAGAGAAATTTTAATTGTTATGAGCATATTATAACATATACATATAAAACAAAGCTCATCCAAGTCATACTATCAAGTAACTTACATTATCACAACAATGAGATACATAAAGTAGTGTAAGCCATGCTAGAGATCAAATGTAATTCAATTTAAGCAAGTCATGATCTCACAAACTTAACTATTTCAATACCTGAAAGCATGATACTTGTTGCTTCATTTTATTATTTTTCAAAGCACAAATTTAGATCATATGATATTTGCAAGAGATTATATGCGCATTTGCCTTATTCTAACCAACCAAGCCAAGCCTATGTCATTTGACAATCAGAAGCTTAAGGACATGGTTTTAGTCATACACAACTTGTTCCAAGTTCATATCTAAGTGCAATGATAAGCCATCTCAAAATAAGAAGTGCGATGCATGCATATTCTCTTGATCTTTTCTCAACTTATATTTATTCACAAAAACTCAACATGTGAGTTGATTACTTGATTAATTCTTTATGATTAAAAGCACTTGTCAGCATGCAACAAGTTCAAAACAGCAAGAAAGTTCGACCATGACCAGATTTAGTGTAAGTAATTATTTCAATTACTAGACATGGCAAAATCTACAAAATGTATAACACGAGTAATGTAGTAAGAACTTTTAGCATGTAAAAGGAATCACAAAGCCATATATGTATGAAATATTGTGCTCATATTATTTTAAGTTCAGATTCACACATAGACTTTTCAAGTTTGAAAACTCCCCCTCAATGTAAGCCATGAGGATGCATAACCCCTATTTCACTACGAATGTAACAAAAATGAGTGAAATTCAAAGGTTTTGTAAAAATGTCAGCCAATTGTTGTTCGGTATCTACATGGTGAAGCACAATGTTTCCTTTTTCAACATTATCACGGAGAAAGTGATACCTAATGTCAATGTGCTTAGTTCTAGAATGTTGCACGGGGTTTTTAGCAATACAAATGGCACTAGTGTTATCACAAAACAGTGGAACACTATCTAGATCAACCCCATAGTCCTTAAGTGTTTGTACAATCCAAAGAATTTGTGAGCAAGCACTAGCAGCAGCTACATATTCAGATTCGTCTGTGGATTGTGCAACTGAATTTTGTTTTCTAGAGGACCAAGCAACAAGTGAATTACCAAGAAAATGACAAGCACCGGAAGTACTTTTCCTATCAATCCTACAACCTTCAAAATCAGCATCGGAAAAAGCTTTCAAAGTAAAGGTTGAGGAAGAAGGAATAAAAATGCCAAATTCTTGAGTTCCATGTAAGTACCTGAGAATCCTTTTGACGGCTTGACGATGTGAAGCACGTGAGGAAGCTTGAAACCGTGCACAAAGACATACGCTGAATTGTATGTCCGGTCTTGATGCCGTGAGGTACAAAAGTGATCCGATCATGCTTCTATATTCTTTTTGATCCGCGGATTCACCATCTTCATCAAGTTCAAGTGTTGTTGCTGTTCCCATTGGTGTCCGAAGAGGCTTGCTTTTGTCCATGTTGAAGCACCTTAGGAGGTCTTTTGTATACTTCGTTTGATGCACAAAGGTACCCTCCTTGGTTTTCTTGATTTGCAGCCCCAAAAAGTACCTATGTTCTCCCATCATACTCATCTCAAATTCTGAACTCATCATAGCTGAAAACTTGGACACAAGATCATGAGAAGCACAACCAAAGATAATATCATCCACATACAATTGAACGAATAATGAGTTATTGCCATGCTTAAGTACAAAAAGAGTTTTATCAACCTTGCCCATGGTAAACCCCTTTTCAATTAGGAATGTTTTTAACCTATCATACCATGCTCTAGGGGCTTGTTTGAGACCATACAAGGCTTTGGACAATTTGTAAACATGTTTAGGAAAATTTGAATTTTCAAAACCCGGTGGTTGTTTGACATAAACCTCCTCATCTATGTAGCCATTAAGAAAAGCACTTTTAACATCCATTTGATATAGCTTAAAACCATTAGATGCAGTAAAAGCTAAGAAAATTCTTATGGCTTCTAATCTAGCAACAGGAGCAAAAGTTTCATCAAAATCTAGACCTTCGACTTGAGTGAAACCTTGAGCAACCAACCTAGCCTTATTCCTAACCACAATCACATCCTCACTTTGTTTATTTTTAAACACCCATTTAGTTCCAATTAAAGTTTGACCTTGAGGAGGAGGTACAATTTCCAAACATTATTTCTTTCAAAATTTTCTAACTCTTCTTGCATGGCAATAATCCAAGATTCATTAGTGAGTGCGTGTAATATATCTTTGGGTTCAAAAGAAGCAACAAAAGCAGAATGAGCATGAGAGTTTGGATCGCAAAACCTGGACCGTGTAACTCATTCGTGCAAGCTTCCATTAATCTGTTGTGGAGGATGAATTTTCAGAACCCGGAGGAGAGTGGACACTTCACAAGCTTCTTCTTCTTCTTCATGTTCATCACAAATCGATGATCTTGTGACTTGAGGAGGATCTGGACCAGCAATGGTGGTCGTCGGTGTTGGCTGTGAATCAAAAGCAGGAGCTCGAACAATGTCATTAGCTGCTGAATTTTCGGGCAGCAGCTCCACTTCTTCCTCATCTTCAATGAAAATGCTCTCCCCCTGCGGATATGGATCTGGGCCTGCAATGTTTGAGCTAGTACCTGGGCTAGATTCAACAAAAGACACTTCACAAGTCTCCACAATTTTGTTAGTGTCAAGTAAAAGCACACAGTAGCCTCTATTATGAGATGGATAATCAAGAAACATGCCATCAATGGATCTAGGTTCAAATTTATCAAGATTACCATGTTTCTTAACAAAGCATTTGCAACCAAAGACCCAAAAGTGTGTAACACTAGGCCTATGTCCAAACTGGAGCTCATATGGTGTTTTACCTAGTTTAGCGCGCAAGAAAACACGATATGAGACATAACAAGTGGTTGCAATCGCATCAGCCCAAAATTTCCTAGGAGTTTGATATTCATCAAGCATAGTCCTAGCCATCTCAACTAAGGTTCTGTTCTTTCTTTCTACAACACCGTTTTGTTGAGGTACATATGGTTAAGAAAATTGATGATCATTTCCATTTTCAGCACAGAGGTGATCAAAAGATTGATTTTTAAATTCAGTTCCGTTATCACTTCTAATTGCTTTTAAAGATCCTGAGTGATCAATTGATAATCTAAGAAATAAAGTTCTAAAGTGACTAAAAGATTCATTCTTAGATGCCATAAAGTAAACCCAAGAGTATCTAGAATAATCATCAACAATCACAAGAACATACCATTTACCTCCGAAGGATTGAACACGTGAAGGTCCTACGGTGTCAAGGTGCAAAAGTTGACCCGGTTCATTTGTCATGATAATTGTGAGAGGAGTATGTTAACCTGCAACCATCTTAGCATGTCTACAAGAAGAGAAAACAATTTCTTTGCCCCCTTTAAGCTTAGGTAGCCCACGTATGCGATCAAGAGCACTAACACGCGTGAGATGATCAAAGCTTACATGAGCAAGTCTACGATGCCAAAAATATAAATCTTTGGAATCATTAGCAACTATACACCTATGCTTAGAGGAAGACATATCAAAGTCAGCTTTAAAAACTCTACCAAACCGAGACATGTTAAATATAAGCTCACTATTTGAACCTACAACTTTGCAGCAGTTTTTATTGAAAATAATTTCCAGATTTTCATCTAGCAATTGTGAAACAGAAAGCAAGGTGTGAATGTGGCCTAGAGGGGGGGGGGGTGAATAGGCCTTTTTGAAAATTGTCGGATCCTACAACACTTAACAACCAGTTCAAAACCAGAGAAATCGGACTAGTCCGGTAAAGTGCGGACTAGTCCGGTGTATACGGACTAGACTGATTAGGTTTGATCGATTAACTTTATTTTTCAATATATGCAGCGGAAATATACGATTAAACAAAGTGTTACAAGGTTATGAATTAGGTTATATTACAATTCAATCTTATACTTGATATTTCATCGTAAAGTAATCAAGATCAATGGTAACCCTAGAGTGATATAATGTAAAGGACAATGAACACAAAAGAGAACACAAGAGATTTATCCCGTGGTTCGGTTCCCACAGAGGCAACCTACATCCACGTTGAGGAGTCCACAAAAGGACCGGGTCTTCTCCAACCCTACCCTCGTCGGATCGCCACGAAGGCCAATCCTCTTCCACTTATCTCAAAGGGGTGAATAACCGAATTCAAGGGGCTTTCTCATACGTTGAGAGCTCCCTTGGATTACAACACGAAATACCACCAAGAACACACTCAAAAGATTACAATTAAACAATAGGAGTGTGTTAGAGAATCAATCCAAGAGCCCAATGTGGTGTTGAATGTGTCTCTCCAATGAACTAGAGTGAATCCTCAAAGGATTTATCTTTGTTGCACTTACTTTCGTGGAGAGATGTGGTTTTTGAGGCTCTTGGGAGGTGTGATAGCGCTAGGGTTCGAGAGAGTGTAAAATATGGTCGTGCAACTCTATTTATATGGGTTTCTAAAAGTGACCGTTAGGGTTCAAAAAGATCGGACTAGTCCGTGGTGGTCACCGGACTAGTCCGGTGTGCTGTGTGTAGCAAACCCTAAGTGTTCCGAAATATCGAACTAGTCCGGCTAGGAACGGACTTGTCCGATTTCGCTACTAGAAATCTTCGGACTAGTACGATAGACATCGGACTTGTCCGGACATGTGAAACCCTAATTGTATATGATGACAAGTCCACACTTGGAGGACTTGTCCGATTTAGATCAGAGGGTATTTCAGACTAGTCCATGCAAATATCGGACTTGTCCGATTTGGATGAGAGAGAATATCGGACTAGTCCGGTTGTGATTGGACTTGTTCGATTTTGTGTGACGTGTGAAGTGTTTTGAGGACTAGTCCGCACTGGGGAGGACTAGTCCGATTCTAGTCAGAGAGGATATCGGACTCGTCCGATGGATATCAGACTTGTCCGATCTTGTGCAGAAAGGATATCGAACTAGTCCGGTGTTAGTCGGACCAGTCTGGTCCTGTGTAACTTTGTGCAATGTGTGTGTTTAATTTTGATTGAGCTCTTGGGATGTTTTTTCTTAACACACTCCATACACAATGATCTACTATTCTTCTTCCTTGAGCTCATTTCCACCTTGCTCCTCATTCTTCCTTCTTTTTGGCACTTTGCTCATTTTTATATTAAAATACTGCACTCATCTCAACAAAGAGGTTAGGATCCCAATTGCTTGTCATAAATCATCCAAAACCCACAAGGGAGTCCTAGATGCACTTTCAATCCCCCCTTTTTGGTGATTGATGACAACCAATTGAGATTTCACAAAATATGATAAAAATTGAGATTTTCATAAAGTATGCACATATGAATCCAAAATACATCAAGTAGTGAAAGCATAGTCCATATGTGCATTCTTTATGGTGGGATGCATAACTAAGTGCACTGAAACATTCAGAATGACATAATTGACATTAATCAACCAATAGCAAGCATGTATGTCATTCTAGAGCAAAATCACAGTTTTCATGAATACTACTCAAAGGATCAAATCATTGTATCACAGAACCATAATTAATTTAAGATCATTGTTAAAACTTTACAAGCCACAAAAGAGTTAAAGGAAATATAGCATAGAGCTCTCTCCTCGCAAACTACAGCTAGAACTAAGACTCCCCCTCTATCTCTCCCCCTTTGGCATCAAGACACCAAAAAGAAGGAGAGGAGGGTTCTAAGGTCTTCACTCTTCGCTGTCGGTCCTCTCATCGACATCTTCATCATATTCATCTTCAGCTTGATGAGGAGGAGAAGGAGGAGGTGCGGAGCTGCTCGAGCCCCCAACGCCAAAGTAGGCAAGCTCGGAGGGGGTCAAGGGCTCGAGCTCGGTGAAATCAGAATTTGAGTCTTCAGAGATTGTTGGAGACCCAATTGGCTCAATCTCCAGTTTTTGGCAAATTTGCTTCACATTTGCCTTGATATACTTCATGTCCTCCTTTCTTTTCATGTTGAGCTTATGGGCCTTCACTTTGGCCTTTTTGCAGGAGGCAAAGATTGCAGCCAGATATTTGAGGATACCACTGGCTGAACCTTTTTGAGGGGCTGTACTAGAAGCAGGGGCAGCTCTAGCATCTTCTCTTGATCTTGCCGGTGCCTCGGTACTGGAGGCCGACGAGGGAGCAGCCTGCACACTCGACATTTGAGGCATCTGAGGCCTCAAGGGGAGATGCTCCACATCTTTCACAAACGCAATCCCGATGACTTTTTCAATCACAAACATTAGATAAGGAGCATATCTAGAGGACTGTTGGGAGTGCAGGATATGTTCACCATGTCATTCCAAATGTATTCCGCCGCATCAAAAATGGGCGGTCCTTGCTTATGACCCTTATCAGAGTCTGGAGGTATCCTTGCACACTCCCAGCATCTCCATCCTTGGGAGCAATTGTCTTCCTCAAAACTCTGTTCAGCACCACAAAGAATGGCTTCATGTTTTTGGTGGAGGGAGGGTTGAACTTTGAGTTTGGCTCATATAGGAACTTCATCCTATCCTTGTCAATGACACCTATGTTGTGTGTGACCAAGCAATCAGATCTTGTGGTGTCAAGGTGAAGCAGGTTAGCAAACACTTCTTGAGTAATACTGTACTTGGATCCATGGGTCATCCAAGTGACACTTTCCTCATCATCACTAGAGAAGTGACAGGTCGCAAAGAACTGCACAATCACTTCATCATTCCAGTTATTTCTGAAAGCAAAAAGATCTCTCAGTCCATGCTTCTCAATTGCTCTCACTACATCAGTGAATGGTGAGCATCCCTTCTTCTCAAAATGTGCCCAATCAATCCACTGACTGCGCACAACTGGTGTCTTCATTGGGAGATACACCGATCTGTAGAAATTAGGTGGTAGCCCTAGAAGCAGGCACCTTGGAGGATGGCTTCTTAGCTAGCACTTTCCCCCGAGCCTGTGGAGGAGACTGAGCTGGCTCAGAGGGTCTTTCTTGGCGCTTCTTGCCAAGACCCGTTGAGGTCCGAGGTGCCACCTCGTGGTCCATCTCGGCCTCAAAGTCGGAGACATCATTGCCCGAGCTCGACATAACCTGAGAATGAGTGGAATGAATGATAATGAATGATGCAAGGCATATGTGTGAAAGGATAGCAAGGAATTGCATGGAGGAATTGAAGAAGTTTTGAGTTCAGAAACATCGGACTTGTCCGTGCATGGAACGGACTAGTCCGGTGTTCATCCTCAAAAACCTAAGAGACTGGACAAAAGATGATTCCTAATGCACAACAAGTGTAGAATACACGTAATACATCAAGGAGGCATGTATATAGTGAAATATGCTAGGCTATTTGATCAACAATGAAGAAATTTGGAAATTCTAGGGTTTGAGCGAAAATTACCCGAAAAATTGCTTGAAACTTGGACATGAGGGTGTTGAAGGCCGGACAAGTCCGCTATCTTCAATCCTCACGTGGACAAGCTTGATTTTCGCCCAAATGCGAAGCATTTTGGTGGAGGGAAACAAGAAATCGCCTTGGGAGCTCAAGCACGAAGAGAGAGAGAGCGCGTGAGGTAAGAGTGGAGGTGAAAAAATTAGGGTTTGGTGGTGGCTAGGGTTATGGACACAAAAAATCGGACAAGTCCAGAGATTACCGGACTAGTCCGAACTTTTCCAGGAGCTATATCGGACTAGTCCGTTGTCTACCGGACTAGTCCATCCTAACCGGCACTCTACGGACTAGTCTACATGGGCGAACTAGTTCGGGCAACCACAGACTAGTCCGTGGTCACCAAACAAGAATTTTTAGCCCACTCATATGTATTTGAAGGTTCATATTTAGAGAAAAGAGAGGCAAAACACACCAAATTATCTTGATGAATATGATCAGTAAGCATACAACAATCAAGCAATGATCATAATTCACCAAGATCTAGTATTTGACATAGTTTTTTAGAGAAAATTGAGAGAGATGATTTTCACAATCCAATCAACATACTTTGAAGAATTCATACAGGTATGCAACATTTCAAGCCACACTTCGAGCATCAAGGATATTTAGTTCGTTTCAGAGTTCACAAAAACGCTTTTCATCAAGTGGCTTGGTGAATATGTCGGCCAATTTTTTTTGGGTACTGACATGGGAAATGGCTATGTCTCCTCTCATGGCATGATCTCTCAAAAAGTGATGTCTTATATCTATGTGTTTATTTCTGGAGTGCTCAACTGGGTTGTGGGCAATTTTGATGGCGCTTTCATTGTCACAAAGGAGTGGAATGTGGTTCATATTGTAACCATAGTCCATTAGAGTTTGTCGCCTCCAAAGGAGTTGTGCACAACAACTCCTGGCTGCAACATACTCCACTTCAGCTGTGGATAAGACAATGGAATTTTGTTTCTTGGAGGACCAAGAAACTAAGGATCTCCCTAGGAATTGGCATGTACCGAAAGTGCTTTTTCTATCTACTTTGCACCCGACATAATCTGCATCGGAGTAACCAATGAGATTGAATTTTGAGCCTTTTGGGTACCAAATACCAAGGTTGGGTGTATGAACTAAATATCTCAAGATCCTTATTACGGCGGTCAAGTGGCATTCCTTAGGGTTGGTTTGAAATCTTGCACACAAACATACACTCAACATAATATTTGGCCCAGATGCACATAAATAGAGTAGAGATCCAATCATGGAGCGATATACCTTTTGGTCGACGCTGGGTCCATCTTCATTTAGATCTAGGTGGCCATTCGTTGCCATGGGGGTTTTTATGGGCTTCGCCTTGTCCATGCCAAACTTCTTGAGTATGTCCTGCGTGTACTTGGTTTGGCTTAGGAACGTCCCTTCCTTCTGTTGCCGAACTAGGAATCCCAAGAAGTACTTTAATTCTCCCATCATTGACATTTCAAACCCATCTATCATGATTTTACTAAATTTTTCACAAAAAGATTGGTTAGTTGACACAAAGATTATATCGTCAACATAAATTTGACAAATAAAAAGATCATTATCAAAAATTTTCGTAAGTAGTGTGTAATCTACTTTGCCAATTTTAAAGCCATTTTCAATTAAGAAATCTCTAAGACACTCATACCAAGCTCTAGGAGCTTGTTTGAGGCCGTAGAGAGCCTTACGCAATTTAAATACGTGGTTGGGGAACTCTTCGTCTTCAAACCCAGGTGGTTGCTCCATGTACACCTCTTCCTTGATTGGCCCGTTGAGGAAGGCGCTTTTCACACCCATTTGATTCAGCTTGAAATCATGGTGAGTAGCATATGCAAGTAATATTCTAATAGATTCAAGCCTAGCTACTAGAGCAAAGGTCTCATCGAAATCCAAACCTTCGACTTGTGAATACCCTTTGGCCACAAGTCATGCCTTGTTCCTTGTAACCACCCTGTGTTCATCTTGTTTGTTGTGGAAGACCCACTTGGTGCCGACGATTTTTGCATTGGGTCTTGCCACAAGTTCCCACACCTTGTTCCGCTTGAAGTTGTTCAATTCTTCTTGCATTGCCACCACCCAGTCCAGATCCTTCAATGCATCTTCAACCCTGCGTGGTTCCAAAAAGGATACAAACGAATAGTGTTCACAAAAGTTAGCTATGCGAGATCTAGTGGTTACTCCCTTTTGGATATCACCGATGATATTGTCGATTGGGTGATCCCTTTGGATGCATTGGTGTACTCTTGGGTGTGGCGCTTGAGGAGTTGTATCTTCATGATCATCTACTTCTCCCCCTAAGTGATTGCCTTCGTTGACTTGTTGATAATCTTCGTATTCTTGTGGTTGATCTTGTGTTGAAGCTCCCCCTTCATTGTTGGTCTCCTCTTGTGGTTCATCTGCCTCATGTACGTGTGGAGGTGGCTCTTGTGGTCGAACCTCACCTAGAGCCATTCTTTTCAATGCTTGACAAGGAGCTTCTTCTTTACCTAGTTCACATGGATCAACTTACTCCTTTTGGGAGCCATTAATCTCATCGAACACTACATCACGTGCTACTTCAACAAGTCCGGAGGTCTTGTTTAAAACACGATAAGCGTAAGTGTTCGAATCATAACCAAGCAAGAAACCTTCATCGGACTTTGAAGCGAACTTTGAAGTCCTAGGCTTCTTGTTCAAGGTATAACATAGAGAAACGAAAACTCGAAAATATGAAATATTTGGTTTGTTACCGATAAGTTGCTCATAGGATGTCTTCTTGAGTAGTCGATGGAGATAGAGTCGATTTACGGTGTGGCAAGCGGTGTTAATCGCTTCTGCCAAAAATTGATCCGATGTCTTGTACTCATCGAGCATTGTTCTTGCCATCTCTATGAGTGTCTGATTCTTTCTTTTGGCAACTCCGTTTTGTTGTGGGGAGTACGGCGCTGAAAATTCGTTCTTTATGCCTTCTTCATCAAGGTACTCCTCCACTTACGTATTCTTGAACTCTGTGCCATTGTCTCTTTGAATATTCTTGATTGTCAATGAGAATTCGTTTTGAGCTCGCTTGAAGAACTTCTTGAGTGTTTCTTGTGTCTCTGACTTATCATGCAAAAAGAAAACCCAACTGAAGCGAGAAAAATCATCAATGACAACTAAACCATATTTGTTACCACCAATGCTTCTATAGGATACTGGACCAAACAAGTCCATGTGTAGTAGCTCGAGTGGTCTTGTTGTAGTCATAACGTTTTGGGCGGGGTGAGGTGCTCTAACTTGCTTCCCGGCTTGGCACGCGCTACATGGTCTGTCTTTCTCAAATACAACATCCTTTAAACCTCGGATGTGATCGCCTTTGAGGAGTTTTTGAAGGTTCCTCATACCAACATGCGCTAGCCATCTATGCCACAACCAACCCATCTTGGTCTTTGCAATCAAGCATGTGTCAAGTTCAGCTTTATCCTTGTTGTAGTCAACAAGATAGAGCTTTCCCTTTAACGTACCCTTGAATGCAACGGAACCATCACTCCTCCTAGAAACGGTCACACCCTCGTTAGTGAACAAGCAATTATAACTTTTGTCGCATAATTGAGATATGGGCAGCAGGTTATAATCTAGAGATTCAACATGTAAAACATGAGAAAGTGTGTGTTTAGAGGATATTGCAATTTTACCGGTACCGAGCACTCTTCCTTGACTATTATCTCCAAAGTAGATGCCCTTGTTTGGGTCCTCATTCTCTTCATATTCCACGAACATTCTTCTTTCCCCAGTCATATGGTCGGTGCAGCCACTGTCTAGCACCCATTTAGATCCACTGGAGGAATAGGCCTGCAAAAACAAATCATGCCTTGGTTTTAGGTACCCAAGCTTGCTCGGGTCCTTGGAGGTTAGTTACAATACATTTGGGCACCCACACATGAGACCTGGTGTTCCCATGGCGTGGCCCGACATAATGAGCATAAACCTTGCCAAAATTGTTTGTCATTAAAACATAGGAGGCATCAAAAGTTTTAAACAATAGTTGTTGTTGTTTATGTACAGGACTAGTCTGTGGGGCCGGACTTGTCCGGAGGACCGAACTTGTGTGGACACCGACCAGGCTAGTCCGGTGTACCTATGCAGTTATAGTCTTAATCTGTGACTTTCCAGTTTGAGAGGGCCTTCCTTTTACAAAGGTAATCCTCTCCTTGTTATTCTTATGGCTTCTAGCATGTTGCTTTTCGCCATAAGAATAACCAATACCATATTTGACATTTGGAGGTCTTTTGACCAAATATGCACTACATGCATATTTGATCTTCTCCTTGTCAAATATGCCACTTTGGGCAGGATGTTTATCCTTTGTAGAGGTTGGCTTATCCATCAAACTGGTGTCACCTTTCCTACATGTGCAAGCATGAGCAAAATCAGTTTTAGTGGGTTGAGAAGGTGAACTTGAAGAGGAGGATGGTTCGCTCATCTTGAGTGACTCAATCTGCACATCAAGGATCTTGTTAACATTGATCAGGTCAGCAAGTTTGTCCTTGATTGTGGCATTTGAGTCAGTTAACTCCAGGCAAGTTTCCTTGCTTGAAGCTAACTCAAGCTCGAGTGACTTGCTTCATTCCTTTTCAAGTTCTATAAGTTTGTCAAGTTCGACATGTTCCTCCTTTTGGGAGATGATCATGTCTTCTTGACGATGTATTAACCTCTCCTTCTCAACAAGTTGATCAAGTTAAAATTTCATTTTAGTAGCTGTTTTCCTATCTAGTCCAATAAGCATGTCCTCATTATCACTATTGAGTTCATCATCGCTAGAATAGGAATGCACGGAGGGGGATTTAATGGTTACCTTGCATTTACCTTCCTTTGCAATAAGGCAAGTGCCATCTCCCTTCCATGCGCCAAGTGTAGGGGAAAAGGGTAGACTTCTTGGATGTCTTCTTGATGGCTGTGCTTGCCATCTCTTCTTCTTCGGATGATGAGGACTCATCATTCGAGTCCCACTCTTTCCCTATGTGCGCTTGTTCGGCTTGTTTCTTCTTCTTGAAGAATTTCTTGGGTTGAGGCTTGGCTTCTCTGGTCTTCTTCTTGTTCTCCTCATATGGGCAATCAGCTATAAAGTGGTTATACTCACCACAATTATAGCATGCCCTCCTCAACTTTGGCTTCGTTCATCCCTTGTACTTTCCTTCGCTTGACTTTGTACCTTGTCTCTTTTTCATTATTCTCTTGAATTTCTTCATGAACAATATCATGTCTTCTTCATCCAATTCACTTATCTCATCGTCACAATCTTCCTCTAGTTGTGCTTCTCTAGCTTATTTGGATAGGGGCTTGAGAGTGGACTTCAAAGCCACCCCTTTCTTCTTTGCCGAGGTGAGGTCGGCAATTTCCTTGACATGGTTTGCTTGTTTTTCCATCATCTCGAAGTTGATGATCTTTCCAAGCAGTTCATCCGGAGTCAACCTTTTGTATCCGGGGCTTTCTCTGATCATGGAGCATAGTGTGATGTTGCGAGGCATAAAAGCTCTAGGATGAGCTTTACCACCTCGTGGTCATTCCATTTCTTGCTTCCGTATGATCTGACCTTGTTGACGAGTGTCTTTAATCAATTGTACATGTCTTGGGGTGACTCGTCTTTTTCAATCGCAAATCTTCCTAGCTCACCTTCAACCATCTCGATTTTTGCTTCACGCACATGTCGGTCACCTTCTTGTGCAGTCTATAGTGTGTCCCATATCACCTTTGCAATTTTGAGTCCATCCACCTTGGTGAACTCGTCCCGACTGAGTGAAGAGGTTATTACGGCCGCGGCTTGAGCACTTCGGTGAATTGCCTGCTCTTGGCTGGGGTTGAGCTCTTCGTCGTCGTCCGGGATATCTATCCCTGTGCACACAATATGCCACAAACTTGGATTGAGGGAAATTAGATGCATTTTCATATTTTGCCTCCACATTGAGTAATCACTTCCATCGAAGTGTGGGGCTTTTCCAAGTGGGATAGATAAATAATGATTGCTATTGGAATTGAGACGATCATAGTTAAAAGGATATCAGGAGTAGTCGGTGTGACTACTCCCCTTCTTCTTCTCTTCAACTTTTACTTTCCCTTTGGAAAGTGTCTTCTTTCTTAGGAGCGCCTTTAGCTCCAGTGTCTCCTCATCGTCGTCCTCGAAGTCTTGAATGGCTTCGAGGAGCTTCTCCACCTTGAGGTTCTTTTCATCATCAACCTTCTCTTGGTTGTTGCTCTTGTGGGTGTCCTTCATGTCCGACATGATCTCCTTCGAGCGATTAGTCTCTTTCATGAAGAACCCGCTCTGATACCAATTGAATGTGGCCTAGAAGGGGGTGATGAATAGGCCTTTTTGAAAATTGTCGGATCCTGCAACACTTAATAACCATTTCAAAACCAGAGAAATCGGACTAGTCCGTTAGAGTGCAGACTAGTTCGGTGTATACGGACTAGACTGATTAGTTTTGATCAATTAACTTTATTTTCCAATATATGCAGCGGAAATATACGATTAAACAAAGTGTTACAAGGTTATGAATTAGGTTATATTACAATTCAATCTTATACATGATATTTCAACGTAAAGTAATCAAGATCAATGGTAACCCTAGAGTGATATAATGTAAAGGACAATGAACACAAAAGAGAACACAAGAGATTTATCCCGTGGTTCGGTTCCCACAGAGGCAACCTACATCCACGTTGAGGAGTCCACAAAAGGACCGGGTCTTCTCCAACCCTACCCTCGTCGGATCGCCACGAAGGCCAATCTTCTTCCACTTATCTCAAAGGGGTGAATAACCGAATTCAAGGGGCTTTCTCATACGTTGAGAGCTCCCTTGGATTACAACACGAAATACCACCAAGAACACACTCAAAAGATTACAATTAAACAATAGGAGTGTGTTAGAGAATCAAACCAAGAGCTCAATGTGGTGTTGAATTTGTCTCTCCAATGAACTAGAGTGAATCCTCAAAGGATTTATCTTTGTTGCACTTAGGGCGCGTTTGGTTGCACGAATCGGATCAGTTTCGCATTAGAATCAGTTGTCTTGCAGCCAAACGGACAAAAACGTGGAACTGATTCACCCTGAATCATCTCAGACCGATTCAGTAAAAACAACAGCGGAGGCGAAACCGGGAAAAAGGTGTTCTACGCTCTGGATCGGAACGGGGACTCGATCGTGGACAAAAACTTCAATCTATTTACGGCAAATTGCCACCGCGTCCTATTTGTGTGCGGCTGCAACGACTCGTCGAAGCCTCCGCCGAAATCCATCTCGTCTCATCCCGCGGCGAATCCTCCCGTTCCGGCGTGAAATCCAATCCCGTGGAAGTCCCCGTCGAGGTCCAAGTCCCGTCGAGGCTTCCCGTCGAGGTGGAGGTGCGTCCTGTCCGCTGGGGCTTCCCGTCCAGGCTGGTCCTGTTGAGCAGCGTCCTCTTCCGTGGAAGTCCCTGTCCGTCAGCGTTGCTTCCGTGGAAATCCCTGTCCGCCAGTGCCGGTTGAAGTTTGGGCCATCGCCATCCATTGAAGCCCCACACCACTTTGCCTCTCTGCATCTGCAAGTAAGCCCCGATGCCCCTCTTTTGTTTGTGCCGTTCCTTCTGCTCCTAATTTGCACATGGCAATGTATACCTGCATATACTTGTGGATAATGGTACTACGGATGATGCCTGCTTATAGTTGTCCATGATGGTACTATGGATGATGCTTGACTGTAGTCCTGTGTCAACGATGCTTGATTATAGCTATAAGTGGATGATGCTTGATTTTAGCCCTGTGTTCCTAATTTTAACTCCATGATAATGATAATTGTATTATCATGGTTAGCTGTTCACTTCATTACCAGTTCGACTGTCATGGTTACACAATCCAGTACTATTGCTAGTATTTGTTGTTCATGAGTTGTGAATGAATGTTTATAGATGGCCGACACGGCTGATTGGTCAAACGAGGAGCACGTTAAAATTGTTTGTGAACTCTTTGCTGAAGAAGTGAAAGCTGGAAATCGATCGAATACCCATCTGAACAACATAGGGTATAAAAATATTATTGAGAAATTTAAAGAACGAACTGGTATGCTATACACAAGAATGCAATTTAAGAACAAGTGGTCGAAATTGAAGGCTGATTACACTTGTTGGAAGGCACTATTGAAGCAAACAGGTCTAGGCTGGGATGAGCGAAAACAGACCATTGACATGCCTGAGAGTTGGTGGAAAAAAGCTAGAAAGGTGAACATATTGATGCTACTTTGATCATTTATTTAATTATGTTATCAAAATATGTTTATAATAATTTTTTTCATGTTTATAGGACATACCTGGTTGTGGGAAGTTCAAAGGCCAACGTCTTCAAAATGAGGATAACTTGAGGATAATGTTTGAAGACCTTAGAAACACTGGTGACGATCATTTTTGTGCAGCATCGGGTGTTATGCCTGAAGAAAGTCCAATGATCAATGTTGATGGTGTAGATGATGGTAGTGAGGATGAAGCTTCTAGTGAAGAAGAAGAAGTGGCTCTGCCTTCCAAAGGGAAAGGCAAAAGGTTTGCTGCTCCTGTTATTGAAAATGCTAAAGGCAGGAGACCTAGGACAAGTGGAGGATTGTGGATGCAAGAACAAGTTAGTAAAATTGTTGCTTTGCATGAGAAATCATCAGCTTCAGTAGAGGCTATAGCAGCCAAGAAGGATGATAACGGGCCATCCATCAAGGATGTCATGGACATTGTGAAGGAGTGTGGGGCTGCTCCGGGGACGAAGGAGCATTTTATTGCCACTGAACTTTTTACAAAAAAGGCGGAGAGGGAGATGTTTATGACATTGGAGGATCCAATACAGCGCTTTCAGTGGCTCAATACGAAGTATATTTTGAAATATGGGCAGTAGATGAATATTTTTTTCATAGGATTTTGATCGTGTCGAACAATTTTATTTTTGTGTTACGATGAACCATTATTGTAATAACTTGGTTACAACTATTTTTTATGGATGTTCGAATCAGATTTTTTTTATGTTCATGTTCTCATTTTTTATTTGTTGTACTTCTTGTGATGCTGAGAGTTATATATTCTGTATATATTTGTGATCGTGATGCTGGGGGTTATATATTATGTATATATTTGTGATTGTGATGCTGAGAGTATTATATTATGTATATATTTGTGATCACTATATATTCAGTGAAGTATGTTGTTTGTGCTTCATCCATAGGTACTGTAAGTTACAAGGTCTAATTGGCCTATTTGTCTGTACAGGCTAGTACGTGCTGTTTCAATAGAAGCATTTCAAAGTCAGCAAGCACAAGACACCAGCAAGTGTAAAAGACACCAGCAACAGTATGTGCTATTTGAATATCTCCATTGCTGTACCATTTTGCATCCTAAAAATGAAAAAAAAACTTTATCAATATTACTTTGTATTTGTTTGTTGTTTGTACAGACTATGTCATCTGCTCAAAGTGATGGGAGTTCCTCTGAAGATGATGATGTTTGTGCTTTGGATGTACAATTTCTTAAAGATCATATTATTCGAGAAGCATCATTAATCCCGACAGTAAGCATTATTTATGAATATTACATGACATATTATGATAAGAATCCTCAAAGAACTTCTCAACTCAGTGGGTTCGCATGGGTAATGGAAACATTGAATACTCCTGGTGAGAGTCATAGAATATTCAGAATGAATGACATGCTCTTTATCCAACTACATGATCTTCTGGTGACTGACTATGGTTTGAAATCAACCATCCATATGAGTTCATTAGAATCTCTTGCTATTTTCTTGTGCGTTTGTGGTCAAAATAGATCAAATTCTTCAGTCCAAAATACATTCAAGCACTCAGGTGAGACAATTAGTAGGAAATTTGATGAGGTCTTACAATGCTTGATAAAGATGGCGAAGGATTATGTTAGACCACAAGATCACAATTTTAGTACTGTACATAAAAGAATCAGAGATGATCAAAGGATGTGGCCGCATTTTAAAGATTGTATTGGAGCTATTGATGGCACACACATTGGTTGCATACCACCAGCACGAGATTATGTGAGATATATTGGCAGATCTGGTACTCCAACTCAAAATGTGCTTGCGATTGTTGATTTTGATATGCGCTTCATATATGCATCTGTTGGGCAACCAGGCTCTATGCATGACACAAGTGTATTGTTCCATGCTATTGAACATGATCGATCAGTATTCCCACATCCTCCTCAAGGTACATATTTTATATTTATTTTTCAGTATATTATTGTTTTTCTAACACTTATATATAATTGTATAAATAGGAAAATATTATATGGTTGATGCGGGTTATCCAAATAGACCGGGATATTTGGCGCCCTACAAGGGACAACGATACCATGTTCCAGATTGGAGGAGGGGTGTCGCACCTACCGGGGAACAAGAAATATTCAATTTTTTACACTCAAGTATTCGCAATGTTATTGAGCGTACTTTTGGTGTATGGAAGATGAAGTGGAGAATTCTTTTGAAGATGCCAAGTTATCCAATGAAGAAGCAAAAGATGATAGTGGCTGCAACAATGACTCTTCATAATTTCATTCGTGAAAATCATGCATTAGATAAACATTTTCAGAGATGCGATCGGGATCCAGATTATGTGCCTACAATACCTCATAGATATGCAAGACATGCACCACCATCAAATGCATCAGACGTCTCCACAAATTCTGCTAGTCACAGAAGTATGGATATATTTCGTGATGTACTTGCAGCTGCACTAATACAATGTAGATCGTAGATGTGTTTTTTGTATTTCTTATTCATCCACATTCTTTGTAATGTTCTTAATACCATTGACTTTGCAGTTCGAGAATTACAAATTGCACCTGTCTGCTAACACATATGTTCAAGTTTCCTGCTGTATGCATGTCTCCAAGCGATCAGTAAGGCAGTTCATTGCCAACACCGTATTATTTTGTGCGTTTTTATGCTCGTTGCCGTACATACAGTAACCAAGCAGAGCTAAACAGGAAGGGGTAAATATGTCAATTCAGCATTTATCACCTTTGAGCTGAAACTGAATCAAAAAAATTAGCCAAACGGTTTTCGAGTGATTCTGTTTCATGTTCTGGAACTGTTTCAAGTTGAAACTGAAACTGTTTCTGATTCTCATCGAATCTGGAACCGTACCAAACGCACCCTTACTTTCGTGGAGAGATGTGGTTTTTGAGGCTCTTGGGAGGTGTGACAGTGCTAGGGTTCGAGAGAGTGTAAAATATGGTCGTGCAACTCTATTTATATGAGTTTCTAAAAGTGACCGTTAAGATTCCGAAAGATCGGACTAGTTCGTGGTGGTCACCGGACTAGTACGGTGTGTTGTGTGTAGCAAACCCTAAGTGTCCCAAAATATCGGACTAGTCCGGCTAGGAACGGACTTGTCCGATTTTACTACTGGAAATCATCGGACTAGTCCGATAGACATCGGACTTGTCCGGACATGTGAAACCCTAATTGTATAGGATCACAAGTCCGCACTTGGAGGACTTGTTCGATTTAGATCAGAGGGTATTTCAGACTAGTCCGTGCAAATATCGGACTTGTCCGATTTGGATCAGAGAGAATATCAGACTAGTCCGATTGTGATCGAACTTGTCCAATTTTGTGTGACTTGTGAAGTGTTATGAGGACTAGTCCGCACTGGGGAGGACTAATCCAATTCTAGTCAGAGAGGATATCAGACTAGTCCAATTGATATCGGACTTGTCCGATCTTGTGCAGAAAGGATATCGTACTAGTCCGGTGTTAGTCGGACCAGTCCGGTCCTGTGTAACTTTGTGCAATGTGTGTGTTTAACTTTGATTGAGCTCTTGGGATGTGTTTTCTTAACACACTCCATACACAATGATCTACTATTCTTCTTCCTTGAGCTCATTTCCACCTTGCTCCTCATTCTTCCTTCTTTTTGGCACTTTGCTCATTTTTTATTAAAATCCTGCACTCATCTCAACAAAGAGGTTAGGATCCCAATTGCTTGTCATAAATCATCCAAAACCCACAAGGGAGTCCTAGACGCACTTTCAAGTTTTATTTCAAATTTTTGACAAGTGCCACATCCTTAAAAGTGTAGTGATCATTTACTCTAACTGAACCCTTAGCAATTATAGGAGTTGAAGAATTATCGGCAAAAGTAACATTCTCTATACGTGACACAAAAGAGAGGGAGGAGAACCAATCTTTGTTACCGGTCATGTGGTGTGAGCAACCTGAATCCACAATCCTTCCTCAAACGTGTAACCTACATAGAAGCACAATACGTCGATGACTCAATACTGTGGTTAGTCAAAAGGCATTTAGGAATCCAGTACTGAGTCACACGATGTGCAACAGGAAAAACACGCGAGAGCTGAGATGAAACAGCAGGTTTAGGAGTCAAAATTTGAGGTTTTTTACTCTTAATTACTGACCTATAAGATGTTACTTGAGTAGCCCAAAAATCAGTAGCTCCGGAGGCAATAACAGAAGGTCCGGAGGTAAACTTTGAATGTTTTTGACTCATAACAGAAGGTTGCATGTTCCTGGCATTCGGTTTAATATGTGCAGCAAATTTTGCATGAAAGTTATGAGATCTAGCAATCATTCTTTCCCTTTTCTGTTGTTTAGCTAGTCTATAACAAAATACTATGACATGACCATCTCTACCACAGTAGGTACAATGAAATTTAACTTTGTGTTCATGTCTAGATGAGCAAGCAATATTTTTATTTGAAACCGAATGAGACAACACTCCTGCAGATTTGAAAACCACTTCTTTTTGTTTAGGAACTGTTTGAATCAAACCACTTCCTAATGACTTTACAATTTTAGGTGGATGTTCCTTAGCATGAGCATGAGAATCAAAACCTAAACAAATTTTATCATTGCAAGACTTGGAAGAATTCAGCAGCAAGTTTAGTTTCTTATTCCCATTACAAAACCAATCTAATGTCCTATGCATGTTATCAAGTTTATTGGACAGATCAAAGCAATTTTCACATGAAGTTTTTCCTTTTAATTTGCAATTGGAACAATATTTATCTTCATGAGAACGTAAAGCATTATTCAATATTGAAATTTCATTCATAGTATCTTTTAGTTTCTTTTCAAGATCATCACAACTGGAACAATGCAAATCAATTGTAGAACAAGAAGCATCTTTTAAGTTTCCAATGTCAAGTGCAGCAAGCTTTTTGTTCTTTTCAATTTCAAGTTCAAGTCTATCTAGAGTAGAGGAATGTGTAGTTCTTAATGTGGACAATTGTTCATAGATTAAATCACACAAGGGACAAGAATCATCACTAGGAATCAAGGTTTTCAAATGGTTGATTTTGGATTCTAGTGATTCAATTTTAGCAGCATTATCCCTAAGATTTTTGTCCTTTTTATTAACAATAATAGTTGCACAAGAAATTGCATCACACATTTCATTACAAGTAGAAGATACCTCATCGTCATCACTGTTGTGATCTGCATCCTCCTGACTTGGTATTGATCTTGTTTTGCCCGCCATGAAGCATAAGTTGGCCAAATCATCTACATCTTCATCACTTCCAATGTCCACATCACTTGACCCAAGTTCCTAGAGTGCGGAGATAAAACTGTTCACCAGTTGGCGACCTGTAAAGCCCTTCTTCTTCTTCTTATAATTTATTGATGAGTGCTTCGTCCTTGATTGTTTTTCTTCACGGGAAGTAGAACCTGAAAGATTAGGACAATCTGTACGAAAGTGTCCTATCTTACCACATTCGAAGCATCGTTGAGGTCCAGAGCTTCCTCTCCTTCTAGTTCTCGCATTTTGCAATGCTTTTGAGAACCTAGTAGAGATAAGTGCTAGATCCTCCTCTGGAAATTCCTCGATATGCTCCAGGGTTAGTGAGGACAACAAATCAAGAGTATTGCAAGATGATGATTGGCCGGAGCTAGGCATATCACGTTGTGAGACAAATGCAATAGAATCATTTGGGTTCTTGCATGATAAGATGTCAATTTCACGAGTTTTGAGTTTAGAGTAAAGCACATCTAAAGTAAGTTTACTCATGACAGTAGATTCACGAATAGATGTAACTTTCATCTCCCAGATTGACATGTCTAATGCACTAAGAAGTTGCCTAGCATTTTCAACATCAGAAAAATTAACGTTGACACTACGCAAGTTACCGAGAATTTTGTTAAAGCGAGCAAAGAGATCATCGATGGACTCACCGGGTTGCATTTCGAAGCACATGTATTCTTTATTGAACATGTCTTGCCTTACCTCCTTGGTCGTGTTGGATCCTTCGTGATAGTCACAAAGTGCTCTCCATACATCGTATGCCGATCGGAGATGTGCAACGCGGTCGAAGTCGCTCTGAGTGAGTCCTTGGATGATCAAGTTTCGGGCTTTGTTGTTGTTGTCGACGTCCCATAGGTTTGTAGCCGTAACTTGATTGTTAGGTGCCACTTCGTAAGGCTTTTACACCTTCTCCCATATTGGGAAGCCATGCGCCTGGATGAAAGCCTCCATGCGTGCCTTCCAAACCTGAAAATCAATACCAGCAAAGACACATGGTTTGGCGGAGTATTTCTCCATGATGATTAGTCAACAAGACGTGCAAATCACAATGATTAGAGCACCATGGATCTGATACAAATTGTAGGATCGAAGATCACGTGAAAAGCTACCAGAGGGGGGGGGGGTGAATGGTAGATTTAAAAATCTTACGCAGCAGAAATAATTAAATCCCAACCCCTTCGGCAGAAAACGATCTGTTAGAGAAATCGTGTGTGAAACTAATATAAACGTGTTTCACTGTGAAAAAAGTGATATATATCAGAGAGAATCAAGTCACGAAGAAAGCACAAAAAGAATCACTCAAATCCGTCAAGAGAAACTCAAGTTATGATCGAAAGATCGAACAAAGGTCAATTCTGTCCTACCCGAGAAAAACAGTTCTGGAACGCTGCAAAGAAACCCGTGTAGATCAGAAACCACAAATCCAATGACCGTGAAATTTTGAAAGATGATAGGTAGTCAAGTTGTGAAGACAACCCAAAATGAACCACGTCAATTGGATCTGTAAAACTCGAGTTATGATAAAACCACCGACGGAAGATAGTGCTGTCTAGAAACTCGACGAGTAAAACTTGTCTGGAACAAGTCGGACGAACAAGGCACAAAAGATCCTTTAAACTACGAATTTTATTCAATAGAACACAAGAGGAATAGCCCAAAAGTCGTGCACCATGAGCTCTGGCCTCCCTTGCTTATATAACCAGCTCGAAAGCCAACCCAACTCAAATCAGGACCCTAATCCTACTCCATTCACGAATCGAAACTTTCCATAACTGCTTAAGAGTCTTCTATACGCAGATAGAAGAAATCTTAAGTCTTATAAACACCTTAGGAACGTATCCCACATTCTTAAAACAACTCAAATTCGTGACCCACATCAAATTCTAACATAACCAACTCGATACTTTCCATACCAAGCCATAACCAACTCCGCCGCAGCCAAAGTCATCACCCGATACGATCCGATCCTTCCAACCAGATCTTCCCATCCATAAACCATCTTCAGAACCATGTTGCCACGTCATGCACCACATGAATAAGTGCGAACACCTTCCTTCGACGTCCAATAACCTTCATATGCACTGCCCTTGATTTAATCAACATGCGCGACCTCCTGAACCGCTCAACCACAATTCCTCCTGAATTTTGTTGTTGGAACCTCATCTCCTCCCTGAGACTAGTCCAAAGGATCCTGTCATCAGCCATGACTTGAACTCAAGCAACAACTGCACATGAACAAACAACCAATCTGTACGAGCCCAAGTCCGCGACTTGACTCAAGTCAGTTCCGAACACAACACCTTACGTGAGCACCTCACATAAGCATGTTGCAAAAAATATCAAAACGATATCAGCCATATCAACCAAAATGCACCAAAAACTTAGTAAAAGAATACTAAGTAACCTTTTCATAAGTGTAAAGCAAGTTCGAAACATTTCACATGAAAATTTGGAACATTACGATCAAGCTCCGAACCTTGCCAAAGCTAACCGGAGCATGAGCCGGAGCTTACCAAAGCTAGTATAACCTAGCGCCAGAGCTTACCAAAGCTAGTACAACCTAGCGCCGGAGCTTACCAAAGCTAGTCGGACCTAGCGCCAGAGCTAACCAAAACTAGTCGGAACTAGTCATCTCAAAAGTCGGAGCTAGAAAAATATGTCGGAGCTAACCAACATAAGTTGGACCTAGCAAAACATATCGGAGCTTAACAAAGACATGCCGGAGCTATCAAAGACATGCCGGAACTAAAGACAAAGCTCACCGGAGCTACCCAAAAAACATGTCAGATCTAGACAAAGAAAGTCGGACCTATTGTCGAACCTTGTAGAAGTTCGGAGCTAGAGTCGGACCTTGCTAAAAAGATGTTATGGCAGCATTCAAAACTTTTTATTGTCAAAGCCAATGTATTCAGCACACATAGGTCTCACACATTTGTGAATCACTTGTATATGTGTGTTGAACATCCTGGGCACACATATACTACACTTGGTTAATTTTTCGGAATCGAGTGTCACAGTAGGTGACTTGTAGTGGTGGCTCACTATGTCACCCCTCCTGGTCTTCAGAGTGTACATAAACTCCTTGCCAGGCTGCAGCATCGGGAGAGACTCGTCTTTTTCAGGAAAAAGACAGGTCTTGACTGACTTAAGGCCAGCCGAAGTCAGACGACGTGCAGGTATCGTCGACTTTATAGGCGTCCTCCAAGGGGAGAGCGATCGTGCAACACCATGAAGTGTGGTGCTATGCCCACGCGTAGTCGTCGTTGGCGGCGAGATCATGGCGAGAGGTACGACATCCAATGACATGATGGAGCCCAAAGCAAGGGTGGACTTGTCATTTCCAGGCACGATGTCTCCGCTCAGGTTGAAGGTTGATCTATAGGAGGCATGAGGTACAATTTTCTTGTCGGCCATGACTTGGATGGGAGGAACAGGAGATGTTTTTTTTTCTAGATGGTGCAAGGTTCTCCTCTCTGTTCCCATCAATAAATAAGTTGGGAAAGTATGATAGCACCGATAGTCTTGTTGACATACGTCAAGAGAGTCCGTACAAGAAAACAGAAAGCCGACGGCGCAAGGGAGAGGTCGGCCGACCCTAGGGTTTGGACGAACCCTTCGTGGCCCTTTTCGGGTTAGGTTTTCGTGGGTTGCTTAATGGGCCCCATGGATGAATAATGGATGGTCCCATTAATTAGACGCGGATAATTTAGACAGAATTTACAGAAACGACATGAAATTCAATAAGATTTATCACGTCAATTTCTTTTTTTGCCTCCTCCTCTTGGGATTCAAGAAATAACTTGAGTTGTTGCCCATAAACTTTAAATAGCTGATCATCAGCACCTTGGAGTGTGATTGCTCCTTGGGATGAGGTTTCTACCACAGTGAAGGGTCCTTCCCATTACTTCTAAGCTTCCCATTTCCAAAGAGTTTAACCCTATAGTTGAAGAGTAGAACTTTATCTTCAGGTTTGAACTCTTTTGGTGTAATCCTCTTATCGTGCTATCTTTTGGTTCTTTCCTTGTATATTTTGGCACTATGGTACGCCTTATCTCTCCACACTTCCAACTCAGAAAGTTGCTTCAGTCGGTGCTTTACTGCTTCATGAAGGTCCATGTTCTACCGCTTGATGGCCCAATAAGCTCTATGTTCTAATTCTATAGGAAGATGACAAGTCTTCCAATAGACAAGTTGGAAAGGAGACATGTCGATGGGAGTTTTGTAGGCAGTACGGTATGCCCACAATGCACCGGGTAGCTTATGATTCCATCCTGTTCCCATTTCCAAGACGGTCTTTTGCAGAATATTCTTGATTTGCTTATTAGATGTTTCTGCTTGACCACTTGTTTGTGGGTGGTATGGGTAGCAATGTTATGCTAGACACCAAGATCCCTCAAAAAGTTCTGGAAGGTCTTATCTATGAAATGAGACCCTCCTTCACTTATGACCAGACGGGGAGTGCCAAAGCGTGAAAAAATGATCTCATGGAACATTTTCCTAGATTGCTTGGAATCAGCATTTTTGCATGGCAAAGCATCTACCCGTTTTGACACATAATCTACGGCCACCAGGATATACTCACGATCACAGGACCTTGGGAAAGGTCCCATGAATCAATACCCCATCATCAAATAATTCCACTTGGAGATATAGGTTAGGGGCATCACATTGCGAGCTGAGATTCCTCCATGCTTTTGGCATTTCCAACATCTGCGAATGAATTCTTTTGTATCTTCATACATAGAAGGCTAATAGAATCCACATTGCCAGATCTTTGCCTGGGTACGGTAAACACCGTAATGGCCACCATAGGGGCTAGCATGGCATTTCTCAATAATCTTGGTGCATTCTATTGATGAGACACACCTTCTAAAAAGGTCATCAGCACAAACTCGATAAAGGTATGGGTCATCACAAAGGTGTCTACGACTCTCATAGATGAGTTTCTTCTTGTTTTCCCCTGGTGGTACGTATCTCGTGACCATGAAGTTCACAATATCCGCATACAAAGGGTGAGAGTCAGTTACCTTGAGAAGCATAACATCTCGTAGGAAGTCCTTGATAGGAATGTCCCTAGTTTGAGTGACTTCCGTACATGAGAGATGGTCTACCACGGAATTCTCTACTCCTTTCTTATCCTCGATTTCTAAGTCAAACTCTTGGAGTAGAAGAATCCAATGGATTAGCCTTGGTTTAACATCCTTTTTGGTGAGCAAATACTTCGAGGTAGCATGTCTGTATAGACTATGACCTTGGCTCCAACCAAATAGGACCTAAACTTATCGATAGCAAAAACTACAACCAAGAGCTCTTTTTCAGTTGTGGCATAACTGAGTTGAGATCTTGTAAGAGTTTTGCTCGCGTACGCTATTGCATGATGCTTTTTATCTTTGGTTTGTCCTAGGACAACACCACTAGCAAAATCACTAGCATCACACATGATTTCGAATGGCAGCATCCAATCGGGAGGTTGAATGATTGAGCTGAGATGAGTGCCTTTTTAAGTGTATCAAATGATTTGAGGCATTCATCATCGAAATCAAAGGGAGCTTCCTTAGCTAATAGGTTAGTGAGGGGTCTAGCAACTTTTGAGAAGTCTTTGATGAATCGCCAATAGAACCTCGCATGACCTAGTGAATGTGGCCTAGGGGGGGGGGGTGAATAGGCATTTTTGATTTTCTGTCAGAACCTGCAACACTTAACAACCAGATCAAATTTCGAGATATCGGACTAGTCCGGTCAAGTGCGGACTAGTCCGGTGTATATGAAAGCATCTAGGCCCCATGAGGTACGGTTTCGGTGATTAATGACAACCATTCGATATTACTAATGAACTTGTGAATGCAAGGTCCCAATTACACTCAATCAAATGAAATCAAAATTACATTGGAGACCCATATAAAATCAACGAGTGAGATCAAATCAAATCATATGAAGACAAGAAGTGAAAGCTCTAACTTGACATCACCGAAATGCTTGAAGACAATCAAAACAACATTTCAAACAAGTGTCAAAGAGGTCACAAGTTCAAATTCCAAAAGAACAACTCAAAACAACTCAAAGTCAACAAGTTGAACACACCGGATCATCCGATGGTTTTTGAGTTGACTGCATCGGTCGAGTTGTATCAACAGAAGAAGACCTCAGAGCAAAGAACTCATCGGATCATCCGATGTGAGTGGCTCAGTGACATCGGTCCATCATCACAGATTGCAACACCATTGGGCCAAGTGAAGCACCGGATCATCCGATGTGCAGACTTACACACATCGGTCGATCACTCCAGTAAGCTTCAAGATCAAGCAAAATTCTAGAGGAAGAGCCACCGGATCATCCGATGAGAAGACAGATCAACATCGGTCTAACAACGGTCATATCTGACACAGTGACATCAGCTAATTTGGCTTTGACCGATGTTAACTGAAGGGGAGACATCGGATCATCCGGTGTTCGCAGAGAAGTGATGTCAGCCTACTTTTCCAACGGCTATCTCGTGGAGGCTGGCTATTTATACCCCTTCAACCTGTCAAATCGAAAAGACTTGAAGCCCAGACATACTCTACACATCCTAGAGCATTCAAGCAATAGAGCTACCACTTTCACATCATTTGATCATCATTTGTACACCAAGAGATAGGCTAGAACTAGCTAGAGATAGTGCTTGGGTGCCTCCACTCTTGGTGATTGGAGTCTCTAGTGTAGTGAGAGCAATAAGGGAGTGTCCCTTGGTGTGTGTGACTTCCGGAGCTTGCCAAGAGGATTGTGGAAGCCCGGAGGATTCCAAAGTGTACAAGGCTTGAGCTCCACCTTGCCAAGGTTGGCGAACGGAGAAGAATAGTGAAGACCCCCTTGTCTCGGTGACTTGGGAGTGGCGAAACCCCTCGGTGGGTGCCACAACGTGGATGTAGGAAGATCCTTGTGATCTTACCGAACCACGGGATAAACTCCGTGTCCCTTGAGCGTTTGCATCCCTCTCCCTTTTTACACTTATGCAATCTTCATTCCGCAACTTTAATTTACATTGATTGCATAGTTTAATCGCATAGGAAATTGGGCTTTAGGTTGTTAGTTTTTAATTGCCTTAAAATTTGAAAGAAAGCCCAATTCACCCCCCCTCTTGGGCGTTTCGATCCTTACAGTATACTGACTAGGTTGATCGAATTTGATCAATTATCTTGATCCTAGGATGTATGCAGCGGAAATATACTTGTAATTAAAGTGTTACACAACTATGAACTAGTATGTACCACAAGTTAATCTTATATTCAATGTTCCAATGTAAAGTGAACAAGATTGATTGAAACCCTAGATTGATATGAAGATTAAGAACGATGTGCGCAAAGTAAGAACACAAGTACTTTATCCCGTGGTTCGGTTCCCACAGAGGCAACCTACATCCACGTAAAGGAGTCCACAAAAGGACAGGATTTTCTCCAAACCTACCCTTATCGGATCGCCACGGAGGCCAATCCTCTTCACTAATCACAAAGGGCAAATAACCAAATTCAAGGGGCCTTCTCACACGTTGAGGGATCCCCAAGATTATAATATGAACACCACCAAGAACACACTCTTAAGATCACAATGAAAACCACAGGAGTGTGTTAGGGAATCAAACCAAGAGCTCAATGAGTGATGAACCGTGTCTCTCCAATGATCCAAAGTGTATCCTCAAGGGATTGATCTTTCTTGCATTTGATTTTGTGGAGAGAGGTGTGACGGCGCAGGGGGTCAAGTGTGCTGAAAGATGGGCCATGTACACCTATTTATATGGGGTTTCCAAAAGTTACCATTAGGGTTTAGAAAGATCGGACTAGTCCGTGGTGGACACCGGACTAGTCCGGTGTGCTGCGTGTAGCAAATCCTAGGTGTCCTGAAATATCGGACTTGTCCGACTAAAAGCAGACTTGTCCGATTTTGGTTCTGGAAAACTTTGGACTAGTCCAATGGATATCGGACTTGTCCGGATATGTGAAACCCTAAGTGAATTCGGAACAAGTCTGCACTTGGAGGACTTGTCCGATTTAGGTCAGAGGGTTTTTCAGACTAGTCTGTGCTAATATCAGACTTGTCCAATTGACATCAAAAAGATATCGGACTAGTCCGTTGTGTTATCGAACTTGTCCGATTTTGTGCAACTTGTGAAGTGTTTGGGGACTAGTCCACACTGGGGAGGACTAGTCCGATTCTAGTGAGAGAGATATCGGACTAGTCCAGTCAGTGAAAAACTAGACTGTGAGGACAAGTCCGCATTGTGAGGACTTGTTCGATCTTGTGCAGAAAGATATCGGACTAGTCCGGAGTCAGTCGGAGTAGTCCGGTCCTGTTTGAATTTGGGCAATGTGTGAGAATAATTGTGCTTGAGCTCTTGGGGTGTGTGTCCTTAACACACTCCATACACAATGATCTACGACACTTGTTTCTTGAGCTCTTTTCCACATTGCTCCTCATTCTCCTTTCTTTTTGGCACTTTGCTCATTTTCTCATTAGAACCTGTGCTTATCTCAAAAAAGTGGTTAGGATCTCCTTTGCTTGTCATAAATCATCCAAAACCCACAAGGGATTCCTAGATGCACTTTCAATATCCCTCTTTTTGGTGATTGTTGATAACCAATTGAGATTTCTGTAAGACCTATGTGTGCTGAATACATTGGCTTGTAGTGAATACACTTGGCTTTGATGATAAAAGCTTTTAATATCACCAAAACACCTTTTTATCAAGGTCCGACTCTAGCTCCGAGCTATAGCAAGGTCCGACGATAGGTCCGGCTTGCTTTGGGTAGCTCCAGTTACGTTTGATGCTAGGTCCGACTTCTTGGTAAGGTCCGACCAGCTTTGGTTAGCTCCGGTGAGCTTTATCTTTAGCTCCGGCATATATTTGATAGCTCCGGCATATATTTGATAGCTCCGGCATATTTTCGTTAGCTCCGGGATGCTAAGCTTCGACGTACTTTGTCTAGCTCCGGGTTTTGGGTTGACTAGTTCCGACTAGTTTTGATAAGCTCCGGATCCAGGATCTACTAGTTTTGATAAGCTCCGGATCCAGGATCTACTAGTTTTGGTAAGCTCCGGTGCTAGGTTCTACTAGCTCTTGTTAGCTCCGGCTCAAGCTCCGGGTTGCTCTGGCAAGGTCCGGAACTTGACCGCAGTGCTTCTGCTTTGCATTTGCAATGTCTCGTACTTGCTTTACTTGATTGGAATGATTGCTTAGTTTTCATTTGCTAAGTTTTTGGTGCGTTTTGGATGATACGGTTGATATCGTTTCTACTGTGGTTTTGCAACATGCTTATGTGAGGTTCTCACGTAAGGTGTTGTGTTCAGAACTAACGTGAGTCAAGTCGAGGACTTGGGCTCGTATAGATTAGTTGTTTATTCATGTCCAGGTGTTGCTTGAGTTCAAGTCATGGCTGGTGACGGGATCCATTGGACTAGTCTCAGGAGGAGATGAGGTTCCAACAACCAAGTTCAGGAGGAACTGTGGTTGAGCGGGTCAGGAGGTCGCACAGGATGATTGAATCAAGGACAGTGCATATGAAGGTCGAAGGAAGGTGTTCGCACGTATGCATGAGGTGCATGACGTGGCAATATGCTTCTAGAGACGGATTATGGAAGGAAGATCTGATCGGAAGGATCAGATCGTATCGGTTGAAGACTTAGGCTGCTAGCTGAGTCGGTTATGGCTCGGTATGGAAATATCGAGTTGGTTATGTTAGGATTTCGTGTGTGTCACGAATTTCAGTTGTTTAGGAATGTGGGATACGTTCCTAAGATGTTTGGAAGTCTTAAGATTGCTTCTATCTGCGTATAGAAGAATCTTGAGCAGTTATGGAAAGTTAGGATTCGTGATCTGAGTAGGATCGGAGTCCTAGTTTTATTGGGTTGGCCTAAGGGCTGGTTATATAAGCAAGGGAAGGCCAAAGCTCGATAGGCACGACTTTGGGGCTGTTCCTCTTGTGTTCTATTGAATAAAATTCATAGTTTGAAGGAACTTTTGTGCCTTGTTCGTCCGACTTGTTCCAGACAAGTTTTACTCGTCGAGTTTCTGGACAGCACTACCTTTTGTCGGTGGTTTTATCATAAATCGAGTTTTACTGATCCAATTGACGTGATTCTTCTTGGGTTGTCTTCAGAACTTTATTATCTATCATCTGTCAAAATTTCACGGTCATTGGATTTGTGGTCTATGATCTACACGAGTTTCTTTGCAGCATTCCAGAAACTGTTTTTCTCGGGTAGGTCAGATTGACCATAGTCTGATCTTTCGATCATAACTTGAGTTTTTCTCGACGGATCTGAGTAATTCTTTTTGTGTTGTCTTCGTGACTTGATTCTCTCTGATAACTATCACTTTTGTCACGGTGAAACACGTTTAGATTAGTCTCACACACGAATTCTTTAAACAGATCGTTTTTCTACCGAAGGGATTGGAGTTTTATTGTTTCTGCTGCGTAAGATTTTTAAATCTACCATTCACCCCCCTCTGGTAGATTTTCACGTGCTCTTCGATCCTACAATTGGTATCAGAGCCACGGTGCTCTAATCTTTGTGATTTGCACGTGTTTTTGACTAATCATCATGGAGAAGTACTCCGTCAAACCTTGTGTGTTTGCTGGTATTGATTTTCAGGTTTGGAAGGCACACATGGAGGCTTTTATCCAGGCACAAGGCTTTGCAATATGGGAGAAGGTGTATAAGCCTTATGAAGTGCCACCCAATGATCAAGTCACGGCCACGAACCTCCGGGACGTCGACAACAACAACAAAGCCCGAAACTTGATCATCCAAGGACTCACTCAAAGCGACTTTGATCGTGTCGCGCACCTCCGATCAGCATACGACGTTTGGAGAGCTCTCTGTGATTATCATGAAGGCTCCAACACAATCATGGAGGTAAAACAAGATATGTTCAAGAAAGAATATATGCGTTTTGAGATGCAACCAGGTGAGTCGATCGATGCTCTCTTTGCTCGTTTCAATAAAATTCTCAGCAACTTACGTAGTGTCAATGTAAATTTTTCTGATGCTGAGAATGCTAGACAACTTCTTAGTGCATTAGACATGACAATTTGGGAGATGAAAGTAACATCTATTCGTGAATCAACTGTCATGAGTTCTCTTACATTAGATGTACTTTATTCTAAACTAAAAACTCATGAAATTGACATCCTAGCACGTAAGAACCCAAACAAGTCTATTGCATTTGTCTCACAACGTGATATGTCTAGCTCTGGCCAATCATCATCCTGCAATACTCTTGCTTTGTTGTCCTCACTAACCCTGGAGCAGATCGAAGAAATTCCAGAATAGGAGTTGGCACTCATCTCTACTAGATTCTCAAAAGCATTGCAAAATGTGAGAACTAGAAGGAGAGGAAGCTCCGGACCTCAATGCTGTTTTGAATGTGGTAAAACAGGACACTTTCGTACAGAATGCCCTAACCTTTCAGGTCCGACCAACCGGGAAGAAAAACAAAGCAAGATCCGGACCTCCTCTGGAAATTCCAACAAGAAGAAGAAAGGTACCATAGGACGCAAGATGATCAACAGCTTCATCACCGCGCTTCAAGAGCTCAGTTCAAGTGATGTAGACTTTGAAAGTGATGAAGATAATGATGATCTGGCCAACCTATGCTTCATGGCGGGCAAAGCAAGATCAAGATCAAGTCAGGAGGAAGCAGAACACAACAGTGACGATGATGAGGTATGTTCTACCTGCAATGAAATGTGTGATGCTATTTCTCGTGCAACTATTATTGTCAAGAAAAAGGACAAAAAGCTTAGGGATAGTGCTGCTAAAATTGAATCACTAGAATCTGAAATTAACCGTTTAAAAACTTTGATTCGTAGTGATGATGCATGTCCCTCATGTGACTTAATCTATGAACAATTGTCCACATTAAGAAGTGCACACTCCTCCACTCTAGATAAACTTGATGAAGAAATTAAAAAGAACAAAGAGCTTGCTGCACTTAATGATAAAAACTTGAAAGATGCTAGCTGTTCTACAATTGACTTGCATTGTTCTGCATGTGAAAATCTTGATAAGAAACTGCAAGATGCTATAAATGAAATTTCTATGTTGAACAATGCTTTACATTCTCATGAAGTTAAATTTTGTTCCAATTGCAAACTAAAAGGAAAAACTTCATGTGAAAACTGCCTAGACTTGTCCAAGAAACTTGATGACATGAATAGGACACTAGGTCGGTTTTGTAATGGGGATAAGAATCTAAACTTGCTGCTGAATTCTTCCAAGTCTAGCAAAGATAAAACTGGTTTAGGTTTTGATTCTCATGTTCATGCTAAGGCACATCCACCTAAAATTGTAAGGTCATTAGGAAGTGGTTTGATTCAAACAGTTCCTAAACAAAAAGAAGTGGTTTTCAAATCTGCAGGAGTGTTGCCTCATTCGGTTTCAAATAAAAATATTGCTTGCTCATCTAGACAGGAACACAAAGTTAAATTTCATTGTACCTTCTGTGGTAGAGATGGTCATGTCATAGATTTTTGTTATAGACTAGCTAAACAACAGAAAAAGGAAAGAAAAATTGCTAGATCTTATAACTTTCATGCAATTAGAAAAACACAACCTGCTTTAGTGAGTCAGAAATTTGAGAAGGTAGCTTCCAGACCTTCTGGTAAGAAATCCGCAAAAGCAGCTCCGATAGTTCCGATAGCTCCAAGAGCTACCGGATCTTCTGTTGTTCCCTCTGGAGCTTCAGTTTTTGCCTCCGGACCTTCTGCTTTTACCTCCGGAGCTACCGGTTTTCACTCTAAACAAGTAACAACTTCTAAATCAACTGTTAAGAAAAGAAAACTTCAATCTTTGACTCATAAACCTGCTGTTTTATCTCAGCATTCGCGTGTTTTTCCTGGTGCACGTCGCGTGACTCAGTACTGGATTCCTAAATGCCTTTTGACTAACCCCAGTATTGAGTCATCGGCGTATTGTGCTTCTATGTAGGTTACACGCTTGAGGAAGGAGAATATTTGGATTGTGGATTCAGGTTGCTCACGCCACATGACCGGTAACAAAGATTGGTTCTCCTCCCTCACCTTTGTGTCACGTGTAGAGAATGTTACTTTTGCCGATAATTCTTCAACTCCTATAATTGCTAAGGGTTCGGTTAGAGTAAATGATCACTACACTTTGAAGGATGTGGCACTTGTCAAAAATTTGAAATATAACTTGCTTTCTGTTTCACAATTGCTAGATGAAAATCTAGAAATTACTTTCAATAAAAACTGCTGCAAAGTTGTAAATTCAAATAGTGAGCTTATTTTTAACATGTCTCGGTTTGGAAGAGTTTTTAAAGCTGATTTTGATATGTCTTCTTCTAAGCATAGGTGTCTAGATGCTAATTATTCAAAGGACTTATATTTTTGGCATCGTAGACTTGGTCACGTAGGCTTTGATCACCTAACGCGTGTTAGTGCTCTTGATCGCATACGTGGGCTGCCTAAGCTTAAAGGGGACAAAGAAATTGTGTGCTCTTCTTGTAGACATGCTAAGATGGTTGCAGGTTCACATACTCCTCTCACAATGATCATGACAACTGAACCATGTCAACTTTTGCATCTTGACACCGTAGGACCTTCACGTGTTCAATCCTTCGGAGGTAAATGGTATGCTCTTGTTATTGTTGATGATTATTCTAGATATTCTTGGGTGTATTTTATGGCGTCTAAGAATGAAGTCTTTAGTCACTTTAGAACTTTATTTCTTAGATTATCAATTGATCACCCAGAATCATTAAAAGCAATTAGAAGTGATAATGGAACTGAATTTAAAAATCAATTCTTTGATCACTTTTGTGCTGAAAATAGAATAGATCATCAATTTTCTTCACCATATGTACCTCAACAAAACGGTGTTGTAGAAAGAAAGAACAGAACCCTAGTTGAGATGGCTAGGACTATGCTTGATGAATATCAAACCCCTAGGAAATTTTGGGCTGATGCATTAGCAACCGCTTGTTATGTCTCAAATCGTGTTTTCTTGCGTGCTAAGCTAGGTAAAACACCATATGAGCTCCGGTTTGGACGTAGGCCTAGTGTTACACACTTTCGGGTCTTTGGTTGCAAATGCTTTGTTAAGAAACATGGTAATCTTGATAAATTTGAACCTAGATCCAATGATGGCATGTTTCTTGGTTATCCATCTCATACTAGAGGCTACCGTGTGCTTTTACTTGACACTAACAAAATTGTGGAGACTTGTGAAGTGTCTTTTGATGAAGCTAGCCCAGGTACTAGCTCCGGTGTTGCAGGACCAGATTCATATTCTCAGGGGGAGGGTATTTTCGAAGATGAAGAAGAGCCGGTGATACTGCCTGGTAGTTCCGAAGTTGACACGTGTCCAGCTCCGGACATTGAACAAGCTCCGGCTGTCACCTCTGCTGGTCCTGATCGTCCACAAATCACAAGCTCATCAATCTACAATGAACCTAATGAAAAAGAAGCTTGTGAGACATCTGTTCCCCTACGTTTTTACAAAGATCATCCCCCACAACAGATGATTGGAAGCTTGCATGAACGAGTCACACGGTCCAGGTTTTGCGATCCAAACTCTCATGCTCATTCTGCTTTTGTTGCTTCTTTTGAACCCAAAGATATATCACACACACTCACTAATGAATCTTGGATTATTGCCATGCAAGAAGAGTTAGAAAATTTTGAAAGAAATAATGTTTGGAAACTTGTACCTCCACCTCAAGGCCACACTTTAATTGGAACTAAATGGGTATATAAAAATAAACAAAGTGAGGATGGGGTTGTGATTAGGAATAAGGCTAGGTTGGTTGCTCAAGGTTTCACTCAAGTTGAAGGTCTAGATTTTGATGAAACTTTTGCTCGTGTCGCTAGATTAGAAGCCATAAGAATTTTGTTAGCTTTCGCAGCATCTAAAGGTTTTAAGCTATATCAAATGGATGTTAAAAGTGCTTTTCTTAATGGCTACATAGATGAGGAGGTTTATGTCAAACAACCACCAGGTTTTGAAAATCCAGATTTTCCTAATCATGTTTACAAACTGTCCAAAGCCTTATATGGTCTCAAACAAGCCCCTAGAGCATGGTATGATAGGTTAAAAACATTCTTACTTGAAAAGGGGTTTACAATGGGAAAGGCTGATAAAACTCTTTTTGTGCTTAAACATGGCAATGACTCATTATTCGTTCAAGTGTATGTGGATGATATTATCTTTGGTTATGCTTCTCATGATCTTGTGTCCAAGTTTTCAGCAATGATGAGTTCCGAATTTGAAATGAGTATGATGGGTGAACTCACTTACTTTTTGGGGCTGCAAATCAAGCAAACCAAGGAGGGTACCTTTGTGCATCAAACAAAGTATATCAAAGATCTCCTAAGGCGCTTCAACATGGACAAAAGCAAGCCTCTTCGGACACCAATGGGAACAGCAACAACACTTGAACTTGATGAAGATGGTGAATCCGTGGATCAAAAAGAATATAGAAGTATGATCGGATCACTTTTGTACCTTACAGCATCAAGACCGGACATACAATTCAGCGTATTTCTTTGTGCACGGTTTCAAGCTTCCCCACGTGTTTCACATCGTCAAGCCGTCAAAAGAATTCTCAGGTACTTACATGGAACTCAAGAATTTGGCATTTTTCTTCCTTCTTCCTCAATCGTTTCTTTGAAAGCTTTTTCGGATGCTGATTTTGGGGGTTGTAGGATTGATAGGAAAAGTACTTCCGGTGCTTGTCATTTTCTTGGTAATTCTCTTGTTGCTTGGTCCTCTAGAAAACAAAGTTCAGTTGCACAATCCACAGCCGAATCTGAGTATGTAGCTGCTGCTGGTGCTTGCTCACAAATTCTTTGGATTGTTCAAACACTTAAGGACTATGGGGTTGATCTAGATAGTGTTTCACTGTTCTGTGATAACACTAGTGCTATTTGCATTGCTAAAAACCCCGTGCAACATTCTAGAACTAAGCACATTGACATTAGGTATCACTTTCTCCGTGATAATGTTGAAAAAGGAAACATTGTGCTTCACCATGTAGATACCGAACAACAATTGGCTGACATTTTTACAAAACCTTTGGATTTCACTCGTTTTTGTTACATTCGTAGTGAAATAGGGGTTATGCATCCTCATGGCTTAATATTGAGGGGGAGTTTTTGAAACTTAGGAAGTCTATGTGTGAATCTGAAATTAAAATAATATGAGCATATTATTTCATACATATATGACTTTGTGATTCCTTTTACATGCTGAAAGTTCTTACTACATTACTCGTGTTATACTTTTTGTAGTTTTTGCCATGTCTAGTAATTGGAATAATTACTTACACTAAATCTGGTCATGGTCGAACTTTCTTGCTGTTTTGAACTTGTTGCATGCTCACAAATGCTTTTAATCATTAAGAATTTATCAAGTAATCAACTCACATGTTGAGTTTTTATGAACAAATATAAATTGAGAAAAGATCAAGAGAATATGCATGCATCGCACTTCTTCTTTCGAGATGGCTTGTCATTGCACTTAGATATGAACTTGGAAGAAGTTGTGTATGACTAAAACCATGTCCTTAAGCTTCTGATTGTCAAATGACATAGGCTTGGCTTGGTTGGTTAGAATAAGGCAGATGAGCATATAATCTCTTGCAAATATCATATTATCTAAATTTATGCTTTGAAAAATAATAAAATGCAGCAACAAATGTCATGCTTTCAGGTTTTGAAATAGTTGAGTTTGTGAGATCATGACCTGCTAAAATTGAAAATCACACTTGCTTTCTAGCATGGCTTACACTACATTATGTATCTCATTGATGTGATAGTGTAAGTTACTTGATAGTATGACTTGGGTGAGCTTTGTTTATATGTATATGTTATAATATGCTCATAACAACTAAAGAAGGAGAGATAATTTGTTTATATCTCATAACAATTAAAATTTCTCTTTTACCTTGCTGAATACATTGTCAAAGGGGGAGAGATTAATCACACATTCAAAAAGGAAGAGATAAGCATGAAGAGAATATGTGCATAAGGAAAGTTAATAAAGGGGGAGAGATAATATGGGATATTTTTTTTTTCCTTCTCATTTTATTTTTTATTTAAACAAAAATGGGAGAAATTGTTTTCAAAACTTTTATTTGAATAAGCCAATGTTCGGAATTTTAAATGGTGTTGCCAATGCATTCATCAAGGGGGAGATTGTAAGACCTATGTGTGCTGAATACATTGGCTTGTAGTGAATACACTTGGCTTTGATGATAAAAGCTTTTAATATCACCAAAACACCTTTTTATCAAGGTCCGACTCTAGCTCCGAGCTACAGCAAGGTCCGACGATAGGTCCGGCTTGCATTGGGTAGCTCCGGTTACGTTTGATGCTAGGTCCGACTTCTTGGTAAGGTCCGACCAGCTTTGGTTACCTCCGGTGAGCTTTATCTTTAGCTCCGGCATATATTTGATAGCTCCGGCATATATTTGATAGCTCCGGCATATTTTCGTTAGCTCCGGGATGCTATGCTTCGACGTACTTTGTCTAGCTCTGGGTTTTGGGTTGACTAGTTCCGACTAGTTTTGATAAGCTCCGGATCCAGGATCTACTAGTTTTGATAAGCTCCGGATCCAGGATCTACTAGTTTTGGTAAGCTCCGGTGCTAGGTTCTACTAGCTCTTGTTAGCTCCGGCTCAAGCTCCGGGTTGCTCTGGCAAGGTACGGAACTTGACCGCAGTGCTTCTGCTTTGCATTTGCAATGTCTCGTACTTGCTTTACTTGATTGGAAAGATTGCTTAGTTTTCATTTGCTAAGTTTTTGGTGCGTTTTGGATGATACGGTTGATATCGTTTCTACTGTGGTTTTGCAACATGCTTATGTGAGGTTCTCACGTAAGGTGTTGTGTTCGGAACTAACGTGAGTCAAGTCGAGGACTTGGGCTCGTATAGATTGGTTGTTTATTCATGTGCAGGTGTTGCTTGAGTTCAAGTCATGGCTGGTGACGGGATCCATTGGACTAGTCTCAGGAGGAGATGAGGTTCCAACAACCAAGTTCAGGAGGAACTGTGGTTGAGCGGGTTAGGAGGTCGCACAGGATGATTGAATCAAGGACAGTGCATATAAAGGTCGAAGGAAGGTGTTCGCACGTATGCATGAGGTGCATGACGTGGCAATATGCTTCTAGAGACGGATTATGGAAGGAAGATCTGATCGGAAGGATCAGATCGTATCGGTTGAAGACTTAGGCTGCTAGCTGAGTCGGTTATGGCTCGGTATGGAAATATCGAGTTGGTTATGTTAGGATTTCGTGTGTGTCACGAATTTGAGTTGTTTAGGAATGTGGGATACGTTCCTAAGATGTTTGGAAGTCTTAAGATTGCTTCTATCTGCGTATAGAAGAATCTTGAGCAGTTATGGAAAGTTAGGATTCGTGATCTGAGTAGGATTGGAGTCCTAGTTTTATTGGGTTGGCCTAAGGGCTGGTTATATAAGCAAGGGAAGGCCAAAGCTCGATAGGCACGACTTTGGGGCTGTTCCTCTTGTGTTCTATTGAATAAAATTCATAGTTTGAAGGAACTTTTGTGCCTTGTTCGTCCGACTTGTTCCAGACAAGTTTTACTCGTCGAGTTTCTGGACAGCACTACCTTTTGTTGGTGGTTTTATCATAACTCGAGTTTTACTGATCCAATTGACGTGATTCTTCTTGGATTGTCTTCAGAACTTTATTATCTATCATCTGTCAAAATTTCACGGTCATTGGATTTGTGGTCTATGATCTACACGAGTTTCTTTGCAGCATTCCAGAAACTGTTTTTCTCGGGTAGGTCAGATTGACCATAGTCTGATCTTTCGATCATAACTTGAGTTTTTCTCGACGGATCGGAGTAATTCTTTTTGTGTTGTCTTCGTGACTTGATTCTCTCTGATAACTATCACTTTTGTCACGGTGAAACACATTTAGATTAGTCTCACACACGAATTCTTTAAACAGATCGTTTTTCTACCGAAGGGATTGGGGTTTTATTGTTTCTGCTGCGTAAGATTTTTAAATCTACCATTCACCCCCCCTCTGGTAGCTTTTCACGTGCTCTTCGATCCTACAATTTCACAAAATATGAAAAAAAGTTGAGATTTTCATAAAGTGTGCACATACGAGTTTAAAACACATTAAACAATAAAAACATGATCTATATGTGCACTCTTTATGGTGGAATGCAGAACTAAGTGTATAGAAACAATAATCATGATGAGAATGACATAATTGACATCAATATGTTAACAACAAGCATATATGTCATACTTAGAGCAAAATCACAGATTTTATCAATATCTCCACAAACAGTTCAAAACATTGCATCACAGGACCAATAGAACTAAAAGAGCATATTAGAAGTCTTACAACCCACAAATAGATAAAAGACACAAAAAGAGAGAGCTGTCCCCAAATCCTACAGCTAAAACCTAAGATTCCTAAGACTCCCCCTCAACCTCTCTCCCTTTGGCATCAAGACACCAAAAAGTAGGAGGGGAGGGACCTAAGGTCTTCAAGCCTCGCTATCGGTCCTCTCATCGTCTTCATCTTCATTCTCTGGCTGATGAGGAGGAGGAGGAGGAACGGAACCACTCGAGTCCCTAGTGCCAAAATAGGCAAGTTCGGAGGGAGTAAAGGGCCCGAGCTCGGTGAAGTCAGAGTCTGAGTCATCAGAAATGACTTGTGACACCCGGTTCCGAAAAATGAACCAAGTGAACGCATATGTGTGCCCAGGATGTTCAACACACATACACGAGTGCATTCACAAAATAGTATACAAAAAATTACCACAAAACAAGATTAATTATCAAATTTTATTGCAGAAACCATATTATCCTCGAGTACAAACTCTAATGAATATTAATAACAATTTCAACTAATGCAATGGAAATACTCTAATTAAGCAAACTAAACAGCTAGGCAGCATAAGCGATGGGGCATAGTGCAACTCCAATCAACACCACATGCAAAGCTGACAGTAGACACGGCCTAGAACTCCGCATTATCGCCATTAAACTCCCAATCCTGACCTGCAACTGTTGGTGGGGGATTGCAAGAGTGAGTACATGTCGTACTCAGCAAGTGTGGAAAGTATGACATGTGGCTGATTCAAATGACGACAATAATAATGGCTAAGTGTTGAAAAGTACATTAAAACATTTGAAAAGCAATATATTACATGTATGTGAAGTAAACCCATCATAATCATAAGTAATATCGTAATACCAGTCTGAATTCACTACCATCATCAATAATTCTAGATTTCACCATTTGCCAATAACCATATTCAATACCAAAAATTAATCCATAACCAGCCATAACCATCCCAAATACCTTCCCAATACCAAGTTCCCTCTAATCATGGAAGTTGTCCAGGTGCTCATAACCGGGAGCACGGCTATCATGATAGTTTTATTTGACTCTGCAGAGTTTGTACCAATTTACCCACGTGTTTGTGATTTCATCACCCGTCGGCGACTAAAGAACCTCCCTTATGCCAATTACACTTCCTTTGGTGTATGGCCAAGAGATCACAAAATATCGTTTACAAAGGGATTACTAGCCTATTTAGACCCCACTGAGGTTTCACCGGTGGTGATGCCTCCAACTGAGCACATCTTCAATTAAGGGCCCCCTCTTGAGCCATTCGGATCCCAGGGTAGTCCCACCAATCATCAACAAACCCAATCCGACTACCCCTTCCTCGAGCATCTTTAATGGTCCAAATAGCACTGGCAAAGCCCTAATTAATCAGCTACACCGCACCCATACTTGGCCTCGTGGTTGCACTGTAGTCCTGGCTTATTCTCGCATGAACCGGTCCTTAGATCTAAAGCAAGCAAACCACCATGACATCCAACCCATCCACATACCAGGCTTGCTTAGATCACCCATTACCACACCGTATTGACCAGTTCATATTAACCAGAATATCATTAATGCATAATTAAATGTGTAGTGTTGTTTTCCCATCCCAATTAATTAAGCGAAGCAAAAAGGTAAAAGCCCTTCCTGACTCTCTACCATAAATTTCAGACGACAAGGGTGGTCAAACAACGCTACTAAACTTCCTACCATAGGATTCCCATCAAATTGACACAAGCATGCAGTTTGCAAACAAAACATTTATTTTAAAATAGGATCAATATGCTTCAAGGACACTTGCCTTGCTCTTGCGGTTGGTTCGGGTCAACTTCTCCAAACTCTTGGTGCTGGAGATCCTTCGCGGTACTCTCTAGCGCAAATCCGTCTAATCCGCACAATAAACATACAAGATAAGAAACACAATCAAATAGTGCACAAATATTACTCAATATGACATGACATGCATGATTGATGAAAATGCAAGGTAGAACTTGTTAATAGATTGCTTTTAATGATCACTAATCAGTTCTAATAGATTTTAACAAGTTTATACAGGTTTGGATTTGATTAGATCTACTTTTGGAATTAATTCAACACAACTTAGTCAGCAAAATCGAACTAGTCTGCAGAAGGTCGGACTAGTCCGCACTTCGCAGAACTAGCGAACTAGGGTTCTCTAGATCGACCTGAATTTGGAGATTAGGGGTTGAATTCACGTAAGGAAAAGATAATAGAAGGTATACCAGGTGTTTAGAACTTCAATGAATCAAGAAACTTGGAGGTAATGCTTGGATCTTGACGATCTAGGGTTGGTGATGAACTTGGAGATGAAATGGTGATGAAGAACGAAAGCTTGGTGGAGATCTTGATCCTCTTTCGTTTCCTCCTCTTCTTCTTCTTGCTTGGGATCTTCTCCTCCCTCCTTGATGGTGGCTCTCCACGAACTAGGGTTTGGGTGGGGTGAAAAAGTGGCAAATAGATGTCAAGCCAAGGGGTGGGGTTGTTTATATAGAGGTGGAGGCTAGGGTTAGAGGGATTTCGAGTTTGAGAGGAGTAGAGGCTGGTTTAGAGTCCCACACGGGCTCTAAAAGAGTTAGGCACGACGTCCCTAGGCCCACTTAACGTGAAACCCAAGAAACAAGTCGTAAAACAAAATATCAACTCGGAGTCGCGAAATATCGGACAAGTCTGAAAAGGACCGGACTAGTTCTAAGTTGTCCAGAGAGAAAATCGGACAAGTCTGGTCAAAAATCGGACAAGTCCGACTTTAGTCAGAGAGGAAAATGGACAAGTCCGCTAGAACACCGGACTAGTCCGGAAAAGTCCAGGGACTTAGCAAATTTTCAAGGATTCTTGGAATATTGGACGTACGCACAAAATCGGTCAAGTTCGAAAGTTTCCAGAGGAAAAATCGAACTAGTCCGCAGCAAAAACGGACAAGTCCATTTTTAGTCAAAGAGAAATCGGACTAGTCCTCAGTAAAATCGGACTAGTCCACACTTTCCTACATTTTAAGTGCGGTTTTGCTCCAAATCAATTTTAAACTCGTTTCTATTGTTGTGGGTTAATGTTAAACATGTATATGAGTGTATGCAAGACATGATGCATGAAAATGAGGGTGTTACAAACCTACCCCCCCTTAAAATGAATCTCGCCCTCGAGATTCGACGCGGAAGAGAAGAGATAGGGAAATTCCTTCTTGAGATCATCCTCCAATTACCACGTTGCTTCTTTTTCTGTGTGGTGCTTCCATTGAACTTTACACCATCGAATCACCTTGTTCCTTGTGACTCTCTCCTTGGTTTCCAAGATCTTGACCGGTTGCTCGGCATAAGTCAAATCTTCCTCTAGTTCCAATTATTCCATTGGCACTTGTTCTTCCGGTACTCTCAAGCATTTCTTGAGCTAGGAAACATGAAAGACATCATGTACGTCTGAAAGATGAGTTGGCATCTCCAACTTATACACTACTTCTTCTCTGTTGCCCAAAATCTTGAATGGTCCAATATAACGAGGTGATAGCTTGCCTCTTATGTTAAACATCTTATGACCTCTCATCAGTGACACCTTGAGGTAAACAAAATCTCCCACTTCAAAGGTTAATTTCCTTCTCCTATTGTCCGCATAGCCCTTTTGTCTTGATTGGGCAGCCCTCAGTTTTCACAAATTATTTGGACTTGCATTTTGGCTTCTTGCAACACATCCGGACCAAATACTTGAGTTTCTCCTGCTTCATTCCAGAATAAAGGTGTCCTACACTCCTTCCATAAAACACTTTATACGGCGACATTTTCAAGCTTGCTTGGTAACTATTGTTGTATGAGAATTCCGCGTATGGCAAGCTCTTGTCCCAACTTTTCCCATGCTTCAAAGCACAAGCTCTTAGCATGTACTCTAAAACCTGATTGGTTCTCTCGGTTTGTCCATCCGTTTGAGGGTGATATGCTGAACTAAAATTCAACCTTGTTCCCAATGCTTCATGCAATTTCTGCCAAAATATTGAGGTAACTTGAGAACCTCTATCCGAGACTATCTTCTTTGGTACTCTGTGTCGACACAAAATATGCTCCATGTATATTTCGGCCAATTGTGTAGCTGTATATTTGGTCTTCACAGGGACAAAATGAGCTGACTTGGTCAAACGATCCACAATTACCCAAATTGAGTCACACCCAAACTGAGTACGTGGTAACCCAACTATGAAGTCCATTCCAATTTCTTCCCACTTCTATTCTGGGATTTTCATTGGTTGCAATAATCCAGCTGGCCTTTGATGTTCCGCCTTGACTCGTTGACACACATCACACAATGCCACATATTCAGCTTTGTCCTTTTTCATGCTATCCCACCAATAGCAAGTCTTCAAGTCTTTGTACATTTTCGTGCAACCGGGGTGAATCGAGTATCGCGAGTCATGTGCCTCCTTTAGTATTGTCTCGCTAATATGCTTCACATTGGGCACAAAAGTCCTTTTTCGGAGCCATAGGGTACCATGTTCATCCTCATCAAATCTGAATTCTCTCCCTTCTTCGGTCCTTTCCTTGATTTCCTTGATCTCTTCATCCGCGGCCTGTGCTTCTCGAATTTCTTACTCCAGGGTTGGGTTTAACTCCATCATCTCCATCTCATTTACAAATCCAAGGTTCAACCGTTCAAACTCCTTAAATAACTCGGATGGTAACTCTCGAACTGTGAGTTGATGACTTACTCCTTTTCTACTCAAAGCATCGGCCACTACATTAGCTTTTCCCGGATGATAGTTGATCCCCAAATCATAATCTTTGATGAGCTCCAACCATCTTCGTTGCCTCATGTTCAGATCCGTTTGTGTGAAAATATACTTCAAATTCTTATGATCCGTATAAATTTCACACCTATGTCCAAGGATGTAGTGTCTCCAAATTTTCAATGCATGTACCACGGCTGCAAGTTCTAAATCATGTGTTGGGTAATTCTGCTCATGTTTCTTCAATTGTCTTGATGCGTAGGCGACCACTTGACCTTCTTGCATCAATACACATCCAAGTCCTTGTCTCGATGCGTCGCAATAAATATCAAAACTCTTGCACACATCCGGCAATACCAAAACTAGGGCTGTTGTCAACCTTTTCTTCAAATCCTCAAAACTATTTTGACAAGCTTGAGTCCATTGGAAAGCCTTTCCCTTCATTAGCAACTCCGTCATAGGCTTGGCTATCTTGGAAAAGTCCTTGATGAATCTACGGTAATATCCAGCCATCCTAAGGAAACTCCTTATTTCCTTGACATTTTGCGGCGGTTCCCATTTCAACACGTCTCTCACTTTTCCGGGGTCAACCGATACTCCTCCTCCTGAGATGATATGACCCAAAAATGACACCTCTCTCAACCAAAACTGACACTTGTTGAACTTGGAATACAATTGATGCTCCCTCAATTTCTGCAACATAAGCCTCAAGTGTTCCTCATGTTCTTTCTCATCCTTCGAGTAGATCATAATATCATCAATATACACCACAACGAACTTAGCCAAGTACTCCATGAAGACCTTATTCATGAGGTACATGAAGTAGGAAAGCACATTTGTCAATCAAAAAGACATCATGGTGTACTCATAAGATCCATACCGTGTCCTAAAAGCTGTCTTGGGTATCTCCGATGGTCTAATCCTCATTTGAAAGTATCCCGACCTCAAATCAATCTTAGAGAAGATACAAGCACCCTTCATATGATCAAAAAAGTCTTCTATGCGTGGCAAGGTGTACTTGTTCTTGATTGTTACCTCGTTAAGAGCTCGGTAATCCACGCACATCCTTTGGGATCCATCCTTCTTGTCCACAAATAGAACGGGCGCTCCCCAAGGTAAAGAGTTAGGCCAAATGAAACCCTTTTCTAGTTGCTCTTGAATTTGCTTCTTGAGCTCCGCTAATTCCATAGGAGGCATCCTATATGGCCTCTTAGCTATAGGTGCAGTTCCCGGTATTAAATCAATAACAAACTCAATGTCTCGATCAGGTGGCATACCTGGCAACTAGTCCAGGAAAACATCCAAAAATTCACACACCACCGGAATTTCCTCAATTGCGGCACCGTCCATATGATTCAGCTCCAATTGCTTTGGTGCGGTTTGAGATGCTTCAAATTCTACGGTGATCCCTTCTTCATTGGTCAACTTCACCGTCTTCGTGGCACACTCAATAACTTCATTGTGCTTCCTTAACCAGTCCATACCAAGTATAATGTCCAATCCTTGAGAGTCCAAAACAATGAGGTTGGCGGAGAAGTCTACCCCCCTTATTCTAAGGCTTACTTTTGGACATACTATATTTGTCCTCATCTCTCCTCCAGGAGACTTAACCAACAGAGTAAACTTCATATGAGAGATAGGCAAACTATACTTGGCGACATACTTCAATGCAATGAATGAATGCGATGCTTCAGAATCAAACAACATAGTTGTGGGGTTGGAGTTGGCGAGAAACATACCAATGACCACGTCATCCGCTTGTTGAGCATCCTCCGTAGAGACATGGTTCACATTGCCACGAGCAAAATTCTGCTGTCCATGGTTCCCTTGTGGCTGTCCTCCATTGGGTCTTGGGTTTTGCCTCGGTGCATTGCTTCCTTGACCAAGGCCTGACTTAGGACATTGATGCGCAAAGTGTCCAGCTTCTCCACAAGTATAGCAATTCTGAACTCCACCCGAATTATTGGGGCGAACTTGATTCTGAACGTTTGCACCAGGAAAATTAGCACGGGGTGCATAAGGCATTGGAGGTCTAGGTGCTTGTGTAATAGGGCGCTGCTGCACAAACTGAGTTGAGCGTGTTGCAAATCCAGGATGTTGAGCAGGAATAGAAGAGTTGTAATATGGCGCATTAGGAGGCGCAAAGCGAGGGCGCACATTACTTCCTTGTTGCTGTCCTTGATATGGCGCCTTCCTCTTATTGTCTTGCTCCATCTCACGGATCTTGTTCTCAACCACAATTGCTTTGTCCACAAGCTTCTGAAAATTTGCATAGTCACAATTGAGCAATTGCACTTGAATTTCATTGTTGAGGCCTCTCATGAACAAGTATTGTTTCGTCTGTCCCGACTAACATCCTCAGGTGCATACCTTGAGAGTTGAGTGAACTTATTGAGATATTCACTCACGCTTGATCTTCCTTAGCTTAAGTTCTCAAATTTTTTCCTCTTCAAAATCATAACACCTTCTGGCACATAATGAGAATGAAAGCTCTCTTTGAATTCCCCCCCAAGTGATCCTCTCTTGATTCTCATGAGCATTGCAATATGAATCCCACCAATCCGCAGCTGCTCCAACTAGTTGATGTGAAGCAAATAAGACCTTCTCCCGGTCACTGCATTGGACAATAGCAAGCTTCTTCTCCACGGTCTTGAGCCAATCATCCGCATCCATAGGGTTAGCGGCTTGAGCAAAGGTGGGTGGCCTTGTCCTCATAAACTCTCCCAACCGGTTATGAGGAGGTGGGGGTGGCGGTGGAGGCATGTGGAGCTGATTGTTGATATTGCCAGCTTGCAGCTGTCCCATTGTTTGTATCATAATCTGCATGAGCTGGTTCTGCATAGACCATAGCTGCTCAATGTTGATAGCTCCAAGAGCAGGTCCTTGTCCATTGTTGTTCTGATGTGCTCCATGGTTCTCCTACTCATCATTGCCATCCCTCTGGTTGCGAGTCCTCACCATCTGAAGGAAAGCAAAAGATAAGAATTTAGAAATGTCCCCAACTAAATGCATCAAGGGATATGAAACTAAACAACTAGCTACACTAGCCTAGGTGGACATGGCAATGCTAAAGCACCCCAAAATCCTCTATTAAGCACACAAGTAAACAATATATATAGAGAACAGCACTCCAACCAAAAACACATCGATTCCTGAGTGCTCCTATGTGCTCTAAAGTGTCCATTCTATCTAGGTTGCGTCCTACAGTCAACCTGTGGCTCTAATACCAATCTGTGACACCCAGTTCCGAAAAATGAACCAAGTGAATGCATATGTTTGCCCAGGATGTTCAACACACATACACGAGTGCGTTCACAAAAGAGTATACAGAAAATTACCACAGAATAAGATTAATTATCAAATTTATTGCACAAACCATATTATCCTCGATTACAAACTCTAATGAATATTAATGACAAGTTCAACTAATGCAGCGGAAATACTCTAATTAAGCAAACTAAACAGCTAGGCAGCATAAGCGATAGGGCATAGCGCAGCTCCAATCAACACCACAGGCAAAGCTGACAGTAGACACGGCCTAGAACTCCGCATTATCGCCATAAAACTCTCAATCCTGACCTGCAACATTTGGTGGGGGATTTCAAGAGTGAGTACATGTCGTACTTAGCAAGTGTGGAAAGTATGACATGTGGCTGATTCAAATGACACCAATAATAATAGCTAAGTGTTGAAAAGTATATTCAAACATTTGAAAAGCAATATATTACACGTATGTGAAGTAAACCCATCATAATCATAAGTAATATCGTAATACCAGTCTGAATTCACTACCATCATCAATAATTCCAGATTTCACCATTTGCCAATAACCATATGTGTCGGTAGTTTTGATCCGGTAGATCTCCCGACACTACTAAAGTGTTTGCGGAGTTTGAAGTTCGGTGTGGGCGCGCGGAGATTCAAGAAGGTGAAATGTAAAATGACACAAGAGACACAAAGGTTTACGTGGTTCGGGCCGCTTGAGTGTAATACCCTACTCCACGGGATGTGTTGGTGTTGTATTGGATGTATGAACTCAACTCAGGTGAGCTGAGTGCGCGTTGAGCCAATTAGACTAGATCAGATCAGAGCAGGTCAGATCTGTCCCCCTCATGTATCGTCGGCCTGTCCTTTTATAGTGCAAGGACAGGCCGTTACAAGTTGGCCTGGCCCGACATGTGGCCCCGGCGGATACTAATATTGATACACATTTGATGCGCTTAATTAACCTTAATGACTGAATTACGGGCTTTTACAGCACCGTTACTGGTAATCAAGGTCGTCCGATCGTGTGTCATTAACATAGTATTAATGACATTTAATCAGGTCTTGAAGTCCTTGATTCCCCTTTGAAGATTCGGAGCCGTTGTGGAGTCTACTGCAGGTTTGAGGCTGAACATCCGACGATAGGACATGTGGCAGCTCCGGAGCATGCTGTGAGGAACAGATAGGTCCGGTGCCACCAGACACGTATCGGTTCTGGAGCTTCCCTCGGTCTGGGGTTAGGTCCGGGGGTGCCGTTATGGTACATAGCCCGGAGCTTCCCCCTTGTGGGCGGTAGCTCCGGTTTGATGGTACACATGGCGATCCTGAGACTAACCATATTGGAGAAGCGGGTCTGGTTATGTCTGACATGTGGGCCTCTGAAGGTCTTCAAATCAAGTAGATGACATTTCCTTAAGATCTTTGCAATCTCAAGGGGTATACGGTACCCAGGGTACCGACAGTGGCCCCCTCGGCCCACCTCTGGGGAATACCCCTTGGGTGAAGTCATTCCGCCGGAGGTGGGTCCATCCTTCGACTTTTTAGCCGAGTCTTCAAAGGTCTTCAGATGTGCCGTTGGCGATAGTTTTGGAGTTAAATCCTCGCCACGTGGCATATCCCGGGTGCGGCCAATGAGATCTTTGGCGTGCGGATCTCACGCAATTGAAGGTCGTCGGTTCCCGATACGAAAATCATATCGGTTCCGCGCGCCTTGTCAGACCGCTACCTTCGGGCTTCCCACCTTTCATGATGACAACCGTTTGCCTGGGTAAGAACCTCGACTTGATCGTCGGGGTGGTCCCGGGCCCTCTTGTCATCGGCAGGGTGATATTTTTGAATAGTATCTTCGGCTTCCTTGCGGTTTCCATCCAAGCATTGCGGGGGCTTACATAAGAAGGAAAGCGCCCACCGTCTGGGGTTCTGTACGCCTCTCATCTGAACTTGCGCTCCAACTCCCAAACTTGTGCTTGCTTTTCCTCCCTTGCCTCGCTGTGCTGCGATGGAGTTGGGTCTCCGGAAGAGCCGCTTGAAGACCGAAGGTGACCTGAAGAAGGTCCGGGCCCTCATGGGATGGTCCTCGGACTTTTTCAACCACCTGGTCCACGCCGGTGGGGTGCTCCCGTTCGAGAAGGAGCATGCCGGCGAGATGGTGTACTTCTCTTCGTACGCCATGGTGGGGTTGATCCCACCTTTTTCCTCCTTTTTCTTGATGCTGCTAGACTTCTATGGTCTGTAACTGTATCTCCTTGGCCCCCACTCCATTCTTCTAGTGTCTATCTTCATCCACTTCTGCGAAATGTGGGTGGGCATCCCCCGTGCATTGAGCTTTTCCGGACCTTCTTCACCGTCCATACCCCCGGAAGGAGTGATGAGTACCTTGGCTTCTACTACTTTGTGAGCGCAAGAAGTTCCCATTCAAGTACCTCCGGTCATTTCCCTTTGGAAAGTGGGACGATTGGAAGAAAGGCTGGATAGTCATCCGGGTGGAGGAGCACGAGAAGCTGGAGCTGACCGAAGGCCTCCCCAACATCGACACTGCAATCTGGAGTGAAGCCCCGGTGCTGTCGGATGCCTTCAACCCTGCTCTGACCAGGATCTACCATTGTGTGGAGGGAGGAGTAACTCCTCTTGCAGTATTTTGCAATTTCCTGGTCAACAGGTGGGCACCGCTGAAGAGGAGAGAAAAACTCACTTGGGCCCTCAACAATGTGATGGACGACGACCGGGTCGAGACCGGACTGAAGTCCAACATGGAGGGGGTGACCTTGGAGTTTCATCTCAAGAAGTTCTAGCACAGCATCGATGTTGCGGGTGATGACTTGACCCCGCCACCAGCTTTCCTCCCTCTGAACGTGAAAGTAGAGTTCAGCAGGGAGCTCCGGCGGACGATGCCGGTGCTTGATGACCTTGGTGTCGTCGAGAGAAGATCAACCTCCAGGGTGGTGATCCCTGGGGCTTCTGAAGGTGGCTTCGACCCTGCCCCGAAGCCAAGGATCGAAGTCGTCAGCAAGGGCAAGGAGCCGGCGGCCGAACCCTCGAGCCGGAAGAGGAAGCTGAAGCATGCCTACGGAAGGTTCGTCAGGCTTGCATCCTCTGCATCAGCTCCTTCTACCCGGAGGGGGAGGTCTTCTACAACTGCGGCAACTATACCTGCAGCAGCGTCTCCCCGGGGTGCTAGCTCCGGGCATGTGACTCCAGCACCAGGGCTAGCTGAGGCCTTTGGTTCCGGAGGTCCTTCCCGGTCGAGGGGGGCCTCGACTAAGGAAATGCCCACGGCTACAACAAGTTCCGGGGGGCCTTCCGGGGCCACCACACCGGCGGCAGCTATGGTCAGTCCAGAACGCTCGGGAAAGAGATTCTGTGCAAGCTGGTGCGAAAGCCTTCTGAGGTAATTTTTAATCTTTACCACATACAGTTGTTTTGTTGTAGTAACTGTTTTTTAAGTTTCTTCATCCATCATCTGCAGTGTCCACAAGAAGAGGAGTGAGGCTCCACCCTCGGCCACAGCAGCTGAATCTATGAGGGCGGAGGCTTCTGCTCCTGTCCTGGTGCCGCCCCAAGTGGTGGCTAAAGCTGCGGCAACTCTGGCACCGGTTGTCGTGGTCATGGACCTCGACTCATCTCTCGAGACTCCCGTGTTAGCGCCGGACCACGGGAGAGAAGATGCGCCAGCAGCAACTGCCGCGAAGGTTGAAGCCCCGGGTCTTGATGCTGAGATGTTGGAAGCTTCGGCTGTTGAGCCGGAGGAAGCAGTGATTCCGGCCCTAGAGCCGGAAATTGTCGAAGCTCCGGCGGTTGAGCCGGATGTTATTGAAGTCCCGGAGAGTGAGCCGAATGTTGAGGAAGTCCCGGCGGTTGAGCCGGCTACCTCCAAAGCTCCAGCCTCAGAGTCGGTTGCCACTGAAGCTCCGGCTGCAGAGCCGGTTGCGGCTGGAGACCTTCCGGTGCCTGAGCCGGTTGAGGTTGAAGCTCCGGCCTCAGGGCCGGTTGTTGTTGACCTTCCAGCGCCCGAGCCGGTTGTCGCGGAGGCATCAGCACTCGAACGTATGATGGTCGAGGTGCCAACGCCTGAGCCACCAGCGGAGGAGGAGCCCAGGGCGGAGCTGGAAGTAGCCTCTGCTCCGGAAGTGATGACAGTAGAGGTGCCTGCTACGGAGCCGGGGTGCCCTAAGGAAGTCGCTGGCCCCCTGCCTGAGGGGGCAAATGAATACCTAGCGGCGGGGCCTTCGGAACCACTTCCGGAGGTCGGAACTTCTTCTTCGGGACCCTCCTCGGTGGCGAATGAGGCTATCCTGGAGGACGGCCCTAGTGCCGTGGAGGCTCAGGGGACCACTCTTGTGGAGTGGGACCCAATTTTTGTAAGCGAGAACCCGCTGGAACCAGCGGAGGAGACCCCAGCAGGTCCGAACCCTATTCCCCTAACGTTGTCCATTGACAACGCTTGCTCCAGTCTGCATCAAGTCCAGCTGGCGTTCTACCACGACAGCAAGGCTCTTGAAGAGGAGTGCCAAACCCTTAGGCGGTGGCGTAACCAGCTCTACTTCGAGACCAAGCTGGCGCAGTCGAGGCTGGCAGACGACAAAGAGTGGATCAAACAGGAGAAGGTCCGCCTGGAATACTAGGGCAAATTATTGGATGATAGGGAGACATTGACTCATGCCCTCGACGCTCAATCCTGGGCCATTTATGAGCAGACCAAGGTAGCTAATAGTGCGGCTGATGATCGCCAAGAAAGGCTTGAAGCCATTAAAACTACTCTCATCAAGCGCCGGGAGGCTCTTGAGGGGAGGGAGAAGAGGCTCGAAGATGAAGAGCAAAAACTCCTAGAGCTGCGGGATGACGTCTTGAAGAGGGAGGAGGAGCTCGCCGAAAAGGTGGCTCTGGCTGACAAGGGCCTCGAGGAACGCGCCAATAAATTGGAGGAGCGTTGCATCGAGGAGGAGGAAAAGGCCTGGGTGCGAGGGCAGGAACTCTACAAGCAAGAGTGTGCCATCGCTGCCAGGGAGAAGAAAGTTAGGGGCAGGGAGAAGGACCTAGACGACCGCCGGAACAAGATCCACCTCCAGGAGGAGGAGCTCAGGAAACTCGAAAAGCAGGTTGCTGAAAAGATTCAGCAAAATGCCAAAGAGGTTGAGCGCCTTGCTCGTGAGAATTCTGAACTGGCGGCGGCCAAAAGATCCTTGGAGGAACTGAAGGGCTTGAAGACTACAGACTCCCTACAGGTTTGGGAGTTCCTGAGCAAAGCCAACGATGCGCTGAAACCAATGGGCTTCAGTCCCCTGTGCCCAAATGATCCGGAGCCGGAGCCGGACCTGGCGTTGCAAGCGTTGAGCTCGGCCGGTAACAAACTCTGCAAGGTGGGTGACATCATTGCAGACTAGTTGGAAGTTGAGGGGCAGTCCCTGGCGAAGAACGTCGCAGAGTATGTGCTGATGTGCTACACCAACCGGGATCCCCAATTTCCTCTGGACCCGGTGCTTGAAGGTCCTGTCGAAGAAGAAGGTGAAGCCACCCGAGCCAACGTGTCGGAGGTTCCTCAGAGAGTCGCCCAGTTCTTCCATAGGGTCTAGGACCATCTCTATAGCTCCCACTTGTATTCTCTCTTTTTCTTCCCCAATTTTGTAATCCCTTGTCTCCAGATGAATGAAATCCAAATTTTTGCGAATTTCATTTTTTGTCTTCAACACTTTTTTCTTCACTTGGCCCCCTGGTAGATGTACACAATTTGATTGTGAACATGTACCAAGAGGATATTGTATTTTCTTGAAGACTTGTTTGCTTCGAACTTGTAGAATGTAGGTCCGAAGTCTTCGATAGTGAAGGCCCCCTGAGGTTGTCGGAGCTTAGAAGCTCTAGCATTGACTACCGTTGGAGCTTAGTAGCTCTGGGAATAGTCCCTATCAACGCGTAGACCATCGATAGTTAGCCCTCCGTGGTGTCAGGGCTTAGTAGCTCCGGCAGTGACCTTTGCCAACGCGTAGCTTGTTGGCAGCAGACTCCGCTTGTGGGGTCTTCTCACCATCTTTTATTCTGCATCGACGGCTGGCCCCCCTAGCTTTGCCGGAGCTTGGTTGCTCCGGTAATGCTCGTTTTCAATGTTTAACATCGATCACAAGCCACCTAGGGGGAGTCAGAGCTTTGTTAGCTCCGGCTTTTCTCCATCAACGTGGATTCTTTATTTTTCCTGCACACTAAAGCCAAGAAAAATAGTAAAATTCGCTCCTTGCCGATAACTTCGTCGTGGCTTACGATTCCCAAGAAAGTTTTAGGTCAAACACAATTATGAATACAACCAAATGCGTTGCCTTCTTTCTTCCAGATCCAATTGTACTTGGACCCGCCTTACTTCGGCCTGCCGGGGTGTAGGTAGAGTGGCGAACTTAGGGTGCTTGACCAGGATAAGTCGATAGCACACTTCGGCCCTAGATTGGCTTGGCGGCATTCAAGCGAGTGGGCCATAAACAATATTTGAATCCAAAAGAATTGACAATACAGCTTGAATTGTACATGAACTGGTCGAACTAAAATTTCTTAAGAATTGCACAACTTTGTTATAGACAAGAAAGAGAAAAATAAAAAATGTTTAGCCTGCACAAAATAAATGCACGTGGAGTCTGTTTTACATGAAGATGTCTTTCATTATAGGTTCAGGGTACAGGGGAAACAAGTACACTCTTAGGGTACGGAACCAGGCTAAGCGTGTTTAATTTCTCATTTGACCCAGGGTAGCTACCCACACTTTTAGTCCTGAGACTGTGACAAGTGTTGCATGAACTTTGCGGACCTATCGGGAAAGGTCCGGCTGTTCTCCCGGAGGAACTACCCGACTCTGTACAATGACTCTATAACATACACCTCAAGTTACTACAGACTCACCTCCGTGATATTAAGTGTAGAACTTACGGAGGTGCTCAATATTCCAAGGATTTGGGAGAGGTTTCCCATCCTCGGTAGCCAAGCGAACGCTTCCGGGATGGGATACTTTAATCACTCGGAAGGGTCCCTCCCAGCTGGGGGAGAGTTTTTTTAACCCTTCTCTGGATTGTATTCTCCGTAGAACTAGATCGCCTTCCTCGAGCTATCGGTTGTGTACATGCCGCTGATGATAGCGCCGAAGGGCTTGGCGGTATCGGGCATTCCGGACAGCTGCTTGGCACCTTCCCTCCTCAAGGAGGTCTAGGTCTTCACGCCGGAGCTGGTCCTGCATGGCTTCGTTGAAGGTCCGGACCCGGAGTGACCCCAAGGTGATTTCCGGAGGAAGGATTGCTTCAGCTCCGTACACCAGGAAGAAGGGTGTCTCTCCAGTTGACCAGTTTGGAGTTGTCCTGTTGGCCCATAGAGTGGGCGGAAGCTCTTCAATCCAGTTGACTCCATGTTTTTTTCAAGCGCTCATAGGTGCGCGTTTTGAGTCCTTTAAGGATTTCAGCATTTGCTCTCTCGGCCTGGCCATTGCTTGTCGGGTGAGCTACGGAGGCGTAGCAAACTTGAATGCCGAGGTCTTCGCAATATCCTTGAAATGCAGAGCTTGTGAATTGGGTCCCGTTATCAATAATGATTTTGTTTGGGACTCCAAATCTGCATAAAATGGACTGCAAAAAGTTGATAACTGATTGCTTGTTTATTGTCACAACTGGAGTTGCTTCCGGCCACTTGGTGAACTTGTCAATGGCGACATACAGGAACTTGTAACCTCCGACAGCTCTTGGGAAAGGTCCCAAGATGTCCATCCCCCACACAGCGAAGGGCCATGTAGTAGGTATCATTTGTAGAGGCTGAGCTGGTGTGTGAATTTGCTTTGCATGAAATTGACATGCTTTGCATTTCTTCACCAGCTCAGTTGCATCCTAGAGTGCTTTAGGCCAGTAGAAGCCATGCCGGAAGGCTTTACCGACTAGCGTACGGGAAGACGCGTGGATCCCACACTCGCCTCCATGGATTTCTGCAAGGAGCTCGCAACCTTCTTCCCTTGTGATGCACCGCATTAGGACTCCGTTGGCACCGCGCCGGTAGAGATCCCCTTCTACCAACGTGTATCTTTTAGCCAATCTGACTATCCGGTCAGCGGATACATCATCGTCAGGAAGGATGTTGTCTTTCAAGTAGCTCCGGATCTCCGAGATCCATGCATCGGAGCTAACTTGAGCATTTGAGTCTTGCGTGCTGGGTTGCTTAGAGCTTCTGGCAGCATCTACGACCCTTGATGGCTGCCATGGTAACAGGGCCATCGGGACCGTCAGCTTCGGGATGCGGATCTCGCCCCCTTCGCTCAGTTCGGCAGGCTGAGCTGTGGGTTTTGACAACCTCCGGACAAAAGTTCCGTCAGGAGCTGGAGCTCCGGTTGATGCTTTCGTCGAGAGTTCGTCGGCTTCAGCGTTGTGGACACGCTGGACATGGTGGAGGTCTAGGACTTCGAAGTCCTTCTGAAGCCTCTGGACTTCAAGGAGGTAAGCAGCTAGCTGGAGATTGTTGCAGGAGCATTAACCCTTCACTTGCTTAATGATGAGCTGTGAATCTCCCTTGACCAGCAGCTGCTTGACACCGTATGATAGTGCCACCTTTAGTCCGTAGATGAGTGCTTCGTACTCCGCCATGTTGTTGGTCGCCTTGAACTCAATGTGTACCATGTATTTTACCTTCTCCCCAGTTGGTGCGAGGAGAAGGATTCCAGCTCTGGCACCCTGCTTTTGCATGGAGCCGTCGAAGTAGAGGGTCCAGTGAGGATCGGTGAAGACCGGAGCCTTGTGTTCCGGCTTCTGCTCACTGGGGCCCCCAGGGTTTGATGGAGAGGGAGTCCATTCTGCCACGATATCCGCCAATGCTTGACTCTTGATTGCTTGCCTTGGAATGAATTCGAGATCGAATTCGGCCAATTCCGCTGCCCACTTTGCAATATTCCTAGTTGAATTGGGATTATGCAAGATTGCTCGAAGTGGGTAAGAAGTCACCACTTAAATCTTGTGAGCTTGGAAGTAATGGCGAAGCTTCCTGGAGGCGATAAGAACTGCATAGAGTAGCTTATGCACCTCTAGGTATCGGGTCTTGGCGTCATGAAGTACTTCACTGATGAAGTACACTGGGTGCTGGATGGTCCGGACCCTCCCGGAGTGGTCCAGAGCTTCCTCTTCATTGACCCGGATCCTCTCGGAGGGATCCAGACCTTCTTCAGGGACCTCCGGGTCCTTGCTGGAGGGACCCAGAGCTTCTTTAGAAGCGACCTGGACCCTCCCGGAGGGGTTTGGGTCTTCTGAAGTAACTTCTTGTGGACTCAAGTCTGGGAACTGGGACCCATACTCGCTTTCAGGAATCTCCGGACCCTCCCGGAGGGGTCTGGATTCCTGAGTATGGGATAGTTCTGGTCTCTTCGCAACCAGGACCATACTGATGACTTCGTCAGTTGCTGAAATGTAAAGCAGCAAAGGCTCACCAGGGTTCGGAGCTACCAGAGTTGGTAGGGTGGTGAGGAACTGTTTTAGCTCCTGGAACGCCTTTTCTGCTTCATCAAACCATTGGAATGGTCCGGACTTCCTCAATAACTTGAAGAAGGGAAGTGCCCGTTCTGCCAGTCTTGAAATGAACCGGCTGAGGGCTGCTAGACATCCAGTTAGCTTTTGGACATCCTTGATGCGGGCTGGTGGCCGCATGTCTTCAATGGCTTTGATCTTCGCCAGATTAACTTCTATGCCCCGGTGACTTACCAGGAAACCAAGAAGTTTTTCGGAGCTAACCTCGAAGACACACTTTTCTGGGTTTAGCTTTGTGTGGGTGACCCGCAGCTTGTCGAAGACAGCCTGCAAGGTGTCAAGGAGTGACTCCTTGTTCTTGACCTTGACCACGATGTCATCGACGTACACTTCCACTATGTCTCTAATGAGTTCTTCAAAAGTTTTGTACATAGCTCATACAAAGGTTGAAGCTGCATTCTTGAGACCAAATGGCATGGCTGTATAACAGTACAATCCATCTACTGTGATGAAAGAGGTATGCTCTTCATCTTCACTAGACATTCTGATTTGATGATACCCAGAATATGCGTCTAGGAAACACAGTAATTCACACCCGGAGGTGGAATCCACTATCTGATCTATTCTAGGTAGTGGGAATGGATCTTTTGGACATGCCTTATTTAGTGGTGTGTAGTCAATACACATCCGAAGCTTCCCACCGGACTTGGGCACAACGACTGGGTTTGCCAGCCATTTTGGATGGAAGACTTCTCGGATGAATCCATCTTCGAGAAACTTCTTCACTTCTTGTCGAATGAAGTTTTGTCGCTCCACGGATTGCTTCTGAGGCTTCTGATGCACGGGCTGGGCATCAGGGTAGATCTTCAGATTGTGCTCAATCACTTCCCTGGGGATCCCAGGCATTTGTGACGGTTTCTAGGCAAACACGTCGACATTAGCCCGGAGGAAAGAGATGAGCGTGATTTCCTATTTGTCATTCAGTCCCCCCCCCCCCCCGATATACGGGTGGTCTGAGCGGCATCGGAACCGATTTGGACGACTTTGACGGGAATGTCGGTATCGCTGCTTGGCTGCACATGAGGGGCAATAGTCGAGCCTCGCGGACGAATGCTCGGGGGTTTTGGAGCTTGCTCCTGTCTGGAGTCCTCCTCTTGCGCCTTAGTAAGCGCATGAAGTTCTTCCAGAGCAGTTACTCCGGCAGTGCGATCTCCACGGATCCGGAGAACGCCTACTGGTGTTGGCATCTTTAACACCAAGTAGCCATAATGAGCAGCTGACATGAATTTGTACAAGGCAGGCCTGCCCAAGATGGCGTTGAAAGGTAAGTTGATCTGAGCAACGTCAAAGACCAACTTCTCAGTGCGATACTTCTCCCAGGTCCCGAATGTAACAGGGAGAGTAATAGCACCGAGTGGGGTAATGGCTCCCGGACCTACTCCGGAGAAAGGTCGGGAGGGATGAAGATCCGAAGGTCGGAGCTGAAGCTTGGTAAAAGCTTTGAAGCTTATGAGGTTCAGCCCCGAACCTCCGTCTACCATAACATGGTGGAGCTGAATGTTATTGACGGTAGGAGATACCATCAAAGGTAACTGGCCTGCTCCAACCATGCTTCGAGGGCAGTCCGAAGCATCAAAAGTGATGGCCGTGTCCATCCACTTCCGATGAGGTTCCGCCCTGGCTGTAGAAGCTACAGCGGCCATGTCCCGACACATTGTCTTGAGGACGCGGCGGGAGGTGATGTCCCATGATCCACCAAAAATGGTGTTCATGGTCTTCCGATGCTCGTTGTTAGAGACGTCAGAATCGTCGTCGATGGAGGTGTAGACGGCCTTCAGGACCTTTTTGGGATCCTAAAAACCTAACTCCTCTTCAGCCGGAGCTTCGTCAACTTTTTGTTTTCCTTCCCTCTGTCGGAAAGGAACTTCTTCCCGACACTTGCTGTAGCGCTCGACAAGGTTTTGGACCTCCCGGCAGTCTTCCAAACTGCGGCTGTCCGTCTTATGAATTGGAAACCACACCTTGGGTTTGCCACCGTCTTCAGAAGACGGTCGAGGTTGCTTCTCGGGGCGTGGCCCCCAGCCACCCGGAGCTGCAGCAGCTGCAACATTAGATGCGCCGGCCGACGACTTCTTCTCGCCGTTGGTATTTTTCTTCTTCTTGCCACTCCCGGAGGTAGTGGCTTCTCCTTTGGAGGATTTTTTGTGATCCTCCGGAGGTGGTTTGGAGTGCATTTCACGGCCCTCCGCAGCTCTGGCACATTTGTCAGCCAAGCTGAAGAGTTCCGTGACACTGGTGATCTCCTTGATCGTCAGTTTCTCCAACATCTTCTTATCCCATACGCCCTGTCTAAATGCCACAATGACAGAAGTGCTAGAGATAGAAGGGATAGTGTTTCGTACCTGAGAGAATCTCTGGATGAATGATCGCAGGGATTCTCCCCCTTTTTGCACAACTGCAAAAAGGTCCAGTTTAGTGCCTGGTAGGGTGTATGAACTCCCGTAGTTGGCGGTGAACTGCCGGCACAACTCCTCCCAACTGTTTATGGAGTTGGGTGGAAGGCTCATAAACCAGGACCGGCAGTCCCAGTTAAAGCCACTGGAAAATAATTGGCCATTACGTCCTCATTTCCTCCAGCTGCCAGGATAGCAATGGAGTAAATCTGAAGAAATTCGACGGGATTAACGGTCCCGTCAAACTTCTCCAGCAGGTGAGGCCGAAATTTCTGTGGCCACCTGACCATACGCAGATGCATGGCCAGGGCCGAATAGCCTCCTCCTACTCCTTCAGGAGCAGAAATGTCCTGAGCTTCTCGTCTTTCATGAGCATGCTTGATATGGACTCGACCGTCTTGTTGACAGTATCGGCGATCAAGCTCCGCCCGAAGGTCATGAGTTGAAAGCCTTGATACTGTGTGAGTGCATCGCGCCCCAAAGGGCAACGACGTCACTTGCTGTGACGCAACACGTCTCCTATTGTTGGAAATGTGTGGACCAAGTCTGCCAGACAAGGTCCATCGCTGCGACGGGGCCTGTCCTAAAGGAGGAGGACCCTGGTTACTGATGCGGTCAGCTGCTGCTGCAACCAAGTGTTCCACATCGGCCCTCCACTGCTCCATTGCATCCCGGGATGCATCTGGAGGTGGTGGGCGCTGAAAGAGAGCACGTGCTATATGGAGCGCGTGTTCTGGGTTGTCATGATTCGCCGACGCAGTGATTGACGCCAGTGCACCATCGCGCTGCCCAGCTTGATTTGCTGGTGGAGGCGGCGGTGGTGGAAGTGTGACTCCTGCTCGAACTGAGGTTGCTACTGGTGGCTGCATATTGGAGGGATTGCCCCCAATAGCTTGAATAGCAGGATGACCATTGGATGATCCAACAGCTGAGTTCACCATTTTGTAAATCTCAGGCGCCCCTACCTGGCGCGCCAGCTGTCTGTGATTTTGATCCGGCAGATCTACCGACACTACTAAAGTGTTTGCGGAGTTTGAAGTTCGATATGGGCGCGCGGAGGTTCAAGAAGGTGAAATGTAAAATGACACAGGAGACACAAAGGTTTACGTGGTTCGGGCCGCTTGAGCGTAATACCCTACTCCACGGGATGTGTTGCTGTTGTATTGGATGTATGAACTCAACTCAGGTGAGTTGAGTGCGCGTGTGAGCCAATTAGACTAGATCAGATCAGAGCAGGTCAGATCCGTCCCCCTCATGTATCGTCATCCTGTCCTTTTATAGTGCAAGGACAGGCTGTTACAAGTTGGCCTGGCCCTACATGTGGCCCCGGTGGTTACTAATATTGATACACATTTGATGCGCTTAATTACCCTTAATGACCAAATTACGGGATTTGACAGCACCATTACTGGTAATTAAGGTCATCCGATCGTGTGTCATTAACATAGTATTAATAACATTTAATCGGGTCTTGAAGTCCTTGATTCCCCTTTGAAGATCCAGAGCTGTTGTGGAGTCTACCGGAGGTTTGAGGCTGAAGATCCAACGGTAGGACACGTGGCAGCTCCGGAGCATGCTGTGAGGAACAGATAGGTCCAGTGCCACCAGACACGTGTCAGTTCTGGAGCTTCCCTCGGTCTGGGGTTAGGTCCGGGGGTGCCGTTATGGTACATAGCCCGGAGCTTCCCCCTTATGGGCGGTAGCTCCGGTTTGATGGTACACGTGGCGACCCTGAGACTAACCATATTGGAGAAGCGGGTCTGGTTATGTCTGACATGTGGGCCTCCGAAGGTCTTCAAATCAAGTAGATGACATTTCCTTAAGATCTTTGCAATCTCAAGGTGTATACGGTACCCAGGGTACCGACAATATTCAATACCAAAAATTGATCCATAACCAGCCATAACCATCACCAAGCCATAACCATCCCAAATACCTTCCCAATACCGAGTTTCCTCTAATCATGGAAGTTGTCCAGGTGCTCATAACTGGAAGCACGTCTATCATGATAGTTTTATTTGACTCTACAGAGTTTGTACCACTTTACCCACGTGTTTGTGATTTCATCACCCGTCAGCGACTAAAGAACCTCCCTTATGCCAATTACACTTCCTTTGGTGCATGGATAAGAGATCAGAAAATAGCCTTAACAAAGGGATTACTAGCCTATTTAGACCCCACTGAGGTTTCACTGGTGGCGATGCCTCCAACTGAGCACATCTTCAACCAAGGGCCCCCTCTTGAGCCATTCAGATCCCAAGGTAGTCCCACCAATCATCAACAAACCCTATTCGACTACCCCTTCCCCGAGCATCCTTAATGGTCCAAATAGCACTGGCAAAGCCCTAATTAATCAGCTACGCCGCACCCATACTTGGCCTCATGGTGGCACTGTAGTCCTAGCTTATTCTCGCATGAACCTATCCTTAGATCTAAAGCAAGCAAACCACCATGAAATCCAACCCATCCACATACCAGACTTGCTTAGATCACCCATTACCATACCATACGAACAAGTTCACATTAACAAGAATATCATTAATGCATAATTAAATGTGTAGTGTTTTTCCCATCCCAATTAATTAAGCAAAGCAAAAAGGTAAAAGCCCTTCCCAACTCTCTACCATAAATTCTAGGCGACAAGGGTGGTCAAACAATGATAGTAAACTTCCTACCATAGGATTCCCATCAAATTGACACAAGCATGCAGTTTGCAAACAAAACATTTATTTTAAAACAGGATCAATATGCTTCAAGGACACTTGCCTTGCTCTTGCAGTTGGTTCGGGTCAACTTCTCCAAAATCTTAGTGCTGGAGATCCTCCGTGGCACTCTCTAGTGCAAATCCATCTAATCCGCACAATAAACATACAAGACAAGAAAAACAATCAAAGAGTGCACAAATATTACTCAATATGACATGACATGCATGATTGATGAAAATGCAAGGTAGAACTTGTTAATAGATTGCTTTTAATGATCACTAATTAGTTCTAGTAGATTTTAACAAGATTATACAAGTTTGGATTTGATTAGATCTACTTTTGGAATCAATTCAACACAACTTAGTCAGCAAAATCGGACTAGTCTGCAGAAGGTCGGACTAGTCCGCACTTCGCAGAACTAGCAAACTAGGGTTCTCTAGATCGACGTGAATTTGGAGATTAGGGGTTGAATTCAGGTATGGAAAAGAGAATAGAAGGTATACCAGGTGTTTAGAACTACAATCAATCAATAAACTTGGAGGTAACACTTGGATCTTGACGATCTAGGGTTGGTGATGAACTTGGAGATGAATTGGTGATGAAGAATGAAAGCTTGGTGGAGATCTTGATCCTCTTTCATTTCCTCCTCTTCTTCTTCTTGCTTGGGATCTTCTCCTCCCTCCTTGATGGTGGCTGTCCACGAACTAGGGTTTGGGTGGGGTGGAAAAGTGGCAAATAGATGTCAAGCCAAGGGGTGGAGTTGTTTATATAGAGGTGGAGGCTAGGGTTAGATGGATTTCGAGTTTGAGAGGAGTAGAGGCCGGTTTAGGGTCCCACATGGGCTCTAAAAGAGTTAGGCACGACGTCCCTAGGACCATTTAACATGAAACCCAAGAAACAAGTCGTAAAACAAAAGATCAACACGGAGTCGCGAAATATCGGACAAGTCCGAAAAGGACCGGACTAGTCCGAAGTTGTCCAGAGAGAAAATCGGACAAGTCTGGTCAAAAATCGGACAAGTCCGACTTTGGTCAGAGAGAAAAATAGACAAGTCCGCTGGAACACCGGACTAGTCCGGAAAAGTCTAGGGTCTTAGCAAATTTTCAAGGATTCTTGGAATATCGGACTAGTCCGCACAAAATTGGACAAGTCCGAAAGTTTCCAGAGGCAAAATCGGACTAGTCCGCAGCAAAAACGGACAAGTGTGTTTTTAGTGAGAGAGAAATGGGACTAGTCCTCAGTAAAATCAGACTAGTCCGCACTTTCCTACATTTTAAGTGTGGTTTTGCTCCAAATCAATTTTAAACTCATTCCTCTTGTTGTGGGTTAATGTTAAATATGTATATGAGTGTATGCAAGGCATGATGCATGAAAATGAGGGTGTTACATGACTGGAGACCTAATAGGCTCGATCTCCAACTTTTGGCAAATCTGCTTCACATTCTCTTTGACATATCTCATGTCGGCCTTTCTGCACTTGTTTAGCTTGTGGGCCTTCAATTCGGCCTTTTTTGCAGGAGGAAAAGATGGCTCACAGATACTTTAAGATACCACTTGGAGACCCCTTTTGAGGAGGGGCCCTAGGAGCGGGAGCAGCCCTAGCATCTCCACTGGCTCTCACTGGAGCCTTAGGGCTCGAAGCTGGAGAGGGAGCTGCTTGAATACTTGGATGTTGAGGCTTCTGGGGCCTCAAGGGGAGATGCTCTACATCCTTGACAAACTCGATGCCTGTGACCTTCTCAATCATGAACATGAGTTAAGGTGTATAGCCACAGGACCTATTTGGGGTACAAGATATGTTCACCATGTCGTTCCAAATGTAATCAAAGACATCAAACTTCCTGTCTTTGCTTATGACCTTCATCAAGGTCTTGAGGTACCCTTGAATACTTCCAGCATCCCCATCCTTGGGGGCAATGGTCTTCCTTGGGACCTTGTTTGGCACCACAGAGAGGGGCTTCATATTCTTGGTAGAAGGAGGATTGAACTTGGAGTTTGGTTCATAGAGAAACTTCATCCTGTCCTTCTCAATGACACCAATGTTGTGGATGATCAGATTGTCATTGCTGGAGGTGTCAAGATGTAGCAATCTTGCAATCTTCATAAGTAATGGTGTACTTGGATCCTTGAGTCATCCAAGTCACCCTTTCTTCCTCGTCACTAGCAAAGTGGCAAGTAGCATAAAACTGGGCAATCACTTCATCATTCAAATTATTCCGGAAGGCAAAGAGGTCCTTCAAGCCATGCCTCTCAATTGCCTCTACTACCTCCACAAAGGGTGAGCAACCTTTCTTCTCAAAATGCACCCAATCAATCCATTGGCTGCGCACCATGGGGGTCTTCATCGGAAGATATATAGACTTGTAGAAGTCTTCATGGAAGTTACTCCAAAATCTCCCATCAGCAGCTTGCTTGGGACGGCTGTAGCAATCCACATTTCGGAACTTTATAGCCGTGTCGCTGCCCTTGCCATTGAATCTTTCCTCTGCGGGACCCCGAGCCCCTTCCCTTGGAGCTGACAACTTTAGGGGGCCAATCGGGCCTGTTGCAATCCCTTTGCCCTTGCCCTTTGCTTGGCGAGGGCAACCTCGAGTAGAAGCCTTGGAGGCAGGCTTCTTTGCGAGCACTTTCCTTCGAGCCTGGGGAGGAGAAGAAGTCGACTCGTCGAGGACCGAAGCACGGCTTCGTGGTCCATCTCGGCCTCGAAATCAGAGATTTCGTCGTTGGTGCTCGACATTGTCCTGAGAATGGATTTCACAAGGTATTGATGAGAATAGATGACAAGGAATTGCATTGAGGAATTAAGAAGTTAGGTTTGAGTTCAGAAAAATCGGACTAGTCTGGTGTACAGGCACGGACTAGTCCGGTTGACCGGACTTGTACGTGCATGGACCGGACTAGTTCGGTGTTCAACCTCTAGAACCCTAACTATGAGACAAATGGTGATTCCTAATGCACAACTAGCTTAGCATCAATGTAATACATCAAGGAAGCATGTATATGGTGGAAGGAACCAAGCTAGTTGATCACAAACGAAGGAAATAGCAATTTCTAGGGTCAGGGGGGGAAATTTTACTGAAATTGCTTGATTCGCGGAGATGTAGGGGTTGAAGGAGCGGACAAGTCCGTGGTCTTCAATCCCTAAGCAAAGGAGGTTGATTTCCACCCAAACTCGCGTGTTTTGATGGACGAACCGAGGAATCACCTTGGGGAGCCCGAGCGTGGAGAGAGAAAGCTTGAGGCAAGTGTGGGGTGAGGAAGATTAGGGTTTGGCGGCGGCTAGGGTTACGAGCACGAAAAATCGGACAAGTCCGAAAATGATCGGACTATTCTGAACTTTTCCGGAGACTATATCGGACTAGTCCATGGCCTGTCGGACTAGTCCGGCCTAACCGTCATACTGCGGACTAGTCTGCACGGGCGGACTAGTCTAGGCGACCACGGACTAGTCCGTGGTCACCAGGGAAGAAATTCTTAGCCCATTCGTATATATTCGAAGGTACATATTAAAAAAATAGGGAGGCAAAGCAAATCAAATAATCTTGATGAATATAATCAGTAAGCATACAACAATAAAGCAATGATCATAATTCACCAAGATCTAGTAATTGACATAGTTTTTCGGAGAAATTGAGGGACATGATTTTCACAACACAATCAATGAATTTTGAAGATACATTCAGGTATACAAGATTTCAAGCCACACTCCGAGCATCGAGGATATTTAGTTCATTTCAGAGTTTGCAAAAGCGTTTTTCATCAATTGGCTTGGTGAATATATCGGCTAGTTGCTTTTCGGTATTGACATGTGAAATGGCTATGTCTCCCTTCATTGAATGGTCTCTCAAAAAGTGATGCCGGATTTCTATGTGTTTTGTCCTAGAGTGCTCAACGGGATTGTGGGCAATTTTAATGGCACTCTCATTATCACAAAGGAGTGGAATACGGTTCATATTGTAACCATAATATCTTAGAGTTTGTCGCATCCAAAGGAGTTGTGCACAACAACTCCTGGCCGCAACATACTCCGCTTCGGCCATGGATAAGGCAATGGAGTTTTGTTTCATCAAGCTCTAGTGACTTGCTTCGCTCCATTTCAAGTTCTAGAAGCTTGTCAAGTTCAACATATTCCTCCTTTTGGGAGATAATCATGTCTTCTTGACGGTTTATCAGCTTCACCTTCTCAACAAGTTGATCAAGTAGAAATTTCATTTTCACGGCTGTTTTCTTATCTAATCCAATGAGCATATCTTCATTATTGCTGGCAATTTTACTATCACTAGAATAGGAATGCAAGGAAGAGGGTTTGGTCGTTACCTTGCGTTTACCTTCCTTTGCCATGAGGCAAGTGCCGTTCCCCTTCCATGCGCTGAGAGTAGAAAAGAGAGTGGACTTTTTGGATGTCTTCTCAATGGCTATGCTAGCCATATCTTCTTCTTCTTCGGATGAGGACTCATCATTTGAGTCCCACTCTTTCCCTATATGCGCTTGTTCAGCTTGTTTCTTCTTCTTGAAAAATTTCTTGGATTGAGGCTTCGTTTCCTTGGTCTTCTTCTTGTTTTCTTCATATGGGCAATAACCTATAAAGTGGCTATACTCACCACAGTTTTAGCATGCCCGCCTCAACTTTGGTTTTGATCTTTCCTTGTACTTTCCTTCACTTTATTTAGCCCCTTGTCTTTTCTTCATCATTCTTTTGAATTTTTTCATGAACAGTATCGTGTCATCTTCATCCAAGTCGCTGCTCTCATCGTCATCGTCCTCTTCTCATTGAGCTTCTCGAGTTTCTTTAGATAAGGGCTTGAGAGTGGACTTCAAGGCGACCCCTTTCTTCTTTGCCGAGGTGAGATCGGCAATCTCCTTAACGTGCTTGGCCTGCTTTTCTATCATCTCAAAGTTGATGATTTTCCCAAGTAACTCATCCTGGGTCATCTTCCTGTACACGGGGCTTTCTCATATCATTGAGCACAAGGTGACATTGCGAGGCATGAAAGCTCTAAGAATGAGCTTTACCACCTCGTGGTCATTCCACTTCTTGCTTATGTATGATCGCACCTTGTTGATGAATGTCTTTAGTTGGTTGTACATGTCTTGTGGCAACTCATCTTCTTCGATGGAGAATCTTCCCAGCTTGCCTTCAATCATCTCGATATTCGCTTCTCGCACATGACGATCGCCTTCATGTGCAGTTTGCAATGTACCACATATCTCCTTTACTATCTCGAGTCCATCCACCTTTGTGAACTCGTCCCGACTAAGTGATGAGGTGATGACTGCAGCAGCTTGAGCATTTCGATGGATTGCTTGCTCTTGGCTAGGTGTAAGCTCCTCATCATCCGAGATATCTATTCCTGTGCACACTATGTGCCACAAACTTGGATTGAGAGAAATCAAATGCATTTTCATGTTTTGCCTCCACATTGAGTAGTCATTGCCATCAAAGTGTGGGGCTTTTCCAAGTGTAATAGATAAGCAGTGATTATTGCTAGAATTAAGCCGATCGTAGTTGAAAGGATATCGGGAGTAGTCGGTGTGACTACTCCCCTTCTTCTTCTTTTCATCTTCGAGCTTTACTTTTCCCTTGGAGAGGGTTTTCTTTCTTAGGAGTGCCTTGAGTTCCAGCGTCTCCACATCGTCATCCTCGAAGTTTGAATGGCCTTGAGGAGCCTCTCTAATTTTTGGTTCTTTTCTTCTTCAACCCTCTCTTGGTTGATGCTCTTGTGTACATCCTTCATGTCTGACATGATATCTTCGAGCGATTAGTCTCCTTCTGAAGAAACTTGCTCTGATACCAATTGAATGTGGCCTAGAGGGGGGGGGGGGTGAATAGGCATTTCTGATTTTCTGTCGGAACCTGCAACACTTAACAACCAGATCAAATTTCGAGATATCGGACTAGTCCGGTCGAATGCGGACTAGTCCGGTGTATACCGACTAGGTTGATCGAATTTGATCAATTATCTTGATCCTAGGATGTATGCAATGAAAATATACCTGTAATTAAAGTGTTACACAACTATGAACTAGGATGTACCAAAAGTTAATCTTATATTCAATGTTCCAACGTAAAGTGAACAAGATTGATTGAAACCCTAGATTCATATGAAGATTAAGAACGATGTGCGCAAAGTAAGAACACATGCACTTTATCCCGTGGTTCAGTTCCCACAGAGGCAACCTACATCCACGTTGAGGAGTCCACAAAAGGACCGGGTTTTCTCCAACCCTACCCTCGTCAGATCGCCACGGAGGCCAATCCTCTTCACTAATCACAAATGCAAATAACCAAATTCAAGGGGCCTTCTCACTCATTGAGGGCTCCCCAAGATTACAATATGAACACGACCAAGAACACAATCTTAAGATCACAGTAAAAACCACATGAGTGTGTTAGGGAATCAAACCAAGAGCTCAATGAGTGATGAACCGTGTCTCTCCAATGATCCAAAGTGTATCCTCAAGGGATTGATCTTTCTTGCCTTTGATTTCGTGGAGAGAGGTGTTTTATAGGCTCTTGGGAGGTGTGACGGCGCAGGGGGTCAAGTGTGCTGAAAGATGGGCCGTGTACACCTATTAATATGGGGTTTCCAAAAGTTACCGTTAGGGTTTAGAAAGATCAGACTAGTCCGTGGTGGACACCGAACTAGTCCGGTGTGCTGCGTGTAGCAAACCCTAGGTGTCCTGAAATATCGGACTTGTCTGACTGAAAGCGGACTTGTCCGATTTTGGTTCTGGAAAACTTCGGACTAGTCCGATGAATATTGGACTTGTCCGGATATGTGAAACCCTAAGTGAATTGGAACAAGTCCACACTTGGAGGACTTGTCCAATTTAGGTCAGAGGTTTTTTCAGACTAGCCCGTGCTAATATCGGACTTGTCCGATTTACATCAGAAAGAGATCGGACTAGTCCGTTGTGTTATTTAACTTGTCCGATTTTGTGCAACTTGTGAAGTGTTTGGGGACTAGTCCGCACTGGGGAGGACTAGTCCGATTCTAGTCAGAGAGATATCGGACTAGTCCGTGGTGATATCGGACTAGTCCGGTCAGTGAAAAACTGGACTGTGAGGACAAGTCCGCATTGTGAGGACTTGTCTGATCTTGTGCAGAAAGATAGCGGACTAGTCCAGAGTCAGTCGGAGTAGTCTAGTCCTGTTTGAATTTGTGCAATGTATGAGAATAATTGTGCTTGAGCTCTTGGGGTGTGTTTCCTTAACACACTCCATACACAATGATCTACTACACTTGTTCCTTGAGATGTTTTCCACATTGCTCCTCATTCTCCTTTTATTTTGGCACTTTGCTCATTTTCTTATTAGAACCTGTGCTTATCTCAACAAAGTGGTTAGGATCTCATTTGCTTGTCATAAATCATCCAAAACCCACAAAGAATTCCTAGATGCACTTTCACCTAGAAAGCTGCCGATTCTCTTAACACTGATAGGAGGTGGAAGTATTTCAATGACCTTGATTTTTTCTTTGTCCACCTATATCCCTCTCTCGGACACTAAGTGTCCAATAAAGATGCCTTCACGAACCATCTTGCCATCTTTGTAAGACCTTGTCTACAATTTCCAGACAATGATCAAAAGTTTTCCCATAGATGAAGAAATTATTCAGGAAAACTTCCATGATCTCTTCAATCATGTCGGAAAATACAGACACCATGCATCTTTGAAAAGAGGCAGGAGCATTACACAATCGAAAGGACATACGCCGTTAGGCATAAGTTCCATAGGGACATGTGAATGTGGTCTTACTTTGATAGTCGGGGTGGATTGGAATTTGATGATACCCCAAATACCCATCAAGGAAACAAAAGTAGGAGTATTTTGCCAACTGCTCTAACATATCATCGATGAAGGGCAGTGGAAAATAATACTTCCTTGTAGCCTTGTTAAGTTTTCGGTAATGGATGCACATCCTCCAGCACGTGACGGTTCATTGAGGAATTAATTCATTCTTCTCATTTTGAACGATCGTAATACCTCCCTTCTTAGGCACTACTTGAACTGGACTGACCCATTCACTATGAGGATCAGGTGTAGGATCGAAGAGCACGTGAAAAGCTACCATAGGAGGAGTGAATGGTAGATTAAAACTTTTTCAGTGGAAGCAATGAAAACCCCTCAACATAAAATTGATCTGTTAAACAAATCATGTGTGCGACTAATCTAAACATGATCAATTGTGACAAAACCATTATATATTGTTGAGAATCGAGTCACAAAAACGTCACAACAAGAATCACGAAAAACTTTCCTTTTTCAACATTATCACGGAGAAAGTGATACCTAATATCAATGTGCTTAGTTCTAGAATGTTGCATGGGGTTTTTAGCAATGCAAATAGCACTGGTGTTGTCACAAAATAGTGGAACACTATCTAGATCAACCCAATAGTCCTTAAGTGTTTGAACAATCCAAAGAATTTGTGAACAAGCACTAGCAGTAGCTACATATTAAGATTCGGCGATGGATTGTGCAACTGAACTTTGTTTTCTAAAGGACCAAGCAACAAGTGAATTACCAAGAAAATAACAAGCACCCGAAGTACTTTTCCTACCAATCCTACAACCCCCAAAATCAGCATCGGAAAAAGCTTTCAAAATAATAGTTGAGGAAGAAGGAAGAAAAATGCCAAATTCTTGAGTTCCATGTAAGTACCTGATAATCCTTTTGACGACTTGACGATGTGAAGCACGTGGGGAGGCTTGAAACCGTGCACAAAGACATACGCTGAATTGTATGTCCGGTCTTGATGCCGTGAGGTACAAAAATGATCTGATCATGCTTCTATATTCTTTTTGATCCACGAGTTCACCATCTTCATCAAGTTCAAGTGTTGTTGCTGTTCCCATTGGTGTCCGAAGAGGCTTGCTTTGTCCATGTTGAAGTGCCATAGGAGGTCTTTTGTATACTTCATTTGATGCACAAAGGTACCCTCCTTGGTTTGCTTGATTTGCAGCCCCAAAAAGTACGTGAGTTCTCCCATCATACTCATCTCAAATTATGAACTCATCATAGCTGGATCTTGTAACTCGTTCATGCAAGCTTCCAATTATCTATTGCGGGGGATGATTCTTGTAAATCCGTAGGGGAAGAATTGTCTCACAAGCTTCTTCTTCATTAGGTTCATCGTAGATTGATGAGCTTGTGGCTTGTGGACGATCAGGACCAGCAGCGATGGTAGTCGGAGCTTGTTCAATATTCGAAGCTGGACACGTGTTAGCTTTGGAACTATCAGGCAATATCACCGACTCTTCTTCTTCTTTGAAAATACCCTCCCCCTGAGGATATGGATCTGTACCTGCAATGTTTGAGCTAGTACCTGGGCTTGCTTCATCAAAAGACACCTCACAAGTCTCCAAAAGTTTGTTAGTATCAAGTAAAAGCACACGTTAGCCTCTAGTATGAGATGGATAACCAAGAAACATGCCATCAATGGATCTAGGTTCAAATTTATCAAGATTACCATGTTTCTTAACAAAGCATTTGCAACCAAAGACCCGAAAGTATTTGACACTAGGCCTATGTCCAAACCGGAGCTCATATGGTGTTTTAACTCCGAAGGATTGAATACGTGTAGGTCCTACGGTGTCAAGGTGCAAAAGTTGTCACGGTTTAGTTGTCATGATCATTGTGAGAGGAGTATGTGAACCTACAACCATATTATCATATCTACAAGAAGAGAACACAATTTCTTTGTCCCCTTTAAGCTTAGGCAGCCCACGTATGCGATCAAGAGCATTAACACGCGTTAGATGATCAAAGCCTACGTGACCATGTCTACGATGCCAAAAATATAAGTCCTTTGAATCATTAGCAACTAGACACCTATGCTTAGAAGAAGACATATTAAAATAAGCTTTAAAAACTCTTCCAAACCAATACATGTTAAAAATAAGCTCACTATTTGAATTTACAACTTTGCAGCAATTTCTAGTGAAATAATTTCCAGATTTTTCATCTAGCAGTTGTGAAACAGAAAGCAAGTTGTATTTCAAAATTTTAACAAGTGCCACATCCTTCAAAGTGTAGTGATTATTTACTATAACTGAATCATTAGCAATTATAGGAGTTGAAGAATTATCAGCAAAAGTAACATTCTCTACACGTGACAAAAAAGAGAGGGAGGAGAACAATTCTTTGTTACCGGTCATGTGGCGTGAGCAACCTGAATTCACAATCCAAATGTTCTCATTCCTCAAGCATCTAACCTACATAGAAGCACAATATGTCGATGAATCAATACCCAGGTTAGTCAAATGGCATTTAGGAATCCAGTACTGAGTCACCCGACGTCTAGTAGGAATAACACGCGAAAGCTGAGATAAAACAGTAGGTTTATGAGCCAAAACTTGAGGATTTTTGTACCCAACTACTATCCTATGAGATGTTACATGTGTAGAATGAAAATCAGTAGCTCTGAAGGCAAAAACAGAAGGCCCGGAGGTAAACTTTGAATGTTTTTAGCTCATAATAGCATGTTGCATGTTGCATGTTCCTGACATTCGGTTTAGTATGTGCAGCAAATTTTGCATGAATATTATGAGATCTAGCAATCATTCTTTCCTATTTCTGTTGTTTAGCTAGTCTATAATAAAAATCTACAACATGACCATCTCTACCACAGTAGGTACAATGAAATTTAACTTTGTGTTCATGTCTAGATGAGAAAGCAACATTTTTATTTGAAACTAAATGAGACAACACTCCTGCAGATTCGAAAACCACTTGTTTTTGTTTACGAACTATTTGAATCAAACCACTTCCTAATGACTTTACAATTTTAGGTGGTGTGTCTTAGCATAAGCATGAGAATCAAAACCTAAACAAGTTTTATCATTGCAAGACTTGGAAGAATTCAACAATAAGTTTAGGTTCTTATTCCCATTACAAAACCGATCTAATGTCCTATGCATGTTATCAAGTTTATTGGACAGATCAAGGCAATTTTCACATGAATTTTTTGCTTTTAATTTGCAATTGGAACAATATTTAACTCCGTGAGAACTTAAAGCATTGTTCAATGTAGAAATTTCATTCATAGCATATTGTAGTTTCTTATCAAGATCATCACAAGTAGAACAATGCAAATCGATTGTAGGACATCTAGCATCTTTCAAGTTTTTATCATTAAGTGTAGCAAGCTCTCTGTTCTTTTCAATTTGTAACTCAAGTTTATCAAGTGTGGAGGTGTGTGCACTTTTTAATGTGGAAAATTGTTCATATATTAAATCACATGAGTAACATGCATCATCACTAGGAATCAAAGTTTTTAAACGGTTGATTTCAGATTCTAGTGATTCAATTTTAGCAGCATTATCCCTAACCTTTTTGTCTTTTTTCTTAACAATAACAGTGGCACGAGAAATAGCATCACACATTTCTTCGCAAGTAGGACATACCTCTTCATTGTCGCTTTTGTGTTCTGCCCTCTCCATACTTGATCTTGACTTGCCCGCCATGCAGCACAAGTTTGCCAAATCATCTTCATCTTCGTCACTTCCAATGTTCACGTCGCTTCAGCCAAGTTCTTGGAGTGCGATGATGAAGCTGTTTATCATCTTGCGTCCTATAGTACCCTTGTTTTTCTTGTTGGAGTTTCCAGAGGTTGTCTTGACCTTGTTCTACTTTTCCTCACGGGTAGAAGGACCTGAAAGATTAGGGCATTCTGTATGAAAGTGTCGTGTCTTACCACATTCAAAACAGCGCTGAGGTCCAGAGCTTCCTCTTCTTATAGTTCTCACATTTTGCAATACTTTTGAGAATCTAGTAGAGATGAGTGCTAACTCCTCTTTTGAAAATTCCTCGGTCTGCTCCAGGGTTAGTGAGGACAACAAAGCAAGAGTATTGCAAGATGATGATTGGCTGGAGCTAGGCATTTCACGTGAGACGAATGCAATAAAGTTATTTGGATTCTTTTGTGATAAGATGTGAATTTCATGAGTTTTTAGTTTAGAGTAAAGTACATCTAATGTTAGTGTACTCATGACAGTAGATTCACGAATAGATGTGACTTTCATCTCCCAAATTGACATGTCTAATGCACTTAGTAATTGCCTAGCATTTTTAGCATTCGAAAATTTAACATTGACACTACGCAAGTTGCTGAGAATCTTATTAAAGCGAGCAAATAATTCGTTGATGGACTCACCTGGTTGCATCTCAAAGCGCATATATTCATTCTTGAACATGTCTTGCCTTACCTCCTTGATCGTGTTGGATCCTTCGTGGTAGTCACAAAGTGCATTCCACACATCGTATGCAGATCGGAGGTGTGCAACACAGTCGAAGTCACTTTGAGTTAATCCTTGTATGATCAAGTTCCGAGCCTTGTTGTTGTTATCGACATCTCTCAGATTTGTAGCTATAACTTGATCGTTTGACAGCACTTTGTAAGGCTTGTACACCTTCTCCCATAATGCAAAGCCTTGCGCCTATATGAAAGCCTCCATGCGTGCCTTCCAAAACTGAAAATCAATACCAGCAAACACACAAGGTTTGGCAGAGTATTTATCCATGATGATTAGTCAAAAACACGTGAAAATCACAAAGATTAGAGCACCGTGGCTTTGATACCAATTGTAGGATCAAAGAGCACATGAAAAGCTACCAGAGGGGGGTGAATGGTAGATAAAACTATTTCAGCGGAAGCAATGAAAATCCTTCGGCAGAAAACAATCTATTAAGGAAATCGTGTGTGAGACTAATATAAATGTGTTTAACCATGACAAAGATGATAGATATCAGAGATAATCAAGTCATGAAGACGATACAACAAGAATCACTCAAATCCGTCAAGAGAAACTCAAGTTACGATCGAAAGATCGAACAAAGGTCAATCTGTTCTACCGAGTAAGAAACAGATTTGTAATACTGCAAAGAAACTCGTGTAGATCAAAAACCACAAATCCAATGACTGTGAAATTTTGACATATGATATATAATCAAGTAGTGAAGACAACTCAAAAACAATCACGTCAATTGGATCTGTAAAACTCGAGTTATGATAAAACCACCGAAGAAAGATAGTGCTGTGAAGAAAACTCGACGAGGCACAAAAGTTCCTTCCAACTACAAATTTTATTCAATAGAACACAAGAGGAACAGCCCAAAAGTTGTCTACAATGAGCTATGGCCTCCCTTGCTTATATAACCAGTCCAAAAGCCAACTCAATTCAAACTAGGACTCTAATCCTACTCAGTTCACGAATCAAAACTTTTCATAACTGCTCAAGACTATCTATACGCAGATAGAAGCAATCTTAAGACTTTTAGACACCTTAGGAATGTATCCCACATTCCTAAAACAACTCAATTCCTGACCCACATGAATTCCTATCATAACCAACTCAAAACTTTCCGTATTTGAGTCAAACACGACTCAACCGCAGCCTGAGTCCATTACCTAGTCGGTTGGACCTTTCTGACCAATTCTTTATGTCCACATCTCTTCATCACCCCTCGGAAACATGTAGCCACGTCCATGCACTCCTTGCACACGTGCAAACATCTTCCAACGACGTCCATGATACCTTCATATGCATTGTTCTTGATTCATACATGCTGTGCGACCTCCCGATCAACTCAACCACAATTCCTCCCGAACATGGTTGTTGAACCTCATCTTCTCCCTATGACTAGTTCAATGGATCCCGTCACCATCCATGTCTTGAACTCAAGCAACACCTGCACATGAATAAACAACCAATACTTCCGAACACAAGTCCTCGACTTGACTCTCGTTAGTCCCAAAACTACAACATCTTACGTGAGCACCTCACATAAGAACGTTGCAAATCATAGCAAAATGATATCAACCATAACCACCAAAACACACCAAAAACTTAATAAAAGAATACTAAGGAAACTTTCCATAGATGTAAAGCAAGTTCGAATCAATTCAATGTAAAAGCAGAACCATCGCAAACTAGCTCCGGACCTTGCCAAAACTAACCGGACCTTGAGCCGGAGCTTACCAAAGCTAGCAGGACCTAGCACCAGAGCTTACCAAAGCTAGTTGCACCTAGCGCCGGAGCTAACCAAAACTAGTCGGAACTAGTCAAACCAAAAGTCAGAGCTAGAAAAATATGTCGGAGCTAACCAACATAAGTTAGACCTAGCAAAACATATCGGAGCATAACAAAGACATGCAGGAGCTATCAAAGACTTGCCGGAACTAAAGACAAAGCTAACCGGAACTACCCAAAACAAGTCGGACCTATCGTCGGACCTTGTTGGAGCTCGGACCTAGAGTCGAACCTTGATGATAAAGGTGTTTTGGTAGTATTCAAAACTTTTATCATCAAAACCAATGTATTCAATACAAGTCAATGTATTCAGCACACATAGGTCTCACATAGCCAATGCAAGTCGGACCTTATGCCGGACCTTGCCGGAGCTATGCAAAACAAGCCGGACCTATTGTCGGACCTTGCCGGAGCTCGGACCTAGTTAAAAGGATGTTTTTGCATAATTCAAAACTTTTATCTTCATAGCCAATGTATTCAGCACACATAGATCTCACAATCTCCCCCTTGATGAATGCATTGGCAACACAACTTAGAATCTGAACATTGGCTTATTCACATGAAAAGTTTTGAAAAAAATCAAATGAGAAAGAAATTTCAAAATAAATATTTCTCCTCCTATACATATTTCTCCCCCTTTGTAAATAAAAAATAAAATGAGAAGGAAAACAAAAAAAATTTCCTCCTGGGAAGAATCGAGCCAAAACACGTGTGAATGTGTGCAATGTGTGATCAATTCCCACCCCCCCCCCCCCCCCTTGACAATGTATTCAGCAAGGTACAAAAGAGAAATTTTAATTTGTTATGAGCATAATATGACATATACATATAAAACAAAGCTCATCCAAGCCATACTATCAAGTGACTTACACTATCACATCAATGAAATACATAAAGTAGTGTAAGCCATGCTAGAGATCAAGTGTAATTTTCAATTTAAGCAAGTCATGATCTCACAAACTTAACTATTTCAAGACTTGAAAGCATGACACTTTTTTCTACAATTTTATTTTCTTTTAAGTACAAATTTTGATCATATGAAATTTGCAAGAGATTATATGCTGCATCTGCCTTATTCTAACCAACCAAGCCAAGCCTATGTCATTTGACAACCAGAAGCCTAATGACATGGTTTTAGTCATACACAACTTTTTCCAAGTTCATATATAAGTGCAATGATAAGCCATCTCAAAAGAATAAGTGTGATGCATGCATATTCTCTTGATCTTTTCTCATTTTTATTTGATCATAAAAGCTCAACATGTGGATAGTTGATTGATTAATTTTTTATTAATAGAAGAATTTGTGAGCATGCAACAAGTTCAAAATAGAAAGAAAGTGTGATCATGACTAGATTTAGTGTAAGTAATTATTCCAATAACTAGTTATGGAAAAAACTATAAAATGTATAACATGAGTAATGTAGTAAGAACTTTTAGCATGTGAACAGAATCACAAAGTCATATATGTATGAAATACTATGCTCATATTATTTTAAATTCAGATTCACACATAAACTTCTTAAGTTTCAAAACTCCCTGTCAATTTAATCCATGAGGATGCATAACCCCTATTTCACTACGAATGAAACAAAAACAAGTGAAATCCAAAAGGTTTTGTAAAAATATCAGTCAATTGTTGTTCGGTATCTACATGGTCAAGCACAATGTTTCCCTTTTCAACATTAACACGAAGAAAGTGATACCTAATGTCAATGTGTGTTGTTCTCGAATGTTGCACATGATTTTTAGCAATGCAAATGGCACTATTATTATCACAAAACAGTGAAACATAATCTAGATCAACCTTATAGTCTTTAAGTGTTTGAACAATCCAATGAATTTGTGAGCAAGCGCTAGCAACAGCTATATATTCAGATTCGGTTGCGGATTGTGCAACTGAACCTTTTATTCTAGAGGACCAAGCAAAAAGTGAATTACCAACAAAATGATAAGCACCCAAATTACTTTTCCTATCAATCCTACAACCCCCAAAATCAACATCCGAAAAGGCTTTCAAAGTAATGGTTGAGGAAGAAGGAATAAAAAGTCCAAATTCTTGAGTTCCATGTAAGTACCTGAGAATTTTTTTTGACGGCTTGACGATGTGAAGAACGTGGGGAAGCCTGAAACCGTGCACAAAGACTTACGCTGAATTGTATGTCCGGTCTTGATGCCGTGAGGTACAAAAGTGATCCGATCATGCTTCTATATTCTTTTTGATCCACAGGTTCGCCATCTTCATCAAGTTTAAGTGTCATTGCTGTACCCATTGGTTTCCAAAGAGGCTTGCTTTTGTCCATGTCGAAGCGCTTAAGAAGATCTATTGTATACTTCGTTTGATGCACAAAGGTAACTTTCTTGGTTTGCCTGATTTGCAGCCCCAAAAAGTATATGAGTTCTCCCATCATACTCATCTCAAATTCTGAACTCGTCATAGCTAAAAACTTGGACACAAAATCATGAGAAGCACAACAAAATAATATCATCCACATACACTTGAACGAATAATGAGTCATTGCCATGCTTAAGCACAAAAAGAGTTTTATAAACCTTGCCCATGGTAAACCTCTTTTCAAGTAAGAATGTTTTTAACCTATCATATCATGCTCTAAGGGCTTGTTTGAGACTGTACAAGGCTTTGGACGTTTGTAAACATGATTAGGAAAATCTGGATTTTCAAAACCCGATGGTTGCTTGACATAAACCTCCTCATTATGTAGCCATTAAGAAAAGCACGTTTAACATTCTTTTGATATAACTTGAAACCTTTATGAAAGTGCATCTAGGAATCCCTAGTGGGTTTTGGATGATTTATGACAAGCAAATGAGATCCTAACTTCTTTGTTTAGATGAGCACATGTTTTAATAGGAAAATAAGCAAAGTGCCAAAAGAAGGGAGAATGAGGAGCAAAGTGGAAATGAGCTCAATGAAGAAAAGTAGTAGATCATTGTGTATGGAGTGTGTTAAGGAAACAAACCCCAAGATCGCAATCACAAATAAACGCACACACTGCACAAAGTTATACAGGACCGGACTAGTCCGACATACACCGGACTAGTCCGACATACACCGGACTAGTCTGATATCCTCTCTGCACGAAATCGGACAAGTCCGATATCACCACGGACTAGTCTGATATCTCTCTGACCTCAATTGGACTAGTCCTCCCCAATGCGGACTAGTCCTCAAAACATTTCACCAGTCACACAAAATCGGACAAGTCCGATCACACACCGGACTAGTCTGATATCTTTCTGATGTCAATCGGACAAGTCCGATATTAGCACGGACTAGTCCAAAAAACTCTCTGACCTAAATCGGACAAGTCCTCCAAGTGCAGACTTGTCCTCATAACCACTTAGGGTTTCACTATCCGGACATGTCCGATGTCTATCGGACTAGTACGAAGATCTTAAGAAGCGAAATCGGACAAGTCCGCTCCTGGCCGGACTAGTCCGATATTTCGGGACACTTAGGGTTTGCTACACAAAGCACACCGGATTAGTTTGGTGACCACCACGGACTAGTCCGATATTCCTAAACCCTAATGGTCACTTTTAGAAACCCCATATAAATAGAGGTGCACGGCCCAACTTAAATCTCTCTCGAACCCCAGCGCCGTCACACCTCCCAAGAGCCTCAAAAACACATCTCTCCACAAAATTAAGTGCAACAAAGATAAATCCCTCGAGGATACACTCTAGATCATTGGAGAGACACGTTCAACACTCATTGAGCTCTTGGTTTGATTCTCCAACACACTCCTGTGATTTCATTGTAATCTTTTGAGTGTGTTCTTGGTGGTATTTTGTGTTGTAATCTAGGGGAGCCCTCAACGTGTGAGAAGGCCCCTTCAATTTGGTTATTCACCCCTTTGTGATAAGTGGAAGAGGATTGGCCTTCGTTGCGATCCGACGAGGCTAGGGTTGGAGAAGACCTGGTTCTTTTGTGGACTCCTCAACGTGGATGTAGGTTGCCTCTGTGGGAACCGAACCACGGGATAAATCTCTTGTGTTCTTGTTTTGTGTTCATCGTTCTTATTCATCACTACAATCTTGGCTTTGAATCAATATTGCTTAATTTACATTGAATCATTATGTATAAGATTGAACAGTGATATATTCTAGTACATCATCTTGCAACACTTCAATTAACTGAATATTTCTGTTGCATACATCATAGAATAAAATTAATTGACCAAACTTAATAAACTTAGTCGGTACACACCAGACTAGTATGATATCTCTGGTTTGAACTAGTTGTTAAGTGTTGCAGTTTCCAACAAATTTCAAAAAGGCCTATTCACCCCCCCTCTAGGCCACATTCAATTGGTATAATAGCAGGTTCTTCAAGAAGGAGACTAACCGCTTGAAGAGATCATGTCGTACATGAAGGACATCCACAAGAGCAACAACCAAGAAAAGGTTGATGATGACAAGAACCAAAAGGTGGAGAAGCTGCTCGAAGCCATTCAAGACTTTGAGGACGACAATGAGGAGATGCTAGAACTAAAGGCACTCCTATGAAAGAAAACACTTTCCAAAGGGAAAGTGAAGATTGAAGAAAAGAAGAAGGGGAGTAGTCACACCGTCCACTCCCGATATCCTTTCAACTATGCTCGTCTCAATTCCAACAATAATCATTATTTGTCTATCCCACTTGGAAAAGCCCCACATTTTGATGGAAGTGATTACTCAATGTGGAGGCAAAATATGAAAATGCATTTAATCTCTCTCAATCCAAGTCTATGGCATATTGTGTGTACAAGAATAGATATCACGAACGACGACGAAGAACTAACACCAAGCCAAGAGCAGGCAATTCACCGAAATGCTCAAGCCGCGGCAGTAATTACCTCTTCGCTCAGTCGGGACGAGTTCACCAAGGTGGATGGACTCGAAATTGCTAAGGAGATTTGGGACACACTGCAAACTGCACATGAAGGTGACCGTCGTGTGCGTGAGGCAAAGATCGAAATGATCGAAGGCAAATTAGGAAGATTCACAATCGAAGAAGACGAGTCACCTCAAGATATGTATAACCGGTTAAAGACGCTCATCAACAAGGTTCGATCATACGAAAGCAAGAAGTGGAATGACCACGAGAGCTCATCCTTAGAGCTTTCATGCCTCGTAATGTCACCCTATGCTCAATGATTAGAGAAAGCCCTGGATACAAGAAAATGACTCCGGATGAATTACTTGGAAAAATCGTCAATTTTGAGATGATGGAAAAACAAGCAAAGCATGTTAAGGAAATTGCCGACCCCACCTTGGCAAAGAAGAAAGGGGTTGCTTTGAAGTTCACCCTCAAGCCCCTATCTAAAAAAGCTCGAGAAGCTCAGCTAGAAGAAGACAGTGATGATAAGAGCAGTGAATTAGATGAAGAAGACATGATATTGTTCATGAAGAAATTCAAGAGAATAATGAAGAAAAGACAGGGCACTAAATCAAGCGAAGGAAAGTACAAGGAAAGAAAGAAGACAAAGTTGAGGCGGGCATGCTATAATTGTGGTGAGTATAGCCACTTTATAGTTGATTGCCCATATGAAGAAAACAAGAAGAAGACCAAAGGAGCCAAGCCTCAACCCAATAAATTCTTCAAGAAGAAGAAACAAGCCGAACAAGCTCACATAGGGAAAGAGTGGGACTCAAATGATGAGCCTCAACATCCGAAGAAGAAGAGATGGCTAGCATAGCCATCGAGAAGACATCCAATAAGTCTAGTCTCTTCCCTACACCTGGCGCATGGAAGGGAAATGGGACTTGCCTCATGGCAAAGGAAGGTAAACGCAAGGTAAACACCAAACACCCTTCCATGCATTCCTATTCTAGCGATGATGAAATCAATAGTGATCATGAGGACATGCTTATTGGATTAGATAGGAAAACTGCCACAAAAATGAAATTTTTACTTAATCAACTTGTTGAGAAGGAGAGGTTGATACATCGTCAAGAGGACATGATCATCTCCCAAAAGGAGGAATATGTCGAACTTGACAAGCTTCTAAAACATGAAAAGGAACGAAGCAAATCACTAGAGCTTGAGTTAGCTTCAAGCAAGGAAACTTGCTTGGAGTTAACCGACTCAAATGCTGCAATCAAGGACCAACTTGCTAACCTGATCAAGGTTAACAAGATCCTCAAAGTGCAAGTTGAGTCACTCGAGCAAGGTGAACCTTCATCCTCTTCAAGTTCACCCTCTCAACCCACTAAAATTGAGGTTGCTTATACTTGTACATGTAATAAACTCGACACCAGTTTGAAAGACAAGCCAACCTCTATAAAAGATAAGCATCCTGCCCAAAGTGGCATATTTGACAAGGAGAAGATCAAATATGCATGTAGTGCATACTTGGTCAAAAGACCTCCAAATGTCAAATATGGCATTGGTTACTCTTATGGTGTAAAGCAACATGCTAGAAGCCATAAGAATAACAAGGAGAGGATTACCTTTGTAAAGGGAAGACCCTCTCAAACAAGAAAGTCAAAGATTAAAACATTAATCACACATGAACACCGGACTAGTCCGGTCGGGGTCCGGACAAGTACGGTCCACCGGACAAGTCCGACCTCCCAGACTAGTCCTATACATAAACAACAATAGTTATTGTTTAGAACTTTCGATGCCTCGTATGTCTTAATGAGAAATAATTTTGGCAAAATTTATGCTCATTATGTTGGGCCACACCATGAGAATACCAAGTCTCATGTGTGGGTGCCCAAATGTCTTGTAACTAACCTCCAAGGACCCAAGCAAGCTTGGGTACCTAAAACCAAAGCATAATTTGTTCTTGCAAGCTTATTCCTCCGGTGGATCTAAATGGATGCTAGACAGTGGTTGCACCAACCATATGACCGGAGAAAGAAGAATGTTCGTGGAATGTGAAGAAAATAAGGATCCAAACGAGGGCATCTATTTTGGAGATAATAGCCAAGGAAAGGTGCTCGGTACCGGTAAAATTGCCGTATCATCTAAACACACAGTTTCTCATGTATTACATGTTGAATCCTTAGATTATAACCTGTTGTCCATATCTAAATTATGTGACAAAGGTTATAATTGCTTGTTCACTAACGAGGGTGTGACCGTCTCTAGAAGGAGTGATGGTTCCATTGCATTCAAGGGTATGTTGAAGGGAAAGCTTTATCTTCTTGACTTCAACAAGGATAAAGCTGAACTTGACACATGCTTGATTGCCAAAACCAACATGGGTTGGCTGTGGCATAGACGGCTAGCGCATGTTGGTATGAGGAACCTTCAAAAACTCCTCAAGGGCGATCACATCCGAGGTTTGAAGGATGTTGTTTTTGAGAAAGACAGGCCTTGTAGCGCGTGCCAAGCCGGGAAGCAAGTTGGAGCACCTCACCCCGCGAAGAACGTCATGACTACAACAAGACCGCTCGAGCTACTTCACATGGACTTATTTGGTCCAATTGCTTACATAAGCATCAGCGGTAACAAATATTGTTTAGTAGTTGTTGATGACTTTTCTCGCTTCACTTGGGTTTTCTTTTTGCATGATAAGTCAGAAACACAAGGAAAACTCAAGAAGTTCTACAAGCGAGCTCAAAATGAATTCTCATTGACAATCAAGAACATTCAAAGCCACAACGGCACGGAGTTTAAGAACACACAAGTGGAGGAGTACCTAGATGAAGAAGGCATAAAGCATGAGTTTTCAGCTCCCTACTCCCCACAACAAAACGGAGTTGCCAAAAGAAAGAACCGAACCCTCATAGAGATGGCGAGAACAATGCTCGATGAGTACAAGACCTCAGATCGATTTTGGGCGGAAGCGGTCAACACTGCTTGCCACGCCATAAATCGACTTTATCTTCATCGACTACTCAAGAAGACATACTATGAGCTACTCACCGGTAACAAACCCAATATTTCATATTTTCGAGTTTTCGGTTCTCCATGCTATATTTTAAACAAGAAGCCCAGGACTTCAAAGTTCGCTTCGAAGTCCAATGAAGGTTTCTTGCTTGGTTATGATTCGAACACTTACGCCTATCGTGTGTTCAACAAGACCTCGGGACTTGTTGAAGTAGCACGTGACGTAGTGTTCGATGAGACTAATGGCTCCCAAAAGGAGCAAGTGGATCCATGTGTACTAGGTAAAGAAGAAGCTCCTTGTCAAGCATTGAAAAGAATGGCCTTAGGTGAAGTTCGACCACAAGAGTCACCTCTACACGTGCATGAGGAAGATGAACCACAAGAGGAGGTCAACGATCAAGGGGGAGCTTTCACACAAGATCAACCTCAAAAGAGTGAAGATGATCAACAAGTCAACAAAGGAAATCATTTAGGGGAGAAGAAAATGATCATGAAGATTCAATACAGCAAGTACCACACCCAAGAGTACACCGATGCGTCCAAAGGGATCATCCAATTGACAACATCATCGGCGACATCCAAAAGGGAGTAACTACTAGATCTCGCATAGCTAACCTTTGTGAGCACTATTCGTTTGTATCCTTTTTGGAAGCACGCAGGGTTGAGGATGCATTGATAGATCCGGACTGGGTGGTGGCAATGCAAGAAGAATTGAACAACTTCAAGCGGAACGGGGTGTGGGAACTCGTGGCGAGACCCAATGCGAACATTTTTGGCACCAAGTGGGTCTTTTGCAACAAACAAGATGAACACAGGGTGGTGACAAGGAACAAGGCACGACTTGTTGCCAAAGGGTATTCACAAGTCAAAGGTTTGGATTTCGATGAGACCTTTGCTCCCGTAGCTAGACTTTAATCTATTAGAATATTACTTGCATATGCTACTCACCATGATTTCAAGCTCTATCAAATGGATGTGAAAAGCGCCTTCCTCAACAGACCAATCAAGGAGGAGGTGTATGTGGAGCAACCCCCCGGGTTTGAAGACGAAGAGTTCCCCGACCACGTATTTAAATTGCATAAGGTTCTCTACGGCCTCAAACAATCTCCTAGAGATGGTATGAGTGTATTAGAGATTTCTTAATTGAAAATGGTTTTAAGAATTGCAAAGTAGATTATACATTATTTACAAAGAACTGTGACAATGATCTTTTTATTTGTCAAATCTATGTTGATATAATCTTTGGGTCAACTAATCAATCTTTTTTTGAGGTAGTAAAATCATGACAGATAGGTTTGAAATGTCAATGATTGGAGAACTAAAGTACTTCTTGGGATTCCAAGTGCGGCAATAAAAGGAAGGGACGTTCATAAGCCAAACCAAGTACACAGAAGACATACTCAAGAAGTTTGGAATGGACAAGGCGAAGCATATAAAGACTCCCATGGCAACAAATGGCCACTTGGATCTCAATGAAGATGGACCTAGCGTCGACCAAAAGGTATATGGCTCCATGATTGGATCTCTACTCTATTTATGTGCATCTAGGCCAGATATTATGTTGAGTGTATGTTTGTGTGCAAGATTTCAAGCCAATCCTAAGGAGTGTCACTTGAAAACCGTAAAAAGGATCTTGAGATACTTAGTTCATACACCCAACCTTGGTCTTTGGTACCCAAAAGGCTCCAAATTCAACCTTATTGGCTACTCAGATGCAGATTATGTTGGGTGCAAGGTAGATAGAAAAAGTACCTCCGGTACATGCCAATTCCTAGGGAGATCTCTAGTTTCTTGGTCCCCCAAGAAACAAAATTCCGCTGCCTTATCCACAGTCGAAGCGAAGTATGTTGCAGCCGGGAGTTGTTGTGCACAACTCCTTTGAATGCGACAAACTCTAAGGGATTACGGTTACAATATGAACCGTATTCCACTCCTTTGTGATAATGAGAGTGCCATTAAAATTGCCCACAATCCAGTAGAGCACTCTAGAACTAAACACATAGACATAAGGCATCACTTCTTGAGAGACCACTCCATGAAAGGAGATATAGCCATTTCCCATGTCAACACCCAAAAGCAATTGACCGACATATTCACCAAGCCACTTGATGAAAAGTGCTTTTGTGAACTCCGAAATGAACTAAATATCCTTGATGCTTGGAGTCTGGCTTGAAATGTTGCATACCTGTATGGATTCTTCAAAATATTTTGATTGGATTGTGAAAATCATATCTCTCAATTTTCTTCAGAAAACTATGTCAATTACTAGATCTTGGTGAATTATGATCATTGCTTGATTGTTGTATGCTTACTGATCATATTCATCAAGATTATTTGATTTGATTTGCCCTCCTATTTTCTAAATATGTACCTTCAAATATATATGAATGGGCTAAATTTTCTTCCCTGGTGACCGCGGACTAGTCCGTGGTTACCCGGACTAGTCCGCCCATGCAGACTAGTTCACAGTGTGCCGGTTAGGCCGGACTAGTCTGGTAGACAATGGACTAGTCCGATATAGCCTCTGGAAAAGTTCGGACAGGTGCGGTCATCTCTAGACTTGTCCCATTTTTTGTGTCCTTAACCCTAGCCACCGCAAAACCCTTATTTCTTCACCTCCACTCTTGCCTCACGCGTTCTCTCTCTTGGCGCTCGAGCTCCCAAGGCGATTTTGCATCCCCCCCACCAAAAAGCTTTGCATTTGGGTGGAAATCAAGCTTCCTCCCTCGAAGATTGAAGTTCTCGGACATGTCCGGACTTCAACCCCTCCTTCTTCGAGAATCAATCAATTTCTTCAGTAATTTCATCCAAACCCTAGAAATCTCGATTTTCTTCATTGTTGATCGAATAGCCTAGCATCTTTCACTATATACATGCCTCCTTGATGTATTATGTTTATGCTATGCTAGCTGTGCATTAGGAATCAACATTTGACTAGTTGCTTAGGTTTTTGATGATGAATATCGGACTAGTCCGGTCCATGCACGGACAAGTCCGGTCCCCCGGACTAGTCCATGCCTGTACACCGGACAAGTCCGATTTTTCTGAACTCAAAACCTAACCTGTCAATTCCTCCTTGTTATTCTTTCTCACCCATGCCTTGTATCATTCATTATCATTCATGTCTTGCTCAACTCATTCTCAGGACATGTCGAGCACAAATGATGAGATTTCCGACTTTGAGGCCGAGATGGACCATGAGGTGGCACCTCGGCCCTCGATGAGCCTTGGAAAGAAATGCCAAGAGCGTCCTTCCGAGTCAGCTCCGTCTCCTCCACGGGCTCGGAGGAAAGTGCTAGTGAAGAAGCCATCCTCCAAGGTGCCAGCTTCTAGTGCTAGTGAGAAGTTTAATGGAAAGGGCAGTGACTCAGCGGCGAAGTTCTGCTGTGTGGATTGCTACAGTCATCCAAAGCAAGCTGCAGATGGAAGATTCTGGAGCGATTTTCATGCTGACTATTACAGGGTTGTATACCAGCAGATGAAGACATCGGTGGTGCGCAGTCAATGGATTGATTGGGCACATCTTGAGAAGAAGAGATGCTTCGCATTTGATGAAGTGATTGTGGCAGTTGAAAGACATGACTTGAAGGACCTCTTTGCCTTCAAGTATTATTGGAATGATGAAGTGGTGGCCCAGTTCTATGCCACTTGTCACTTTGCAAGTGATGAAGAAGAAAGGGTGACTTGGATGACTCATGGATCCAAGTACAACATCACATATGCAGAATTTGCAATCATGTTGCATCTTAACACCTCGAGCAATGACAATGTGATCGTCCACAATGTTGGTGTCATCAAGAAGGAAAGGATGAAGTTCCTCTATGAGCCCAACTCGAAGTTCAAACCTCCTTCCACAAAAAACATGAAACCCTTCTTTGTGGTGCTTAACAGAGTCTTAAGGAAGCCAATTGCTCCCAAAGATGGAGACGCAGGGAGTGTGCAGGGCTACCTCTGGACCTTGATGAAGGTCATAAGCAAGGAGCGAAAGTTTGACGTGTTTGACTATATCTGGAATGATATGGTCAACATCTCTAGTACTCCCACCCGATCCTGTGGCTATGCCCCCTATCTCATGTTCATGATTGAGAAGGTCACATGGATCGAGTTTGTCAAAGATGTGGAGCACACACCATTGAGGCCTCAAAAGCCTCAACAAGCAAATGACCAGGCTGCTCCCTCGCCGGCCTCCAGTCCTGAGGCTCCGACAAGAAGTGAAGATGCAAGAGCTACCCGTGCCAGTAGGGCAGCCCCTCAAAGGGGATCTGCAAGCAGGATCTTCAAGTACTTGACCGCTATATTCGCCTCCTGCAGAAAGGGCGAAGTCAAGGCCCACAAGCTGAACAAGAAGAGAAAGGAAGACATGAAGTATGTCAAGACCAATGGTGAGGACATCACAGCAGCGGAGACGCACGTTGAACTACAAGGACCAATCACAAGAGCACGACGGTTAATAAATCAATAGGTGAATTCGTTCCTAGCTTCTTTTGCATGTGAGTTTGAGAATAGATTGCTATGTGATGATTTAATTGTTATTAGAAATAATGGAGAAGATCGAAAAGTGAAGAAAAGAGGCCTTGGGAGCGTGGATAACCAGGTGGGACGTCCACAAGTTGATGGAAACAGTTTACAACTCGGACTCGAGTTCAACTCGGAGTCCAGGAGCAGTCCACCTCAAAACGGACGCCTAGGTGGCATACAGACTCCGTTTTCGACGTTATACATATGCATGAAAAGATAAGAAGATAAACAATGACTCTGGTCCCACCTCAAAATACCTGCGGAGTCATTGGGAATAGTCGAAACAAGTCGAGTCTAGATTTATGTCCTGTGCTGCACCACCGAATCGGGCCTTTGGGCCTTGTATCCCATAAGAGTCCATTAGGGACGCGTCTAATCGTGTTTTGGTCGAACCCTAGCCTATAAATACTGCAGCCGCCAGTCATATTTGGTGGGTTTTGCTTAGATCAATAATATCTCCGTTCTACTGTTTGTGAGACCCCAACTCAGACCGTGTCTTCGACGTTCTTGCTCGTGTTCTTGGTTGCACTTGCAGGGATTAGCCTTCTTGGAGAGGTCAAGCGTGTGCAGCACGATTGATAACCAACGGAGCCATGGTGTAGTGATTGCAGGGGTACTTGAACCGCTCGAGTGTCGCGGATCATCAACGTCGAGTTCTCCACCCCGATCGACATACCTTTCAGAAGATCGGGCCTAAACCTACTCATCAATTGGTATCATATTTCAGGTTGCCCATGAGGTATCTTTGTTTTCCTTCCTTTAGATCAATTTTGTTTTGTATCTAGAGTCCACAAAAAAGCCACAAAAGAAATAGATCGTTTTTACCGCTTGCCAGACTATAGTGCCGCAGTTTCGTTTTTCGGTTTGCATTGTTGAGTTTGCATTCGTGTGGTCGAGTCTTGTTGCTGGTTTAGCTTTGTGTTTTTGGTCCTAGTTATCGTGTTTCATCCTTGTTTTCTTGCTATTCGACACCTATTCCACAATCCCTAAGTAACAAACCGATCCACCACGTTCATCGGTTTGCCCTAGCTAGCCGCCTTGTGTAAACTCCTGCATCGACAGCCCTAGATTAGGTGACAAACCTTTGTGCCACTCATCCTTGAATCATCACACACCACCCCATTAGTTGCTTCAAAAATCCCGATCGTTTTCATATCCGATTGCGAGTTCTGTTCTCAAACCGAGTTGGAATCAACATCCAAAAAAACGTAACTTGGACAGCCTACCTTAAAACGGCCATAACTTTCGTATGCGAACTCGAAATCGGGCGAATTTTTTTTCAAATTCATCTACGCAAAATTTTGCATCTGATTTTCGGAGGCATAGCCGCGTTCGGTAAAATAAGATTGCCCGAATTCCCCTCGTAAGATAGGCTATCTGGCCTCCGAAGTTTCAGCACGAATTTTAAAGAATATTCTTTATTTTCTATAGGCCGCATATTACATCCAATTGAGCTGCAAATTTGTGCGCTTCCTATATTAGTGCTCCTGAGTAAAGAAAAAATATAAAAAAAATATTACAAAAAAGAAAAAAATAGTGAAGAGCACGCATATTAAAGCAATTGGCCTATACCACTTGGTGCTGTTTTGTTGGCTATATCATTCTGTCTTTCTTTTGCATTGATACTTACTTGTGTTGTGCTAGGCCCTAGGGCACTTGGTTGACCAGCAATAGTTTTCCTACATTGAATACTTATTCAACTTTGTTTAGCTGTTTACGTTTTTCTGCTTATTAGCCACCATATTGTACCATCCAAGCTCCACCTTTCTCTTGAGCATAACAGGTACCTTTGCAATCATCTCACACTTCATTGGTTCATCTCACCGTCCACACCACCTGCTGTGTCAGTAAGAACACTTGTAAGAGCGTGGTAAGACGCTTGAGCGAGAGAGATTTTTTTCTTCCACCTTTCACATTGTCACTGTAGTTGATAGGGATAACATATTTTTTCTGAGGTCTTTTGTTTCCTACTAACAATGGCAGAAGAAGACAATGATGAGGAATGTGTTCAACATGCTGAGTTACGTGATATGATGAAGACCATGACGGATATGTTCGCCAAATACAACGCAACAACAAAGGAGTCATTGGCGAACTTGACTCACCAACTTGATGACCTTGCTCTTCGGATGAATACTTTTGAGGCTCGGTTGCCTCTCGTTGGAACACAAGAAGACAATGCCTATGATGAACTGGAAGATCACAATGTTCAGCCAAGACTGCCACTTTATCGTTGAGGTATGGGAGGTAATAATCATAACAATTATAATCGTCCTCCTGATGATCCTTTTTCTAAAGTGAAATTTACTATACCCTCTTTTTCTGGTGCTTATGATGCTAAGGCTTATCTTGATTGGGAGATGACAGTAGAGCAAAAAATTAATTCCCATCTTGTTCCCGAAAAACACAGAGTTCGTCAAGCCACTAGTGAGTTTAAGGACTTTGCTATCATATGGTGGAATGAACTTGTTAAAACTAGAACTGATCCTCCAACATGGGATAGATTAAAGGAAGCTATGCGTGTTCGATTTGTTCCTCCATCTTTTCAGTGGGACCTTTGCAAAAATTGCAGCGTCTAGACCAAGGTAACATGTCTGTAGAGGAGTGTTATAAAGAGTTACAAAAGGGTATGCTGCGTTGTGGGGTAGTAGAGGACATGGATGATAAAATAGCTCGTTTTTATGGGGGGTTGAGGCGTGAAATTCAGGACATTGTTGATTACAAGGAATATGATACTGTTAACAGATTGTTTCAACTTGCTATGTTGGCAGAAAAAGAATTGCAGGGCCGACAACAACATCAACAACGCACGAGGAGAAACTTCACGCCGCGTGCAGCGACTACACCATCCAAAACAGCACCATCTTCGACCCCCCGTGCAGCGACTACACCACCCAATGGCGGCCAACGAACTATACATGCTGCTCCACCTTCCAGCGTGCCGGAAGGCAGCAAGGCGACATCATTCAAGCCTTCGTCGTCCACTCCTTCTACGGGTCGTACTTCTAACATTAAGTGTCACTGCTGCTAGGGACTTGGTCATATGATGAGAGATTGCCCGAGCAAACGAGCATACATAGCACGCGACGATGGCAGGTATAATAGTACTTCAGATGTTGAAGATGAATATTCTCTTGCTACTGACTTTACAGATCCAAATGACGAACACACCGAAGAAGAGGTACATGGTACAGCGGCGACGGAGAACTATAGGAGCATCATTGTGCAGCGTGCCTTGAGCTCCAAAGTGGAGACCGATGACAAGCTACAACGACACAACCTCTTCCACATGTTTCTCATCGTCAAGGACTGTCGTGTACACACTATAATTGATGGAGGTAGCTACAATAACTTTGTGAACACGGACGTCGTCAAGAAACTTGGATTGACAACAAGAGCACACCCTCATCCGTACCACATTCAATGGTTCTACAACAGCGGTAAGGTTCGGGTAACACAAACAGCGAGAATACATTTTTCAATTGGTTCATACCATGATTTTGCTGATTTTGATGTTGTTCCTATGGATGTTGTTCTCTTTTATTGGGTCATCCTTGGGAATTTCATACAGATGCTATTCATCATGGTAGAACCAATAAATATACTCTCATGCATAAGGGAAAGAAAATATCTTTGCTGCCCATGACTCCTACTGAAATTGTAAATTTTGAGAAGAGTAAAATTCGTGATGGCAAAGCAACAAAATTAGAATCTGAAAAACAACAAGTTATTAAGTTAAAATCACCATCATTGCTTGCAATTAAATCTGACCTTGCTGATTTATTCGATGCTAAGGGGTTGTGCTATGCTTTAGTTTGCAAAGAAGCCAAATTTTCACTTCATGAATTGTCTATTGCATTGCCCCCTGCTGTTGATAACCTTTTGCAGGAGTTTGAGGATGTGTTTCCCTCCGAGATACTCCCTGGTTTACCACCGATGAGAGGCATTGAACACAAGATCGATTTGATTCCAGGAGCAAGTTTGCCAAATCGTGCAGCATATAGGGCGAATCCACAAGAAACTAAGGAAATTCAGCAACAAATCCAAGATCTTTTGGACTGCGGGTACATTCGTGAAAACCTTAGCCCTTGTTTCGTTCCTGTTCTTTTGGTTCCTAAGAAAGATGGTAGTTGGCGCATGTGTGTTGATTGTCGAGTGATTAATAACATCACCATTCGATATCGTTATCCTATTCCTCGATTAGATGACATGCTTGATGAATTGAGTGGTGCTACCATCTTCACAAAAATCTTGCATAGTGGTTACCACCAAATTAGAATGGCACTAGGAGATGAATGGAAAACTGCATTTAAAACCAAGTTTGGACTTTATGAGTGGTTAGCCATGCCTTTTGGTTTAACCAATGCACCCATCACCTTTATGCGATTAATGAACGAGGTTTTACGTGCTTTCATTGGACAATTTGTGGTGGTTTACTTCGATGATATCCTCATTTACAGCAAGTCATATGATGAACATCTTGATTATTTACGTGCTGTTTTTACTGTTTTGAGAGATGCACGTTTGTTTGGTAACCTCGAAAAGTGTGTCTTTTGCACAAATCGAGTCTCGTTTCTTCGCTATGTTGTTTCCTCGCAGGGAATTGAGATGGATGAGGAAAAAATTGAAGCAATCACCAGCTGGCTAGCCACAACAACCGTCACACAGGTTCGTAGTTTTCTTGGTCTTGCAGGTTTTTATCGGCGCTTTGTGCGGGATCTTCAGCACCATTGCAGCACCTCTACATGAGCTAACGAAGAAGGGAGTGCCATTTCGATGGGGTGAACAGCAGCAACACGCTTTTGACGCTCTCAAATCGAAACTTACACAAGCACCATTGCTACAACTTCCTGATTTTGACAAGACCTTTGAGCTAGAATGCGATGCAAGCGGCATTGGTATTGGAGACATTCTCATACAAGGAGGTAAACCTGTTGCTTTCTTCAGTGAAAAACTTCATGGTCCTTCTATGAATTATTCTACTTATGATAAGGAATTGTATGCCTTAGTGCGTGTATTACAAACTTGGCAACATTATCTTTGGTCTAAGAAGTTTGTCATACATTCCGATCATGAATCATTAAAGTATCTTAAGTGTCAAACCAATATGAATAAACGACATGCTAAATGGATTGAGTTCATAGAGTCATTTCCATACATCATTAAGCAAAAGAAAGGGAAGGAAAATATCATTGTCGATGCATTATCTAGACTTTGTACCATGTTGTCCCAACTTGGTCATAAAATCTTTGGTTTGGAAACAATTAAAGCATTATATCTTACTGATTTGGACTTCAAATATGCTTTTGAAAATTGTAGAGAAGGAAGAACTTGGAATAAATATGTGCTGCGAGTGGGTCTCCTCTATCGTGCTAACAAGCTATGCGTTCCAGCTAGCTCCGTTCGTCTATTACTTTTGCAGGAAGCACATGGAGGAGGTTTGATGGGACATTTTGGAGTGAAGAAAACTGAAGACGTGCTGTCCACACACTTGTTTTGGCCAAAGATGAGGCGTGATGTCGAGCGCTATGTGTCACGATGCACTACTTGCAACAAAGCTAAGTCTTGCCTTAACCCACATGGTCTTTATATGCCTCTTCCTGTTCCTAGTGTACCTTGGGAGGATATTTCTATGGACTTTGTTTTGGGATTGCCTATGACTAAGAGGGGGAGGGATAGTATTTTTGTAGTTGTTGATCGTTTTTCCAAAATGGCACACTTTATACCTTGTCAAAGAATGATAATGCCTCACACATTGCTGATTTATTTATGACGAAAATTGTTTGTTTACATGGTGTGCCAAATACCATTGTTTCTAGTCGCGATGCAAAATTTTTAAGTCATTTTTGGTAACTTTGTGGTATAAATTGGGAACCAAGTTGCTGATTTCAACTACATGTCACCCACAAACGGATGGACAAACCGAGGTAGTTAATCGTACTTTATCCACTATGTTGCGGGCTATCTTGAAAACAAATTTGAAGTTGTGGGAGGAGTGTTTACCACATATAGAATTTTCTTACAACAGATCCGTTCACTCCATGACAAAGGTAAGTCCATTCCAAGTAGTGTATGGTTTCAATCCCCGTTCTCCTATTGATTTACTACCTTTGCCTCCTTCTGAAACTATAAATTTGGGATGCTACACAACAATCTGAATTCATTCTTAAGATGCATGAAACTACAAAGAAAAATATTGAAATGGTGAATGAGAAGTATAGGATTGCAGGTAGTCAAGGTAGAAAAGAAGTAAAACTTGAACCGTGTTATTTGGTGTGGTTACATTTGAGAAAAGAGCGATTTCCCGACTTGAGAAAATCTAAACTTATGCCACGAGCTGCTGGTCCTTTTAAGATCGTTGAAAAGATTAATGATAATGCATATAAGCTTGAATTACCTCCCGATTTTGGGGTTAGTCCTACATTTAACATTTCAGATTTGCGACCGTACTTGGGAGAAGAAGATGAACTTGAGTCGAGGACGACTCCAACTCAAGAGGGGGAGGATTATGAGGACATCACAACAGCGGAGACGCACGTTTAACTTCAAGGACCAATAACAAGAGCACGAGCACGGTTAATAAATCAACAGGTGAATTCGTTCCTAAATTCTTTTGTATGTGAGTTTGAGAATAGATTGTTATGTGATGATTTAATTGTTATTAGGAATAATGGAGAAGATCAACAAGTGAAGGAAAGAGGCCTTGGGAGCATGGAGAACCAGCTGGGACGTCCACAAGTTGATGGAAATAGTTTACAACTCGGACTCGAGTTCAACTCGGAGTCCAGGAATAGTCCACTTTAAAACGGACGCCCAGGAGGCATACGGACTCCGTTTTCAACGTTCTACATATGCACGGAAAGAGGAGAAGATAAAATTTCCAATGGTTCTGGTCCCACCTCAAAATTCATCCGGAGTCATTGGGAATCGTCGAAACAAGTCGAGTCTAGATTTATGTCCAGTGCTGCGCCACCGAATTGGGCCTTTGGGCCTTGTATCCCATAAGAGTCCTTTAGGTACGCGTCTAATCGTGTTTTGGTCGAACCCTAGTCTATAAATACTGCAGCCGCCGGTCATATTGGGTGGATTTTGCTTAGATCAATAATATCGCCGTTCTACGGTTTGTGAGACCCCAACTTCGTGATTTCAGATTGTGTCTTCAACGTTCTTGTTCGTGTTCTTGGTTGCACATGCAGGGATTAGCCTTCTTGGCGAGGTCAAGCGTGTGCAGCACGGTTGATAACCAACGGAGCCATGGTGTAGTTATTGCAGGGGTACTCGAACCGCTCGAGTGCTGCGGATCATCAACGTTGAGTTCTCCACTCTAATCGACATAGCTTTCGGAAGATCGGGCCTAAACCTACTCATCAGCCAATGTGAAGCAAATATGCCAGAAACTGGAGATCGAGCCCATTGGATCTCCAGTGATCTCCGATGATTCCGATTCAGACTTCACCGAGCTCGGGCCCTTGACCCCCTCTAAGCTTGCCTACTTTTGCATTGGGGGCTCGAGTGGCTCCGCACCTCCTCCGCCTCCTCCTCATCAGCCCGAAGACAACGATGAGGACGATGATAGGACCGACAGCGAGGAGTGAAGACTTTCGATCCCTCCTCTCCTTATTTTTGGTGTCTTGATGCCAAAGGGGGAGAGATTGAGGGGGAGTCTTAGCCTTAGCTATAGGATGCGAGGAGAGAGCTCTATTTTATGCTTTTTGAATATTTTGTGGGTTGTAAAGCTTTTACTATGCTCTTAAGTTAATTATGGTTCTGTGATGCAATGTTATGATCTTTTGAGAAGTAATTGTTGAAATCTGTGTTTTTGCTCCTAGAATGACATATATGCTTGCTTTTGGTTGACTAATGTCAATTGTGTCATTCTCATTGTCTCAATGTACTTAGTTATGCATCCCACCATAAAGAATTCACATATGGATTATGCTTTCATTGCTTGACGTATTTTAGACTCATATGTGCATACTTTATGAAAATCTCATTTTTTATCATATTTTGTGAAATATCAATTGGTTGTCGTCAATCACCAAAAAGTGGGAGATTGAAAGTGCATCTAGGAATCCCTTGTGGATTTTGGATGATTTATGACAAGCAAATGAGATCCTAACTTCTTTGTTGAAATGAGCACAGGTTTAATAGGAAAATAAGCAAAGTGCCAAAAAGAAGGGAGAATGAGGAGCAAAGTGGAAATGAGATCAAGGAAGAAAAGTAGTAGATCATTGTGTATGGAGTGTGTTAAGGAAACACACTCCAATAGCTCAATCACAAATAAACACACACACTGCACAAAGTTATACAGGATCGGACTAGTCCGACATACGCCGGACTAGTCCGATATCCTCTCTGCACGAAATCAGACAAGTCTCATATCACCACGGACTAGTCCGATATCTCTTTGACCTAAATCGGACTAGTCCTCCCCACTGCGGACTAGTCCTCAAAACACTTCACCAGTCACACAAAATCGGACAAGTCCAATCACACACCGGACTAGTCCGATATCTTTCTGATGTCAATCGGACAAGTCCGATATTAGCACAGACTAGTCTGAAAAACTCTCTGACCTAAATCGGACAAGTTCTCCAAGTGCGGACTTGTCCTCATAACCACTTAGGGTTTCACTGTCCAGACAAGTCCGATGTTTATCGGACTAGTCTGAAGATTTCCAGAAGTGAAATCGGACAAGTCCGCTCCTGGCTGGACTAGTCTAATATTTTGGGACACTTAGGGTTTGCTACACAAAGCACACCGGACTAGTCCGGTGACCACCACGGACTAGTACGATATTCCTAAACCTTAACAGACACTTTTAGAAACCCCATATAAATAGAGGTGCACGGTCCAACTTAAATCTCTCTCGAACCCCAGCGCCGTCACACCTCCCAAGAGCCTCAGAAACACATCTCTCCATGAAATTAAGTGCAATAAAGATCAATCCCTCTAGGATACACTCTAGATCATTGGAGAGACACGTTCAACACTCATTGAGCTCTTAGTTTGATTCTCTAACACACTCCTGTGATTTCATTGTAACCTTTTGAGTCTGTTCTTGGTGGTATTTCGTGTTGTAATCTAGGGGAGCCCTCAATGTGTGAGAAGGCCCCTTGAATTTGGTTATTCACCCCTTTGTGATAAGTGGAAGGGGATTGGCCTTCGTGGTGATCCGACGAGGGTAGGGTTGGAGAAGACCCAGACCTTTTGTGGACTCCTCAACGTGGATGTAGGTTGCCTCTATGGGAACCGAACCACGGGGTAAATATCTTGTGTTCTTGTTTTGTGTTCATCATTTTATTCATCACAACAATCTAGGGTTTGAATCAATATTGCTTAATTTACATCAAATCATTAAGTATAAGATTGAACTGTGATATATTCTAGTATATCATCTTGCAACACTTCAATTAACTGTATATTTCTGCTGCATACATCATAGAATCAAATTAATTGATCAAACTTAATCAACTTAGTCGGTACACACCGAAGTAGCCCGCACTTTACGGGACTAGTCCGATATCTCTAGATTGAACTGGTTGTTAAGTGTTGCAGGTTCCAAAAAATTTCAAAAAGGCCTATTCACCCCCCTCTAGGCCACATTCACTTTAGATTCAGCAAAAGCTAACAAAATTCTTATGGCTTCTAATCTAGCAATAGGAGCAAAAGTTTGATCAAAATCTAGACCTTCAACTTGTGTGAAACCTTGAGCAACCAACCTAGCCTTATACCTAATCACAACCCCATCCTCACTTTGTTTATTTTTAAACACCCATTTAGTTCCAGTTAAAGTGTGACCTTGAGGTGGAGGTACAAGTTTCCAAACATTATTTCTTTCAAAATTTTCTAACTCTTCTTGCATGACAATAATCCAAGATTCATTAGTGAGTGTCTGTGACTTATCCTTGGGTTCAAAAGAAGCAACAAAAGCAGAATGAGCATGAGAGTTTAGATCGCAAAACCTAGGCCATGTAACTCGTTCGTGCAAGCTTCCCATAATTTGTTGTGGAGGATGACTTTTGAGAACGCGGAGGGTAGTAGACACTTCACAAGCTCCCTTTTCTTCATGTTCATCATAGATTGAAGAACTTGTGACCTGAGGACGATCTATACCAGATGCAGTAGTTGTTGGTGCTGGTAGTGGTGCAAAATCAGCAGTGTGATCATCGTGATTTGCTTCTGAATTTTCGGGCAATAGCACCACTTCTTCGTCTTCTTTGATGAAAATACTCTCCCACTACGGATATGGATCTGGACCATTTAGCTCCAAAGGATTGAACATGTGAAGGTCCTACGGTGTCAAGGTGCAAAAGTTGACCCGGTTCAGTTGTCATGGTCATTGTGAGAGGAGCATGTGAACCTGCAACCATCTTAGCATGTCTACAAGAGGAGGACACAATTTATTTGTCCCCTTTAAGCTTAGGCAGCCCACGTATGCGATCAAGAGCACTAACACATCTTAGATGATCAAAGCCTACATGACCAAGTCTACAATGCCAAAAATATAAGTCCTTTGAATCATCAGCAACTAGACACCTATGCTTACAGGATGACATATCAAAATCAGCTTTAAAACTGTTCCAAACTAAGACAAGCTAAAAATAAGCTCACTATTTGAATATACAATTTTGCAGCAATTTTTTATGAAAATAATTTCTAGATTTTCATCTAGCAATTGTGAAACAGAAAGCAAGTTGTATTTTAAATTTTTAACATGTGCCAAATCCTTCAAAGTGTAGTGATTATTTACTCTAACCGAACCTTCAGCAATTCTAGGAGTTGAAGAATTATCGCCAAAACTAACATTCTCTACACGTGACACAAAAGAGAGGGAGGAGAACCAATCTTTGTTACCAGTCATGTGGCGTGAGCAACCTGAATCCACAATACAAATGTTCTCCTTACTCAAACGCGTAACCAACATAGAAGCACAATATGTCGATGACTCAATACTGAAGTTAGTCAAAAGACATTTAGGAATCCAATACTGAGTCACACGACGTGCAATAGGAAAAAACAGCAGGTTTATGAGCAAAAGTTTGAGGATTTTTGTATCCAACTACTGACTTATGAAGTGTTACACGTGTTGCACGAAAAATAGTAAGTTTGGGAACAAACTTTGCACGTTTTTGACTCATAACAGCAGGTTGCATGTTCTTGATATTTGGTTTAGCATGTGCAGCAAATGTTGCATGAGAGTTATGAGATCTAGCTTGCATTCTTTCGTTTTTCCATTGTTTAGCTTGTCTATAACAAAAATCTATGACATGACCATCTCTACCACAGTGGGTACAATAAAATTTAACTTTTTGTTCATGTCTAGATGAGCAAGCAACATGTTTATTAGAAGCTAAATGAGACAGCACCCCTGCAAATTTGAAAACCACTTCTTTTTGTTTAGGAACTGTTTGAATCAAACCACTTCCTAATGACATTACAATTTTCGGTGGATGTGCCTTAGCATGAGCATGAGAATCAAAATCTAATACAGTTTTATCATTGCAAGACTTAGAAGAATTCAACAGCAAGTTTAGATTCTTATTTCCATTACAAAACCGCTCTAGTGTCCTATTCATGTCATCAAGTTTATTTGACAAGTCTATACAATTTTCACATGAAGTTTTCCTTTTAGTTTGCAATTAGAATAATATTTAACTTCATGAGAATGTAAAGCATTGTTCAATATAGAAACCTCATTCATAGCATCTTTTAGTTTCTTATCAAGATCATGACAAGTAGAACAATGCAAATCAATTGTAGAACAACTAGCATCTTTCAAGTTTTTATCATTAAGTGCAGCAAGCTCTCTGTTCTTTTCAATATCTAACTCAAGTTTATCAAGTGTGGAGGTGTGTGCACTTCATAGAGAGGACAATTGTTCATATATTAAATCACATAAGGAACAAGAATCATCACTAGGAATCAAGGATTTCAAACTATGAATTTCAGATTCTAGTGACTCAATTTTAACAGCATTGTCCCTAAACTTTTTGTCCTTTTTCTTAACTATAACAGTGGCATGAGAAATAGCATCACACATTTCTTTACAAGTAGGACGTTCCTCTTCGTTGTCACTGCTGTGTTCTGCCTCCTCCATACTTGATCTTGATGTGCCCGCCATAAAGCACAAGTTTGCCAAATCATCTTCATCTTCGTCACTTCTGATGTCCACATTGCTCGAGCCAACTTCTTGAAGTGCGGAGATAAAGCTATTCACCGATTGGCGTCCTGTAAAACCCTTCTTTTTCTTGTTGTTGTTTACAGAGAAGTGCTTCGTCCATTTTTGCTTTTCATCATGGGAAGTAGTAACTGAAATGTTAGGGAAATCCATGCAAAATTTATTGTCCTACAACATTCGAAGCATCGTTGAGGTCCATCACTCCCTCTCCTTTTAGTTCTCAAATTTTGCAATGCTTTTGAGAACCAAGTAGAGATAAGTGCAAGTTCTTCCTCAGGAAACTCTTCAATCTGTTCAAGGGTTAGAGAGGACAACAAAGAAAGTGTTCCACAGGATGAAGATTGGTCGGAGCTAGGCATTTTACATTGAGAAACAAATGCAAGAGACTTGCTAGGATTCTTACGAGAGATTATGTCAATTTCATGAGTTTTCAATTTAGAATATAGAACATCTAAAGTAAGTGTACTCATGACAGTTGACTGAATGTGGTCTAGAGGGGGGGGGGGGGGGTGAATAGGCCTTTTTGATTTTCTGTTGGAACCTGCAACACTTAACAACCAGATCAAATCTCGAGATATCGGACTAGTCCGGTCGAGTGCCGATTAGTCTGGTGTGTACCGACTTGGTTTATCAAATCTGACCGATTATCTTGATCCTAGGATGTATGCAGCCGAAATATACTTTTAATTGAAGTGTTACACAATTATGAACTAGGATGTACCACAAGTTAATCTTATACTCAATGTTTCAATGTAAAGTGAATAAGATTGGTTGAAACCCTAGATATGTATGAAGTGTAAGAACAATGTGCGCAAAGAAAGAACACAAGCACTTTATCCCGTGGTTCGGTTCCCACAGAGGCAACCTACGTCCACGTTGAGGAGTCCGCAAAAGGACCGGGTCTTCTCCAACCCTACCCTCGTCGGATCGCCATGGAGGACAATCCTTTTCACTTATCACAAAGGGAAAATAACCGAATTCAAGGGGCCTTCTCACACGTTGAGGGCTCTCCAAGATTACAATATGAACACCACCAAGAACACACTCTCAAGATCACATTGAAAACCACAAGAATGTGTTAGGGAATCAAACCAATAGCTCAATGAGTGATGAACCATGTCTATCCAATGATCCAAATTGTATCCTCAAGAAATTGATCTTTGTTGCATTTGATTTCGTGGAGAGAGGTGTTTTCTAGGCTCTTGGGAGGTGTGACGGCGAAGGGGGTCGAGAGAGCTTGAAAGATAGGCCGTGTACACCTATTTATATGGGGTTCTCAAAAGTTACCGTTAGGGTTTAGAAAGATCGGACTAGTCCATGGTGGACACCAGACTAGTCTGTTGTGCTGCGTGCAGCAAACCCAAGGTGTCCCGAGATATCGGACTTGTCCGATTTTGATTCTGGAAAACTTTGGACTAGTCTGATAAATATTGGACTTGTCCAGATAAGTGAAACCCTAAGTGAATTTGGGGGAAACTCCACACTTGGAGGATTTGTCCGACATAGGTCAGAGGGTTTTTCGGACTAGTCTGTTCTAATATAGGACTTGTCCGATGGACATCAGAAAAGATATCGGACTACTCTGGTGTGTTATCGGACTTGTCCGATTTTGTGCAACTTGTGAAGTGTTTGGGGGACTAATCCGCACTAGGGAGGACTAGTCCGATTCTAGTCAGAGAGATATCGGACTAGTCCGTGGTGATATCGGACTAGTCCGGTCAGTGAAAAACTGGACTGTGAGGACAAGTCTGCATTGTGAGGACTTGTCTGATCTTGTGCAGAAAGATATCGGACTAGTACGGGGTCAGTCGGACTAGTATGGTCCTGTATGAATTTGTGCAATGTCTGAGAAAAATTGTGCTTGAGCTCTTGGGGTGTGTTTCCTTAACACACTCCATACACAATGATCTGCTATACTTGTTTCTTGAGCTCTTTTCCACATTGCTCCTCATTCTCCTTTATTTTTGGCACTTTGCTCATTTTCTCATTAGAATATGTGCTCATCTCAACAAAACCCACAAGGGATTCCTAGATGCACTATCAATCTCCCCCTTTTTGGTGATTGATGACAACCAATTGAGATTTCACAAAATATTATAAAAAGTTGAGATTTTCATAAAGTGTGCACATATGAGCTTAAAAAACATTAAGCAATGAAAACATGATCCATATGTGCACTCTTTATGGTGGGATGCAGAACTAAGTGTATAGAAACAATAATCATGATGAGAATGATATAATTGACATCAACAAATTAACAACAAGCATATATGTCATTCTTAGAGCAAAATCACAGATTTCATCAATATCTTCATAAGCAGTTCAAAACATTGCATCACAGGACAAATAGTACTAAAAGAGCATATTATAAGTTTTACAACCCACAAAAGGACAAAAGAAACAAAATAGAGCTCTCCTCGCATCCTACAACTAAAGCCTAAGATTCTTAGACTCCCCCTCAATCTCTCCCCCTTTGGCATCAAGACACCAAAAAGAAGGAGAGGAGGGACCTAAGGTCTTCAAGCCTCGCTGTCGGTCCTCTCATCGTCTTCATCTTCATTCTCTGACTGATGAGGAGGAGGAGGAGAAACGGAGCCACTCGAGTCCCCAATGCCAAAATAGGCAAGCTCGGAGGGAGTTAAGGGACCGAGCTCGATGAAGTAAGAATCTAAGTCACCAGAAATGACTAGAGACCCAATAGGCTCGATCTCCAGCTTTTGGAAAATCTGCTTTACATTCTCTTTGAAATATCTCATGTCGACCTTTCTCCTCTTGTTTAGCTTATGGGCCTTCACTTTGGCCTTTTTGCAGGAGGCAAAGATGGCTGACAGGTACTTCAAGATGCCACTTGGGGACCCCTTTTGAGGAGGTGCCCTAGGAGCGGGAGCAACCCTAGCATCTCCACTGGCTCTCACTAGAGCCTCAGGGCTGGAAGCTGGAGAGGGAGCTGCTTGAATACTTGGCTGTTGAGGCTTCTTTGGCCGCAAGGGTAGGTGATCCACATCCTTCGCAAATTCTATGCATGTGACCTTTTCAATCATAAACATCAGATAAGGTGCGTAGACACAGGACCTGTTCGGCGTGCAGAAGATGTTCACCATGTCGTTCCAAATATAGTCAAAATTTTTGTCTTTGCCAATGACCTTCATCAAGGTCCTGAGGTATCCCTTCACACTTCCGGCATCCCCATCCTTGGGGGCAATGGTCTTCCTTAGGATCCTGTTCAGCACCACAATGAGGGGCTTCATGTTCTTGGTAGAAGGAGGGTTGAACTTGGAATTGGGTTCATAGAGAAACTTCATCCTGTCTTTCTCAATGACACCAATGTTGTGGATGATCAAGTTGTCATTGCTCGAGGTGTCAAGATGCAGCAATCTTGCAAACTCTTCATAAGAGATGGTGTATTTGGATCCATGAGTCATCCAAGTCACCCTTTCTTCCTCGTCACTAGCAAAGTGGCAAGTAGCATAAAACTGGGCAATCACCTCATCATTCCAATTGTTCCGAAAGGCGAATTGATCCTTCAAACCATGCCTCTCAATAGCCTCGACCACCTCAACAGACGGTGAGCAGCACTTCTTCTCAAAATGTGCCCAATCGATCCATTGGCTGCGCACCACGGGTGTCTACATTGGAAGATATACAGACTTGTAAAAGTCTGCATGGAAGTTGCTCCAAAACCTCCCATCAGCAGCTTGCTCCGGACGGCTGTAGCAATCCACATTCCTGAACTTTGCAGCCGTGTTGCTGCCCTTGCCATTGAATCTTTCCTCCGCGGGATCTCGGACCCCTTCCCTTGGAGCTGACAACTTTAGGGGGCCAATCAGGCCCGTTGCAACCCCTTTGCCTTGCCCTTGGCTTGGCGAGCACTTGCCGAGCTAGGGCCACCTCCAGCTGAAGCCTTGGATGTAGGCTTCTTTGCGAGTACTTTTCGTCGAGCCTGGAAAGGAGAAGTAGCCGGCTCGGACGGGCAATCTTGGCGATTCTTACTTAGGCTCGTCGAGGACCGAAGCACCGCTTCGTGGTCCATCTCGGCCACGAAATCAGAGATTTTGTCGTTGGTGCTCGACATTGTCCTGAGAATAGATTTCACAAGGCATCGATGAGAATAGATAACAAGGAATTGCATTGAGGTATTAAGAAGTTAGGGTTGAGTTCAGAAAAATCGGACTAGTCCGGCGTACAGGCACGGACTAGTTCGATTGACCGGACTTGTCCGTGCGTGGGCCGGACTAGTCCGGTGTTCAACCTCTAGAAACCTAACTATGAGACAAATGGTGATTCCTAATGCACAACTATCTTAGCATCAATGTAATACGTCAAGGAAGCATGTATATGGTGATAGGAACTAAGCTAGTTGATCACAAACGAAGGAAATAGCAATTTCTAGGGTTTGGGAGGAAAATCTAACGAGATTGTTCGATTCGCGGAGATGTAGGGGTTGAAGGAGCGGACAAGTCCATGGTCATCAATCCCTATGCGAAGAAGGTCAATTTCCACCCAGAATTGCGAAGTTTTGATGGAGGAATCAAAGAATCGCCTTGGGGAGCTCGAGCGAGGAGAGAGAAAGATTGAGGCAAGTGTGGGGTGAGAAAGATTAAAGTTTGGCGGCGGCTAGGGTTATGGACACGAAAAATCGGACAAGTCCAAAAAAGATCGGACTAGTCCGAACTTTAGAGACTATATCGGACTAGTCTGTGGTCTGCCGGACTAGTCTGGCCTAACCATCACACTGCGGACTAGTCTGCACGGGCGGACTAGTTCGGGCTACCACGGACTAGTTCGTGGTCACCAGGGAAGAAATGCTTAGGCCATTCATATATATTCGAAGGTACTTATTAAAAAATAGAGAGGCAAAGAAAATCAAATAATCTTGATGAATATGATCAGTTAGCATATAACAATCAAGCAATGATCATAATTCGCCAAGATCTAGTAATTGACATAGTTTTTTGGAAAAATTGATAGAGATGATTTTCAAAACACAATCAATGAATTTGAAGATAGCATTCAGGTATACAGGATGTCAAGCCACACTCCGAGCATCGAGGATATTTAGTTCATTTTGGAATTCGCAAAAGCATTTTTCGTCAAGTGGCTTGGTGAATATATCGGCTAGTTGCTTTTCGGTACTGACATGTGAAATGGCTATATCTCCCTTCATTGAATGGTCTCTCAAAAAGTGATGTCGGATGTCTATGTGTTTGGTCCTAGAGTGCTCAATGGGATTATGGGCAATTTTAATGGCACTCTCATTATCACAAAGGAGTGGAATACGGTTCATATTGTAACCGTAATCCCTTAGAGCTTGTCGCATCCAAAGGAGTTGTGCATAACAACTCCCGGCTGCAACATACTCCGCTTCAGCTGTGGATAAGACAATGGAGTTTTGTTTCTTGGAGGACCAAGAAACTAGGGATCTCCCTAGGAATTGGCATGTACCAAAGGTACTTTTTCTATCTACCTTACATCCGGCATAATCTACATCGGAGTAACCAATGAGATTGAATTTGGAACCTTTGGGGTACCAAAGGTCTAGGTTGGGTGTATGAACTAAATACGCAAAATTCTCTTAACGGCTATCAAATGATACTCTTTTGGGTTGGCTTGAAACCTTGCACACAAGCATACACTCAACATAATGTCTGGCCTAGATGCACATAAGTATAGTAGAGATCCAATCATGGAGCGATATACCTTATGATCAACATTTGGTCCATCTTCATTGAGATCCAAGTGGCCATTCGTTGCCATGGAAGTCTTTATGGGCTTCGCCTTGTCCATTCCAAACTTCTTGAGTATGTCTTGAGTGTACTTAGTTTGGCTTATGAATATCCCTTCCTTTTGTTGCCTCACTTGGAATCCCAAGAAGTACTTTAGCTCTCCCGTCATAGACATCTCAAACCTATTTGTCACAATTTTACTAAATTCCTCACAAAAATATTTGTTAGTTGAACCAAAGATTATATCATCAACATAAATTTGACAAACAAAGAGATCATTGTCAAAGTTCTTTGTAAACAATGTATAATCTACTTTACCAATCTTAAAACCATTTTCAATTAACAAATGTCTAAGACACTCATACCAAGCTCTAGGAGCTTGTTTGAGGCCGTAGAGAGCCTTACGCAATTTAAATATGTGGTCGGGAAACTCTTCATCTTCAAACCCGGGGGGTTGCTCCACATACACCTCCTCCTTGATTTGTCCGTTGAGGAAGGCGCTTTTCACATCCATTTGATAGAGATTGAAATCATGGTGAGTAGCATATGCAAGTAATATTCTAATAGACTCAAGTCTAGCTACAGGAGCAAAGGTCTCATTGAAATCATAACCTTCGACTTGTGAATACCCTTTGGCCACAAGTCGTGCCTTGTTCCTTGTCACCACCCCGTGTTCGTCTTGTTTGTTTGGAAGACCAATTTGGTTCCAACGACGTTGGACTTGGGTCTTTCGACTAGTTCCCATACCTCGTTCCGCTTGAAATTGTTGAGTTCTTCTTGCATGGCCACTACCCAATCCAGATCCTTCAATGCATCCTCAATCCTGCACGGTTCCAAAAAGGATACAAACGAATAGTGCTCACAAAAATTAGCTATGTCTGATCTAGTAGTTACTCCCTTTTGGATGTCACCGATGATGTTGTCGATTGGGTGATCCCTTTGGACGCATTGGTGCACTCTTGGGTGTGGTACATGCTGTCTTGAGTCTTCATGGTCTTCTTCTTATCCCCTTAGATGGTTTCCTTCATTGACTTGTTGATCATTTTCATCTTCTTCAGGTTGATCTTGTGTGGAAGCTCCCCCTTGATCGTTGGCCTCCTCTTGTGGTTCATCTTCCTCATGCATATGTAGAGGTGGTTCTTGTGGTCGAACTTCGCCTAACGCCATTCTTCTCAATGCTTGACAAGGAGCTTCTTCTCTATCTAGCACACATGGATCAACTTGCTCCTTTTGGGAGCCATTAGTTTCATCGAACACTACATCACGTGCTACTTCAACAAGTCTGGAGGTCTTGTTGAAGACACGATATGCATAAGTGTTCGAATCATAACCAAGCAAGAAACCGTCATCGGACTTTGAAGCGAACTTGGACGTCCTAGGCTTCTTGCTCAAAATATAGCATTTGGAAACGAAAACTCGAAAGTATGAAATATTAGGCTTGTTTCCGGTGAGTAGCTCATAGGATGTCTTCTTGAGTAGTCGATGGAGATAAAGTCGATTTATGGCGTGGCAAGCGGTGTTAACCGCTTTCGCCAAAAATCAATCCGAGGTCTTGTACTCATGGAGCATTGTTCTCGCAATCTCCATGAGGGTTCGGTTCTTCCTTTCGGCAACTCCATTTTGTTGAGGGGGGAGTAAGGAGCTAAAAACTCATGCTTTATGCCTTCTTCATCTAGGTACTCCTCAACTTGTGTGTTCTTGAACTCCGTGCCATTGTCGCTTCGAATGTTCTTGATCGTCAATGAAAACTCATTTTGAGCACGCTTGAAAATTTTCTTCAATATTTCTTGTGTTTCTGCCTGATCATGTAAAAAGAAAACCCAAGTGAAGCGACAAAAATCATCGACAATCACTAAACCATATTTGTTACCACCGATGCTTAAGTAAGAAATTTGACAGAATAAGTCCATGTGGAGTAGCTCGAGCGGTCTTGTTGTAGTCATGACTTTCTTAGCGGGATGAGGTGCTCCAACTTGCTTCTCGGCTTGGCATGCACTACAACGCCGGTCTTTCTCAAAAACAACATCTTTCAAACCTCGGATGTTATCGCCTTTGAGGATTTTTTGAAGATTCCTCATACCAACATGCACTAGACGTCTATGCCACAGCCAACCCATGTTGGTCTTTGCAATCAAGCATGTGTCAAGTTCGACTTTATCCTTGTTGAAGTCGATAAGGTAAAGCTTTCCCTTTAACATACACTTGAAGGCAATGGAACCATCACTCCTTCTAGAGACGATCACACCCTCATTAGTGAACAAGCAATTATAACCTTTGTCACATAATTGAGATATGGACAGCAGGTTGTAATCTAAGGAATCAATGTGTACCACATGAGAAAGAGTATGTTGAGATGATATGGCAATTTTACCGATACAGAGCACCTTTCCTTGACTATTGTCTCCAAAATAGATGCCCTCGCTTGGATCCTCATTTTCTTCATACTCAACGAACATCCTTCTTTCTCCGGTCATATGGTTGGTGCAGCCACTGTCGTGCATATTTGATCTTCTCCTTGTCGAATATGCCATTTTGTGAAGGATGCTTGTCCTTGATAGAGGTTGACTTGTCTTTCAAGATGGTGTCAACTTTACCACATGCACAAGTAGAAGCAGTTTTAGTTTTAAGTGGTTGAGAAGGTGACCTTGAAGAGGATGAAGGGTCACCTTGCTTGAGTGACTCAACTTGTACTTCAAGGATCTTGTTAACCTTGATTAGATTAGCAAGTTCGTCCTTGACTGTAACATTTGAGTCGCTTAACTCCAAGCAAGCTTCCTTGCTTGAAGCTAACTCAAGCTCTAGTGACTTGCTGCGCTCCTTTTCAAGTTCTAGAAGCTTGTCAAGTTCAACATATTCCTCATTTTGGGAGATGATCATGTCTTCTTGACAATGTATCAACATCTCCTTCTCAACAAGTTGATCAAGTAAAAATTTCATTTTTGCAGTTGTTTTCTTGTCTAAGCCAATGAGCATATCTTCATTATCACTAGCATTTTCACTATCACTAGAATAGGAATGTATGGAAGAGGGTTTGGTTGTTACCTTGCGTTTACCTTCCTTTGCCATGAGGCAAGTGTTGTTCCCTTTCCATGCACCGAGTGTAGGGAAGAGAGTGGACTTCTTGGATGTCTTCTTGATGGCTATGCTAGCCATCTCTTCTTCTTCTTTGGATGAGGACTCATCATTTGAGTCCCACTCTTTCCCTATATGCGCTTGTTCAGTTTGCTTCTTCTTTTTGAATAATTTCTTGGGTTGAGGCTTCGTTTCCTTGGTCTTCTTTTTGTTCTCTTCATATGGGCAATCAACTATAAAGTGGCTATACTCACCACAGTTATAGCATGCCCGCCTCAACTTTGGTTTTGATCTTTTCTTGTACTTTCCTTCACTTGATTTAGCCCCATGTCTTTTCTTCATCATTCTTTTGAATTTCTTCATGAATAGTATCATGTCATCTTCATCCAAGTCACTGCTCTCATCATCACCATCTTCTTCTAGTTGAGCTTCTCGAGCTTCTTTAGACACAGGCTTAAGAGTGGACTTAAAAGCAACCCCTATCTTCTTTGACGGGGTGAAATCGGCAATCTCCTTAACATGCTTGGCCTGCTTTTCCATCATCTCAAAGTTGATGATTTTCCCAAGTAACTCATCTGGGGTCATCTTCTTGTACCCGGGGCTTTCTCGTATCATTCAGCACAAGGTGACATTGCGAGGCATGAAGGCTCTAAGAATGAGCTTCACCACCTCGTGGTCGTTCCACTTCTTGCTTCCGTATGCTCGCACCTTGTTGATGAGCGTCTTTAGTCGGTTGTACATATCTTGTGGCGACTCGTCTTCTTCGATGGCGAATCTTCCCAACTCGCCTTCAATCATCTCTATCTTCGCTTCTCGCACATGACGGTCTCCTTCGTGTGCGGTTTGCAACGTATCCTATATCTCCTTTACGATCTCGAGTCCATCCACCTTTGTGAACTCATCCCGACTGAGTGATGAGGTGATGACTGCAGCAGCTTGGGCATTTCGATGGATTGCTTGCTCTTGGCTAGGTGTGAGCTCCTCATCATCATCCGGAATATGTATTCCTGTACATACTATGCGCCACAAACTTGGATTGAGAGAAATCAAGTACATTTTCATGTTTTGCCTCCACGTTGAGTAGTCATTGCCATCAAAGTGTGGGGCTTTTCCAAGTGGAATAGATAAGTAATGATTATTGCTAGAATTAAGCCGATCGTAGTTGAAAGGATATCGGGAGTAGTCGGTGTGACTACTCCCCTTCTTCTTATTCTCATCTTCAATCTTTACTTTTCCCTTGGAAAGAGTTTTCTTCCTTAGGAACGTCTTTAGTTCCAGCGTCTCCTCATCGTCATCCTCGAAGTCTTGAATGGCCTCGAGGAGCCTCTCCAATTTTTGGTTCTTGTCTTCATCAACCTTCTCTTGGTTGTTGCTCTTGTGTACATCCTTCATGTCCGACATGATCTCTTCGAGCGATTAGTCTCCTTTTTGAAGAACCTTGCTCTGATACCAATTGGATGTGGCCTAGAGGGGGGGGTGAATAGGCCTTTTTGATTTTCTGTCGGAACTTGCAACACTTAACAACCATATCAAATCTTGAGATATTGGACTAGTCCAGTTGACTGCGGACTAGTCCGGTGTGTACCGACTAGGTTTATCAAATCTGATCGATTATCTTGATCGTAGGATGTATGCAGCGGAAATATACTTTTAATTGAAGTGTTACACAATTATGAACTATGATGTACCACAATTTAATCTTATATTCAATGTTTCAACGTAAAGTGAATAAGATTGGTTGAAACCCTAGATATGTATGAAGTGTAAGAACAATGTGCGCAAAGAAAGAACACAAGCACTTTATCCCTTGGTTCGGTTCCCACAGAGGCAACCTACAACCACGTTGAGGAGTCCACAAAAGGACCGGGTCTTCTCCAACCATACCCTCGTCGGATCGCCATGAAGGCCAATCCTTTTCACTTATGACAACGGGCAAATGACTGAATTCAAGGGGCCTTCTCAAACGTTGAGTGCTCCCCATGATTACAATATGAACACCACCAAGAACACACTCTCAAGATCACAATGAAAACCACAGAAGTGTGTTAGGGAATCAAACCAAGAGCTCCATGAGTGATGAATCGTGTCTCTCCAATGATCGAAAGTGTATCCTCAAGGAATTGATCTTTGTTGCATTTGATTTTGCGGAGAGAGTGTTTTCTAGGCTCTTGGGAGGTGTGATGGCGCAGGGGGTCGAGAGAGCTTGAAGGATTGGTCGTGTACACCTATTTATATGGGGTTCCCAAAAGTTACCGTTAGGGTTTAGAAAGATCGGACTAGTCCGTGGTGGACACCGGACTAGTCCCGTGAGCTGCGTGTAGCAAACCCTAGTTGTCCCGAGATATCAAATTTGTCTGACTGGGAGCGGACTTGTCCGATTTTGATTCTGGAAAACTTCGGACTAGTCCGATAAATATCGGACTTGTCCGGATAAGTGAATCCCTAAGTGAATTCGGGGGCAAGTCCGGACATGGAGGACTTGTCCGATTTAGGTCAGAGGGTTTTTTGGACTAGTCCATGCTAATATCGGACTTGTCTGATTGACATCAGAAAAGATATCGGACTAGTCCGGTGTGTTATCGAACTTGTCCGATTTTGTGCAACTTGTGAAGTGTTTGGGGGACTAGTCTGCACCGGTGAGGACTAGTCTGATTCTAGTCAGAGAGATATCAGACTAGTCCATGGTGATATCGGACTAGTCCGGTCAGTGAAAAACTGGACTCTGAGGACAAGTCCGCATTGTGAGGACTTGTCCGATCTTGTGCAGAAATATATTGGACTAGTCTTGGGTCAGTCAGACTAGTCTGGTCCTGTATGAATTTGTGCAATGTGTGAGAATAATTGTGCTTGAGCTCTTGGGTGTGTGTCCTTAACACACTCCATACACAATGATCGACTACACTTGATTCTTGAACTCTTTTCCACATTGCTCCTCATTCTCCTTTCTTTTTGGAACTTTGCTCATTTTCTCATTAGAATGTGTGCTCATCTCAACAAAGTGGTTAGGATCTCATTTGCTTGTCATAAATCATCCAAAACCCACAAGGGATTCCTAGATGCACTTTCATAGACTCACGAATAGATGTGACTTTCATCTCCCAAATTGGCATGTCTAATGCACATAGTAATTGCCTAGCATTCTCAGCATCTGAAAAAATTAACATTAACGCTATGCAAGTTGCTAAGAATTTTATTAAAGTGAGCAAAGAGGTCGTCGATGGACTCAACTGGTTGCATCTCAAAGCGCATGTACTCCCTTTTGAACATGTCTTGCATTACCTCATTGATCAAGTTGGATCCTTTGTGGTAATCACATATAGCTTTCCAAACATCATATGCAGATCAGAGGTGAGCAGCAAGGTCGAAGTCGCTTTGAGTTAGTCCTTGTATGATCAAGTTCTGAGCCTTGTTGTTGTTGTCGATATATCTCATATTTGTAGCCGTAACTTGATCGTTTGACGGCATTTCGTAAGGCTTGTACACATTTTTCCATATTGCAAGGCCTTGCACCTATGAATGAAAGCCTCCATGTGTGCCTTCCAAACCTGAAAATCAACACCACTAAACACACAAGGTTTGGTGGAGTATTTCACCATGATGATTATTCAAAACACGTGCAAATCACAAAGATTAGAGCACCGTGGCTCTGATACCAATTATAGGACAAAAGAGCACGTGAAAAGCTACCAGAGGGGGGCGAATGGTAGATTACATTTTTTTCAGCGGAAGCAATGAAAACCCTCTCAGGAGAAAATTGATCTGTTAAAGAAATTGTGTGTGCGACTAATCTAAACATGATCAATTGTGACAAAACCATTATAGATTGTGGAGAATCAAGTCACGAAGACATCAAAATAAGAATCACAAAAATCCGTTGAGAAAAACTCAAGTTATGATTTACAGATTGAATGAAAGTCAATTTGTTCTACCCGAGAAAAACAGTTTTACTACAATGCAAAGAAACTCGCGTAGATCTGAAACCAAAATCCAATGACCGTGAACTTTTCATAGATGATAGATAATCAAGTTGTGAAGACAACCCAAAAATAATCACGTCAATTGATTCTGCTAAACTCGAGTTATGATAAAACCACCAAAGCAAGGTAGTGTTGTGCAGAAACTCGACGAGAAAAACTTGTTTGAAATAAGTCGGACGAATAGGGTACAAAAGTTCCTTTAAACTATGATGTTTATTCAATAGAACACAAGAAGAACAGCACAAAATCTATATTCCATGAGCTTTGGCCTCTCTTGCTTATATAACCAGCCATAAGGCCAACCCAAAACCAAACTAGGACTCGTATCCTACTCAGTTTCCACCGAAACTTTCCATAACTGCTCAAGACTCTTCTATACGCAGATAGAAGCAATCTTAAGACTTCCAAACACCTTATGAGCGTATCCCACATACCTAAAAACAACTCAACTTCATAACCCACACGAATCCTATCATAACCAACTCAAATCTTTCCATATTTGAGTCAAACACGACTTAGCCGCAGCCTGATTTGATAACCTAGTCGGTTGGACCTTTCCGACCAATTGTTCATGTCCACTTCTCTTGATCACGCCTTGGAACCATGTTGCCACGTCCATGCACTCCTATCACACGTGCAAACATCTTCCAACAACGTCCACGATCCCGTCATATGCATTGTTCTTGATTCAAACATGTTGCGCAACCTCCCGATCAACTCAACCACAATTCCTCCCGAACTTGGTTGCTGGACCTCATATTCTTCCTAAGACTAGTTCAATGGATCCTGTCACCAGCCATGTCTTTAACTCAAGCAACACCTGCACATGAATAAACAACCGATCCTTCCAAACACAAATCCTCGACTTGACTCACGTTAGTTCCGAAACCACAACACCTTATGTGAGCACCTCACATAAGCATGTTGCAAACCATAGCAAAAACGATAACAACCAAGACGCATCAAAAACTTAGTAAAATAATACTAAGCAAACTTTTCATAAGTTTAAAGCAAGTTGAAACATTTGAAGGTAAAAACAGAACCATTGCAGACTAGCACCAGACCTTGCCAAAGCTAACCGGACCTTGAGCCGGAGCTTACCAAAGCTAGTAGGACCTAGCGCTGGAACTTACCAAAGCTAGTCGGGCCTAGCGCTGGAGCTTACCAAAGCTAGTCATACCTGGCGCCAGACCTAGAAAAAACATGTCAGACTTAGCCACAACAAGTCGGACCTAGTCAAAAGAAGTCGGACCTAGACAAAGAAGTCAGACCTAGCCAAAGTAAGTCGGACCTTACGTCGGGCCCTTCCGGAGCTACCCAAAACAAGTCAGGCCTATTGTCGAACCTTGCCGGAGCTTCGACCTTGTTAAAAGGGTGTTTTGGCAGAATTCAAAACTTTTATCGTCATAGCCAATGTATTCAGCACACATAGGTCTCACAACAAGGTAGATAATCCTAACATGCAAAAGTTTCAAGACTTCCTTCTTGACAATTTCCCACATCGTATTATTCAATCGCCTTTGAGGTTCCCTTGAGGGGACACTCTCAGGGTCAATAGGAATTTGATGGGTGCATAACGTTGGACTAATCCCCTTGAGATCCTCTAATGAATAGCCAAAACAACTCTATGATTTTCTAACATGGCAATGAGTTTGTGTGTCTCATCATCTGAAAGCTTGTCACTTATGATGATAGAGGATTCCAGGTCACCATTTAGAAAGGCATAACATAGTTCTATAGGTAGAATTTTTAGGTCAATAGAAGGTTTTTGGAAGAACTCTTCTTTTGGAAATCCAGTTGCCTCCTAAATTCATCCTCCTCTTGGATGAAATCTTCTTCTCCTTCAATTTTAGGGGGTGCTACGAATTGAAGACTTCTAACCTCCTCTAAAGTCTCATCTTGGATGGGAGATTATGCGGATGTGTTCTTGGAACGTACAATTGGAATAGAGAATTATATCCCTCCAAGTTTGACATTGAGTTTTCGTTCTAAAGGAATTTCCATGAGAACTTTCTCAATGGGAATCCCAATAATAATGTCAAAATCTTGAATTCCGAACACATGGAAATCTAAGATTGCCTCAATATCTTTGTTTCTTATAGACACCTGTTGCAAAATCCTGCATCCTTCAAGGATGTTTCCAAAAGAATCTCAGAAGGATTTGCACGTTGGTGCCAACGGCACATCGGCCAAAATGGCGACAACACAAGAATTGGAAATGATATTTTCTCCAATAGTGGGGTTGTATAGGACCTTCATTGGTGTCCCTCTGACAAAGCATAGAGTAGTTGCCAAAGGTGAGGTCATCCGAAGGATTATGGGTGACTGTTCAACTTCTGCAGTCCATTCCCTACATAGAATAGAGGTTAACTCCTTCACTATCTGTTGGACGAACATCTCGTCAAGTGGGTCAGGTGGAGTTAATGGCAATGATGGTTTCCTATGGCAACAATACTTTGAGGTATTTCCATAATCTTCAAATATCTCCTCCTAGAAGTAGAAGGGAAACATCGAAGGTTGAATTTCTTCTTACTTCGTAGTTTCGTGTTCAGGAGAGGATTCCTGGCAAGGTTGGAGATAAGCAAGAGATAGGTTCTTCCTTGTCAATGGATTTATCCTCGGATCTTGACACTACTTCCTCTTGAGGAGGCTCACTAAGACCCATAATGAAGGAATAATTTTCTTCAATTTGGTCTAAAAGATCCTTGCCTTCTTCCGACGTCTTATGAAGGAAACATCCTCCAGTCATAATGTCAAGATATAGGGTAGACTCTTTGTTCAATCCCATATAGAAGTGTTGCAAGAGCAACGGATCAGGGATGAACAAATCTGGGCCGAAATTTCTCAAAAGAGAAAATCTATCCCATGCTGCACCTAAAAACTCCTTTTCCATCCGCTGGAAGCATAGTACTTCCTTCCGTAAGGAAACAATTCGGACAATTGGAAAGAAAGCAAGACAAAACCTGTCTCGTAATTCATTCCAATTTCTGTTTGTTTTCCAAGCGTTGTGGTCATACCATTGTTTGGCTTTTTCCTTGAGAGAAAAAGGAAAAAACTTTCATTTGAGGGTTTCTTGCGTCATACACTTGATTAGAAGGCATGAACACAATTGTTCGAACTCTTTTATATGGTGGTAAGGTTTTTCACAATACATTCCCAAGAAGGATTTTTCCCGAACTATGGCTATAAAGCCAGGGCGAAGTTCAGAGCTAGTAGAACAGATGGGTTCTGCCGAAGGCGGTGGCTCCATATATGTGGTGGTGGTTGGAAAAGGAAAGATAAGAAGATAGATACGAGGGTGAGCAAGGTTCGAAGATTATCAACAACCCATTCCCCGGCAATGGTGCCATAAATGCTTGTTGACGTTTCTTATATCACAGATAAAAATCCGCAAGCACAAAGAAACTGTCATGTAGCACTTCTCCTTCAGAGAGTATTCTCAAGGGTATCAAATTAAAGGAACGTATGTGTTAAACTTACAAACTAATTCATCCAAGGACATAAACTTGTTTGGTAGACAAGGAAATGAAAGGAATTCAATGTATTGATTCTAATTCAATGGAATTTGTGGTGGCTACTTGCTTCGGGCACGGGTTTACCCCTAAAAACACTAGGACGACTCCCGCCAAGAGACTATGGCATAGCCGAATGTGAAAGATTACTAAGGAAAGATAGGGCTGTCACCACCTACTACCGACCTCTTCAATCTCCGGGTCTACAAGATATTCACTGGTCATTTCTAATCTAAGCACCACGCTTACGTTCTAAATCACAACTCTAGTTGTTTCAAACACAAAGCTACAACTAGAGCCTCTAATGAATTATAGCAATGAACCCACAAGTAACTACTTGTGCAAACTACTATGAATTGAGAATAAAAATTGAATTGAAATCACAAATGGCTTACTTGATTTGAGTACACCTTTGTAGGGATACAAGTGTAGAAGAGGGACTTGACAAGCCCAAGCCTCCTTCTCCTAAACTCTCACAACCCTCTCCTTCTACTTGGCATCCTCTAGGACCACTCTAAACCTTAGGAGTGGTATTCTATTCTCAACTTTTGGTGTGTGTGTGAAGTGAGGTGTGGGGTGCTATTTATAGGGGGGAGAAGGGTCGGTTCCTGCCACCAAATGCGCACGAATCAGTCACCCATGACTTCTTCAAGCCGGGAGGAGCCACTACATCGAATTTGACTGGGTTTGGCGCCACTCACTAGTCGGACGACTAGGGAGGTCGACCGACCTGGTCTCTGCCCCCTTGTGGTTGTGCTTCCTCCAGGTCTCTTCCAAGTTGGTCCCATCCCTTTATATGGGTGCTACACCATTGGATGTCCTCTGATACTTCTGTTTGTGGGTCATTTGATCCATTTGATGACACGTGGCATTGCATGATTCCTTGAAATCCAATTTTTAGTATTACTCCCTGCATATCTTAGTATTTTTGGGTCTAAATTCACTTGCATACAAATAGACATCAACACTTGTGGAATTGTTTAGTTTTTAATCCTACCATTACGTTGTTTTTCTCATTTGTCCACATTGTGAGGTGAATTTATGGTCTAAATATGACACTTAAGAACTGTCAATAGTAACCCCAGCAGTGCGGTCCCCTCGAATCCGGAGGACGCCTGACGGAGTAGGCATCTTCAACACGAGGTAGCCGTAGTGGACCACAACCATAAACCTATACAGGGCTGGTCTGCCTAGGATTGCATTGAAGGGGGGATTGATGTGTGCCACATCAAACACCAGCTTCTCGGACCTATAGTTGTCCTGAGTCCCAGAAGTCATAGGTAGAGTAACCGACCCGAGAGGCGTGATAGCTCCCAGACCTACTCTAGAGAATGGGCGTGAGGGCCTGAGGTCCGAGAGGTTAAGTTGGAGCTTCAAAAAGTTGCGAAGCTGAGAAGGTTGAGCGCCGTGCCTCCATCCACCAAGACATGGAAGAGCTGTATATTGTTAATAGTCGGGGAGAACATCATGGGCAATTGTCCAACTCCTGCCATGTTCTTCGGACAATCTGAAGCATCAAAGGTGATAGAAGTATCCATCCACTTTGGATGAGGTTCAACCTTGGTAGTAGGAACAGCGACAGCCATCTCCCGACGCATAGTCCTGAGAATGCACCGAGAGGTGATGACCCAAGACCCTCCATACATCATATGGAGAGTCTTCCAATGTTCGTTATTGGAGATGTCAGAGTCATAGTCGACAGTGTCGTAGACCGCCTTTAATACCTTCTTGGCGTCTTGGAAGCCTAGCTCCTGATCACATGGAGCTTTGTCGACTTTTTGCTTCCCTTCCCGCCGACGGAAAGGGGTTTCATCTTGATGCTTACTGTTGTGTTCAACAAGCCTCTTGACCTCACGATAGTCTTCAAGATTGTGGCTTGTAGATTTATGAATCGGACACCACATATTTTCACCATCGCCGTCTTCAGATGATGGTCGAGGTCACTTGTTGGTGCGTGGCCCCCGACCACCAGGTGCAGCGGCAGCAGCATCAGTAGGTGTGCCGGCAAGTGACTTCTTCCTGCCAGTTGATTTTTTCTTCTTTTTACTACTACCAGAGGTTGTAGCTTCAGCTTTAGAGGTAGATTGCTTCGCCTCCGCAGCTAGTTTGGAGTGAATCTCACGGCCCTCTACAGCTCTGGTGCATTTGTTAGGCAAGCTGAAGAGTTTCATGACGCTGCTGACATTCTTGGTTGCCAGCTTCTCCAACATCTTCTTATCTCTCAGTCCCTGTCTTTGTGAGACCAATTTGTGCTCAATACATTGGCTTGTATTGAATACATTGGCTTTGATGATATAAGTTCTGAAATATTGACTAAACACCATTTTTGACAAGGTTTGACTCTAGCTCAGAGCTTCTGCAAGGTCCGACAATAGGTCCGACTTATGTTGGTTAGCTCCGACATGTTTTTCTAGCTCCAGCCTTTGGGCTGGCTAGGTTGTACTAGATTTGGTAAGCTCCAGTGCTAGAATTACTAGCTTTGGTAAGCTCCGGCGCTAGGTTGTAGTAGCTTTGGTAAGCTCCGGCGCTAGGTTCTACTAGTTTTGGTAAGTTCTGGCTCAAGCTCCGGTTAGCTTTGGCAACGTTCGGAGCTTGATCGCAATGTTCCTGCCTCTATGTCGAAATGATTTGAACTTCCTTTACATTGTTGAAAAGATTCTTTAGTATTCATTTGCTAAGTTTTTGGTGTGTTTTGGTTGATATGGCTCATATCGTTTTAATGTGGTTTTGCAACATGCTTATGTGAGGTGCTCACATAAGGTGTTGTGTACGGAACTAACTTGAGTTAAGTTGCGGACTTGGGCTCGTACGGATTGGTTGTTTGTTCATGTGCAGGTGTTGCTTGAGTTCAAGTCATGGCTGGTGATAGGATCCTTTGGACTAGTCTCAGGGAGGAGATGAGGTTCCAACAACCATGTTCAGGAGGAATTGTGGTTGAGCGGGTCAGGAGGTCGCGCAAGATGATTGAATCAAGGGTAGTGCATTTGAAGGTTACTGGACGTTGAAGGAAGGTGTTCGCACGTATGCATGCGGTGCATGACGTAGCAACATGGTTTCGAAGATGGGTTATGGAAAGTATCGAGTTGGTTATGGTAGTTTTCGTGTGGGACATGAAGTTAGTTTGGTTTAGGAATGTGGGATACGTTCCTGAGTTTGTTAGGAAGTCTTGAGATTGCTTCTATTTGCGTATAGAAGAGTCTTGAGCAGTTATGGAAAGTTACAATTCATGATTTGAGTAGGATATGAGTCCTAGTTAGAGTTGAGTTGGCCTCGTGGTTTGTGATAACAGCAAGGGAGGCCATAACTCGTGGAAGATGACTTTTGGGGTTGTTCCTCTTGTTTTCTATTGAATAAAATTCATAGTTTAAAGGAACTTTTGTTCCTTGTTCGTCCGACTTGTTTTCTCCAAGTCTTTCTCGTCGAGTTTCTGCACAGCACTACCTATCTTCGGTGGTTTTATCATAACTCGAGTTTTACAGATCCGTATGATGTGATTGCTTTTGGGTTGTCTTCAAAACATGATTTTCTATCGTTTATTAAAATTTCACGGTCATTGGATTTGTGGTTTCGGATATACATGGGTTTCTTTGCAGTGTTCCAGAACTGTTTTTCTCGGGTAGGATAGATTAACCCTTAAGTTGAGTTTCTCTCGACAGATTTTTGTGATTCTTCTTGTGACGTTTTTGTGACTTGATTCTCTACAATCTATACTTGTTTTGTCACAGTTGAAAATGTTTAGATTAGTCGCACACACTGTTTCTTTAACAGATTGGTTTTCTGCTGAGGGTTGTTTTCCTTGGGTGTTTTCATTGCTTCCGCTGAAAAGTTTTAATCCACCATTCACCCCCCTCTGGTAGATTTACACGTGCTCTTCAATACTACAATTGATATCAAAGCCACGGTGCTCTAGTCTTTGTGATTTGCACGTGTTTTCAACTAATCTTCATGGAGAAACACTCCGCAAAACCTCGTGTGTTTGTTGGCATTGATTTTCATGTTTGGAAGGCACGCATGGAAGCCTTTATCCAAGCGCAAGGCTTCGGCATATGGGAAAAAGGTATACAAACCTAATGAAGTGCCACCAAACGATCAAGTTACGGCTATTAACCTACGGAATGTTGACAACAACAACAAAGCACGAAACATAATCATCCAAGGGCTCGCTCAGAGCGACTTCGACCGCATTGCACATCTCCAATCGGCATACGATGTGTGGAGAGCACTTTGTGACTATCACGAAGGATCCAACACGATCAAGGAGGTGAGTCAAGATATGTTCAAAAAGGAATACATGCATTTTGAGATGTAACCCGGTGAGTCTATTGATGATATATTTGCTTGCTTTAACAAAATTCTCAGCAACCTGCGTAGTGTCAACGTTAATTTTTCTGATGTTGAGAATGCTAGGCAACTTCTTAGTGCATTATACATGTCAATATGGGAGATGAAAGTTACATCTATTCGTGAATGAATTGTCATGATTTCTCTTACATTAGATGTACTTTACTCTAAACTAAAAACTCATGAAATTTACATCTTATCACGAAAAAATCCAAATAAGTCTATTGCATTCATCTCACAACGTGATATGCCTAGCTTCGGCCAATCATCATCTTGTAATACTCTTGCTTTGTTGTCCTCACCAACCCTGGAGCAGATCGAAGAATTTCCAGAAGAGGAGTTAGCACTCATCTCTACTAGATTACCAAAAGCATTGCAAAATGTGAGAACTAGAAGGAGAGGAAGCTCTGGACCTCAGCGCTGTTTTGAATGTGTTAAGACAGGACACTTTCGTACAGAATGCCCTAATCTTTCAGGTCCCTCTACTCGTGAAGAAAAGCAGAACAAGGTCAAGACCACCTCTGGAAACTCCAACAAGAAAAAGAAGGGTACCATAGGACGCAAGATGATAAACAGCTTCATCATCGCACTTCAAGAGCTCAGTTCAAGTAATGTAGACTTTGGAAGTGATGAAAATGATGACGATCTGGCCAACTTATGCTTAATGGCGGGCAAAACAAGATCAAGATCAAGTCAGGAGGATGCAGAACACAACAGTGACGACGATGAGATATGTTCTACCTGTAATGAAATGTGTGATTCAATTTCTCATGTAACTATTATTGTCAAGAAAAAGGACAAAAAGCTTAGGGATAATGCTATTAAAATTGAATCACTAGAATCTGAAATCAGTCATCTAAAAACTTTGATTCCTAGTGATGATTCATGTCTCTCATGTGATTTAATTTATGAATAGTTGTCCACATTAAGAAGTGCACACTCCTCCACTCTAGAAAGACTTGATAAATAAATTGAAAAGAACAAAAAGCTGTCTGATTTTAATATTAATAACATAAAATATGCTTCTTGTTCTATAATTGATTTGCATTGTTCTACCTGTAATGATTTTGAAAAGAATCTAAAAGATGCTATGAATGAAATTTCAATACTGAACAATGCTTTATGTGCTCATGAAGTTAAATATTGTTCTAATTGCAAATTAAAAAGAAAAAATTCATGTGAAAACTGTCTAGAATGGTCTAAGACACTTGATGACATGAATAGGACACTAGAGCAGTTTTGTATTGGGAACAAAAATCTAAACTTGCTACTGAATTCTTCTAAACCTTGCAATGATAAAACTGGTTTAGGTTTTGATTCCCATGCTTATTCTAAAACATATCTACCTCACGTTGTTAAATCAGTTAGAAGACGTTTAATCAATACTATCCCTAAACAAAGGGATGTGATTTTTAAGTCCGTAGGAGTGCTTTCTAACTCTGTTTCTAATGTTGGATGCTCATCTAGACATGATTACAAAATTAAATTTCATTGTAATTACTGTGATAAAGATGATCATGTCATAGATTTCTGCTATGGACTAGCTAAACAAATTAAAAAGGGTAAAATGTCTGCTAGATCTCATAACTTTCATGCTAAATCTGCCATGCTTGCTAAATCCCGAACTAGAAACATGCAACCTACTTTGATGAGTCAGAAATTTGAAAAGGTAGCCCCCGGACCTTCTGCCAAGAAATCTGCAAAGGCAGCTCCGGTATTTCCAATAGCTCCGAGAGCTCCCGAACCTTCTTTTGTTCCCTCCGGAACTTCAGTTTTTGCATCCGGAGCTTCAGCTTTTTCTTCTGAAACTTCTACGTTCACCTTCTTAGCTACTGGTTTTCGTGCTAAACATGTAACAACTTTTAAATATGTGGTTAAGAACAAAAACTTCAATCTTTGACTCGTAAACCTGCTGTTTTGTCACAGCTTTCGCGTGTTGTTCCTACTGGATGTCGTGTGACTCAGTACTGGATTCCTAAATGCATTTTGACTAACCCCAGTATTGAGTCATCGACGTATTGTTCTTCTATGTAGGTTACACGCTTGAGGAAGGAGAACATTTGGATTGTGGATTCAGGTTGCTCACACCACATGACCGGTAACAAAGAATGGTTCTTCTCTCTCTCTTTTGTGTCACGTGTAGAGAATGTTACTTTTGTCGACAATTCTTCAACTCCTATAATTGATACGGGTTCGGTTAGAGTAAATGATCACTACACTTTAAAAGATGTGGCACTTGTCAAAAATTTGAAATACCACTTGCTTTCTGTTTCCCAACTGCTAGATGAAAATCCGGAAATTATTTTCACTAAAAATTGCTGCAAAGTTGTAAATTCAAATAGTGAGCTTATTTTTAACATGCCTCGATTTGTAAGTTTTTAAAGCTGATTTTAATATGTCTTCCTCTAAGCATAGGTGTCTAGTTGCTAATGATTCAAATGACTTATATTTTTGGCATCGTAGACTTGGTCACGTAAGCTTTGATCATCTAATGTGTGTTAGTGCTCTTGATCCCATACGTCGGCTGCCTAAGCTTAAAGGGGACAAAGATATTGTATGCTCTTCGTGTAGAAATGCTAAGATGGTTGCAGGTTAACATACTCCCCTCACGATGACAATGACAACTGAACCTGGTCAACATTTGCACCATGACACTGTTGGTCCGTCACGTGTACAATCCTTTGGAGGTAAATGGTACGTGCTTGTAATTGTTGATGACTATTCCAGATACTGTTGTGTTTATTTTATGACACCTAAGAATGAAGCTTTTACTCATTTGAGAACTTTATTCTTAGACTATTAATTGATCACCCAGGTTCGTTAAAAGCAATCAAAAGTGATAATGGAACTGAATTTAAAAATCAATCATTTGATCACTTTTGCATGATCATGGAATAGAACATCAATTTTCTTCACCTTATGTTTCTCAACAAAATGGTGTTATAGAAAGGAAAAACAGAACCTTAATTGAGATGGCTAGGACTATGCTTGATGAATATCAAATTCCTAGAAAATTTTAGGCATATGAAATTGCAACAACTTGTTATGTTTCAAACGTATTTTCTTGCGTACTAAGCTTGGTAAAACACCTTATGAACATAGATTTGGACATAGGCCCTGTGTTTCACACTATAGGGTTTTTGGTTGCTAATGTTTTTTTATGAAACATGGAAATCTTGATAAATTTGAAGCTAGATCCGAAGATGGCATGTTTCTTAGTTACCCATCTCACACTAGAGGATACCGTGTGTTTTTACTTGGAACTAACAAAATTGTGGAGACTTGTGAAGTTTCTTTTGATGAAACTAGCACATGTACTAGCTCTGATATTGTAGGACCAGACCCATATCCTCAGGGAGAGGGTATTTTCGAAGAAGAAGAAGAAGAAGAAGAAGAAGAAGAAGAAGAAGAAGAAGAAGAAGAAGAAGAAGAAGAAGAAGAAGAAGAAGAAGAAGAAGAAGAAGAAGAAGAAGAAGAAGAAGAAGAAGAAGAAGAAGAAGAAGAAGAAGAAGAAGTGTCGGTGATACTGCCTGATAGTTCTGAAGCTGACACGTGTCCAGCTCCGAACCTTGAACAAGCTCCGATTACCACCTCTGCTGGTCTTGAGCATCCATAAGCCACCAGCTCGTAAACTGTGATGAACCTGATGAAGAAGAAGCTTGTGAAACATCTGTTCCCCTACGGATTTACAAGAGTCATCCCCCGCAACAGATAATTACCAGCTTGCATGAACGAGTTACAAGATCCAGGTTTTCTGACCCCAATTCTCATGCTAATTCGGCTTTTGTTGCTTCTTTTCAACCCAAAAAATATCACACGCACTCACTAATGAATCTTGGATTATTGCCACGCAAGAAGAGTTAGAAAATTTTGAAAGAAATAATGTTTGGAAACTTGTACCTCCACCTCAAGGTCACACTTTAATTGGAACTAAATGGGTGTTTAAAAGTAAACAAAGTGAGGATGGGGTTGTGATTAGGAATAAGGCTAGATTGGTTGCTCAAGGTTTCACACAAATTGAAGGCTTAGATTTTGATGAAACTTTTGCTCCTGTTGCTAGATTAGAAGCCATACGAATTTTATTAGCCTTTGCCGCATCAAAAGGTTTCAAGTTATATCAAATGGATGTAAAAAGTGTTTTTCTCAATGGATTCATAGATGAGGAGGTTTATGTTAAGCAACCACCTGGTTTTGAAAATCCAGAATTTCCTAATCATGTTTTCAAACTGACTATAGCCCTGTATGGTCTAAAACAAGCTCCTAGAACATGGTACGATAGGTTAAAAACTTTCTTTGTTGAAAAAGGTTTTACCATGGGCAAGGTTGATAAAACTCTTTTTGTAATCAAGCATGGCAATGACTCATTATTCGTTCAAGTGTATGAGTATGATATTATCTTTGGTTGTGCTTCTCATTATCTTGTGTCCAAGTTTTCAGCTATGATGAGTTCAGAATTTGAAATGAGTATGATGGGAGAACTCGTGTACTTTTTGGGGCTGAAAATCAAGCAAACCAAGGAAGGTATCTTTGTGCACCAAACGAAGTATACAAGAGACCTTCTTAAGCGTTTCAACATGGACAAAATCAAGCCTCTTCGGACACCTACGAGCACAACAACAACACTTGAGCTTGATGAATATGGTGAACCGGTTGATCCGCAAGAATATAGAAGATTGATCGGAGCACTTTTGTACCTCACGACATCAAGACTAGACATACAATTCAGCGTATGTCTTTGTGCACGGTTTCAAGCCTCACCACGTGCTTCACATCGTCAAGCCGTCAAAAGGATCCTCAGGTACTTACATGGAACTCAAGAATTTGGCATTTTTCTTCCTTCTTCCTCAACCATTACTTTGAAAGCTTTTTCGGATGCTGATTTTGGGGGTTATAGGATTGATACGAAAAGTACTTTCAGTTCTTGTCATTTTCTTAGTAATTCACTTGTTGCTTGGTCCTCTAGAAAACAAAACTCAGTTTCACAATTCACAACCGAATATGAATATGTAGCTGCTGCTAGTGCTTGCTCTCAAATTCTTTGGATTGTTCAAACACTTAAGGACTATGGGGTTGATCTAGATAGTGTTCCATTATTTTGTGATAACACTAGTGTCATTTGCATTGCTAAAAACTCTGTGTAACATTCTAGAACTAAGCACATTGATATTAGGTATCACTTTCTCCGTGATAATGTTCAAAAAGGAATCAATGTGCTTCACCATGTAGATACCGAACAACAATTGGATGAAATTTTCACAAAACCTTTGGATTTAACTTGTTTTTGTTACATTCATAGTGAAATAGGGGTTGCATCCTCATGGCTTAAATTGAGGGGGATTTTTTGAAACTTGGGAAGTCTATGTGAATCTGAACTTAAAATAATATGAGCATTGTATTTCATACATATATGACTTTGTGATTCCTTTTACATGCTGAAAGTTCTTACTATATTGCTCATGTTATGCATTTTGTAGTTTTTGCCATGACTAGTAATTGGAATAATTACTTACACTAAATCTGGTCATGATCGAACTTTCTTGCTTTTCTGAGCTTGTTGCATGATCACAAGTGTTTTTAATCGTAATGAATTAATCAAGTAATAACCTCACATGTTGAGTTTTATGAACAAATATAAATTGAGAAAAGATCAAGAGAATATGCATGCATCACACTTCTTCTTTTGAGATGGCTTATCATTACAGTTACATATGAACTTGGAAGAAGTTGTATATGACTAAAACCATTTCCTTAAGCTTTTGATTGGCAAATGGCATAGGCTTGACTTGTTTGGTTAGAATAAGGCAGATGCGCATATAATCTCTTGCAAATATCATATGATCTAAATTTGTGCCTTAAAAATAATAAAATGCAGCAACAAGTGTCATGCTTTCAGGTTTTGAAATAGTTAAGTTTGTGAGATCATGACTTACTAAAATTGAAAATTACATTTGATCTCTAGCATGGCTTACACTACTCTATATATCTCATTGTTGTGATAGTGTAAGTTACTTGATAGTATAACTTGGATGAGCTTTGTTTTATATGTATATGTCATAATGTGCTCATAACAAATTAAAATTTCTCTTTTGTACCTTGCTGAATACATTGTCAAAGGGAGAGAAGTATGCAAGGGGGAGAAATAAGTATAGGGGTAGAGAAATTTATTTCTATCTCATTTGATTTTCAAAAAGGGGGAGAAATTGTTTTCAAAACATTTTTATGAGAATAAGCCAATGTTCGGATTTTAAATGGTGTTGCCAATGCATTCATCAAGGGGGAGATTGTGAGACCTATGTGTGTTGAATACATTGGCTTGTATTGAATACATTGGCTTTGATGATATAAGTTCTGAAATATTGTGAAAACACCTTTTTTAACAAGGTCTGACTCTAGCTTAGAGCTTCTGCAAGGTCCGACAATAGGTCTGACTTATGTTGGTTAGCTCTGACATGTTTTTCAAGCTCCGACTTTTGGGTTGGATAGGTTGTACTAGCTTTGGTAAGCTCCGGTGCTAGGTTGTACTAGCTTTGGTAAGCTCTGACGTTAGGTTGTACTAGCTTTGGTAAGATCCGGCACTAGGTTCTACAGGTTTTGGTAAGTTCCAGCTCAAGCTCCGGTTAGCTTTGGCAAGGTTCGGAGCTCGATCGCAATGTTCCTGCCTCTACTTCAAAATGATTTGAACTTGCTTTATATTGTTGGAAAGCTTGCTTAGTATTTATTTGCTATGTTTTTAGTGCATTTTGGTTGATATGGCTGATATCGTTTTACTGCGGTTTTGCAACATGCTTATGTAAGGTGCTCACATAAGGTGTTGTCTACGGAACTAACATGAGTCAAGTCACGGACTTGGGCTCGTACAGATTGGTTGTTTGTTCATGTGCAGGTGTTACTTGAGTTCAAGTCATGGCTAGTGACAGGATCCTTTGGACTAGTCTCAGGGAGGAGATGAGTTTCCAACAACCAAGTTCAGAAGGAATTGTGGTTGAGCGAGTTAGGAGGTCGCACAGGATGATTGAATCAAGGGCGGTTCATATGAAGGTTACTGGACATCGAAGGAAGGTGTTCACACATATGCATGCGGTGCATGAAGTGGCAACATGGTTCCGAAGACGGGTTGTGAAAAGTATCGATTTTGTTATGGTAGTTTTCATGTGGGACACGAGGTTAGTTTGGTTTAGGAATGTGGGATACGTTCCTGAGTTTGTTAGGAAGTCTTGAGATTGCTTCTATCTGCATATAGAAGAGTCTTGAGCAGTTATTGGAAGTTATATTCGTGGTTTGAGTAGGATATGAGTCCTAGTTAGAGTTGAGTTAGCCTCGTGGCTGGTTATAAAAGCAAGGGAGGCCAGAACTCGTGGAAGACGACTTTTGGGGTTGTTCCTCTTGTGTTCTATTGAATAAAATTCATAGATGGAAGGAACTTTTGTGCCTTGTTCGTCCGACTTGTTTTCTTCTTCTTGTCGAGTTTCTACACAGCACTACCACTAATACAAAAATCATTTTCACAGGTGCCTCGATTTTCCAAACACAGGCGGTCCGTAAAAAATGTGACTATGATGATGAATGAAACAATAACCGCCTGTGATGACATAACATCACAAGCGGATTTTAGAAAACAACCGCCTGGGTAAATACATGATTTTTATTAATTAAGAACCGCCTGTGATGTAACAAACTTCACAAACGGTTCTTAATTAATAACTGTCTGAGTAAATACATGATTTTCACAGGCGGTCATTGTTCAAGAACCGTATGTACTGGTTCAATCATCACAGGCGGTTTTTATTCAAGAACCGCCTGGGGAAAGTCATTGTTTTCACAGACTGCTTGTTAATTAAGAACCTCCTGTGGTGCTGATAAGATCCTGTCAAGCTAATCCGTGCACAGCAAGCTCTTGTAGATTCAAGTAACACCCGTGGCTCATCATTTGGATTCTTGATAGCATCAATTGAATCCTGACGATCCTTGGAATGATTTTCCCATCCATTTGAAGGATTTCTTTTCCTCATGTCCATTTGAAAACTTAGGAAGATGCTCCTTTCTCAGTATTAATGCCTAAATATATTGACTAAAAATCAGTACCTACCCTCTTAGTGCTTCACACAAGGAAGCGAATAACTTCAATCACAAATCTTGTTTTCACCCTTTCATAGGGATTTCACCTTAATGTTTCAAGCATAGATTTATCAATAAGTGAAGTTTATTTATCACACGTATTAATGACAGTTATAAGCGAAGCATTTGTTGAAGCTAACGAAATATAAATTGGAATGAGGATAAATAGATCCTGCATATGAGTGGCAATGTCCAGGTTAGCGTGAAGCTATGATGACAACCTTTAACAACATGAAAAGTGATGTTAATGTTATGCTTGCATCAACCAAGGCATGTTGTCATGGTATAACACTTGTTGGGGCAAGCATAACCGTGATGCTCTAACAAGTGTTATGCCCTCACAACATGCCTTGGTTGATGCAAGCATAACATTGACATCGCTTTTCATGTTGTTGAAGGCTGCCATCATAGCTTCATGTTGTCTAACCTGGACATTGTCACTCATATGCAGCATCTCTTTGTCTTCAGTCCTGTTGAGATTTCGTTAGCTTCGACACACCCTTCACTTGTAATTACCATTAACATGTCTGATGAGGAATCTTCACTTATTGATAAATCTATGCTTGAAATATTAAGGTCAAATTCAAATGAAAATGGTAAAAACAAGATTTGTGATTAAAGTTGTTCCTTTTGTCGCTTGTGTGAAGCACTAAGAGATATGGTATTGATTTGTAGTCAATATATTCAGCCATTAGAACTGATAAAGTTGCATCTTCGTATGTTTTTAAAATGGAGAGAAGAGAAAGAAATCTTGCAGGGCTTGTTCGAGTGTACTCAATCTAATTGGATTGAAGTGGATTGGAGTGAAGAATGAACTAATTTTTTCCTCAATCCACTTATATTGAAGTGGATCCACTCCTATCCAAACAAGCCCTCAAATGGATGCTAAGTATCATCATACATAAATTGAAGCTTTTAACAATCCAAATGATGAGTCTCTAGTGTTACTTGCATCTACAAGAGCTTGCTGTGAAGGGATTAGCTTGACAAGAGCTTGAAGAGTTGTTGTCGGTACCCTACGTACTAGATACCCCTTGGAACTACAAAGACTGCAAAGGAACTCCACCTATCTAAGTTGAAGACCTCCGAAGGCCCCACGTGTTACTCGTAACCGGACCTGCCTCCCTCATATGGTTAGTCGCAGTATCGCCATGTGTATCATAAAACTGGAGCTGCAATCCATACATGGGAATGCTCTGGACTGGATACTTGTGTGTCACCCCCGAACCTAACCCCCGACGGAGGGAAGCTCCGGTACCGACACGTGTATAATGACACCAGATCTACTCGTCCAAGACGGTAAGCTCCGAAGCTGCCACGCGTCCAACCGCCGGACTTTGAACCTCAACAGGCAGATTGGTGGACCTCCAACGGCTCGGATCTTCAAGGGACATTTAAGGCTTGAAGACCTGATTATGTGTCATTAATGCTATCTTAATAACACACGATCGGAACACCTATAATACTAGTAACGCCACCATTAAGGTGTGTTACCACGCTAATAAGGGTAATTAAGTACATTAAATTGTGTATTAGGCATCAGTAACTGCTAGGGCCACATGTCGAGCCAGGCTAATGATGTAACGGCCAGCCCTTGTAGTATAGAAGTACTGGTCGAGCGATACACAGGGGGGCTCTCAGACTCGCTCGGGCACTCTCGGCCTCTCTCTGGCTCATGCCCTCAGACTTTAGCTGATCCGATCTTTTGGGCACACACACGCTCATACACTCAATACAACAACAACACACCCTTGGAGTAGGGTATTACGCTCAGGCAGCCTGAACCACATAAATCCTTGTGTCAAGTCACTATCTTATTATGAATCTCCGCGCGCCCTAACCGAACTAAGAAACTCCGCGGGATACTAACAGTAGTACCGGGAATTGCTGAAACCAGCATCAGACATTTGGCGCGCCAAGTAGGGGGTGCCTGAGATTCCAAGATGGTGAATTCTGCTGCTGGATCATCCAACAGTAACCACGCTGAGCAACCTGCTGGAGGCAATCCCTCCAACATGCAGCAGCTAGCAGGTGCTGTAGCCCCAGCAGGAGTCATACCACTGCTGCCACCATCCACTTTGGTGAATCAACCCAGACATCAAGATGGGGCGTCTGCATCGATCACTGCATCGACAAACAACAACCACAAACACGTGCTTATTGTTGCGCATGATCTTCTCCAACGTCCACCGCCTCCAGGAGCACCCTAGGGTGCGATGGAGCAGTGGAGAGATGATGTGGATCATCTGGTTGCAGCAGCAGCCGATGGCATTAGCAACCAAGGTCCTCCCCCCTTGGGGCGGGCCCCATCACAGCATCGGACCTTGTCGGATAGACTCGGTCCGCAAGCTTCGCAGCACAGGAGACGTGTTGCATCCCAACAGGTGACATCGCTACCTTCCGAGGCGCGACTTACTCACATGGTAACAAGGCTTTCGACTCATGACCTCCGGGCGGAACTCGATCGTCGTTACTGGCAATAGGACGGTCGCGTCCACATCGAGCGTGCTCGCAAGAGGCGAGAGGACAATCCTGCTCCTGATGGAGAAGGAGGAGGTTGTTCTGCCCCAGCCATGCACCTACGCATGGTCAGATGGCCGCAGAAGTCCCGGCCTCACTTGCCAGAGAAATTTGACGGGGCTGTCAATCCCGCTGAGTTTCTTCAAATCTACTCCACCGCTATCCTTGCAGCTGGGGGCAATGAGGCCGTGATGGCCAATTATTTCCACGTGGCTTTGACTGGGATCGTTAGGTCTTGGTTCATGAGCCTTATGCCTGACTCCATCAATAGTTGGGCGGAGTTGTGCCAACAATTCAGCGCCAATTTCCGGAGCTCATACACCCGACCGGGCACAGAACTGGATCTTTTTGCTATCAAGCAAAAAGGGGGAGAGTCCTTGTGATCTTTCATACAGAGGTTCTCCCAGGTACGAAATACCATTCCTTCTATTTCAAGCGCTTTTGTTATTGTAGCATTCAGGCAGGGCGTTTGAGATAAGAAAATGCTGGAGAAGATGACGACCAAGGAAGTCACTAGCGTCACGGAACTATTTAGCTTGACAGACAAGTGTGCCAAGGCTGCGGGGGGCCGTGAAATGCACTCCAAACCACCTCCGGAGGCCAACAAAAAGTCCTCCAAGGGTGAAGCCACTACCTCCGGGAATGGCAAGAAGAAGAAAAAGTCCAACGGCAAGAAGAAGCCGTCGGCCGGCACACCTACTGCTGTAGCTGCCGCAGCTCCGGGTGGTCGGGGGTTATGCCCTGAGAAACGACCTCGGCCGTTGTCTGAAGACGGTGGTAGCTCCAAGATTTGGTGTCCAATACACAAGATGGACAGGCACAACCTGGAAGACTGCCGAGAGGTTCAGAACCTTGTCGAGCGCTACAACAAGTGCCGGGAAGAAGCTCCTTTCCGTCAAAGGGAAGGAAAACAAAAAGTCAACGAAGCTCCAGCTGAAGAGGACTTAGGCTTTCAGGACCCCAAAAAGGTCTTGAAGGCTATTTACACCTCCGTTGACTATGACTTCGACGTCTCCGACAACGAGTGTCGGAAGACCATGAACACCATCTTTGGTGGTTCGTGGGATATCACTTCCCGCCGTGTCCTCAAGACAATGCAGCGGGACATGACCTCTGTAGCTCCAACCGCTAGGGCAGAGCCTCATCCGACGTGGATGGATACTGTCATCACATTCGATGCTTCGGACTGCCCTCAGAACATGATTGGAGCTGGTCAACTTCCATTGATGGTATCTCTGACCATCAATAACATCTAGCTCCACCACGTAATGGTGGACGGAGGTTCGGGGCTGAACCTCATAAGTTTCAAAGCCTTCGTCAAGCTTCAGCTTTGGCCTTTGGATCTTTGCCCCTCCCGACCTTTCTAAGGAGTAGGTCCAGGTGCCATAAACCCACTCGATGCCATTACTCTCCCTGTGACCTTCGGAACTCGGGAGAACTACAGGACCGAGAAGTTGGTCTTCGACGTGGCATATATCAACTTGCCATTCAATGCCATCTTGGGCAGGCCAGCTTTATACAAATTCATGGCTGCTGCTCATTATGGATACTTGGTGTTGAAGATGCCAAAAACCCTAGCCATTCTTCGGATCCGCAAAGATCGCACCGCCGAAGTTACAGCTCTAGAAGAACTCCATGTGCTTGCTACAGCACAGGAGGAAGAATCCGAAAAGGAGCAAGCTCCAAAGCCCTGAGCATTCGTCATTGAGTCTCAACTTCCGCACCCCGTGTGCAACCACGCGGTGACACCGACATTCCCATCAAAGTCGTCCAAATTGTTTCTGACGCTGCTCAGACCACCCGTATATCAGGAGGTCTGAACGACAAAGAGGAACTCGCGCTCATCACTTTCCTCCGGGCTAATGTCGACGTGTTTGCCTGGCAACCGTCACAAATGCCTGGGATCCCTAGGGAGGTGATTGAGCACAATCTGAAGATTTATCCTGACTTTCGTCTTGTACATCAGAAGCCTCGAAAGCAATCAGTAGAGCGACAGAACTTTATACATCAAGAGGTGAAGAAGTTGCTCGAAGCTGGATTCATCTGGGAAGTCTTCTATCCAAAATGGCTGGCAAACCCATTCGTCGTACCCAAGGCCGGCGGGAAGCTTCGGATGTGTATCGACTACACAACACTGAATAAGGCATGCCCAAAGGATCCATTTCCACTACCTAGAATAGATTAGATAGTGGATTCCACCTCCGAGTGTGAATTACTGTGTTTCCTAGACGCATATTCTGGGTATCATTAAATCAGAATGTATAGGGAAGATGAAGAGCACACTGCCTTCATCACAGTAGATGGATTATATTGTTACACTGCCACGCCATTCGGTCTCAAAAACACCGCTTCAACGTTTGTGCGAGCTATGTACGAAAATTTTGGAGAGCTCATTAGAGATGTAGTGGAATTGTACGTCAATGACATCGTCGTCAAGATCAAGAACAAGGAGTCCTTTCTTGACACCTTGCAAGTTGTCTTCGACAAATTGCGAATCACACGCACAAAGCTGAACCCAAACAAGTGTGTCTTTGGGGTCAGCTCCGGAAAGCTTCTTGGATTCTTGGTGAACCACTGAGGAATAGAGGCGAATCCGGTGAAGATTAAAGCTATTGAAGACATGCAGCCACCAGCTCGCATCAAGGATGTCCAGAAGCTGACTGGGTGTCTAGCTGCCCTCAACCGGTTCATCTCAAGATTGGCGAAACGAGCACTACCCTTCTTCAAATTATTGAGGAAGTCCGGACCATTCCAATGGCCTGAAGAAGGAGAAAAGGCATTCCAAGAGCTGAAGCAGCTCCTCACCACTCTACCAACTTTGGTAGCTCCGAATCCTGGTGAGCCACTTCTGCTTTACATTTCAGCAACTAACGAAGTTGTCATCATGGTCCTGGTTGCAGAAAGACCAGAGCCATCCCCAGTTCATGAATCTAAACCCCTCCGAGAAGGTCTGGAGCTACCTGAAGGCGGGTCTGAGTTCCAGCCCCAAGACCCGGATCCTCAATGTGAGAAGTCAAAGGATCAACCTCCTTCAAATGAAGGAGTTACTATTGCTGAACAAGAAGATTCGGATCCTTCCGGGAGGGTCCGGGTCACTTTATAAGAAGCTCCAGGTTCCTCTAGCAAGAACCGAAAGGTCCCCGAAAAAGGTCTGCACCCCTCCGGGAGGGTCCGGGTTCATGAGGAGGAAGCTCTGGGCCCCTCCGAGAGGTACCGAACAGTTCAGCACCTAGTGTACTTCATAAGTGAAGTACTTCACGATGCAAATACTCTACATAAGCTACTCTACGCAGTTCTTATCGCATCTAGGAAGCTTCATCACTACTTCCAAGCTCACAAGATTTCAGTGGTAACCTTTTATCCACTGCATGCAATCATGCATAACCCCAACTCTACTGGGAACATCGCAAAGTGTGCAACGGAATTGGCCGAGTTCGATCTTGAATTCATACCAAGACAAGCGATCAAGAGTCAAGCATTGGCAGACTTTGTGGCGGAATGGACCCCCTCTCCATCAAATCCTGGGAGCCCCAGTGAGCAGAAATCGGAACCTAAGGTTCCGGTCTTCATTGAGCCTCACTGGACTCTCTACTTCGATGGCTCCATGCAGAAGCAGGGGGCTGGAGCTAGAATCCTTCTACTTGCTCTGACCGGGGAGAAGGTCAAATACATGGTTCACCTTGACTTCAAGGCGACCAACAATATGGCGGAGTATGAAGCACTAATCTATGGGCTCAAGGTGGCACTATCATATGGTGTCAAGCAGCTGTTGGTAAAGGGTGATTCACAGCTCATTATAAAACAAGTGAAAAGTGAATGCTGCGGCAACAACCCTCAACTAGCTGCATATCTTCTTGATGTCCTGAAGCTTCAGAAGGATTTCGAAGTCCTGGATCTTTGCCATGTCCAGCATCTCAAAAACGTTGAAGCTGACAAACTCTCAACGAAAGCTTCAACTGGAGCTCCAGCTCCCGATGGACCCTTCGTCCGGAGATTGTCAAGACCAACAGCTCAACCTTCCGAACTGAGCGAAGGGGGCGAGACCAGCACCTCGAAGTTGGCGGTCCCGATGGCCCAGTTACCTTGGTGTCCATCAAGGGTCGTAGGTGCTGGAGGAAGCTCCGAGCAACCCAGCACGCAAGACTCAAAAGCTCAAGTTAGCTCCGATGCATGAATCTCATAGATCCGAAGCTACTTGAAAGACAACATACTTCCTGAAGATAATGTATCTGCTGACCAGATAGTCAGATTGGCTAAAAGATACACACTTGTGGAAGGGGATCTCTACCAGTGTGGTGCCAACAGCGTCCTAATGCGGTGCATTACAAGGGAAGAAGGTCGCGAGCTCCTAGCAGAAATCCACGGAGGCGAGTGTGGGAACCACGCGTCTTCCTGCACGTTGGTCGGTAAAGCCTTCCGACATGGTTTTTACTGGCCCACAGCACTCCTGGATGCAACGGAGCTAGTGAAGAAATGTGAAGCATGCCAGTTCCATGCGAAGAAAATTCACACACCAGCTCAACCACTACAAATGATACCTCCAACATGGCAATTCACTGTGTGGGGTATGGATATTTTGGGACCTTCCCCAAAAGCCGTCGGAGGCTACAAGTACATGTATGTTGCCATCGACAAGTTCACCAAGTGGCCGGAAGCAACTCCAGTTGTGACAATAAACAAGCAATCAGCTATCAAGTTCTTGCAGTCCATAGTATGCAGATTTGGAGTCCCAAATAGGATCATAACTGACAACGGGACCCAATTCACATGTTCTACATTTCAATGATATTGTGAAGACCTCGACATTCAAGTCAGCTACGCTTTCGTGGCTCACCCAACAAGTAATGGCCAAGCTGAGAGAGCAAATGCAGAAATTCTAAAAGGACTCAAGACGCGCACATATGAGCGCTTGAAAAAACATGGAGTCAATAGGATTGAGGAGCTTCTGCCCACCTTGTGGGCAAACATGACAACTCCAAACCGGTCAACCGGAGAGACACCCTTCTTCCTGGTGTACGGAGCTGAAGCAGTCCTTCCTCCAGAAATCACCTTGGGGTCACTCCGGGTCCGGACCTTCAACGCAGCCACGCAGGACCAGCTCCGGTGTGAAGACCTTGACCTCGATGAAGAGGGAAGGTGTCGAGCAGCTGTTCAAAATGCACGATACCGCCAAGCACTCCAGCGTTATCACCAAAGGCATGTCTATAGCCGACGGCTCGAGGAAGGCGATCTAGTGCTACGGAGAATACAAACTCAAGAAGGGTTAAACAAACTTTCCCTCAGCTGGGAATGACCCTTTCGAGTGATCAAAGTATCCCATCCCAGATGCGTTTGCTTGGCAACTGAGGATGGGACACCACTCCATAATCCTTGGAACATTAAGCACCTCCGTAAGTTTTATGCTTAATATCACGGAGGTGAGTCTGTAATTACATATGATATATGCTATAGTGTCATTGTACATAGACGGGTAGCTCCTCCGGGAGGACAGCCAGACCTTTCCAGGAAGGTCCGCAAAGTTCAAGAAACACTTGACACGGTCTCAGAACTAAAATTGTAGCTAGCTACCCTGGGTCGAACAAGAAATGTAACACACTTAGTTTGGTTCCATACCCTAAGAGTGTACTTGTCTCCCCTGTATCCTGGAGCTATAATGAAAAACATCGATATGTGAAAAAAGACTCCACGTGCATTTATTTTTTACAGCCTCATTCTTTTTTATTTTTTATTTTTATCTTTCTTGTCTATAACAAAGTTGTGCAATTCTAAAGAAACTTTAGCTCAAACGATGCATATATAATTCAAGTTGCATTGTTAATTCATTCATGTCTTAACATTGTTGAACGGCCTACTCGCCTGAACGCCAAGCCAATCTAGGTCCAAAGTGTGCTATCGGCATAGCCTGGTCCTGCACCCCAAGTACGCCACTCTACCTACACCCCGGCAGGCTTAAGTAAGGTGAGTGCAAAAAACGATTTGACCTGGAGAAAATAAACAAATGTGCTTGATTGTATATAGAATTGTTGTCGACCTAAAATTACGTATGAGAATAATAAGTCGCAAATGAGTTATAGATAAGAAATGAATTTTACTGTTTTTATTGACTTTAGTGTGCAGGAAAAATAAAAATCTCATGATGATGATGGATGATGCCGGAGCTATCAAAGCTTCGACATCCCCCCTAGGGGGCCCGCCATCGATGTTTTAAACATTGATAGTGGACATCGCCGAAGCTAACAAGTTCCGACAAATCCAGGGGCCAGCCGCCAACGTGAAGGAATAAAAGAATTGAAGAAAAGATGGTAGAAGGACAATCCGATGGGGTCTGTTGTCGACGCTCTACATGTTGACAGTGGTCGCTGCTGGAGCTACTAAGCTCCGACAACCCCAGGGGGCCTCTGCTATCATGCAACAAAACTTCGGACCTATACTCTACAAGTTCAAAGCACTCAGGTCTTCAACAAAATGCTACATCCTTTTGGTACATGTTCGCAATCAAATTGTGTACATCTACCAGGGGGCCAAGTAAGACAAAGGTTGAAGACAAAAAATTAAATTCATAAATTTCTTAGATTTCATTCACCTGAAAACAAGAGATTACAAAATTGGAGAAAAGAAGAGAAGATACAAGTGGGAGCTAAAAGGAGAAAGTCCTAAGTTCTACGAAAGAACGAGGTGACCTTCTGGGCAACCTCTGACACGCTGGTCTTGGCGGTGTCTCCCTCTCCATCGATGGGCCTTCAAGCACCGGGTTAAGTGGGAAGTGAGGATCCCGGCTTGTGTAGCATGTCAGCATGTATTTTGCGACGTTCTTCGCTAGGGATTTTCCTTCAGTTTCCAACTGATCCACGATGACATCACCCATCGTGTCGAGTTTGTTGCCCGCCAAGCTCAGCGCCTCCAAACATGGTCTAGCTCCGGCTCCGAATTGTCCGGACGCACGGGACTAAAGCCCAGCAATGTCAGCGTGTCATTGGCTTTGCACAAGAAGTCCCATACTCGTTGGGACTCCACGGCCCTCGAGCCCCAAATCTCCTCCAAGACCTTCGGGCTGCCGCAAGCTCTAAACCCTCTCGGGCAAGGCGCTCGACCTCCTTGGCGTGCTGCTGAATACTCTCAGCAACTTGCTTTTCAAGGTCGGCAAGCTCCTTCTCCCGGACGTGGATCTGGTTCCGGTAGTCAACCAGGTCTTTCTCCTGGCCTCGCACCTTCTTCTCCCTGGCAGTGACTTTGACCTCCCTTTTGGTAAGGTCCTGCCCCACTGCCAAGCCTTCTCCTCTTTGCTCTTGTAGCGCTCCTCCAGCTTTTTGGTGCGCTCTGCAAGGCTCTTGTCACTCAGAGCCAGCCTTTGGGCGAGCTCCTCCTCCCTCTTCACGAGGTCATCCCTCAGCTCCAGGAGTTTTTGCTCTTCCTCTTCGAGCTTTTTCTCTCGCTCATCAAGACCCTCTCGGCGCTTGACGAGGCCTTCGTGGATGGTATTGAGGTTCTCCTGGCGATCATTCGCCGCCTGATAAGCAACCTGGGCTTGTTCGTATATAGCCCGGGACTGATTGTCGAGGGATTGCACCATACTTTACCTCTCATCCAGCAGCTGTCCCCAGTACTCCATCTGGGCCTTCTCCCTCTTGACCCACTCCTTGTCGTCGCCCAGCCTTGTTTGCGCCAGCTTGATCTCGAATTGGAGTCGGTTGTGCCACCTCCTAAGAGTTTGGCGCTCCTCCTTGAGGGCCTTGCTGTCGTGATAAAATGCAAGATCGACCTGAGGAAGGCTGGAGCAGGCATTGTCAATGGATAGTGACAGGGGGATTGGTTCCAGACCTGTTGGGGTCCTCTTTGTTGACTCCAGCGTGTTCTCCAAAATAAAATTGGGTCCCACTCTACAAGAGTGGTCCCATGGGATTCCGCGGCACTAGGGCCGCCCTCTGGAAGTGCCTCGGTCGTCGGTGAAGTAGGTCCTGCAACGGGAGTTTCTACCTTCGGAGTCAATTCCGAAGGTCCCGCCCGCCAGGTCATCATCAACTGGTCCCTCAGGCAGAGGACTGGCCGCTTCGTCTTGGCACCCTGGCTCAGGAACAGGTACCTCCGAAACTACCACCTCCGGGCAGGCATTGAAGACCGAGCCCGAGCTGAGGCCACCTCTGGCTCTGACGCTGGTGCTTCCTCTACTGTCAGTTCAGGCACCAGCGCTTCGACCTCCACCAGTTCAGGTGCCGGCACCTCCACGTCAACCGGCTCAGGCACCAGAACTTCATGAACCGCCGGATCTGCCACCGGGGCTTCAGTAACATCTGGCTCGAAGGCTGGAACTTCAGCTACCTCCGGCTCTGAGGCCGGAGTGTCCATCATCGCAGCATCCAAAACCGGAGCTTCAGCCTCCGGAGCTGGTGCCCTTGGTACGTCTTCATTCCCATTGTCCGGCGCTACCACAGGAGCTTCGGGAGATGAGTCAAGGTCCAGAACCACGACATCTAGCGCCGGAGCTGCCGTGACCTCAACCACCACCTTGGGCAGCGCTGGAATTGGAGCCAGAGCCTCCGCCTGCACAGCATCAGCTGCTGTCACAAGAACCAGAGCTTCAGCCCCTTTTTTGGATGCCCTGTGGATGAAGTATAAAGAAACTCAAAATATGGTTACAACAAAAATAACAAACTGAGGTAAAAAAGCAAATTTACCTTGGAAGGCTTCCGCTCCATCTAGCGCGGAACCTCTTCGCCGGACGCTCAGAGTCTGACCCAGTCGAAACTGGTGTAGTAACTCCGGAAGGCTCTTCGGAGCTTGCTGCCGCCGTCAGTGACGTCTCGGTTGGGGCCCCCCTCAACTGAGAAGGACCCTCGGACCTAGAGCCCTTAGATGGCCCTGGTGCTGGAGTCACCCGGTTGGAGCTGGCATTTCAGGGAGACGCAGATGCTGGAGTTGGTATCGCCGTCAAAGACCTCCCGTGCCGAGGAGAAGGGGCTGAGGCAGACGGAGCTGGCCTAGCGGAGCTTCCGTCAGCATGTCTCAGCTTCCTCTTCCGGTCGGAAGGTTCAGCGAGGTCCTTGCCCTTGCCCGTGTCTTCAACTCATCGACTCCGAGTAGGAGGGGCCGCCCTTTCAGAAGCTCCAGAGATTTCTACCCCGGAGGTTGCTCGCCTTTCCACCAGGCCCAAGTCATCCAACAGCGGCATCCTCCTCTGGAGCTCTCTGCTCACCTCTGGTGTCATATTCAGAGGCATGAAGGCCGCTGGTGAAGACACGTCGCTAGGGCTGATGTTCCCATGCTAAAATTTCTTGAGATGGATCTTCGGAGCTTTGTCGCCTAAGTTGGTGTTCAAACCAACCTCGATGCAATTGTGATCCATCTCACTGTTGGAGGCCCATGCAGGTCGCTCCCTGGACCTCAGCGGGGCCCACCTGTTCGATAAGAAGTTGCCGAAGACCATCTGGGGGGTCACCCCACCTTCGACGCACTCTTGGATTCTGTCCAGAATGGGCCTGTACGCCCTCGACAGCTCCAGAACTTCACTCCAATTGTTGATGTCGATGCGGGGGAGGCCTTCAGGCAGTTCCAGCCTCTCGTGTCCCTCTATGGTGATGACCACCCAGTCTTTCTTCCAGTCGTCCCACTTGCCGGGAGGAAAAGAACTCAAGTACTTGAGGGGGCAGTTTTTCCGCTTCACGAAGTAGTAGAAGCCGATGAACTCCTTGCTCGTTCCGGTGGAGTGGACCGTGAAGAAAGTCCAAAACAACTCCACGCAAGGAGGCACACCCACCCACATCTCGCAAAAGTGGACGAAAGTCGCCACTAGCAAGACCGAGTGGGGGCCATGATGGTGGAGTTGCAGACCATAGAAATCTAGCAGCATCAAGAAGAAAGTAGAGAAAGGCGGGATCAAAACTGCCATGGCATACCCAAGGAAGTACACCATATATCCGGCGCACTCCTTCTTGAAGGGTAGCTTTTCACAGCGAATGTCGCGGTCGAAGGAGTCATTGGACCACCCCATGTAGGTCCGGACCCTCGACAACTCCTCCTTGCTCCTGATGCGGCTCTTGGGAAGTCCCAACTCCCTCGCAACATGGCGGGGCGAGAGGGAAAAAGCAAGTGATGGTTTGGAGGATTTGAGCGCAAGTTCAAATGAAGTCGTAAGGAACCCTCAAACCATGCACGCTTTCCCTCTTAAGTAAGTCCCCGCCACGCTTGGATGGAAACCGCAAAAAGGCCAAGGATACATTTCAAAAATTACACATTGCCAATGACAAAGGGGCCCGGGGCCACCCAGACGATCAAGTCAAGATCCTTACCCCAGGCGAACAGTTGTCATGATGAGTGGCGGGAAACCCAAGGGCGGCGGCCTGACAGGGCGCGCGGAACCGATACAATTTTCTTATTGGGAACCGTTGACCTTTAATTGCGTGAGATACACACGCACAAATCTCACCTGCCACGTCCAGAAGATGCCACGTGGCGATGGTTTAAATGTGAACTATCACCTCAACAGTACCTCTAAAAACCCTTGAAGACACGGCGCAGAAATAGAAAGATAGACCCACCTCCGGCAGAATGACTTAATCCAAAGAGTCTCTCTCAAAGGTGGGCTCGGGGGCCACTGTTGGTACCCTGCGTACAGGATACCACTTGGAACTGCAAAGAGTGCAAAGGAACTTAACCTATCTGAGTTGAAGACCTCCGAAGGCCCCACATGTTACTCGTAACTGGACCTGCCTCCCTCATATGGTTAGTCCGAGTACCGCCACATGTATCATAAATCCGGAGATGCAATCCATACATGGGAATGCTCCGGACTGGATACCTATGTGGCACCCCCAAACCTGACGCCCGACAGATGGAAGCTCCAGTACCGACACGTGTACAACGGCACCGGATCTACTCGTCCAAGACGGTAAGCTCCGAAGCTGCCACGCGTCCAACCGCCAGACCTTCGACCTCAACAGGCAGAATGGTGGACCTCCAACGGCTCAGACCTTTAAGGGACATTTAAGGCTTCAAGACCTGATTATGTGTCATTAATGCTATCTTAATGACACACGATCAGAAGACCCTTAATACTAGTAACGCCACCATTAAGGCGCGTTACCACGCTATTAAGGGGAATTAAGTACATTAAACAGTGTATTAGGCATCAGTAACCGCCAGGGCCACAAGTCGGGCCAGACTAACGATGTAACGACCAGCCCTTGTACTATAAAAGGACTGGTTGAGCGACACACAGGGGGGGGTGGGGGCTCTCGTACCCGCTTAAGTAGTCTCGGCCTCTCTCTAGCTCGTGCCCTCAGACTCTCTAGCTGATTTGATCTTTTGGGCACACACACGCTCATACACTTAATACAACAACAACAACAACACACCCATGGAGTAGGGTATTACGCTCAGGCGGCCCGAACCACATAAATCCTTGTGTCAAGTCACTATCTTATTCTGAATCTCCGCGTGCCCTAACTGAACTAAGAAACTCCGCGAGCTACTAACAGTAGTATCGGGGGAATTGCCGAAACCAGCATCCGACAGTAATGCTTCCCGTTTGCCTTTTCTACTAGATAAAACTATAGTCTCAAATCAAGATTTACTAGGTCCATACGTAAATTCAATCCGTCCTTTGTTTTCTTCGGCATGTCTAGCAAGGTCCCAATGATGCTGTCAAATACATTCTTTGGAACGTGCATCAAATCAATATTGTGGCATATATCTAGATTCTTCCAATATGGAAGATACTTGAAAAAAATTGATTGTTTCTTGAAAGGCATGTCAGTTGTATCACCCAAAGATGAACTTTTCTTTCTCTTGATTCCTTTACATTTTTTGCCCTTACCGAAAGTAATATGGATGTTCTTGACCATTTCGAACACAAGTTTTCTACTCTAAGGTTTTGCTGCAGTATCTTTTTCGATTTTGTTATCAAATTGTTCTTTCATCTTCCTATACTTGTGTGTATCTGTCAAGAACCGTTGGCGTCTCATGTACACCGTATTTTTGGCTGAAGTGAGGTATAGAAATCCAGTTCTATCCATGCACCTTACACAACATTTCTTCCCTTTTATTTGTCCCGATAATGTAAACAGTCTGGGGTAATCATGCACGGTAGCGAATATCATTGCTCTTAGCGTGAAATACTCCCGCTTGTACTCATCCCATGTACGTACCCCTTCATTCCACAATTTCGCCATATCTTCCATTAAAGGTTCCAAGAACACACCAATTTCGTTGATGGGTTGTTTTGGACCTTGGATAAGAACAGATAACGAGATATATTTCTTTTTGTGACATAACCACGTCAGTAGGTTGTACATCATTAAGACCACGGGCCATGTGCTATGTATGCTCCTTTTTTCACCAAATGGATTCATTCTGTCTGTACCCAAGGCAAACCTCACATTTCTGATTACCATTGCAAATTCTGGATATTGAATATCAAAATTTTTCCACTGCGTTGAATCACAAGGGTGTCAAATATGTTTTTAATTCTTCTTGCGCTGCTCGGAATGCCAACACATAAGTTCAATCTCCCTAGGGTTTGAGAACAAATGCTTCAAGCGATCAATTACCGGAAGGTACCAATCACAAAGGCAGGAATTTTTCTCTTATTCTTCCCGTCTGCTTCGCCAGAAGTATCGTCATCGTCACCTTTAGGACCAATAATAAACTTCTTATTGTTCTGAGACTTTTTCATGTTGGTAACCTACTGGTGATTGTAGTCCTTCTTATATCTACTGACACCACAGATGGGGCATCTAGTTGCGAGCTCATGCTCTTTGTGATACAAAATGCAATAGTTCACATAAACGTGTATTTTTTTCACACCTAGTGCCATCGGACAAAGATGTTTCTTCGCTTTATAAGTGCTTTTGGGCAGTTTATTTGGATTTGGAATAATTTCTGCCATAAGATTCAAAAGATCAGAGAAACTACAATCGGACCATCCGTGTGTGGCTTTCAACTTTAGTAGTTCTAAGACTGCATGCAATGTAGTAAACTCATTATGACAACCATTTGATTCATCATATAAAAGCTCCATCGCCGCATTCTGCAATGTCTCCATTTTACTTAAACCTTTACTTGCTCCCATAGAATTCAATACATATCTTCAATGTGATGCAACATCACCTCACAATTGGACTCATCATCATCATCACCATCTTGGTTGTCACTACCATCATCGATATGAACATTATCGTCATCTGAACCTCTCTCATAATCTTTATCCACATCATGTGTATCTAACTCACCATGCTCTGTCAATATTGTGTAGTTTTTTTTGAAACCTCTTTTCACCAAATGAGATTGGATTACTATAGTATCTGTCCAAGCAATCTTATTTTCACGGTCGACAAATGGATATAATATGTCATCTATCTTTTGCAACTTTGCATATCTCTTGGATGCTTCAATAAAATTTGCAACATTATGAATGTACATAGGATCGGGTCTTGGCATGTTATACATCCATGCTCGACAGTCTATTCTTCAATAACATATTTTTTGTAAGATTTACAAAATTTGGCCACAAATATTCCCTAAAAGTCTTCTATAAAATGAATTTACAGAGACATAACAAGATTGTATCATATGAGTGGATACTGGTATCATGTAGGTCTGTTCATAAGGGTTCCATGAAAATTTGTTTCATAATTTTCTCAGCTTCCTCGTGCCAATAATGGATTTTTGAAGTTAGGCTTATTCATTGAAACATTTCATCAAACACATGATGTGCTTGTATTCATCTTCATCCTTTAATATTTCAAATCTACTTCTTGTTCTGTAAAATTCATAGGTGAGCTCAAGGGGAGACTAAACTACATCTTTCAACCTTTAATCATTCAAATCCACTACAAATCTCATGTGGTTGGGGGGGGGGCTGTATGCATATGCAAACACAACAAAACGAAACTATGAAAAAAGAACAAATTAAAAACATGATAGTGAAGAAGAAGTCTCTTCTAACCTTTTCTCTGTTTGAAGGTTGATCAATTGAGGAATGCAATATCGGTTGGCGCACGGTGGAAAATTTTGGCAGTCTGGCGGCATCGATAGAAAATCTTCAGGGTTAGATTTTCTGTGGTCCCCTAGGGGTCTTTATATAGGCGTCCGTTTTCACAGGCGGTTTTTAACTCCTGCTCAGGCGGTTGGTACTGAATAACCGCCTGAGAAAAAGATTATCTCGGGTGGGTATTACTTACCAACCGCCTGAGATAATTGTTCGAGCCTGTTCTTCAGTTTTCTTTTCCCTTGCTTCTTATTTAGATTCCAATATAAATACTCAAACATGTATATATTCTGCAAATTGAGTCCAGATTCGATGATTCTTTCTTCTATATTGTTCAAAAATTAACATCTACCACCTGGACCAAATATTTAAAAACTTGTATAGACGAGATTGTAATGTTCTGGTAAATATCAAATTAATTTATACTCACATATTATTCACATTTGTGCATCTCCTAAAAAAATGATCCTTCACTGAAATTGGTTTGTATGAACATATTTGTATTATTTATACATGTATGAATGTTGTTAATTTTTCTAAAGCATTCCAACATGTCAAAATTCAAATTATCCTTCATTCTAACTAAATGCTCATATACATATAGGCATTCATCAAATTTTGAACACACATTAATTCAAAAAAATTAAAAATATCTGAAAAAAATCATAGAGGTTGGTATGATGACTAAAAATGTCCAATGAAAAAATAAATGAAAAAAATAATTATATTCATCAAGATAGAAAAATGATAAATAACAATTGTTATATGTTTTTTATGTTATGACTAATTTCAAAGGCTTTATGGAGTGAAATTTAATGGTAACCTTTAATAATCAATCATATTACAAGAAAGTGGAATTTAGGCTTTTCAAAGGCCCCACATTTAATCAAGAATATTAATTAAGAAGAAGTAAAGATCTTCTCAGGCGGTTGGTACTGAATAACCGCCTAAGAAAAAGGTTATCTCAAGCGGGTATTACTTCCGACCGCCTGAGATAATTGCCAAAGCCTTATTCTTTTCGCTTGTTTCTTTTTTATTTACATTCCAATATAAATACTCAAACATGTAAAGATTCTGCAAATTGAGTCCAATTTCAATGATTCTTTCTTCTATATTTTTCAAAAATTAACATCTACCACCTGGACCAAATATTTTAAAACTTGCATAGTTGACATTGTAATGTTTTGGTAAATATAAAATTAATTTATACTAACATATTATTCACATTTATGTCTCCTAAAAAAGGATCCTTCACTGAAATTTGTTTGTATGAACATATTTGCATTATTTATACATGTATGCATTTTGTTATATTTTTTAAAGCATTCCAACATGTCAAAATTCAAATTATCCATCATTCTAACTAAATGCTCATATACATATGTAGCATTCATCAAAATTTGAACACACATTGATTCAAAAAAATTTACAAAAAATCTGGAAAAATTCATAGAGGTTGGTATGATGACTAAAAATGTCCACTGAAAAAACAAATGAAAAAATCATCATATTCAACAAGATAGAAAAATGACAAATAGCCTATGTTATATGTTTTTTATGTTTTGACCAATTTCAAAGGCTTTATAAAGTAAAATTTAATGGTAACTTTTAATACTCAATCATATTACAAGAAAGTGGAATTTGGGCTTTTGAAAGGCCCCACATTTAATCAAGAATATTAATTAAGCTTACGTAAAGATCTTCTCAACGGTTGGTACTGAATAACTGCCTGAGAAAAAAGATTATCTTTACATACCGACCGTCTGAGATAAATGCATCTTCTTAGACGGTTGGTAATTACCACTCGCCTCAGATAACCATCTTCTCAGGCGGTTGGTACTTAAAATCCACCTGAGAAGATAGGCATCTATATATACCCCTCGACTGCGTTGGAAAAACCTAACCCGGGGAAATCATAGACCCCGTCAGGCTGCCCAAATTCCGTTTGCCGCAAAGTCTTCACCGCTCTCGCTGCCGAGCTTCGCCGTCATCGCTGTGCTTCGCTGTCGTTGCCGAGCTTTGCCGTTGTCCGTTTGCTTCGCCCTCGCCACTTCGTGGTACGCTGAGCGAAGCCATTGCCATCGCCGTCGAGCTTCATGTTAAACCCTAAACCCTTTGACCTTCCCTCCTCCATCCCCGTGCCGCCTCCCTCCTCGCCCTCGTTATCGGCCGAGTCAAATGGTGCCTTGCATAGATTTACTTGGTTAGGGTTCGGGAATTCGAAAAGTGCAATATTTTTTCAGCTTTGTTCTATAGGAGCGGTAACTCCACTTTTCGGAGGAAGATCTTGTCCTTTCTAGCATTTGGATTATTGGTAATAACAATAGCCGCCGTTGGCTTAGGATTATCGGTAATAACAATAGTTCTAGTGATTGGCAGTACTTGGAGTATGTAGTTTGGCAGTGATTGTCTTTTCAATCTGTGGTGAAAAGGTAAATGGTAGCTTTGAAAGGTGCATGTTGCTTATTTTTGAATGACAGGAAACATATGTAGATACGAGGTTTGAGGTTATAGTTAATTGGTCAGTGGTCGCTATGTGAGACTTTGAAGTATTGAACAATTCTACATTGTTTTATTACAATGTTTTACTTGACATTTGAGAGACTGTTCCTAGTGCTAGAGGTCCCGGGTTCGAATCAGCCTCCCTGCAAATTAAGCAAGGGGTGGACTGCCTAGAAATTTTCTTCCCGAGACCCCACATTGTGTCAGAGCTTTATAGGAGGGTGGGCCTGACACTGCGATAGAGTTTATCCACTTGTGTCCTGGAGGTCCTGGGTTCGAATCACCCTCCTTGCATTGGGATTATTGGTAATAACAATAGCCGCCGTTGGCTTCTGCTTTTGATTTTGGCAGTACTATCCCCTGTTAGTGAGTCAACATCTGTGCCTTACAAAACTAAACCTAAATAAAACCAATTCAATAATACCCATATCCAAAACAAAGAAGCTAACATATTAAATTCCTGAGTTCACCCCTAAAGTTTGATCAATCAATGGGTCTAATATGTCAGTTGTCATGATGTGTTGGACTGTCTTTCTCCTTATTATACAACTTGTACATGCTTTGACATATCTTCGTGCTCTATTAGAAAGCATCTGAAAGCAAGCAACTACTTTACACAATTACTTGGCAATACAACACTATTTCCTGCCAATGAAATCGAATGGGATGGATAGGAACATCTCTATGCCCATCTTGTGTTACAATTCTGCAAATAAGAAACTTTTTCAAGTTTTTGAACCCTAGCCATCCCACAAAGGTCTAGGTTAGTTTTAATTTTGCGAAATGTCAAGCTTAGCCATGCTTATACTGGTAAAAGTTGAATTGTGTGGCAAGGCCACCACAGTTAACGAGCTTAGGGCATAATATACTTAGATATGGGATAAAATCTGAAAGAAGATGAACTTGTGTAATGAGAGGCGATTTGTATTGTAGCTGTCAGTGGTTTTGATCCGGCAGATCTCCCGACACTACTAAAGTGTTTGCGGAGTTTGAAGTTCGGTGTGGGCGCGCGGAGATTCAAGAAGGTGAAATGTAAAATGACACAGGAGACAAAAAGGTTTACGTGGTTCGGGCTGCTTGAGCGTAATACCCAAATCCACGGGATGTGTTGGTGTTGTATTGGATGTATCAACTCAACTCAGGTGAGTTGAGTGCGCGTGTGAGCCAACTAGACTAGATCAGATCGGAGCAGGTCAGATCCATCCCTCTCATGTATCATCGGCCTGTCCTTTTATAGTGCAAGGACAGGCCGTTACAAGTTGGCCTGGCCCGACATGTGGCCTCGACGGTTCTAATATTGATACACATTTGATGCGCTTAATTACCCTTAATGATCGAATTACGGGCTTTGACAGCACCGTTACTGGTAATTAAGGTCGTTCGATCTTGTGTCATTAACATAGTATTAATGACATTTAATTGGGTCTTGATGTCCTTGACTCCCCTTTAAGATCCGGAGCCGTTGTGGAGTCTACCAGAGGTTTGAGGCTGAAGATCCGACGGTAGGACACGTGGCAGCTCCGAAGCATGCTGTGAGGAACAGATAGTGTGACACCCGGTTCCGAATATGAACCAAGCGTAACGCATATGTGTGCCCAGGATGTTCAACACACATACACGAGTGATTCACAAATGATAAACAGAATTTAACCACATCTTAACTAATATATAAGTACTTTATTACAATAATCCAATAGTTCACGAATAATAAAACTCTAAATAATTGCAGCAGAAAATAAACTAAACAGCACGACTCCAATCCACAGGCAATTGACGGCGGTACGCAACCTAGTACTCCACGTGATCCTCAGGGTACTCCCAATTGTCTCCAGTAGCTGTTGGGGGGGGGGGGGATTGCAAGGGTGAGTACATGTCGTACTCAGCAAGTGTGGAAAGTATGACATGTGGCTTATTCAAACGACGAGTGTAATAAATGGCTAAGTGCTGAAAAGTACAGTAAAACATTTGAAAAGCATTATACTATGTCTATGTGAAACAATCCCATCATAACCATCATATTAACATAATATAAACCATATCCAATTATTGCCAATATCATCACTATCCATGTCCAATTACCATAACTCAAATTCATATCCATAACCATAATCCATAAACCATCCATAACCATTACCAAACCATAACCATCCCAAATCCCAATTTCCAACTCTAATCATGTACGTCATCCAGGCGCTCATAACCGGGAGCACGGCTATCATGATAGTTTTTAACACTCTGCAGAGTTTGTACCACTTTACCCACATGTTCGTGATTTTGTCACCTTTCGATGACTAAGAAACCTCCATTATGCCTTCTCACACTTCCGTAGTTGTGTGGCCAAGAGATCACAAAATAGCCTTTCAAAAGGGACTACTAGTATGTACGGGCCCACTAAGGTTTCACCGGCAGGCTTGAATCTCTATTCTCCCACCCACGGGCCCCCTCGTGTGCCATGCGGATCCCAGGGCAGTCCTCCTCCACTCCCATTCCCCGCGCCATCCAATGGTCCATACAATACTAGCAGCGCTCCTAATTATTCAGCTACGCCGCACCCACACTTGGCCTTGTGGTGGCACTGTTGACCTGGCATATTCTCGCATGAACCGGTCCTTAGATCTAAAGCAAGCAAACCACCATAACGTCCAACCCATTCACAAAACCATGCTTGCTTAGATCACCCATCATATTGACCAGTTCACATTAACCATAATATCATTGATGCATAATTAATTGTGTAGTGTTGTTTGCCATCCCAATTAATTAAGCAAAGCAAAAAGGTAAAAAGCCTTCCCGACTCTCTACCATAAATTCCAGGTGACAAGGGTGGTCAAACAAAACTAGTAAACTTCCTACCATAGGATTCCCATCAATTTGACACAAGCATGCAAGTTCGCAAACAAAACATTTATTTTAAAATAGGATCAATATGCTTCAAGGACACTTGCCTTGCTCCGGCGGATGGGGTTGTTCAAGCGTTTCGAAGTCTTGGTTTTGGAAATCCTCGTATGCAGCCTCTTGAGCACGTTCCTCTACGCATGATCATACATACAAGAAAATACATACAATTCAATACGATGCACACAAAATAATCAACATGCAATCACATGCATGCATGCATAATTCAATAATTAATTAACTACGGTTGTTTATTAATTAGATGCGACTAGTTCATACGTGTTCATATGTATTTACGGGGGTTTTAGCGAGAATTAATGCTGCTGAAAATAAAAAGATGACACAACGACGATCAAACTACGTCTATTAGGTTCAATACGGTCGCTAAAATTCGCATCGGGAACATGGCCTACCGTAGATGCGATGGCTTCGATGATCGCGGGACGAATGCGATGCATAGACGAAGTAGATGCGTCCTCCGGCGGCACGACGGCGGCGACGCGATAGCGACAGCGATCTCCGGCGAACTGTGGGGCCCTCCTCTTTTTCTTCCTCTTCTTCCCCTTCTTTTCCTCCTTTTTCTTCCCTGGGCGCAGCTCTCTGGTCCCTGGTTCCGGCGGCTTTTCTTCTGAAGGCGGTGGCGGCTGCTTCTGGTATCGGAAAAAAAAACTAGGGACCTACGTATTTATAGTCCGGCGGTATCAGCCGGGACCGAGTCGGTTCGGTTCGGGAGACTCGCGCGGGAGCCGGGAATCGCGGCGCTGCGCACGCGAGCGGGAGTCGGACGCGTCGCGGGGTGGGACCAGCAGCGGCGTTGCGGTTTGGTCGGGCTGCATCGCGCGTGGGTGTGCGGGTCCCAGGGCGCGGTCGGATCGGGCGTCGCGCGGGAGCGCTTCGGCGCGGCGCGTGCGTGCGCCTCGGGGCTGGCGTCCGGTACGGTGTGGGGCCCGGGGCTGGAGCGCGTCGGCCGGCTCAGGGCGCGGGAGAAGCGGGGCCAGGCGGCTGAGGGGCCCAGCGCGTTTCGGCGGCGGAGCGAGCGGGGTGGGAGCGTGGGAAAAATTGGGCGGGCTGGCGCTTCGGCGCGGGAATCGGGAGGCGGCGCGTCGGGCGGCGGGGCCAGGCGCCTCGGCGCTGGTGGGTGGGGCCCGGCGGGACGGCACGCAGGCGCAACCATCGCGCGGGAGATGCCCGCTGGCTGGGCCAGCTCGGCCTGGCCAGCGGTGATTTCTCTCTCTTCTTTTTTTTCTTTTTTTTACTTTCTTTTATTATATAATTTATTATATATATCATATATATTATTATTTATATTATATGTATATATTATTTATTATTTATTATTATTCTAATATATACTATTAATATTAATATTTTTTTATATATTGTTATATATATTATTTATATTTATATATATATATTTATTATTATTTTTATACTTATTCCTTATTACAAGTTTTAGGCTATAACTATTATTTTCTTTTTCTTCTTTTGCTACACATATTTGTATATGTATGTTTCATAATTTTTCTCTTATTCTATTAGTGTTTAATGCATGATCATGTATGTAATGCATGATGCGAAAATTGAGGGTGTTACAAACCTACCCCCTTAAAGTAAATCTCGCCCTCGAGATTCGATAGCGTGGAGAAAAGATGAGGGAAATCTGCTTCCAAGTCTTCTTCACGTTCCCATGTAGCTTCGGCTTCCGTATGGTGTTTCCATTGCACTTTGTACCAACGGATCCTCTTATTTCTCGTGACCCTTTCCTTCATGTCCAAAATTTTGATAGGTTGCTCGACATAAGACAAATCCTCCTGAAGTTCTAACTCGTCCATCGGCACTTGTTCTTCCGGTAACCTGAGACACTTCTTGAGTTGAGACACGTGAAACACGTCGTGTACATCGGAGAGATACGTCGGCAGCTCAAGTCGATATGCTACTTCTCCTCGTTTGTCCAGATTCTTGAATGGTCCGATGTAACGTGGTGCCAGTTTTCCTTTGACGTTAACCCTTCGCTGACCTCTGATAGGTGACACTTTGAGGTATACAAAATCTCCAACTTCAAAAGTCAAACTCCTTCGCCTATTATCAGCATAACCTTTCTGTCGAGACTGGGCAGCCTTTAAGTTTTCCCGTATTATTTGGACTTGCCTTTCAGCATCTTGTAACACGTCGGGACCAAATACTTGATTCTCTACGGTTTCATTCCAAAACAAGGGAGTCCTACACTTCCTTCCGTATAGTGCTTCATAGGGCGACATTTTCAGACTTGCTTGGTAGCTATTGTTGTACGAGAATTCAGCGTACGGCAAACTTTTATCCCAACTTTTCCCATGCTTTAATGCACAAGCTCTTAACATGTCTTCCAAAATTTGGTTGGTCCTCTCGGTTTGTCCATCTGTTTGAGGGTGGTACACCGAACTGAAGTTCAACCTTGTTCCCATTGCTTCATGCAATTTTTGCCAAAATCTGGAGGTAAATTGAGAACCTCTATTCGAGACTATCTTCTTCGGTACTCCGTGTCGGCACACAATATGTTCCATATACAATTCTGCTAGCTTCGCGGTGGTATATGTGGTCTTGACAGGGATGAAGTGAGCTGATTTTGTCAATCGATCCACAATAACCCATATTGAATCATAGCCAGACTGAGTTCGCGGTAATCCAACTATAAAGTCCATACCAATCTCTTCCCACTTCCACTCCGGGATCTTTAATGGTTGTAACAATCCGGCTGGCTTTTGATGTTCAGCTTTAACTCGTTGGCACACATCACAAAGTGCAACATATTCGGCTATGTCCTTTTTCATGCTATCCCACCAATAGCATGTCTTTAAGTCCTTGTACATCTTTGTACAACCGGGGTGAATTGAGTAAGGCGAGTCATGTGCCTCCTTTAATATTGTCTCCCGAATATGCTTGACATTAGGTACCACAATCCTCTTTCCAAGCCATAAGGTACCCTGTTCGTCCTCATCAAATCTGAATTCTTTCCCTTCTTGGGTCCTTTCCTTGATTTCCTATATTTCCTTGTCCTTTGCCTGTCCTTCCCGTATTTCCTGCTGTAATTTTGGGTTGACTTCCATCATTCCCATCTCATTTATGAATCTAAGGTTCAACCGTTCAAACTCCTTGCATAACTCGGATGGCAGCTCTCGAACTGTGAGTTGATTACTTACTCCTTTCCGGCTCAAAGCATCGGCCACTACATTGGCCTTCCCTGGGTGATAGTTGATTCCCACGTCATAATCCTTGATGAGCTCCAACCATCGGCGTTGCCTCAGATTTAGATCCGTTTGCGTAAATATGTACTTGAGACTCTTGTGATCCGTATAAATCTCACATCGGTGACCAAAAACATAGTGTCTCCATATCTTCAAGGCGTGTACCACGGCTGCGAGTTCAAGGTCGTGTGTAGGATAATTCAACTCATGTTTCTTTAGTTGCCTCGATGCATAAGCTACCACTTGGCCTTCTTGCATGAGCACACATCCTAATCCTTGTCTTGATGCATCGTACAAATCCAAATTTCTTGCTCACGTCTAGTAATACCAGCATCAGTGCAGTTATAAATCTATTCTTCACCTCCTCAATGTCATCCTAGCAAGATAAAGTCCATTTGAGAAGCTTTCCCCTTGTTAGAAACTCAGTCATGCGCTTCACTACGTTGGAGTAGTCTTTGATGATTGGTTAGCTTTGACATTTATTGTGATGCATCAACTCCAATTGCTTCGGTGCGGTTTGAGATGCTTCAAATTCTACGGTGATCCCTTCTTCGTTGGTCAACTTCACCGTCTTTCTGGCACACTCAATAACTCCATTGTGCTTCCTCAACCAGTCCATACCAGGTATAATATCCAACCCTTGAGAATCTAAAACAATGAGGTTGGCTGAGAAATCTACCCCCCTTATTCTAAGGCTTATTTTTGGACATACTATATTTGTCCTCATCTCTCCTCCAGGAGACTTAACCAATCATCCGCATCCATAGGGTCAGCAGCTTGAGCAAAGGTTGGCGGCCTAGTCCTCATAAACTCTCCCAATCGGTTATGAGGAGGCGGGGGTGGCGGTGGAGGCATGTGGGCTGATTGTTGTTGTTGCCAGCCTGCAGCTGTCCCATAGTTTGTATCATGGTCTGCATGAGCTGGTTTTGCATGGCCAATAGCTGCTCGATATTGATGGCTCCATGAGCAGGTCCTTGTCCGTTGTTGTTCTGAGGTACTCCATAGTTCTCCTCCTCACCATTGACATCCCTCTGATTGCAAGTCCTCACCATATAAATGAAAGCAGTAGGTAAGAATTAGAAAACGTCCCCCAACTATATGCATCAAGGGATATGAGACACTAAACAACTAACTATACTAGCCTATATGAACATGGCAATGCTAAAGCATCCCAAAATCCTCTATTAAGCACAATAGCAACCAATATATATATATAGCAAACAGCACTCCAAGCAAAAACACATCGATTCCTGAGTGCTCCTATGTGTTCTAAAGTGTACATTCTATCTAGGTTGCGTCCTACGGTCAACCTGTGGCTCTGATACCAATTTGTGACACCCGGTTCCGAATATGAACCAAGCGTAACGCATATGTGTGCCCAGGATGTTCAACACACATACACGAGTGATTCACAAATGATAAACAGAATTTAACCACGTCTTAACTAATAAATAATACTTTATTACAATAATCCAATAGTTCACGAATAATAAAACTCTAAATAATTGCAGCAGAAACTAAACAGCACGACTCCAATCCACAGGCAATTGACGGCGGTACGCAACCTAGTACTCCACGTGATCCTCAGGGTACTCCCAATTGTCTCCAGTAGCTGTTGGGGGGGGGGGGGGGGATTGCAAGGGTGAGTACATGTCGTACTCAGCAAGTGTGGAAAGTATGACATGTGGCTTATTCAAACGACGAATGTAATAAATGGCTAAGTGCTAAAAAGTACAGTAAAACATTTGAAAAGCATTATACTATGTCTATGTGAAACAATCCCATCATAACCATCATATTAACATAATATAAACCATATCCAATTATTGCCAATATCATCAGTATCCATGTCCAGTTACCATAACTCAAATTCATATCCATAACCATAATCCATAAACCATCCATAACCATTACCAAACCATAACCATCCCAAATCCCAATTTCCAACTCTAATCATGTACGTCATCCAGGCGCTCATAACTGGGAGCACGGCTATCATGATAGTTTTTAACACTCTGCAGAGTTTGTACCACTTTACCCACATGTTCGTGATTTTGTCACCTTTCGATGACTAAGAAACCTCCATTATGCCATCTCACACTTCCGTAGGTGTGTGGCCAAGAGATCACAAAATAGCCTTTCAAAAGGGACTACTAGTATGTACGAGCCCACTAAGGTTTCACCGGCAGGATTGAATCTCTATTCTCCCACCCACGGGCCCCCTCGTGTGCCATGCGGATCCCAGGGCAGTCCTCCTCGACTCCCATTCCCCGCGCCATCCAATGTTCCATACAATATTAGCAGCGCTCCTAATTATTCAGCTACGCCGCACCCACACTTGGCCTTGTGGTGGCACTGTTGACCTGGCATATTCTCGCATGAACCGGTCCTTAGATCTAAAGCAAGCAAACCACCATAACGTCCAACCCATTCACAAAACCATGCTTGCTTAGATCACCCATCGTATTGACCAGTTCACATTAACCATAATATCATTGATGCATAATTAATTGTGTAGTGTTGTTTGCCATCCCAATTAATTAAGCGAAGCAAAAAGGTAAAAAGCCTTCCCGACTCTCTACCATAAATTCCAGGTGACAAGGGTGGTCAAACAAAACTAGTAAACTTCCTACCATAGGATTCCCATCAATTTGACACAAGCATGCAAGTTCGCAAACAAAACATTTATTTTAAAATAGGATCAATATGCTTCAAGGACACTTGCCTTGCTGCGGCGGATGGGGTTGTTCAAGCGCTTCAAAGTCTTGGTTTTGGAAATCCTCGTATGCAGCCTCTTGAGCACGTTCCTCTACGCGTGATCATACATACAAGAAAATACATACAATTCAATACGATGCACACAAAATAATCAACATGCAATGACATGCATGCATGCATAATTCAATAATTAATTAACTACGGTTATTTATTAATTAGATGCGACTAGTTCATACGTGTTCATATGTATTTACGGGGGTTTTAGCGAGAATTAATGCTGCTGAAAATAAAAAGATGACACAACGACGATCAAACTACGTCTATTAGGTTCAATACGGTCGCTAAAATTCGCATCGGGAACATGGCCTACCGTAGATGCGATGGCTTCGATGATCGCGGGACGAATGCGATGCGTAGACGAAGTAGATGCGTCCTCCGGCGGCACGACGGCGGCGACGCGATAGCGACAGCGATCTCCGGCGAACTGTGGGGCCCTCCTCTTTTTCTTCCTCTTCTTCCCCTTCTTTTCCTCCTTTTTCTTCCCTGGGCGCAGCTCTCTGGTCCCTGGTTCCGGAGGCTTTTCTTCTGAAGGCGGCGGCGGCTGCTTCTGGTATCGAAAAAAAAACCTAGGGACCTACGTATTTATAGCCCGGCGATATCGGCCGGGACCGAGTCGGTTCGGTTCGGGAGACTCGCGCGGGAGCCGGGAATCGCGGCGCTGCGCACGCGAGCGGGAGTCGGACGCGTCGCAGGGTGGGACCAGCAGCGGCGTTGCGGTTTGGCCGGGCTGCATCGCGTGTGGGTGTGCGGGTCCCAGGGCGCGGCCGGATTGGGCGTCACGCGGGAGCGCTTCGGCGCGGCGCGTGCATGTGCCTCGGGGCTGGCATCCGGCACGGCGTGGGGCCCGGGGCTGGAGCGCGTCGGCCGGCTCGGGGCGCGGGAGAAGTGGGGCCAGGTGGCTGCGGGGCCCAGCGCGTTTCGGCGGCGGAGCGAGCGGGGTGGGAGCGCGGGAAAAATCGGGCGGGCTAGCGCTTCGGCGCGGGAATCGGGAGGCGGCGCGTCGGGCGGCGGGGCCAGGCGCCTCGGCGCTGGTGGGTGGGGCCCGGCGGGACGGCGCGCGGGCGCAGCCATCGCGCGGGAGATACCTGCTGGCTGGGCCGGCTCGGCCTGGCGAGCGGTGATTTCTCTCTCTTCTTTTTTTTTCTTTTTTTACTTTCTTTTATTATATAATTTATTATATATATCATATATATTATTATTTATATTATATGTATATATTATTTATTATTTATTATTATTCTAATATATACTATTAATATTAATATTTTTTTATATATTGTTATATATATTATTTATATATATATATATTTATTATTATTTTTATACTTATTCCTTATTACAAGTTTTAGGCTATAACTATTATTTTCTTTTTCTTCTTTTGCTACACATATTTGTATATGTATGTTTCATAATTTTTCTCTTATTCTATTAGTGTCTAATGCATGATCATGTATGCAATGCATGATGCTAAAATTGAGGGTGTTACAAACAGGTCTGATGCCACCAGACACGTGTCAGTTCCGGAGCTTCCCTCGGTCTGGGGTTAGGTCCGGGGGTGCCGTTATGGTACATAGCCCAGAGCTTCCCCCTTGTGGGCGGTAGCTCCGGTTTGATGGTACACGTGGCGACCCTAAGACTAACCATATTGAGGAAGCGGGTCCGGTTATGTCTGACATGTGGGCCTCCAAAGGTCTTCAAATCAAGTAGATGACATTTCCTTAAGATCCTTGCAATCTCAAGGGGTATACGGTACCCAGGGTACCGACAGTGGCCCCCTGGGCCCACCTATGGGGAAGACCCCTTGGGTGAAGTCATTCCGCCGGAGGTGGGTCCATCCTTCGACTATTTAGCCGAGTCTTCAAAGGTCTTCAGATGTGCTGTTGGCGATAGTTTTGGAGTTAAATCCTCGCCGCGTGGCATATCCCGGGTGCGGCAATTGAAGGTCACCGGTTCCCAATACGAAAATCGTATCGATTCCGCGCGCCTAGTCACGCCGCCGCCTTCGGGCTTCCCGCCTTTCATGATGACAACCGTTCGTCTGGGTAAGAACCTCGACTTGATCGTCGGGGTGGTCCTGGGCCCTCTTGTCATCGGCAGGGTGAAATTTTTGAATAGTATCTTCGGCTTCCTTGTGGTTTCCATCCAAGCGTTGCGGGGGCTTACTTAAGAAGGAAAGCGCACACCGTATGGGGTTCTTTACGCCTCTCATCTGAACTTGCGCTCGAACTCCCAAACTTGTGCTTGCTTTTCCTCCTTTGCCTCGCTGTGCTGCGATGGAGTTGGGTCTCCGCAAGAGACGCTTGAAGACCGAAGGTGACCTGAAGAAGGTCCGGGCCCTCATGGGGTGGTCCTCGTACTTCTTCAACCACCTGGTCCGCGCCGGTGGGGAGCTCCTGTTCGAGAAGGAGCACGCCGGCAAGATGGTGTACTTCTCTTCGTAGACCATGGTGGAGTTGATCCCACCTTTTTCCTCCTTTTTCTTGATGCTGCTAGACTTCTATGGTCTGCAACTGTATCACCTTGGCCCCCACTCCATTCTTCTAGTGTCTGTCTTCGTCCACTTCTGCAAAATGTGGGTGGGCATCCCCCCTGCATTGAGCTTTTACGGACCTTCTTCACCGTCCATACCACCGGAAGGGGTGATGAGTACCTTGGCTTCTACTTCTTTGTGAAGCGCAAGAAGTGCCCATTCAAGTACGTCCGATTGTTTCCCTCTGGAAAGTGGGACGATTGGAAGAAAGACTAGATAGTCATTCGGGTGGAGAAGCACAAGAAGCTGGAGCTGCCCGAAGGCCTCACCAACATCGACACTGCAGTCTGGAGTGAAGCTCCGGTGCTACCGGATGCCTTCAACCCTGCTCTGACCAGGATCCGCCATTGTGTGGAGTGAGGAGTAACTCCTCAGGCAGTATTTTGCAATTTCCTGGTCAACAGGTGGGCACCGCTGAAGAGGAGAGAAAAACTCGCTTGGGCCCTCAACAGTGTGATGGATGACGACCGGGTCGAGACCGGGCTGAAGTCCAACATGGAGGGGGCGACCTTGGAGTTTCATCTCAAGAAGTTCCAACACGGCATTGACGTCGCGGGTGATGACTTGACCTCGCCACCAACTTTCCTCCCTCTGAACGTGGAAGTAGAGTTCAGCAGGGAGCTCCGGCGGACGATGCCGGTGCTTGACGACCTTGGTGTCATCGAGAGAAGACTGACCCTGCCCCGAAGCCAAGGATCGAAGTCGTCGGCAAGGGCAAGGAGCCGACGGCCGAACCCTTGAGCCGGAAGAGGAAGCTGAAGCATGCCGACTGAAGGTCCTTCAGGCCTGCATCCTTTGCATCAGCTCCTTCTCCCCGGAGGTGGAGGTCTTCTACAACTGCGGCGACTGTACCTGCAGCAACGTCTCCCCGGGGTGCTAGCTCCGGGCATGTGACTCCAGCACCAGGGCCAGCTGAGGCCTCTGGGTCCGGAGGTCCTTCTCGATCGAGGGGGGCCTCGACTAAGGAAATGCCCGCGGCTGCAACAAGTTCCGGGGGGCCTTCCGGGGCCACCACACCGGCGGCGGCTATGGTCAGTCCAGAATGCCCGGGAATGAGATTCTGTGCAAGTTGGTGTGGAAGCCTTCCGGGGTAATTTTAAATTACCACAGACAGTTGTTTTGTTGTAGTAACTATTTTTTAAGTTTCTTCATCCATCATCTGCAGTGTCCCCAAGAAGAGGAGTGAGGCTCCACCCTCAGCCACAGCAGCTGAAGCTGTGAGGGCAGAGGCTTCTGCTCCTGTCCCGGTGCCGCCCCAAGTGGTGGCTGAAGCTGCGACAGCTCAGGCGCTAGCTGTCGTGGTCATGGACCTCGACTCATCTCCCGAGACTCCCGTGGTAGCGCTGGACCACGGGAGAGAAGATGCGCCAGCAGCAACTGCCCCAGAGGTTGAAGCCCCGGGTCTTGATGCTGAGACGTGGGAAGCTTCGGCTATTGAGCTAGAGGAAGCAGTGATTCCGGCCCCAGAGCCAGAAATTGTCGAAGCCCCGACGGTTGAGCCGGAGGTTATTGAAGTCCCCACGAGTGAGCCAGATGTTGAGGAAGTCCCGGCGGTTGAGCCGTCTACCTCCAAAGCTTTGGCCTCAGAGTCGGTTGCCACTGAAGCTCCGGCTGTAGAGCCGGTTGCGGCTGGAGACCTTCCGGCGCCTGAGCCGGTTGAGGTTGAAGCTCCGGCCTCAGCGCCGGTTGTTGTTGACCTTCCGGCGCCCGAGCCGGTTGTCGCGGAGGCATCAGCACTCGAACCTACGATGGTCGAGGTGCCAACGCCTGAGCCACCAGCGGAGGAGGAGCCCAGGGCGGAGCCGGAAGTAGCCTCTGCTCCGGATGTGATGACAGCGGAGGTGTTTGCTGCAGAGCCGGGGTGCCCTAATGAAGTCGCTGGTCCCCTGCCTGAGGGGGCAAATGAAGACCTGGCGGCAGGGCCTTCGGAACCACTTCCGGAGGTCGGAACTTCTTCTACGGGACCCTCCTCGATGGCGACTGAGGCTATCCCGGAGGACGTCCCTAGTGCCGTGGAGGCTCAGGGGACCACTCTTGTGGATTGGGACCCAATTTTTATAAGCGAGAACCCGCTGGAACCAGAGGAGGAGACACCAGCAGGTCCGGACCATATTCCCCTGTCATTGTCCAATGACAACGCTTGCTCCAGTCTGCGTCAAGTCCAGCTGGCGTTCTACCACGACAGCACGGCTCTTGAAGAGGAGCGCCAAACCCTTAGGCGGTGGTGTATCTGGCTCTACTTCGAGACCAAGCTGGCGCAGTCGAGGCTGGCAGACGACAAAGAGTGGATCAAACAGTAGAAGGCCCGCCTAGAATACTGGGGCAAATTATTGGAAGATAGGGAGAGCTTGACTCGTGCCCTCGACGCTCAATCTCGGGCCATTTATGGGCAGACCAAGGCAACTAATAGTGCGGCTGATGATCGCCAAGAAAGGCTTGAAGCCATTAACACTACTCTCATCAAGCGCTGGGAGGCTCTTGAGGAGAGGGAGAAGAGGCTCGAAGACGAAGAGCAAAAACCCCTAGAGCTGCGGGATGACGTCTTGAAGAGGGAGGAGGAGCTCGTCGAAAAGGTGGCTCTGGCCGACAAGGGCCTCGAGGAACGCGCCAAGAAATTGGAGGACTGTTGCGTCGAGGAGGAGGAAAAGGCCTGGGTGCAAGGGCAGGAACTCTACAAGCAAGAGTGTGCCATCGCTGCTAGGGAGAAGAAAGTTAGGGGCCGGGAGAAGGACCTGGTCGACTGCCAGAACAAGATCCACCTCCGGGAGGAGGAGCTCAGAAAACTCGAAAAGCAGGTTGCTGAAAAGATTCAGCAAAATGCCAAAGAGGTTGAGCGCCTTGCTCGTGAGAATTCTGAACTGGCGGCGGCCAAAAGATCCTTTGAGGAACTGAAGGGCTTGAGGACTACGGACTCCCTACAAGTTTGGGAGTTCCTGAGCAAAGCCAATGACGTGCTGACACAAATGGGCTTCAGTCCCGTGCGTCCGGATGATCCGGAGCCAGAGTCGGACCTGGCATTGCAAGTGCTGAGCTCGGCGGGTAACAAACTCTCCAAGGTGGGTGATGTCATTGCGGACCAGTTGGAAGTTGAGGGGAAGTCCCTGGCGAAGAACGTCGCGGAGTATGTGCTGACGTGCTACACCAGCCGGGATCCCCAATTTCCTCTGGACCCGGTGCTTGAAGGTCCCGTCGAAGGAGAAGGTGAAGCCACCCGAGCCAACGTGTAAGAGGTTGCTCAGAGAGTCGCCCAGTTCTTCCATAGGGTCTAGGACCATCTCTGTAGCTCCCACTTGTATTCTCTCTTTTTCTTCCCCAATTTTGTAATCCCTTGTCTCCAGATGAATGAAATCCAAATTTTTGTGAATTTCATTTTTTGTCTTCAACACTTTTGTCTTCCCTTGGCCCCCTGGTAGATGTACACAATTTGATTGTGAACATGTACCAAGAGGATATTGTATCTTGTTGAAGACTTGTTTGCTTCGAACTTGTAGAAAGTAGGTCCGAAGTCTTCGATAGTGAAGGCTCCCTGAGGTTGTCGGAGCTTAGAAGCTCTAGCATTGACGACCGTCAGAGCTTAGTAGCTCCGGGAATAGTCCCTATCAACGCGTAGAGCATCGATAGTTAGCCCTCCGGGATGTCGGGGCTTAGTAGCTCTGGCAGTGACCTTTGCCAACGCGTAGCTTGTCGGCAGCAGACTCTGCATGTAGGGTCTTCTCACCATCTTTTATTCTGCGTCGACGGCTGGCCCCCCTAGCTTTGCCGGAGCTTGGTTGCTCCGGTAATGCTCGTTTTCAATGTTTAACATCGATCACAAGCCACCTAGGGGGAGTCGGAGCTTTGTTAGCTCCTGCTTTTCTCCGTCAACGTGGATTCTTTATTTTTCCTGCACACTGAAGCCAAGAAAAATAGTAAAATTCGCTCCTTACCTATAACTTCGTCACGGCTTACGATTCCCATGAAATTTTTAGGTCAAACACGATTCTGAATACAGCCGAATGTGTTGCCTTCATTCTTCCAGATCCAATTGTACTTGGATCCGCCTAACTTCGGCCTGCCGGGGTGTAGGTAGAGTGGCGTACTTAGGTGCTTGACCAGGCTAAGTCGATAGCACACTCCGGCCCTAGATTGGCCTGGCGGCATTCAGGCGAGTGGGCCATGAACAATATTTGAATCCAAAAGAATTTACAATACAGCTCGAATTGTACATGAACTGGTCGAACTAAAATTTCTTAAGAATTGCACAACTTTGTTAAAGACAAGAAAGAGAAAAATAAAAAATGTTGAGCCTGCACAAAATAAATGCACGTGGAGTCTATTTTACATGAAGATGTCTTTCATTATAGGTCAGGGGTACAGGGGAAACAAGTACACTCTTAGGGTACAGAACCAGGCTAAGCGTGTTTAATTTCTCGTTTGACCCAGGGTAGCTAGCCACACTTTTAGTCCTGAGACTCTAACAAGTGTTGCATGAACTTTGCGGACCATCCAAGAAAGGTCCGGTTGTTCTCCTGGAGGAACTACCCGACTCTGTACAATGACTCTATAACATACACCTCAATTTACTACAGACTCACCTCCGTGATAGTGTAGAACTTACGAAGGTGCTCAATATTCCAAGGATTTGGGAGAGGTTTCCCATCCTCGGTAGCCAAGCGAACGCTTCCGGGACGGGATACTTTAATCACTTGGAAGGGTCCCTCCCAGCTGGGGGAGAGTTTGTTTAACCCTTCTCTAGATTGTATTCTCCGTAGCACCAGATCGCCTTCCTCGAGCTGTCGGTTGTGTACATGCCGCTGATGATAGCGCCGAAGGGCTTGGCGGTAGCGGGCATTCCGAACAGCTGCTTGGGACCTTCCCTCCTCAAGGAGGTCTAGGTCTTCACGCCAGAGGTGGTCCTACGTGGCTTCGTCGAAGGACCGGACCCGGAGTGACCCCAAGGTGATTTCCGGAGGAAGGATTGCTTCAGCTCCGTACACCAGGAAGAAGGGTGTCTCTCCAGTTGACCGGTTTGGAGTTGTCCTGTTGGCCCATAGAGTGGGCAGAAGCTCTTCAATCCAGTTGGCTTCATGTTTTTTCAAGCGCTCATAGGTGCGCGTTTTGAGTCCTTTAGGGATTTCAGCATTTGCTCTCTCGGCCTGGCCATTGCTTGCCGGGTGAGCTACGGAGGCGTAGAAAACTTGAATGCCGAGGTCTTCGCAATATAATTGAAATGCAGAGCTTGTGAATTGGGTCCCGTTATCAGTAATTATTTTGTTTGGGACTCCAAATCTGCATACAATGGACTGCAAAAAGTTGATAGTTGATTGCTTGTTTATTGTCACAACTGGAGTTGCTTCCGGCCACTTGGTGAACATGTCAATGGCGACATACAGGAACTTGTAACCTCCGACGGCTCTTGGGAAAGGTCCCAAGATGTCCATCCCCCACACAACGAAGGGCCATGTAGGAGGTATCATTTGTAGAGGCTGAGCCAGTGTGTGAATTTGCTTTGCATGAAATTGACATGCTTTGCATTTCTTCACTAGCTCAGTTGCATCCTGGAGTGCTGTAGGCCAGTAGAAGCCATCCCGGAGGGCTTTACCGACCAGCGTACGGGAAGACATGTGGTTCCCACACTCGCCTCCATGGATATCTGCGAGGAGCTCGCAGCCTTCTTCCCTTGTGATGCACCGCATTAGGACGCCGTTGGCACCGCGCTGGTAGAGATCCCCTTCTACCAATGTGTATCTTTTATCCAATCTGACTATCCGGTCAGCAGATACATCATCATCAGGAAGGATGTTGTCTTTCAAGTAGCTCCGGATCTCCGAGATCCTGCATCGGAGCTAACTTGAGCATTTGAGTATTGCATGCTGGGTTGCACGGAGCTTCTGGCAGCACCTACGACCCTTGATGGCTGCCATGGTAACAGGGCTATCGGGACCGTTAGTTTCGGGATGCTGACTCGCCCCCTTCGCTCAGTTCGGCAGGCTGAGATGTGGGTTTTGACAACCTCCCGACAAAAGTTCCGTCAGGAGATGGAGCTCCGGTTGATGCTTTCGTCGAGAGTTCGTCGGCTTCAGCGTTGTGGACACGTTGGACATGGTGGAGGTCTAGGACTTCGAAGTCCTTTTGAAGCCTCTAGACTTCAAGGAGGTAAGCAGCTAGCTGGAGATTGTTGCAGGAGCATTCACCCTTCACTTGTTTAATGATGAGCTGTGAATCTCCCTTGACCAGTAGCTGCTTGACACCGTATGACAGTGCCACCTTTAGTCCGTAGATGAGTGCTTCGTACTCCGCCATGTTGTTGGTCGCCTTGAAGTCAAGGTGTACCATGTATTTTACCTTCTCCCCGGTTGGTGCGAGGAGAAGGATTCCATCTCCGGCCCCCTGCTTTGCATGGAGCCGTCGAAGTAGAGGGTCCAGTGAGGCTCGGTGAAGACCAGAGCCTTGTGTTCCGTCTTCTGCTCACTGGGGCCCCCAGGGTTTGATGGAGAGGGAGTCCATTCTGCCACGAAATCCGCCAATGCTTGACTCTTGATTGCTAGCCTTGGAATGAATTCGAGATCGAATTCGGCCAATTCCGCTGCCCACTTTGTAATATTCCCAGTTGAATTGGGATTATGCAAGATTGCTCGAAGTGGGTAAGAAGTCATCACTGAAATCTTGTGAGCTTGGAAGTAATGGCGAAGCTTCCTGGAGGCGATAAGAATTGCATAGAGCAGCTTATGCACCTCTAGGTATCGAGTCATGGCGTCATGAAGTACTTCACTGATGAAGTACACTGGGCGTTGGATGGTCCGGACCCTCCCGGAGGGGCCCAGGGCTTCCTCTTCATTGACTCGGATCCTCCCGGAGGGATCCGTACCTTCTTCGGGGACCTCCGGGTCCTTGCTGGAGGGACCCGAAGCTTCTTCAGAAGCGACCTGGACCCTCCCGGAGGGGTCTGGGTCTTCTGAAGTAACTTCTTGTGGATTCAAGTTTGGGAACTGGGTCCCAGACTCGCTTTGAGGAACCTCCGGACCCTCCCGGAGGGGTCTGGATTCCTGAGTATGGGATAGTTCTGGTCTCTCTGCAACCAGGACAATACTGACAACTTCGTCAGTTGCTAAAATGTAAAGCAGTAAAGGCTCACCAGGGTTCGGAGCTACCAGAGTTGGTAGGGTGGTGATGAACTATTTTAGCTCATGGAACGCCTTTTCTGCTTCTTCAGACCATTGGAATGGTCCGGACTTCCTCAATAACTTGAAGAAGGGAAGTGCCAGTTCCGCCAGTCTTGAAATGAACCGGTTGAGGGCTGCTAGACATCCAGTCAGCTTTTGGACATCCTTGATGCGGGCTGGTGGCGGCATGTCTTCAATGGCTTTGATCTTCGCCGGATTAGCTTCTATGCCCCGGTGACTTACCAGGAAACCAAGAAGTTTTTCGGAGCTAACCCCGAAGACACACTTGTCTGGGTTTAGCTTTGTGCGGGTGACCCGCAGCTTGTCGAAGACAGCCTGCAAGGTGTCAAGGAGTGACTCCTTGTTCTTGACCTTAACCACGATGTCATCGACGTACACTTCCATGATGTCTCTAATGAGTTCTTCAAAAGTTTTGTACATAGCTCGTACAAAGGTTGAAGCTGCATTCTTGAGACCAAATGGCATGGCTGTATAACAGTACAATCCATCTACTGTGATGAAAGAGGTATGCTCTACATCTTCCCTAGACATTCTGATTTGATGATACCCAGAATATGCGTCTAGGAAACACAGTAATTCACACCCGGAGGTGGAATCCACTATCTTATCTATTCTAGGTAGTGGGAATGGATCTTTTGGACATGCCATATTTAGTGTTGTGTAGTCATTACACATCCGAAGCTTCCCACCGGCCTTGGGCACAATGATTTGGATGGAAGACTTCTCGGATGAATCCTGCTTCGAGCAACTTCTTCACTTCTTGTCGAATGAAGTTCTGTCGCTCCACAGATTGCTTCCGAGGCTTATGATGCACGGGCCGGGCGTCAGGGTAGATCTTCAGATTGTGCTCAATCACTTCCCTAGGGATCCCAGGCATTTGTGACAGTTGCCAGGCAAACACGTCGACATTATCCCGGAGGAAAGCGATGAGCGCGAGTTCCTATTTGTCATTCAGTCCCCCCGATATACAGGTGGTATGAGCGGCATCGGAACCGATTTGGACGACTTTGACGGGAATGTTGGTGTCGCCGCTTGGCTGTACACGAGGTGCAGAAGTCGAGCCTCGCTGACCAATGCTCGGGGGTTTTGGAGCTTGCTCCTGTCTGGAGTCCTCCTCTTGCGCCGTAGTAAGCGGATGAAGTTCTTCCAGAGCAGTTACTTCGGCAGTGCGATCTCTGCGGATCCGGAGAACACCTAATGGTGTTGGCATCTTTAACACCAAGTAGCCATAATGAGCAGCTGCCTTGAATTTTTACAAGGCAGGCCTGCCCAAGATGGCGTTGAAAGGTAAGTTGATCTGAGCAACGTCAAAGACCAACTTCTCAGTGCAATACTTCTCCAGGGTCCCGAAGGTAACGGCGAGAGTAATAGCACCGATTGGGGTAATGGCTCCCAGACCTACTCCGGAGAAAGGTCGGGAGGGATGAAGATCCGAAGGTCGGAGCTGAAGCTTGGTAAAAGCTTCGAAGCTTATGAGGTTCAGCCCCGAACCTACATCTACCATAACATGGTGGAGCTGAATGTTATTGATGGTAGGAGATACCATCAAAGGTAACTGGCCTGCTCCAACCATGCTTCGAGGGCAGTCCAAAGCATCAAAAGTGATGGCCGTGTCCATCCACTTCCGATGAGGCTCCACCCTGGCTGTAGGAGCTACAGCGGCCATGTCCCGACACATTGTCTTGAGGACGCGACGGGAGGTGATGTCCCATGATCCACCAAAAATGGTGTTCATGGTCTTCCGATGCTCGTTGTCAGAGACGTCAGAATCGTCGTCGACGGAGGTGTAGACGGCCTTCAGGACCTTTTTGGGATCCTAAAAACCTAACTCCTCTTTAGCCGGAGCTTCATCAACTTTTTGTTTTCCTCCCCTCTGTCGGAATGGAACTTCTTCCCAGCGCTTGCTGTAGCGCTCAACAAGGTTTTGGACGTCCCGGCAGTCTTCCAAACTGTGGCTGTCCGTCTTATGAATTGGACACCACACCTTGGGTTTGCCACCGTCTTCAGAAGACGGTCGAGGTCGCTTCTCGGGGCATGGCCCCTGGCCACCCGGAGCTGCAGCAGCTGCAGCATTAGATGCGCCGGCCGACGGCTTCTTCATGCTGTTGGTCTTTTTCTTCTTCTTGCCACCCCCGGAGGTAGTGGCTTCTCCTTTGGAGGATTTTTTGTGATCCTCCGGAGGTGGTTTGGAGTGCATTTCACGGCCCTCCGCAGCTCTGGCACATTTGTCAGCCAAGCTGAAGAGTTCCGTGACACTGGTGATCTCCTTGATCGCCAGTTTCTCCAACATCTTCTTATCCCGTACGACCTGTCTAAATGCCACAATGACAGAAGCACTAGATATAGAAGGGATAGTGTTTCGTACCTGAGAGAATCTTTGGATGAATGATCGTAGGGATTCTCCCCCTTTTTGCACGACTACAAAAAGGTCCAGTTCGGTGCCTGGTCAGGTGTATGAACTCCCGAAGTTGGCGGTGAACTGCCGGCACAACTCCTCCCAACTGTTTATGGAGTTGGGTGGAAGGCTCATAAACCAGGATCGGGCGGTCCCAGTTAAAGCCACTAGAAAATAATTGGCCATTACGACCTCATTTCCTCCAGCTGCCAGGATAGTAGTGGAGTAAATCTGAAGAAATTCGACGGGATTAACTGTCCTGTCAAATTTCTCTGGCAGGTGAGGCCAGAATTTCTGTGGCCACCTGACCATACGCAGATGCATGGCCAGGGCCGAACAGCCTCCTCCTACTCCTTCAGGAGCAGGAATGTCCTGAGCTTCTCGTCTTTCACGAGCACGCTCGATATGGACTCGGCCGTCTTGTTGACGGTATCGGCGATCAAGCTCCGCCCGGAGGTCATGAGTTGAAAGCCTTGATACCGTGTGAGTGTGTCGCGCCTCGGAGGGCAACGACGTCACTTGCTGTGACGCAGCATGTCTTTTGTTGTTGGAAACGTGCGGACCAAGTCTACCAGACAAGGTCCGTCGCTGCGACGGGGCCCGTCCTGAAGGAGGAGGACCCTGGTTACTGATGCAGTCGGCTGCTGCTGCAACCAAGTGTTCCACATCGGCCCTCCACTGCTCCATTGCATCCCGGGATGCATCCGGAGGTGCTGGGCGCTGAATGAGAGCACGTGCTGCATGGAGCGTGTGTTCCGGGTTGTCATGATTCGCCAACGCAGTGATTGACGCTGGTGCACCATCGCGCTGCCCAGCTTGATTTGCTGGTGGAGGCGGCGGTGGTGGAAGTGTGACTCCTGCTAGAACTGAGGTTCCTACTGGTGGCTGCATATTGGAGGGATTGCCCCCAGCAGCTTGAACAGCAGGATGACCATTGGATGATCCAGCAGCTGAATTCACCATTATTGAAATCTCAGGCGCCCCTACCTGGCGCGCCAACTGTCGGTGGTTTTGATCTGGCAGATCTCCCGACACTACTAAAGTGTTTGCGGAGTTTGAAGTTCGGTGTGGGTGCGCGGAGATTCAAGAAGGTGAAATGTAAAATGACACAGGAGACACAAAGGTTTACGTGGTTCGGGCCGCTTGAGCGTAATACCCTACTCCACGGGATGTATTGGTGTTGTATTGGATGTATGAACTTAACTCAGGTGACTTGAGTGCACGTGTGAGCCAATTAGACTAGATCAGATCAGAGCAGATCAGATTCGTCCCTCTCATGTATCGTTGGCCTGTCCTTTTATAGCGCAAGGATAGACCGTTACAAGTTGGCCTGGCCCGACATGTGGCCCTAGCGGTTACTAATATTGATACACATTTGATGCGCTTAATTACCCTTAATGACCGAATTACGGGCTTTGACAGCATCGTTACTGGTAATTAAGGTCGTCCGATCATGTGTCATTAACATAGTATTAATGACATTTAATCGGGTCTTGAAGTCCTTGATTCCCCTTTGAAGATCCGGAGCCGTTGTGGAGTCTACCGGAGGTTTGAGGCTGAAGATCCGACGGTAGGACACGTGGCAGCTCCGGAGCATGATGTGAGGAACAGATAGGTCTGGTGCCACCAGACACATGTCAGTTCCGGAGCTTCCCTCGGTATGGGGTTAGGTCCGGGGGTGCTGTTATGGTACATAGCCCGGAGTTTCCCCCTTGTGGGCGGTAGCTCCGGTTTGATGGTACACGTGGCGACCCTGAGACTAACCATATTAGGGAAGCAGGTCCAGTTATGTCTGACATGTGGGCCTCCGAAGGTCTTCAAATCAAGTAGATGACATTTCCTTAAGATCTTTGCAATCTCAAGGGGTATACGGTACCCAGGGTACCGACAGTAGCCCCTCTCAGTCAATTAAGGAATGTTTCTTGTTCTTTTTATCCTAAGCACCATCCATTCTAACCACATGTTGGATGTAATGGTATAGCAAGTTGAATATCACACCTTGTACTCGTGTTTTGGCCATGACATCATAAATTGTTTGTCACGCACAAGTGGTTGATGGTTCTGCGGGACACTTCATGTATAGTTAATATGTCATTCATTATATTTTTTGTCTTATTAGTTCTAGCATGGAAATCCCTAAGAAGACTGGTGCTGGTAGTAACAATAAAGAAGACAACATGGAGTTTATTGACTTTGGTAGTTCAGGCTCCTTTCACAGTCCATCGAATCATTTTCCGAATATAAAAATTAAAAAGACTTCAGAAGATCTAGGCCCGTAATATGATCCTGCCGACGAGGTATGTATCACAAATCTTAACTTCAGCGGTTCAAGTTAATGTTGGTTGTCAAGTATACTAAGTCTTATAATTCTTTTCTACCTAGATTAATCGTGAAGACAACGAGGTAACTTCGGCTCCTAAAACCGCAGAAGGTTCTCCAATGGATGAATCCTCAGGTTTACTCCAAGCAGAAACGAGGGCAACGAGGTCCCAATAAGGGTCCATTGGACCGCATCATGTACATAACAAGAGTCGGTCCAGGTGGGCTTCCCCAAGAACTACTAGATTCAGTTACCAAGTAACGAAATCCATGCGGTTTTATCGTTAGAGAGCTCGTGCCGATCACAATCGAGAATTGGAGAAAATTACCAGAGGAGACCAAGAACAAGTTGTGGGAAAGGATAAAGAAACAATTCAAGTTCCCGAAAGGCACGGAAGAAGCTGTAAAGAAAGCAACATTGGTCTATTGTTGTAAGAAGTTTCGTTGCTAGAAGAGTGAAATGAATGCTTATGTTAAGGCTGATAAGGTCCCTAGCCCGAGGAAGATGGGAAAAATCACACAAGCTCAATGGCAAGAATTTGTTCGTCAAAAGACCACACCTGATGCTAAAGCCCTAAGTGCAACTAGGTCAGAGCTTGCCAAAAAGAACAAATACCATCATCGCTTGGGGTTTGCCGGATATGCCCCCAAAGTCCAGAAATGGAATAAGATATTAGACGAAATTACCAATAAGGGCAATCCTCACCCGTTAGAAGGCTGCGATGAGAGAACTCAATGGTCGGTCTTTGCTCGGTCAGGTTTGACCAGCGAGGGCAAACTTGAACAGCCCGACACTATGAATGAAGTAGAGGAAAAAATGAAAGATGTAATTGAAAAGCAACAGAAGGGTCTCTTCAAGCCGAAGAGGGAGAATGACCAACTTACCGCTATCCTAGGAAACCCTAAACACAGTGGACGGGTTCGAGCAATCTCTTTTCAAATGTCTTGGCTAGATGGTTTCCCGATAGATAAAGAGACATATAGAAGACGTGAGAAGTTCAATAAAACACTTGATGAAATGATTGCTCAAAAGGTCAAGGAAAATGTGCAAGAAATAATAGAACAACTTAAACAATAGGGACAATTAGTGGCACCGAGTACAGCGATGGTTCCCATGCCAAAGGAGCAATTAGTATCTCCAACTGCCTACCCTAACAGCGTAGGTTCTGTGCTAGGCTCAGGGTCAACCCATAAGTTCGTTGTCGATTATATTGCTAAGGACAGATCGTGTCATCTTCTTGTCCCGATCAGCAGAGCAGGGAGCAAAACCAAACAGGTTGCCACTGCTATGGCAAAGCCTGATCATGACTTCAACGGCAATCCACTTCTGTTGTATTATGTTGTGGTGCAAGTTCTTCAGATCATTGATAATGATTATGAAGATTATGAAATAGACCACATCACACATGAGGGGATCGCGACTCTAGGGCAGGCTGTCAACCAATTAATCCTTTGGCACCGACGTGATATCGTGTTGGACGATGAGACGATTCCTAGCCCCGTCGCATCTCAAAATACTGCAACCCCGTCTTCTATGGCGAAGGTCCAGGAATATCCACTCCCAGTCCTGGAAGATCCACTCCCCCTATGTCTCATCAAGGATGATAGTAACCTTGCTAGAAAAGATAACCAAGAGCAACAAGTTAGACAACAGCTTCAAGCAGTACCAGAGCAAGCTGTTGCTAGTAAAGAGCAACCAGTTGAGCAACAACTTGAAGTAGTACTAGAGCCAGCTGCTGGGAGTAAAAAGTAATCAGTTGAACAACAGGTTCAACAACAAGCCAGCGTCCAACTTCCGACGACTACTCTCGATCATTAGTGCCTATCAAAGTTAGCTCATATGAAATTAAGAAACCTTCACCAGAAGTGTCAAAATATTTGGAAAATATGAAGGAAAATATTAGAAAATCGAGTGCATCTCGTTCTTCTCATGAGCCAGCATTAGAAGATGTCGAGGAGTGGGAAGAAGACGGTGTCATGTATAATCAGCGGACGGCTTTAGTTAAACCAAGATTTCCAATATACAAGCTTGAGGATGTTCCTCTTGAATTTTAGAATGGGAAGCCGTTCATGACATTCGTACAACATAGCAAACAATGTGCCCCACTCAAAAGAATGCACGAGTGGTATATCACTGAGCACAAAATATGATCTTTCTTGCATCACATTTTGTGTTCCAAAAGAAGCATTCCGTAGCACTAAAGAAAATAAACGAGTCATTTTATTTGAAGAGTTGTATACCCTTTTCCATCGGGGCATGCTCGAAACCAACCTGCTACTCGTCTGTGCTTGTAAGTGCCTCTAATATTTTGCATTTGCTTTTCTTAGTACACGCATACACATTTCACGAGATTATAACAATTATGGACTTCTTCAATAGGATGCAATAAATGGATAATGAAAAGATGAAATGCAAGACAGGTATCCTTGACCCTACACGGATGGCAAAGACGCTATTCGACGTCAAGGCGGATCATAACTTAGTACAGTTCAAGCACATGAAAAAAAATAATTGAAAAATCAATCGCAAAACTTAAGAACGATAGAAGGACAGAAGTTGCAGCTTACAAAGGGAATGCAATATTTAACTTTGTCAGAGACGGTAAGGACCTCTTATAGGCTCCGTACCACTTCGAGTAAGTTCGACACATAACATTGAAATAACAATTATTGCTAATTGTTAACTTAACACGTGTGTTTATATGTGTGCAGTAACCACTACATAATGATCTTCATCAAGCCAACACAGGGTTTGGCAACAGTCTTGGACTCAGCCGATTAATCACCAGATCGTTACAAAGATTTCATTTCTATTTTGAAAATGTACGTTTATTTGATACTTTTAATTTACACACATTTACAATGTGTTGACAAGTTTTATATGACTTTTCTTGTATTACAGCACTTGGAGGTTTTACGCAGAACGGCTTGACGGTCAGAGACCTCCTAATAAGAATGCATTGGACATTAAATCATATTATGCTTGTCCGAAGTAGCTTGCTGGGAGTGTATTATGCAGGTATTATGTATGCGAGCATCTTCGGACCGCCACCGAATATAGAGTGAATGGTGAGGATGGAAGCTATCCTTAATGTTGATATCTTATTTTCTTACTTTTTAGTTTTATTATTTTCAAATTTTTATTCCAACTTTAAAATTCAATTACCCATAGTACAACTGCTCCAAAAATACCAAATAAATTCATGTATACTCTCACTTTGATCTATACTTTTAGATTATTCAAACCAAGACATTCTAACCCTTCTTATGTGTTTCATTGCAGCACACAAAGAATGTTAACGAAGAATGACCAGTTTGTAGAAGTATTCCTGGTGGAGGAGCCGACAAGATTGCTTTTGAACTGTGTCAATTCGTGCATCGCAAAATTTTGCACAAAAGAGGAGAGTTCTCTGATGAGCATGGTGCAATAGTTGATGTGCTAGAACTTTTCGACTATGCCAATAGAAACAGTTTTTAGTGAAACTTGTAAACTATGAGATGACTTGTATGTGTAACTTGTACATATGTATATTGTTTTATTGAAATTGACTTCAGTGATTATATTGTTTACTTCTGTTATGATATCGTTGACTTCTGTAATATTATTGAATCGGCTTGGAAATTATAAATAACAGCAGCTAGTACTGCATAGGTTATACCTTATCACAGGCGGTTATTTACCTACAGCTAGACCTGCCTGTGAAATATCATTATCACATGCGGCTAGATATAGGTAAAGAACCATTTGTGGTAACCTTATTATCACAGGCGGTTATTGTTATGGTACAAACCGGCTGTGATAAACTGTCTCAAGAGGCGGCTTGTCATATGTAAAGATCCGTCTGTGATAACACAATTATCACAGGCGGTTATATACGTTGCATGACCCGCCTGTGATAATATGTCTTCACAGGCGGCTAGCCTATGTAAAGAACCGCCTGTGATAATATGTATTCATAGGCGGATTCACTTCTCTCCCTGTAAAATTCCAGATTATCACATGCTCTTCGTTTTAGGCAGTTTTAAAAACCGTGTGTGATAATACGTTTGGAGCCGCCTGCGATGAGGCTTATTGTAGTAGTGTACCTATCTTTGGTGGTTTTATCATAACTCGGGTTTTACAGACCCGTTTGACGTGATTCTTTTTGGGTTGTCTTCATAACTTGGTTTTCCATCGTCTGTCAAAATTTCACGGTCATTGGATTTTTGGTTTTTGATATACACGAGTTTCTTTGCAGTGTTCCATAACTGTTTTTCTCGTGTAGGACAGATTGACCTTTGTTCGATCTTTCAATCGTAACTTGAGTTTCTCTCGAAGGATTTTTGTGATTCTTGTTGTGACGTTTTCGTGACTTGATTCTCTACAATCTACTAGTTTTGTCACAGTTGAAAATGTTTAGATTAGTTGCACACACTGTTTCTTTAATAGATTGGTTTTCTGCCGAGGGGTGTTTTCGTTGGGTGTTTTCATTGCTTCCGCTGAAAAGTTTTAATCTACCATTCACCCCCCTCTGGTAGCTTTACACTTTCGATCCTACAGTCTGAAAGCAACCACAACAGAAGCGTTGGAGATAGAAGGAATAGTGTTCCATACCTGAGAGAATCACACTGGATGAAGGATCACAGTGATTCACCCGACTTCTGTTGTACGGCAAATAGATCTATCTCGGTGCTAGGCTGGGTGTAGGAGCTCCCGAAGTTAGCAGTGAACTAGCGAAAGAGTCCCCCCCCCAACTGTAGATGGAATCGAGAGGTAAGATCATAAACCAGGACCTTGCAGTCCCAGCTACAGCCACACGGAAGTAGTGGGCCATCATGGCCTCATTGCCTCCAGCCGCGAGGATGGCGGTAGAGTAGAATTGAAGAAACTCGACGGGGTTAACAGTCCATCATATTTCTCCAGCCGAAAAGCCGCCCCCAACTCTGAGAGGAGAAGGGTTTTCTCGAGGAACTCGCCTCTCGCGAGCATGTTCGATGACAACACACCTATCCTGCTGCATGTAGCGGCGGTCGAGCTCCAACCGGAGGTCTTGAGTCAGGAGCCTCGTTGCTATGTGAGTACAATGATCCCCAGTGGGTAGTCACGTCACTTGCTGGGAGGGTGCACGTCTCCTGAGCTACAACACCGGAGGGCCAAGTCTACCAGAAAAGGTCCTATTTCGAGAAGGTGTCTGCTCTGTATGGGGCAAACATGGGTTGTTGATCGCATTGGTTGCGGCTGCAACCAAATGCTAAACGTCAGCACACCATTGTTCTAGCACGGCAGGAGTGGCTCCCGGTGCTGGAGGACGCTGGAGTAGAGTTCGTGCTGCGTTCAGCATGTTCTCCGGGTTGTTTGTCGATGCAGTTACCGATGTGAATTCCCCATCCTGTTGTCTAGCGTTGATTGCTGGAGAAAGTGGTGGTGGTGGTGGTATGACGCCAGCTGGGACGACAACATTGACTGGCTGGTGTACATTGGAGGGATTTCCCCCAATAGGCTGTCCAGCCGGTCCGTTGGATGAAGCAGCAATGGAGTTCACCATCTTTGAGATCTTGAAATTGAGCCCTCCTCCTTCCTGGCGCACCAAATGTCAAAGTGTGAACTAGGACAGTTCCCCCGATACTACTAAGAAGTAGTTTGTGAAGGTTTGTATTCGGATGGGGCACTAATCAAGATCAAGAACAAGGGTGAACATTGAGGATTTTACATGGTTCGGGCTGCCTGAGCATAATACCCTACTCTACGGGGTGTGTGTTGATTGTATGAGTATAGCTTCAATGTGTATGTCCTTAGCTGAGATTGGATTGGCCTAAAAATGAGTTGCCCTTTCTACCGTGTAGCACAACCCTTTTATATGCCAAGGATTTGCTGTTACAGTATGCGCCGTCACCCGACAGGTGGCCCCGACTGTACTAAACTTTCCTATACACAATATATGGTCTTAAGGGTGGTTAATAACATGATAATGTGCCTTAATGGCAACGTTACCAGTCTTAACAGTCTTTTGATCATGCGTCATTAATATAACATTAATGATGCATTGATCAAGTCTTGTAATGTCCAATTAATAGCCCCTGAATGTCTGCGCCGTTGGAGATCCCGTTGTCTTCCCGTTGCAGACTTAGGTCCAGGTGTGTAACATGTTGCAACACCGGAGCTTCCCTCTGCAGGGAGGCAGGTTCAGAGCTACTGTACACGTGGCAGCTCTAGAGCTTCCCTCTACGGGGAGGCAAGTCTGGAGCTACTGGACGCGTGGCAGCTCTGGAGCTTCCCTCTACGAGGAGGCAGGTCCAGAACTATTGAACACGTGGTAGCACTGGAGCTTCCCTGTGCGGCAGGCAGGTCTGGAGCTATTGGACATGTGGTAGCACTGGAGCCACCCTAAGGAGAGAAGCAGGTCCAGCACTGCGGGACACGTGTTGCCTCCGGAAGTCCACAATTTTGGAAGGTGGAACTTGACGCGTCTTCTTGTGGTATGAAGGGATAACTGGTATTCAGGGCATCGACACTCGTGTAAATGCAACCGTGAGCACAAGGCTCAGCAAGACATAACTGTCTCACCTAAAACATGAAACTCTACATGCTGGGAATGTAAGACTTGAATTTAAACTTCAATAAATAAATGTGCACTATTAGTATATAATTGCACCTTGCTTTAGTTTTATACTAGTAGGTGTAGTTGGCTAGAATAATAAATTTAGTTCTCATATCAACTTATCCAGCCAAGTTACTTAATCATACAATAGTCCCCCCTCCCCCGTTCCAGTTGTTACTACATCACAGCGCAGTGAACAAGTATGCTCCCTTCCGCGAGCAATGGTGATTCGAATCAAGATACACCCGGCTTGCACGACATACACACTCTTCAAAAAGAGGGGATCAACCAATTCTGTTGACGTCGGTATGGCCACCTTTCACAAGACACCCAAACATTGAACCGGTCCCACCATCCAGGAAGCAAGATTCACATGATGACCTATGCTGCAGTGATCTCTACTCTCCTCATGATGTGCGTGGTGATGTCTAACACAGTGGGGTATGCCTCAATACCTGGGTTAATAGGTTACATCAGTTTATTGGGTCCACTAGAGCCAGTATGCATCTGGTACATATTCAAACTTGCCCAACAGGGCCGCACACAGTACGATCCTTAATCGACACAAGCATGAACTATGCCCACATAACCACGTTCTTGAGCGTCCTAATCTTCGTGCTCAATCTCAGATTAACTATTCCATCTCATTCCTTTCCTCATCTTTCTTTCATCCATATTCCTCAACTCACTTCTATCCATATTCATCAACTTTAATATAACTGAAACCACGTAAAGTCCTATTCTAACCAGACTCCAGGGATTCAGGGGTCATGCATGTGGAGTATCATACATCTCTAGACTTAATGCACAATTACCATAGTATAGATTATAAAAGCAAAACATATTAACAACTTAAATGCAAACTGGGGCTTGCTTTAGGTTGCGGCTAGTGTAAATGTCAAATACGTCAGTCTTGATCTTCTGGATGCAGCTTCTCATCACTTTCCTTCTTTCCTTGTCTTAACTATTGCTTGGGCAAATCTTGTTCTTGTGTGCTGCTTGGGCAAATCTTGCTCTTGTTGCTACGGGGTCCACGCTAGTCCTTCTCCTCCGAGTCGCGATTCTCGTCGGTCCCCATCACGACTCTATCGATATGAACATGCATATACAATGAAATGTAATTTAGCACTTGATACACAAGTATCCTAACATACTTAACAGACGAACAAGCACTAATGTGGAGCTCAAATAATGCCTCTGATGGTTTCTTAGAAAAACAATGAAAAGATCTAACTTAATCCAAGTTGATTTATGCAAAAGGCTTTGGTTGCATTCCTATGACTATAAGGACAAAAGAGGGTAGTTCCTAATATTTCAATGGTCAAGGAATAGAATGGAGGTTAAATAAAGTCTCTGATGGTGTCTGAAATTAAATTGGGGAAGAACAGATTTAATCAAGTTGGTTCATAGAAATTGTTCTATAGGCTTTAGTAGGATTTTCATGCAAAGAGGCTATAACAGATTCATTTCAATTGTAAGGTATGGTCTAATGGAGCTCAGAAACTTACAGTAACTCAAAGAGATGACATGTGATTTTCCAAAAAATGTTCAGATTTTTAGGTAAAGTATCTTGGGCACAATAATTCTCTAAGTATTTTCCCTTCTATAAATTTTCAAGTACAGTTATTAGCTTTTCCATACTCGACAGTTAGTTATTCATTTAGGGATGGTTCTAAGGAACTCAACACATTTTGTTTCATATTTTTCTGATCATTACACAGGGGGGTAGGGATTTTACAAGTTTGAATCAGTTTCTGTCATGCCCGGTCATCGTAAAGATGAACAGACGCTAATCACATGTACGCCAGGATAAGTTGAATCGTACATGCGTCGACGAAAGTGAAATATCATTACATTTCCATGTTCGAATACATAAATAGTCTTACAGTATGATCCGAAGGTCTACACATACACACCACAACTATTTACATCAACAACAAGGTTAACAAAGTTCAAACTACAGCAGAAGGCTAATAGGTAAGAGCAGCTCCAACTCCACAGGCAGCCGTTGCGCGTGAGGTCGCCAGCCTAGACCAAGTCCTCCGGATTGACGAAGAAGTCCTCTGGTGCCGCTTCTTCTTCTTCATATTCTAAAGGAGAATTAAACGCTTGAGTACATAGAGTACTCAGCAAGTGTGGGAAGAGATGACATGGTTGGCTTAAGCAAAAGGGAAGGCCAATTATGGCTTAGCACTATGCTTAGAACCTAACCTTAGCTTTTATTTATCAATATCATAATTCAAGAAGTAATCAACACATGAGTACTGATAATGAATGTAACTTGAATCATAATTAACCACCATTTCCCCAACCATGAACTAATTATGAACTGGCCCCAAGCCGCTCTTGTCCGTGAGCACGGCTGTCATGACAGTTTTGCCAAATCTCTGCAGAGAGTGTACCCTTTCCCCACAAGCAGTGATTTCATCCCCTATTGCCAGGTGGACTTGAGTAAATCTCCATGTAGCCCGTGGTGATCAACCACATTTCACACTTCTGTAGGTGTGTGGCCCGGAGATCACTACATGGTCTTTACAAAGGTACTTCCGACTAGTGCTAGCCCTCTAAGGTTTCCACCACTGGGGATTCTCGGAGTAACCCTCCGCCCCAGAGCCCCCTCTTGAGCCTTGCGGATCCCAGAGCAGATCACCCGCATCATTCCCCGCACCATCCAACCACTAGCATTTCATCGGGAGAAACCTAATTAATTAACCATGCTGCCCCATCTCAGTCTCGTGGTGGTACTATAAAGCTTAGTGGCTTCCTCTATAAACCGGTCCTTAGAATCCGGTGGTAACAAACCCCAATCCCGGGTCTCGTGCAAACTGCACCATACCAATACTAACCAACCACCAGATTCCTATCCACTACAATAGTGTAATCACCACAAGTTCAAGTAACCATAAAGTTTAATGTAGCACAATTGTATGAAATCCCAATCCCAATATTTAAGCATGGCTAAGCATAACTATGACCTATCTACTTCCCAACCCATTTCAGGTAACAAGGAATTATATGGAACAAGGCATGTAAACATGAAGTAGGACATCAATTTAATTAGCATGCATCTATCTAAATCCCTAGAACTGGAGCAAAATGGTCAAGGGAACTTGCTTTAACATCAGGAACTCTTCACGTCTTGCTTGTATTTCTCCTTCTGGCACAAAGTGATTGCGGAAGTTGGTCCTGAATTCTTCCCAGGTAATGTTTTCTGGGTCCCGGTGAGCTTCAGTAAAGGCAGTCCACCAGTCGGCTGACCGTCCTTGGAGTTGATGGGAGGCTAATAGTACTTTCTCCCTTCCTTCACAGTGGATGAGCCTCAGCTTGCTTTCAACGGTACGGAGCCAATCATCGGCATCCATGGGTTCGGTGACCGTGGCAAAAGTGGGTGGATGAGTGTTCAGGAAGTCCCTAAGGAAGGACCTAGGTGGAAAAGGTGGGGGTGGCGGAAGGTTGTAATTTGGTGGTGGTGGGGGTGGGGCTTGTTGCAGGTTGGTGACAATCTGTGTAAGGTTGTTAAGCAGCTGGGTTTGGATGGCCATCATCTGCTGCATTTGTTGCGCGGCTGGGGCCCCTCGGGCACCCCTACCATTCCATCCTGGCACACCTCCAAGTCCTTCATCTTGGGGCATGGCGCCCCTTCCACGACCTCTACCTCTACCTCTTCCAGACATCTGTGTAGGGAATAATTGAAACTTTAGGACAATAGATGAGATATAGAAGGGTACGCTATGGCAAACGGTCCCAACTACATGCATCAAGGGAAACATATATATATAAAGCAAGCAAATTCATTAACCAACTAGTGCGGATGTGGACAAGATGCTAATGCATTCCACAACTCGCACGACACACTAACAAGCCTATATACAAATGACATGGATGTGGACAGGATGCCGAAGCATTCCACAACTCATGTCGCACACACACACAACATAAAGCAAACTACTAGCATAACAACATAAATAACACAACTCAAGACTAAAGAGGGCGCAACTACTCGCTCCTACACACTAAGGATAACTGTCCTGAGTCGTCCAACGGGAAAGCAAGTCCACTCCTACCCATCGGAGTTCTCCTCAACCTCCATCTCCGGGTCTTCTTCTTCTGAGTCCTCTCTTGATTCCTGGGGGGAGTTCATGCGACGATCTAGAGAGTTCGGGTCCCAAGGCTCCATGTCCGAAGCGTACTGAGGAGAGTTAGGATCAGCTGCAGTGATCCTCGCGTAGCGTCTGCGAAGTCGCTCGTAGCGGTCAACCAGGTCCCTGCTGTCCTGAAACTCCTGCTGACAATGCTGGAGTCGCGAAGACAACTCCACAACGTCGTCCACCAGCCTCTCGCACTGAGGGTGAGTCAAGGGCCCCTCGACGTCACGTCCAGTGAAGGCGGCCGTGCCACTAGGGCGCTGAGGGGTGTACGCGTGCTTCGTGCACCCAAGAAGGAACCTGTGGGCGTGGCTCCAGTAGGTAGTCGCCTCCCACGTGGCGTCCTCCTCAGCCGCACGCTGGGAGCTCCTCCAGGCCGGAGAGAAGTGTGAGTGCAGCAGCTCCGAGTCGTAGTAGACGGCCAGCTGAGAAGTCCACTCCAGTCCACCAGTATAGGGTGCAAAGACCCTAGTGGTGTGGTATACTAGGCGAACACGGTACTCACGGTACCCCGCAGCACGAAGAAGAGAGCGAAGACGGACATGCATCCTCGAAGCAGCGCTCCCAGTGGAGAACAGCGTCGTCTCCCTCCTGGGTGTGTGAGGTGCGGAGCGACTGGCTAGGGCGTGGTGAGGAACACGACCCCCAGTCGACTTACGAGCCGTTTGCTTGGTTCGTGCCATCTACAAACATTTGAAAAGAAGAGAGTGAGATCAATAATCAATAAATTAAGTTAGAATAAAACAATAAGTACAGCAAGATAAGAAGCACAAGGTTTGAGATAGAGAGCACAAAATTTTGGAAATACTATTTTATAAGAAAATAGTATAGTCCTTAATTTTTGGCCATTTCTAACTAGGATTGCGTCCTACGGGCAACACGGCTCTGATACCACTTTGTCACGCCCGGTCATCGTAAAGATGAACAGACGCTAATCACATGTACGCCAAGATCAGTTGAATCGTACATGCGTCGATGAAAGTAAAATATCATTACATTGCCATGTTCGAATACATAAATAGTCTTACATTATGACCCGAATGTCTACACATACACACCACAACTATTTACATCAACAACAAGGTTAACAAAGTTCAAACTACAGCAGAAGGCTAATAGGTAAGAGCAGCTCCAACTCCACAGGCAGCCGTTGCGCGTGAGGTCGCCAGCCTAGACCAAGTCCTCCGGATTGACGAAGAAGTCCTCCGGTGCCGCTTCTTCTTCTTCATATTCTAAAGGAGAATTAAACGCTTGAGTACATAGAGTACTCAGCAAGTGCGGGAAGAGATGACATGGTTGGCTTAAGCAAAAGGGAAGGCCAATTATGGCTTAGCACTATGCTTAGAACCTAACCTTAGCTTTTATTTATCAATATCATAATTCAAGAAGTAATCAACACATGAGTACTGATAATGAATGTAACTTGAATCATAATTAACCACCATTTCCCCAACCATAAACTAATTATGAACTGGCCCCAAGCCGCTCTTGTCCGTGAGCACGGCTGTCATGACAGTTTTGCCAAATCTTTGCAGAGAGTGTACCCTTTCCCCACAAGTAGTGATTTCATCCCCTGTTGCCAGGTGGACTTGAGTAAACCTCCATGTAGCCCGTGGTGATCAACCACATTTCACACTTCCGTAGGTGTGTGGCCCGGAGATCACTTCATGGTCTTTACAAAGGTACTCCCGACTAGTGCTAGCCCTCTGAGGTTTCCACCACTAGGGATTCTCGGAGTAACCCTCTGCCCCAGAGCCCCCTCTTAAGCCTTGCGGATCCCAGAGCAGATCAACCGCATCATTCCCCGCACCATCCAACCACTAGCATTTCATCGGGAGAAACCTAATTAATTAACCATGCTGCCCCATCTCAGTCTCGTGGTGGTATTATAAAGCTTAGTGGCTTCCTCCATAAACCGGTCCTTAGAATCCGGTGGTAACAAACCCCAATCCCGGGTCTCGTGCAAACTGCACCATACCAATACTAACCAACCACCAGATTCCTATCCACTACAATAGTGTAATCACCACAAGTTCAAGTAACCATAAAGTTTAATGTAGCACAATTGTATGAAATCCCAATCCCAATATTTAAGCATGGCTAAGCATAACTATGACCTATCTACTTCCCAACCCATTTCAGGTAACAAGGAATTATATGGAACAAGGCATGTAAACATGAAGTAGGACATCAATTTAATTAGCATGCATCTATCTAAATCCCTAGAACTGGAGCAAAATGGTCAAGGGCACTTGCCTTCATTGAAGACTTGAGTGTTGGCGAAGTCCTGGTCTTGAAGGTTAAGATTAGGGTCGTAGTACGACTCTAGATATATACCCAAGCATGGCAAGAATAGAATAAAGCTAAATAAGTAAAGGGCACGCAAAACAATGCATCACAACACACACATAAGCATAAAATCCTATACTAATGCGTCCCTACGAAGTATTTATGACTTAACATGGCCAAAGTGTGCATTTTAGATTTATCATACATTTTTGGGATTTAATTATAGCCTAAAACCATTTTTATTGGATTTTCTATGTCCAAAATGTATTTTTAAACATTTATAATAAATATTCCATGGACAAAATATATTTCAAATGAACTCTACAATTTATTCACAGCATAAAATAATTTATACCAATTTTTCCTAGCATTTCTACACTTAATTACCATTTTATCTATTTTCTACACATTAAATACACCTATAAACAATATTTAACAAATAAATAAAAGTCCAGGGACTGGAAAATAAAATTACTACACTGTACAGGGGCTAAATCTACAATTCTATAAATTTCCAGGGGTTAAATTGACTATTTAAACGATTTAAACCAATTCCAGAAAGTCCAGGGGCTAGACTGTGAATTCTGGGGGCTAGATTTGAATTCCAGCCAGGTACAGGGGTTAGCCCGCAAGATTCTAGGGGCGTGGGTGAATAACGGTAGGCGGGAAAACTGAATTGAATGTGGGCCGTTGGATTTGAATTGGACGCGTGGGATTTTAATGGCCGAACCGTTACGATGATCTAATCGTAGCCGTTCGGTCAAAACCGACGGCAGGGATGCGGCCACGTCGCCTCTGGCAACGTCGGCGACGCACGGCGCGGCGGCGCTAGAGTCCGCGGCGGCGGACCTCGCCGGAGTTGGCCCAAATGGCGAATCTTACGTCAATTCTACGCGCTACATGCATGGAACGAGAGAGGAGGAGTAGGGGAACTTACCTAGGGGAGTAGCTAGGCTTGAAATTGGTCGGAGGATGGTCGGCGACGAGGAATGGCGGCGGTGGCGTCGGTGCTCGTCGAGATGGGCAAATCCCCGGCGATCTCTTCGCTCCAGCGTGTCCGGCGTGTTCCTGGCGATACGGCGAAGAGGTCAGAGGGGAGAGAGGGGTGCGGTGATCGCCGGTTAGTCGGGAACGTGTGGGGCTTACCGAGAACGACGGTGGGCTAGGGTTTCTTCGCGGGAAGGGGAAAATGAGGGAGTGAGGGTGAGTTTATAGCAGAGGGGAGCGCGGCGGTTGCAGGCGCACGCGAGGGGAGGTTTCCCCGGGTTAATTCGTGCATGGAACGGCGGTTGCAGGGGGGGTTCGACGTGGGCGCGGCGTGGCGCGGGAGGGAAAAAGGGTGGCGGTTACTGGGGGTTGGGGATGACAGGTGGCCCCGGGGTGGCAGCGGGAGAGAGGAGGGAAAGGTAGAGGCGCCGATAGGCGGGGTCCACGGCGCAGAGAGAGAAGAGGTGGGGGTGGTTCGGCTGGGCCGCAGGAGGGGGAAGGGAATTGGGCCAGGGGGAGGGAAATCGGCCCAGGGAGGGTTTTATTTCCTTTTTCTTTTTCTTTTTCCTGTCTTTTCTTTTGATTTGAATTCAAATTCAAATTTTAAACGGATGCTACTCGTTTGAACATCAAAAATCACCCAAAAATGCATACAACAATGATCAAGGGTTTGAGCAAATTTTTATACATGAAATGATGGGTGTTACAGTTTCTGAAATTGTTTCTGCACTTTTATTGAACCTAGGGCAAAGTCCCTAATTAAACCACCTCAATCATTGTTTCTGGAGCTCATCCTTTTACTGTATGTTATGATACATATAAGGAATAATGTGGCAAAAATTCAGATTTTTCTAATGACTAATGCCCCTGATATTAATTCCCCAAAGAATTGGATAAAAGGAATTAATTGGACAATTACAGAGAGTTTCATGCTAATACTACAGTAAAGCACAAGCAAAGAGGAGTCCTAGAAAGTTTATTTGACATTTTTAGGATTTTTCTACTATTTATTATAATTTTTACAAGTTGTGCACTTTTTCTGCATTTTTCTTTTACTAGAGAATTGAGTACTGTGGCTGACAGTAGGTCCACATGACAGGTGCTTCTTCAACCTCTGGAGAGGTTCAAATGGGCGCCAGGCCAGTGGGAGTGCACGGCCGTTCCCACTTCAAAACTTGATGAAAATGGAAATTCTTATTGGTAAAGGACCTAGGTGTCCTGGAACACGTGTAAGGCAATGTGGTGCTGCACGGAGGTGACCGGAATGCCGCCGGCGACAGCGGCGGTGGTGGTAGGTCCGGCGGCGACATGGGCATGGCACAGAAATGGACGAACAAGCTCGGGTTTTGATCACACAACACCCTTAATCCATGGAAAACTCGAATGCGGACTCTAATTGCAAAGATTTCGACTGCAGCGTGCTGTTTACGGGTGACCTAGTTCAAGAATTGGTTGTCACAAATTCTCACGTTACAGGTAAACCAAGGCATGAGAGTTCACTTAAAGGAGGAAACATGAAGATTAGAGGATGCTGGACCTTGGAGTGGGTTGGTTGATCGGGAGAAAGTCCGAGGTGGCCGGGCAACAGTTGAAGCGTCGCAGCGGCCTGAGAACAGTGGAACACCGTGGCCATTGAGGAGGGACGAGGAGGAAGCTTCTGTGCACCCTTGGCAGCTTTAGAAGAAGTGGCCGCAGCTCTTGGCGAGCTCAACCGAGCGTATCATGATGAGGACGGTCGGTCGAGGTTGGTGCCTATAGTGGCCGATGGCGGAACAGGGGCGCGCGGCCAAATGCGTCCTCACCCAACGCTGCACACGGAGATTTGGAAGAAGACCGGCGCAGGTCCATGAGCCTTGGCCGGCCAGAGAAACAGCTGGTACACAGCACGGCGTTAGGGCGAGGGCAACAGCCATGGTGAAACACCGAACTGCAGCACAGGAACGCGCGGCCACGAAGCGGCACGGAGGTGAGCAGGGCACGGGCACTGTGAGCGTGCAAGAAGGGGCAAGCCGAGCAGAGAAGGGAGGAGCACCAAGCATTTTGGCTGCGCGGCCGGTGCACGGTGATGGCGCAGCACGCATGTGCGTGAGCGAGAGCAGGAACCGAGAGAACGTTGCCGTCATGCGATTGGAACGAGCAAGCAAGGGATTAGGGTGAGAGACATCGTGCTGGAGCGGTCGAAGTAGCAGTGTGGCGCCTTGGCCTTGCGTGGTGCGCGCGCGCTGCTCTAGAGCAAAACAGAGGCGATAACACAACGTGAGACCCTGACCAGTGGGTCTCACGTGCCATACTTATCCACCACAGCAAGTTCTAAAGCCATTTTTAAATAACACAATGTTGCCTAAAGATTACAGAATATCACGTGGAAACTAATCTGGATACTAAGAACATATTGGTGAATGCAAAATTAGGAACGAGGTAATACATGATAGGGTAGGAGTGACACCGATTGAGGAGAAGCTAATCCAACATCGTCTACGTTGGTTTGGGCATATCCAGCGGAGACACCAGAAGCACCAATGAACAGTGATATTATAAAGAGTAGAGAAATTTTTTGGAGAGATAGAGGTCGACCAAGGTTGACATAGCAGGAGGTGGTGAAATGAGACTTAAAAAAGTGAGACATACCTAGAGATTTGGCTCATGGTAAGGCTACATAGAAATTAACAATTCATGTGCCAGATTCTTAGTATATTCGTATTTTGTTACTCTTATCTTTTTTCTTATTAATCTATTTCTAAAATAAATAAAATGTAGATTCTTGTTTTATTTGTATTTTTTACTCTCATCTTAGTTTATATAACTTTTCTTCAAAAATTATTGGGTTTCATTTCTAGCCGACCCCAACTTGTTTAGGAGAAAGGCTTTGTTGTTGTTGTTGTATTGGTGAGTGCAAAAATTGTAATTGAATAGTCTAAATTTGAAGATTCAATTGATCTTTGAATTCACCTCATTATGCAATTGATTTACATTATTTTAATATTTTTCAGAAGTCGGTAAAGTTACCTAATAACTTCTATAATTATTATAGTAATACCAAAACTTCATTTATACCTTGTTTTATTGGCGATTTTGATTTTAATTTGAATTAAGCTTTAGGTAAAAATTAAAAATGTATTTGATTGCTTATTTGTAACTTTATTTCAATTTGCACCTATCAATAATACTTTTGGTAAAGTGAAATATTATACCTGATAATATTTTATTGAACATTCTGAGCTTTGTCTTTTGAATCAAGTTTAAGGTTAATCTTAACATTGTTCTTTGATATTTCTTGGGAACCCCTCTTTTGCAATTAATTCTCTTGAAAATGACACTAACATTCATAATAATGTTTCAAGTGTTAACAAGTTCTGATTTTAGAAATATTATTTATCTAACCTAATTCACGTTAATGTGAATTCCCAATTTAAATTTTAAAAATTTTAAGTTCGTATTTTTGCTTCTTGTTTTTCTCAAATGTGGGCTTTTACACCATACTCATGGAACCCATGAGAGGCAACACAACATGACATTCAGCCCTCCAATGCCAAGCCATGTTGCAACAAGGTTAGTCCTACCTCACGGCCTACCTCCGCTGTTAGGGTTTCAACCCCTATCACAGAACATGACCAAGAATAAGCTTGGGGGAGGATCCCCACTTTGAGGTAACTTGTATCACACCCCATTTGCATTCCTTTATTTTATTTTATTTCTTTCTTTCCACCACTGCTGCATATAAAAAACAAAAATTAAATAAAAATAATGTGTATAGGTTACATTAATAAAATAAAAGTTTTGCGGTAAGAATATTATTACTTCGCATAAGTTGAAGCAATGAATAGATTGCTCTGTTTTATTTTCTCTAGTCTCTTGCATACAACATAGTATTCTCCAAGTATTGTGTTTATTGTCTTAGACTATTCTTGCCTTAAAACTTGGAATCTGTGGGTATCAAAAGCTAAGTCCAATTCTAGGTTGTTATGGGATATGATATTGTAATAAGAGCTGCTAATATCTTAGTTAAAAGTGAAACTTAATTTCTCGTATAAAATTTAAAATGGGAGCTCCTCATTTGGTATAAATTCCTATCAAAGCCATATGATGATTAGAATTTGATAAACCCTATACATATGCTATTTGCCTTCATATTGAGCCTAGTCAAACTAGTATAGACCTATGTGAGAATCTTTCGATGCTTTTAAGATCAAGATTGCACGGGCACATACTAAACTTCTATGTTAGAAGTTAGCCAAATTCCATCATACCATTCCACCACCAAAAACATACTCTATTATTTTCATGCATAATACTCTCTCTGAAATATTTGAAAAAGAAAAGAGGAGTAGAAGACATGGCTACAAGAAAAAGAAAAATGCATGCTCATATACAAGAGCATGAGAAAAAAAGCGAATAAGTAGCCATGTTTCTTCCTCACAAAAAAAGAGAGTACATACAAAGAAGTTATCTTCATATTTCCACTCCACAAATATTCTATCACACTTGCGCAAATCTTGATCAAAAGTATGATTTGTTTACTCCTAAGACTTACTCTATTGACTTAGTAATAAATGTATTGCAAATATGCCTACTATCGATCCCTACAAAGCTCCACATATAAGCCTTATTTAGATGTAGGACAAGAAAGGTATTACCTTAGTGAGGATACAAATACCACTTCCACATAGGAGTGACTGGGTGCATCACTTGAGGAACGTAAATTCAAATACCATTTGAAATTTTCCAGAAATTCGAGTGTTAATTAATGATTAGGTGACGCATGCTCATTTTACTGTTCTATCTTTCAACCACCCATGAAAAAGATGAGGCATAAGCACCATATCGACTAAGAATAAGGGTGAAGTACCATAACCAATTTATTCAATGCAAGGTAGAATATTTTGTTGTGCACTTGATACTTTTGCAAAATAGAACATTGTAGCAACTCCTGATCAACAACATAAGTCATCATCTTTTCTTTGGGACGAGCAAAGGGTAAGCTTGGGGGAGTTTGTTGACAGTATTGATATACCAATTTTGACCATCAATATAACTCAATTATGTGAAGGCATAAATATTTCTTACACGCATCATAGTTAGATTTAACATAATTCCAGTTGTACTTGGAGAAATAGTGCATGCATGACTCTTAAGTAGAAATGGAGAATGAGGGGAGCAATCCTAAAAAGTGTCACCCCAGCCAATCACACGATGATATGTGGCACCACATGGACCCATGACTCATTCACAGGCGTATTCGAGGAGATCCAACAGTGTAGCACCCAGGAAGCAGATAAGGGCCCACATGAAAGTCACCTCAAGGAAGCACACCCGAAGGGGGGGGGGGCAGAACCAAGTTAACTAACCCCCCCTAGTAGGCCGACTTGGCCCTAGCACCAAACCCGATCTTCCTCCACGTGTTGGCTCCTCATGGCTCCCTAAAGGCGGTGAAGACTGATTGACGCGCTAATTGTGGCGGGAACCGCCTCTACTCCGTGTATAAATAGGGGGATGCCTCACTTCTCACGCACACCACTCAAGCATTCTCTCTTGTATTACACTAGTGCTCTTAGTCCCTTAGTACAGGTTAGGTTGTAGAGAGGAGCATCTAGTCCCGATTCCGAATTGCGAAAAGTATGACTCATGTATCTTTTCCTTTATTAGTGACTTTATTCTTTATGATAATGTTATTATTAGTATTGACAATTAATATACTTGGATGAAGTGTTCCTTGTTTGGTTGTGGAATCCATGCATGTGATAGTTGTAGATGTTATTATAGTTTAGTCATAATGTTCATATCTTGTTATCATAAACATCATACACCACCACTGAAGTCTAATTAAGTATTAATATGATTATGTAATATGAATATGTTAGTGCTTGGTCCCAACATTGATTCAACGATGTTTAGGTTAGTTTTGCCCTAAGAAGATATTTGTACCATGGCTCTTAAAGTATTTACTTAACATGTAAGCTTGGTGCTTAGATAGTTAAGTAGCATTGGATGTCTCATAGACCCACGATTTGTAGGGATAGGCGGCAGGTGGTGAGGGCCTTGTCTGTCCTTTGTAACCCCCCACGTTTGGCTATGCCATAGGCTCATAGCGGGAATCGTCCTGATGTTGTCAAGGGTAAACCTGTGCCTGATATGTTAAACCACTAAGCCATAATATTCACTATTAACATACTCATGTGTGCTCTATTAGGCTATGTATATGAGTAAACAGTGCACAGTAGGAGTAGCCCCTTCTCGTAGAACCCTCACTAGGACAACCTTATCCTTAGAGTAGATTGCTTAGGTGTGTGTCACACTACCTCTATTATTATCTTACCTTTATTCTGATAAACACGTAGTAACCTATACATCGATCATAAGACTAGTGTTTACTTTACTTCACCTCCTTCCTTTGGGATAAATACGATACCTATGGGAATACTCTTGAATGAAATTTTGCAACGGTATCTTCTGTGCGCTTGCGGATTTCATCTCTTACCGGAGATGGTTTGTGGTCCTAAGAAGTAACAACAACGACCTGGTGCTTCAGTGCATACTTTCTCGCGAAGGGACAAACAAGCTTTCCCTCAGCAGGGAGGGCCTTTCCGAGTAACATAAGTTTGCCACCCCGGGTGCGTCTGCCTAGCCACAAAGGATGGAGAATCGCTTCCCAACCCTTGGAACTTAGAGCACCTCCGTAAGTTTTACACTTACTGCGGTGGTAGGGCAGTTTTTCTTTTCTTTGTAATGGGTTTCGTAGTGTCTAGGAGCAGCGCTTGAAATAACCAAGCTCCAGCGGGACCGGTCCAAAGTGTAAAACTTGCTTAGCCTAGCCATGTACCCTAAGCGTGTACACTTTTCCTACCTTGTCATCCGGAGTGGGTCGTTGCCATCTTGTAAAGCCTGCCTCCTCCTATGAAATGACATCTTTGGAAAGATATCTATCCTAACTTATGCACATTTATGTTCAATTAATTATGCATTAGTTTATGATCATCAAATCATGCTCGCTCCTGCATATTTCTTGGCATGTGCTCGTTCACATTTTCCTACTCTCGCCCCTAGTTAGAATTATGCTATCCTGATGTAGTCGGGTCCGCTTGAGGTACCATCAATGTATCTCGGATCGCTCGGTCACTCTCCTATTTGGGGTCTCATGGCGCCAGATGGTAACCCTCTAGGAAAGTCCTACGCCGAGCAGGAGGTCTAAAGTGTGCAGCCTTCTTGGATTGGTTCTGTACCCTAAGCGTGCACACCTTGCTTCCCCAGTGGTACGACTAATACTAGGGTCGGGCGACACACGCCATGAGCAAGGCAGGAATTGGGCCCCGGATGTTGTCACACGGAATTACCCAAGCCTTGCACCCCAGCTTAGGATCGTAAGGCGTAACGAGACTAGAGAGCAGGGAGACAGTGGCTGACGAGCGAAGTTACTTTCTCTCTACCATGTATGTGCATGTCCCAAAAATTCCAAGGGGGGCGGCCATCAACAATTCTACGTCTAGACGATGGGTGTCGCTAAAAATTCAGCTCTTTTATGTTCGAGGGGGCCCGCTGTCGACGTTCTATATTTTAACAATGGGCATCGCCACCTCCTCTGCCAATGCCTTCCCCTTGGTCTCTAGCTGATCGCCAGTGACTGCGTCCCGCGGTTGCATCTTCGAACCGACAGAGTCAAGTGCGGGGAACACCTGACTCACCTCTAGTGTCGGCTCCCCCATGCGCACGGTCCCGAAGCTGAGGGGCACCAACGCTATCTTAGCAAGGCCTAGAAAGTCCCAGACTTTTCGCGCTCAGCTGCGCCCGAGGCCCAAAGTTCCTTCACCTCCCGTCGCGCTGTCGTTAATGCCTCTGACCGACCCTTAGAGAACTTTTTCTCCTTTGTAGCTAGTGCCTTCTCCCTATCGTCAAGCTGTCGGGCGCAGCAATCTAGGTTGTCCTTCTAGAGGTCGGCGGCAAGCTCGCGCTCGAAGAGAGCTTGGCGTTCCTTCTCCTGGTGCTCCTGCTCCGATGACAACTCGGCCTCGCGACGGTCAAGGTCCTCTACACGGAACTTCAGCTCGTCCCAGTCCAGCTGAAGCTTGCGGGAGTCCTCCTCTGCCTGTTCCTCCTGCTCCTGCAACTTCTATTCCCGCTTGGCAATGGCGACCTCACGGCCAGCAAGCACCAACTGAAGCTCCTCACAGGTGATGAGGCGGGCATTGGCGGCCTTGTGAGCCTCCTTGGCCTCTGCCAAGAGCTCCTTGGACTTGGCATCCAACATCTTGGTCAGGGCTCCCTCCATCTCCAACGCCTTCTCCTCATCCTTCAGCCTCTTTTGCTCCTTCTGCACCTTTTCGCCTGCCCAGTCGTGAACCGCAACAACTTGGCCTAGTCATGGAGACGTTCATCCTTTGCCCACAGTTTCTTCCACTCCCGGTCGAGCGCATACTACGCTTGACAGAGGTTGGATTGTGCCACCTCGTTGGCCTCGAAGAGGGAGATCAGCTCGATCGTTGCCATAGAGGGTTGCCCTTAGACAACCTCCATCTCCTCGCAGCCGCCAATAGGAGCGTTGGCACCAGCGGACCCAGTGACATCTTGGCTGGGACCCCGGGAGAAGGCGCATCGTCCCCCAGCGCAGGCACATCATCGCCCGGCGCAAGCGCGTCACTGCCCTGTGCAGCTGCGTCATGACCCAGCACGGCCCCATCTGCACCTCCTAGCAAAGCCGCATTGTTGTCCGGCGCAGCCTCGTCCGTTGTATTGCCTGCCTTAGGCGTTATAGCATCGTTGCTCTGGGCCGACTTGTGTGATGATCTTGGAGCTTATTCCGACGCGCCCTCTAGCACAGAACCCACGGTGCTATCGGAGGCAGGTGCACCCCCATCGACTGGGCGCTTGAGAAGGCATGCGGACTTAGGCTCCGTCGGCTGAGTTGCATTTGGCATCTCCTCCAGTATTGAGCCCTACACCCCACTAGAGGGGACTGCATCGGCACCAAGCCTAGCCGCGTCTGCCAGCGTGGAGGTCTAAGGTGATGAAGGATCAATCATCCATGCCGACTAGGGTGTCGGCTCGGGGGCTCGCTCTTACGTTGGAGCTTCGGCGCCTGTGGAGGTAGGGACGCTCTCCTTTGATGCCTGCTTTGGAGGGGGTGCCACATATGGCGATGATACCCTATGGAGCAGGATCCAAGTCTACTTAGACAAAAGAGGCGTTGGATGAAGTAGTACAAGACTCGATAAGCACGCCTTACCAAGGACTTTTGAAGTTTCAGCAGGCATGAAGTTTTAGCTTGTGAGGGGGTTGCGAGGGGGGTTGGAGCCTTACCGAGTGTTGACGTTTCTTATGTCACAGATAAATGTCCGCAAGCACACAGAAACTATCGTGTAGCACTTCCCCTTAAGTGTATTCTCGAGGGTATCAAATCCAAAGAAGGTGTGTGCTAATCTTACGAACTAATTCACCCAAGGATACAAAGTTGTTTGGTAGACAAGAAATAGAGAGGAATTCAAAGTATTGATTCTAATTCAAAGGAATTTGCGGTAGCTACTTGCTTCGGGCACGGGTTTACCCTAGCAAAACTAGGATGACTCCCGCCAAGAGCCTATGGCATAGCCGAACGTGGAGGATTACTAAGGACGGATAGGGCCACCACCTACTACCTACCTTTTCAATCCGTGGATCTACGAGATATTCATTGGTGATTTCTAACCTAAGCACCACGCTTACGTTTTAAATCACAACTCTAGTTGTTTTGAACACAAAGCTACAACTAGATCCTCTAGTAAATTGAAGCAATGAACCCACAAGTAACTACTTGTGCAAACTACCTTGAATTGGAAATCAAACTTGAAATAAATTCACGAAGGGCTTAGTTGTTTTTGAATAAAACCTTTGTAGGGGTACAAGGGTAGAAGAGGGACTTGGAAGGCCAAGCCTCCTTCTCCTAAACTCTTCACAACACTCTTCTTCTACTTGGCAACATTTGTGTGAAGTGAGGTGTGGGGTTCTATTTATAGGGGGAGAAGGGTCGGTTCTCGCCACTAATTGCGCGCGAATCAGTCACCACTGACTTCTTTAAGCCGAGAGGAGCCAACATGTGACATTTGACCGGGTTTGGTGCTACTCCCTAGTCGGCCGACTAGGGAGGTCGGCCGACCTGCTCACAGCTCTGCTCGGGTTGTGCTTTCTCCAGGTCTCTGCATGGTGGGTCCCATCCCTTGATCTTGGTACTACACCGTTGGATGGCCTCGGATACTTCTGTTTGTGGGCCATTTGACCCATGTGATGACATGTGGCATCGCCTGATTCGTCGAAATCCAATTTTTGGATTACTCCCTGCATGTATTGGTATTTTGGGTCTCAATTCATCTGCATACATGAAAGTGCATCCAGGCAATCCTTGTGGGTTTCGGTTGATTAATGACAAGCAAAAGAGATCCTAACAAAATTGTTGAGATGAGCGCAGGTTTTAAAGAGATTAGAAGGAAATCACAAAAAAGGAGAATGAGGATCCAAAAGGAAAAGAGCTCAAGACTGGAAAATAATAGATTTACTTTGTAAGGAGTGTGTTGGAGAAACACACTCCAAGAGCTCAAATGAAAAGGATTGCACTCACTGCACAAATATCAGGAACACTGGACAAGTCTGATATACACCGTACTAGTCGAAAAACTCTCTGACTAAAATCGGACAAGTCCTCCAAGTGCGGACTTGTCCTCAGTTCTACATGTTTTCAACATACCGGACAAGTCCGATATCCACCGGACCAGTCCGAAAACTTTCTGACTAAAATCGGACTAGTCCTCCAAGTGCGGAATTGTCCTCAGTTCTACATTTTTTTCATCACACCGGACAAGTCCGATATACTCCGGGCTAGTCCGAAAAGTCTCTGACTAAAATTGGACTAGTCTGGTATCCTTCAACACTTAGGGTTTTTCACACACGCACACCGGACTAGTACGGTGTCCACCACAAAACACTTCTCTGCTCCCTGTGCCGTCACACCTCCCAAGAGCCGAGAAAACACTTCTCTCCACTCATTCTAAACCTAAAAGGATCAAATCTTTGATGATTATGGATTGGACAGAGGAGATAACTTGTTCTACACGATCTTGAGCTCTTGCGTTTGATCTCTCGCACACTCTCATTGTTTATTGTACATCTTTTGAGTGTGTTTGGTGGTGTTCGATTATTATAATCATTGGGGAGCCCTCAATCTGTGAGAAGGCCTTTTGAACAAGTTATTTGCCCCTTTGTGGTTAGTGATTGTGAATCGGCCTCCGTGGCGATTCAACGAGGAAAGGGTTAGTGAAGACCCGGTCCTCTGTGGACTCCTCAGCAGTGACATAGGTTCCTCCGTGGAATCGAACCTCGGGATAAAATCTTGTCTCGCGTTTTCTTGTTCTACATTTTAATCATATTTTAGGGTTTGCAAATTCTTATTTATTTTTTATCGATAAATTGTTTTAAACTTGATAGTTGCAATATCATACTTCACCATCATAATATACTTAAGTTGTCAATTGCTTTTCGCTGCATAGACTACTAGAAGTAGAATTAATGATCTACTTGGTTTCTCAAGTCTGTGTATACCGGACTAGTCCACACCATACCGGACTAGTCCGGCCTCCCTACATTTGATTTGTTTATTAAGTGTTTTAGAGATCAATAAAAGTTCATAAAGCCTATTCACCCGTTCTATAGGCTGCATTCAATTGGTATCAGAGCCAAACTCTTCAAAAGAGACTCACCGCTCAAAGAGACGATGTCGGACATCAAGGATGAACACAAGAGCTTCAACAATGAAAAGGATGATGATGAAAGGAACAAAAAACCAGAGAATCTCCTCGATGCCATGCAAGACTGTGAGAATGATGATGAGGAGACACTTGAACTCAAGGCTTTTTTGTGGAAGAAGGCACTCTCTCGAAAAAGAAAGAAGAACACTAAAGATGAGAAGAAAAAGGGGAGTAGTCACACAGAATACTCTCGATATCCTTTTAACTATGAGCGTTTAAATTTTAATAATAGTCATTGCTTGTCGATTCCTTTAGGAAAAGCACCCTTTTATGGAAATGATTATGCAATGTGGAGACAAAACATGAAAATGCATCTCATATCTCTTAGCCCAAGTCTTTGGCACATAGTGTGTACAGGGATGGATATTCCAGATGATGATGAAGAGCTGACTCCAAGTTAAGAGCAAGCTATTCATTGAAATACTCAAGCCGCAACTGTCATTACATCATCATTGATCTAGGACGAGTTCACCAAGGTGGGTGGACTCGAGATTGCCAAGGAAATCTGGGATACTCTGAAAACCGCGCATGAAGGTGATCGTCATGTACGAGAAGCCAAAAATGAGATGATTGAAGGTGAACTGGGAAGATTTGCTATAGAAGAAGGCGAATCACTGCAAGACATGTACAATCGACTGAAATCTCTCGTCAAGAAAGTCCGAGCTTACGGTAGCAAGAAGTGGACATATCATGAAGTGGTGAAACTGATTCTTAGGGCATTCATGCCTTGGAACATGACACTGCTCCATGACTAGAGAAAGTCCAGGGTATCGAAAAATGACCTAAACGAAATTCTTGGCAATATCATTAATTTCTAAATGATGAAGAAAGAAGTCAAGCATGTCATGGAACTTGCCTACCTTACCTTGGCAAAGAAGAAAGGAGTTGCTCTAAAGGCAACCTGCAGGCCCGCATCATAAGAAGCTCGAGAAGCTCCTGATGAAGATGATGGTGATGATGAAAGTAGTGATATCGATGAATAAGACACGATCTTGTTCATGAAAAAGTTCAAGAAAATGATGAGCAGAAGAAAGGGTGGTAGCTCAAGTGAAGGAAGACATAGGGACAAACAAATACCCAAGATGAGACGTGCATGCTACAATTGTGGAGAGTATGATCATTTCATAGCAGATTGTCCACATGAGTATAATAAGAGGAAGAGTAAAGACAACAAGCCTCAACAAAAGAAAGTATTCAAGAAAAAGAAGGAATATAGTCAAGCACATCTAGGGAAGGAGTGGGACTCCAATGATGAGCCCTCATCTGAAGAAGAAGAGGAGATGACCACTATAGCCATCAAGAAGCCTACCAAGAAGTCCACTCTTTTCACAACCATGGGCGCATGGAAGGACACCGACCACACATGTCTAATGGCCAAGGAAGGAAAAAGAAAGGTTATAACTATGTGAAACCTATGTGTGCTGAATACATTGGCTATGGCGATAAAAGTTTTGAGTACTACCAAAACACCTTTAACATCAAGGTCCGACTCTAGGTCCGAGGTCCAGCAAGGTTTGACGATAGGTCCGACTTGTTTTGGGTAGCTCCGGCAAGGTCCGACTTGCTTTGTCTAGGTCCGACTAGTTTTGGTTAGCTCCGGCTCTAGGTCCGACCAGCTTTGGTAAGCTCCGGCGCTAGGTCCAGCTAGATTTGGTTAGATCTGGCGCTAGGTCCTGCTAGCTTTGGTAAGTTCCGGCACTACATCCTGTTAGTTTTGGTAAGATCCGGTTCAAGATCCGGTTAGCTTTGGCAAGGTTCGGAGCTTGATTGCAATGTTCCTACTTTTACTGTGAAATGTTTCGAGCTTGCTTTATATTCTTGGAAAGATTGCTTAATATTCATTTGCTAAGTTTTTGGTGCGCTTTGGCTGAATATGATTGACATCATTTTGTTGTGGTTTACAACATGCCTATGTGAGGTGCTCACGTAAGGTGTTGTGGTTTCAGAACTAGCGAGAGTCAAATCGAGGACTCGTGCTCGAAAGTATCGGTTGTTTATTCATTTGCAGGTGTTGCTTGAGTTCAAGACATGGCTGGTGACGGGAACCATTGGACTAGTCTCAAGGAGGAGATGAGGTTCCAACAATCAAGTTCAGGAGGAACTGTGGTTGAGCTGATCAGGAGGTCACACAAGATGATTGAATTAAGGGCAATGCATGTGAAGGAAACCGGGCATCGTTGGAAGGTGTTCTCACGTATGAATGAGGTGCATGACGTTGCAACATGGTTTCGAAGACGGGTTATGGAAGGAAAGATTTGGTTCGAAGGATCCAATCGTATCGGATTATGACTTTGGCTACGGTAGAGTTGGGTTTTGGCTCGGATATGGAAAGTATCTAGTTTGTTATGATAGATTTCTTGCGGGTCACAAATTTGAGTTGTTTTAGGAATATGGGATACGTTCCTAAGGTGTTTGGAAGTCTTAATATTGCTTCTATCTGCGTATAGTAGAGTCTTGAGCAGTTATGGAAAGTTTCGATTCGTGAATTGAGTAGGATTAGAGTCCTAGTTAGGATTGAGTTGGCCTAAGGGCTGGTTATATAAGCAAGGGAGGCCAGAGCTCATGGTGCACGACTTTGGGGCTGTTCGTCTTGTGGTTTCATCCATAAAATTCATAGTTTGAAGGAACTTTTGTGCCTTGTTCATCCGACTTGTTTTCTTCAAGTCTTTCTCGTTGAGTTTCTGCACAGCACTACCTTGCTTCGGTGGATTTATCATAACTCGAGTTTTACAGATCCGATTGACGTGATTCTTTTTGGGTTGTCTTCACACTTGATTTTCTATCATATGTGAGAATTTTACGGTATTTGGATGTGTGGTTTCGGATCTAGACGAGTTTCTTTGCAGTGTTCCAGAACTGTTTTTCTCGGGTAGGACAGATTGACCTTTGTTCGATCTTTCGATCGTAATTTGAGTTTTTCTCGACGGATTTTCGTGATTCTTGTTGTGACGTCTTCGTGACTTGTTTCTATACAATCTCAACTAGTTTTTCACAGTTGAGCACATTTAGATTAGTCACACTCACAGTTTATTTAACAGATCATTTTTTCCACCGAGAGGTGTTTTTGTTGCTTCCACTGAAAACATTTAATCTACCATTCACCCCCCCTCTGGTAGATTTACACGTGCTCATCAATCCTACAAACTAAATATCCCTCCTCGCTTTCTCTTACTAGTAATATTGATAATTCTAGTGATGATAAAGACATGCTTAGTGGTTTAGATAAAAAGACCACTGCTAAAATGAAATTTCTAATGGATAAGATTATTGATAATGAGGAGCAGGTCAATCGCAAGAAGATATGATCATTCTCCAAAAGGAGGAATATCTTGAGTTAGCTTCAAGCATGGAAGCTTGTTTGAAGTTAAAAGACTCAAACATGACTATCAAGGATGAACTTGCTAACTTAACCAAAGTTAACAAGATCTTTGAAACACAAGTTGAGTCACTCAAGCAAAGTGGTTCTTCATAGTCTTCAAACTCACCTTCTCAACATATCAAATCTGAAACTGTTATTGATTGTACATGTGCTAAAAATAACACCAACTTGAAAGAAAAGTCCAACTTGACAAAAGACAAGCATCCCTCCCAAAGTGGCATATTTGACATGGAGAAGGTCAAGTATGCACGCAATGCATACTCGGTCACAGGACCTCCTAATGTTAAATATGGCATTGAGTATTATCATGGTGAAATGAAAAACGCTAGAAGCCACAACAATGACAAGGATCACATTTCTTTTGTGAAGGAAAACTTTTCCCATGTTGGAAAACATGATAACATTGATAAATTGAACAGTGTGAACTCATATGGACAACAAATCTTGTTTAGAACCATTGATGGTTCATATGTGCTTATGAAAAATGGTTATGGGAAATCTTATGCTAAATATGTTGGGCCACGCCATGAGAACACCAAGTCTCAGGTGTGGGTGCCCAAATCACTTGTGACTAATCTCAAAGGACCCAAGCAAGCTTGGGTACCTAAAACCAAATCATGATTTATTTTTGCAGGCTTAATCATCCGGTGGAGCAAAAATGGTGCTAGATATTGGATGCACAAATCACATGACCAGAGAAAGAAAAATGTTCGTGGATTATGAACAAAATTAAGGCTCAAGCGAAGGCATTTATTTTGGTGATAATAGTCAAGGAAGGGTGCTAGGTACCGGTGAAATTGCAATTTCGACATAGCATTCACTTTCTCATGTTTTACATGTTGATTCCTGAGATTATAACCTCTTGTCCATATCTCAACTATGTGACAAAGGTTATAATAGTTTATTCACTAACGAGGGTGTGACCGTCTCTAGAAGGAGCGATAACTCTATTGCATTCAAGGGTGTGTTAAAGGGGAAAACTTTATCTAGTTGACTTCAACAAAGATAAAGCTGAACTTGACACATGCTTGATTGCAAAAACTAACATGGGTTGGCTGTGGCATAGATGCCTTGCACATGTTGGTATGAGGAATCTACAAAAACTTCTAAAAGGCGATCACATCCGAGGCTTAAAGGATGTTGTTTTTGAGAAAGATAGGCCTTGTAGTGCGTGCCAAGCCGGGAAGCTAGTAGGAGCACTCAATCCTGCGAAGAATGTCATGACTACAACATGACCGCTTGAACTCCTCCACATGGACCTATTCGGTCCAACTGCTTACATAAGCATCAGTGGTAACAAATATGGTTTAGTCATTGTCGATGATTTTTCACGCTTCACGTGGGTTTTCTTTTTGCATGATAAGGCAGAAACTCAAGGAATACTCAAGAAGTTTCTCAGGTGAGCTCAAAATGAATTCTCATTGACGATAAAGAACATACGAAGTAACAATGGAACAAAATTCAAGATTACTCAAGTTGAGAAGTATCTAGACGAGGAAGGAATAAAGCATGAATTTTCAGCACCATATTCTCCTCAACAAAACGGAGTAGCCAAAAGGAAGAACCGAATACTCATTGAGATGGCAAGGAAAATGCTCGATGAATACAAGACTTCAGACCGGTTGGGCCGAAGCGGTTAACACCGCTTGTCATGCTATAAACCGACTATACCTTCATCGTTTACTCAAGAAAACCTCATATGAACTACTCACCGGTAACAAACCAAATATTTCATACTTTCAAGTTTTTGGTTCAAAATGTTATAATCTAAACAAGAAGCCTAGGGCTTCGAAGTTCGCTTCGAAGTCTGATGAAGGTTTCTTGCTTGGCTATGATTCGAACTCCTATAGGGATGCCAATGGGTCGAGTTCGGGTCGGGTATCACAAATACCCGCCCGAAATGAAAAGGTGCATGGGTAAATTTCCGTACTCGTACCCGCACCCGCGGGTAAAAAATGGTACCCGAACTCATACCAAAGGGTTTCATACGGGTTTCGGGTACCCGTTAGATCTAAGTAGGAATGAGTTCAAGTTGAGCACCCTGTCTCTTTTTATCCTCAAATCAAGCTATCAGTTGTGTCTCCAGAGCCGTGGTGGGACTAAACTCCTAGCGCGCCCTACCACCCGCACCCTTTTCGACTTTTCCCAATGCGCCCAAGCGTTGTGCCGCCTGCGCCCTTTTCACAAGAAAAGCGTGTGAAAATCAACACGGATCGGTTGCACAAGCGAACGGAAAAACAACTTTTTCTCGTGCCTTCTCAATAGAGTCTGGCACCGACGTCTGACTTAATTTGGTGATCCAGAAGCTCGCATTTTCTCCGGCACGAAAATTGCTCTATTTGTTTCATTGACTTTTGACCGTGAAAGGGCAAGGGGTTGCTGTTGTCGCCTTCTCTCGATCGGGTCACAGTCAATACAATCACAAAAACATCCTCTGCCACATCATTCTTCACGCGTGATATATTTAAACATGTTTGTTTTTCTTTCCTGGGGGAAGGTCAAACAATGCAATGTGAAATCTTTCCACCATTTGTTGCAGATCCAGCTGGTTGATGGAGACCAGTCGGGAATCATGCACGATGGCGTCCTCCGTCTCGATGCACACATGGCGTACGCCACCCGCGCCTTATTCTCAAAGCGCCTGGCGTGCGCCGCCCTCGTCCTTTTTCCGGACGCACTTGTGGCCTCGCACCCTTCTGTTACCGAGGCGCGTTGTATGCTGCGTGCCTGCTGTACCGTCAGGCCAAGGAGCTGACCCGCGGGTGATATGGAGGTGGGATGGACTGTTTTCATATGAGCTGAGAATGAAGCTTCGGGTAACCCGTCGGGTAGCCGCGGGTAGGAAATAAAACTCGTTCCCGTCCCGTAAAACATCAGGTCGGGTACGAGTTGTATCCACGGGTAAAATTTTGACCCGTACCTGCACCCATCGGGTGAAATACCCGCTGGGTACCCGAACCCGCGGGTACAATTGCCATCCCTAAACTCCTATGCTTATCGTGTCTTCAACAAATCCTCTGGACTTGTTGAAGTAGCACGTGACGTAGTGTTCGATGAGACTAATGGCTCTCAAGTAGAGCAAGTTAACCTGTGTGTGCTAGATCAAGAAGAAGCTCCATGTCAAGCATTGAGAAGAATGGCACTGGGCGATATTCGACCACAAGCATCATCTCAAAATCCAAGTGAAGAAGATGAACCACGAACGGAGGAAAATGATCAAGGGGGAGCTTCTACACAAGATCAACCTCAAGGAGATCAAGATAATCAAAACATTAATGAGGACAACTATCCAGGGGGAGATGAAGAAGATGATGATCATGAGGATTCAAGACCACAAGTGCCACAACCAAGAGTACACCAAAGCATACAAAGAAATCACCCCGTCTACAACATAATTGGTGACATCCAAAAGGGAGTGACAGCTCGATCTCGTATAGCAAATTTTTGTGAATACTTTTCTTTTATATCTGCTTTGGAACCACACAGGGTTGAAGATGCATTAAAAGACCCCGATTGGGTGATGGCGATGCAAGAAGAATTGAACAACTTCAAGAGGAATGAAGTATCGGAATTTGTTGAAAGACCCAAGTTCAACATCGTCGGCACAAAATGGGTCTTTCGCAACAAGCAAGACGAACACGGAGTGGTGACAAGGAACAAGGCAGGACTTGTGGCCAAAGGTTACTCACAAGTCGAAGGTTTTAATTTCGACGAGACTTTTGCTCTTGTAGCTGGGCTTGAATCAATTCGTATATTACTTGCATATGCTACTCACCATGATTTCAGGCTATATCAAATGGACGTCAAAAGCGCCTTCCTCAACAGACCGATCAAGGATTAGGTGTACATGGAGCAACCCCCTGGGTTTGAAGATCAAGAGTACCCGACCATGCATTCAAACTACATAAGGCTCTCTATGGCCTCAAACAAGCTCCTAGAGCTTGGTATGAGTGCCTTAGAGATTTTCTAATTGAATATGGCTTCATAATTGGTAAAGCTGATTACACCTTATTTACCAAGCACATTGATGATGATCTATTCATTTGTCAAATTTATGTTGATGATATCATATTTGGTTCAACTAACAAATCTTTTTGTCAATAATTTAGTAAAATTATGACAGATAGATTCGAGATGTACATGATGGGAGAGCTAAGATACTTTTTGGGATTCCAAGTGAAACAACTAAAGGAAGGAACATTCATAAGCGAAAAAAGTACATCCAAGACATTCTCAAGAAAGTTGGCATGGACAAAGCGAAGCCCATAAATACTCCCATGGCGACAAATGGACACTTAGACCTCAATGAAGATGGACCTAACGTGGATCAAAAGGTTTATTGTTCCATGATTGGCTCTCTACTTTATTTATGTGCATCTAGGCCAGATATCATGTTGAGTGTATGTTTGTGTGCAAGGTTTCAAGCCAATCCTAAGGAATATCATTTGACAGCCATAAAAAGGATCTTGAGATATTTAGTTCATACACCCAACCTAGGCCTTTGGTATCCTAAAGGTTCAAAGTTCAATCTCATTGGATACTCCGATGCAGATTATGCTGGATGCAAGGTAGATAGAAAAAGCACATCCGGTACTTTTCAATTTCTGGGTAGGTCCCTAGTTTCTTGGTCCTCCAAGAAACAAAACTCCATTGCCTTGTCCATAGCCGAAGCAGAGTATGTTGCAGCCGGGAGTTGTTGTGCACAACTCCTTTGGATGCGACAAACTATAAGGGACTATGGTTACAATATGAACCGTATTCCACTCCATTGTGATAATGAGGGTGCCATTAAAATTGCACACAATCCTGTTGAGCACTCTAGAACCAAACACATTGATATCCGACATCACTTTTTGAGAGACCATTCAATGAAAGGAGACATAGCCATTTTCCATGTCAAAACTGAGAAACAACTAGCCGATATCTTTACCAAGCCACTTGATGAAAAACACTTTTGTGAGCTTCGAAATGAACTAAATATCCTTAATGCTCGAAATGTAGCTTGAAATCTTACATATCTATATGCCATCTTTAAAATCAAGTTCTTTTGTTGAAAACTCATCTTTCCTTGTTTTCTCCAAAAAACAATGTTAATTATTAGATCTTGATGATTTATGGTCATAGCTTGATTGTTGTGTGTTTACTGATCATATTTATCAAGAATATTCGTGTGTCTTTGTCCTCTATTACTTTATTAGGCACCTTCAGATATATATATGAAAGGTTTTTATACTTTCCTGTCCAGGTGAGCACGGACTAGTTCGTGGTTACCCCGGACTAGTCCGCACACTGCAGACTAGTCCGCGTAGTGTCTTCTTGTCCAGACTAGTCCGGTATTACCACGGACTAGTTCGGTATATCGACGTCTTAACACCTTAGGCCAGTGCATACCCCTCTTCTTCCTCCTCACAACTTCCCTCACATTCTCTCTCCTCACTCAAGTGCTCCCAAGGCCATTTTACAAGTTCTCCATCAAATCCGCTCAAATATTCGTGGGAATCGATCTACATTGCAAGGAGATTGAAGACCCCAAACTAATCCACACCAACAACGCTTCAAACTCCTCGAATCGAAGGATATAACAATCTTTCTCACCAAACCCTAAATCTTCAATTTTCCTTGGTATTGCTCAAATAGCTTGATTCCTCTTGCCAATACATGTTTCCTTGATGCACTCCATCTACTCTATTTCACTTTTGCATTGAGAAACTCCAAATTTCATTTAGCTAGGGTTTGAACAGCCGCATACCAAACTAGTCCATCTATGTGAACAAGTCCGGTGCTCTGGACTAGTCCGCACCAGAGCTACAGACAAGTCCGGAGTGTACTGATCAAATGTCTAGCGTATCTCAACTAAATGTGATCCCTTGTCACCAATTCTTATCCATGTCATGTATCTCTTCTTTGTCAGGATAATGTCAACCTCAAATGAGAATCTCTCCGACTTTGAGGCCAAAATGGATCAAGAGACATTTCCTCATGCTTCAGAGCCTCGTTCCAACAAAAGGCAAGAGTGTGCTGCTGAACCTTCTCCAACTCCACCTCGGGTGCGGTGGAAGGTCCCAGCTAAGAAACCAACTTCCAATGGCAAAGATGTAGTTGGACCCAGCTCGGCGACTCCTCACCAAACTAAGGCCAAAGGGAAAGGAATTGCCTGTGGCCCAATCGGTCCCCTGAAGATGGCTCCACCAAGACAGAAAAATAGAAGTTCTTCAGAAGAGAGATTCAATGGAAAGGGCAATGATGCTGCTTGGAAGCTCAGGAAGGTTGATGCTTGTAGCAGTGGGAAGGTAGCTGTTGATCCGAGGTTTCGGAGTGCCTTCCACTCGGATTACTACAATAGTGTCTACCTCACAATGAAGACTCCAGTAGTTCGTAGTCAGTGGGTTGATTGGAACTACATTGAAAGGAACAGCTGTGATGCTTTTGATGAGCTAGTGGCTGTAGGAGAGAGGCATGGTCTAAAGAATCTGTTATCTTTTAGATACAACTGGAATGATGAGGTAATTTCTCAATTCTTTGCCACTTGCTACTTTGCCAATGCAGGTGAAGAAAGAGTAACTTGGATGACTCATGGATCAATCTATTCCATCACTTATGTTGACTTTGCCAAGTTGCTACATCTTGAGGATACCAAGAACCATGAGAGCATAATCCGCAATGATAACCCTCTGGAGAAGGACAAGATGGAGTTCCTCTATGACACTCGTCTTCCTTACTATCCTCCATCAACCAAGAACATGAAGCCGTTCTTTGTTGTCCTGGATCGAGTGCTTTGGAAGACGATTGCTCCTAAGTATGGGGATGCAGGCAGCGTCCAAGGTTACTTAAGAACTTTGATAAAAGCCATAAGCAAGAGAAGAAGATTTGATGTGTTCGACTACATTTGGAATGATATGGTGAACATCTCTTGCACTCCGAACCATTCCTGTGGCTATACGCCATACATTATGTTCATGATTGAGAAGGTCACATGAATTGAGTTTGTGAAGGATGTGGAGCATACTGCTTTAAGGGCTCAGAAGCTGTCTCAAGCTGCTCTCCCAAAAGCTCCCTCCCCTGCGTCAAGTGAAGAGCCCCCAAGGAGAGCCCAAGAAGAAGCAAGAGCTCCCTCTAGCTCTAGGGCCCCTCCATCATGCAAGGGGTCTGCTAGTGGGATAATGAAGTATTTGGCTGCTATCTTTGGTTCTTGCCGTAAATATGAGGTGAAGATACACAAGATGAACAAGGCAAGAAAGGAGCAAATGCGGTACATGAAGGAAAATGTCAAAGCCATTTGCCAAAAACTGGAGATTGAACCTGTTCGGTCTCCTGTTGTTTCAGAGGACTCTTGATCTGATTTCTTAGAGCTTCCTACTCTCACCGACTCTAAGCTTTCTTACTTTGGCCTTAGGGGCACGACGATTGGTTCCTCTCCTACTCCTCCCCAGTCTAATGAAGAAGATGAAGAAAGGACCGACAGCGAGTAGATCCCCCTTCTCTTCCTTTTTGGTGCCTTGATGTCAAAGGGGGAGAGATTGAGGGGGAGTACTAGGTCATAGCTCAGGTTGAGAAGGAGAGTCCTAGATCTCTTTTGTGTCTACTGCTCTTATTTGGTCCTGTAAAACTTATATTATGTTATCATTATGCTTTTGGACATGTATTCTGAAGTTATGATTATGCTTTATTATGATCAATGTTTTATGCCTTAAAGTTGCTATGTGTACTTGATAATCTTGATGATGTTATGATTATGCCTTTTACCTCATTCACATAAATATTATTGCTCACACACACATAGTTTTGCACCCCACCATAAAGAGTGCACATATGAGTAGTACTTCTACATTCACATTTTTTCTCAAAACTCATATGTGCACGCTTTATGAAAATCTGAATTTTTCATCATATTTGTGTAATCTCAATTGGTTATCATCATTCACCAAAAAGGGGGAGATTGAAAGTGCATCCAGGCATACCTTGTGGGTTTTGATTGATTAATAACAAGCAAATGAGATACTAACAAAATTGTTAAGATGAGCCCAGGTTTTAAAGAGATTAGAAAGAAATAACAAAAAGAAAGGAGAATGAGGATCAAAAAGGAAAAGAGCTCAAGACTTGAAAAGAATAGATTTACTTTGTGAGGAGTGTGTTGGAGAAACACACCCCAAGAGCTCAAGTGAAAAAGATTGCACTCACTACAAAAATATTAGGAACACCGGACAGGTCCGATATACACCGGACTAGTCCGAAAACTCTCTTACTAAATTCGGACAAGTCCTCCAAGTGCGTACTTGTCCTCAATCCTACATGTTTTCACCATACCGAACAAGTCCGATATCCACCGGACTAGTCCAAAAACTTTCTGACTAAATCGGACTAGTCCTCCAAGTGCGGACTCGTCCTCAGTTCTACATTTTTCATCACACCGAACAAGTCCGATATACACCGGACTAGTCCGAAAAGTCTCTGACTAAAATCGGACTAGTCCGCACCTTAACGAACTAGTCCGGTATCCTTCAACACATAGGGTTTCTTAACACACGCACACCGGACTAGTCTGGTGTCCACCATGGACTAGTCAGGACATCTCAAACCCTAATGGTAACTTTTGAAAACCCTAGTATAAAAAGAGGTGAACGGCCACACAACAAAGACTCTCTCGACTCCCTGCGCTGTCACACCTCCCAGGAGCCCAAAATACACTTCTCTCCACCCATTCTAAACCCAAAAGGATCAAATCTTTGAGGATTAGGGATTGGACAAAGGAGAGAACTTGTTCTACACGATCTTGAGCTCTTGGGTTTGATCTCTCGCACACTATCATTGTTTATTGTACATCTTTTGAGTGTGTTTGGTGGTGTTCGATTATTGTAATCTTTGGGGATCCATGAATCTGTGAGAAGGCCCCGTGAACAAGTTATGTGCCCCTTTGTGGTTAGTTATTCTGAATTGACCTCCGTGGCGATTCAACGAGGGAAGGGTTAGTGAAGACCCGGTCCTCCGTGGACTCCTCAACGGGGACGTAGATTCCTCCGTGGAATCGAACCTCGGGATAAAATCTTGTCTCGCGTTTTCTTGTTCTACGTTTTGATCACATTTTAGGGTTTGCAAATTCTTGTTAAATTTTTGTTGAAACATTGTTTTAAACTTGATAGTTGCAATATCATACTTCATCATCATAATATACTTATGTTGTCAATTGCTTTCCGCTGCATAGTCTACTAGAGGTAGAATTAATGATCTACTTTGTTTCTCAAGTCCGCGTATACCGGACTAGTCCGCACCATACTATACTAGTCCGGCCTCCCTGCATTTGATCTGTTTGTTAAGTGTTTTAGGGATCGATAAAAGTCCATAAAGCCTATTCACCCCCGTTTTGAACCCTACCACTACGTTGTGTTTCTCTTTTGTGTACATTATGAGATGAATTAATGTTCTAAATATGGCACTTAAAGACCGTCAACAAACCTCCCCACATTTAGTCCTTTGCTCGTCCTAGAGTGAAGGCAAGAAAAAGAACTAAGGTGTTGTCATAAATTTGCTATAAGTTAGAAAAAGAGAATAGTAGATATTTCAACTCATACCTCAATTCATGAATTCCCTTTTGTGGAATGTGCCTACCAAATCAATATTGGGTGTTTGAAGAGTGGAATGGTTGGAATGTAGTTCTCTTGGATCTTTCCGTGCCAAAATGATCTGACAAATTGCTATATTCGGAAACTCAAAGAAACAATTGCCCTTATCTATCATTTGGAATCTCTCAAATCTCTGAATGTGTTTTGATCCTCACCTTGGCATGTTGTGCCAAATTTGTCCTTATACTAATTTTGGCTATATCTGGATCTTGGTGGGGATGAATGTGGCACTCATTGCAATTCATATATTACTAAGTCAAAAACATGATCTTTGAGAAATTTATACAAAAAAAATTGACAAAGAAAATCCTTGTGCACATGAAATGAATGGGTGAATGTGGAATCCATAGTTTTCTTTCTTTAAGGATGAAAAATGGCTACTTTCTTTTATTTTTTTGGCATGCTTCCTCTTTTTAAGAGTAGATGCTTCTCTCTCTCTATTTTTTTCGTAGCTATGTCTTCTACTCTTTTTTATTTTTCTAGAGAGATTTTGATGACCAAAATGTATGGAGTTTCTTTATTGGATGAATGAATGGTGGATGCAAATTCTCAATGTGAGAAATTTTGCATGAATAGGGTGCACAAGAATTTCTAAGTCAAAAGTTCATGCATGTCACTCAATTGGGTCACGAGTTTGACAAAGTTCAATGGAAAGCAAAGTGGCATATGCATGTGCTTTTCAAGAATTTGTATCATATGGCCGTGGTGGGTATTTAAATTTCCAATAAGAGAATCAGACAAAGTTCAAGGCTCCAAATTGTGCAAACATCAAAATCAATTTCAAGCAAGGAGATATCTCCTCCAATAACTCATTTACCATAGCACACTGGTGAAATATTTAGATGACGTGTTTCTCCTATTTTATTTGTGGGAATCACAAACAAGGCAATAATTGAAATATAAAGTAATCAAATTTTCAGCTCAAGAAAATTTTAACTACCAAGTTTTAATTTTTAATTGTTGAGTTGAATTGCTTTCAAATATTCAGTATTAAATACTAAATCAACTCAAACAGTAATGTAGCATGCATATTTAGGGGTAGGAGATCCAAAGCGAATTTGTCGAGTGAAATGGAGTTGTGTGGGGCCCACACCGGATCGGCCGACCGGGGAATTTGGCCAACCCCCTTATGGCCTCTCTGTTGCTCTGTTTCGATGGGTCGAGTCATATATTCGGTTGCGACATGTTTTGGGATGCAACATTATTTTTGCACGTCGGGATTTCGCGAATTTGGGGTGCCTCCCCCACACTTGTTCCTTGAATTCTTTATTCAGAAAAATAAACTAACAATGGAACTTTAGTTGGTTAGATGAATCGTTAAGTTTACTTTATTGAACTCAAAATATTGGGGATGCTTACATTATTCAATCTAAATTTAGCAAACAAAAATTTGGAATAAAACTAAACTAAACTAGTAAGCATCCTATGCGGCCGGGCCATCTAATCCATGGTGCGTTGTAGATGTTGGGCTTCCTGACGGCATTGCTTACGCGTGCAGCTTGGCGCCCATGCCACGGCGATCACCATCAATCTCCTCCTTGAGGGATATGAGCTCATCCTTCAGTTATGCCCTCTCTATGTGCCCTTCAGCTACTAAGTTTGATAGCTTCTTGTTCTCCAAATGGAGAGAAGCAAAATACTTAGAAAGCTGTGCCACTTTAGGGGCACAAGGAGATTTCTTGTCGCTGTCCTCAAATTGTCCAGGTGGCCCTCTGATGGCAGGTGGCGAGAGGTGACGCCTAATCTTGGATGGTAACGAGCCCGTCTAAATTATCCACTTGCTGTAAAAGCATTTTGCATAGCCTCCTTCAGGCTTGCGCACCCCATGGATAATGAGGTGATTTCCCAAACGCTTAGGCGAGGTACGCGTAGGTGACTTGTAGTGGTGGCTCACTACGTCACCATCCTTGGTCTCTAGAGTGTACATGAGCTCCTCACGAGGCTGCAGCTTTGGGAGAGACTCGTCTTTTTCAAGAAAGAGACGGGTCTTGACTGACTTAAGGCCAGCTGTACTCGCACGACGTACAGGTGTTGTCGACTTCATGGTCGTCCTCCGAGGGGAGAGCAACCGTGTAGCACCACGAGGCGTGGTGCTACACCCACGAGGAGTCGTCGTCAGTGGCAGGATCATGGCGAGAGGTACGACATCTAATGCCATGATGGACTCCAAAGCGAGGGTGGACCTGTCATTGGCCGCGCGATGTCTCCGCTCAGGTTGAAGGTTGAGCTAGAAGTGGCATGAGGCACAATTTTCTTGTCGGCCATGACTCTGATGGGAGGAAGAGGAGATGGGTTTTTTCTGGATGGTGAAAGGCTCCTCTCCCTGTTCCCATCAATAAATAAGCGTGAAAAGTATGATATCACCGAGAGTCTTGTTGAGATACGTCGGGAGAGTCTGCACGAGAAAACAGAAAGCCAACGACGCAAGGGAGAGGCCGACTGACCCTAGGGTTCGATCGAACACTTCCTGGCTCCGTTCGGGCTAGGTTTTCGTGGGTTGGCTTAATGGGCCCCATGAATGAATAATTGGATGGACTCATTAATTGGACACAGAGAATTTAGACATAATTTAAAGAAACAATGTGAAAATCAATAAGATTTATCACGTCAATTTCTTTTTCCGCCTCCTCCTCCTGGGATTCAAGAAATAACTTGAGTCGGTGTGCATTTACATTAAATAGCTGATCATCATCACCTTGGAGTGTGATTGCTCCATGGGATGAGGTTTCTACCACAGTGAAGGGTCCTTCCCATTTACTTCTAAGCTTCCCATGTCCAAATAGTTTAACCGTAGAGTTGAGGAGTATAACTTCATCTCTAGGTTTGAACTCCTTAGGTGTCATCCTCTTATTGTGCCGTATTTTGGTTCTTTCCTTGTAGATTTGGGCACTATTGTACGCCTTATCTCTCCACTCTTCCAACTCGGAAAATTGCTTCTGTCAGTGCTTTCTTGCTTCATGAAGGTCCATGTTTCACCGCTTGATGGCCCAATCAGCTCTATGTTCCAATTCTATAGGAAGATGACAAGTCTTCCAATAGACAAGTTGGAAAGGAGACATGTCGATGGGAGTTTTGTAGGCAGTACAGTATGCCCACAATAAGTCGGGTAGCTTATGCTTCCATCCCGTTCCTTTTTTCAAAGACGGTCTTTCGCAGAATATTCTTAATTTGCTTATTAGATGTTTCTGCTGACCACTTGTTTGTGCCTGGTATGGGGTAGCAATGTTATGTTGGACACCAAGCTCCCTAAAAAAGTTCCGGAAGGTATTATCTATGAAATGGGACTCTCCATCACTTATGACCATGCACGGAGTGTCAAAGCGGGGAAAAATGATCTCATGGAACATTTTCCTAGCTTGCATGGAATCAACATTTTTGCATGGCAAAGCTTCTACCCATTTTGACACATAATCTACTACCACCAGGATATACCCGCAATCATAGGACCTAGGGAAAGGTCCCATGAAATCAATACCCCATACATCAAATAATTGCACTTGGAGAATATATGTTAGGGGCATTGCATTGCAAGCTGAGATTCCTCCATGCTTCTGGCATTTCCAACATCTACGAATTAATTCTTTTGTATCTTCATACATAGAAGGCCAATAGAATCCACTTTGCCAGATCTTTGCCTGGGTACAGTAAACACCGTAATGGCCACCATAGGGGCTAGCATGTCATTTCTCCATAATCTTGTTGCCTTCGATTGATGGGACACACCTTCTAAGAAGGCCATCGGCACATACTCAATATAGATATTGGTCATCCCAAAGGTATCCACGACACTCATAGTTGAGTTTCTTTTTATTTTATCCTGGTTGTACGTATTCCGTGGCCATGAAGTTCACGATATCCGGATACCAAGGGTGAGAGTCGGTCACCTTGAGAAACATATCATCTCGTAGGAAGTCATTGATAGGAATGTCCATGGTTTGAGTGACTTCCATACGCGAGAGATGATCTGCCACAGAATTCTCTACTTTCTTATTCTGGATTTCTAAATCAAACTCTTGGAGTAGAAGAATCAATTGGATTAGACATGGTTTAGCATCCTTTTTGGTGAGAAAGTACTTCAAGGTAGCATGGTCTGTGTAGACTATGACCTTGGCTTTGACCAAATAGGACCTAAACTTATTGATAGCAAAAACTACAGCCAAGAGCACTTTTTCAGTTGTGACCTAATTGAGTTGAGCTCCTGTTAGAGTTTTGCTAGCGTGGGCTATTGCACGATGCTTTTTATCTTTGGTTTGGCCTAGGACCGCACCAACAGCAAAATCACTAGCATCACACATGATTTCAAATGGCAGCGTCTAATCGGGAGGTTAGATGATTGGTGCTGAGATGAGTGCCATTTTGAGTGTATCAAATTATTTAACGAATTCATCATTGAAACCAAATGGAGATTGCTTAGCTAGTAGGTTAGTGAGGGGTCTAGCGACTTTTGAGAAATCTTTGATGAATCGCCGATAGAACCCCGCATGACCTAGGAAGTTGCAGATTCCCTTAACGTTGATAGGAGGTGGAAGTTTTTCAATGACTTCAATCTTTGCTTTGTCCACCTCTATCCCTCTCCGGGACACTAAGTGTCCAAGAACGATGCCTTCTCGGACCATGAAATGGCACTTTTCCCAATTAAGTACGAGGTCCTTTTCTTGGCATCTTTGTAAGACCTTGTCTAAGTTTTCCAGACAATGATCAAAGTTTTCCCATAGACGAAAAATTCATCCATGAAAACTTCAATGATCTCCTCAATCATGTCGAAAAAGATAGACATCATGCATCTTTGAAAAGAGGCAGGAGCATTACACAGTCCAAAGGACATATGCCAGTAGGCATAAGTTCCATAGGGACATGTAAATGTGGCCTTACTTTGAATGGATTGGGATTTGATGATAACCCGAATACCCATCACGGAAATAAAAGTAGGAGTGTTTTGCCAACCACTCTAACATCTCATCGATGAAGGGCAGCGGAAAATGATCCTTCCTTGTAGTCTCGTTAAGTTTTCGATAATCAATGCACATCCTCCAACTCGTGACGGTTCATTGAGGAATTAATTCATTCTTCTCATTTTGAACGACCATCATACTTCCTTTATTAGGCACTACTTAAACTAGGCTGACCCATTCACTATGAGGAATAGGGTAGATAATCCCAGATGCAGAAGTTTCAAGGCTTCCTTCTTGACAACTTCCCGAATCGAAGAGTTCTAACCTCCTCTAATGGTTCATCTTGGATGGGAGATTCTGCAGATGCGTTCTTGGAACACAGAATAGGAATAGAGATCTTTCTCCCTCCAAGCTTAACAATGAGGTTTCCCTCCAAGAGAATTTCCATGAGAAAATTCTTAATGGGAATCCCAATCATAATGTTGGAATCTTGAATTTCGAACACATAGAAATCTAGGATTGCCCCAATATATTTGTGTCTTACAGATACCTATTGCAAAACCCCGCATCCTTCAAGGATGCTTCCGAAAGAATCTCGGAAGGATTTTCATGTTGGTGGCAATTGCACATCGCCCAGAATGGTGAGAGCACAAGAATCAGAAATGAGATGTGCTCCAGTAGTGGGGTTGTATAGGACCTTCATTAGTGTTCCTCTAATAAAACATAGAATGGTTGCCAAAGTCGAGGTAATATGAAGGATTTTGCGTGACTGCTCAACTTCTGCAGTCCATTCCCTACATAGAATAGAGGTTAACTCCTTGACCGTCTGTTGGACGAACACTCCATCAGGTGGGTCAGGTGGAGTTAATGGCAATGATGGTTTCCTATGGTAACAATACTTCAAGGTATTTCCGAAATATTCAAATATTTCTTCCTCGAAGTAGAAGGGAAACTTTGAAGGTTGAATTTCTTCTTCCTTCGTAGTTTCTGGTTCAGGAGAGGATTCCTCCGGCAAGGTTTGAGATAAGCAGGTGATAGGTTCTTCCTTTTCCATGCATTTATCCTTGGATCTTGACACTACTTCCTCTTGAGGAGGCTCATTAAGACCCATAATGAAGGAAGAATTTTCTATAATTCGGTCTAGAAGATCCTTGCCTTCTTCTTGCGTCTTATGGAGGAAAGATCCTCCAGCTGTAATGTCAATATGTAGGGCAGACTCTTTGTTCAATCCCATATAGATGTGTTGCAAAAGAAACGAATCAGGGATGGACAAATCTGGGCCGGAATATCTCAAAAGAGAAAATCTATCCCAAGCTGCACCTATGGATTCCTTTTCCATGTGTTGGAAGCATATTACTTCCTTCACAAGAAAACAATTCAGGCAATAGGAAAGAAAGCAAGAAAAAGTATGTCTCATAATTCATTCTAATTTCCGTTTGTCTTCCTAACATTGTCGTTGTAACATTGTTTGGCTTTTTCCTTAAGGGAAAAATGAAATAACTTCCATTTGAGAGTTTCTTCTGTCATACTATTGATTAGAAAGCATGAACACAATTGTTCAAACTCTAGTATATGGTGGTAGGGGTTTTCACAATCTGTTTTTAAGAATGATTGTTCCCGAACCATGGCTATAAAGCAAGGGCAAAGTTCATAGCTAGTAGAACAGATGGGTTCCTCTGAAGGCGGTGGCTCATAGAACTTGCCTTTCTGGGCAGAATAAGAAAGAATTGTGGGCTGCTCCATATATGTGGTGGTGGTAAGAAAAGGAAAGATAAGATAAGAAGATAGATATGAGGGTGAACAAGGTTCAAAGATTAACAGCAATAGTTCCCCGGCAACGACGCCATAAATGCTTGTTGACATTTCTTGCGTCACAAATAAAAATTCGCAAGTGCACGGAAACTATCATGTAGCACTTCCCCTTAAGAGTATTCCCAAGGGTATCAAATTCAAAGAACGTGTAAGCTAATATTACGAACTAATTCACCCAAGGACACAAAGTTATTTGGTAGGCAAGGAAGAGAGATGAATTCAAAGTATTGGTTCTAATTCAAAAGAATTTGCGGTAGCTGCTTGCTTCGGGCATAGATTTACCCCTAGAAACACTAGGACGACTCCTGCCAAGAGCCTATGGCATAGCTGAACGTGGAGGATTAATAAGGACAAATGGGGCTGTCACCACCTACTGCCTACCTCTTCAATCCGTGGGTATAAGAAATATTCACTAGTGATTTCAAACCTCAGCACTACACTTAGGTTTGAAATCACAACTCTAGATGTTTCAAACATAAAGCTACAACTAGAGCCTATAATAAATTGAAGAAATGAATCCACAAATAACTACTTGGGCAAACTACCTTGAATTGGAAATCAAACATGAAATGAATTCACAAAGGGCTTACTTGATTTGATAACGCCTTTGTAGGGGTACAAGGGTAGAAGAAGGACTTTACAAGCCCAAGCCACCTTCTCCTAAACTTTTCACCACACTCTCCTTCTACTTGGCAACCTCTAGGACTACTCTAAACCTTTGGAGTGGTATTCTATTCTCAACTTTTGGTGTGTGTGTGTGAAGTGAGGTGTGGGGTTCTATTTATAGGGGGGAGAAGGGTCGGTTCCTGCCACCAATCGCGTCTGAATCAGTCACCCCTGACTTCTTCAATCCAGGAGGAGCCAACACGTAGAATTTGACCGGGTTTGGCACCACTCCCTAATCCGCTAACTAGGGAGGTTAGCTGACCTGGTCACAGCTCTGTTGGGGTTCTGTTTTCTCAAGGTCTCTGCCAGGTGGGTCCCATCCCATGATATGGGTGCTACACCATTGGATGGCCTTAGATACTTCTGTTTGTGGGCCATTTGATCCATGTGATGACATGTGGTGTCGCCTGATTCGTCGAAATCCAATTTTATGGATTACTCCCTGCATGTCTTGGTATTTTGGGTCTAAATTCGCCTGCATACAAATAAACACCAGCACTTGTGGAATTGGTTAATTTTAACCCTACCACTATGTTGTGTTTCTCCTTTGTGTATATTATATGGTGAATTGACGGTCTAAATATGACACTTAAGGATCGACAGCATCGAGGACACCTCCGCTGCTGGCCCTTGGGCTGTGGGAGTGGCTTGTGCCGTTGGTGCATCCATCAGCGCGAATCCAACCGCACCTCTGCCAGAGCCGCTGCCGGAGTTCCTCGCCGCACCTATGGCTGGTGTGCTTGTGGCTCGGAGCTCCTTAGCCCGAGACAGAGTCCCGGCTACTGCATCGGTAGAGCTACTTCTGGAAGCTCCAGCAAAACCGCCATCGGTGTCCTTCGTTACACTCGCAGCTAGGGTACTTGCAGCCCGTGGCTTCTTAGTTAGCGGTTGCACAACAGGGGCCGCGCCGACGGAGCCGACCCTGGTCCCTCTCGCTGAGTCCCCATCGGGATTGGTCACGACCTGAGGCTCCTTAGCCCTGGGCCGTGTGGAGGCAGTGGCGTTCACAGGCACCACCCTAGTCGTGGTGCCACCAAAGTCGTCACTAGCGCTGAGGTCCAAGTCAATGACGGGGACGCTGGTGACCTGGGGCTCCTCAGCTTGGCGCTAGGAGACTGGAGTGCTTTTAGCATATTGTAGTCTCCGCCTCTTCGAAACTGGGTGGTTGGGGTCCTTGCTCGAAGCACCGCCGCCGTCCATCAGAGGAGAGCGTAGACATGCCTTGGGACATTGCCTCAGAGCATCGAAGACCCTTGGCGGTGTGTAGGAGCACTTCTTCGGCATGTGGTCAGGCACCGACTACTTCACCTTCCGCTTGTCAGAGTTCAAATCCCCCTCCTTCCTTGCATCAAAGTGCAGGACGAGCACAGATCCTTGCATTCGCCCAGCATTGTCCGGGCCGAGGTTGACTATCACTATAGCAATTGGACAAACAAATGTCGCTGTATAAGCGTTGGTAGACACCAGAAGCCAGTGCCTGTAAAGTATGAACGTCGGTTACCCGATGACCATAGCTGACGACTGATTCTCGACGTTTTTAACCTTTAGGGCCATCAGTTCTGACGGTCATAAAGGCGTAGAGAGCAAACCTACGGCTGTACTGGCTAAACCAAGTATGGATGTCTGCCCATGTGCCCCGACATACATACCACCATAAAGGTGTCAGGCAGTGGGACCGGCGTTTTTAAGTCCACCACGGGATAAAAAAATCTCTAAGATCCACAGCGAGTTCTATAGATGGACGCGAGTTCCACGGCAGTGGTGACTACGGATCGATGAACGCAATGCGAGTTCCACGGGGACCGACATACATGACAGATCGACGAATGCAAGTTCCATGGCGGCGGACCTTGGAGTTGGCGTCCACAGCAGCGGTCATCGTGCTCCGGCGGACTCCAAGCGCGTCCGCACTGGCGCATCCACGATTGTGGCCCTCGGATTTGGCATCCAAGGCAGCGGCCATCGGAGGTGGTAGTCCTCAGACGACGACAGACGTAGCTCCAGAACGGGTGGCGCGCACCGGCGGAGGCCTCGGAGGTGGGCGCGCGCCGGCGTAGGTTGCTGGCGATGAGGGCGATGATGGATGATGGCAAAGGTCGCTGGCGACGATGGACGACGGCGGATGTCGCTGGTGACAAGGGCGACAATTGACAGGGCAAGGCCGTTGGTCAACGACGGAGGCTAGGATGGCGGATTTCAGGACTTGGGCGACGGATGTGAAGACGGGGGTGAGTCGGCGAGGCCGTTGGTGACCAGGAGATGGGGAGGAGGGAGAGGCGCTCAATGCTCGGCTACGAGAAAGAACTCGGCGCTTGGCCTGGGAAAGAACTCGGCATTGTCGGTCAATATTAAAGAATTCGACCAGGATTAAAAAACTCGCTCGATGCCAGAACTGAACTCGGTACTGTCAGCCAGCATTAAAGAATTCGGCTAGCATTAAAAAATCTGCTTGATGCCAGGACTTAAAAACTCATATCGCTCGGTGCCCGAACTTAAAAATTGGGATTGCGTTGGCGACAGAGAATATGTGTGCAAGAGAGCGGGGGCAACACTTGTAGCTGTCGGCCCAGAAACTAAAACCGACAACTTTAATACATGGTCATGGTCAAAGACAACAAATCGACGATTTTAAACTTTAAGCGGGGGAGACTTTTTTGGGGGGCACCAGACCCACCATACGACCGTCAGCCTGGGAGCAGATACCGATGTTCTTAAGGTAAGGTCGTCGGTATTCTTGTAGGAACCGACGAAAATTATTATGGCCGTCGGCCGCCTCAAAGGGACCGATGGTTATATCTTTTTTTGCCATAGGGGAGACTAAACTGACGGTGTTAGACCAGTTAGAGTCGACAACCCCGATGATTTTATTTTCCCCAACACTGGTTTGACCGATTCCAGTAGTGTATTCCCTGGAACGCATCTCGAACCTGCCTCGAAGCAAGGCCAATGTCGTCCACGGTCAACATCTCCTTCAAAAGCTTCGCCCTCCACACTGGGTCCATGAAAAGTGGTAGGCAGGATGCCAGCGGGATGATGAAGTCGTCGGTCACTAGGTCACTGCTCACCTTCGTTATCATCTCGACTAGCATCCCCGTGCTTAGCTCTGTTCCGGTGCTGGTCTCCAACCAGGTAATTTCGTGCACCCTGGTGTACAATCATGCTGGCAGTTCTGTTGCTGGAGAGGAGCCATGCGGCGGGACATGACATCTGCTAGCACCATTAGCAAGGTCAGGCCATGATCCGTCAAAAATCGTATCCTTGAAAACACTGGAGCGTACACCTTCTCCACCTTTGGGCACCCCACCTAGAAGGAGCACTCGGAAGTTCGGGCGTCGGATGGCAGGTCCATACGATTATGGGTGTCGGCCTTCACGATCACCCAATCGTCCCTCCAATGCTCCCACTTTGTAGTGCTAAAAGGCGTGATGTACCTTGTTGAGGTTTTGTTTCAGTGCTGGAAGTAGTAGGCCCCCGGCTGGTTTATCGAACCCCACCCAGTGAACCTCAGCATGAAGAAGTACTAGAACAAGGTCGTCAACGGTCAGACGCCCACGAACATCTCACGAAGGTGGACGAACAACACCACCAGCGCGAAGGAGTTCGACAACAGATGATGCAGCTGGAGGGTGTAAATTTCCAGCAGCGTGGTGAAGAAGGAAGAAACTGGGGGTACAAACCTGGTCAATGCATACGTGATGAAGAGCATGATCTCTCTGCACTGCAGGTCAAGCGGGAGGGACCTGTAGTGGATCCACCGCTTCTGCTCCTCCGCGCGCCAGCCAAGTAGCCGCCTCACCGGCTTCAAGTCCTTGCTCCTCTTGATACGAGGGGGGTGCAAGCTTGATAGCATTGTAACGGGTGGGAGCAAGACCTTGGCACATGATGAGTGCTCGGGCGTAGAGGAGGAATACTTAAGGCTCGAGCGCAAGGAAGTGAATGAGGAAGGCAATGCCTTTGGGTGCAAAGGTTTTCTTTTCCCCACTTCCTTGATGCTTGGGAGCACCTCGCGTGAGCCGCCCAAGTACACTACGCCCTCCTCCACCCGCAACGCTGATGACAAAAGGGGCCTAGTGGCGCGGATCGAGCAATCAATCACTCAAGGATACGACTCGGCAGTTCTTGAGGAAGCCGCGCGACAGAAGTACAACGGTCGCGTCAGGAACTGCCGTGGTTAAAGTCCCATATCAAGCAAAGATCACATCGTGACATCAGAGGTACGAACGCACGTCTGCAATGTCAGGGGCGAGCCGCACCCTTGTTGATGTTTCTTACGTCACAAACAAAAATCCGCAAGCGCACGAAAACTGATGTGTAGCATTTCACCCAAGAGTATTCCCAAGGGTATCGTATTTATTCCAAAGGAAGGCAATGGAGTAAAGTAGACATCACTCTTATGATCAAGCTTTGGGATACTAATCAATTATCAAGATAGGGGTAAGTTGATAATATGGGTAGTGTGACACACACCTAAGCAATCTATTCTAAAGGGTAAATGGGTCCTAATGGAGATAAACTAAGAGTTGGGGAGTTACTCCTACAATGCTTCTAATATACATATATATATATGTATATATATTACATATATATATATCCTAGGTTAGAAACTAATGAGCATGTCAATGGTGAATCCTTATGCTAAGTTGTTCAACACATCGAGCATGAGCTTACTCCTAGAAATACAAGGGAGACTCCCGCCAAGAGCATGTGGCATAGTCGAACGTGGAGGGTTACAAAAGACAAATAGGGATGTCACCACCTACTACCTACCTCTTAATCCGTGGGTCCACGAGACATCCAATGCTACTTACTATCCTAGCACCATGCTAGTATACTAAGTAAATACATTAAAGGCTCGAGTACAAGTACCTCTCTAAGGCAATGACTAACCTAAAAATCGTTTAACCAATATAGAGAGATAGCATAAGTTATTCATATCAACATGATCACATCATAAATAATTTGACTATAGTCGATGTTTGTAGTCTTTATGATGATAAGTTGTGATCATTATGGCATAATCATAAAGACTACTCCTACAACATACATGGAATCCATAATCAAACAAGAAACGCTTCATCCAAGTATATGAATAAAAGAAAACTAAAGATAATATATTTATTATGCATAAAGTCACAAGCATAAGAAAAGATACATGAGCCAAACCTTTCCCAATTTGGAGTTGGGACTAGAGGCTCCTCTCTACAGCCTAATCTCCACTACGAAACTAGGAGAACTAGTATATACAATAGAATGATGCTCAAGTGGTCTGTGTTGAAGTGAGGGGTGGGGGGACCTATTTATAGCTTGGAGATGGCTTGGTTCCCGCTTGATTCAATAAACTTAACTTGATGAAAGGTAATGTAAATGAACCTAGCGATCTAGTAGTGGATATGTGCGAAGTGAAAACAACTAGATCGAGGTGGATCACAAGATTAAGACGAAGAACGTGTGGAACCCTAACTTGATCTAGCGAAGAACGAGGAAGTCAAATTAAAGACACAAGACGCAAAATTTATCCCTTGGTTCAACCCCACAAAAGGGTCCTACATCCATGTTGAGGAAGCCCACAAAAGGCAGGGTTTTGCGCAACCCTTTCCTCCTTTAGCCACCATGAGGGTCGGCTACTCTTCCACTAGATCACATGGGTAATCACAAAATTCGTGGGGCAACTCACAACCTGGGGCTCCCACAAGTTTACAACTCGAAAACATTGAAGATCAACACCCACATGAACTCAAATCAATCAGTCAAACTGAGAGAATCAACCAAGAGCTCAAAATCAAGAAAACCCTTCTCTCTTCTCTTCCACAACTCACAAATCTTCAAGAATCGCTCTTAGGACTCCGAGAATGGTTGAGAGAGGGTTAGGATGTCTCTAGGAAGGTTGTGGCGGCATTAGGGTTCGAGAGAGGCCCTTTGGAGGCCGGGATATTCCTTTTTATAGGGATCCTGATAAGTATCCATTGCCACTAGAAAAAGTGCAGACTAGTCCACCCTTTGACCCCGAACTAGTCTGACATGAGGGACCAATGATGTCACCCTTGACCAACCACAAAGTCCCCCGCCACCTTTTGAATTCAAATGGTCACTACACCACGGACTAGTCCATCCAACAACGGACTAGTCCGATCTCACATAGAAACAACTGTTGTGAGTGAGAACGGACCAGTCTGGTTCGTCGGACTAGTTCGGCCCTTGAGGACGGACAAGTCCATCCATCCAAGACTTAGTCCCAGCAGCCACCTCAAGTCCATAGTGGACTAGTCTGACAAGAAATGTACTAGTCTGATCTCAGATAGAAACTACTCTTTTGTTCTGAAATGGACTAGTTTGTTCGAGCGGACTAGTTCGGCCACCCAGGACGGACTAGTCTGGTCCTTTGGGACTTAGTCCCAGAAGGACACTGAAATGCTCACCATAGACTAGTCCGTCCCATAACGGACAAGTCCGAACTCACAAAGAAACTCTTGGTCCGCCTAACATCGGATCAGTCCGATGTGGCCGGACTTGTTCCTGTCCTTAGGGCTGCCTCAACTCATCTCTCAATCTAATCTAGCTTGGACTATAAGCTCTTAGGAGATTCGCAACACTTTGACACATTGAACACACTCAAGCTATGTAGCTGAATTCGACACAAATAATTAAAACACCTAAATTCTATCAATCGAGTTTTTCGCCTTTCTCTTCTCTTTTTCCCTTTTGAGTGTATCCAACGCTGTCCATCATTCAATCACTTGTACTTATACTTGTAAAGCTCATTAGTCCCTTAAGTGTTGTCATTAATCATCAAAACCCACAGGGATTAGCCTAGATGCACTTTCAATCTCCCGCTTTTTGGTTATTTGATAGCAACACGTTGAGGTTTTTGATAAAAGATATAATTGAGTTGATTTTCATAACACACAAGTGTATAAGGAGCTCCCCCTAAATGTGTGCGTGGAAGATTTTCAATAAGTTTAATGCACAAGAATGAAGTCTATGGGAGACTTATACATGTGTGTGTTATGGTAGGGTGCCTACGTGTGATGCAAGTGTTGAGATGTGAAAAGTGGAATGAAGTATGCATCTCAAATTTTAATTTAGCACCTTCACACATATTAACTAGAATGATATTCAATAGGATCAATCCTAAGAAATAAAGTAATATTCAATATGATTAACATGACATAGGATAAGATAACATAGTAATAATGTCATTACAAACCAAATAAGAAAGAGTAGAAAAAGTTAATATTAAAACCAGATTTTCAAAATAACATAGCATGGTCCATGGATCTAATACACCCCCTCATTCTCTCCCCCTTTGGTATCACGACACCAAAAAGGAAAAAAAGTAAGGTCGAAAAGAGAGCTTCTATCTACTCATTATCGCTCTCGCTCTAATCTCCACGGTTTTGGTCGCTTTGCGTCTCTTCATCGTCATCATCTTGAGCATTGTCTTTCTTCGTCATCATCGTCTTCAACCTCTTCAGCAACGGCGCTAGGGGGACCACCCCCACTACTAAAGAGTGCAGCCTCCGCCTCTGAGAGCTCTGGAAAGGGTGTGATTTCTTCATCCTCGGAGGCCTCTTGTGACATAGGAATGTCAGCTTCTCACCGAGTCTCCATAGGTACTTGTCTTGCTCCTTTGCCATCTTTTGAACCTTCACTTCTTCTTTTTGACACGAGGTGAACATTGACTTGAGAAACTTGAGAGTGGCACTAGCAAGGTCACGGAGGAGGAGAAGGCACAAAAGTGGTACCTCTCCTCAAGGCTCCGCCAATCTTCGGCGTAGGAGGAGGAATCTGACAATGGAGAGCTCTATGCTTGATGTCTTTCCCAAATACCAAGCCCGAGACCTTCTCAATCAAGCACATGATAAGAGGAGCATATCCACATGAGAGGTTGGGAGTGTGGGACATGTTGAATATATCATTGTAGATATAGTCAAAAACATTGAACTTCTCATCTTCAACTATCAATTTCATTAAGTGCCTCAAGTTTCCTTGGATCATGCCTGCGTCCCCATCTTTAGGTGTTAGGGTTTTCCTCATTATACGATTGAGCACACTAAAGAAAAGGCAAAGAATCTTTGTTGTGGGGTGATTGTAGAAACCAACCTCATACATGAACTCGATCTCCACCAAATCTATAGCCTTGAGATTATGAATGATAAAGTCATGGTTTAGGAACTCCTCAAGACCAATGATCCTAGCAAACTCATCATAGAGAACAGAGTATTGAAAACCATTTGCCAACCAAGTGATTCTCCTATCTACAAAAGTGGAGAAGTAGCAAGTGGTGTAGAATTGAGCTACCACCTCTGTGTTCCAATTGTACCTGAATTCAAGCAACTCTTTGAGCCCATTGTGCTTAACAGCTTGGATCACTACACTGAAAGCTTGATGGTTCTTCTTTTCCATATAGGCCCAATCCACCCACTGAGCATCTGTCACTGGTGTCTTCTTAGAAAGGTAGACTAAGCGATAATAATTGGAATGAAAGTCACACCAAAAGCGAGGGTCTGCAGTAGCCTTCTCATACTTGAATGGATCTTGCAATCTTAGCCTCTTTGCTTTCTCGGCCCCTTTTCCTTGAAAAACATTGCTTTGTAGCTGTGGTTGCCGGTAAGGGTCATGCATGAGAGGAGTCATGACCAAATGACCAATGGGGCCTTGTGGAGGTCCACGAGGCTCTGCGGGTTGGTCACGAATGGCCAAGCCTCTTCCTGCAAGAGCTTTCTTCCTAGGAGGAGCCTTTCTGAGTGGCATCTCCTTAGCGGGCTCCTTTGCTTTGTTGCTCTCTCCCATGGGTGCTTTTCCCTTATCGGCTGCTTGGGCCCTTTGCTTCTCACCCAATGTGACAATACTCTTTCATTGGCTTGCTTGCTCTTTAGCCGCTTTAGCTTGGGCTGCATCTTGATCATGCTTCTTCTTCTTACGAGCTTCACTCATGTGCTCAAGCTCTGATGCAATGGCTTCTTGATAAGCATCCCTTTGGTGATAGCACTCTTGACGAGCCGCCTCCCTTTCCGGATCGGAAAGAGGAGAGTCGTTTCGCCCACACATGTGTTGACGACTGTTATATACCAATTTCATCCGTCAATTTAACTCAATTATGTGAAGGATTTGTTATTTCTTGCAAACATCACCTTTCTATCTAACCCAATTCCACTTGGACTTGGAGAAATATGTGTATGCAGCATTTTATGCAGGAAATGAGGAAATGTAGAGAGACCAATCCTATAAAATATCATCCCATCCAATCAAGCAACGACACATAGCATCCCATGGATCAAATGGCCCACAAACAGAAGTATCCGAGGATATCCAATGGTGTATCACCCATATACATCAATGGGATCCACCTGGCAGCCACCTGGAGAAAGCACACGAGAAACGGTGCAATGACCATGTTGGCCGAACCAGTGGGTCGGCCGACCTGGTCTTTGCACCAAACTCGGTCAGCCTCCACGTGTTGGCCCCTCCCGGCTCTCTGGAGTCAATGGTGACTGATTCGCGTGCTTTTGGTGGCGGGAACTGACCTCAACACTAGTATAAATAGGACCCCCTACCCCTCACTTCAACACACACCACTTGGGCATCATTCTATTGTATACACTATCTTCCATAGTCCCTAGAGCAGTTAGGATGTAGAGAGTATAACCTCTAGTCCCAAGTACAAATTGGGAAAGGGGTAGAAGGAGTCTCTCTTCCTAATTCCACATTGGGAAAGGTATGGCTTATGTATTCCTTCTTATATTTGTGACTTTGTGCTCAATAAAGGTATTATCTTTAGTCTTCTTTTATACGTATACTTGGACAAAGCGTTTCTTGTTTGATTGTGGAGTCCATGTATGTGGAAGGTATAGTCTTTATGATTTCACTCTCATGATCACATCTTATGGTCATAAACACTATAGACCCCCACTATAGTCTATGTAGTTATGATATGATTATGTTAATATGAATGACTTATGCTATGCTTCAACATTGGTTCAAAGATGTTTAGGTTAGTCATTGCCTTAGGATGGCTTGTGCCATGGATCCTAAGGTATTTGCTTAGTATGCTAGCATGGTGCTAGGGTATTTAAGTAGCGTTGGATGTCTCGTAAACCCACGGATTGATAAGGTAGGCAGTAGGTAGTGACAGTCCTATCTGTCATTTGTAATCCTCCACATTCGGCTATGCCACAAGCTCTTAGCGTGTGTCGCCCTAGTATTGCTAGGGGTAAGCCCATGCCCGATGTGTTGTATAGCATTGCATAGGAATTCATCATTGACATGACAATTAGTATCTACCTTAGGCTATGTATATGTATTAGGAGCATTGTAGGAGCAACTCTCTAACTCTCAATCCAATCTCCCTCTAGGACCCATTTTACCCTTTAGAATAGATTGCTTAGGTGTGTGTCACACTACCCCTATTATCAACTTACCCCCTATCCGGATGATTGATTAGTATCCCATAGCTTGACCATAAGAGTAGTATATACTTTACTCCATTGCCTTCCTTTGGGATAATACGATACCCTTGGGAATACTCATGGGTGAAATGCTACAACGGTATCTTCCATGTGCTTGCGGATCTCATCTCTTTACCAGAGATGATCTGTAGTGTTAAGAAATACCAACAAGCATTTCTGGCGCCTTTGCCGGGGATGATTTGTTAGTATATCTTAGGAGCCGTCAACAAGCATTTCTGGCGCCGTTGCCGGGGAAGGCAAAGGAAGTGAAGGATAGCTATCACTTGTGATTAAGCTATAGGTACTAATAGTTATTAGATCGGATTATCCTTGTTTGTTTTCTCCTTTGAGTGAAAATAGGGTAGTGTTGGCCAACCCATTGTATGGGATGGCCAACGAGGACGCAAGTGCTAAACTGCAAGATGATTTAAGGCGTACCTCAAGAAATGTCCGCTAGGAAACACCATTGCCTTTTTGTGGGAGAATTTCAGCTTTGAGTAGGAGCCAAAGTCATCCATACCCATGCTTGGGGAAGGATCAAAGAAGTTCTTCTTGGTTTGCCTCCACCATGGGGTGGATAGTTGGCTCTTCATCCAACATTTGTGTCATGGGTTGGCTCCACCAATCCATGACCACATTCGTGCTGGAGCTGAAGGAGCCCTATTCTCATCCATCGTGGATGAGAAGAAGGTCTCCACTCAAGGGGTGAATTGAAGAATGCTCGAGTTCCCATAGCTTGTCATGCACACCACTTCACAAGGTGGACATGCTATTTATGGAACTACACCTCCCATTGATGTATCGTGAATACCAAGTCAATGGAGATTTGTTTGGATAATCCAAGTCGTGGATATTCACATGATTTGTGAAAATCCATGTCAACATGGGACGCCTGGGAATTATTTTCCTAAGACCCATGAGGACCCTTTTCAAAACAATAACTACAATGGCTACCATTCACAAGGAGGTCAAGGGTGGAATTAACATCACCCTTGTATTCAAGGAGGCTATGGCTTTCCAAGGGATTTAAGTTCAACTATCCTACCTTGAAGAATCTTGGCCAAGCAGAAATTAAGACAACATTCACATGAGGATCTTGGCCAAGGATAAGAACTTAAAGAGCATTCAAAGTCCAAGATTTCCCACATCACTTGTTGGGATTCCCACACTTCGACCAAACCCATTCAACCTAGGGCAAGTGACATTGTGGATGAAGCGATTCTTGTTTGATTGTGGAGTCCACATGTCATCATGCACAAGGAAGCCTTTGATCCATGATCAAGGACTACATTCAAGAGGGAGAACCCGTCACTACAACAACATGTCTATATCAATACAACGGGGAGAGGCTAGGGCCACCATGTGGCCCACATGTCCAAATGACAGCCGAATGAGTTTGGCATGTCAAAACAGAAGAAATCATCCACATCTTCAACTCCGCTATTGGACAACAAATCATCGCGCTGAACAGAATGGAGGTAAGTCCTACTCATCGGACTTCAAAAAATTCGGTGAGTCCTTGCCAATAGGTTAATTGGTAGTTATCACTCACTGGACTTCAAAAATTCGGTGAGTCCTTGCCAATAGGTTAATTGGTAATTATCTCATATTTGTTTTCCAAATTGCATCAACCCTTTAATTTACATATTTGAAATTCCACACTTGCATGTTGGAAAGTAAAATTTCCAACCATTATAAAACTAAAAATTTGAATTAGGGGAGTAATTTAATTGGATATGAACTACATACATGACAACTTGAATTTATCTTCCTAGTTCAAACCAAAAAGATTTGCTTTGACGCTCATTGCATTTACAAGTTATTTCAAGATGGGCAATACAATTTGAAAATTGGGTTCAATTTACTTTTGGCTAACTTAACCTGTTTTCGAGTTGTTTCCTGTGTTCCTGATTAAAGTGCAGCTAGGTCAAAATTGTGAAGAGGTGGTTTGGCAAGAAAGTCGAAGGTTTCATCAAGCTCAAGTCACCATTGGGAGGATTTGAGAACACTTCTCTCCTTCAAACTCATTTTGAGTTTGAGGAAGAGAAATGTTCAATAGGATGACCCAATGGAGGAGCCAGAACCAAATCCATCGCCAAATCCAACCCCAACATAGCATTTGACATCAACCATCAAGCCTACGCCAAAAATAAAGGTTGTGAGTTTCTCACACAAAGACCTTCGTCACCAACTAATCCCCAAATGAGGTATGATTTTAGAATTTTCCATTGTTTGGTTTGCTATAGAATTGAATGTATTTGCTTGCATTTGTAAGGAAGGTTGACACTTCCTCATCATTCAATTTTCAAGCATCCTCACAAGAGTAAGCGTGGGTATTGACTTTTGGATCTCCAAAAGGAAATCCCACCTTACTTGGAAAAATCTCAAACAAGTACCTAGAAACCTTTAAGAATTGTTTTGTAAACTTAGTCATTTTTGTCGAGGTTTAGAAAACAAAACTTTTGGGCATGACTTAATTGGTGAATTGGCATATAGGAACTTGGGCATAGTGACAGCCATAATTTTTAATTGAGCTTCATAGATGGTGTCACTAGATTTCAAACTCCTAGAAATAAGTGATATCTTTGCTCTGAAATTGAATTGCATTTCTATGAGGAATCACTAAATTTCAAATTCCTAGTGAGGTTCAGGAGGATAAAATTGAGAATCTTGTTTGTCATGGTCTAAATGATAAAAATTTGCTCTTGAAAGCTAAGATGGTTAGAAACTTTAAAAGGTGTAGGGATCCATATAGTGTATTTCTATCACATCCATAAAGCTCCACTCTTATCAATGAATAACACATTGATCATAGATACACTTGACATTGGATCCAATGCATTTTTGATTTTTTTCCCCGTATGTACAAATGAAAGTTCGGTTACCTAACTCGAATGTTCATTTGTACAAGTCCCGGGAGCTAACCATCCCTCTTCATTCAAGAGAGGAAGTTTGCAGGAGTAATATTACTATGCAGGCATTCATGAATCTGATTGTTGGGATCCCTAGAGAATTCAATTTCAACATCTCTTGGCCAAGGAGTAAATTAAGATGGTTGTTATCTATCAAAAATTATGGCCAAAGGTCAATCATAACTATACGAGGCTAGAGATTTGAAATGGGAACCCTCCATGAGCAACCAATGAGCTGCCACGAATGGGTGAGAGCATTATGCTATCAACTAATTTAAGCAGTCATTCAAGCTCAAGGGATTTGCCACCATCATTGGGTACAAGTTATTCCTATGTGGCTAAGAGTTATGATGTACCATGACCAAGGAATGACAAGATCACACCCAATTTATATTGGGTGCAAGTTGTCCCTATGTGGCTAGAAGGTATGTCATGGCTTATCCAAGGAACAACATATCACACACAACCCATGTTGAGTGCATGTCATTACTTTGTGGTTCTAGGTATTTTGTACCTTACCCAAGGAACAACTGATCATACCAAATGCATGTTGGGCACATGTCACTCCCTTATGGCAAAAAGATATGATACACCTTAGCCAAAGAATGACGAACATACTCAATGTATGTTGAGTGCACGTCATTCCTTTGGATCTAAAAGGTTATCATTATCTTAGCCAAGGAATAACATGGAGACCCTGATGTGCGGACAATCAACATCGAAAACACTCTATTCAACCACACTCATGGTGTCCATGGGAGGCAACACAACAATCAACACTCAACCCTCCATTGTCAAAGCCATGCTGCAACAAGGATAGGCCAACTCATGGCCTACCTCCATCGTTAGGGTTTCAACCCCTATCACGGACCTTGATCAAGAATAAGCTTGGGGGAGGACCCCCACTTGAGGTAACTTGTATCACACCCACTAAATTTTATTTCAAATCATCCATTGCATATTTATTTTCCATTCATCCACCATTCACCATGCATCTAAAAAAACATAAAAATAGAAACTTAGATTTGCTTTGCTTATCAAATAAAGATGTGCGGTAAGAATGATTTAAAATTCACATAGATGAAATGATGAATAGTTGCTATGTTTTATTTCCTAAGTCTCTAGTTTACAACTTGCTACTCTCTGAATATTGCTTTCATTGGTTTGAAATACTTTTACCTTAATTTGGAAGTCGTGGGTAGAAAAAGCTTAATCTAATTCTATGTTGTTGCAAGATTAGAATTGAATTGGGCTGCTAGTCCTAGTTTGAAAGTAAAACTTAGATTTCCAAAGAAATTATAAAAAGATTTAAGTTTCCCTCAATTGATTGGAAATACCTACCAAAGCCATATGATGTCCATAGATAGACAAAACCTTATGCATATGCTATTTGCTTTCACATTGAGCCTAGTCAAACTAGTATAGACCTATGTGAGAAATCATTCAACTCTTTTTGAATTCAAGACTTAACTTGCACATGCTATACTTCTACACTAGAAGTAAGCAAAACATCCATCATATCCACCATACCACAACAAAAAGAGAAACTCCATGTTATTCATGTTTAGCACTCTCTTCAAAATTCATTGCAAAGAAAGGGAGTAGAAGACATGGCTACAAAAAAAGGCATGCTTACATCATAAGCATGAGAAAAAAAAAAAGAGAAAAGAAAAGTAGCCATGTTTCATCCCTGCAAAAAAATGAGAGATTATACCAAAAAGGAGTTATCTCAAGTATCCACATCCACTTCCACTCCATCACACATGTACTAGTCTTGAATCAAAAAGTTTTGAATTGAATTGTCCTAAGGCTTACTCTTTTAACATAGCAATATATGTGATGCAAATATGCCTACTTACTTTCCTTACCAAGCTCCACATATAAGCCATATTCAATAAGTAGGAATAGTAGAGGCACAATGCTTTGGTGAGGAAATATTTCCACTATCCACAAAGGAGTGACTGAGAGAATCAAATTGAGGTACTTAATATCTAAATTGAATTCTCCAGGATTTAAGTGGAACTTGATTTCTAGGCTATGTTTGCTCCATTTGCTATTCTACCTTTCAACTACTCATGAATATGAAAAAGCATAAGCCCCATGATAACATAAGAAAGGTAGGGTATCATAGCCAATTTTTGCAATACTAGGTAGAGTATCTTGTTGTGCATTAGATACTTTTGAAAAAAAGATATTGTAACAACTCCTGATCATCAACCTAAAGTCTTGACTTTGCTTAGGATGAGCAAAGGATAAGCTTGGGGGAGTTTGTTGACGGCTGTTATATACCAATTTCATCTATCAATTTAAGTCAATTATGTGAAGGATTTGTCATTTCTTGCACACATCACCTTTCTATCTAACCCAATTCCACATTGACTTGGAGAAATATGTATGCAACATTTTTTATGCAGGAAATGAGGAAATGTAGAGGGACCAATCCTATAAAATATCATCCCAGCCAATCAGGCGATGACATGTGGCATCTCATGGATCAAATGGCCCACAAACAGAAGTATCCGAGGAGATCCAACGGTGTATCACCCATATACATCAATGGGACCCACCTGGCAGACACTTGGAGAAAGCACACGAGAAACGATGCAATGACCAGGTCAACCTAACTAGGGGGTCGATCGACCTGGTCTTTGCACCAAACTCGGTCAGCCTCGACGTGTTGGCTCCTCCTGGCTCCCTGGAGTCAATAGTGACTGATTCACGCGCTTTTGGTGGTGGGAACCGACCTCAACACTATTATAAATAGGACCCCCTACCCCTCACTTCAACACACACCACTTGGGCATCATTCTATTGTATACAGTATCTTCCATAGACCTTAGAGGAGTTAGGATGTAGAGAGGAGAGCCTCTAGTCCCAAGTCCAAATTGGGAAAGGGGTAGGAGTCTCTCTTCCCAATTCCACATTGGGAAAGGTATGGCTTATGTATTCCTTCTTGTATTTGTGACTTTGTGCTCAATAAAGATAATATCTTTAGTCTTCTTTTATACGTATACTTGGACAAAGCGTTTCTTGTTTGATTGTGGAGTCCATGTATGTGGAACGTATAGTCTTTATGATTTCACTATCATGATCACATCTTATGGTCATAAACACTATAGACCCCCACTATAGTCTATGTAGTTATGATATGATTATGTTAATATGAATGACTTATGCTATGCTTCAACATTGGTTCAATGGTGTTTAGGTTAGTCATTGCCTTAGGATGGCTTGTGCCATGGCTCCTAAGGTATTTGCTTAGTATGCTAGCATGGTGCTAGGGTATTTAAGTAGCATTGGATGTCTCGTAGACCCACGGATTGAAGAGGTAGGCAGTAGGTGGTGACATCTCTATCTGTCCTTTGTAATCCTCCATGTTCGGCTATGCCATAGGCTCTTGGTGGGAGTCGCCCTAGTATTGCTAGGGGTAGGCCCGTGCCCGATGTGTTGAATAGCATTGCATAGGAATTCATCATTGACATGACCATTAGTATCTACCTTATGCTATGTATATGTATTAGGAGCATTGTAGGAGCAACTCTATAACTCTCAGTCCAATCTCCCGCTAGGACCCATTTTACCCTTTAGAATAGATTGCCTAGGTGTGTGTCACACTACCCTTATTATCAACTTACCCCTTGTCCGGATAATTGATTAGTATCCCATAGCTTGACCATAAGAGTAGTATATACTTTACTCCATTCCCTTCCTTTGGGATAAATACGATACCCTTCGAAATACTCATGGGTGAAATGCTACAACGATATCTTCTGTGCGCTTGCGGATCTCATTTCTTTAACGGAGATGATCTGTGGTGTTAAGAAATACTGACAAGCATTTCTGGCACCGTTGCCGGGGATGATTTGTTAGTATATCTTAGGAGGCGTCAACAACATGCTAAAACAAGGATAATAGAAGGATATGAAGTGAGATCAAACAAGATATTGTGGTAGAGGTGTAGTAAATTCACTAAGTTTGGAGTTAACCCTAGGTTTGGCCGGAATTGTCCGGTCCCTGGTCGGACTAGTCCGGTTAGGAACGGACTTGTCCGTCCTTGTTCCGGACTAGTCTGGACCACCCAGTGTTAATTCCTAACTATGCAATTTTTCCACAAATTTCAATACCAAGGCGCAATATCACAGGGAAAGGATCACAAGGTGATATTTATGCAAAGGAGACTCTAAGTCACAAAAGAAATGACCTAGAATCAATGGAATCAAAGAAGTTCGAGTTAGGTCAAAAACTCACCTTGAGATGAGAAAATCGGGGAAATTCGCAGATGGAGGGGCGGAGTAGTCCGGGATTTGCCTTCTCGACACTCTGGAGAAGCTTTCACACGAATTCCTTGAGGATTTTGAGGGTTGGAATAAAAAATCACCAATGGGGGGCGGTTTTTGGAGAGGGGCACACGTTTGAAGGTTTTGAGGGGATGAGAATGGTCGGGCCCGATGCTGGCAGGTTAAGTCCCCAGAAATCCGGACTAGTCCATTGGGTATACTAGACAAGTCTGGACGTCGAACAAGGTCCAAACTAGACAGGAAGTCCGGACAAGTCCGGTGTGGAGTTGTTTGAGCCTATCCAGACAAGTCTAGGACGTCGGACTTGTCCGGCCCCATGGGCAGACTAGTCCGATCCTAGACACCAAATTCTCAAATATCATGAGAAATTTGCATGAAATGATCCATATGGACTAAGTTTTCACATATATTCTCAATGAATATGGCCAGTAAAGCACACAAACATTCATAAAATAACCATGATTCAAGGAGACGATAATTGAAAATAATTTTATAGTAAATTGAGGAAGACAAGTTTTTGAAAGCATGCATAATTTTGAAGAGAAACAAAGACTAACAGCCAGATGTGCAACATCTCAAGACATATTTCGAGAATCAAGGATATTTAGCTCATTTCTAAGTTCGCAAAAGCATTTTTCATCTAGTGGCTAGTTGAAGACATTGGCTAGTTGTTTTTCGGTTCTCACATGTGAAATGACAATATCCCCCTTCATTGAATGGTCTCTCAAGAAATGGTGTTGGATATCAATGTGTTTGTTCTATAGTTTTCAACTGGGTTACGGGCAATCTTGATAGCACTCTCATTGTCGCATAGGAGAAGAATATGGTTCATATTGAGACCATACTCCCTTAGAGTTTGTCGCATTTAAAGAAGTTGTGCACAACAACTTCCCACTACGATATACTCCGCTTTGGCTGTGAAAAGGGCAATGGAATTTTGTTTCTTGAATGATCATGATACTAGAGACCTACCCAAGAATTGGCAAGTCCCAGAGGTACTTTTCCTATCCACTTTGCATCCGGTATAATCCACATCGGAGTATCTGATGATATTTAACTTAGACCCTTTGGGATACCACAACCCTAGGTTTGGTGTATGAACTAAAGAGCGCAAGATTCTCTTTATGGCTGTCAAGTGACACTCCTTAGGAGCGGTTTGAAACCTTGCACACATCCATACAGTTAAAAAAATATCGGGCCTAGATGCACAAAGGTAAAGGAGTGATCCAATCATGGAACATTATACCTTTTGGTCGACGATAGGGATGTCTTGGTTAAGATCGATATGTCCATTCATCACCATTGGTGTCTTGATGGGCTTGGCTTTCTCCATGTCAAACTTTTTGAGGATGTCTTGAGTATACTCGCTTTGACATATGAATGTGCCTTCCTTGAGTTGTTTTACTTGGAAACCTAGAAAGAACTTCAATTCTCCCATCATCGACATCTCAAATCTTCCCGTCATGATTTTGTAAACTCTTCACAAAAAGATTGGTTAGTAAAACCAAATATTATGTCATCAACAAAAATTTGGCATACAAATAAATCATCATCTATGTTCTTAGTAAAGAGTGTAGTCGGCCTTTCCTATATTAAAACCATTATCAATGAGAAAATCCCTAGGGCACTCATACCAAGCTCTAGGAGCTTGTTTGAGGCCTTAGAGAGCTTTATGAAGCTTAAAGACATGGTTAGGATACTTATCTTCCTTGAAGCTAGGCGGTTGCTCCACATACACCTCCTCCTTGAGCGGTCATTGGGGAAGGTGTTTTTCACGTCCATTTTATACAACTTTAAATCGTTTCAGTAGAATAGGCCGATAATATGCGAATAGATTAAAGCCTAGCTATGGGAGCAAAAGTTTTATTGAAATCGAAACCTTGAACTTGAGAGTATCCTTTGGCCACGAGTCTAGATTTGTTTCTTGTTACCATGCCATGCTCATCTTGCTTGTTGCGGAAGACCCACTTGGTGCCTACCACAAAGCATTAGGTCTTCTCACAAAGCTCCCAAAATTTGTTCCTCTTAAAGTTGTTGAGCTCCTCTTGCATGGCTATCACCCAATCCGGATCTCGTAGGGCATCTTGAACCTTAATTGGCTCCAAAGAATACATAAAGGAATAGTGAGCACAAAAATTAGCCATACAAGAGTGAGTCATTACCCCCTTGGAGATGTCCCCAAGTATGTTGTCAACAGGATGATCCCGTTGAACACATTGATGAACTCTTAGGTGTGGTACACTTGGTCTTGAGTCAACTTCTTCATCTCCCTCATCTTCATAGTATTCCCCTTGAGCATTGCCACCATTTTGATCTTCACTTTCTTGATCATGGTGTTCTTGATCATGTAGTTGATCTTGGAGATCTTGAACTGGATCTTGAGCTTGGGGCACGTCTTGTGATGGAATTGGGTCACTTGGGCCTTGATGCTTTTGAGGTCTTACATCACCAAGCACCATCCTTCTCAATGCAACACATGGTGCCTCCTCTTCATCTAGCACACATTGATCAACTTGCTGCACTTGGGAGCCATTAGTCTCATCAAACAACACATCACGTGTGATTTCAACACAACTGGAGGTTTTGTTGAAAACACGATAGGCGTAGGTTTTTTAATCATAACCAAGCAATAAACCTTCATCAGATTTCGAAGCGAACTTTGAAATTCTAGGCTTCTTATTGAGAATGTAACATTTGCAACCAAAGACTCTATAGTATGAGATGTTGGTTTGTTACCCATTAGAAGTTCATATGGAGTCTTCTTCAATATACGTTGGAGGTAGAGGCGGTCTATGGCATGACAAGCGGTGTTGACCAATACTGTTCAAAACCTATCGGAAGTCTTGTACTCATCAAACATGGTACTTGACATCGCTATTAGTGTTTGGTTCTTTCTTTCGGCCACCCCATTTTGTTCAGGTGAGTAGGGTGCCGAAAACTCATGCTTGATGCCCTCCTCGTCCAAGTACTCTTCAACTTGAGTGTTCTTGAATTTGGTGCCATTATTGCTTCTTATCTTCTTGATTCTCAAGTAGAACTCATTTTGATATCTCCTCAAGAAACTCTTGAGGACACCTTGTGTTTCACGTTTGTCATGCAAGATAAACACCCAAGTGAAGCGGGAAAAATCATCAACATTAACTAAACCATATTTGTTACTGCCAATGCTTATGTAAGCAATGGGACCGAAAAGGTCCATATGCAGCATCTCCAACGGTCTTGTTGTCGTCATCACATTCTTGGCGGGATGAGCTGCTCCAACTTGTTTCCCGGCTTGGCACGCGCTACAAGGCCTATCTTTCTCAAAGATAATATTCTTAAGACCTCAGACGTGACTGCATTCTAGAAGTTTGTGAAGATTCCACATACCAACATGGGCCAGCCTACGGTGCCACAACCGCTCAATGTTGGTCTTTGCAATCAAACATGTGTCAAGTTGAGTTTTATCCACGGTGAAGTCCAGGAGATAAAGCTTTCCCTTGAGCAGACCCTTGAAGGCAATCGAGTTATCAACTCTTCTAGTGAAAATCACGCCCTCATTAGAAAACAAGCAATTATACCCCTTTTCGCATAATTGAGAAATGGATAAGAGATTATAATCTAGAGACTCAACATGCATGATTTGTGAAATGGTGTGGTGTGGAGAGGTAGAGATTTTACCCATACCTAGTACGTTACCTTGACTATTGTCGCCTAAGTAGATACCTTGACTTGGGTCTTCATTTTCTTCATACTCCACAAGCATTCTTCTCGCTCCGGTCATGTGATTTGTGCAACCACTATCTAGCACCCATTTTGAACCGCCAAAGGAGTAAGCCCACAAGACAAGTTTAGGCTTTGGTTTTAGGTACCCGAGCTTGGTTGGGTCCTTTGAGGTTAGTGACAAGGCATTTGGCCACCCACACATAAGGCTTTGGGCTCCTGCAGTGTGGCCCCACATATCTAGCATAAGTATAACTAAATTTGTTTCTCATTAGAATATAAGATGCATCAAAGTCATGAAACATGTTTAATTTGACATTATTAGCATTTTGGACATTTTTGTCAAATTTCACTTTTTCACTAGGGATAGATGCATGATGTTCATTCTTGACTTGAAATGAACTCTCCTTGACAAATTCTATTTGCATCTTGTTATTCTAGAGAATTCTAGTATTTTGCTTTCCTCCTTCTGAACAGCCAAGACCATCTTTGATCAAGGGACATGTTGTGATTGAGTATGAACTACGTGCATATTTGATCTTCTCCTTGTAAAAGATGCCACCCTTAGGTGTGCTCTTGCTCTTTGCCAAGTTGAGCTCATTCTTTAGGTCAAGCACAAGGTTAGCACAATTGCAAGCTTTAGTGTATGATTCCATTTTAGGCAAGTTTGAACTTGTTGAGGGTGAAAAAGGGGCCCTTGACTTGAGAGTTGTGAATTGTGCCACAAGACTCTTGTGGGCTTTGTTCAAGCTCACAATTTCATCTTGGAGCACACCATTCGAACTCTTGAGGCTTGAGGAAGCCCCCTTGCACTTCTCAAGTTCATGTTCATGTGCCTTGTTCTTTTCCTTCTCAAGCTCAAGAAGTTTCTCAAGCTTAACATTTTTTTGCCTCTCTTGTACAAGCAATTCATCTTGTTCCTCGAGAAGTTATTCCTTGTCTAAAATTTCATCAGAGAGCTTTTTCATTTTAATAATTGCACTTTTACTTTGCCTTCAAACATGTATTCGTTCTTACTATCACTATCAAAATCCCCATCTTTAATGGAACGCAAGGAGAGTTTAGATTTAACCTTTCGTTTTCCTTTCCTGGCCATAAGACAAGTGTGACTTGAGCTTTTCCATTCTCCCTTGTTTGGTAAAAGAGTCTTCTTCATTGTTGGCTTCTTGATGGCGACGGTTGCCACTCCCGCTTCATCATTGGAGGAGGACTCATCGTTGGAGTCCCACTCCTTGCCAACATGAGCATGCCCCATGTGCTTTCTTCTTCTTGAAAATTTTCCTCTCTTGAGGCTTCTCATCCTTGATCTTCTTCTTGTCATCTTCCTTTTTGTATGGGCAATTCACAATGAAGTGCCCAAACTCACCACAGTTATAACAAGCTCTTCTTTGTCTTGACTTGCTCTTGTCCTTGCCCTTGCTCTCATAGTTTGACCCTCATCTTTTCCTCATCATATGTAAGGATCGAATGCCCAAGAGGAGGGGTGAATTGGGCTTCTTTTTAAAAACTGAAGCAATAAAAACTCAACTACTAAAAGCCCAATTCCTATGCAAACAACCTATGCATTCAAGTGAATAATAAGTTTGCGGTATATGAACTGCATAAGTATAACGGGAAAGGAACAGTATGCAAACTCCTGAGAAGACACGAAGACACGGTGATTTATCTCGTGGTTCAGCAAGATCATCAAGACCTTCCTACATCCACGTTGTGGCACCCACCAAAGGGTGTAGCCACTCCCAAGTCACCAAGAATAGGGATCTCACTAGAAGTCTCCGTTCACTATCTCCGGCAAGGTGGAGCTCAAGCCTTGTACAAGTTTGATCCTCCAGGCTTCCACAACTGACTTGGCAAGCTCCGGAAGGATCTCTCCGATCACGGACTGATACACGGTGAATGCAATCACCAAGAGACACTCACTTACAACTCTCACTAGACTAGAGAATCCAATCACAAAGAATGGAAGCACACAAGCATCATCTCTAGTAAGTTCTAGCCTATCATTTGGGGTACAAGTGGTGTAAATGATGTGGAAGTGGTTGTTCAACGTCTTGAATGCTTGATAATGTGTAGAGTAGCTCAGGGCATCAAAACTTTTCTAAATGACTGGTTGAAGGGCTACAAATAGCCAACTTCCATGAGATAGCTGTTGGAAAAGTAGGCTGACATCACTGTTCTGCAAACACCGGATGATCCGATGTTCTCCCTTCAGCTGTCATTGGTCGAATACAAATTAGCTGAGGTCAATGTGTCAGATATGACCGTTGATCGACCGATGTTGTATACACTTGCACATCGGATAATCCGGTGACACTTGGTCCAGGATGGTCCAGAAATAATGCTTACTAGAATGATCGACCAATGTAGCATATTTGTACATCGAATGGTCCGGTGTTACTTGGTCCAGGGAAATTGCTTACTGGAATGATTGACCGATGTAACACATGCTTCAACATCGGATGATCCAGTGTATACCCAAGACTGAGGTCTTTTTCTGCTGCAGAGCCAACTCGACAGATGTAGTTTTTTCTGGATACATCGGATGATCTAGGGAATTGATTTTGTTTGATTCGAGTTGTTCTAAGTTATCCTTTTGGAATTTGTCCGAGTGACCTCTTAGACATTGGTTTGAAATGTTCTTCTGATGGCGACTAAGTCTCGTGTGCTGTCAATTTTGATGGAATAATTTTGACATATATGTTTTTTTCTTTCAGTCTTCATGAAAATCGATTGACCTCGTAAAATAGTTTGTTGTGGGATCTCCAATTGTATCCAATGAGTAGTATATGATATAAATATAAAGTCCATTATGTGTGATGAGTTATATGAGAGACCTTGCATCCACAAACTTATTAGTGATATCCAACGGTTGTCATTAATCACCAAAACCATACCTTATGGGGGCCTAGATGCTTTCAATCTCCCCCTTTTTGTGATTGATGACAACACAATGAGTAAAGCATAACAGTAATGAAATTTAGAATACGATACTCAAAAAAGATATGTAACAAGTACAAGATCCAGCACACGAAGCTCGAAGGCTCAAAAATGATCAATAAAACATAAGAGAATTAAGTAGCACACGGATACTCAAGGATAGCAAAAGAATAGCAAAGCTCCCAAAAAAACACTCCCCCTACAACTAGTACTCCCCCTAAGACTATGCTATCCCTCCCCCTGACTCTGACTCTTCTTGCCCTTTGGCATCAAGACACCAAAAAGGGAAGTCGAGCGCCTAAGGATCCTGAGCGCTTGGGGCGATGACGAACTGGTCGCCGTTGGGGGTGCTGTCGTCGGTCCCATCTCCTGGAGAGATGGAGATGCTGTCTGCTGCTGCTGGGGCTGGAGTGGAGGAGACCGGGGCTGTGGGAGCCGCTGTCGGTACTGAGGGTGCCTGCTGAGTCGGGACTGCCGGTAGCAGGGCACTAACAACCGAAGCCAGAGTCTGCTGAAGGAGGGTCCTGGCCGGCAGAGGAGAGTGAATCGGTGTGCCTGGGGCAAGCAGTGGTGACATGCTGATAGTCGGTATCGGCGTGGTCGGCACTGGAGCTGAGACTGGTGCTAGGACAGGTGGACCTGGAGCTGGACCAGGAAGCTGTGAGGGTAGGGCAATCCCGGTCTGAGTGTAGAGGTTGGTGATCAACCCCAGAATGCCCATCATGGCCTGCTGCGTCTGCTGCTGCTGGTCAAGAGTACGCTGATGCATCTGGTCAATGAGTCCAGTGAGCCTGTCACTGTCCTCTCACCTCTTGTGGGCTATCTGATGCTGCATCTCCTACTGCTGCTGCTGGAGCTCCACAAGATGTGCAGCCTGCTCAGCTTTGGCTTGCTCAGCAGCAAGCCGATCATGTCGCTACTTCTCAACCATCTGCTGTTGTAGAGAAGTAAGCTCGGATGGCTGAGAGACTTGTGCCTCGGACATCGGAGGTGGGGTAGGAGGTGGTGGTGCAGTCGATCCTCCAGCCTCTACGTCGTGCTGCCTGGGTGAGGTAGGAGGTGGGAAGTACTCCTCGACACTGTCACTAGTGTCACTCTCTGACCAAATATGTTGTAGATCCCCTCCCTGAGCCTCAGTCTGTGCTAAGTCTTCCTCTGCTAAGTCTGCCCAGTCTTCTTTTGAAAGTCGAGCTCGGACCTGACGCTCAACTGGGCGGCCAAGGCGGCGGTCTCCAGGAGCTGGAGCACGGTAGTGTCCGAACCGAGTGCCGCTCTCGTCGGTGAGACTGTCATGCACGGCGGAAACCTCTGGAGCCAACAGGTAGAGCAGGTGACTGATCCAGTGGCCAAATACGAGCTAGCTCATCATCCTAACTCCATCTGTGATGACATCCTCCATCTCACAGATGAGGATATCCACGATGTCAAACTGCATCCCGTTCATGACATAGAACAGGAGGGTCTGCTACAAACTGGTGAAGCCCTCATGGTATCCTGACCTGGGTAGTACCGTGCGGCGCAAGGCAAGGTGAACAGTACGTGCAGCCGGAGTGAGTAGAGCAGGTACCCTAGGCTGGTCAGGTGTGAAGGGCTGAGCAAACAGTGACCGAATCTCCTCAAAAGGTGGTGCCACACCTCCAGTGAGCGGCCTCCTCGGTGGGTCAGCCTGTCCATAAACTAACTCATGTAGGCAGGTGTCATGGAGATCCACACCTAGCAGCTGTCCCAAGGTCTGTCTAGTCAGATGGTGATACTGGACCATGAACATAATGTCAATGGATCTGTGGCATTCTAAAACGTAGAGTGTTGCATAGAAAACTCGGACCCAATCCTCCACATAGGCACTCCGCTGGAAAGGCATCAGCTCCACTAGCCCTCTATACCTCTCAAAGAAAGGGCGAATCTCAGTACTGGCTGCAAGTGTGAGCTGATCCCAGTCAATGAAGTTGTGCTGGAAAAGTTTATGGATCCGGCGTCTGTAAGTCTCATACAGCGACGCCTATGTCAGGGTCCAGAAGCGGGTGTCCACAAGTGGCTCTCTGGGTTGCAGGAACTACTCCTCAAGCAAAATGCTCCATTGAAGCTTCCTGAGCTGCTTTGCCTTCATTTTCCTGTAGTCAGTCAGGCAGACACCCTCACCAACCCGGACATTGGTGTCCATCTCATAGATGGCTCTCTCGGCCACTCTATCCTCCCGAAGATCAACTGCAGATGGTCACTGACTCGGGGCTGCAACTGGATGACCTCCACGGGTCCTGATTGTGCGCTGGCGAACAAGCGGCTCCTCAGACTCCTCTGTCTCCCTTGTCTACTGTGGCTGTAGCTGCCTCTGTCGGGACTCTCGGATCCTCAGGGACCTCTTCGGCCACGCTCACGGTCCTCAGCGGCGCGAACGGCCATCTCAGCTTGTCTAGCTTTCTTCATCTCTTTCGACAGCTTTTGCTTCTTAGCTGTCGGCTCCTCAATGGCCTTTCTCTTTCCTTTCTTGTCACGGCCCATCTTGATGAGAGGAGTGATGAAAGTGAAGATGAGATCGCGGGCTAGGGTTGATGACGACAAATTCGGATAATGTGCGACGGCGAACGGCGAGGAAGTGGCGGCGGCCGGGCGAAGAGGAATGGCGCAGTGGCGGGGAGGGCGGCGGCGCGACGGGGATCGCGGTGGCTGGGCGTGAGGAGTGGCGACGCGACGAGCGACGGCGCTAAGGGCGGCGGCAGCTGAGTGCGGTGGTGGCCGGGGCGCGACGGCGCTGATTGCGGCAGCGGCAGGGGCGCGACGGCGGGCGGCGGCAAGGCGAGGGGTGCGGTGCGGCGGCTGCGGAGAGAAGAGGGAGAAAAAGGAAGAAAAATGAAGAGAAGCGCTAAATAGATGCGGCTGAACCCTACCTCGATTTTTAACATCGGATGATCCGACGTCAGTTGAGAGGGTGCATCGGTGGAGTGGTACAGTAAGGTTATTCCAGAGGCACCTTCACCATCGGATGATCCGACGTGGAAAAGTTTATCATCGGTTGAATTTGGCACAACTCCAGAAATGTGAACATCGGATGCTCCAATGTTTCTCAGAATGAACTCATCGGTTGATTTGACTTTCTGTCCGAGCTGACCCTTGTACTTAAGCACAAACTGATCCGATGATGCTTCTGCCCTAAGCATCGGATAATCCGATGACTACAAAAGATCAACAACAGCACATATATGTCCTTTGACTTAAACAAACAAAGAGAAACACAAGTCTTACGACTTTTTGGGCAACCCCTAACCCCTCAAAAAGACTTTAACACTAGTTGCCAATAACTTGGCTAAGCCCTAAAGCAAATAGAACATTAGAAAAACCAAGGAAAAAATCCAAACAAAATGTAAGGCCCATGCTTTGTGAGCTAGAGGATGAAGACTTCTATCTCTTTAAAACATGTTCCTTTAGGCACTTTGTTCTTTCCACATCATATGAGTTGAGATATTGCATTTCAAACAAGTCTCTTTCTCACGAAGTGGGTTCCCCTTTGTGACAATCTACCGTATGCAATGCCAAACAATTTTTAATGCAGGATATTAAACTTGAGTGCAAGTCTATATGGCAGGCATCATGCACGACATAAATTAAATCTATCTTGCCAAGTTTGAACCTTTCAAAGGCTTCTTCAGGGAGAGCCATTCTGCAAGCCTTGGGGATACCCAAAAAAACCGCCATCCCAAGCTAACCCTTGCCCGCCCCTATCCTTTGAAAGTTAGACAAGACCTATATGTGATGCATTCTTACATGACCATGGCAACTTACATGACGTTCGATGCATCTAGCACATTTAATTCACTCCTTAGTCTAGAAAAGGTTTTCTCATCAAGTTGTTTAGTGAAGATATCCGCCAATTGTTCTTCAGACCTAACCCCTTGCAAGGAGATGTCTCCCTTAGCTTCATGGTCCCGCAAGAAATGATGGCCAATATCAATGTGCTTAGTGCGGGAGTGTTGAACGGGGTTTTTAGCAATCTTAACCGCACTTTCATTGTCGCAAAGGAGAGGCACACAACCAAATTTAACACCAAAGTCCAAAAGGGTTTGCTTCATATATAGGATTTGGGCACAACATGCACCAGCCGCTATATATTCCGCTTCCGCAGTGGACAAGGCAATGGAGTTTTGCTTCTTACTAGACCAAGATACTAGGGAACGCCCAGGCAAGTGGCACCCTCCGGAGGTACTCTTGCGATCCACATGGCATCCGGCAAAGTCCGAATCCGAGTAACCCAAGAGATGGAATTTAGCACCTTTGGGGTACCACAGGCCTACACTTGGGGTATGCTTGAGATATCGAAGTATCCTAAAGACCGCCTTCCAATGCAATTCTTTAGGTGCTGCTTGAAAGCGAGAACACAAGCATACACTAAACATGATATCGGGCCTAGATGCGGTAAGATAAAGCAATAAACCAATCATGGAACGGTAATTAGGTTGGTCAGCAGGTTTACCGTCCTTATCCGCGTCGAGATGACAATTTGTTGCCATTGGAGTACTTCTTGAGCTACAACCTCCCATCTCAAATTTCTTCAAGAGGTTCTTGGTATATTTTTCTTGATAGATGAAGATCCCCTCTCGAAGTTGCTTGATTTGAAATCCAAGGAAGAAGTTAAGCACTCTAATCATCGACATCTCGAATTCTCTAGACATCATTTTGCCAAACTCATGGCTAAGAACTTCGTTAGTTGAACCAAAAATAATATCATTGACATAAATTTGACAAACAAATAGTTCTCCATCGATGTCTTTGGTGAAGAGTGTAGTGTCCAGCCTCCCGATCCTGAATCCTTGCATGATCAAGAAATCCCGTAGTCATTCATACCACGCTCTAGGTGCTTGCTTGAGCCCGTAGAGTGCCTTGTGCAACCTATACACATGATTAGGATTCCTCGGATCTTTGAACCCGGGAGGTTGTTCAACATAGACAAGCTCGTTAATGTAACCATTAAGAAAGGCACTTTTCACATCCATTTGATAAAGCTTTATATTATGATGTGATGCAAAAGAAGAAGTATACCAATGGCTTCTAGTCGAGCGACCGGGGCAAATGTTTCTCCAAAGTCTAGTCCTTCAACTTGCGAGAAACCCTTGGCCACAAGTCTTGCCTTGTTGCGGATCACAACACCGTTCTCGTCTTGTTTGTTGCGGTACACCCACTTTGTCCCGATGACATTCTTGTCCTTGGGTCGCTCCTCCAACACCCAAACTTCATTGTGGATGAAGTTATTGAGTTCTTCTTCATGGCCATTACCCAATTTGGATCTTGGAGTGCTTCCTCAATGTGAGTGGGTTCTACACATGAAACAAACGAGTAGTGCTCACAAAACGTAGCGAAATGGCGAGAACGTGTACTTACTCCCTTTGACGGACTACCGATAATTTGATCAATCGGATGCGCTTTGGAGATGCGTCCATGCGTCATAAGTGGTTGTGAAGCACTTGGCGGTGGTGATGCGTGTCGCTCTTCTTGTGGATGGACTTGATCATGGACTTGTTCTTCTTCTTGATGTTGTGTGGCTTGTGAATCTTGTGTCTGCAATGGATCATCTTTTTCTTCTTTGTCAACTTGAGGTATCATAGATGTGTTGATGTTGGAACTTGAAGCTCCCCCTTGATCATGGCTCTCCTCAACTTTAGGCATGATGTCTCCAATGATCATGTTCTTCATAGCTTCTCGTAGAGGCTCATCATCTATTTCATCATGACCAAAATTCTCCTCTTGGGAGCCATTAGCTTCATCAAACTCGACATCACAACTTTCCTCAACTAAACCGGAGGTTTGGTTGAATACTCGATATGCTTTTGAGTTTAATGCATAACCAAGAAAGATACCAACATCACATCTTCTTTCAAACTTACCGAGCCTTTTCTTGTGGTAGATATAGCACTTGCACCCGAAGACTCGGAAATAGGAGATGTTGGGCTTTCTCCCAATGAGGAGTTCGTACGGGGTCTTTTGAAGTAGTTGATGTAGATAGACCTGATTTGCGGCATGGCACGCCGTGTTGATTGCTTCAGCCCAAAACATCTCGGACGTGCCATAGTCATCAAACATTGCTCGTGCAAGAGTGATGAGAGTCTTGTTCTTCCATTCAACGACACCATTTTGTTGAGGAGTGTATGTGGCTGAAAATTCATGTTTCACGCCTTCAGGATCACATCACTCCCCAATGTTGTAGTTTAGAATTCGGTGCCGTTGTCACTCCGGACCTTGATGATGGGAGGTTGAAACTCCCTTTGAGCACGTTTAGCGAAGGTCTTGAACACTTCCGGAGTTTCACTCTAGTCACCTAGAAACAACGTCCAAGCATACCGAGAGTAGTCATCAACTATAACAAGACAATAGAGATTACCACCAAGACATTGATATGTGGATGGTCTGAAGAGGTCCATGTGGAGCAACTCAAGTGGCTTGGAGGTTGACACCATTGTCTTCATCGGGTGGTGTGAAGCAACTTGTTCCCCGGCTTGACAAGCGCTACAGAGCTTGTTCTTCTCAAATGTGTCATCCTTCACGCCAGTCACCATCCCGAGCTTGAATGACTTCTTAAGCTTGCTAATTCCAATGTGAGCGATGCGTCGATTCCATAGCCAACCCAAACTCGTCTTGGTGAAAAGACAAGTGGTCAAGCTAGCATCCTTGGCGGAGAAGTCTACTAAGTATAGGTGTCCATGCCGAAACCCTTTGAAGATTAGTTCTTTGCTTGTTTCACTAGTCACAACAACATCATTCTTGCCAAAGGTGCACGTTAGTCCAAGATCACATAATTGTGCAATAGAAAGCAAATTGAAACTAAGTGACTTAACATACAACACATTGGAAATAGATAAATCATGTGAAATTGCAATCTTACCCAACCCAATTACCTTCACCTTAGAGTTGTCACGAAAGGTGACTTGTTCATGATTGTCGGGGTTCTCTATGGAGGTGAACGTACCATCGTTGCTGGTCATGTGTTGAGTGCACCCGCTATCGAGTACCCAATGCTTTCCTCGGGCTTTGTAGTTCACCTACACACATGAATTCAGTTTTTGATTTTAGGCACCAAATCTAACTTTGGTCCTTGTATGTGTGATACAAGTGATTTTGGGACCCAAAGTTGCTTGGGAAGCTTCCCCTTAATGCCCTTCATGTCCTTGCCAATGAACCTTGCCTTCACCTTGCCATCTACTTTATTCAAGAGATAATAGTGATCATCAAAGGTGGACTTGTAGTTAGTAGGCAATTTTGGAGAAGGCCGGTTAGGAAGAGGACACTCCCTTGTATGGTGACCGGTGACCTCGCAATGTTGGCAATAAGAACCAACTTCCTTGATGAAGCTTGTTTTAAGCTCCGGTGAGGGCACCTTTCCTTTGTTAGGCACCGGGAAGGATCCAAGTCCTCTATTGTTGAAGGCCTTTGCTTGTTGGAAGAGGATTTCTTTGTGCTTGACTTCTCCCTTAGATAGTCTTGCCACACTAGTGCAGAGACTTTCAATTTCATCCAACAAATCCTTCTCCCTAGCATTCTCTTTCGAAGACAAAGACTTATGCAAGACATTAGTGGCATGTGAAATAATGGATACCTTATCATTAAGGGTTTCTTTCTTTATGGTTTTCAATTATTGATCAATGACTTCATAGGCAAGGTTAAGTACTTGATGCTCTTGGATTAACTCATTGTGCTTTCCCAAGAGTGCTTTGTGTGCTAAGTCAACCTCATGATGATCTAGCTTGATTTGAGCCTTATCCTCCTCAACTTGCTTGACATGAGATTTGAGCGTGTCATGCTCCTTAAGTATGCTTTCATACTTGTCAAGCAAATCGAGGTTAGCACTCTCGAGCTTAGCACGAGCTTCTTCAAGATCCTTGACCTTACTCTTTTCCCTTTTAATGATAGTTTGGTATTCATTTATCATTGAAGCTAAGTCATCGGGGGAAAGCTCATCATCGCTAGAGTCATCATATACCTTGGTGTTACCTTTTGCTATGAGGCACATGGGTGGTGGACGAAGGGATGAATCATCATTGTTGGCAATGGCAAGGCCGGCCAAGCTTTCTTCTTCAGCTTCACTCTCTTCATCACTAGATTCTTCGTCGGTGATCCATTCATTTGCCTCACACATGAACACCTTTTGTGGACCTTTTCTCTTCTTTGGAAAGAGTTTTGCCTTTTTGCCTTTATCATACTTCTTCTTCCCAAAGAATCTTGGTTTGGTCTTGACCTCTTCTTCATCATCCTCACTATCCTCAAGCTTGCGATGCTTGCCCTTGTGGTTCTCTCTTCTTTTGTTCGGTTTTGGACAGTCATAGGAGATGTGGCCTTGATCACCACAGTTATAGCAGGTATTGTTGTCATCTTTCTTGGGTAGAAATGCTTTTTTTTGGGGATCAAAGTTGTATCCCTTCTTGGCAATCTTGGAGTTCAAGCGAGAAAATTTTCTCATCATCAATGCAAGCTCATCATCGTCATCTTCACTTGATGCTTGCTCTTGTTCACTTGAGCTAGGCTCGATCACTTTATTTTTCTTGAGATTTGTTCTCTTGGTGGAAGCCTTTAGAGCAATTGTCTTTGAAGATGATTCATCCATCATCCCAAGCACACTCATCTCATGAGCGTGAATTTCTCAAATAAGTTCAGAAACTTCAATGTGATCAAGAGATTCCTTTTGGAGCATGGAGTTGATGATGTTGTACTTTGGCTTAGGAAGGAGCATAAGAATCTTGCGGTTGATGAGTCCCTTGCTAAGAGGAGCAATATCAAGAGAATTAATTTCCTCAATAAGAACATTCAAGCGAGAAAACATTTCATTAACATTCTCATGAGGTAGCATTTTGAACTCATCATATTTGGCCTTAAGCACGTGATACTTTAGTTCTTTAACGCGAGAAGAAACCTCATGAATTTCAATCAAGCAAGCCCAAATTTCACAAGCTTTTTCTTTGCTAGCAATCCTAGCAAACACATCTTGACCAATGCATTCGTAAATAGCATTTCTATCCTTGGCATCCCACTTGATTTGATCACCTATGTAGTTATGCTCACCAAACTCCGCATGGGTCGCTTCCCATACCTCGGGAGCAATAGCCTCTAGATAAGCATGCATACGTCCTTTCAAATAGGCAAAGTTCTTGCCCTCGAAGATGGGAACCGAACCCCCAATCTTGGCCATTTTGGCTCTCTAGCGGTGAAGCTAGAATGTTCCAATGAGCAACCTTGCTCTGATACCAATTGTAAGGATCGAATGCCCAAGAGGGGGGTGAATTGGGCTTATTTTTAAAAACTAAAGCAATAAAAACTCAACTACTAAAAGCCCAATTCCTATGCAAACAACCTATGCATTCAAGTGAATAATATGTTTGTAGTATATGAAATGCATAAGTATAACGGGAAAGGAAGAGTATGTAAACTCCCGAGAAGACATGAAGACACGGTGATTTATCCCGTGGTTCGGCAAGATCATCAAGACCTTCCTACATCCACGTTGTGGCACCCACCAAAGGGTGTAGCCACTCCCAAGTCACCAAGACCAGGGATCTCACTAGAAGTCTCCGTTCACCATCTCCGGCAAGGTGGAGCTCAAGCCTTGTACAAGTTTGATCTTCCGGGCTTCCACAACCGACTTGGCAAGCTCCGAAAGGATCTCTTCGATCACGGACTGATACACGGTGGATGCAATCACCAAGAGAGACTCACTTACATCTCCCACTAGACTAGAGACTCCAATCACAAAGAATGGAAGCACACAAGCATCATCTCTAGTAAGTTCTAGCCTATCTCTTGGTGTACAAGCGGTTTAAATGATGTGGAAGTGGTTGTTCAACGTCTTGAATGCTTGATAATGTGTAGAGTAGCTCAGGGCATCAAAACTTTTCTAAATGACTAGTTGAAGGGGTACAAATAGCCAGCTTCCACGAGATAGCCGTTGGAAAAGTAGGCTTACATCACTGTTCTGCAAACACCGGGTGATCCGATGTTCTCCCTTCAGCTATCATCGGTCGAATACAAATTAGCTGATGTCACTGTGTCAGATATGAACGTTGATCGACCCATGTTGTATACACCTGCACATCGGATAATCCGGTGACACTTGGTCTAGGATGGTCCAGAAATAATGCCTACTCGAATGATCGACCGATGTGGCATATTTGTACATCGGATGGTACGGTGTTACTTGGTCCAGGGAAATTGCTTACTGGAATGATCGACCGATGTAACACATGCTTCAACATCGGATGATCCAGTGTATACCCAAGACTGAGGTCTTTTTCTGCTGCAGAGCCAACTCGACCGACGTAGTTTTTTCTGGATACATCGGATGATCCGGTGAGTTGATTTTGTCTGCTTCGAGTTGTTCTAAGTGATTCTTCTGGAATTTGTCCGACTGACCTCTTAGACATTGGTTTGAAATGTTCTTCTGATGGCGACTAAGTCTCGTGTGCTGTCAATTTTGATGGAATAATTTTGACATATATGTTTTTTCTTTCAGTCTTCATGAAAATCGATTGACCTCGTAAAATAGTTTGTTGAGGGGTCTCCAATTGTATCCAATGAGTAGTAGATGATATAAATATAGAGTCCATTAAGTGTGATGAGTTATATGAGAGGCCTTGCATCCAGAAACTTATTAGTAATATCCAAGGTTGTCATTAATCACCGAAACCATACCTTATGGGGGCCTAGATGCTTTCATCATCCTTTTGAACCTTTTGATGAAGAAGGCCATTTCCTCTTCATCCATGTCAGTGTTGTATTCTTCTTCACATTCATCGTCATTGCTTGAAGCTTGCATCTCTTTGCCTTTGGACTTGGGTGAGGCTTTGAGAGCAATGCCTTTCTTCTTGGAGGATGTGATCTCGGCAAGGTCGTTTACATGGCGTGCGTCCATCTCCATCATCTCGTGGTTGACGATCTTGCTAAGAACCTCATGTGGAGTCATCTTGTGGAAGTTGGGACTCTCGTGGATGAGAGTGCAAAGCGTCAAATTGCGAGGCATGAAAGATCTTCTCATCCTCTTGACCACTTTATGTTCGGTCCACTTCTTACATCCGTATGCCCGACTCCTATTGATGAGAGTCTTGAGTCGGTTGTACATCTCTTGAGTGGTCTCGCCTTCTTCCATAGCGAATCTTCCAAGCACTCCCTCGATCATCTCAATCTTGGCTTCCCCCACGGACTGGTTGCCTTCATGTGCAATCTTAAGAGTGTCCCAAATTTCCTTGGCTTGCTCCAACACATCCACTTTGTTGAATTCTTCTTGGTTCAAGGTTGAGTTGAGCACAGCCGCTACTTGAGCATTGCAGTGAATGAGTTGTTCTTGTTCTGGGGTCAGCTCTTCATCGTCCACGGGGATATCTACACCTGTGCAAACAACATGCCAAAGTGTAGGATTGAGAGAAATAAGATGCAACTTCATGTTGTGTTTCCACGTAGTATAGTTAGTCCCATCAAAATGTTGAGCTTTTCCCATTGGAATGGAAAGGTATTTTTAATGTGAATTGAGGTGCTCATAGTTAAAAGGATATCGTGTGTAGTCTTCTTCAGGCTTCTTGAGCTTATTCTCCTTCTCAAGTCTTCTCCTCCTCTTGGCCTCATCTCTTGCTTTTTTTAAGAAGGTCCACAACGCGCTTCACTTCTTCATCTTCATCTTCGGTTTCACCATCAAAGGAAGGCGACTTTTGCTTGCTCTTGGTGGTGTCGTCGGTCTTGTCGTGCAAATGATTGGATCCTTGTTCTCCATTGTGGCTATTATCACAGGTGCTGGTGTGTTGATGATCGGCATCTCCGTCTCACCGTTTTCCCCCATCTCCTATCCAAGCGGTTAAGATTTTAGGAGAGTTGGGCTCTCATACCAATTGAAAGTTGCCTAGAGGGGAGGGGCGGTTGAATAGGCGGATAACCTGAAATTTAACTCAATAGAAGCTAATAAAATTACAGAGTGCAGACTAGTCTGGCTTGGGGGCGTACTAGTCCGGTCAGAGAGTTAAACTTAAGGAAAGGTGAGATTTTATGTGATTCGATAAAGGAGCCTACATACACGTTGAGGATGCCCACAAAAGGCAGGGTTTCGCTCAACTCTTTCCTCACTTAGCCACCACGAAGGCTGGTACTCTTCCACAAGATCACGGGGGTAATCACCAAATTCGTGGGGCAACTCACAACCTGAGGATCTTACAAGTTTACAACTCAAAAAGATCGAAGATCAACACCCACACAAACTCAAATCAATCAGTCGAACCGAGAGAATAAACCAAGAGCTCAAAATCAAGCAAACCCTTCTCTCCTCTCTTCGACAACTCAAAAATCCTCAAGAATATCTCTTAGGCTCCAAGAATGGTTGAGAGAGGGTTAGCATGGCTCTAGGAAGCCTGTGGTGGTGCTAGGGTTCGAGAGAAGCCCTTTGGAGGCGGGGGGACCCCTTTTTATAGGGATCCTGACATGTAGCTGTTGCCACTAGAAAAAGTGCGGACTAGTCTGACCTTTGACCTCGGACTAGTCAGGACTGTGGGGACCAGTGATGTCACCCTTGAACAACTAAAAAGGCCCCATCACCTTTTGAATTCAAATGGTGACTACACCACAAACAAGTTCGTCCAACAACGGACTAGTTTGATCTCACACGAAAACAAATGTTCCGGTGAGAACGGACCAGTCTGGTCCACCGGACTAGCCCAGCCATTGAGAGATGACAAGTCCGGCCGTCCAGGACTTAGTCCCAGCAGTCACCTCCAAGTCCACAACGGACTAGTCTGACACGAAATGGACTAGTCCAATCTCAGACAGAAACTACTTTTTGGGTCTGAAACGTACTAGTCTGTCGGAGCACACTAGTTTGGCCTCCCAGGGCGCACTAGTCCGGTCCTTTTGGACTTAGTCCAAGAAGGACACAAACACACTATCCACGTACTAGTCTGTCCCCAAATGAACTAGTCTGAACTCACACAAAAACTCTTGGCCCGCCTAACATCAGATCAGTCCGATTTGGTCAGACTAGTCCAACCCTGTCCTTAGGGCCGCCTCATCTCATCTCTCAATCCAATCTAGCTTGGACTATGAGCTCTTAGGAGATTCTCAACACCTTGACACATTAAACACACTCAATCTATGTAGTTGAACTCAACACAATGAATTTAAACTCCTAAATTCTATCCATCGAGTTTTTCGCCTTTTTTTCTCTTTTTTCTTTTTGAGTGTATCTGACGCCGTCCATCTTCCAATCACCTGTACTTACACTTGTAAATCTTATTAGTCCCTTAAGTGTTGTCATTAATCATAAAAACCCAAGGGGATTAGCCTAGATGCACTTTTAGTAAGTCCTCCAAACGGTCTGTGGTTTCTTGGGGTGACTTCCGGGTGGATCCCCTTTACTGATATAGGGTGTATACCGTTGGATGGCCTCGGATACTTCTGTTTGTGGGCCATTTGATCCATGTGGCTCCACATGTCGGTGCTTGATTGGCTGGATGATATTTTATAGGATCCATCCCCTTGTTTCACTTCAGTTCTGTCTAAAATACCTGCATGCACTAATTTCTCCAAGTATAAGTGGAAATATGTTAAATAGAAAGGTGATGTGTGCAAGAATTATATTTCCTTCACATAATTGAGTTATATTGACAGGTGAAATTGGTATATAACAGCCGTCAACAAACTCCCCCAAGCTTATCCTTTGCTCATCCCGAGCAAAGTCAAGGCTTTAGGTTGATGACCAGGAGTCACTACAATGTTCTACTTTTCAAAAGTACCATGTGCACAATAAAATACTCTATCTAGTATTGCAAAAATTGGCATTGTACTTCACCCATCTTAAGTCATTATGGGGCTTATGCCATCTGCTATTCGTGGTTGATTAAAAGATAGAACAGCCAATGGAGCACACATACCCTAGAGATCAAGTTCTACTCAAATTCTGGAGAGTTCAATTTAGATTATAGTACCTCAATTTGATTCTCTCAGTCTCTCCTTTATGTGTAGTGGAAATATATCCTCACCAAAGCATTTTGCCTAAATTCATCCTACCATTAAATAAGGCTTGTATGTGGAGCTTGGTAGGAAATATAGTAAGCATATTTGCAACACATAATATTGCTAATTCAAAAAAGCAAGCCTTAGGAGAAACCATTTCAAAATTATTTGAGTTGAGACTTGTGCATGTGTGATGGAGTGGACGTGGATGTGGATATTTGAGATGACTCCTTTTTGTGTAGACTCTCTTATTTTGCAGGGATGAAACATGACTACTTTTCTCTCTCTCTTTTTTTCTCGTGCATTTTATGTAGCATGAATTTTCCTTTTTTTCTTGTAGCCATGTTTTCTACCCCCTTTTTATGCAAGAAATTTGGAGAGAGTACCTAAGCATGAAGGGTACGGAGTTTCTCTATTTATTGTGGAAAGATGGTATGATGGGATTTTGCTTAGTTCTAGTGTAGAAGAAGTATAGCATGTGCAAGTGAAGTCTTGAATTCAAAAAGTAATGGATGAAATCTCACATAGGTCCATACTAGTTTCACAAAGCTCAATGTGAATACAAATAGCATTTGCATAAGGTCTATCAATGTAATGTACAATATGGCTTTGGTAGGTATTTCCAATCAAATGAGAGTAACTTAAATGTTTTTAAAATTTCTGCAGAAATCTAAGTTTCACATTCAAACACCCTATCACTATATCATATCTCACAACATCTTAGAATTGGATTAAGCTTTTGCTACCCACAATTTATAAATCAAGGCAAAAGTAATTCTAGCCAATGAAAGCAATATTTTGGAGAGTAGTAAGTTGTAAACTATGGACTTAGGAAAATTATAATAGAGCAACTATTCATCATTTCATCTATGTGAATTCCAAACCATTCTTACCGCACATCTTTTATTTTATTTTGAAAGCAAATCTACTCTACTTATTATTATGTTTCTTTTATATGCAACGTGGATGATGAGTGAATGGAAAATAAATATGCAAGGGGTGTCATACAAGTTACCTCAAGTGGGGGTCCTCCCCCAAGCTAGCTCTTGGTCAAGGTCCGCGATAGGGACTGAAACCCTAATGACGGATGTAGGCCATGAGGTTGGCTTAACCTTGTTGCAGCATGGCTTTTGCATTGGAGGGTTGAGTGTCGATGTTGGGTTGCCTTCAATTGGTTCCATGAGTGTGGTCGAGGTGAGTGTTGTCGATGTCGCTCATCGACACCTCAAGGTTTCCATAGGTTGGATGTACCTTGTTATTCCTTAGCTAATGTAATGACATCCCTTGGCTACAAAGGAATGACGTGCACTCAACATGCGTTGAGTGTGTTCTGTCATTCTTTGCCTAAGGTGTATCATACCTTCTTGCCATACAGAAATAACATGTACCCCTCATGCATTGGGTGTGATCCATCATTCCTTTGCTAATGTAATGATAACTTTTAGCCACAAAGGAGCTACATGTATGCAACATTTGTTGAGTACAATTCGTTATTCCTTAGCTAAGGTCATACCTATAACCACAAAGGGTTGACGTGCACACAACATGGGTTGAGTGTGATCTTTTGTTCCTTGGCTAAGGTATACCTTCTAGCCCCGTAGAAACAACTTGCACCCAATATACATTGGATGTGATCTTTGTCATTCCTTTGTTGAAGTACATCATACCTTTTAGCTACAAATAAATAACTTATACCTCATGATGGTGGCAATTCCCTTGAGCTTGAATGAGTGCTTAAAATAGTTGAAAGCATAATGCTCTCACATATTTGTAGCAGCCCATTGGTTGCTCATGGAGGGTTTCCATGTCAAATGTCTAGCCTTGTATAGTTATGATTGACCTTCAGGCTTAATTTACGATGCGTGGCAATCATCCTAACTTACTCCTTGGACAAGAGATGTTGAAATGGAATCCTCTTAAGGTTTCCAACAATCGAATCTATGAATGCCTACATAGTAATATTACTCTTGCAAACTCCCCCTCCATGATAGAGAGAGATGGTTAGCTCCCGATACTTGTACAAATGAATTTTCATTTAGGTAACTGAATCTTCATTTGTACGTACGGGGAAGAACAAGACCAAAGATGCATTGGGTCCAATTTCAAGTGTATTCATGAACAATGTATTATTCATTGATAGGAGTGGTGCTTTATGGATAAATCAATTTGCACTTTTTCTAAAGCTCCTACTCATAGCAATGCAAGTGGTATAAATACACTATATGGACCCTTCATCTTGTAAAATGTCTAACCATCGTAACTTTTTACAAGAGTAAATAATTAGTACGTAGATCATGGCAAACAAGATTCTCAATTTTATCCTCCTAAATTTTTTAAATTTCTTGACTAGGAATTTGAAATTTAGTGATCCATGCATGAATGAGTTTCAAATCAAAATTATGGACATCACTATTCCTAGGTTGGTACATACCAATTCAACCAGTAAGTAATTCCATAAGCACAATCTATGCAGAAAATGTCTAAATCAATTTTAGCAATGCTTATGAAATTCTAGGTACTTGTTTAAATTTATTTCCAAGTAAGGTGGCATTCTTTTTTGAAGAATCAAAAAGAGAAATGTCAGCACTTACTCTCATGAGAATGCATAAGATTTGAATGATGAGAAGGTGTAAACCTTCCTCACAAGAAAAATCATTCAATCCTAATGCAGTTCAAATGACGGAAAATTTTAAACTTGTACCTCAATTGAAGAGCAGTCCTCGTTGAAGGTCGTTGTGTGAGAAACTCACTACCATGAATTTTGGTGTAGCCTTCATGTTCAATGTCTTCTGCCAAGTTGAGGTTGGAGTTGAATGAGGTTTATCTTGTTCCTCCATTGGGCCACGATCTTGAGCATTCCTACGCCAAGAACTCAAAATGAGATTGATGGAGGGATATGCGTTTGATGAGGCCTTCCAATCTCTTTACAAATTTTGTCCTAGCTGCACTAAAATCAAGAATAAACAAAACAACTCGGAAATGGGTTACGTTAGCTCAAAAGCATTATCTACCACCCTTTGTCAAATTGTTTTGCCCACCTTGAAACAACTTGAAAATTCTGAATATTAAGGGAAAAAATTTTGGTTTGAATTAGGAAGATGAATTCAAGTGGTTGGCCAAGGTTCATATCCAAATAAATCTATTTCCTAATTCAAAATTTTTACTTTTATGATGGTTGGAAATTTTACTTTCCAACATGCAAGTGTAAAAACATGCTAAATGCAAATGCAAAGATTGATGGGAAGTTTGAATATGCAATCGGGAAATAATATATGAGATAACTGCCAATTGACCTATTGGCAAGGACTCATCAAATTTTTGAAGTCCGATGAGTGGGACTTATCTCCGTCCTATTTGGTTCGATGATTTTTTGTCCAATCCCGGAGTTGAAGATGTGGAAAACTTCTCTTGATTGACATGCCAAATCTCATTCGGCATGTCAGTTGGACATGTGAACCATATGATGGTCCTAGCCTCTCCGTCATCTTGATGAAGACTTGTTAACGTAGTGACGGCTTTCTCCCTCTTGAAGATATTCTTCTTATGAGCACGGTGAGGCTTGTCCTTCTTTAGTGGTATTACTTCGACCTTCTCGATATTCCTTGGAGTTAACCCATACTTTGATCATAGATCAAAGGTTTCCTTGGGCATGATGACATGTGGACTCCACAATCAAACAAGAAACGCTTCATCCACAATGTCACTTGCCCTAGGTTGCACGGGCTTGGTTGATGTTTAGGAATCCCAAAAAGTGATTGTAGGATATCTTGGATTTTGGATGCTCTTTAATATTCTTCTCCTAGGACAAGGGCTTCATGTAGTCTTGATTTCTTGCTTGACCATGGACAAGATACTTTAAGGTAGGCATGTTTAACTTAAATCCCTTGAAATCCTCACAGCCTCCTTGATTACAAGGGTAATATTGATTTAACCCTTGACCTCCATGTGGATGGTAGCCATTGGAGTTGTTGTTCGAAAGGCAGAACCCTCATTGGTCTTTGGGAAATGATTCCCTAAGTGCTCCATGTTGTCATGGATTTTCACAAATCATGTTTATATCCATGACTTGCATAATTTCAAACGATTCTCCATTGGCTTGATCTTCATGATACTTCAATGGGAGGTGTAGTTCCATAGCCAGCATGTCCACCTTGCTAAGTGTTGTGCATGCCAAGCTAAGGAAACTAGAGCATTCTTCAATCCACCCCTTGGGTAGAGACCATATTCTCATCCATGAAGAATGAGAGTAGGGCCCCTTCAGCTCCAACATTAATGTGGTCATGGATTGGTGAAGCCAACCCATGACATGAGTGTTGGATGAAGAGCCACCTATCCACCCCATGATGGAGACAAACCAAGAAGAACTCTTGGAGCCTCCCCCAAGCTTGGGGATGGAAGATTTTGGCTCCTACCAGAATCTGAAATTCTTCTACAAAAAGCAATGGTGTTGCCTAACGGACATTTGTTGAGGTACTTCATGAATCATCTTGTAGTTGAGCACTTGCGTCCTAGTTGGCCATCCCATAAAATTGGTTAGCTAACACTACCCTGTCTTCACACAAAAGGAGAAAACAAACAAGGGTATTCTTGTCTAATATCTATTGGTACATATAGCTTAATCACAAGTGATAGCTATACTTCACTTCCTTTGCCTTCTAAGGCAATGGCGCCAGAAATGCTTGTTGACGTTTATTACATCACAGATAAAAATCCGCAAGCGCACGGAAACTAACGTGTAGCATTTGACCCAAGAGTACTCCCAAGGGTACCGTATTAATCCCATGGGAAGGCAATGGAGTAAAGTAGACATGACTCTTATGATCAATCTATGCGATACTAATCAATTATCAAGACATGGGTAAGTTGATAATATGGGTAGTCTGACACATACCTAAGCAATCTATTCTAAAGAGTAAATGGGTCCTAATGGAGATAAACTAAGAGTTGGGGAGTTACTCCTACAATGATACATAGACTAGGTTAGATACTAATGAGCATGTCAATGGTGAATCCTTATACTAAGTTGTTCAACACATCGGCCAAGGGCTTACGCCTAGCAATATTAGGGCGACTCCCGCCAAGAGCCTGTGGCATAGCCAAACGTGGACGATTACAAAGGACAGATAGGACTGTCACCACCCACTGTCTACCTCTTCAATCTGTGGGTCTACGAGACATCTAAAGCTACTTACTATCCTAGCACCATGCTAGCATACTAAGTAAATACCTTAGAGGCTCGAGTAGAAGTACCTTTCTAAGGCAATTGCAATGACTAACCTAAACATCATTGAACCAATATTGAGACATAGCATAAGTTATTCATATCAACATGATCACATCATAAACAGTTAGACTATAGTGGGGGTTTGTAGTGTTTATGATGATAAGTTGTGATCATTATGGCATAATCATAAAGACTACTTTTACCACGTGCATGGAATCTACAATCAAACACGAAATGCTTCATCCAAGTATATGAATAAAAGAAGACTAAAGATAATATCTTTATTGTGAATAATTTCACAAATACAAGAAAAGATACATGAGCCATACCTTTCCCAATTTGGACTTGGGACTAGATGCTCCTCTCTATAGCCTGACCTCCACTAAGCAACTAGGAGAACTTGTGTATACAATACAATGATGCTCAAGTGGTGTGTGTTGATGTGAGGGGTGAGGGGTCTATTTATAGCTTGGAAAAGGGTCGGTTCCTGCCATCAAAAGTGCGCGAATCAGTCATCAACGACTTCTTCAAGCCAGGAGGAGCCAACACGTGGAAGCTGACTAAGTTTGGAGGAGAGACCAGGTCGGCCGACTAGGGGGGTCGACCGACTTGGTAATCCCTCCAAATGGTATGTGCTTTCTTGTGGTGACTTGAAGGTGGGTCCCCATTATTGATATAGGGTGTACACTATTGGATAGCCTTGAATACTTCTGTTCGTGGGCCATTTGATCCATGTGGGGCCACATGTCAGCGCCTGATTGGCTGGGATGATATTTTATAGGATCCATCTCTTTGTTTCACTTCAATTCTGTATAAAATACATGCATGCACCAATTTCTCCAAGTACAAGTGGAAATAGGTTAAATAAAAAGGTGATGTGTGCAAGAAATGATATTTCCTTCACATAATTGAGTTATATTGGCGGGTGAAATTAGTATATAACAACCGTCAACAACCCTCAACTGCCCAAACACATGATCGATAAGGCCGCGTGAGAAGTAAAGAAAAAGGCCCCCATTGCGAGATCGTTGCCTCCTCCGAGGTGGGCCCAGATGCCACTATCGGTACGCTGCATACCGGGTACCCCCGCGCACAAGCAGGAAGCGGTCAAGGACCTTGCCTCCTTGCAGATGCAAGCTCCAGGAATGCCACGTGCCCAGCGGGATCTGATCCTGCCTTTCCTCAAAGGAGGGCTCCAGGAGCACCACATGGCATGCAGCTTTGGACTCGGCCTCCCCCGCAGAGGCAGGCTCCTATGCTACCAGGTGTCCAGTGGGACCAGACACTACCTCTCCACAGAGGTGAGCTCTGGAGCCACCACGTCGCCCGTAGCTTTGGACCCGGCCTCCCCCATAAAGGCAAGCCCCGGTGCTGCCACATGCCCAGCTGGTTTGGACCCTACCTCTCCTCAGAGGAGGGCTTCGGGACCACCACATGGCCCGCAGCTCAGGACACGACCTCCCCCGCAGAGGCGAGATCTGATGCTGCCACATCTCTGGCGGCCCGCTCTTAGCGGTAGGTCGCAAGAGTAAAGAGCGATGCACCCTGTCCAGTCGCACATTCAAGACATGAGCCTTCCCCAGGCGCACAGGTGCGGCACACGCTCCTCCTATCAGGTGGTATTGTGCCCAATCACATCACAATAAGGGTGCAACAGAGCTACTCCACGTTGCTGATAGGATAGGATGCGACGACATGACGAATGGGACATTCTCTGCCATCATCAACATCTATGCTTAGACTCTGGCGTCCGGCTGTAGGACGGCGAGCCTTCATGCCATTGTCATAGGAATCAACGAGTAGTAATAACGCCCTAGATTTTGTACAGGGTTGAGATCTCCTTGGGGCCACCTGTCGGGCTCTAAGCCCCACTTTTAAACTGCCCGACCTTCGACTATAAAAGGATCGGGCAGCCATCAACATAGGCATTTGTTCCAACACATTTGAACGGACTCAACTGACACACCCAAGCAATACAACACATTCTCCCGTGGACGTAGGTCATTACGCTCCAGCGGCTAGAATAACGTAAAAATCCCTGTGTTCACCATCTCCTGCACTTGCAAGCTCTAGGGACTAGCCCCCCAATCAAAGAACCACCGCGGGCTGCTCTTGTAGCAGGACCGGAGGAAGTGTCGTTCAAACACTTCGACAATTTATGTTCATATTTTCATCCTCATACTTGTCATTTGTAGTAATACTTTATCTTATCTCTTTTCACTACTTTCCATTTGAAGCACCAATTTATCTAACCTTCCGTTGGAATGAGTTGACACATCATTGTTCCCTTGTCGAATGTTATATCTCCAAAAAAAGATTTCTTTTTTTTTGAGGAGTTGATGTACTGATCTGTGAAGACTTGGATATTTACTCATGTCCTGGATTGGAAGGGGTACTCTCTTGTGGCGTTTATTTCTTCTTTGAGATATGTTTAAGAGTTGCAGGCTTCAATGACATCTTCACTTTTGAAATTCAGATGTACCATTTTTAGTAATATGCTTAGTCTGAACCCTGTCCAGTGCATCATTATTCCTTACGTGTTAAATTGAGTAGGTGGATATAATAGTTAAGGGTATTATTGTCATATTTGAGTCCAAGGATTTCCTTTCTCAAGTCTATATATGACCCATAACTCTCATTGCAATCCATCAATTTCCTCCATCAAATTAATGATATATTATGCATGCTTAAAATAATAAAATGAAATAATCCATTGAGACTAGCCTAAGACTACAATTAATATTTCCATTACACCATCGGAAGTCACATTGTGCACACGGCACAATTAGCACCAACGGCGATCAGCCAATCTGTCAAATCACTTTGTGTAGATCAATATAAAATTGATAAAATACTACTACAAAAAACTTTATCACAGATGCCTCATTTTTTTACTCAGCCAGTCCGTTAGAAAATACGTCTGTGATGTCCAATGAATTAAGAGCCGCCTGTGATGATAGAACATCACAAGTGGCTTGATAAACTAAACCGTCTGTGTAAACATACCAATTTTCATAAGCGGTCTGTTTATTGCGGCGGCCTGCGATCTTCGCTATTAAGCCAAGCAGATCTGTTTAACTACCGCTTGTAATATTAAATTCCAACTCACAGTTGGTTAAAATTAATAAAAGAAAACAGGTGTGCGACCTTTGCGGTTACTGAGAGGGAGGAACGCGCAGAGAGTGTGCATGCGTCTTTTGAATTCAATTCGAAGCGTTCGACTACTGCGCGTCGAGAGACGAATTGCCAGCCAGCCGATGATATATAAAGACACACCTGCTCATTCCTCTTATTCTCCACGCACCGTCGATCGTCTTCTTTGCACACTCGTAGTACTACTCTTCCTTTTTTTCTCCATTGTGCCCCATCCACACCAAATGGTAGACAACAAGATGCTGCCGCTGAGCCGGCCGAGGGATCCAGCTGCTAAGCGGTTGCGATCCGCCTCGTGATCATCCCACTTGAGCTCCAGGCAAATGGAGAACGTGTGTCGCGACATGGCGCGAGATGTATTTAACAGTACATCTTGTTCCATGTAGCGCTTGGGTCTCGGTGCCCTTCCATAGCATACTGGAATGGACACAGTGGGCCACTTCTTATTCGGTCTCATGCATGAGGCCGATCGCCTCGACACTCTGTTAGATACCATGGCTCAGAAGCTCAGGGAAGCTAGCCGGAGGAACCTGGTGGCGGCGACAACTAGGAAACTGGGTTTCCCTGTTCCATTGGAGGCCGAGGAGCCCTAGGAGGAGAAGGGGGAGGAGAAGGGTGAGGAGGACTAGTAGTAGCAATAGTTGTTTTTCTTGTTTTTATTTGATGTTGTTCTTCTTTCATGTTTTGTAATATATGTTAGTTTAAGTTTTAATGAACTTAATGTTTATAATCTGATCTATATGTTCTATCATTTCTTATTTTAAGTTAATGAACTACATATATCAATCGAATGGATGTGTTGACGATGGTCGACGATATTGATGGCAATGTGAACATTAACAAAAAGGAGTTGTTTTGGTGCGACTCCTCAGCTTTAGCAGGCGGGTTGTAATTAGCACCCGCATGTGACTAATTACTTTTGAAATTTTCTCATCATCTATGTGACGGCCGGTCGCCAAAAGACAACCAACACAATCACGCCACAAGATCTTTGTGCGGGATGGTAACGCACGAGGCATCATCTCAATTGCATATTCAAGTGACATATAGCAAATATAGAGCAAGTTCGTATCATACATTAAAGTTCAGTTTAGTGTAGCAAAATACAATTGTATGTCAATTACAGTTCAAGCGTACTACATCGCTCATTCTAGACATACAGCAAAAGTAACATGTGCAGCCCACACATGTATCACGCTAGCATCACACAATCAAGCCAGCGGCGACTCGGGCTCCCATTGTGCCACCCATCCCTCAGGCAGTGGTGCAATATTAGGAAAGCTCTCGTTAGCATCTAGCTCATAAGCATAAGACTCACGTGAAAAATAGGATCAAAAAACTGGTAAGCTACTAAACTTAGCAAGACATACCCGACGAAAATAAATTTCTAGACCTCTAACTAGTATGGCAGGGTCATATACAAGTGAAAGGGGCACTGCTACAATAAGCCTCATCACAGGCGGCTCCAAACCTATTATCACAGACGACTTTTAAAACCGCCTGAAACGAAGAGTCTGTGATAATCCGCAATTTCACAGGCGGAGAAGTGAAACCGCCTGTGAAGACTAATTATCATAGGCGGTTCTTCACTAAGGATAGCCGCCTGTGAAGACTGATTATCATAGGCGGTTCTTTACTTAGGCTAGCCGTCTGTGAAAATACTTTATCACAGACGGGTCGTGCAGCATATATAACCGTCTGTGATAAACGTCTTATCACAGACGATTATTGAAGAATAACTAACCGCCTATGATAAGAAGTCTTCACAGCCGGGTATTGAAGCATAACTAACCGCCAATGATAATTTGTCTTCACAGGCGGATTTTGAAGCATAACTAACCGCCTATGATAATGAGTCTTCACAGTCGGGTATTGAAGCATAACTAACTGCCTATGATAATGTGTATTCACAGGCGGATTTTGAAGCATAACTAACCGCCTATGATAATATGTCTTCACAGGCGGGTTTTGAAGCATAACTAACCGTCAATGATAATGTGTCTTTACAGACGGTTATTGAAGCATAACTAACCCGTCTATGATAATGGTGTTATCACAGACGGAGTTTACCTATATCAGCCGTCTGTGAAGACCCTTTAACGCAGCCGGTTTCTACCATAACAGACACCGCCTGTGAAAATTAGGTTATCACAGATGTTTCTTTACTTGTATCTAGCCGCCTGTGATAATTGTTTTTCACAGTCATGCAGTACTACTGCTGTTATTTCTAATTTCCAGGTCAATTCAATATAATCACAGAACAAAAAACAACAATCATCACAGAACAAAAGACAACAATATTATCATCACAGAAGTCAATTTCACTAAAACAATATACATACACACAAGTTACAGATACAATTTCATCTCAAAGTTTACAAGTTTTCACTAAAAACTGTTTAGATTGGTATAGTCGGAAAGTTCTGGCACATCAGCTGCTGAACCTCTCTTATCAAAGAACTTCCCCGTTTTGTGCAAAATTTCGCGACGAATGAACTGACAGAGTTCAGAAGCAATCCTGTCGGCTCCTCCATCAGGAATACTTCTACAAACCGGCCATTCTTCGTTCAGATTCTTCTTGTGCTGCAATATAACACATAACAAGGTTTAGAATGTGTTGGTTTGAACAATCTCAAAGTATAGATCAAAGTGAGAGTATACAAGAATTTAGTAGGTATTTTTGGAGCAGTTGTACTATTAGCAATTGAATTTTGAAGTTGGAATCAAAATATGAAAATAATGTTTCTGGTAATATTGAACAGCAGAGAATATAAGCATTAAACTATGCTAGTTACAATGAAAATGAAACACAAAAGTAAGAAAATAAGGTATCGACATTAAGGATAACTTACATCCTCACGATTGACTCTATATACGGCGGCGGTCCGAAGATGCTCGCATACATAATACCCGCATAAGACACTCCCAGCAGGCTGCTTCAGACAAGCATAATACGTTTTAATGTCCAATGCATTCGTATTAGGAGGTCTCTGACCGCCAAGCTGTTCCGCGTAAAACCGCCAAGCGCTGTAATACAAGAAATGTCATATAAAACTTGTCAACACATTCTAAATGTGCGTAAATTAAAATTATTGAATAAACGTACTTTTTCAAAATGGAAAGGAAATCTTTGTAACGATCTGGTGGGTAATCGGCCGAGTCCAAGACTGTTGCCATTCCCTGCGTTGGCTTGATGAAGATCATTATGTAGTGATTACTGCAAACATACAAACACACGTGTTAACAATTACCAATAATTACTATTTCAATGCCATGTGTCGAACTTACTCGAAGTGGTACGGAGCCTTTACGAGGTCCTGGCCGTCTCTGACAAAGTTAAACATCGCATGTCCTATGTAAGCTGCAACTTCTGCCTTTCTATCCTTCTTAAGTTTTGCAATTGCTCTTTCAAAATCTTTTTTTTTTCATGTGTTTGTACTGGCTTGATTCTCGATTCGCCTGGACGTCGAATAGCAACTTTGCAATCCTAGTAGGGTCAAGGATACCTGTCTTGTGCGCCAACTTTTCATTATCCATGTATTGCATCCTATTGAAGAAGTCCAGAATTGTTATAATCTCATGAAATGCGTATGCGTGTAGTAAGAAAAGCAAATACAAAATATTAGAGCACTTACAAGCACCAGACGAGCAGCAGGTTGATTTCGAGCATGCCCCGATGGAAAAGGGAAAGCAGCTCGTCAAATAAAATGACTCGTTTATCTACTCCAGTGCTCCAGAATGCTTCTTTTGGAATACGAAATGTGACGTAATTAAGACCATATTTTGTGCTGGCAGTGATGTACCACTCATGCATTCTTCTGAGCGCGACGGGTTGTTTGCTAAGTTGTACGGATGTCATTAACGGCTTCCCATTCTCAAATTTAGGAGGAACATCCTCAAGCTTGTATATTGGAACTCCTGGTTTAACTAAAGCCGTCCGCCGATTATACATGACACCGTCTTCTTCCCACTCCTCGATATCTTCTAATGCTGGCTCATGAGAAGAACGAGATGCACTCGATTTTCTAATATTTTCCTTCATAGCTTCCAAATACTTTGTCACTTCTGATGAAGGTTTCTTATTTTCGTATGAGCTAACTTTGACAGGCACTGATGAACGAGGAGTAGTCGTCGGAAGTTGGACACTGGCTTGTTGTTGAACCTGTTGTTCAACTGATTGCTCTTTACTCCCAGCAGCTGGCTCTAGTACTACTTCAAGCTGTTGCTCAACTAGTTGCTCTTTACTAGCAACAGCTTGCTCTGGTACTGCTTGAAGTTGTTGTCCAACTTGTTGCTCTTGGATATCATCATCCTTGCTCAGACATAGGGGGAGTGGATCTTCCCGGACTGGGAGTGGATCTTCGTGCACATTCGCCTTAGAAGATGGGGTTGCAGTATTTGGAGATGCGACGGGGCTAGAAATTGGCTCATCGTCCAACACGATATCGCGTCGGTGCCAAATGATTAATTGGTTGATAGCCTGCCCCAGAGTCGCGATCCCCTCAGGTGTGACGTGGTCTATTTCATAATCTTCATAATCATTATCAATGATCTGAAGAACTTGCACCACAGAATAATACAACGGAAGTGGACTCCCGTTGAAGTCACGATCAGGCTTTGCCATAGCAGTGGCAACCTGTTTGGTTTTGTTCCCTGCTCTGCCTATCGGGACAAGAAGACGACAAGATTTGTCGTTAGCAATATCATCGACAGGGAACTTATGGGCTGACCCTGAGCCTGGCACGAAACCAACGCTGCTAGGGTAGGCAGTTGGAGATACTAATTTCTCCTTTTGCACCGGAACCATCATTGTACTCGGTGCCACTAATTGTCCTGATTGTCTAAGTTGTTCCATTATTTCTTGCATATTTTCTATGACCTTTTGAGCAATTGTTTCATCAAGTGTTTTCTTAAACTTCTCACGTCTTCTATATGTGTCTTTATCTTTAGGGAAACCATCTAGCCAAGACATTTGAGAAGAGACCGCTCGAACCCGTCCGCTGTGTTTAGGGTTTCCCAAGATAGCGGTAAGTTGGTCATTCTCCCTCTTCGGCTTGAAGAGACCCTTCTGTTGCTTTTCAATTACTTCTTTCATTTTATCCTCTACTTCATTCAGAGAGTCGGGCTTTTCAAGTTTGCCCTCGCTGGTCAAACCTGACCGAGCAAAGACCCAGCGTTGAGTTCGCTCATCGCACCCTTCTAATGGGTGAGGATTGCCCTTACTAAGAATTTCGTCTATTATCTTATTCCATTTCTGGACTTTGGGGCCATATCCGGCAGACCCCAAGCGATGATGGTATTTGTTCTTTTTTGCAAGCTCTGACCTAGTTGCACTTAGAGCTTTAGCATCAGGTGTGCTCTTTTGACGAACAAACTCTTGCCACTGAGCTTGTGTGATTTTTCCTATCTTCCTCGGGCTAGGGACCTTATTGGCCTTAACATAAGCATTCATTTCACTCTTCCAGCATCGAAACTTCTTGCCGCAAGAGACCAATGTTGCTTTCTTTACAGCTTCTTCTGTGCCTTTCGGGAACTTGAATTGTTTCTTTATCTTTTCCCACAACTCATTCTTGGTCTGCTCGGGTAATTTCCTCCAATTCTCGGTTGTGATCGGCACAACCTCCCTAACAAGAAAACCGCATGCATTACGGTACTTGGTAACTGAATCCAGTGGTTCTTGGGGAAGCCCACCTGGACCGACCCTTGTTATGTACATGATGCGGTCCAATAGACCCTTATTGGGACCTCGTTGCCCTCGTTTCCGCTTGAGTGAAGCTGAGGATTCATCCATTGGTGAACCTTCTGCGGTTTTAGGAGCCGATGTCACCTCATTGTCTTCGAGATTAATCTAGGTAGAAAAAAATTATAAGACTTCGTATACTTGACAACCAACATTAACTTGAACTGCTGAAGTTAAGATTCGTGATCCATACCTCGTCGGCAGGATCATATTCCGGGTCTAGATCCACTGAAGTCTTTTTAATTTTTATATTCGGAAAAGGATCCGAAGGACTGTGATAGGAGCCTGAACTGCTGGAGTCAGTAAACTCCATATTGTCTTCTTTGTTGTTACAATCAGGACCAGTCTTCTTAGGGCTTTCCATGCTAGATCTAATAAGACAAAAAATCTAATAAATGGCATAACTAAATTTGGTCATATTTAAAACAAATTTTCTCAATTTTGGCTCAATTAAGTAAATTTAGCCAAAACACATTTTTGAATTTATATAGGTCTAACTAAATTCTTGTATCATAGAGATCGGCATCATATGCTCAGACTCCATCGCCACACCTAGTGTTACCTAGATATGGGCGTGAGGATGCTCCTGGCATCACAAATGAGTTGGCCAGCAACTTTTGTTTGGCTTCAGAGCTAAATATAGCATAACTTTGGTAGCTCAGATTAGGTACAATTGCTCAAATGAAGCTGATGGAGCCACAAGTGCAGACATCTTTGGTAGCACAGATTAGCTACAATTGCTCAAATGAAACTTAGAGAAATAAAAGCAAACTTAGCCAAACTTATTCTAGCATAGCTAACTCTAAGCAAAAGTAGCCAAATATAGCTAAATATAGCATAACTTAGTCAAAATTAGTCATGTATAACTATATCTAATGTAACTTAGCCAAAATTAGCCAAATTTGGTCAACTTAACCAAATATAGCTAAATCTTGCCCCTAATAGAGAATTATGTGGCATATGCAAGGCCGATGACAGAAATAGGGAATATACTGCTGTTACTAGAGTCTAGAATCATGTTTACCACTAATGTGTCAGAACAGTTTCAGACACACAGAACCAACTACCAATTTATCGTGATATAACCATCCACATAAATCTTGCCCCACCGAACCCTAACCAAAGATGCCACCGAACTTGACAGTTTTTCGAATTCCACCGAACCCTAACCAAGGATGCCTACCATTATCTAATTCCCGAACCCTAACCAAGGATATGCAAGGCGGCAGCGAGGGCGGGGAGGGAGGCGGCACGGCGAAGGAGGATGGAAGGTCGAAGGGTTTAGGGTTTACCTTGAAGCTCGGCGGCGACGGAAATGGCTTCGCTCGGCGTACCTGGAAGTGAGGAGGGCGAAGCTCGGCGGCGACGGCGAAGCTCGGCGACGACGGCGAAGCTCGGCGAAGGCGAAGCTCGGCGACGGCGAAGCTCGGCGACGGCGAAGCTCGGCGGCGTACCTGGAAGTGACGAGGGGGAACACTTGGCGGCAAACGAAATTTTGGCAGCCTAACGGCGTCTAAGTGTTTCACCCGGGTTAGGTTTTTCCAATGCTTCCGAGGGGTATATATAGACTCACATTTTCTCAGGTGGATTTTAAGTACCGACCGTCAGGGAAGACTGTTACCTCAGTCGGATTTTACTTACCAACCGCCTGAGAAGATACAATTATCTCAGGCGGTTGGTTAGTAACACCCGCCTGAGTTAAACATGGGCCTGTGAAGATATTTACTTCTTCTTAATTTGATGAACGCCTACATAAAGACCCCTCACCAACCGGGATGAGGATCCCCTGACTTAATCAGCGGTCACTAACATGTGGACCCGGTCCCACACGTCAGTGACCATGTCACGCGTGCGCGACCTTTCTTTTCCACTCCGCGCGGCCTTAAAGACGCGCTATCGCTCACAAGCGCATCGCTCACTTTGAATCCTCTTGTTTTCTTCGTCTTCCTCCGCTCCGACGACCCAACACCACTATGGCCGACCTTCCGCCGCCAAGCCCTCCGAGGGAGCCACCTTGCAAGAAACAATGTTGCAGCTCCCCCGAGAAGATCAACATCGAGCAGCGCCTCCTCATGGCGCAAGAGGCGTACAACAATACGTCTCGCGCCATGAGTGCCTTGGGGCTGGGTACCCTTCCAGAGTATACTGGAATGGGTACCTTGGGCCACTACCTCTACGCCCTCGTGGGGGTGGCTGATCGTCTCGACATTCTGTTCGCGACGATGGCCCAGGTTCTTGGCCTCGAGGGCCGTAGAACGCTGGTGGAGGCGACGGCTAGCAACCTCGGGGTTGCACCGCCGGTGCAGCCGGTGCAGCCGGTGCAGCCGGCCCTGTCTCCTGTTGCACCGGTGCCGGAGTCGCCGCCGGAGGACGAGGAGGAGGAGAAGGAAGAGGAGTAGGAGTAGGATTTAATTAGTTTTTCTTTTTGTTGTTTTTAGTTGCTTCTGTTTTGTAAATATTGTTAATGAATGAAATCTATCTTTTTTCATCTATGTGATTGAATATTACTTGTGTATCTTTTGTGTTCTTGTGTGTTCTTGTGTAAATATTGTGCATCTTGTGTGTTCTTTTGTGAGATGTGCATATTGTTAATGAATGAGTATCTTGTGTGTTCTTCAACTGTGTGAATGATTGAATATTGTTAATGAATGTAGTGTGTTCATCGTTAATTAAAATTTCACGTCTGAGAAGAAATTAATTTGATATTTACCAAAACATTACAATGTCAGCTATACAAGTTTTAAAAATATTTTGTTCAGGTGGTAGATGTTAATTTTATACAAATGTAGAAGAAAGAATCATCGAATTTGGACACAATTTGCAGAATCTAAACATGTTTGAGTATTTATATTGGAATCTAAATAAAAAAGAAGCAAGGGATAAGGAAACTGAAGAACAGTATCGGGCATTATCTCAGGCGGTTGTTAAGCAATAACCGCCTGTGAAGATATTTACTTCTTCTTATTTAATATTCTTGATTAAATGTGGTCCTTTAAAAAGGCAAATATCCACTTTCTTGTAATATTATTGATAAGTAAAGGTTACCATTAAATTTCACTTCATAAATCCTTTTAAATTTGTCAGAACATAAAAAACATACAACAAATGCTATTTTTCATTTTTCTATCTTGATGAATATAATGCTTTTTTCATTTATTTTTTCAGTGGACATTTTTAATCATCATACCAACATCTACGAATTTTTTCATATTTTTTTAAATTTTTTGGAATCAATGTGTGTTCATAATTTGATGAATGCCTCATATGAATATGAGCATTTAGTTAGAATGGTGGATAATTTGAAGTTTGACATGTTGGAATGCTTTTAAAAAAATTAAAAAAATTCATACATGTATAAATTATACAAATATGTTCATACCAACAATTTTGAGTGAAGGAACCTTTTTTTTATGAGATACACAAATGTGAATAATATGTGAGCAGAAATTAATTTGATATTTACCAAAACATTACAATGTCAGCTATACAAGTTTTAAAAATATTTTGTTCAGGTGGTAGATGTTAATTTTATACAAATGTAGAAGAAAGAATCATCGAATTTGGACACAATTTGCAGAATCTAAACATGTTTGAGTATTTATATTGGAATCTAAATAAAAAAGAAGCAAGGGATAAGGAAACTGAAGAACAGTATCGGGCATTATCTCAGGCGGTTGTTAAGCAATAACCGCCTGTGAAGATATTTACTTCTTCTTATTTAATATTCTTGATTAAATGTGGTCCTTTAAAAAGGCAAAAATCCACTTTCTTGTAATATTATTAATAAGTAAAGGTTACCATTAAATTTCACTTCATAAATCCTTTTAAATTCGTTACCGTGCATGATTATCCCGGACTGTTTACATTATCGGGACAAATGAAAGGGAAGAAAGATTGCGTTAGGTGCGTGGATAGAACTGGATATCTATACCTCACTTCATCCAGAAAGACGGTGTACATGAGACATCGACGGTTCTTGACAGATACACACAAGTATAGGAAGATGAAAGAACAATTTGATAACAAAATCGAAAAAGATACTGCACCGAAACCTTACAGTGGAAAACTTGTGTTTGAAATGGTCAAGAACATTCATATTGCTTTCGGTAAGGGAAAAAAGAGTAAAGGAATTAAGAGAAAGAAAAGTACATCTTCGGATGATACAACTGACATGGCTTTCAAGAAACAATCAATTTTTTTCAAGTATCTTCCGTATTGGAAGAATCTGGAATGTTGCCATAGTATTGATTTGATGCACATTACAAAGAATGTATTTGACAGCATCATTGGGACCTTGCCGGACATGCCGAGGAAGACAAAGGATGGATTAAATTCACGTATGGACCTAGTAAATCTTGATTTGAGACCAGAGCTTCATCCAGTAGAAAAGGCGAACGGGAAGCATTACCTTCCCCCAGCCAGCTACAACTTGACGCTAGAAGAGAAAAAAGCAATTTGCGAATGCTTGCGTGGGATCAAAGTGCCCACAAGTTTCTCATCCAATATCCGCAAACTAGTCTCGATGAAAGACTTGTCTTTATTCGGTTATAATTCTCACGACTGTCACATGATGATGACAGTTTTCCTTGCCATTGCAATAAGAGTAATCAAACCTGAGCATATAAAAGTTGTCATCACACGTTTGTGTTACTTCTTCAATGCAGTATCGCAGAAGGTGATAGCACGTGAAGATTTAGACTATCTGAAAACATACATCGTCGAGACAATGTGCAAGCTTGAGATGTGTTTCCCACCATCCTTTTTTGATATGCAAGTACACCTAATCATACATCTTGTTGATCAGATAAAAGCATTGGGGCCACTATATTTACATCATATGTTTTTGTTGGAGAGATATTTAGGAGTATTAAAAGGTTATGTGCGGAACCGTGCTCACCCAGAGGGTTCAATTATGGAAGGATACACCACTGAAGAAGTGATTGAGGGTTGCGCTGATTACATCAAAGATGGAAAATCGATAGGTGTGCCTATACCGGTACATGAGGGTAGACTACGTGGGAGAGGCAAAGTGGGTAAGAAAACTTTTATTGTTCAAGATTACAAGAATGTACACCGTGCACATTTTGGTGTACTACAACAGCTCGCAATAGCTGAGCCGTACATCGAGGAACACCAAATTGAGCTTCGTGATAAAAACCAAGACCGCAAAGAGGACTGGATCATGAAAGAGCACAGAAGATGTTTCACTGAATGGTTAATGGACAAAAATATATCATACGGAAACACTATAGAAGAGGCAACAATGAAAAAGTTAGCTTGTGGCCCATCTGCTTTGGTAACATCATGGCAAGCATATGACATCAATGGTTACACATTTTACACTAAAGAAAAAGACGGTAAGAGTGTTGCACAAAATAGTTGTGTTCGTATTAAGGCTTATGATTCACAAGGGCAGAAGACCACATACTTCGGGTTCATAGAGGAAATATGGGAACTCGATTATGGCGAAAGAATGGTAATGCCCGTATTTAAGTGCCAATGGGTCAAACATCCTGATGGTTTGAAAGTGGACAATTACGGACTGACACTGGTAGACTTGAATAAAGTGGGTTACAAAGATGACCTGTGGGTTCTCGCCGATAATGTTGCACAAGTTTTTTTATGTTCAAGATCCAGAAACTGAGAAGTTGCACGTAGTTGTTTCTGGAAAGCAAAATATTGTTGGGGTTGACAATGTGGGAGATAATGAAGAGGAATATAATCAGTATGAAGAGATGTACCTTTTCACCGAACCAGAAAACATCAAGCGCGTAGAGAGAAGCATTAAAAAGAATTTGAAACCCTATATGCGAGAAGATGTCAATGCTGGAAAAAATGTATATAGCAATGCGAGATGATATATATTGTATATATTTGTATCTTCTGAAATCAACTTAGAACAATGTTGGTATATGGATTGTGTCCTTTTGCATTTGTGTACATATGCGTTTGGACTCAATGATTTGGAAGTTTGGAAGTTTGGTCTTTCTTCAGATAATGATGTCTCGGGCGTGTAGCCGATTGAAGGAGGAGCGCTTGGCGTGGCGCAAGAACCATCCCCATGTATGTACATATGGCACACCGGTCACATGGTTGTATATACATATGTATCTGTAATGGACTGATGAACTTAACTGTAGTTTGTTTTTCCGTGTTGTTTGTTTTTGGTATTTTCAATTTCTCCGCGTAGGGTTTCTCTGCGAAGCCTGAATCGGGAGATTTATTGAAGTGGCAGTGCATCGTCCCCGGTAAAGAAGGGGTAAGTCATGAAGAACAAGCACAATATGAGTTTAACTATCGTCCTCCTATTAATAAATTTCTTTTGCAGACTGAATGGGAAGATGGTTACTACCCCCTGACAATCTCCTTCTCTGAGGATTATCCCTTGGTGCCCCCAAGATGCTCCTTTCCAATTGGGTTCTTCCACCCAAATGTCCATCGTTCGGGAGCACTCTGCATCGGGATTCTTGATCAAGAGACTTTAAGATAGACCTATTTTGTTCATGTAATTATTACTTATAATTTTTGTCGAACTTATTTGAACTGGTTTCTTATATTGCTTAAATTATATTTCGTAGGGGTGGTGCAGTGCTTTTACAATCAAAACTATACTACTTGAAGTTCAGCGTTTGCTGCATCAGCCAAATGTGCCTGATGTTGAAAATGATTGCTATAATCTACTTATCAAGGTTAGATGACACTTTGACTTAGTGACCAATGTAGGTTATTCATTCCTCCTTCGACATTTGTTAATTTAAATAATGTCAATATTTTCAGGATCCAGCGGAATATAAGTGACGTGTTCGGGAGCAAGCAGGACGGTACAATTTAGATTGATCGATGGGAGCTTCATCGTCGATCTACAATGAATGTAGCATGATTTTTGTTCAGTGTGTAAAGAAATTATCTTTGAACAATTGTAAAGCCTCTAATGGTGTATTATCACAATTAAGCCAGCCTCACTGGTGATCGAGCATTTTCTATAATGCATTACTGTACTAGTATCCACTAGCTCATCTGTGTTTTTTTCCTGATACAATTTTGCCTGCACGACTACATGTGGCTGTGATATATAATTGCAACTACATCCCTGTAATTTCAATGAAAACCGCTTATGATAATTAAACAATGACCGCCACTGAAAATACATGATCTTCTCAGGCCGTTGTTAATCAAGAACCGGCTATGAAGTTCATTGCATTACAGACGGTTATTAATTAAGAACCGCCAACGAAGATCATGTATTTACTCAGACGGTTGTTCCTTAAAATCCATCTGTGAAGTTCATTGCATTACAGACGGTTATTAATCAAGAACCGCCAACGAAGATCATGTATTTACCCAGACGGTTGTTTCTTAAAATCCGTCTGTGAAGTTCATGGCATTGCAGACGGTTAATAATTAATAACCGTCTGTGAAGATCATGTATTTACCCATACGGTTGTTTCTTAAAATCCGCCTGTGAAGTTCATTGCATTGCAGACGGTTAATAATTAATAACCGTCTATGAAGATCATGTATTTACCCAGACGGTTGTTTCTTAAAATCCGTCTGTGAAGTTCGTTGCATTACAGGCGGTTCTTAATTAAGAACCGATTCTGAAGATCATGTATTTACCCAGACGGTTGTTCTTTAAAATCCGCCTGTGTTGTTCTTTCATCACAGACGATTATTATATCATTCGTCATCACAGTCGCATATTTTTAAGGACCGCCTGTGTTTGAAAAATTGAGGCGCCTGTAAAAATGCTTTTTGTAGTAGTGGGGTATTTTGCTTAAAAGCATCACTAGTTTGATCAATATCATTGTTTAGCCTCAAGTTAACAGTATATAGAAAACATAGATTTAATTAGCACCAATATCTAAACATACAAGAGTTGCAACAAATCTGAAATTTAAAGAACATAACCAGCAAATTTAGACATTATGGAAGCTGTTACTACGCGACAACTCAGTGAACAAACGGACTCGTTTTTACCGCGAGTGAATGGCGATTCGAACCAATGGTTTGTATTATCCATAACATAACTCGGAAAAACGACGTATACGCACTTTGAAGACGCACAACGCATTGCCTAAGTCGTATATGGCAACCTTTCCCTAGGCACCCAAATCGAAGGAATAGCTAGCTGCTGTCCCGAACAGGGGGTCCCTACACGTGATGGACACTCGAGGCGTCATCCGTTTGTGGATTTACATCCTCAGTGTCCTCCTCAGTGCCAACGGGGACAGCAGCAAAGACATTCGATTAAAGTGTCATGGTACATCGGTTTACTAGTTCCAATAATCCTAGCATCTTTCCGGTATGTAATAAAAACTTGTTCAAGGGGCCAACTACGATACAGTCCTCAATCGACTCAAGCAAGCCTATGCACATGGCACCTATGTACCGCTGCCCTACGCGCTTGCTCGGTCTCAAATTTCATTAAAAGATGACCAATCCACATAAACCCTCAAGTGGATGCCATTCCCCACGAGTAGTCCCAACATACTCATTCCTGGTGGTAGAACATGGTGATTAGCATAGCATGGGTAGGTTCTAAATCCCATTCTAACCCAAGGCATTATGGTAATGCAAGTGGGTTTCAACTTTCATCCAACACCTAAACGTAATGCACATAAAACAAATAAAACACCCGAACATATGAGATTATATAAAAGGACTCAATTCAAGGATTATGAGCAAAACCGGGGCTTGCCTTGCTCTATATTAGTGCTTAAGTTAATATTCGGCTCAGATTTCCTCTCCTCTCGAGTCGCCTCGTCGAGCTCCTCGATCCCTATGTTATGCCATGAATGCAAAAGAAGTTAATCGGCAACATGTATGCGTAACATGATGGATTCATGTAGGATATGTTATGTATAAACTGAGCAAAAAGAAGTATGATTATGGAATCTCTGGTCATCAAAGAGTATAATGAATTTAAGTATGTGAAATGTAATTCTTTTCTTAAGCACTATGAATATTAATTCCATATCAAAGGTCACTAATATAGTTTTATGATGCATTATGCCAAAACTAAGATTAAACTATTTTGACAGGTGAAATGGTTATGAAAATTTATCTACAGGTTTCTGGGAGTATGGAAAAGACACTGGTAAAGTTTGAAGTTAAACCATCTAAGTGTGGGCCCACAATAAAGATAATGAACTTTTATGTCTCATTATGCAATTTTTATTAATTAACACAGTTCTATAAGAGATATGAAGCTGAAATGATTATGGTGGGCTAGCCTATAGAGATGAAGCATACTGTAAAAATTTGGGCTCAATCCAAGCATCAGGGGGCCCACAATTGAGATAATTGTTTTTAGGGAAACTAAATCACCAATAAAATAATATAGGCTTTCATGACAGGAAAATGGTACAGCATGGTAGAGTATGGTTTCTTGGACTCAACAAAAATTGTTTCACAATTTTTTCGAGACTTCTACAATTCTTCATGAATTTTTGAAGTGGGGCAATTTCTGGAAAATTTCCTTGCCGAAAATTCAAAAGGAAAAGACTTGGCTGGCTGACAGAATGGGCCCGGTCCTTTCTTCTACCTCCAGACAGGGGCACGCACAGAGGGCCATGGGAGCTCACCGGAGCAATCTGTCCCAGCCCTGGATGGCCTTCCTCTCAACTGGTTGGGGCTGTACTAGGGTTTTGAGGGGTGGGGAATCCATTGGTGGCATCTGTTTGAGTCGAAAACAGCGGCAACAGGAGCAACAGCGGCGGCAGCGGGTTGCTCAACTCCAGCAGCAGTGTATCAGCCAAGGGAGGGGGGGAGAGGGTCACTGGAGGGTTGGAGGACTTTATGACATGAAGGTAATTGTTGGGAGTACCGGACTTGTCCGGTAAAGACCGGACTAGTCCGGTTTTGTCCAGTAAGGGTGACCGGACTAGTCCGGACCCTTAGAGGACTAGTCCGATATTGTCCAGTAAGGGTGACCGGACTAGTCCGGACCCTATACGGACTAGTCCAATTTTTCAGTAACTGTCAGTTTGAACTCGAAATTGACATGTGTTCTAATTGAAAGGACACAACCCACCGAATTTTGAGTCTCTGATCGGGAGACTCAATAATTCCTAAGGGTGGGAGGCCCCCTCTTGTGTCTCTTGGTCAACTATAAGAAGAGGGTCAAGTGTGTGATCAAAGATGGCTTAAGTGCATACACTCATACACACTTGAACACCCTAATCCACTCAGAATCCGATCAAGATACCAAGAGAAGAACAAGGGGAAACGCCTCTCGTCGTCGTTCTTCTTGCGGTCTTGCCTTGTTGGCTAGATGGCCGCATCGTCAAGCAACAACAAAGATGGAGGAGAAGGTATTATTGATGTTCTTGTGCTATTTGAGAGATAGCACTTGGTGTTCATGTTGTAATCAGATTTCTCCATGTAATTCAAGATGATTTAGTGGCTATTTGATCTTTGGGCTCTCTCTTGTTTTCTAACAATGGTATCAGAGCCGTTTAGACCACTAATCACTTCGAATTGAGTTTTGATCGAAGTTTTTCGCTGAAAGTTTTGAAGGTCCGGACTTGTCCGGTCTAAGGGCCGGACTAGTCCGGTGTGCCACAGTTAAGTGGTTAGGTTTTCGGATCAGGGCGTTTTGACGCGTTCATCTGATTGAAAACCAATTAAGCACTTTGGATTGAAATCCATTGTGAAAATTAAGTTGATTTGGTAAGATGGTAAGATTAAGATTCCCTTTTGGGTATTTTGACATTTTTTCCAGTTTTTTATATGAAACTTTTCCGGGGTTGGTCGTACTAGTCCGGAATAGTACGGACCAAACTCGAAAAGTTCAATAAAGAACGGATCAAATGTTTTGATGGGACCGGACTTGTCCGGCGTATGGACCGGACTAGTCCGAAAACCATACTGTAAGAGTTCGGACTAGTCCGACCATGTGCGGACTAATCTGTGCTATACAATTAAGTTAAGCTTCCGTTGTGAATTAAGTTTATTGTCATAGCAATTTGGTCGAGTAACCAAAGCGAAAGATAAATTGCTATGTCAATTTAAGTTGCATGAAATTCTATTGAGTAACCAAAGTGAAAAATAGAATTATCATGATTTTAAGTTTTATTAATGTCATTATTGGCCGAGTAACCAAAGCGAAAGGCATTAATGATATTATCTTTTCTAAATACATAGTAATTTGGTCGAGTAACCAAAGCGAAAGATAAATTACTATGTATTTCAGTTGTTCTTCAATATTCAGTTTCAATGTCATTATTGGCTGAGTAACCAAAGCGAAAGGCATTAATGACATTCTTTTTGTAAGAACATAGTAATTTGGTCGAGTAACCAAAGCGAAAGATAAATTACTATGTTGATTTTCAGTTATTCTCAAATGTTGAGTTTTGGTCGAGTAACCAAAGTGAAAGATAAAACTCATCATTTTCTTGTGGTTAACATCTATGCATTCTTCTTGATTTTGGTTTTTTGATTATGAAGGTTCCTCCAATGCTAATTTAGCACTGAGTTTCATCGCTTCTATTGATCCACTCAATGGAAGCAATTATGGGAGATGGCGAGAGAAGTTGGAGATTGCTTTGGCAGTCTCTGAGATAGACTTGGCCCTCACTACTCCATATCCGGTTTCACCGGTTGAACCAGTAAGAAATGCTGATGAAACTCAGGAAGACTTTGCCGTGAGGACAAAGGAATATACTACTGAGTTATTGGCTTATGACATTGATTGTTATAAGTGGAAGAAATCAAACAGGAAATGTTTGATGGTAATTAAGGGCACTATCACTGAGGCCATTCGGGGAGCAATCCCTGAATGTGAAACTGCTGTTGAGTACCTCCAAAGGATAGAGAATCAGTTTACTGGTTCTTCTAAGGCCACTGCAAGCACTCTTATCAAGAGGCTTGTTACTGAAAAATATCATGGAGGTGGTGTGCGTGAGCACATCTTAAGGATGACAAATATGGCTGCAAAGCTTAAGCCTATGGATTTGGGGATTAAAGATGAGTTCATTGTGCATCTCATCATTGCCTCACTTCCTAAGGAATTTGAGACTTTTGTCATCAACTACAACTCTCAAACTGAACTATGGAACATAGAAAAACTCATGGCTATGTGTGTTCAGGAGGAAGAGAGGATTAAGTCCCTTCACGGTTATGATGCAATCAATTACATGAAGGGAAAGGGTAAGGCTAAGAAGAATTATTCTTCTAAGCAATCTTTTAAGTATCATGGTTCATCTCACCATGATAAAGATAAGAGTAAGTGTGAAAGTGGTTCATCTCATCCACAAAGCCATCCTTATAATAAGGATGTGAAAGTGGATAAAGATCAGTGCCGCTTTTGTTTAGACAAAGGTCACCATCAGAAGGATTGCATTGGCTTCCTTAAATGGTGTTGCAAAAATGGTAATGACTTTGTGACCTTTGTTGATGAATCCCTGCTTTTAGATTATACACCATCTTCTTGGTGGATTGACTCAGGTGCCACTGTGCACGTTTGCAATTCGTTGCAGGGGTTAAATATGAGGAGGACCCTAGAAAGAGGGGAAAGGGCCATTAAAGTTGCTGATGGCCATGAAGCTGAAGTGAAAGCCATTGGAGATTATCCATTAGTATTAAGAAATGGCTTTGTACTTACACTTCAGGATGTATTATATGTACCCTCTTTAAGTAGAAATCTCATCTCAGTGTCATGCTTAGATGATGATGGTTATGTTTGCCAGTTTGGCAAAGACAGATGTGTAATTAAGTATGATAATAAGATTGTTGGTGTTGCCATAAGACAAGGCATGCTATACTTATTATCTATGCATGATGATGTTAATGTTGTAAGCGACAATCAGTTTTCCTCACATCAGGGTAAGCGTAAGAGAATCGATTCCGAAATGTCTTCGAAATTATGGCATTGTCGCTTGGGCCATATTTCGAGGGGGAGAATTGAACAATTGATTTCACAATCGATTCTTCCCCATTTGGATTTTTCGGATTCAGAAGAATGCATAGACTGCATTAAGGGAAAGTTTGTTAAGAAAATTAAGAAAGGTGTCATACGCAATGCGGGAATTTTGGAATTAATCCATACAGACATTTGTGGTCCTTTTCCCGTAGTATCTGTTGATGGTTTTGATTCATTCATAACCTTCACGAATGACTATTCTCGCTATGGCTATATTTATCCAATTAAAGAACGCTCTGAAGCGTTGGATAAATTTAAGATATTTAAGGCTGAAGTTGAAAATCAGCACAATATTAAGATTAAAGTGGTAAGATCTGATCGTGGTGGTGAGTACTACAGTCGTCATACCCCGTATGGCCAAGTTCCTGGACCGTTTGCCTGGTTCCTACAGGAAAATGGCATAGTCGCCCAGTATTCTACACCGGGCGAGCCTCAGCAAAATGGAGTAGCGGAACGGCGCAACCGTACGCTAATGGATATGGTTAGATCCATGTTAAGTCAATCAGATTTGCCGGTTAGCTTATGGATGGAGGCATTAAAAACCGCCATTCATGTGCTAAATCGGGTTCCTACTAAGTCGGTGCCCAAAACACCGTATGAGTTGTGGACAGGACGTAAGCCCTCATTAAGTTATATGCATATATGGGGCTGTCCCGCTGAGGCAAAATTGTTTAACCCAAACATTGGTAAGTTGGATTCTAAGACAGTAAGTTGCCATTTTATTGGCTATGCAGAAAAGAGTAAGGGATATCGTTTCTATTGTCCAGAACGATATACTAAGTTTGTAGAAACAAGGCATGCCGTCTTTTTAGAGGATGCCATGATCAGGGGGAGTACGGTAAGACGAGAAATTAATCTTGAAGAGAAGCGGGTTTATGTACCCACTCCTATGATTCAAGAACCATATTTCTCATTACCTACTGCTGTTGAATCATCAGTGCCTATTGGTAATGATTCAACACCTGTTGTTAGTTCTCCATTGACAACGGAATTATTAAGAGAGGTTGAACATTTTCAGCCCGTTGTCACTAATAATGAAGAGCAACAACAGCCTCAAAATGAGAATAATGCGCAATTAAGAAGATCTCAACGAGAAAGAAAATCGGCCATTCCGGACGATTATGAGATCTATTTGAGTGAGGCAATTCAAATGGAGGGTGATCCCACCACATTTGAAGAAGCTATGAGAAGTCCTCAATCATCTGAATGGCGTAAAGCCATGGAGGATGAAATGAGGTCTATGGAAACAAACAAAGTCTGGGATTTAGTTGAGATTCCTAATGGAGCCAAAACAGTAGGCTGTAAATGGGTCTACAAAATTAAACGTGACTCCAAAGGGAATATTGATAAGTTTAAGGCTAGACTTGTTGCAAAAGGCTTCACTCAAAGAGAAGGGATTGATTATAATGAGACATTTTCACCTGTCTCAAGTAAGGATTCGTTCAGAATCATTATGGCATTAGTTGCACATTATAATTTAGAATTACATCAGATGGATGTAAAGACGGCGTTTCTCAATGGTGATCTATATGAGAACGTTTATATGACACAACCGAAAGGTTTTGTTATTAAGGGTAAGGAACATATGGGATGCCACTTAAGGAAGTCCATTTATGGACTTAAACAAGCATCAAGACAGTGGTATCTCAAGTTCGATGAAACAGTAAGAAAGTTTGGGTTTAAAGAAAATGAGGAGGACAATTGCATTTATGCTAAGTTTAAGAGCGGGAAATTTATTTTCCTCGTGCTTTACGTAGATGATATACTACTTGCAAGTAGTGATGTCAATCTACTATCAGAAACTAAGAAGTTTTTGTCCTCTAATTTTGATATGAAAGATCTTGGTGAAGCATCCTATGTATTGGGCATAGAAATTCACCGAGATAGAAATAAGGGGGTATTAGGCTTATCACAAAAGGCATACTTAGAGAATGTACTGAGAAAGTACAGTATGCATAAGAGTAAGCCTTCGCCTGCTCCGATTGTCAAGGGCGATAAGTTTGGGAACTTTCAGTGTCCCAGGAACCAATATGAGATCGATCAAATGAAGTCGGTTCCATATGCTTCTGCTGTCGGAAGCCTTATGTATGCTCAAGTCTGTACTCACCCTGACTTAGCTTATGTGACCGGAATGCTTGGCAGATATCAGGCCAATCCAGGGATTGATCACTGGAAGGCAGTTAAGAAAGCATTAAGATATGTGCAAGGCACAAAAGGCCTCATGTTAACGTATAGTAAGTCAGACCCACTTGAAGTAGTGGGATATTCAGATTCAGATTTCGCGGGTTGTGTGGATACTAAGAAATCCACGTCAGGTTATATATTCACCCCCGCGAATTGAGCCATTTCGTGGAAAAGCTCCAAACAAACCGTCACTGCATCGTCCACAATGCATGCCGAGTTTGTTGCATGTTATGAGGCCACCGGGCAGGCTGTTTGGCTTAAGAAATTTTTACCCGGTCTTAGAGTGGTCGACAGCATTGAAAAACCACTTAAGTTATACTGCGATAATGAGCCCGCAGTATTTTACTCTCACAACAATAAGTCGAGTGGTGCTGCCAAACACATCGACATTAAGTTTTATGTTGTGAAAGATCGAATCCAGGATCATAGCATAAGTCTTGAGCATATAAGTACCAAGCGTATGCTTGCGGATCCGCTAACAAAAGGTCTTCCACCCAGCGTGTTCAGTGAACACGTAGCCGGTATAGGTTTAATGGAGAACCTATGATCACTGGATATTTAGGGGCCAAGTAAGAGTAAGGTTCATTTTCAAGTGTGAGATGTATTGTGGTCTTCGAGTCCAACAATACGTAAATGGTTGTTGTGATGCGTCGTGCCCTATATGTCAAGCATGAGAAAATGGACACTAAGTTTAGTATTAAGTAAGTTGGTAAGTTTCAGATTCGAGTTCAAGGGGGAGAATGTTGGGAGTACCGGACTTGTCCGGTAAAGACCGGACTAGTCCGGTTTTGTCCAGTAAGGGTGACCGGACTAGTCCGGACCCTTAGAGGACTAGTCCGATATTGTCCAGTAAGGGTGACCGGACTAGTCCGGACCCTATACGGACTAGTCCGATTTTTCAGTAACTGTCAGTTTGAACTCGAAATTGACATGTGTTCTAATTGAAAGGACACAACCCACCGAATTTTGAGTCTCTGATCGGGAGACTCAATAATTCCTAAGGGTGGGAGGCCCCCTCTTGTGTCTCTTGGTCAACTATAAGAAGAGGGTCAAGTGTGTGATCAAAGATGGCTTAAGTGCATACACTCATACACAATTGAACACCCTAATCCACTCAGAATCCGATCAAGATACCAAGAGAAGAACAAGGGGAAACGCCTCTCGTCGTCGTTCTTCTTGCGGCCTCGCCTTGTTGGCTAGATGGCCGCATCGTCAAGCAACAACAAAGATGGAGGAGAAGGTATTATTGATGTTCTTGTGCTATTTGAGAGATAGCACTTGGTGTTCATGTTGTAATCAGATTTCTCCATGTAATTCAAGATGATTTAGTGGCTATTTGATCTTTGGGCTCTCTCTTGTTTTCTAACAGTAATCACCGGCGTGATCCACAACTGTTGCAGCATGGCGAGGAACAGCGGCGCGTCGTGCGGCCATGGCAGCTCCCGATGGCAGCGATAAAAAACTCAGATTGCTGCACGAGGAAGCGGTCAATTGTCCTAGGGTTTCATCAGACGTCTAAACATGAATCAGGAGGCGAATAGAGCAGTAACAGCGCCGTATTTTGCCAGATTCCGACGGTTGGCCAATGAGACGAAAATGGGAAAAACTCAATCTGGGTGCAAATGAATTGGAAAAAAAATGAAAATGGAGAGGCTCACGAGCTTCGCAGCGTGGGATGTACCTGCAGCAAGCCTCGACGTGATGAGAGGATGGCCGGAACAAGGTGACGACAGTGACGACGGCGCTGCTAGGGTTTCACCTTGCGGGTGCGCGCGAGCTGGGCAAGGTCGGGCGAGACCGTGAGCGTGTGGATGAGGACGCGGTGCAGTAACACCGCTAGACAGCTGGCTGGTCGGAGGGGGTGCATGGCAGCCGTTCTCTGCGAGGTGGGTGCAGGAAGAAGAGAGACAGAGGAGAGGGAGACTGCCATGTAGGGCCCAGGTGGAAGCCAAACAAAGCAGCTGCTGTTTCAGACAGTTTTTCCATTGAACACACAGGTTTCAAAAATGGGAAACACCTAGCAAATGAGATTCAAACATTCTGAACTTTTGAGACTGGTCTGCAGACATACCAAACTATAATCTGAAACATCAAACTTCAATTTTGGATGAATTTAACTGGGCTTTTTGAATTTTTCAAAAGCTTACATGCATATGAGCTATTTTAAGCTAGACAATGGTTGTTTTGGTGCAGATTTTTGGTGCAATTTCAGATATGGACTAAAACATGGACATGGTGAATCTGAGGCTGCAAAAAACTCTTTTGATGATAGATAATGCATCATGTGATGATAGATGAAGTAATGGCATGGAAATTCAGACATGCTTGATGATGTACACACATGGTTTCAAATGTTGATTTTTTTTATACTGACTTAACCAAATGCCAGGGAAAATAATTTGACAAGCTGAGAGATGAAAAATTGTGGTTTGTGACAATCTATTTCTGAAAGTCAGAGCAATCTATTCTGAAAGTTAATGATATATATCAATCGAATGGATGTGTTGATGATCGATGAAATTGATGGCAAATTAAACATTAACAAAAAAGACTCAGTTTTGGTGCGACTCCTCAGCTTCACATGCAGGTTTTAATTAGCACCCGCTTGTGAATAATTATTTTCACAAGCGGTGTTAACTAGATGGACCGCCTATGATAATAAGCGGCTATGAAACTTCTCAGCTGCACCCCGCAAACCTAAGGACTTGCAGCGCACTGCGAAAATTTTCATTTGCCGCCAAGCTTTCCCCCACTCGCCACCAAGCGCCATCCTCACCCTCACCGTTGTTGATGTTTCTTACGTACAATATAAATTCTGCAAGCCCACGGAAACTATCGATGTAGCATTTCCCCTTAAAAGAGTTATCTAAGGGTGTTATTTATATTATCCCAAAGGAAGGCTAGGTGGAAGTGTAGCAATCATCAAATGAAAAGGGTAGAAGGTCTAGGTAAGGTCCTAGTGAGGATTGATAATAGATAAGTGGAGGTAGTGTGACACATAAAAGAGCATTCCATTCTAAGGGGGGTAAATGGGTCTAAAGGATATTAGGCTAAGAGTTAGGGAGTTCCTCCTACAATGCCTCTAATACACATATACATAGCCTAAGTTAGATACCAATGAGCATGTCAATGGTGAATTATTATGCTAAGTTGTTCAACACATCAGGCATGGACTTACCGCTAGCAATACTAGGGTGACTCCCTCCAAGAGCTTGTGGCATAGCCGAACATGGAGGATTTCAAAGGACAGACACGACTGTCACCACCTACTGCCTACCTGTTCAATCCGTGGGTCTACGAGACATCCAATGCTACTTACTATCCTAGCACCATGCTAGCATACTAAGTAAATACTTTAAGAGCCTAGGCACAAGCCATATTAAGACAATCACTAACCTAAACATCGCTGAGCCAATGTTAAGACATAACATAATTTATTCATATTAACATGATCATATCATAAATAATTAGACTATAGTAGAGGTTTGTAGTGTTTATGATGATAGAATAAGATTGTTATGGCATAATCATAAAGACTACTCCTACCACATACATGGACTCCGCAATCAAACATGAAACGCTTTAACCAAGCATAGGTACAAAAGAAAACTAAAGATAACATCTTTATTATGCTTAAAGTCACAAAACAAAAAGGAATACATGAGCCATACCTTTTCCAATTTGGAATTGGGAAGAGAGACTCCTTCTACTCCTTTTCTAATTTGGATTACAGACTAGAGGCTCTCCTCTCTACAGCCTAAACACCTCTAGGACTATGGAAGATAGTGGATACAATAGAATGAAGCTCAAGTGGTGTGTGTGTGAAGTGAGGGGTAGAGGATCCTATTTATAGCTGGAGAAGGGTCGGTTCCCGCTACCACAAGCGCGCGAATCAGTCTTCATCGTCATTAGGGCACTACAAGGAGTCCACATGTGGAAATTGACCAAATTTGGCTCCAGAAAGGCTTCGGCTGTACCACCACTTCGGCTGAACTGGTCTTCTGACCAATTCTAGTGTGCTTTCTCTAGGTGACTTCTAGGTGGGTCCCATTGACTGATATGAGTGATACACCGTTGGATCTCCTCGGATACGTCTGTTTGTGGGTCATTTGATCCATGTAATGCCATGTGCCAACGCTTGATTGGTTGGAATGATAATTTATGGGATTTCTCCCGCTCTTTTATCTCATTTCCTGCATAAAATGCCTACATGCACTATTCTTCTACGGACAAGTGGAGATAGGTTAAGTAGAAAGGTGATGTGTGCAAGAGATGATTTTTCCTTCACATAATTAAGTTATATTGATGGGTGAAATTGGGATATAACAATCGTCAACAAATTTCCCCAAGCTTACCTTTTCTCGTCCCAAGCAAAGTCAAGACTTTAGTTTGATGATCCAGAGTTGATATAATGTTCTACCTTTCAAAAGTAACATGTGCACAACAAAATACTCAACCTAGTATTGCAAAAATTGACTATGGTACTCTACCCTTTTTAAGTCGTTCTGGGGCTTATGTCTTCTCCTATTCATGGGTAGTTGAAAGATGGAACAATAAATGGAGCAAGCATAGCCTAGATATCAAGTTCCACTTAAATTTCAGAGAGTTTCAATTTAGATTCTAAGTACCTCAATTTGATTCTCTCATTCTCTCCTTTGTATGTAGTGGAAATATGTCCTAACCAGGGCATTTGCCTATAGTAATCCTACCATTAAATAAGGCTTGTATGTGGAGCTTGGTAGAGAATGTAGTAGGCATATTTGCAACACATAATATTGCTAGGTCAAAAGAGTAAGCCTTAGGAGAAATCATTTCAAAACTTTTTGATTCAAGACTTGTGCATGTGTGATGGAATGGAAGTAGAAGTGGATATTGAGATGACTCATTTTTATGTAGACTCTCTTTATTGTAGGGATGAAACATGACTACTTTTTTCTCATGCTTTTGATGTAAGCATGTATTTTTTTTTCTTGTAGCCATGTCTTCTACTCCCTTTTTATGCAATAAACTTGAAGAGAGTACTAAGCATGAAAGGCTTGGAGTTCCTCTTTTTATTGTGGAATGATAATATGATGGAATGCTAACTTCTTGTGTAAAAGTTTTAGCATGTGTAAATGAAGTCTTGAATTCAAAAAGAAATGAATGAATTCTTACATAGGACTATACTAGTTTGACTAGGCTCAATGTGAAGGCAAATAGCATATGCATAAGGCTTATCAATGTAAAATATCATATGGCTTTGGTAGGTATTTCTAATCAAATGAGAGTAACTTAAATATTTTTAGAATTTCTCAAAAAATCTTAGTTTCACTTTCAAACTAGAAATAGTAGCCCTATCACTTTGTCATATCTCATAACAACCTAGAATTAGGTTAATCTTTTGCTATCCACAATTTCTAAATCAAGGCAGAGTTGACTTTAACCAATGAAAGACATATTTGGAGAGTAGCAAGTTGTAAACTAGGGACTTAGGAAAAATAAAACAGAACAACTATTTATTATTTTATCTATGTGAAATCCAAATGATTCTTACCGCACATCTTTATTTGATGGAAACCAAATCTACACTATTTTTTTAAGTTTTTTTATATGCAAGGTGAATGGTGAATGAATAGAAAACAAATTTGCAATGATGTGATACAAGTCACCTCAAGTGGGGGTCCTCCCCCAAGCTGTGACACCCGGTTCCAAAAATGAACCAAGTGAACACATATGTGTGCCCAAGACGTTAACCATACATACACGAGTGCATTCACAAAAGAGTATACAGAAAATTTCCACAAAACAAGATTAATTAACCAAATTTTATTACACAAATCATATTATCCTCGAATACAAGTTCTAATGAATATTAATGTCAAGTTCAACTAATGCAGTGGAAATAAACTAATTAAGCAAATTAAACAGCTAGGCAGCATAAGCAATAGGGTAGCGCAGCTCCAATCAACACCACAGGCAAAGCTGACGGTAGACACGGCCTAGAACTCCGCATTATCATCACTAAACTCCCAATCCTGACCTGCAACTGTTGGGGGGGGGGGGGGGATTGCAAGGGTGAGTACCTGTCGTACTCAACAAGTGTGGAAAGTATGACATGTAGCTGATACAAATGACGACAATAATAATGGCCAAGTGTTGAAAAGTACATTTAAAACATTTGAAAAGAAATATATTATATGTATATGAGATAAACCCATCATAAGCCATGTAGTTATCATAATACTAGTCCATATTTCATATCCATCATCATATACCAATATCCATATTCAATACCCGAATATTCATAACCATCCATAACCATAATACCAACCATAACCATCCCAAATCCTAATTTTCCTCTAATCATGGAAGTTGTCCAGGTGCTCTTAACCGGGAGCACGGCTATCATGATAGTTTATTATACACTTTGTAGAGATTGTACCACTTTACCCACGTGTTTGTGATTTCATCACCCGTCGGTGACTAAAGAACCTCCCTTATGCCAATTACACTTCCTTTGGTGTATGGCCAAGGGATCATAAAATAACCTTTACAAAGGGATTACTAGCCTATTTAGACCCCACTGAGGTTTCACCGGTGGCGATGCCTCCAACTGAGCACATCTTCAACCAAGGGCCCCCTCTTGAGCCATTCGGATCCCAGGGTAGTGCCACCAATCATCAACAAACCCAATCCGAATACCCCTTCCCCGAGCATCCTTAATGGTCCAAATAGCACTGGCACAACCCTAATTAATCAGCTATGCCTCACCCATACTTGGCCTCGTGGTGGCAATGTAGTCCTGGCTTATTCTTGCATCAACCGGTCCTTAGATCTAAAGCAAGCAACCACCATATCATCCAACTCATCCACATACCAGGCTTACTTAGATCACCCATTACCATATCATATTAATCAGTTCATATTAACCATAATCTCATTAACGCTTCATGAAATAGTATAGTTGTTTTCCCATTCCAAGTAATTAAGCATAGCAGGTAAAAAGCCCTTCCCGACTCTCTACCATAAATTCCAGGTGACAAGGGTGGTTAAACAAAACTAGTAAACTTCCTACCATAGGATTACCATCAAATTGAAACAAGCATGCAGTTTTGGAAACAAAACATTTATTTCAAAACAGGATCAATATGCTTCAAGGACACTTGCCTTGCTCTTGGGATTGGTTCGGGTCAAAGCCTTCAAACTCTTGGTGTTATAGATCCTCCGTGACACTTTCTAGCGCAAATTCATCTAATCCACACAATAAACATACAAACAAGAAACACAATCAAGGAGTGCACTGTAGGATCGAAGAGCACGTGAAAAGCTACCAGAGGGGGGGGGGTGAATGGTAGATTTAAAAATCTTACGCAGCAGAAACAATAAAACCACAATCCCTTCGGTAGAAAAACGATCTGTTAAAGAAATCGTGTATAAGACTAATCTAAACGTGTTTCACCGTGACAAAAGTGATATATATCAGAGAGAATCAAGTCATGAAAACAACACAAAAATAATTACTCAAATCCGTCGAGAAAAACTCAAGTTATGATCGAAAGATCAGACTATGGTCAATCTGACCTACCCGAGAAAAACAGTTTCTGGAATGCTGCAAAGAAACTCGTGTGGATCATAGACCACAAATCCAATGACCGTGAAATTTTGACAGATGATAGATAATAAAGTTATGAAGACAACCCAAGAAGAATCACGTCAATTGGATTAGTAAAACTCGAGTTATGATAAAACCACCGACAAAAGGTAGTGCTGTCCAGAAACTCGATGAGTAAAACTTGTCTGGAACAAGTCGGACGAACAAGGCACAAAAGTTCCTTCAAACTATGAATTTTATTCAATAGAACACAAGAGGAACAGCCCCAAAGTCGTCTCTCTCGAGCTTTGGCCTTCCCTCGCTTATATAACCAGCCCTTAGGCCATCCCAATCTCAACTAGGACTCCAATCCTAATCCGATCACAATCGGATCTTTCCATAACTGCTTAAGACTCTTCTATACGCAGATAGAAGCAATCTTAAGACTTCCAAACACCTTAGGAACGTATCTCACATTCCTAAACAACTCAAATTCGTGACACACACGAAATCCTAACATAACCAACTCGATATTTTCCATACCGAGCCATAACCGACTCCGCCGCAGCCGAAGTCATCAACCGATACGATCCGATCCTTCTGATCAGATCTTCCTTCCATAATCCGTATCTAGAAGCATATTTCCACGTCATGCACCGCATGCATACGTGCAAATATCTTCCTTCGACCTTCATATGCACTGCCCTTGATTCAATCATCCTGCGCGACCTCCTGACCCGCTCAACCACAGTTCCTCCCGAACTTGGTTGTTGGAACCTCATCTCCTCCTGAGACTAGTCCAATGGATCCTGTCACCAGCCATGACTTGAACTCAAGCAACACCTGCACATGAATAAACAAACAATCCATACGAGCACAAGTCCTCGACTTGACTCACGTTAGTTCCGAACACAACACCTTACGTGAGAACCTCACATAAGCATGTTGCAAAACCACAGTAGAAACGATATCAACCGTAACATCCACAACGCACCAAAAACTTAGCAAATGAATACTAAGCAATCTTTCCAATCATGTAGAGCAAGTATGAAACATTGCAAATGAAAAGTAGAAGCACTTTGGTCAAGTTCCGGACCTTGCCAGAGCAACCCGGAGCTTGAGCCGGAGCTAACAAGAGCTAGTAGAACCTAGCGCCGGAGCTTACCAAAACTAGTAGATCCTGGATCCGGAGCTTATCAAAACTAGTAGATCCTGGATCCGAAGCTTATCAAAACTAGTAGATCCTGGATCCGGAGCTTATCAAAACTAGTCGGAACTAGTCAACCCAAAACCCGGAGCTAGACAAAGTACGTCGAAGCTTAGCATCCCGGAGCTAACGAAAATATGCCGGAGCTATCAAAACAAGTCGGAACTAGTCAACCCAAAAGCCGGAGCTATCAAATATATGCCGGAGCTAAAGATAAAGCTCACCGGAGCTAACCAAAGCTGGTCGGACCTTACCAAGAAGTCAGACCTAGCTACGAACATAGCCGGAGCTACCCAAAACAAGCCGGACCTATCGTCGGACCTTGCTGTAGCTCGGAGCTAGAGTCGGACCTTGATAAAAAGGTGTTTTGGTGATATTAAAAACTTTTATCATCAAAGCCAAGTGTATTCACTACAAGCCAATGTATTCAGCACACATAGGTCTTACAATCTCCCCCTTGATGAATGCATTGGCAACACCATTTAAAATTCCGAACATTGGCTTATTCAAATAAAAGTTTTGAAAACAATTTCTCCCCTTTTTGTTTAAATAAAAAATAAAATGAGAAGGAAAAAAAATATCCCATATTATCTCTCCCCCTTTATTAACTTTCCTTATGCACATATTCTCTTCATGCTTATCTCTTCCTTGAATGTGTGATTAATCTCTCCCCCTTTGACAATGTATTCAGCAAGGTAAAAGAGAAATTTTAATTGTTATGAGATATAAACAAATTATCTCTCCTTCTTTAGTTGTTATGAGCATATTATAACATATACATAGAAACAAAGCTCACCCAAGTCATACTATCAAGTAACTTACACTATCACATCAATGAGATACATAATGTAGTGTAAGCCATGCTAGAAAGCAAGTGTGATTTTCAATTTTAGCAGGTCATGATCTCACAAACTCAACTATTTCAAAACCTGAAAGCATGACATTTGTTGCTGCATTTTATTATTTTTCAAAGCATAAATTTAGATAATATGATATTTGCAAGAGATTATATGCTCATCTGCCTTATTCTAACCAACCAAGCCAAGCCTATGTCATTTGACAATCAAAAGCTTAAGGACATGGTTTTAGTCATACACAACTTCTTCCAAGTTCATATCTAAGTGCAATGACAAGCCATCTCGAAAGAAGAAGTGCGATGCATGCATATTCTCTTGATCTTTTCTCAATTTATATTTGTTCATAAAAACTCAACATGTGAGTTGATTACTTGATAAATTCTTAATGATTAAAAGCATTTGTGAGCATGCAACAAGTTCAAAACAGCAAGAAAGTTCGACCATGACCAGATTTAGTGTAAGTAATTATTCCAATTACTAGACATGGCAAAAACTACAAAAAGTATAACACGAGTAATGTAGTAAGAACTTTCAGCATGTAAAAGGAATCACAAAGTCATATATGTATGAAATAATATGCTCATATTATTTTAATTTCAGATTCACACATAGACTTCCTAAGTTTCAAAAACTCCCCCTCAATTTAAGCCATGAGGATGCATAACCCCTATTTCACTACGAATGTAACAAAAACGAGTGAAATCCAAAGGTTTTGTAAAAATGTCAGCCAATTGTTGTCCGGTATCTACATGGTGAAGCACAATGTTTCCTTTTTCAACATTATCACGGAGAAAGTGATACCTAATGTCAATGTTCTTAGTTCTAGAATGTTGCACGGGTTTTTAGCAATGCAAATAGCACTAGTGTTATCACAGAACAGTGGAACACTATCTAGGTCAACCCCATAGTCCTTAAGTGTTTGAACAATCCAAAGAATTTGTGAACAAGCACTAGCAGCAGCTACATACTCAGATTCGGCTGTGGATTGTGCAACTGAACTTTGTTTTCTAGAGGACCAAGCAACAAGAGAATTACCAAGAAAATTACAAGCACCGGAAGTACTTTTCCTATCAATCCTACAACCCCCAAAATCAGCATCCGTAAAATATTTCAAAGAAACGATTGAGGAAGAAGGAAGAAAAATGCCAAATTCTTGAGTTCCATGTAAGTACCTGAGAATCCTTTTGACGGCTTGACGATGTGAAACACGTGGGGAAGCTTGAAACCGTGCACAAAGACATACGCTGAATTGTATGTTCGGTCTTGATGCTGTAAGGTACAAAAGTGATCCGATCATACTTCTATATTCTTTTTGATCCACGGATTCACCATCTTCATCAAGTTCAAGTGTTGTTGCTGTTCCCATTGGTGTCCGAAGAGGCTTGCTTTTGTCCATGTTGAAGCGCCTTAGGAGATCTTTGGTATACTTTGTTTGATGCACAAAGGTACCCTCCTTGGTTTGCTTGATTTGCAGCCCCAAAAAGTAAGTGAGTTCACCCATCATACTCATTTCAAATTCGGAACTCATCATTGCTGAAAACTTGGACACAAGATCATGAGAAGCACAACCAAAGATAATATCATCCACATACACTTGAACGAATAATGAGTCATTGCCATGTTTAAGCACAAAAAGAGTTTTATCAGCCTTTCCCATTGTGAACCCCTTTTCAAGTAAGAATGTTTTTAACCTATCATACCATGCTCTAGGGGCTTGTTTGAGACCATATAAGGCTTTGGACAGTTTGTAAACATGATTAGGAAAATCTGGATTTTCAAAACCTGGTGGTTGTTTGACATAAACCTCCTCATCTATGTAGCCATTAAGAAAAGAACTTTTAACATCCATTTGATATAGCTTAAAACCTTTAGATGCTGCGAAAGCTAACAAAATTCTTATGGCTTCTAATCTAGCGACAGGAGCAAAAGTTTCATCAAAATCTAGACCTTCAACTTGAGTGAAACCTTGAGCAACCAACCTAGCCTTATTCCTAATCACAACCCCATCCTCACTTTGTTTATTTTTATATACCCATTTAGTTCCAATTAAAGTGTGGCCTTGAGGTGGAGGTACAAGTTTCCAAACATTATTTCTTTCAAAATTTTCTAACTCTTCTTGCATGGCAATAATCCAAGATTCATTAGTGAGTGCGTGTGATATATCTTTGGGTTCAAAAGAAGCAACAAAAGAAGAATGAGCATGAGAGTTTGGATCGCAAAACCTGGACCGTGTGACTCGTTCATGCAAGCTTCCAATCATCTGTTGTGGGGGATGATCTTTGTAAAAACGTAGGGGAACAGATGTCTCACAAGCTTCTTTTTCATTAGGTTCATTGTAGATTGATGAGCTTGTGATTTGTGGACGATCAGGACCAGCAGAGGTGACAGCCGGAGCTTGTTCAATGTCCGGAGCTGGACACGTGTCAACTTCGGAACTACCAGGCAGTATCACCGGCTCTTCTTCATCTTCGAAAATACCCTCCCCCTGAGAATATGAATCTGGTCCTGCAACACCGGAGCTAGTACCTGGGCTAGCTTCATCAAAAGACACTTCACAAGTCTCCACAATTTTGTTAGTGTCAAGTAAAAGCACACGGTAGCCTCTAGTATGAGATGGATAACCAAGAAACATGCCATCATTGGATCTAGGTTCAAATTTATCAAGATTACCATGTTTCTTAACAAAGCATTTGCAACCAAAGACCCGAAAGTGTGTAACACTAGGCCTATGTCCAAACCGGAGCTCATATGGTGTTTTACCTAGCTTAGCACGCAAGAAAACACGATTTGAGACATAACAAGCGGTTGCTAACGCATCAGCCCAAAATTTCCTAGGGGTTTGATATTCATCAAGCATAGTCCTAGCCATCTCAACTAGGGTTCTGTTCTTTCTTTCTACAACACCGTTTTGTTGAGGTACATATGGTGAAGAAAATTGATGATCTATTCTATTTTCAGCACAAAAGTGATCAAACAATTGATTTTTAAATTCAGTTCCATTATCACTTCTAATTGCTTTTAATGATCCTGGGTGATCAATTGATAATCTAAGAAATAAAGTTCTAAAGTGACTAAAGACTTCATTCTTAGACGCATAAAATACACCCAAGAATATCTAGAATAATCATCAACAATAACAAGAGCATACCATTTACCTCCGAAGGATTGAACACGTGAAGGTCCTACGGTGTCAAGATGCAAAAGTTGACATGGTTCAGTTGTCATGATCATTGTGAGAGGAGTATGTGAACCTGCAACCATCTTAGCATGTCTACAAGAAGAGCACACAATTTCTTTGTCCCCTTTAAGCTTAGGCAGCCCACGTATGGGATCAAGAGCACTAACACGCGTTAGGTGATCAAAGCCTACGTGACCAAGTCTACGATGCCAAAAATATAAGTCCTTTGAATCATTAGCAACTAGACACCTATGCTTAGAAGAAGACATATCAAAATCAGCTTTAAAAACTCTTCCAAACCGAGACATGTTAAAAATAAGCTCACTATTTGAATCTACAACTTTGCAGCAGTTTTTATTGAAAGTAATTTCTAGATTTTCATCTAGCAATTGTGAAACAGAAAGCAAGTTATATTTCAAATTTTTGACAAGTGCCACATCCTTCAAAGTGTAGTGATCATTTACTCTAACCGAACCCTTAGCAATTATAGGAGTTGAAGAATTATCGGCAAAAGTAACATTCTCTACACGTGACACAAAGGTGAGGGAGGAGAACCAATCTTTGTTACCGGTCATATGGCGTGAGCAACCTGAATCCACAATCCAAATATTCTCCTTCCTCAAGCGTGTAACCTACATAGAAGCACAATACGCCGATGACTCAATACTGGGGTTAGTCAAAAGGCATTCAGGAATCCAGTACTGAGTCACGCGACGTGCACCAGGAAAAACACGCGAATGCTGAGATAAAACAGCAGGTTTATGAGTCAAAGATTGAGGTTTTCTTTTCTTAACAGTTGATTTAGAAGTTGTTACTTGTTTAGAGTGAAAACCGGTAGCTCCGGAGGTAAAAGCAGAAGGTCCGGAGGCAAAAACTGAAGCTCCAGAGGGAACAACAGAAGATCCGGTAGCTCTTGGAGCTATCGGAACTATCGGAGCTGCTTTTGCGGATTTCTTACCAGAAGGTCTAGAAGCTACCTTCTCAAATTTCTGACTCACTAAAGCAGATTGTGTTTTTCTAATTGCATGAAAGTTATAAGATCTAGCAATTTTTCTTTCCTTTTTCTGTTGTTTAGCTAATCTATAACAAAAATCTATGACATGACCATCTCTACCACAGAAGGTACAATGAAATTTAACTTTGTGTTCATGTCTAGATGAGCAAGCAATATTTTTATTTGAAACCGAATGAGGCAACACTCCTGCAGATTTGAAAACCACTTCTTTTTGTTTAGGAACTGTTTGAATCAAACCACTTCCTAATGACCTTACAATTTTAGGTGGATGTGCCTTAGCATGAACATGAGAATCAAAACCTAAACCAGTTTTATCTTTGCTACACTTGGAAGAATTCAGCAGCAAGTTTAGATTCTTATCCCCATTACAAAACCGACCTAGTGTCCTATTCATGTCATCAAGTTTCTTGGACAAGTCTAGGCAGTTTTCACATGAAGTTTTTCCTTTTAGTTTGCAATTGGAACAAAATTTAACTTCATGAGAACGTAAAGCATTGTTCAACATAGAAATTTCATTCATCGCATCTTGCAGTTTCTTATCAAGATTTTCACATGCAGAACAATGCAAGTCTATTGTAGAACAGCTAGCATCTTTCAAGTTTTTATCATTAAGTGCAGCAAGCTCTTTGTTCTTTTTAATTTCTTCATCAAGTTTATCTAGAGTGGAGGAGTGTGCACTTCTTAATGTGGACAATTGTTCATAGATTAAGTCACATGAGGGACATGCATCATCACTAGGAATCAAAGTTTTTAAATGGTTAATTTCAGATTCTAGTGATTCAATTTTAGCAGCACTATCCCTAAGCTTTTTGTCCTTTTTCTTGACAATAATAGTTGCATGAGAAATAGCATCACACATTTCATTGCAGGTAGAACATACCTCATCATCGTCACTGTTGTGTTCTGCTTCCTCCTGACTTGATCTTGATCTTGCTTTGCCCGCCATGAAGCATAAGTTGGCCAGATCATCATTATCTTCATCACTTTCAAAGTCTACATCACTTGAACTGAGCTCTTGAAGCGCGGTGATGAAGCTGTTGATCATCTTGCGTCCTATGGTACCTTTCTTCTTCTTGTTGGAATTTCCAGAGGAGGTCCGGATCTTGCTTTGTTTTTCTTCCCGGGTGGTCGGACCTGAAAGGTTAGGGCATTCTGTACGAAAGTGTCCTGTTTTACCACATTCAAAACAGCGTTGAGGTCCGGAGCTTCCTCTCCTTCTAGTTCTCACATTTTGCAATGCTTTTGAGAATCTAGTAGAGATGAGTGCCAACTCCTCTTCTGGAATTTCTTCGATCTGCTCCAGGGTTAGTGAGGACAACAAAGCAAGAGTATTGCAGGATGATGATTGGCCGGAGCTAGACATATCGTGTTGTGAGACAAATGCAATAGACTTGTTTGGGTTCTTACGTGCTAGGATGTCAATTTCATGAGTTTTTAGTTTAGAATAAAGTACATCTAATGTAAGAGAACTCATGACAGTTGATTCACGAATAGATGTTACTTTCATCTCCCAAATTGTCATGTCTAATGCACTAAGAAGTTGTCTAGCATTCTCAGCATCAGAAAAATTTACATTGACACTACGTAAGTTGCTGAGAATTTTATTGAAACGAGCAAAGAGGTCATCGATCGACTCACCTGGTTGCATCTCAAAACGCATATATTCTTTCTTGAACATATCTTGTTTTACCTCCTTGATTGTGTTGGAGCCTTCATGATAATCACAGAGAGCTCTCCAAACGTCGTATGCTGATCGGAGGTGCGCGACACGATCAAAGTCGCTTTTGAGTGAGTCCTTGGATGATCAAGTTTCGGGCTTTGTTGTTGTTGTCGACGTCCCGGAGGTTCGTGGCCGTGACTTGATCATTGGGTGGCACTTCATAAGGCTTATACACCTTCTCCCATATTGCAAAGCCTTGTGCCTGGATAAAAGCCTCCATGCGTGCCTTCCAAACCTGAAAATCAATACCAACAAACACACAAGGTTTGACGGAGTACTTCTCCATGATGATTAGTCAAAAACACGTGCAAATCACAAAGATTAGAGCACCGTGTCTCTGATACCAATTGTAGGATCGAAGAGCACGTGAAAAGCTACCAGAGGGGGGGTGAATGGTAGATTTAAAAATCTTACGCAGCAGAAACAATAAAACCCCAATCCCTTCGGTAGAAAAACGATCTGTTAAAGAAATCGTGTATAAGACTAATCTAAACGTGTTTCACCGTGACAAAAGTGATATATATCAGAGAGAATCAAGTCACGAAAACAACACAAAAATAATTACTCAAATCCGTCGAGAAAAACTCAAGTTATGATCGAAAGATCAGACTATGGTCAATCTGACCTACCCGAGAAAAACAGTTTCTGGAATGCTGCAAAGAAACTCGTGTGGATCATAGACCACAAATCCAATGACCGTGAAATTTTGACAGATGATATATAATAAAGTTATGAAGACAACCCAAGAAGAATCACGTCAATTGGATTAGTAAAACTCGAGTTATGATAAAACCACCGACGAAAGGTAGTGCTGTCCAGAAACTCGACGAGTAAAACTTGTCTGGAACAAGTCGGACGAACAAGGCACAAAAGTTCCTTCAAACTATGAATTTTATTCAATAGAACACAAGAGGAACAGCCCCAAAGTCGTCTCTCTCGATCTTTGGCCTTCCCTCGCTTATATAACCAGCCCTTAGGCCATCCCAATCTCAACTAGGACTCCAATCCTAATCCGATCACAATCGGATCTTTCCATAACTGCTTAGGACTCTTCTATACGCAGATAGAAGCAATCTTAAGACTTCCAAACACCTTAGGAACGTATCCCACATTCCTAAACAACTCAAATTCGTGACACACACGAAATCCTAACATAACCAACACGATATTTTCCATACCGAGCCATAACCGACTCCGCCGCAGCCGAAGTCATCAACCGATACGATCCGATCCTTCCGATCAGATCTTCCTTCCATAATCCGTCTCTAGAAGCATATTTCCACGTCATGCACCGCATGCATACGTGCGAATACCTTCCTTCGACCTTCATATGCACTGCCCTTGATTCAATCATCCTGCGCGACCTCCTGACCCGCTCAACCACAGTTCCTCCCGAACTTGGTCGTTGGAACCTCATCTCCTCCTGAGACTAGTCCAATGGATCCTGTCACCAGCCATGACTTGAACTCAAGCAACACCTGCACATGAATAAACAAACAATCCATACGAGCACAAGTCCTCGACTTGACTCACGTTAGTTCCGAACACAACACCTTACGTGAGAACCTCACATAAGCATGTTGCAAAACCACAGTAGAAACGATATCAAACGTAACATCCACAACACCAAAAACTTAGCAAATGAATACTAAGCAATCTTTCCAATCATGTAGAGCAAGTATGAAACATTGCAAATGAAAAGTAGAAGCACTTTGGTCAAGTTCCGGACCTTGCCAGAGCAACCCGGAGCTTGAGTCGGAGCTAACAAGAGCTAGTAGAACCTAGCGCCGGAGCTTACCAAAACTAGTAGATCCTGGATCCGGAGCTTATCAAAACTAGTAGATCCTGGATCCGGAGCTTATCAAAACTAGTAGATCCTGGATCCGGAGCTTATCAAAACTAGTCGAAACTAGTCAACCCAAAACCCGGAGCTAGACAAAGTACGTCGAAGCTTAGCATCCCGGAGCTAACGAAAATATGCCGGAGCTATCAAAACTAGTCGGAACTAGTCAACCCAAAAGCCGGAGCTATCAAATATATGCCGGAGCTAAAGATAAAGCTCACCGGAGCTAACCAAAGCTGGTCGGACCTTACCAAGAAGTCAGACCTAGCTACGAACATAGCCGGAGCTACACAAAACAAGCCGGACCTATCGTCGGACCTTGCTGTAGCTCGGAGCTAGAGTCGGACCTTGATAAAAAGGTGTTTTGGTGATATTAAAAACTTTTATCATCAAAGCCAAGTGTATTCACTACAAGCCAATGTATTCAGCACACATAGGTCTTACAATCTCCCCCTTGATGAATGCATTGGCAACACCATTTAAAATTCCGAACATTGGCTTATTCAAATAAAAGTTTTGAAAACAATTTCTCCCCTTTTTGTTTAAATAAAAAATAAAATGAGAAGGAAAAAAAATATCCCATATTATCTCTCCCCCTTTATTAACTTTCCTTATGCACATATTCTCTTCATGCTTATCTCTTCCTTGAATGTGTGATTAATCTCTCCCCCTTTGACAATGTATTCATCAAGGTAAAAGAGAAATTTTAGTTGTTATGAGATATAAACAAATTATCTCTCCTTCTTTAGTTGTTATGAGCATATTATAACATATACATAGAAACAAAGCTCACCCAAGTCATACTATCAAGTAACTTACACTATCACATCAATGAGATACATAATGTAGTGTAAGCCATGCTAGAAAGCAAGTGTGATTTTCAATTTTAGCAGGTCATGATCTCACAAACTCAACTATTTCAAAACCTGAAAGCATGACATTTGTTGCTGCATTTTATTATTTTTCAAAGCATAAATTTAGATAATATGATATTTGCAAGAGATTATATGCTCATCTGCCTTATTCTAACCAACCAAGCCAAGCCTATGTCATTTGACAATCAGAAGCTTAAGGACATGGTTTTAGTCATACACAACTTCTTCCAAGTTCATATCTAAGTGCAATGACAAGCCATCTCGAAAGAAGAAGTGCGATGCATGCATATTCTCTTGATCTTTTCTCAATTTATATTTGTTCATAAAAACTCAACATGTGAGTTGATTACTTGATAAATTCTTAATGATTAAAAGCATTTGTGAGCATGCAACAAGTTCAAAACAGTAAGAAAGTTCGACCATGACCAGATTTAGTGTAAGTAATTATTCCAATTACTAGACATGGCAAAAACTACAAAAAGTATAACACGAGTAATGTAGTAAGAACTTTCAGCATGTAAAAGGAATCACAAAGTCATATATGTATGAAATAATATGCTCATATTATTTTAATTTCAGATTCACACATAGACTTCCTAAGTTTCAAAAACTCCCCCTCAATTTAAGCCATGAGGATGCATAACCCCTATTTCACTACGAATGTAACAAAAACGAGTGAAATCCAAAGGTTTTGTAAAAATGTCAGCCAATTGTTGTTCGGTATCTACATGGTGAAGCACAATGTTTCCTTTTTCAACATTATCACGGAGAAAGTGATACCTAATGTCAATGTGCTTAGTTCTAGAATGTTGCACGGGGTTTTTAGCAATGCAAATAGCACTAGTGTTATCACAGAACAGTGGGGTTGAATTCACGTAAGAAAAAGAGAATAGAAGGTATACCAGGTGTTTAGGACTCCAATGAATCGAGAAACTTGGAGTTAGCACTTGGATCTTGATGATCTAGGGTTGGTGATGAACATGGAGATGAATTGGTGATGAAGAATGAAACTTGATGGAGATCTTGATCCTCTTTCATTTCCTCCTCCTCTTCTTCTTCCTTGGGATCTCCTCCTCCCTACTTGATGGTTGCTCTCCACGAACTACGGTTTGGGTGGGGTGGAAAAGTGGCAAATAGAGGTCAAGCCAAGGGGTGGGGTTGTTTATATAGAGGTGAAGGCTAAGGTTAGATGGATTTCGAGTTTGAGATGAGTAGAGGCCGGTTAAGGGTCCCACATAAGCTCTAAAGGAGTTAGGCACGACGTCCCTAGGCCCACTTAACGTGAAACCCAAGAAACAAGTCATAAAATAAAGGATTAATTTGGAGTCGCGAAAGATCGGACAAGTCCAAAAAGGACCGGACTAGTCCGAAGTTGTCCAGAGAGAAATTGGACAACTCTGGCAAAAAATCAGACAAGTTCAACTTTAGTTAGAGAGGAAAACGGACAAGTCCGCTGGAACACCGGACTAGTCCGGACAAGTCCAGGGACTTAGCAAATTTTCAAGGATTCTTGGAACACCAGACTAGTTTGCATAGGACTGGACAAGTCCGAAAATGTCAAGAGGCAAAACAGACGAGTCCGATCGAGGTCAGAGAGAAATCGGACTAGTCCACACCAAAATCGGAATAGTCCACACTTTCCACAGTTTTAAGTGCCGTTTTGTTCCAAATCAATTTTAAACTCATTCCTATTTATTTGGATTAATGTTAAACATGTATATGAATGTATGTAGGTCATGATGCATGAAAATGAGGGTGTTACAAACCTACCCCCCTTAAATTGAATCTCGCCCTCGAGATTCGATGTGGAAGAGAAGAGATAGGGAAATTCCTTCTTGAGATCATCCTCTAATTCCCACATTGCTTCTTTTTCTGTGTGGTGCTTCCATTGCACTTTACACCATCTAATAACCTTGTTCCTTGTGACCATCTCCTTGGTTTCCAAGATTTTGACCGTTTCTTCGGCATAAGTCAAATCTGCCCCTAATTCCAATCCTTCCATTGGCACTTGTTGTTCCGGTACTCTCAAGCACTTCTTGAGATGGGAAACATGAAACACATCATGGACATTCGAAAGATGATATGGCATCTCCAACTTATACGCTACTTCTCCTCTTTTGTCCAAAATCTTGAAGGGTCCAATGTAGCGAGGTGCTAGCTTGCCTCTTATGTTAAACCTCTTATGACCCCTCAACGGTGACACCTTGAGGTAAACAAAATCTCCCAGTTCAAAGGATAATTTCCTTCTCCTATTATCCGCATAGCCTTTTTGTCTTGATTGGGCAGCCCTCAAGTTTTCACGGATTATTTGGACTTGCTTTTTGGCTTCTTGCAACACATCCAGACCAAATACTTGAGTTTCTCCTGCCTCATTCCAGAATAAAGGTGTCCTACACTTCCTTCCACAAAGCACTTCATATGGTGACATTTCCAAGCTTGCTTGGTAACTATTGTTGTATGAAAATTCTGCATAGGGCAAGCTCTTGTCCCAACCTTTCCCATGCTTTAAAGCACAAGATCTTAATATGTCCTCCAAAATTTGATTGGTCCCCTCGGTTAGTCCATCATTTATAGGGTGATATGCCGAACTGAAGTTCAACCTTGTTCCCAATGCTTCATGCAATTTCGGACAAAATCTGGAGGTAAGCTGAGAACCTCTATCCGAGACTCTCTTCTTTGGTACTCCGTGTCAACACACAATATGCTCCATGTATATTTCGGCCAATTGTGCAGCTGTATTGAATGTGGCCTAGAGGGGGGGGGGTGAATAGGCATTTTTTATTTATGGTTGGAACCTGCAACTCTTAACAAACTGATCAAATCCTCAGATATCGGACTAGTCTGGTAGAGTGCGGACTATTCCGGTGAGTGTGGACTAGATTGATCAAGCTTGATCAATTATCTCGATCCTAGACTATATGCAGCAGAAAAGTACTTGTAATTGGAGGGTCACACTACTATGAACTAGGATGTAGCACAAGTTCATCTTATATTCAATGTTTCAACGTAATATAAACAAGATTGATTGAAACCCTAGATAGATATGAAAAGTAAGAACAATATGCACAAAGAAGGAACACAAGCTCTTTATCTCGTGGTTCGGTTCCCACAGAGGCAACCTACATCCACGTTGAGGAGTCCACAAAAGGACCAGGTCTTCTCCAACCATACCCTCGTTGGATCGCCACAGAGGCCAATCCTTTTCACTAATCACAAAGGGCAAATAACCGAATTCAAGGGGCCTTCTCACAAGTTGAGGGCTCCCCAAGATTACAAGATGAACACCACCAAGAACACACTCTTAAGATTATAATGAAAACCACAGGAGTGTGTTAGGGAATCAAACCAAGAGCTCAATGAGTGAAGAACTGTGTCTCTCCTTGAATCCAAAGTGTATCCTCAAAGGATTAAGCTTTCTTGCATTGGATTGCGTGGAGAGATGAGTTTTCTAGGCTCTTGGAGGGTGTGATGGCGCAGTGTGTCGAGAGAGGTGAAAGTTGGGCCGTGCACACCTATTTATATGGGGATCCCAAAAGTTACCGTTAGGGTTTAGAATGATTGGACTAGTCCGTTGTGGACACCGAACTAGTCCGGTGTGCTCCACATAGGAAACCCTAGGTGTCCCGAAATATCGGACTTGTCCGAAGCGAGAGCGGACTAGTCCGATTTGGTTCTGGAAATCTTCGGACTAGTCCGATGAGTATCGAACTTGTCTGGATAGGTGAATCCCTAAGTGAATTTGGGAAACAAGTCCGCACTTCGAGGACTTGTCCGATTTAGGTCAGAGGGATTTCGGACTGGTCTATGCTAACATCAGACTTGTCCGATTGACATCAGAAAGATATCGGATTAGTCTGTGATGGTATCGGACTTGTCCGATTTCGTGCAACTTGTGAAGTGTTTGGGGGACTAGTCCGCACTGGGGAGGACTAGTCCGATTCTAGTCAGAGAGATATCGGACTAGTCCGTAGTGATATCGGACTAGTCCGGTTAGTAAAAATTGGACTGTGTGGACAAGTCCGCATTGTGTGGACTTGTCCGATCTGGTACAAAAAGATATCATACTAGTCCGGGGTCAGTCGGACTAGTCTGGTCCTGTATAATTTTGTGCAATGTGTGAGATTATTTGTGCTTGAGCTCTTGGGGTGTGTTTCCTTATCACACTCCATACACAATGATCCACTACACTTGTTTCTTGAGCTCTTTTCCGCATTGCTCCTCATTCTCCTTTCTTTTTGGCGCTTGTTCTTTCTTTCATTAGAACCTGTGCTTATCTCAACAATGTGGTTAGGATCTCATTTGCTTGTCATAAATCAACCAAAACCCACAAGAGATTCCTAGATGCACTTTCTATCTCCCCCTTTTTGGTGATTGATGACAACCAATTGAGATTTCACAAAATATGATAAAAAGTTGAGATTTTCATAAATTGTGCACATATGAGTTTGAAACACAATAAGCAATGAAAACATAAGTCATATGTGCACTCTTTATGGGGAATGCAAAACTAAGTATGTCTAAATGATAATCATGATGAGAATGACATAATTGACATCAATATATCAACAATAAGCATATATGTCATTTTTAGAGCAAAATCACAGATTTCATATTTATCTTCATAAGCAGTTCATAACATTGCATCAAAAGACTAAAAGTACCAAAAGAGAATGATATAAGTCTTACAACCCACAAAGAGACAAAAGATACATAAGATAGCTCTCCTCGCAGCATATAGCTAAAGACTAAAACTCCCCCTCAATCTCTCCACCTTTGGCATCAAGACACCAAAAAGAAGGAGAGGAGGGACCTAAGGTCTTCAAGCCTCGCTGTCGGTCCTCTCATCGTCTTCATATTCATTCTCGGGCTGAGGAGGAGGAGGAGGAGGAACAGTTCCACTCGAGTCCCCAATGCCAAAATAGGCAAGCTCGGAGGGAGTCAAGGGCCCGAGCTCGGTGAAATCAGAATCTGAGTCATCAGAAATGACTGGAGATCCAATGGGTTCGATCTCCAGATTCTGGCAAATGTGCTTCACATTCTCTTTGACATACCTCATATCAGCATTCCTCCTCTTGTTTAGCTTATGAGTGTTCACTTCTGCCTTCTTGCAAGAGGCAAAAATAGCTGACAAGTACTTTAAGATGCCACTTGGTGACCCCTTTTGAGGAGGGGCCCTAGTGGCGGGAGCAGCCCTAGCATCTCCACTAGATCTCACTAGAGCCTCTGCACTGGAAGAACGAGAAGGAGCAGCTTGAACACTTGCTTGTTGAGGTTTTTGGGGCCTCAAGGGGGTGTGCTCCACATCTTTGACGAACTCGATGCCTATGACCTTCTCAATCATAAACATCAGGTAGGGGGCATAACCATAGGATCTGTTCGGCGTGCAGGAGATATTGACCATATCATTCCAAATGTAGTCAAAGACATCAAACTTTCTGTCTTTGCTTATGACCTTCATCAAGGTCCTGAGATATCACTGAACACTTCCAGCATCCCCATCCTTGGTGGCAATAGTCTTCCTGGGGACCCGGTTGAGCACCACGAAGAAAGGCTTCATGATCTTGGTGGAAGGAGGATTGAACTTCAAGCTTGGGTCATAAAGAAACTTCATCTTGTCCTTCTCAATGACACCAATGTTGTGAATGATCAAGTTGTCATTGCTGGAGCTATCAAGATGTAGCAACCTTGCAAACTCGTCATAGGTGATGGTGTACTTGGATCCATGAGTCATCCAAGTCACCCACTCTTCCTCATCGCTGGCAAAGTGGCATGTCGCATAGAACTGAGTGATGACCTCATCGTTCCAATTGTTCTAGAAGGCAAATTGGTCCTTCAAACCATGCTTCTCGACTGCCTTGACCACCTCAACAAAAGGTGAGCAACCCTTCCTCTCAAAGTGCGCCATTCAATCCATTGGTTGCGCACAACTGGGGTCTTCGTCGGAGAATAGGCAGACTTGTAAAAGTCTGCATGGAAGTTACTCCAGAACCTCCCATGAGTAGCTTGCTTGGGTCGGCTGTAACAATCCTCATTTCTGAACTTTGCAGCCGTGTCGCTGCCCTTGCCATTGAACTTCTCCTCAGCAGGATCCCGGGCCCCTTGCCTCGGAGCTGACATCTTGAGGGGCCAATTGGGCCCGTGGTGATCCCCTTTCCTTTGCCCTTATCTTGGCGAGAGGTTGCTGAGCTAGGGCCTGCTGCAACCACACCCTTAACTTTTGACGCAGGTTTCTTCGCGAGAACCTTGCGTCTAATCTCCGGAGGGGAGGGTGCCGGCTCGGACGGGCGCTCTTGGCGCTTCTTGCCTTGGTCTGTCGGGGACTGAAGCAGGGCTTCCTGGTGCATCTCAGCCTTGAAGTCAGAAATTTCGTCGTTTGAGCTCGACATTGTCCTGAGAATGGATTTCACAAGGTAATGATGAGAATAGATCACAAGGAATTGCATTGAGGAATAGGAAGTTAGGGTTGAGTTCAGAAAAATTGGACTAGTCCGGTGTACAGGCACGGACTAGTCCGGGTGACCAGACTTGTCCGTGCATGGACCGGACTAGTCCAGTATTAAACCTCTAAAACCCTAACTATGAGACAAATGGTGATTCCTAATGCACAAATAGCTTACCATCAATGTAATACATCAAGGAAGCATGTATTAGGTGAAGGGAACTAGGCTATTTGATCAACAATGAAGGAAATCACAAATTTTAGGGTTTGGGATGAAATTTTATCGAAAGTCCTCGATTCTGGAGATGTAGGGGTTGAAAGAGCGGACAAGTCCGTGGTGTTCAACCCCTACGCGAAGGAGATCGATTTCCACCCAAACTTGAGGAGTTTTGATGGAGGAATCGCCAAATCGCCTTGGGGAGCTCGAGCGAGGAGAGAGAAAGCTTGAGGCAAGTGTGAGGGCGAGGAAGTAGGGTTTGGCGGCGGCTAGGGTTATGGAGATGAAAAATTGGACTTATCCGAAAATGATCGGACTGGTCCAAACTTTTCCAGAGCCTATATCGGACTAGTCCGTGTTCGGTCGGACTAGTCCGAACCTACAGTCACTCTGCAGACTAGTCTGCAGGGGCGGACTAGTCCGGGCAACCACGGACTAGTCCGTGGTCCCCAGGGAAGAAATGCTTAGCCAATTCGTATATATTTGAAGGTACTTATTAAGAAAATAGGGAGGCAAGGCAAATCAATTAATCTTGATGAATATAATCAGTATGCATTCAACAATCAAGCAATGATCATAATTCACCAAGATCAAGTAGTTGACATAGTTTTTGGAGAAAATTGAGAAAGATGATTTTTGCAACTCAAACAATATATTTTGAAGAGTTCATACATGTATGCAAGTTTTCAAGCAACATTCCGAGCATCAAGGATATTGAGTTCATTTCGGAGCTCGCAGAAGCATTTTTCATCTAGTGGCTTGGTAAATATGTCGGCTAGTTGCTTTTCGGTATTGACATGTGAAATGGCTATATCTCCCTTCATTGAGTGGTCCCTCAAAAAGTGATGCCGGATGTCTATGTGTTTGGTCCTAGAGTGCTCAACAGGATTACGGGCAATCTTAATAGCACTCTCATTATCCCAAAGGAGTAGAATACGGTTCATGTTGTAACCGTAGTCCCTTAGAGTCTATCGCATCTAAAGGGGTTGTGCACAACAACTCCCGGCTGCAACATACTCCGTTTCGGCCATGGATAAGGCAATGGAGTTTTGTTTCTTGGAGGACTAAGAAACTAGGGATCTACCTAGGAATTGGCAGGTGCCGGAGGTACATTTCCTATCTACTTTGCATCCGACATAATCTACATTGGAGTAACCAATGAGATTGAATTTCGAACATTTGGGATACCGAAGGCCTAGGTTGGGTGTATGAACTAAATACCGCAAGATTCTCTTTACGGCTGTCAAATGACACTCTTTTGGGTTGGCTTGAAACCTTGCACACAAACATACACTCAACATAATGTCTGGCCTAGATGCACATAAGTTGAGTAAACATCCAATCATGGAGCGATATACCTTTTGATCGACGTTTGGTCGATCTTCATTGAGATCCAAGTGGCCATTGGTTGCCATGGCAGTCTTTATAGGTTTCGCCTTGTCCACTTCAAACTTCTTGAGTATGTCTTGAGTGTACTTAGTTTGGCTTATGAACATCCCTTCCTTTTGTTGCCTCACTTGGAATCCCGAGAAGTACTTTAGCTCTTCCATCATAGACATCTCAAACCTATCTTTCATAATCTTACTAAAATCCTCACAAAAAGATTTGTTAGTTGAACCAAAGATAATATCATCAACATAAATTTGACAAATAAAGAGATAATTGTCAAAGTTCTTTGTAAACAATGTATAATCTAATTTACCGATCTTAAAACCATTTTCAATTAAAAAATCTATAAGACACTCATACCAGGCTCTAGGGGCTTGTTTGAGGCCGTAGAGAGCCTTACGCAATTTAAAGACGTGGTCGGGGAACTCTTCATCTTCAAATCCGGGGGGTTGCTCCACATACACCTCCTCCTTGATTGGTCTGCTGAGGAAGGTGCTTTTCACATCCATTTGATAGAGCTTGAAATCTTGGTGAGTAGCATATGCAAGTAATATTTTAATAGACTCAAGCCTAGCTACAGGAGCAAAGGTTTCATCAAAATCCAAACCTTTGACTTGTGAATACCCTTTGGCCACAAGTCGTGCCTTGTTCCTTGTCACCACCCCGTGTTCGTCTTGCTTGTTGCGGAAGACCCATTTGGTGCTGACGACGTTGAACTTGGGTCTTTCGACTAGTTCCCACACCTCGTTCCGTTTGAAGTTGTTGAGTTCTTCTTGCATGGCCACTACCCAATCTGTATCCTTCAATGCATCCTCAACCCTTCGCGGTTCCAAAAAGGATACAAACAAATAATGCTCACAAAAATTAGCTATGCGAGATCTAGTAGTTACTCCCTTTTTAATGTCACCGATGATGTTATCGATTGGGTGATCCCTTTGGACGCATTGGTGTACTCTTGGGTGTGGCATTTGCTATCTTGAATATTCATGGTCATCTTCTTCTCCCCTTAGATGGTTGCCCTCATTGACTTGTTGATCATTTTTGTCTTCTTGAGGTTGATCTTGCATGGAAGCTCCCCCTTGATCATTGGCCTCCTCTTGTGGTTTATCTTCCTCATGCATATGTATAGGTGGTTCTTGTGGTTGAACTTCACCCAATGCCATTCTTCTCAGTGCTTAGCATGGAGCTTCTTCTCCTTCTAGCACACATGGATCAACTTGCTCCTTCTGGAAGCCGTTAGTTCCATCGAACACTATGTCACATGCTACTTCAACAAGTCTGGAGGTCTTGTTGAAGACACGATAGGCGTAAGAGTTCAAATCACAACCAAGCAAGAAACCTTCATCGGACTTCGAAGCGAACATTGAAGCCCTAGGATTCTTGTTCAAAATATAGCATTTAGAACTTAAAACTCGAAAATATGAAATATTAGGCTTGTTACCAGTGAGTAGCTCATATGATGTCTTCTTGAGAGTCGATGAAGGTAGAGTCGGTTTATGGCATGGCAAGCTGTGTTAACTGCTTCCGCCCAAAACCGATCAGAGGTCTTCTATTCATCGAGCATTGTTCTCGCCATCTCTATGAGGGTTTGGTTCTTCCTTTCAGCAACTCCATTTTTTGAGGGGAGTAAGGTGCTGAAAACTCATGCTTTATCCCTTCTTCATCTAGGTACTCCTCAACTTGTGTGTTCTTGAACTCCGTGTCGTTGTCGCTTTGAATGTTCTTGATTGTCAATGAAAACTCATTTTGAGCACGCTTGAAAAACTTCTTCAAGGTTCCTTGAGTTTCCGTATTATCATGCAAAAAGAAAACCCAAGTGAAGCGAGAAAAATCATCAACAACTACTCAGCCATATTTGTTACCGCCCATGCTTATGTAAGGAATTAGACCGAATAGGTCCATGTGAAGTAACTCGAGCGGTCTTGTTGTAGTCATGATGTTCTTCGCGGGATGAGGTGCTCCAACTTGCTTCCCGGCTTGGCACGCGCTACAAGGCCAGTCTTTCTCAAACACAACATCCTTCAAACCTCGGATGTGATTGCCCTTGAGGAGTTTTTGGAGATTCCTCATACCAACATGCGCCAGCCGTCTATGCCACAGCAAACCCATGTTGGTCTTTGCAATCAAGCATGTGTCAAGTTCGGCTTTATCTTTGTTGAAGTCATCAAGGTAAAGCTTTCCCTTTAACATACCCTTGAATGCAATGGAACCATCACAACTTCTAGAGACGGTCACACCCTCATTAGTGAACAAGCAATTATAACCTTGGTCACATAATTGAGATATGGACAGCAGGTTATAATCTAAGGAATCAACATGTAACACATGAGAAAGAGTATGTTGAGATGATATGGCAATTTTACCGGTATCGAGCACCTTTCTTTGACTATTGTCTCCAAAATAGATGCCCTCGCTTGGATCCTCATTTTCTTCATACTCAACGAACATCCTTCTTTCTCCGATCATATGGTTGGTGCAACCACTGCCTAGCACCCATTTAGATCCACCGGAGGAATAGGCCTACAACAACAAATCAAGCCTTGGTTTTAGGTACCCAAGCTTGCTTGGGTCCTTGGAGGTTAGTTACAAGAGATTTGGGCACCCACACATGAGACTTGGTGTTCCCATGGCGTGGCCCAACATAATGAGCATAAATTTTACCAAAATTACTTCTCATTAAAAACATAAGATGCATCAAAGGTTCTAAATAGCAACTATTGTTGTTTATAAACAGAACTAGTCTAGGTCACCGGACTTGTCTAGAGGTCCGGACTTGTCCGTGCCGGTGCCGGACTAGTGTGGTGCTCCTGTGTGTTTATTTTGTTGGACTTCCTAGCTTGAGAGTAATTTCCCTTCACAAAGACAATGCTCTCCTTGTTATTCTTATGGCTTCTAGCATTTTGCTTTCCACCATAGGAATACCAAATGCCATATTTGACATTAGGAGGTCTTGTGGCCAAGTATGCACTACGTGCATATTTGACCTTCTCCTTGTCAAATATGCCACTTTGGGCAGGATGCTTATCCTTGGTACAGGTTGTCTTGTCTTTCAAGCTAGTGTCAACTTTACCACATGCACAAGTAGAAGAAGTTTCAGTTTTAAGGGGTTGAGAAGGCGATCTTGAAGAGGATGAAGGGTCATTTTGCTTGAGTGACTCACCTTTTACCTCATGGATCTTATTAACCTTGATTAGGTTAGCAAGTTCTTCCTTCATTGTAGCATTTGAGTCGCTTAACTCCAAGCAAGCTTCCTTGCTTGAAGCTAACTCAAGATCTAGTGACTTGCTTCGCTCCTTTTCAAGTTCAAGAAGCTTGTCAAGTTCAAGATATTCCTCCTTTTGGGAGATAATCATATCTTCTTGACGGTTTATCAACTTCCCCTTCTCAATGAGCTGATCAAGTAGAAATTTCATTTTTGCAGTTGTTTTCTTATCTAAGCCAATGAGCATATCTTAATTATCACTAGCAATTTCACTACCACTAGAATAGGAATGCAAGGAAGAGGATTTGGTTGTTACCTTTCGTTTACCTTCCTTTGCCATGAGGCAAGTGCCATTCCCCTTCCATGCGCCGAGAGAGGGGAAGAGAGTGGACTTCTTGGATGTATTCTCGATGGCTATGCTAGCCATCTCCTCTTCTTCTTCGGATGAGGACTCATCATTTGAGTCCCACTCCTTCCCTAGATGCGCTTTTTCAGCTTGCTTCTTCTTCTTGAAGAATTTCTTGGGATTAGTCTTTGTTTCCTTGGTCTTCTTCTTGTTTTCTTCATATGGGCAATCAACTATAAAGTGGTCATATTCACAATAGTTATAGCATGACCGCCTCAACTTCGGTCTTGATTTTTCCTTGTACTTCCCTTCACTTCATTTAGCCCCTTGTCTTTTCTTCATCATCCTTTTGAATTTCTTCATAAATAGTATCATGTCATCTTCATCCAAGTCGCTTCTCTCATCATCACTATCCTCTTCTTGTTGAGCTTCTCGAGCTTCTTTAGACAAGGGCTTGAGAGTGGACTTTAAAGTGACCCCTTTCTTATTTGCCGAGGTGAGGTTGGCAATCTCTTTGACATGCTTCTCCTGCTTTTCCATCATCTCAAAATTGATGATCTTCCCAAGTAGCTCATCCGGGGTCATTTTCTTGTACCCGGGGCTTCCTCTAATCATCGAGCATAAGGTGACATTGCGAGGCATGAAAGCTCTAAGGATGAGCTTCACCACCTCGTGATCGTTCCACTTCTTGCTTCCGTATGCTCGAACCTTGTTGATGAGTGTCTTTAAGCGGTTGTACATGTATTGCGGCGACTCATCTTCTTCAATGGCGAATCTTTCCAATTCGCCTTCAATCATTTCAATCTTCGCTTCTCACACATGACGATCGCCTTCAGGTGCAGTTTGCAATGTATCCCATATCTCCTTTGCGATCTCGAGTCATCCACCTTTGTGAACTTGTCTCGACTAGGTGATGAGGTGATGACTGCAGCAGCTTGGGCATTTTGATGGATTGCTTGCTCTTGGCTAGGTGTGAGCTCCTCATCATCATCGGGGATATCTATTCCTGTAACCACAATGTGCCACAAGCATGGATTGAGTGAGATTAAGTGCATTTTCATGTTTTGCCTCCACATTGAGTAGACATTGCCATCAAAGTGTGGGGCTTTTCCAAGTGGAATAGATAGATAATGATTGTTGTTAGAATTTAAGTGATCATAATTAAAAGGATATCGGGAGTAGTCGATGTGACTACTCCCCTTCTTCTTCTTCTCGTCTTCAATCTTCAGTTTTCCCTTGGAGAGGGTTTTCTTTCTTACGAGCGCCTTGAGTTCCAGCGTCTCCTCATCGTCATCCTCGAAGTCTTGAATAGCCTCGAGGAGCCTCCCCAATTTTTGATTCTTTTCTTCTTCAACCTTCTCTTGGTTGATGCTCTTGTGTACGTCCTTCATGTCCGACATGTTCTCCTCGAGCGATTAGTCTCCTTTTGAAGAGTCCTACTCAAATAGCAATTGAATGTGGCCTAGAGGGGGGGGGTGAATAGGCCTTTTTTATTTTTGGTCGGAACCTGCAACACTTAACAAACTGATCAAATCCCGAGATATCGGACTAGTCCGGTAGAGTGCAGACTAGTCCGGTGAGTGTGGACTAGATTGATCAAGCTTGATCGATTATCTCGATCCTAGACTATATGCAGCTAAAAAGTACTTGTAATTGGAGTGTCACACTACTATGAACTAGGATGTAGCACAAGTTTATCTTATATTCAATGTTTCAACATAATATAAAAAGATTGATTGAAACCCTAGATAGATATGAAAAGTAAGAACAATATGCGCAAAGTAGGAACACAAGCTATTTATCCCGTGGTTCGGTTCCCACAAAGGCAACCTACATCCACGTTGAGGAGATCACAAAAGGACCGGGTCTTCTCCAACCCTACCCTCGTCGGATTGCCACGGAGGCCAATCCTTTTCACTAATCACAAAGGGAAAATAACCAAATTCAAGGTGCCTTCTCACAAGTTGAGGGCTCCCCAAGATTACAAGATGAACAACACCAATAACACATTCTTAAAATTACAATGAAAACCACAGGAGTGTGTTAGGGAATCAAACCAAGAGCTCAATGAATGAAGAACTGTGTCTCTCCTTGGATCCAAAGTGTATCCTCAAAGGATTAAGCTTTCTTGCGTTGGATTGCGTGGAGAGATGAGTTTTCTAGGCTCTTGGAGGGTGTGACGGTGCAGGGTGTCGAGAGAGGTGAAAGTTGGGCCGTGCACACCTATTTATATGGGGTTCCCAAAAGTTACCATTAGGGTTTAGAAAGATCGGACTAGTCCGTGGTGGACACCAGACTAGTCCGGTGTGATGTGCGTAGGAAACCCTAGGTGTCCCGAAATATCGGACTTGTCCGAAGCGAGAGCAGACTATTCCGATTTGGTTCTAGAAATCTTCGGACTAGTCCAATGAGTATCAGACTTGTCCGGATAGGTGAATCCCTAAGTGAATTTGGGGAACAAGTCCGCACTTGGAGGACTTGTCCGATTTAGGTCAGAGGGATTTCGGACTAGTGCGTGCTAACATTGGACTTGTCCGATTGACATCAGAAAGATATCGGACTATTCCGTGATGGTATCGGACTTGTTCGATTTCGTGCAACTTGTGAAGTGTTTGGGGGACTAGTCCGCACTGGGGAGGACTAGTCCGCACTGGGGAGGACTAGTCCGATTCTAGTCAAAGAGATATCGGACTTGTCTGTAACACCCTCATTTTCATGCATCATGCCCTACATACACTCATATACATGTTTAACATTAACCCACATAAAGAGGAACGAGTTTAACTTTATTTCGGAGCATTTAAAATTGATTTGGAGCAAAACCGCACTTAAAACGCAGGAAAGTGCGGACTAGTCCGATTTTGCTGAGGACTAGTCCAATTTTTCTCTGACTAAAAACGGACTTGTCCGTTTTTGTTGCGGACTAGTCCGATTCTGCCCCTGGAAACTTTCGGACTTGTCCGATTTTGTGCGGACTAGTCCGATATTCCATGAATCCTTGGAAATTTGCTAAGTCCCTGGACTTTTCCGGACTAGTCCGGTGTTCCAGCGGACTTGTCCGTTTTCCTCTCTGTTCAAATTCGGACTTGTTCGATTTTTGGCCAGACTTGTCCGATTTTCTCTCTGGACGACTTTGGACTAGTCCGGTCCTGTCCAGACTTGTCCGATATTTCGCGACTCCGAGTTGATCTTTTGTTTTACGACTTGTTTCTTGGGTTTCGCGTTAAGTGGGCCTAGGTACGTCGTGCCTAACTCTTTTGGAGCCCATGTGGGACTCTAAACCGGTCTCTACTCATCCCAAAACTCGAAATCCATCTAACCCTAGCCTCCACCTCTATATAAACAGCTCCACCCCTTGGTTTGACATCTATTTGCCACTTTTCCACCCACCCAAACCCTAGTTCGTGGGGAGCCACCATCAAGGAGGGAGGAGAAGATCCCAAACAAGAAGAAGAAGAGGAGGAAACGAAAGAGGATCAAGATCTCCACCAAGTTTCGTCCTTCACCACCAATTCATCTCCAAGTTCATCGCCAACCCTAGATCATCAAGATCCAAGTGTTACCTCCAAGTTTCTTGGTTCATTGGAGTTCTAAACACCTGGTATACCTTCTGTTCTCTTTTCCTTACATGAATTCAACCCCTAATCTCCGAAATTACGTCGATCTAGAAAACCCTAATCTGCCAATCTCGTCAAGTGCGGACTTGTTCGGTCCCTAGCGGACTAGTCCGATCTTCCTGGTTAAATTGTGTTGAATTGACTCTAAAATTTGATCTAATCAACTCCACACCTATATAAACTTGTTAAAAGCTATTAGAACTAGTTAGAGATCATTAAAAGCAATCTAGTAACAAGTTCTACCTCGCATTTGCATCAATCATGCATGTCATGTCATATTGAATAGGCTCAGTTGGAGGCATCACCACCGGTGAAACCTCAGTGGGGTCTGAATAGGCTAGTAATCCCTTTGTAAAGGCTACTTTGTGTTCTCTTGGCCATATACCAAAGGAAGTGTAATTGGCATAAGGGAGGTTCTTTAGTCGCCGACGGGTGATGAAATCACAAACACGTGGGTAAAGAGGTACAAACTCTGCAGAGTTAATTAAAACTATCATGATAGCCGTGCTCCCGGTTATGAGCGCCTGGATGACCTACATGATTAGAGGGAAATTTGTAATTGGGATGGTTATGGTTTGGTAATGGTTATGGATGGTTATAGATTTATTTTTGGTATTGAATATGGTTATTGGCAATGGTGAAATCTGGAATTATGGATGAGGATGGTGAACTGTGGACTGGTATTATGGTATTATTTATGATTATGATGGGTTTATTTCACATACATGTAATATATTGCTTTTCAAATGTTTTTATGTACTTTTCAGCACTTAGCCATTATTATTGTCGTCATTTGAATCAGCCACATGTCATACTTTCCACACTTGCTGAGTACGACATGTACTCACTCTTGCAATCCCCCCCCCCAACAGTTGCAGGTCAGGATTGGGAGTTTAATGGTGATAATGCGGAGTTCTAGGCTGTGTCTACCGTCAGCTTTGCCTGTGGTGTTGATTGGACCTACGCATACATACCCTGTCGATTATGCTGCATAGTTGCTTAGATGGCTTAATTAGTTTATTTCCGCTGCATTAGTTGAACTTGTCATTAATATTCATTGGAGCTTGTATTCGAGGATAATCTGGTTTGTGTAATAAAATTTGGTTAATTAATCTTGTTATGTGGTAATTTTCTGTATACTCTTTTGTGATTGCACTCGTGTGTGTGTGTTGAACATCCTGGGCACACATATGCGTTAGCTTGGTTCGTTTTTCGGAACCGGGCGTCACATTGTCCGTGGTGATATCGAACTAGTCCGGTCAGTTAGAACTGGACTGTGTGGACATGTCCGCATTGTGAGGACTTGTTCGATCTAGTACAGAAATATATCGGACTAGTCTGGGGTCAGTCGAACTAGCCCGGTCCTGTATAATTTGTGCAATGTGTGAGATTATTTGTGCTTGAGCTCTTGGGGTGTGTTTCCTTAACACACTCCATACACAATGATCTACTTTACTTGGTTCTTGAGCTCTTTACCGCATTTCTCCTCATTCTCCTTTCTTTTGACGCTTTGTTCATTCTTTCATTAGAACTTGTGCTTATCTCACCAATGTGGTGAGGATCTCATTTGCTTGTCATAAATCAACCAAAACCCAGAAGGGATTCCTAGATGCACTTTCATGTATACTTGGTCTTCACAGGGACAAAATGAGCTGACTTGGTTAAGCGATCCAATATTACCCAAATTGAGTCGTAACCGGACTGAGTACATGGTAACCCAACTATAAAGTCCATTCCAATTTCTTCCCACTTCCATTCCAGAATATTCAACGGTTGCAATAATCCACCTGGCCTTTGATGTTCCGTATTGACTCGTTGACACACATCACACACTGCTACATATTCAGCTATGTCCTTTTTCATGCTATTCTACCAATAGCAAGTCTTCAAGTCTTTGTACATCTTCGTACAATCGGGGTGAATTGAGTAAGGTGAGTCATGTGCCTCTATTAGTATTGTCTCCCGAATACGCTTCACATTAGGCACGACAATCCTCTTACCAAGCCATAGAGTACCATGTTCATCCTCATCAAATCTGAATTCTCTCCCCTCTTGGGTCCTTTCCCTAATTTCTTGAATTTCCTCATACTTAGTTTGGTCTTCCTGAATTTCTTGCTCTAAGGTTGGGTTTAACTCCATCATCTCCATATCATTTACAAATCCAAGTTTCAACCGTTCAAACTCCTTACATAACTCGGATGGTAACTCTCGAACTGTAAGTTGATGACTTACTCCTTTTCTACTCAAAGCATCGGCCACTACATTGGCTTTTCTCAGATGATAGTTGATCTCGAAATCATAATCTTTGATGAGCTCCAACCATATCCGTTGCCTCAAATTCAGATCCGTTTGTGTGAAAATATACTTAAGACTCTTGTGATCCGTATAAATTTCACACCTATGTCCAAGGATATAGTGTCTCCAAATCTTCAACGCATGTACCACGGCTGCAAGTTCTAAATCATGTGTTGGTTAATTCTACTCATGTTTCTTCAATTCTCTTGATGCATAGGCGACCACGTGACCTTCTTGCATCAATACACATCCAAGTCCTTGTCTCGATGCGTCGCAATAAATATCAAAACTCTTGCTCACATCCGGCAGTACCAAAACTGGGGTTGTTGTCAACCTCTTCTTCAACTCCTCAAAATTGTTTTGACAAGCTTGAGTCCATTGGAAAGCCTTTCCCTTCATTAGCAATTCTGTCATTGGCTTGGCTATCTTGGAAAAGTCCTTGATGAATCAACGGTAATATCCAACCATTCCAAGAAAACACCTTATTTCCTTTACGTTTTGCGGGGGTTCCCATTTCAACACGTCCCCCACCTTTCTTAGGTCAATCGATACTCCTCCTACTGAGATTATATGACCCAAAAATGACACCTCTTTCAACCAAAACTGACACTTGTTGAACTTGGCATACAATTGATGCTCCCTTAATTTCTGCAGCATAAGCCTCAAGTGTTCCTCATGTTCTTTCTCATCCTTCAAGTAGATCATAATGTCGTCTATGACCACCACTACAAACCTATACAGGTACTCCATGAAGACCTTATTCATGAGGTACATAAAGTAGATAGGCGCATTTGTCAATCCAAAAGACATCACGGTGTACTCATAAGATCCATATCGTGTCCTAAAAGCTGTCTTGGGTATGTTCGATGGTCTAATCTTCATTTGAAAGTATCCCGACCTCAAATCAATCTTAGAGAAGACACAAGCACCCTTCATCTGATCAAACAAGTCCTCTATGTGTGGCAAGGTGTACTTGTTCTTGATGGTTACCTCGTTGAGAGCTCGGTAATCTACGCACATCCTTTGGGATCCATCCTTCTTGTCCACAAATCGAACGGGCGCTCCCCAAAGTGAAGAGCTGGGCCGAATGAAACCCTTCTATAGTTGCTCTTAAATTTGCTTCTTGAGCTCTGCTAATTCCATAAGAGGCATCCTATACGGCCTCTTAGCTATAGGTGCAGTTCCAAGTATTAAATGAATAACAAACTCAATGTCTCGATCAGGTGGCATACCTGGCAACTCGTCCGGAAAAACATAAAAAAATTCACACACCACCGGTATATCCTCAATTGCGGCACCGTCCATATGATTCATCTCCAATTGCTTCAGTGCGGTTTGAGATGCTTCAAATTCTACGGTGATCCCTTCTTCATTGGTCAACTTCACCGTCTTCATGGCACACTCAATAACTCCATTGTGCTTCCTCAACCAGTCCATACCAAGTATAATGTCCAATCCTTGAGGATCCAAAACAATGAGGTTGGCGGAGAAGTCTACCCCCCAATTCTAAGGCTTACTTTTGGACATACTATGTTTGTCCTCATCTCTCCTCCAGGAGACTTAACCAATAGAGTAAACTTCATATGAGAGATAGGCAAACTACACTGGGCAACACATTTTCGATGCAATGAATGAATGCGATGCCCCAGAATCAAACAACATAGTCGCGGGGTTGGAGTTGGCGAGAAACATAACAATGACCACGTCATCCGCTTGTTGAGCATCGTCCTTAAAGACATGGTTCACGTTGCCATGAGCAAAATTCTATTTTCCACAGTTCCCTTGTGGCGCTCCTCCATTAGGTCTTGGGTTTTGCCTCGACGCATTGCTTCCTTGACCAAGGCCTGACTTAGGACATTGATGTGCAAAGTGTCCATCTTCTCGACAAGTATAGCACTTCTTTACTCCACCGGGATTATTGGGGCGAGCTTGGTTCTGAACATTTGCACCAGGAAAATTAGCACGAGGTGCATATGGCATCGGAGGCCTAGGTGCTTGCATAACAGGACGCTGCTGTACGAACTGAGTTGGGCGTGGTGCATAACCAGGGCGCTGTATAGGAATAGAGGAGCTGTAATATGCCGCATTAGGAGGCGCAAAGTGAGGGCGCACATCACTTCCTTACGGCTGTCTTTGATATGGCGCCTTCCTCTTGTTATCCTGTTCCATCTCATGAATCTTGTTCTTAACCACAATTGCTTTGTCCAAAAGCTTCTGGAAATTGGCATAATCACAGTTGCGCAATTGCACTTGGATCTCATTGTTCAAGCCCCTCATGAACAAGTATTGTTTTTGGCTGTCCCGGCTCACATCCTCAGGCGCATACCTTGAGAGTTGGGTGAATTTATTGAGATATTCACCCGCACTCGATTTTCCGTGCCTCAAGTTCTCAAATTCTTGCCCCTTCAAGATCATAACACCCTCGGTCACATAATGGGAATGGAAACTCTCCTTGAATTCGGCCCAAGTGATCCCCTCCTGATTCTCATGAGCATTGCAATAAGAATCCCACCAATACGCTGCTGCTCCAACTAGTTGATGAGAAGCAAATAAGACCTTCTCCCAGTAACTGCATTGGATAATAGCGAGCTTCTTCTCCACGGACTTGAGCCAATCATACGCATCCATAGGGTCAGTAGCTTGAGCAAAGGTTGACAGCCTAGTCCTCATAAACTCTCCCAACCGGTTATGAGCACGTGGGGTGGCGGTGGAGGCATGTGGGGCTGATTGTTGTTATTGCCAGCCTGCAGCTGTCTCATAGTTTGTATCATGGTCCGTGTGAGCCGGTTTTGCATGGCCAAAAGCTTCTCGATGTTGATAGCTCCATGATCAGGTCCTTGTCCAATTTTTGTTCTGAGGTGCTCCATGGTTCTCCTCCTCATCATTAACATCCCTCTGGTTGCGAGTCCTCACCATCTGGAGAAAAGCAATAGGTAAGAATTGGAAAATGTTCCCAACTATATGCATCAAGAGATATGAAACTAAGCAACTATCTACACTAGCCTACGTGGACATCGCAATGCTAAAACATCCCAAAATCCTCTATTAAGCAAACAAGGAATAATATATAGCAACAACACACTAAACAAAAACACATCGGTTCCTGAGTGTTCCTATGTGCTCTAAAGTGTCTATTCTATCTAGGTTGCATGCTACGGTCAACCTGTGGCTCTGATACCAATTTGTGACACCCAGTTCCAAAAATGAACCAAGTGAACGCATATGTGTGCTCAGGACGTTCAACACACATACACGAGTGCATTCACAAAAGAGTATACAGAAAATTTCCACAGAATAAGATTAATTAACCAAATTTTATTACACAAACCATACTATCCTTGAATACAAGTCCTAATGATTATTAATGACAAGTTCAAGTAATGTAGCGGAAATAAACTAATTAAGCAAACTAAATAGCTAGGCAGCATAAGCAATAGGGTAGCGCAGCTCCAATGAACACCACAGGAAAAGCTGACGGTAGACACGGCCTAGAACTCCGCATTATCATCGTTAAACTCCCAATCCTGACCTGCAACTATTGGGGGGGGGGGGGGGGGTTGCAAGGGTGAGTACATGTCATACTCAGCAATTGTGGAAAGTATGATATGTAGCCGATACAAATGACGACAATAATAATGGCCAAGTGCTGAAAAGTACATTTAAAACATTTGAAAAGCAATATATTATATGTATATGTGATAAACCCATCATAAGCCATGTAGTTATCATAATACCAATCCATATTCCATATCCATCATCATATACCAATATCCATATTCAATACCAGAATTTAATTCATAACCATCAATAACCATAATATCAACCATAACCATCCCAAATCCCAATTTTCCTCTAATCATGGAAGTTGTCCAGGTGCTCTTAACCGAGAGCACGGCTATCATGATAGTTTATTAGACACTCTATAGAGTTTGTATCACTTTACCCACGTGTTTGTGATTTCATCACCCGTCAGCGACTAAAGAACATCCCTTATGTCAATTACACTTCCTTTGGTGTATGGCTAAGAGATCACAAAATAGCCTTTACAAAGAGATTACTAGCCTATTTAGACCCCACTGAGGTTTCACCGGTGGCGATGCCTCCAACTGAGCACATCTTCAACCAAGGGCCCCCTCTTGAGCCATTCGGATCCCAGGGTAATCCAACCAATCATCAACAAACCCAATCTGACTACCCCTTCCCCGAGCATCCTTAATGGTCCAAATAGCACTGGCAAAGCTCTAATTAATCAGCTACGCCGCACCCATACTTGACCTCGTGGTGGTACTGTAGTCCTGACTTATTCTCGCATGAACCGGTCCTTAGATCTAAAGCAAGCAACCACCATATCATCCAACTCATCCACATACCAAGCTTGCTTAGATCACCAATTACCATATCATATTAACCAGTTCATATTAACCATAATCTCATTAATGCTTAATTAAATAGTGTAGTTGCTTTCCCATCCCAAGTAATTAAGCGTAGCAAAAAGGTAAAAAAAAGTCATTCCCGACTCTTACTATAAATTCCAGGTGACAAGGGTAGTTAAACAAAACTAATAAACTTCCTACCATAGGATTCTCATCAAATTAACGCAAGCATGCAGTTTTGGAAACCAAACATTTATTTCTAAACAGGATCAATATGCTTCATGGAGACTTGCTTTGCTCTTGGGATTGGTTCGGGTCGAAGCCTTCAAACTCTTGGTGTTGTAGATCCTCTGCGGCACTTTCTAGCTCAAATCCATCTAATCCACACAATAAACATACAAACAAGAAACACAATCAAGGAGTGCACAAGCATTACTCAATATGACATGATATGCATGATTAATGCAAATGCAAAGTGGAACTTGTTAATGAGTTGCTTTTAATGATCACTAACTAGTTCTAATAGCTTTTAACAAGTTTATACAGGTTTGGATGTGGTTAGATCTAATTTTAGAATTAATTCAACAAAAAATAACTAGGAAAATCGGACCAGTCTGCTAGGGACTGGACAAGTCCGCACTTTGCGAGATCAGCAAATTAGAGTTTTCTAGATCGACATGAATTTAGAGACTTGGGGTCGAATATACGTAAGAAAGAGAGAATAGAAGGTATACCAGGTGTTTAGGACCCCAATGAATCGAGAAACATGGAGGTAGCACTTGGATCTTGATGATCTAGGGTTGGTGATGAACTTGGAGATGAATTGGTGATGAAGAACGAAACATGATGGAGATCTTGATCCTCTTTCGTTTCCTCCTCTTCTTCTTCTTTCATGGGATCTCCTCCCCCTCCTTGATGGTGGCTCTCCACGAACTACGGTTTGGGTTGGGTGGAAAAGTGGCAAATAGAGGTCAAGCCAAGGGGTGGGGTTGTTTATATAGAGGTGGAGGCTAGGGTTAGATGGATTTCAAGTTTGAGATGAGTAGAGGCCGGTTTAGAGTCCCACATGGGATCTAAAAGAGTTAGGCACGATGTCCCTAGGCCCACTTAACATGAAACCCAAGAAACAAGTCGTAAAACAAAGGATTAATTCGGAGTCGCGAAATATCGGACAAGTTCGAAAAGGACCGGACTAGTGCAAAGTTGTCCAAAAAGAAATCGGACAACTCTAGCCAAAAATCGAACAAGTCCGACTTTAGTAAGAGAGGAAAACGGACAAGTCCGCCGGAACACCGGACTAGTCCGAACAAGTCTAAGGACTTAGCAAATTTTCAAGTATTATTGGAACACCAGACTAGTCCGCATAGGACAAGTCCGAAAGTGTCCAGAGGCAAAAATGGACTAGTCCGCAGCGAAAACGGACAAGTCCGATCGAGGTCAGAGAGAAATTGGACTAGTTCGCACAAAAATTGGACTAGTCCGCACTTTCTAGAATTTAAGTGCGGTTTTGTTCCAAATCAATTTTAAACTCATTCCTCTTTATGTGGATTAATGTTAAACATGTATATGAGTGTATGTAGGGCATGATGCATTAAAATGAGGGTGTTACACAAGCTTGTTCTTCAATCACCTCCGTGATAAGGGTTGAACCCTTGATGACGGAAGTATACCGCGAGATTGACTTGTTGTTGTTGTAGCATGGGGTTGAATTTGGTGAACTGAGTGTACATGTGTTGTTGTTAGTATTGGATACCTTGGACATGCTCTTGGAGTGTGTTGTAGATGTCTCCTGTCCTTACTTCAAGATCTCCCATACGTCTAATTAGATCCGTCATTCCTTGGATGTAGTCATGATGACTTCTACCCGAAAAGGAATGATGTCCTCTCATGGACGTTGGAGGCAAGCTACTAGAGTTTGAAGTGGATTGGGATGGCTCCCATGCGGTGCTTGGCCATCCATGCCAAGATGGTCCTCAGACCTCATACGGTTGAGGTTGAGTCTATCTGGGTGCATCACTCGTTGGGTTCTCTTCCTCTAGGTACTCATGGACCGGGAGGTTGTCGGAGGCATGGCCGTGGCTGCTCTCCTTGCACAGCTTCTAGTTACCCTGCCAGAGACATTACTTCTTCGAGCTTCCTCGATGGGAAGAACATCATGGTTAGCCTCCGACATTTGTACAAATAACAAATAGCTAGTGTGATCATGCTTAAGGGTATGTCCTTCCACTGGATAATCTTCATTAATTAATTCTCGATCAGTTTCAGTGTACTCGAATGAAGTATATTCTAATGCTCCTACCCTAGTAGCAATGGGAGTAATCAATGAAGTGCATTAAATTGCCTCTATCCTTGATATACTATCTAACCATTATGTCATCATGGCTATCACTGGAGCAACTTTTATCTACTTAATCATGGCAAATAAAATTTTCAGTTCATCATCACAGATTACTCTAATATCTCCTCTAGGGAACATAGTCATAGCCACCCATCTATGCATGAGACGAACAGTAGGATTTTGCAAGTGGCTATCCCTAGGAGCACTACATGTGACCTCACTAGTCAATTCATGCCAAAAACTTTGTTTGTTAATTTAGGCAAAGTGTCTAAATCTAGCAAACAACATTTATGGAAGCCAAGTTATTACTTAATTCTTTCCCTAGGATGTTGTATTCTTTTTGAAATAATCTAAAAGTAATACCATCAAATCCTCTTTTGAGGGTGCAAAGGAATTGTATAGTGAGAAGGCGTGAACCTTTCTCCTCTATGTGAGCAAAATTTTCCCATCCTAATCCATGCTAAATGGAAAAGAATTCGGAATCCATACCTATTTTGGAGATGAAATTCGGATCATAAGCTTTAGTGTGATGAAACTCACGATTTTAGAGGAGCTTGCGTACTTGATCTTCAACTTCACTTTGTATGTCGAGGTCGTTGTCTTGGAGAAGTTGATGCAGGTTGCTCCGCTCATCCATGGGAGTGTCTTCACACACACTCCTCCTTTGTGGACTTCATATAGCAATGGAGGAGAGGTGTGCTCTTGAATCTCCATCGTGGCCTGAGCTTGAAGCCCCCTTCCTCTTCCCAAACAATCTCTTCATTCCTTTCATGGCCACAACAAGCAAGAACACAACAAGGCAAAAACTTGAAAAGAAGTGATGATAGTGAAACCAAAACCTTTGAAGAATTTTCCCTTGAAGAACTTGAGAGAAAATTGCAAATACAAACAAAAGTAAATATTTTGAGTTGGATTTGAGCAAGAGTGCTTCAATGAAGACCAAGAAAAATAATGTGAGCAGAAGAGTGACTTGGGAAGGTGTAAAATGAGGTGAAGTGTGAAGAGGGGTGCTCCTCACGGTCACTATTTATAGTGTACACTCTCCAACGGTCATACGAGACACAAATGTAGCCGCTGAAGGGGAGAGAGCCAGTTTGGCCCTTTCCCCACTTTGACCGAACAGGGGGGTTCGGCCGCACTAAAAAGTGGGCCCCCCTATTCTCTCTTTTGGCAGGTGGCTTCCCAAAGGCTATAAAATTAGTCAGTTGGTGAATAGCCACATTTGCAACTCATAAAAATTGTTTTTTCAAATAAAACCCTTTTTTCAAACATAACAATTTTCTATTTGAAAATTAAAAATGATGTTTGAGAATATAAGATTCTCAACTTGCTAAGAAAAATCAAATATCCAGCGGGAGAACTCTAATTAAGTGGCAAAAACCAAATGAAAAAGAAAAATCAAATAAAGATAACTACCAATATCCAATTGGCTAGGTATCGCCACAGTCCGATAAGATGGACTTTTCCTCCATCTTTATTTCTTGGCATCCAGGCCTGGAGGAATAGGCTCGGATGGCTTGTCTTGCTTCTTTCGCCACTCCTTCTTTGGCGGTTTGGTGGACTTGGGTCTATGGGAAGGCCGGGCTTCTCCGTCTTCTTGGGATGTCGACGTGGATGATAAGATGGGTTCTCCGCAAAGATTAATTATCGCATGAATGCAATGAGCAGTCCACAATTGGAGTTGTGACTTCGACCTCCCGATTGTGTTTAACATTTGGCCCATAGATCCAAATCATGGAGCATTGCTCCGTCTTTGGACGAAAGTTAAACTCCTCCTTGCCACTGATATGGAAGTGGATTTATCCAGATCCCACATCTATGCGAGCCTTCATGGTGCTAAGGAACGAGCGCCCAAGAATGAGCAATGTATCCTAATCGACATGCATGTCAAGCACCATAAAATCCAAGAGTATGAAGCAATTCTAGATTTTCACCAGAACATCTTCAGCAATACCCGCTAGATAATGGATTGAAGAGTTAGGCAGTTGGAGCTGCATTGGTGTTAGAGTGAGTTCCGTGAAGTTCAGATGGTCAAAGACCACTTTGGGCATAACACTCACACTTGCTCCAAGGTCACAATGTGCCTTGTCAATGTAGTAAGCCCCAATAGAGCAAGATATAGTAGGAAATCCAAGGGTCCTTCTTCTTCTTTGGAAGCCTATTGAGGATGGCTGCACTGTAGTCCTCCGTAAGCTTGACAACCTCAGTGGTGGGTAATGGCCGCTTGTTATTCAATATGTCCTTGAGATAGCGAGCATAAGTGGGTACTTTCATCACATCTATAAAGGGCACATTGATGTGAATCTTCTTAATAACTTCAACAAAGAAGTTGAATTGATCAACAACTACTGGCTTCCTTTGTTTGTGAGTTAATGGCATAAAATTGGTGTCTTCAAATTGCTTGGCCATTCTCTCACCGAGTCGTTCACTTATGCCAGTTTGGACATCCTCTTTCTCTTTCTCTTTCTCAGATGTCCTCTTTTTTTGTGTGGGATACGGTGGGTCACGAGTGGTCTTGCCACGTCTTGTATCCACCACATTCACATTTTCTACCAGGGCTTCTAGCTGTCCCGAAATCTTGTTACTTTCCAATGGAGTAACAACTGCAACAAGCTGAGCCAACTGGGTCTCCAACATCTTGTTGAAGCTCAACTGGTTCTTGAAGGCCGAGGATAGTACTTCAATCTTGGCATTGATGCTTTCTAGGGTCTTTTCATTAGCCGATAACTTCTTGGATAAGGTATCATTGATTTTCAGTTGGCTAATGGCAATCTCTCTCAAGTTTGGTTGATTGCCATTGTTTCCATTGTTGTTCTACCCTCCTTGTAAGAAAAGGCATGGTTGGATCCACCCTTGACCTCCTAGTCAATAGCCATTGTTGTTGTTGAAGTTCCCGTTGTTGGCTGCGTATAGGGCATCCTCACGAGTTTCTGGGCAGTTATTGCCCATGTGACCCGTGTTGCCATAGACTTCACAGGTTATGTGAGAGTCTAAGGCACATGCATTGCCACATACTTCACCACTTGCTTGTCCATAAACCTTCTTCATGAGGAGGTCTAATTTGGCAGCGATCATGTCCACCTCTTTCAAGGTGTGCATGACTTGCTGACGTGTTTGGAAACGCTCATCGCTCCAAAACATATTAGACACCATATTCTCAATCAAATCCTCATATTTGGGAACCTTCAATGAGAAGAAGGCTCCTCCAACAACAACATCCACATGGTCACGGGCGGAAGGAATCAACCCGTTGTAGAAGTTCTGGATAATAAGCCAGTCGTCCATCCCATGGCGGGGACAGGCTAAGATGTACTCCTATAGCCTTTCCCATGCCTCGGGAATAGACTCCTTAGCATCTTGATGGAAGCTGGAAATTTTGCAAGGTAGGGCATTGGTTTTGCCCAACGGAAAGAACTTGGCGAGGAATGCAGTAGAACACTTCTCCCAAGTGCCTATAGCACTTCTGGTTTGCATAGAACCACTGCTTCACTCTCCCAAGAAGGGAAACAATCTAAGATGGATGACATCTGGAGAGACGTCCTTGATCTTGAAAGTGTTGATGATCTCAAGGAACTGTTGCAGGTGAGCACTTGCATCCTCGTTAGCCTTCCCACATGATTGGGTTGGCTTGCACCATACTAATCAGACCAGTCTTGATTCAAAGTTCATGTCTCCCGTGTTAACAGTGGGCCCAACATGCACATTGTTAGCAAAGGGAGCTGAAAACTCATGAAGGGTCTTCTAAGCCATTAGCGTTTTGGTTGTTGGTGCAGAAGAGTTGGTTTGCTTTGCCACACGAAGCTTCTAAGGAGTAACGACACGAGGTCGATCTCTCAGAAGGGATTTGGGATCTTCAATAAAGTTTTCCAGCAAGTGGAAACAAGACATACACTACCCTGTTTTCACATAAATGCAAAAACAAAGAAGGTTATCTTACTAAAAACCTACCAAGGGTCCTATCCTATTCACTCAATCATGCAATACTTCAGTTGCCTTCCCCGGCAACGGCAAGAGAAATTGAAAGTGCATCTAGGCATCCCTTATGGGTTTCAGTTGGTTTATGATAAACTAATGAGATCCTAACAAATTGTTGAGATGAGCGCAGGTTTTAATGAAATTATGAAGAAAACACAAAAAGAAAGGATAATGAGGAATCTATATGGAAAAGAGCTCAAGAGCTAAATTGAATATTGTGTTGTGTATGGAGTGTGTTGGAGAAACACACCCCAAGAGCTAAAGAACAAGAAACCACATTCACTGCACAATTCACAGGAAAAAACGGACAAGTCCGATATGACCACGGACTAGTCCGAGATGTCTCTAACTAGAAACGGACAAGTCTTCCCAGTGCGGACTTGTCCGCTAGTACACCGGTTTTCACAGCACCGAACTAGTCCGATAATACCACGGACTAGTCCGATATCTTTCTGACTATGTTCGGACTAGTCCCCCTAGTGCGGACTAGTCCTCAGGACCTCACACTTTAAAAAGAAACGGACAAGTCCGATATCACCACATACTAGTTCAAAAACTCTCTGACTAAAATCGTACATATACTCCAAGTGCAGACTTGTCCTCAATTCTACCTAAGTTCACCACACCGGACTAGTCTGATATGTGTCGGACTAGTCCGAACACTTCCAGAGACAAAATCGGACTATTCGGCCCATTGCCGGACAAGTTCGATGATTCAGGACACTTAGGGTTTCCCACACGCTGCACACCGGACTAGTCCGAAGTCCACCACGGACTAGTCCGGACATCGCAAACCCTAACGGTAACTTTTGGAAACCCTAGTATAATTAGAGGTGTACAACCCTACAACCAAGTCTCTCAACACCCTGTGTCGTCAGACCTTCCAAGAGCCTAGAATACACGTCTCTCCACACAATCTAATCCTAGATAGATCAAATCTTCAAGGATGGTCATTGATCAAAGGAGAGACTCGTTCTACACGTCTTGAGCTCTTGGGTTTGATTCTCTCTCACAATCTTGTTCTTTATTGCATATCTTTTGAGTGTGTTTGGTGGTGTTTTCAATTGTAAATCTTGGGGAGCCCTCAACTTCTGAGAAGGCCCCTTTAACACGGTGATTTGCCCCTTTTGTGATTAGTGGAATAGAATAAGCCTCTGTGGTGATTCGACGAGGGTAGGGTTAGTGAAGACTCGGTCCTTCGTGGAATCCTCAGCGTGGACGTAGATTTCCTCGATGGAATCGAACGACGAGATAAAAATCTTGTGTCAAACTTCTTCTTACTTTTCATCATATTCTAGGGTTTACTCGATCTTATACAACTTACGTTAAAACATCGAAACCAAAGATAATTTGTGCCATAATTGGTTTCATTGAGATAATACATTCAAGTTACAACTTTATTTCCGCTACATAGAGTACTTGAATTGAAATCAGTGATCAAACTTGATCAATATATTCCGCACACACCGGACTAGTCCGCACCCTACCGAACTAGTCCGATTTCTTTGTATTTGATCTAGTTGCTAAGTGTTTCAGGATCCAACAAAAGTTCAAAAAGCCTATTCACCCCCTCTAGGCTACATTCAATTGGTATCAGAGCAGGACTCTTCAAAAGAGACTCATCGCTTGAAGAGAAGATGACAGACATCAAGGATGTGCACAAGAACTTCAACCAAGAGAAGGTTGTTGATTAAAAGACTTAGAAGTTAGAGAAGCTCCTCGACACCATCAAGGACTGCGAGGATGATGATGAGGAGATGCTTGAACTCAAGCACTCCTAAGGAAGCAGGCACTCTCCAAAGGGAAGATTAATATCGAGGATGAAAAGAAGAAGAAGGGGAGTAGTCACACCGACTACTTCCGATATCCTTTTAACTATGATCGTTTGAATTCCAACAATAACCATTACTTATCAATTCCTCTAGGAAAATCCCCATACTTAGATGGCAATGATTATTCAATGTTGAGGCAAAACATGAAAATGCATCTCATATCACTTAACACCCAGCTTGTGGCATATAGTGTGTACAGGGATAGATATCCCAGATGATGATGGAGAGCTCACACCAAGCCAAGAACAAGCTATTCATCGAAATGCTCAAGCTGTAGCTGTCATAACATCATCACTAAGCCGAGATGAGTTCACCAAGGTGGATGGACTCGAAATTTCTAAGGAGATATGGGATACTCTACGAACTGTACATGAAGGCGATCATCATGTGCGAGAGGCCAAGATTGAAATGATCGAAGGTAAATTGGGAAGATTCGCAATAGAAGAAGATGGGTCACTGCAAGACATGTACAATCAGTTGAAGAATCACATAAACAAAGTACGAGCATATGGAAGCAAGAAGTGGAGTGATCACGAGGTGGTGAAGCTAATTCTTAGAGCCTTCATGCCTCGCAACGTAACCCTATGCTCGATGATTAGAGAAAGCCCTAGGTATAGGAAAATGACCCCAGACAAACTACTTGGAAAGATTATCAATTTTGAGATGATGGAGAAACAAGAGAAGCATGTCAAAGAGATTGCTGACCTTACCTCGGCAAAGAAGAAAGGAGTCGCTTTGAAGTCCACCTATAAGCCTATGTTGAAAGAAGCTCGAGAAGCTCAAGAAGAAGACGACAGCGACATTGAAAGCAGTGACATCGACGAAGAAGATATGATCCTATTCATTTCAAGAAAATGATGAAAAGAAGACAAGGTGGTAAATCAAATGAAGGAAGACATAGAGACAAATCAAGACCAAAGATACACGCTTGCTATAACAGTGGTGAATACGACCACTTCATAGTTGATTGTCCTCATGAAGAAAACAAGAGGAAGACCAAGGACAACAAGCCTCAACCCAAGAAGATGTTCATGAAGAATAAGAAGAAGCAATTCGGACGGGCACATCTAGGGAAGGATTGGGACTCCAATGATGAGTCCTCGTCCGAAGAGGAAGAGGAGATGGCTACCGTAGCCATCAAGAAGACAACTAAGAAATCCACCGTCTTCCCAACCATGGGCGCATGGAAGGACAACGACAACACATGTCTAATGGAGAAGGAAGGAAAAAGAAAGGTAACAGCTAAATCTTCCTCTTCACATGCTTTCTCCAGCGATAGTGATAATTCTGGTGATGATCAAGATATGCTTGTTGGCTTAGATAAGAAAACTGCCGCTAAAATGAAATTCTTGATGGATAAGCTTGTTGATAAGGAGGATCCAGTTGATCGTCAAGAAGATATGATAATCTTCCAAAAGGAAGAATATCTCAAGATCAAAAAGCTCCTTGAACTTGAAAAGGAGCGAAGCAAGTCACTAGAACTTGAGTTAGCTTCAAGCAAGGAAGGTTGCTTGAAGTTAAGTGACTCAAATGTAATCATGAAGGATGAACTTGCTAACTTAACTGAAGTTAACAAGATCCTTGAGGTACAAATTGAGTCACTCAAGCTAAGTGACCCTTCATCCTCCTCACGCTTACCTTGTCAACTTCTAAAATCTGAAACTACTATTGCTTGTTCATGTGCTAAAATTCAAACTAACTTGAAGGAGAAGTCAAACTTGACAAAGGACAAGCATCCTTCCCGAAGTGGCATATTTGACATGGAGAAGGTCAAGTATGCACGCAGTGCATACTTGGCCACAAGACCTCCTAATGTCAAATATGGCATTGGGTATTCTTATGGTGAAAAGCAAAATGTTAGAAGCCACAAGAATAACAAGGAACGCATTGCTTTTGTCAAGGGAAACTCCTCTCAAGCTAGAAAGCCTAATAATGTCGATATGTACAAAAATGTTAACACATATGAACAACAACTATTGTTTAGAACCTTTGATGCATCATATGTTTTATGAAAAGGAATTTTGGTAGAGTTTATGCTAAACATATTGGGCCACGCCATGGGAACACCAAGTCCCGTGTGTGGGTGCCGAAATCACTTGTGACTAACCTCAAAGGACACAAGCAAGCTTGGGTACCTAAAACCAAAGCGTAATTTGTTTTTGCAGGCTTACTCCTCCGGTGGAGCAAAATGGGTGCTAGATAGTGGATTCACCAACCACATGACCGGAGAAAGAAGGATGTTCGTTGAATATGAAGAAAATGAAGATCCAAGCGAAGGCATCTATTTTTGCGATAACAGTCAAGGAAGGGTGCTCGGTACCAGTAAAATTGCGATTTCATCTCAACACACTCTTTCTCATGTTTTACATGTCGATTCCTTAGATTATAACCTTATGTCCATATCTCAATTATGTGAAAAGGGTTATAATTGTTTGTTCACTAATGAGGGTGTGACCGTCTTTAGAAGGAATGATAACTCAGTTGCAGTCAAGGGTGTGTTAAATGGAAAACTTTATCTAGTTGACTTCAACAAAGATAAAGCCGAACTTGACACATGCTTGATTGCAAAGACCAACATGGGTTGGTTGTGGCATAGTCGGCTAGCACATGTTGGTATGTGGAATCTTCAAAACTTCTTAAAGGCGATCACATCCGTGGTTTAAAGGATGTTGTTTTTGGGAAAGATAGGCTTTATAGCGCGTGCCAAGCCGGGGAGCAAGTAGGAGCACCCCATCCCGCGAAGAATGTCATGACAAAAACGAGACCTATTTGGTCCAATTGCTTACATAAGCATCGGTGGTAACAAATACGGTTTGGAAATTGTTGATGATTTTTTGCGCTTCACGTGGGTTTTCTTTTTGCATGATAAGACAGAAACTCAAGGAACCCTCAAGAAGTTTTTCAAGCGCATCCAAAATGAATTTTCATTGAAGATCAAGAACATACAAAGTGACAATGGGACGGAGTTTAAGAACACCCAAGTTGAGGAATACCTAGACGAGGAGGGGATAAAACATGAATTTGCAGCACCGTATTCCCCTCAACAAAACGGAGTAGCTGAAAGGAAGAACCGAACCCTCATAGAGATGGCGAGGAAAATGCTTGATGAGTACAAAACTTCGGATCGATTTTGCTGAAGCGGTTAACACAGCTTGTCACGCCATAAACCGAATCTATCTTCATCGCCTACTCAAGAAAAAGTCATATGAACTACTCATCGGTAACAAGCCGAATATTTCCTATTTTCTGGTTTTTGTTATAAATGTTATATTTTGAACAAGAAGTCTAGGAATTCAAAGTTCGCTTCAAAGTCCGATGAAGGTTTCTTGCTTGGCTATAATTCGAACTCTTACGCGCATCGTGTCTTCAACAATGTCTCCGGACTTGTTGAAGTAGCACGTGACATAGCGTTCGATGAAACTAACGGCCCTCAAGATGTAAGACCTATGTGTGATTAATACATTGGCTTGTACTGAATACATTGGCTTTGATGATATAAGTTCTAAAATTCTGCCAAAACACCCTTTTTAGCAAGGTCCGACTATAGCTCTGAGCTTCTGCAAGGTCCGATAATAGGTCCGACTTGCTTTGTCAAGGTCCAACATGTCTTTGGGTAGCTCCGGTGAGCTTTGTCTTAAGCTCATGAGCTAGGTTGTACTAGCTTTGGTAAGCTTTGGCTCAAGCTCCGGTTAGCTTTGGCAAGACTTGGAGCTTGATCGCAATGTTCCTGCTTTTACTATAAAATGTTTCGAACATGCTTTACATTGTTGGAAAGATTGCTTAGTATTTATTTGCTAAGTTTTTGGTGCGTGTTTTGGTTGATATGTCTGATATCATTTTGCTATGGTTTGCAACATGCTTAGTGAGGTGCTCACGTAAGATGTTGTAGTTTCGGAACTAACGAGAGTCAAGTCGAGGACTTGTGCTCGAAAGTATTGGTTGTTTATTGGTGCAGGTGTTGCTTGAGTTCAAGACATGGCTGGTGATGGGATCCATTGAACTCGTCTTAGGGAGAACATGAGGTTCAACCACCAAGTTCGGGAGGAATTGTGGTTGAGTTTTTCGGGAGGTCGTGCAGCATGTATGAATCAAGAACAATGCATATGAAGGTATCGTGGACGTCTTTGGAAGATGTTTGCACGTGTGCAAGGAGTGCATGGACGTGGCTACATAGTTCCGAGGCGTGATGAAGAGAAGTGTACGTAAAGAATTGGTCAGAAAGGTCCAACCGACTAGGTTATGGACTCAGGCTGCGGCTGAGTCGGGTTTCACTCAAATATGGAATGATTTGAGCTGGTTATGTTAGGATTTCGTGTGGGTCCCGAATTCGGATTGTTCTTGGAATGTGGGATACGTTCCTAAGGTTTTTGGAAGTCTTAAGATTGCTTCTATTTGCGTATAGAATAGTCTTAAGCAGTTATGGAAAGTTTCAATTCGTGAATTGAGTAGGATTAGAGTCCTAATTAGGTTTGGGTTGGCCTAAGGGCTGTTTATATAAGCAAGGGAGGCCAGACCTTGTGGAGCACGACTTTGAGGCTATTCCTCTTGTGTTCTATTGAATAAAATTCGTAGTGGAAAGGAACTTTTTTGCCTTGTTCATCCGACTTGTTTTCTTCAAGTCTTTCTCGTCGAGTTTCTGCACAACACTACCTTGCTTTGGTGGTTTTATCATAACTCGAGTTTTACAAATCCAATTGACGTGATTCTTATTGGGTTGTCTTCACAACTTGATTATGTATCATATGTCAAAATTTACAGTCATTGTATTTGTGGCTTTGATCTACACGAGTTTCTTTGCAGTGCTCCAGAACTGTTTTTTTCGGGTAGAACAGATTGACCTATGTTCGATCTTTCGATCCTAACTTCAGTTTCTCTTGACGGATTTGAGTGATTCTTGTTGTGTCATCTTCGTGACTTAATTATATATGATATCTATCACTTTTGCCACGGTGAATATTAGGCTCACACACTATTTCTTTAACAGATCGTTTTTCTGACAAGGGGTTTTTATTGCTTCCGCTGAAAAAGTGACAATCTACCATTCACCCCCTCCTCTGGCAGCTTTTCACGTGCTCTTCGATCCTACACAATAAGAGCAAGTTGACCAATGTGTGCTAGATAGAGAAGAAGCTCCATGTCAAGCGTTGAGAAGAATGGCGTTGGGCAATGTACGACCACAAGCGCCACCTCCAAATGCGAATGAAGAAGATGAACCTCAAGTGGAGGTAAATGATCAAGGGGGAGCGTCTACACAAGATAAATCTCATGAAGATCAAGATGATCAACAAATCTATAAGGACAACCATCTATGGGTAGAAGAAGATGATCATGAAGATTCAAGACCACAAGTGCCACATCCAAGAGTACATCAATGCATCCAAAGAGATAACCCCGTCGACAATATAATCGGTGACATCCAAAAGGGAGTAACAACTAGATATTGTATAGCTAATTTTTGTGAAACTTAATCTTTTGTATCCTCTTTGGAACCACATAGGATTGAGGATGCATTGAAAGATCCGGATTGGATGGTGGCGATGCAAGAAGAACTGAACAACCTCAAACGGAACAAGGTGTGGGAACTAGTCGAAAGACCCATGTTCAACGTCGTTGGTACTAAATGGGTCTTCCGCAACAAGCAAGACGAACATGGGGTGGTGACAAGGAACATGGCACTACTTGCGGCAAAAGGGTATTCACAAGTCCAAGGTTTGGATTTCGACAAAACTTTTGCTCCTGTAGCTAGGCTTGAATCGATTTGAATATTACTTGCATATGCTAATCACCATGATTTCAAGTTCTATCAAATGGATGTGAAAAGAGCCTTCCTCAACGGACCAATCAAGGAGGAGGTGTACGTGGAGCAACCCCCCGGATTCGAAGATCAAGAGTTCCCGGACCATGTGTTCAAACTGCGTAAGGCTCTCTATGGCCTCAAACAAGCTCCTATAGCTTGGTATGAGTGCCTTAGAGATTTTTTGATTGAAAATGGATTTAAGATTGGCAAAGATGATTACACATTGTTTATCAAGAATTTTGACAATGATCTATTTATCTGCCAAATTTATGTTGATGACATTATATTTTGTTCAACTAACAAATCCCCATGTGAAGAATTTAGTAAGATTATGACACATAGATTCGAGATGTCTATGATGGGAGAATTGACATATTTCTTGAGATTCCAAGTGAGGCAACAAAAGGAAGGGACGTTCATAAGACAAACCAAGTATACTCAAGACATAGTCAAAAAGTTTGGAATGAACAAAGCCTATAAAGACTCCCATGGCAACAAATGGACACTTGGATCTCAATGAAGATGGACCAAATGTGGGTGAAAAGGTATATCACTCCATGATTGGCTCCCTACTTTATTTATGTGCATCTAGGCCTGATATTATGTTGAGTGTATGTTTGTGTGCAAGATTTCAAGCCAATCCTAAGGAATGTCATTTGACAGCCGTAAAAAGGATCTTGCGATATTTAGTTCATACAGCCAACCTAGACCTCTGGTATCCTAAAGGTTCAAAGTTCAACCTCATTGGATACTTTGATGCAAATTATGTCAGATGCAAAGTGTCGGTACCTGGCATACTGGGTACCCTTGCGCACAAGCTAGAGCCGCCTAGGTACCTCGCCTCCCAGCAGGGACATGGTCCGAGGGTGCCACGTGTTCAAAGAAACCCAGACTCATCTGCCTCAGATGGGAAGTCTAGGGTGCCCATGAGACATCCAAAAGGGGGAGCTCAGCTTCACCTTGACGACAAGCTCCCAGGCAGCCACGTGTCGAGCAGGATGGGACTCGACCTCCTCGGCAGAGGTGAGCTCCCAAGCCGCCATGTAGCCCACGAAGTCTAGACCCAATCTCCCCAGCGGAGACAAGCACCCGAGCTACCACGTGGCCCGCGGGCGCGAGACCTGGCCGCCCCCACGGAGGTGAGCCCCCGAGCTACCATGTGGCCCGCAAGAGGGGCGTGGCCTCCACCATGGCGGAGAGCTCCCCAGGGGCCGCATGGTTAGTCCACTTGCCCTATGCGGATAGTGAGGAAGTGAAGAGGGCGGTGCGCCTTGTCTCCATCAAGCCTTGAAGATACACAGCTTCCCCAGACACATGGTGCGGCGCACGCCTTATGTCAGGTACCTCTATGACTAATCGCATCACATTGAAGGCGCCGCAGGCCTATCCGACTCCGTCAAGTGGGTAGCTTACAACGCTAGAGACAGTTGGATGGGACATTCCCTGCCAATGTCAACAACGGCGCGTGGGCTACTAACAACCCGGGCGACAAGACGGCGAGTCCTTACGTTCGCGGTTAGATCATTAGGATAAGATCGCCCTAGGACCACCTTTCGGGCCCCAGGACCCCACTTGTAAGGCGTCTGACCTTGACTATAAAAGGCCCGGACCACCATCGATACAAGGACGAGACTCAGAATCTTCAATACACACACACACACACACATACATACACACTCACCAGCAATACAATCCACCGTGGAGTAGGGTGTTATGCTCTTTGCGGCCCGAACCATGTAAAAACCACCGTGTCCCATACTCTTCCGCTAGAACACTAGTTTGAGGCCTATGTCCCGCCGAACAAGAAGCTCTGCGGGCTGCTCCCTAGCGGATCTGAGGGAAGGATCACTGTACCAGGTAGGGGATTTTTCCCTTAAAAAAAGTGGTGGCGCATTCACCACCATGGTGTTCATCAGGCCCGTGGAAGGCGGTTTTCGCGACCGTCGTCTGGTGACCAGATGCGTCACTTGAGTGGCACTCTCTGGTCCGTCTCACCCCCCGTGTAGGTACGGCTGGCCAAAATGGCACGTTTGGACATGCCCCAGCTCAGTCGGCTCCACCAGCACCCACAACAGCGAGCCCGCATAGCACATTGGCGGCGGCCAGAGCTCTTCTCCACCACCCACCGTCGCTGAATGCCTCTCAGGGGGCAGCTCAGCAGTGGGTCCAAGACATCGACCACCTCGTCGTCACAGCCATCCACTCCCCCAACAGTGGAAGGCGCCCCGTGTCGCTGTCACGCACGCCGTCCATCGACCGTCACATCGCCAAATCCCACTCCTCCAAGACTACGAGCGTTGGCGGCTCCCCACGAGGGACCTCAGGGCTGAGCTTGACCATCGTCAAGCTCACATGGACAGCCGTGTCATCATCGAGCGGCAGCGAGAGAGGCGGCGCAACCTCGACGAAGAATATGGACCTCAATGCCCTGTTCACAACGTGTCCTCTGTCCAAGGTGCACTGCAGGTAAACCCCCCGCCATCTGACCAGGAGTATGTCGGCTTGACAGCTCTCTTGTAGTACTCGGTGCAGCTGGATGTGCAGCAACAGTACTTGGCGCAGCCATTACCGTTGCAGCAGCATGGCACAACCAGTACCACAACCGCAGGTCCAGCAAGTGCCACATGTCGTGCAGCAGACCCCCTTGGGGTATGCTGTCCCATCTGCCTCTCCGAGGAATCCCGTGGGAGGCTGCTCAGCGTTGGCTCCGCACCTTCGCTTTGCAATGTGGCCACGCAAGTTTCGGCCACATATCCCAGAGAGATTTGACGGAAGCATCAATGGGGAGGAGTTCCTGCAGATCTAAACCACGGCACTCCTTGCTGCAGGAACGGATGAGACCACCCTGGCGAACTACTTCCCAGTCGCCTTGACTAGATCAGCCCGCTCATAGCTGATGAACCTTCCCGAGTGGTCTACAAACTCTTGGGATGAGCTGTGCCGGCAGTTCACAGCGAACTTCGGCAGCTCCTACACGCGCCCCGGCACCAAGCTTGACCTCCACGCCATGCGACAGCAACCCAAGGAGATGTTGCGATCATTCATCCAGCATTTCTCGTAGGTACGCAATTCCATTCCCAACATCCCAAATGCCTCTGTCATAGTGGCATTTCTCCAGGGAGTGCATGACCGCAAGATGCTCGAGAAGTTAGCTATGCACAACGTGCAAGATGTCTCCGAGCTCTTCTCCATCGCCGATCGGTGCGCCAGGGCGGCAGAAGGCCACGACTGGCATGCTCAACCCGTTTCGGGGTAGGCAGGGCTGGCCAGGCTGGAGAAGGAGCCGCTACCCCTTGTAGCAGCGAAAAGAAGAACAAGAACTGGGGTGCCAGCCAGAACAAGCCACTGCATGTATCCCCCGTTGTGGTGGCAGCCGCAATAGGGGAGGCAAACCCCCACGACCGGAGAAACGCCCTTGTCATCCACTTGGCACTAATGAAGACATTGATCCTTGCCCGGTGCACAAGACTCGCGAACACATCGTGAGCGAGTGTTGGGAGATAAAAAGGTGCGCCGAATGCTACCAAGAGTGGGCGCAGTAGCGCCTAGACAGCGCCCCCTTCCGCCAACTGGAGGGCAAGCCGAAGGTCAAACCCAAGGTCAACAATGACGAGGAGCTGTAGTACCAGAAGCAAGAGCGGGCCATCAAAGTGGTCCACCAAGATGAGGACTCCAACGCAAGCAGTGACAACGAGCATCGCAAGACCCTCCACGTCATCTTCAGAGGGTCTAGGGATCCGACATCCCAGAACGCGGTCAAGACCCTTCATCGTTGTAACACCCTCATTTTCATGCATCATGCCTTGCATACATTCATATACATGTTTAACATTAACCCATAACAAGAGGAACAAGTTTAAAATTGATTTGGAGTTGTCCGATATTTGCCTCTGGACAACTTCAGACTTGTCCGATCTTGTGCGGACTAGTCCGGTATTCCATGAATCCTTGAAAATTTGTTAAGTCCCTGGACTTGTCCGGACTGGTCCGGTGTTCCAGCGGACTTGTCCGTTTTCCTCTCTGTTCAAATTCGGACTTGTCCGATTTTTGTCCAGACTTGTCCGATTTTCTCTCTGGACGACTTCGGACTAGTCCGGTCCTTTCCGGACTTGTCCGATATTTCGCGACTCCGAGTTGATCTTTTGTTTTACGACTTGTTTCTTGGGTTTCACGTTAAGTGGGCCTAGGTACGTCGTGCCTAACTCTTTTAGATCCCATGTGGGACTCTAAACCGGCCTCTACTCATCCCAAAACTCGAAATCCATCTAACCCTAGCCTCCACCTCTATATAAACAACCCACCCCTTGGTTTGACATCTAATTGCGACTTTTCCACCCACCCAAACCCTAGTTCGTGGGGAGCCACCATCAAGGAGGGAGGAGAAGATCCCAAGCAAGAGGAAGAAGAGGAGGAAACGAAGGAGGATCAAGATCTCCACCAAGTTTCGTCCTTCACCACCAATTCATCTCCAAGTTCATCACCAACCCTAGATCATCAAGATCCAAGTGCTACCTCCAAGTTTCTTGGTTCATTGGAGTTCTAAACACCTGGTATAACTCCTATTCTCTTTTCCTTACGTGAATTCAACCCCTAATCTACGAATTTACGTCGATCTAGAAAACCCTAATTTGCCGATCTCGCGGAGTGTGGACTTGTCCGGTCCCTAGCGGACTAGTCCAATCTTTCTGGTTAAATTGTGTTGAATTAATTCTAAAATTTGATCTAATCGAATCCAAACCTGTATAAACTTGTTAAAAGCTATTAGAACTAGTTAGAGATCATTAAAAGCAATCTAGTAACAAGTTCTACCTTGCATTTGCATCAATCATGCATGTCATGTCATATTGAGTAATATTTGTGCACTCTTTGATTGTGTTTCTTGTCTTGTATGTTTATTGTGTGGATTAGACGGATTTGCGCTAGAAAGTGCCGCGGAGGATCTACAGCACCAAGAGTTTGAAGGCTTTGACCCTAATCAACAGCAGGAGCAAGGCAAGTGTCCTTGAAGCATATTGATCCTGTTTTTAAAATAAATGTTTTGGTTGCAAAACTGCATGCTTGTGTCAATTTGATGGGAAATCCTATGGTAGGAAGTTTACTAGTTTTGTTTGACCACCCTTGTCAGCTGGAATTTATGGTAGAGAGTCGGGAAGGATTTTTACCTTTTGCTTCGTTTAGTCAACTGGGATGAGAATAACTATACCACTCAATTTAATTATGCATGGATGAGATTATGGTTAACATGAACTGGTTAAATATGGTATGGTAATGGGTGATCTAAGCAAGCCTGGTATGTGGATGGGTTGGATGTTATGGTGGTTTGCTTGCTTTAGATCTAAGGACCAGTTCATGCGAGAATAAGCCAGGACTACAGTGCCACCACGAGGCCAAGTATGGGTGCGGCGTAGCTGATTAATTAGGGCTTTGCTAGTGCTGTTTGGACCATTGTGGATGCTCGGGGAAGGGGTAGTCGGATTGGGTTTGTTGATGATTGGTGGGACTACCCTGGGATCCGAATGGCTCAAGAGGGGGCCCTTGGTTGAAGATGTGCTCAGTTGGAGGCATCGCCACTGGTGAAACCTCAGTGGGGTCTGAATAGGCTAGTAATCCCTTTGTAAAGGCTATTTTGTGATCTCTTGGCCATACACCAAAGGAAGTGTAATTGGCATAAGGGAGGTTCTTTAGTCGCCGACGGGTGATGAAATCACAAACACGTGGGTAAAGAGGTACAAACTCTGCAGAGTCTAATTAAAACTATCATGATAGCTGTGCTCCCGGTTATGAGCGCCTGGATGACCTACATGATTAGAGGAAAATTGGAATTTGGGATGGTTATGGTTTGGTAATGGTTATGGATGGTTATGGATAAATTTCTGGTATTGAATATGGTTATTGACGATGGTGAAATCTGGAATTATTGATGATGGTAATGAATTCAGTTTGGTATTATGGTATTACTCGTGATTATGATGGGATTACTTCACATACATATAATATACATATTGCTTTTCAAATGTTTTACTGTACTTTTCAGCACTTTGCCATTATTATTGTCGTCATTTGAATCGGCCACATGTCATACTTTCCACACTTGCTGAGTACGACATGTACTCACTCTTGCAATCCCCCCAACAGTTGCAGGTCAGAATTGTGAGTTTAATGGCGATAATACGGAGTTCTAGGCCGTGTCTACCGTCAGTTTTGCCTGTGGTGTTGATTGGAGCTGCGCTATCCCTTTTGCTTAGTTTGCTTAGTTGCTTAATTAGTTTATTTCCGCTGCATTAGTTGAACTTGTCATTAATATTAATTGGAGCTTGTATTCAAGGATAATCTGGTTTGTGTAATAAAATTTGATAATTAATCTTGTTCAGTGGTAATTTTTTGTATACTCTTTTGTGATTGCACTCGTGTATGTGTGATGAACATCCTGGGCACACATATGCGTTAGCTTGGTTCATTTTCGGAACCGGGCGTCACAGATTGGTATCAGAGCCACAGGTTGACCGTAGGACGCACCCTAGATAGAATGGACACTTTAGAGCACATAGGAGCACTCAGGAATTGATGTGTTTTTCTTGGAGTGCTGTTTGCTATATATATTGTTTGCTTGTGTGCTTAATAGAGGATTTTGGGATGCCTTAGCATTGCCATGTCCACCTAGGCTAGTGTAGCTAGCTGTTTAGTTTCATATCCCTTGATGCATATAGTTGGGGACGTTTTCTAATTCTTACCTATTGCTTTTCTCTAGATGGTGAGGACTCGCAACCAGAGGGATGCTAATGATGAGGAGGAGAACCATGGAGTACCTCAGAACAACGTTGGACAAGGATCTGCTCATGGAGCTATCAGCATTGAGCAGCTATTGGCTATGCAAAACCAGCTCATGCAGACCATGATACAGACTATGGGACAGTTGCGGGCTGGCTATATCAACAATCAGCCCCACATGCCTCCACCGCCACCCCCGCCTCCTCATAACCAATTGGGAGAGTTTATGAGGACTAGGCCGCCAACCTTTGCTCAAGCCGCAAACCCTATGGATGCGGATGATTGGCTCAAGTCCGTGGAGAAGAAGCTAGCTATTGTCCAATGCAGTGACCGGGAGAAGGTGCTATTTGCTTCTCATCAACTAGTTGGAGCAGCTGCGGATTGGTGGGATGCTTATTGCAATGCTCATGAGAACCAAGAAAGAATCACATGGGCCGAATTCAAGGAGAATTTTCGTTCTCATTATGTGCCGGAAGGTGTTATGCTCTTGAAGAGGCAAGAAATTGAGAATTTAAGGAAAGGAAGATCAAGCATGAGTGAATATCTCAATAAATTCACTCAACTCTCAAGGTATGCGCCTGAGGATGTTAGTCGGGACAGCCGGAAGCAATACTTGTTCATGCCTATCTCTCATATGAAGTTTATTCTGTTGGTTAAGTCTCCTGGAGGAGAGATGAGGACAAATATAGTATGTCCAAAAGTAAGCCTTAGAATAAGGGGGGTAGACTTCTCCGCCAACCTTATAGTTTTGGATTCTAAAGGATTGGACATTATACTTGGTATGGACTGGTTGAGGAAGCACAATGGAGTTATTGAGTGTGCCACAAAGACGGTGAAGTTGACCAATGAGGAAGGGATCGCCATAGAGCTTGAAGCATCTCAAACCGCACCGAAGCAATTGGAATTGAATCATATGGACGGTGCCGCAATGGAGGAGATTCTAGTGGTGTGTGAATTTTTGGATGTTCTTCCGAACGAATTGCCAGGTATGTCACCCGATCGAGACATTGAGTTTGTTATTGATTTAATACCTGGAACTGCACCTATAGCTAAGAAGTCGTATAGGATGCCTCCTTTGGAATTAGCGGAGCTCAAGAAGCAAATTCAAGAGCAACTAGAGAAGGGTTTTATTCGCCCTAGCTCTTCACCTTGGGGAGCGCCCGTTCTATTTGTGGACAAGAAGGATGGATCCCAAAGGATGTGTATGGATTACCGAGCTCTCAACAAGGTAACAATCAAGAACAAGTACACCTTGCCGCGCATAGAAGACTTATTTGATCAGGTGAAGGGTGCTTGTGTCTTCTCCAAGCTTGATTTAAGGTCAGGATACTTTCAAATGAAGATTAGACCATCGGACATACCCAAAACAGCTTTTAGGACATGGTATGGATCTTATGAGTACACCGTGATGTCTTTTGGATTGACAAATGCGCCTGCCTACTTTATGTACCTCATGAATAAGGTCTTCATGGAGTACTTGGATAGATTTGTTGTGGTGTTTATTAATGATATTATGATCTACTCGAAGGATGAGAAGGAACATGAGGAACACTTGAGGCTTACGCTGCAGAAATTGAGGGAGCATTAATTGTATGCCAAGTTCAACAAGTGTCAGTTTTGGTTGAAAGAGGTGCCATTCTTGGGTCATATAATCTCAGGAGGAGGAGTATCGGTTGACCCCGGAAAAGTGAGAGACGTGTTGAAGTGGGAGCCACCGCAAAATGTCAAGGAAATAAGGAGTTTTCTTGGGATGGCCGGATATTACCTCGGTTTATCAAGGACTTTTCCAAGATAGCCAAGCCTATGACGGAGATGCTAATGAAGGGAAAGGCGTTCCAATGGACTGAAGCTTGTCAAAACAGTTTTGAGTAGTTGAAGAAGAGGTTAACAACAGCCCCAGTTTTGGTACTGCTGGATGTAAGAAAGAGCTTCGATATTTATTGTGATGCATCAAGACAAGGACTCGGATGCGTGCTTATGCAAGAAGGTCAAGTGGTCGCCTATGCATCAAGACAATTGAAGAAGCATGAGCAAAATTACCCCACGCATGATCTTGAACTAGCAGCCGTGGTACATGGATTGAAGATTTGGAGACACTATATTTTTGGACATAGGTGTGAAATTTATACGGATCATAACAGTTTGAAGTATATTTTCACACAAACGGATCTGAACTTGAGGCAACGAAGATGGTTAGAGCTCATCAAAGATTATGATTTGGGGATCAACTATCATCCAGGAAAAGGCCAATGTAGTGGTCGATGCTTTGAGTAGAAAAGGAGTAAGTCACCAACTCACAGTTCGAGAGATACCATCCGAGCTATGCAAGGAGTTTGAACGGTTGTAAGGATCGAAACGCCCAAGAGGGGGGGTGAATTGGGCTTTCTTTCAAATTTTAAGGCAATTAAAAACGAACTACTTAAGCCCAATTCCCGAAGCAGTTCTAACTATGCAATCAACGTAGATATAACTTGTGAAGTAAAGATTGCATAATGTAAAGAGAGGGAGAGAAATGAAAACGCTAGGGGACACGAAGGTTTATCCCGTGGTTCGGCAAGATCGCAAGGATCTTCCTACGTCCACGTTGTGGCACCCACCGAAGGGTTTTTCCACTTCCAATGTCACCGAGACAATGGAGTCTTCACTAATCTTCTCCGTTCGCCATCTCCGGCAAGGTGGAGCTCAAGCCTTGTACAACCTTCGATGTTTCGGGCTTCCACACACACCTTGGCAAGCTCCGGAACGATCTTCTTCAACTTCTCACTAGCCTAGAGAGTTCAATCACAAAGAAAGAACGCACACAAGCTTCTCTCTAGCCTATTACAAATGATCTAAAAGTGTGGAAATGTATGCTCTATAGTCTTGAATGCTCTTGGATGTGTAGTTGGCTTCAGGTGATCCAGACTTGTCGAAATGACTGGGTTAGAGGGGTTTTATAGCTAGCTTAACTGAAATAGCCGTTGGAAAAGTAGGCTGACAGAACTTTACTGTGAACACCGGATGATCCAATGTACCCCTTTATTGAGCATCGGTCGATTTCAATTTGCTGACATCACTGTGTCAGATATGACCGTTGATCGACCGATGTAACATCCACTTCATCATCGGATGAACCGGTGAGTAGATCTTCAGACTTGGTCCAAAAATAATAGCTTCTGTTGGATTGGACCGATGTACACTTGGATTGATCGTCGGATGATCAGGTGTGTACTTCTCCAGAATTACTCAAAGATCATCCCTTCTGTTGGATTCAACCGATGTGCCACTTCCTTCACATCGGATGATCCGGTGTGTACTTGGCTCTGAGGTCTTCTTCTTCTGCAAACTCAAACTCGACCGATGTAGTCATTTTGCAAGACATCGGATGATCCAGTGAGTTAAACTTGTTTGCTTCGAGTTGTTTTGAGTTGATCTTTTGGAATCTTCTCGAGTGACCTCTTTGACAATTGTTAGACTTGTTCTTCTGATGAATGTTAATCTTCTTGTGTTGCCAATTTTGATAGAATAACGTCGTTGAATGAGTTCTTCATTTATTCTTCATGAAAATCGAATAACCCCTTAGAATATATCGTTGAGGGGTCTCCATTTGTATCCAATGAGCAGTAGATGATATGAGAGATGATTCATTACGTTTGATTTGTTTTACGTGAGACCTCGCATCCACAAACTCATTAGTAATCACTAACGGTTGTCATTAATCACCGAAACCATACCTCATGGGGGCCTAGATGCTTTCAATCTTCCCCTTTTTGGTGATTGATGACAACACAACAAGTAGAGCATAGAAGTAATGAAATTAAGATGAAATGCTCTTAAAAGAATATAACAAGTACAAATTTGCAACACAAGAGGCTCGAAGGCTCAAATAATGATCAATAAAGCACAAGAGCACAAAGTAGCAGACTGAGTACAAAAAAATGGCAAAAGATAGTAAATGACAGATAATAACAAGAAGACACAAGGAAAGACTCCCCCTAAAACTGAGCTAACCTCCCCCTGACTCTAACTCTTCTCCCCCTTTGGCATCAAGACACCAAAAAGGGAAGTTGAGTGCCTACGACTCTGGCGCGCTCCTGGCGATGGTGAAGCGGTCGGCGTCAGCGGCGCTGTCGTCGGAGCTGCTCGAGGCGGAGGTCGCTGGAGCTGGAGCTGAAGGAGCTGGAGGAGCCACTGAAGGTGCTGGGGGATCCGCTGAGACTGCTGGCGCCGGTGGAGCTAGAACTGTCGGTAAGGGTGTGCTAACCACTGGAGTAGGTGAGAACTGGAACGACGTCGGTGGCAGCACAGGTGAGAGAATCGGCGCAGTCGAGACAAGCAGAGGCGACATACTGAAGCTCGGAATAGGCGAGGTCGGCACTGGGGCTGCAGCATGTGCCAGAGGAGGTGCTCCGGAAGTCTGACCAAGTCCCGGCTGCTGAGGTGGAAGGGCGATCCCGGTCTGCTGGTAGAGGTTGGTGATCAACCCGAGAATGCCCATCATAGCCTGCTGAGTCTGCTGCTGCTGGTCGAGAGTGCGCCTGGTCATCTGATCAACAAAGGTAGTGAACCTGTTGGTGTCCTCTCGCCTCTGACGGGCTATCTCCAGCTGCATCTCCTGCTGCTACCTCTGAAGCTCCTTGTGTCATGCGGCCTGCTGACGCTGCTGCTCGATCATCTGCTGAAGTAGGGACGAGAGCTCAGAAGGCTGTGACACCTGTGCCTCTGACACCAGAGGTGGTGTAGGTGGTGCAGCAGTTGATCCTCCCGCCTCCGCATCGTGCTGTCTCAGTGGAGGAGAAGGATGAGTAAAGTACTCCTCGACGCTGTCGCTGGTGTCACTGTCTGACCAGATATGCTGTAGGTCTCCACCCTGAGCCTCTGCCTGTGCAAGCTCTACGTCCTCCCTGGCCAAGTCTGCCCAGTCCTCCTCAGAAAGTCTAGCCCGGACCTGACGCTCAACTGGACGGCCAAGGTGCCGGTCTCCAGGAGCGGGGACTCGGTAGTGGCTGAACCGAGTAACGTGGAGCTCTGTCAGAGGAGCAGTGCCTGGAGAACCCTCTGGAACCAGCTGGTGAAGAAGGTGACAGATCCAGTGACCAAAGACCAACTGTCGAAGCATCCCAACTCCATCAGTGATCACATCCTCCATCTCGCAGATCAGGATGTCCACGATATCGAACTCCATCCTGTTCATCACATAGAACAGGAGAGGCTGTTGTAGGCTCGTGAAACCCTCAAGGTAGCCAGACCTCGGAAGCAGTGTGCGGCGCAGTATGTGGTGAACTGTGCGAGCCGCTGGAGTGAGTAGCGCTGGCACCCTTGGCTGGTCTGGAGTGAAGGGCGGAGTGAACAACCCACTGATCTCGTCGAACGGTGGTGACACTCCTCCAGTCAGTTGCCTCCTCGGTGGATCTGCGTCTCCGTACACGATCTGGTGCAGACAGGTAGTAGAGGTGTCCACACCAAGCAGTCTGGCCAACAGATCTCGAGACACGTCGTGGCGCTGCCCCAAAAACATGAAGTGGATCGAACGACGGCCCTCAGAGATGTAGAGAGTGGCGTAGAAGACTCGGACCCACTCCTCGATGTAGGCACTCCGCTGGTGTGAAAACAGCTCTACCAGACCTCTGTATCTCTCAAAGAATGGTCTGATCCTGTGTCCGACTACTGCAGCTAGCAGATTCCAATCAATACTGTTATGTTGGAAGAGCTTGTGGCCCTGACGCCTGTATGTCTTGTACAGGGACGCCTGTGTCAGGGTCCAGAAGTGGGGATCCACTCGAGTGTCCCTCGGCCGCGGGAACCACTCCTCAGGCAACGCTGTCCATCTGAGCCTCTTCAACTGCTTTGCCTTGAACTTCCTGTAATCTGTCAGTCTGACATCCTCAGCAACTCTGACGGCAGTATCCATCTGGTAGATGGCCCTCTGGGCCTCTCTGTCCTCGGCGCGGTCAGCTGCAGAGGGGCGCTGACTCGCCGTAGGGGTCTGTCCACCCCCACGAGTCCTCGGAGTGCGCCGACGGACAAGAGGTGTCACCTCGGTCTCCTCCTCGTCGGAGTCCTCGGGAGGCACCGGACGGACCCGAGGCTGCTCCTGCCTCTGCCGAGACTCGCGGATCCGCAAGGAACCGCGATGGCCGCGCTCACGCTCATCGGCGGCGCGAGCGGCCAACTCCGCACGACGGGCATCCTTGGACAGCTTCTGCTTCTTCGCGGCGGGCTCCTCGATAGCCTTGCCCTTTCCTTTGCGATCGCGACCCATCTTGATGCAATGGAGAGCTAGGGTTAGCGACGATGAAAATGAACGACGAAAAACAACGAAGGACGTCGCACGGCACGGAGCAAACCATAGCGACGAGCGATCACGAGCACTAGGGGCGCGAATCGACGAAAGAGACGATGCACGGCCGGGCAAACCCTAGCGACAGAGAGCACGCGGGGGCCGGGTGCGAAGTGAGAGACGGTGGTCGGGTGAAGGTGCTAGGAGACCGGCGGTGGATGCTGCAGGAGTGGTGGCGCGGTGGCGAGCTGGGAGGCGGAGACGGCGGCCTAGGAGGCGGTGGCGACGGCCTGGGAGGCGGTGGCGGCGCTCGGGCACGGCCGGCGCGAAGGGAGGGCGCGGTGGCGGCGCACGGTGCGGCGGCAGCCGAGGGAGGAGGCGCGGTGCGCGGGCACGGGCGGCGGCGGCCTGAGGGCGACGGCGGCGGCGTCCGGCGGCGGAGGAGATGGAGGGCGCGAGGAGATCGGCTGGCGTCGTCGGGATCGGGAGAAGGAAGATGAAAAAGGGGGTACGGCTGAACCGTTTTAAAGAACGGGCAAACCCTAGCCGCAGACTTAACACGGGATGGACCGATGCGCATCGGAGGATGCATCGGTCGAGTTCAACAGAGAGTTGTTCCAAAAACTCTCTTTGAACACCGGATGATCCGACGTTGAGGTGTCCATCATCGATCGATTTCTGCAGGGCACAAGAAAACTGAACACCGGATGCTCTGATGTTTTCTGAGATGAACTCATCGGTCGATCTCTGAATTCTGACTGATCTGAACTTTGAGTTGAAGCACCTGTTGATCCGATGACACTGCTGGCCCTAGCATCGGATAATCCGATGACTACAGAACTTCTAAGACAGCCCATATATGTCCTTGGACTAAATCACACAAAGAGAGGAGCGAGTCCTAGGACTTTTTGGGCAACTCCTAACCTCTAATAGAGGGCTTCAAATATAGTGCCACATATTGGCTAAGCCCTTAAGCAAGAAGAGCACACAAAGAGAGTTAGGAGGGTAAACTCAAGGGAATGTAAGGCCCATGCTTTGTGAGCTAGAGTATGGAAAACTTCTATCTCATTAAAGCATGTTCCTTTAGAATTTTGCTCTTTCCACATCATATGAGTTGAGATATTGCATTTTAAACAAGTATTCTTCTCATGATGTGGGTTCCCCTTTGTGACAATCTACCGTATGCAATGCCAAACAATTAATGCAAGATATTAAATGAGTGCAAGTTTATATGGCAGGGATCATGCAAGGCATAAAATAAACCTATCTTGCCAAGTTTAAACCTTCCAAAGGCTTCCTCGGGGAAAACTATTTCTAGCTCGCCCCTATCCTTTGGGAGTTAGACAAGACCTATATGACATGCATCCTTACATGAACATGGCAATTTACATGACGTTAGATGCATCTAGCACATTTAATTCATTTCTAAGTCTAGAAAAGGTTTTCTCATCAAGTGGTTTAGTGAAGATATCCGCCAATTGTTCTTCGGATCTAACACCTTGCAAAGAGATGTCTCCTTTAGCCTCATGATCCCGCAAGAAGTGATGGCGAATATCAATGTGCTTAGTGCGGGAGTGTTGAACGGGGTTTCTAGATATCTTAACCGCACTTTCATTGTCACAAAGGAGAGGCACACAACCAAATTTAATTCCAAAGTCCAAAAGGGTTTGCTTCATATATAGAATTTGGGCACAACATGCACCGGCGCTATATACTCCGCCTCCACCGTGGACAAGGTGACGGAGTTTTGCTTTTTGCTAGACCAAGACAGTAGGGAACGCCCAAGCAAGTGGCACCCACCGGAGGTACTCTTGCGATCCACGCGGCATCCGGCAAAGTCCGAATCCGAGTATCCCAAGAGTTGGAAGGTTGTAACTTTAGGGTACCACAAGCCCATACTAGGGGTATGCTTAAGATACCTAAGTATCCTAAAGATCGCCTTCTTATGCGATTCTTTAGGAGCCGCTTGAAAGCGAGCACATAAGCATACACTAAACATTATATCGGGCCTAGATGCGGTAAGATAAAGCAATGAACTAATCATAGAGCAGTAGAGAGATTGGTCAATAGATTTACCGTCCTTATCCGCGTCGAGATGGAAATTTGTTGCCATTGGAGTGCTTCTTGAGCTACAATCTCCCATCTCAAATTTCTTCAAGAGGTCCTTGGTGTATTTCTCTTGGTAGACGAAGGTTCCCTCTTGAAGTTGCTTGATTTGGAATCCAAGGAAGAAGTTGAGCTCTCCAATCATTGACATCTCGAATTCCCTAGACATCATTTTGCCAAACTCATGGCTAAAAGCTTCGTTAGTTGAACCAAAGATAATATCATCAACATAAATTTGACAAATGAACAAATCTCCATTGATGTCTTTGGTGAAGAGTGTGGTGTCCACCCTCCCGATCTTAAATCCTTGCATGATGAGGAAGTCCCGTAGTTGTTCATACCACGCCCTAGGTGCTTGCTTGAGCCCGTAGAGCGCCTTGTGCAACCTATACACATGGTTAGGATTCCTCGGATCTTCAAACCCGGGAGGTTGTTCAACATAAACAAGCTCATTAATGTAGCCATTAAGAAAGGCACTTTTCACATCCATTTGATAAAGAGTAATATTATGATGTGAAGCAAAAGCAAGGAGAATACGAATTGCCTCTAACCGAGCGACCGGAGCGAAAGTTTCTCCAAAGTCTAGTCCTTCAACTTGTGAGAAACCCTTGGCCACAAGTCTTGCCTTGTTGCGGACCACAACGCCATTCTTGTCTTGTTTGTTGCGGTACACCCACTTCGTTCCGATGATGTTCTTGTCCTTGGGTCGCTCCTCCAACACCCAAACTTCATTGCGGGTGAAGTTGTTGAGTTCTTCTTGCATGGCCATCACCCAATTTGGATCTTGGAGTGCTTCCTCTATATGAGTGGGTTCTACACTCGAAACAAACGAGTAGTGCTCACAAAACGAAGCAACGTGGCGGGAACGAGTACTTACGCCCCTTGAAGGACTTCCAATGATTTGGTCCATTGGATGTGCCTTGGAGATGCGTCCATGCCTCATAAGTGGTTGTGAAGCACTTGGCGGTGGTGAAGCGTGTTGCTCCTCTTGTGGTTGGACTTGATCATGGACTTCTTCTTCATCTTGATGTTGTATTGCTTGTGAGTCTTGAGTTGGCAATGGATCATCTTTCTCCTCTTCGTCTACTTGAGGCGCCATGGAGGTGTTGTTGTAGGAACTTGAAGCTCCCCCTTGATCATGGCCCTCTTCAACTTCCGGCTTGATGTCTCCAATGGTCATGTTCTTCATGGCTTCTCGTAGAGGCTCATCATCTATTTCATCATGACCAAAACTCTCCTCTTGGGAGCCATTAGTCTCATCAAACTCAACATCAAAACTTTCTTCAACTAGACCGGAGGTTTGGTTGAATACTCGATATGCTTTTGAGTTTGATGCATAACCAAGAAAAATGCCAACATCACATCTTCTTTCAAACTTACCGAGCCTTTTCTTGCGGTAGATGTAGAATTTGCACCCAAAGACTCTAAAGTAGGAGATGTTGGGCTTTCTCCCAATGAGAAGCTCATATGGGGTCTTTTGGAGTAGTCGGTGAAGATAGACCCTGTTTGCGGCATGGCACGCCGTGTTGATTGCTTTGGCCCAAAACTTCTCCGACGTGCCGTAGTCATCAAGCATTGCTCTTGCAAGAGTGATGAGGGTTTTGTTCTTCCTCTCAACGACACCGTTTTGTTGAGGAGTGTATGTGGCGGAGAATTCATGCTTCACACCTTCACGGTCACACCACTCCCCAATGTTGTAGTTCTTGAATTCGGTGCCGTTGTCACTCCGGACCTTGATAATGGGAAGTTGGAATTCCCTTTGAGCACGATTGGCGAAGGTCTTGAACACTTCCGGAGTTTCACTCTTGTCACCTAAGAATAGAGTCCAAGCATAGCGAGAGTAGTCATCAACTATAACAAGACAATAGAGGTTACCGCCAAGGCTTTGGTATGTGGACGGTCCGAAGAGGTCCATGTGGAGTAGTTCAAGTGGCTTGGAGGTTGACACCATTGTCATCATTGGGTGGTGTGAAGCAACTTGCTTCCCGGCTTGACAAGCGCTACAAAGCTTGTTCTTCTCAAACGTCACATCCTTCACGCCGGTCACCATCCCAAGCTTGAATGACTTCTTGAGTTTGCTCATTCCAATGTGTGCTATGCGTCGGTGCCATAGCCAACCCAAACTTGTCTTAGTGAAAATACAAGTGGTTAGGATAGCATTCTTGTTGGAGAAGTCTACTAAGTAGAGATGTCCATGCCGAAACCCTTTGAAGATTAGCTCTTTGCTTGCCTCACTACTCAAACAACATCATTTTTGCTAAATGTGCATGTTAGTCCAAGATCACAAAGTTGTGCAATGGAAAGTAGATTAAAGCTAAGCGACATAACATACAACACATTAGAAATGGATAAATCATTAGAGATAGCAATTTTACCTAATCCTATTACCTTACCCTTAGAATTGTCACCAAAAGTGACTTGTTCATGATTACCGGGGTTTTCTATGGTGGTGAACATACCATCATTGCCGGTCATGTGTTGAGTGCACCCGCTATCGAGTACCCAATGCTTTCCTCCGGCTTTGTAGTTCACCTACACACATGAAGTTAATTTTTGACTTTAGGCACCCAAGCCAACTTAGGTCCTTGTATGTGAGATACAAGTGTCTTTGGGACCCAAAGTTGCTTGGGGAGCTTCCCCTTCATGCTCTTCATGTCTTTGCCAATGAACCTAGCTTTCACCTTGCCATTCACTTTGCTAAGAAGATAATAGCGATCATTGAAATTAGATTTGTAGTTAGTAGGAAATTTAGGTGAAGGTCGGTTAGGAAGAGGACACTCCCTTGTGTGGTGACCGGTGACCTCACAATGTTGGCAATAAGAACCAACTTCCTTTATGAAGCTTGTTCTAAGCTCCGGTGAGGACACCTTTCCTTTGTTGGGCACCGGGAAGGATCCAAGTCCTCTTTTGTTGAAGGCTTTTGCTTGTTGGAAGAGGATTTCCTTGTGCTTGACTTAACCTTTTGAAAGTCTAGCCACACTAGTGCGGAGACTCTCAATTTCTTCCAACAAGTCCTTCTCCCTAGCATTAGCTTTCAAAGACAAAGACTTGTCCAAGACATTAGAGACATGCGAAGTAATGGATATCTTATCATTAAGAGTTTGTTTCTTTGCATCTTTTAACTCTTGATCAAGCATGTCATGAGCAATGTTAAGTGTTTGGTATTCTTGAGTTAGCTTGTTGTGCTCCTCCAAGAGAGTTTGGTGTGCTATGTTGAGCTCATAATTGTCTACCTTGATTTTAGCATTTTCTTCCTCAATTTGCTTGACATGAGATTTGAGCGTGTCATGCTCTTTAAGTATGCTTTCATACTTGTCAAGCAAATCAAGGTTAGCACTCTCAAGTTTAGCACGAAATTCTTCAAGAGATTTAACCTTACTCTTCTCTCTCTTAATGATAGCATGATATTCATTAATCAAAGAAGTTAAATCATCGGGGGAAAGCTCATCATCACTAGAGTCGTCACATACCTTGGTGTTACCTTTAGCCATGAGGCACATGGGTGGTGGAGGAAGAGGTGAGTCATCATGATTGGCAATGGCAAGGCTGGCCAAGCTTTCTTCTTCTTCTTCACTCTCTTCATCACTTGTTTCTTCGTCGGTGACCCATTCATTTGCCTCACACATAAACACCTTTTGTGGACCACTTCTCCTCTTTGGGAAGAGTCTTGCCTTCTTGCCCTTGTCTTGCTTCTTCTTCCCAAAGGCTCTTGGTTTGGGCTTGGCTTCTTCTTCATCATCATCACTTTCTTCAAGCTTGCATTGCTTGCCTTTTTGGTTCTCTCTCCTTTTGTCTGGTTTTGGACAATCATAGGAGATGTGGCCTTGATCTCCACAATTGTAGCATATCTTGCGATCGTCTCTTCTTGGTAGAAATGCCTTCTTCTTGAGATCAAAGGTGTATCCCTTTTTGGTGATCTTGGAGTTCAAGCATGAGAACTTTCTCATCATCAAGGCAAGCTCATCATCGTCATCTTCACTTGACGCTTGCTCTTCTTCACTTGAGCTAGGCTCAACCACCTTCTTCTTCTTGAAGCTTGCCTTCTTGGTGGAGGCCTTTAGAGCAATTGTTTTTGATGATGATTGCTCCATCATCCCAAGTACACTCATCTCATGAGCGTGTATTTCTCCAATGAGCTCCGAAACTTCAATGTTGTCAAGTGATTCCTTTTGGAGCATGGAGTTGATGATGTTGTACTTCAGCTTGGGAAGGAGCATGAGGATCTTGCGGTTAATAAGTCCCTTGCTAAGAGACGCAATGTCAAGAGCATTAATTTCCTCAATAAGAACATTTAAGCGTGAAAACATTTCATTAACATTTTCATGAGGAAGCGTCTTAAATTCATCATATTTAGCTTTGAGCATGTGATATTTAAGTTCCTTTACACGATATGAGCCCACATGGATTTCTATCAAGCAAGCCTAAATTTCACAAGCTTTCTCCTTACTAGCAATCCTAGAGAAGACATCTTGACTTATGCATTCATAAATAGCATTCCTAGCCTTAGCATCCCACTTAACTTGATCACCCACATAGTTAAGTTCTCCAAATCCCGCATCAGTCGCTTCCCAAACTTCGGGGGCAATAGCCTCAAGGTAAGCGCGCATGCGTGCTTTCCAATAGGCAAAATTCTTGCCCTCGAAGATAGGAACCGAACCCCCAACCTTGGCCATTTTTGCTCTCTAGCGGTGAAGCTAGAATGATCCTATGAGCAACCTTGCTCTGATACCAATTGTAAGGATCGAAACGCCCAAGAGGGGGGGGGGTGAATTGGGCTTTCTTTCAAATTTTAAGGCAATTAAAAACGAACTACTTAAGCCCAATTCCGAAAGCGGTTCTAACTATGCAATCAACGTAGATATAACTTGTGAAGTAAAGATTGCATAATGTAAAGAGAGGGAGAGAAATGCAAACGCTAGGGGACACGAAGGTTTATCCCGTGGTTCGGCAAGATCGCAAGGATCTTCCTACGTCCACGTTGTGGCACCCACCGAAGGGTTTTGCCACTTCCAATGTCACCGAGACAATGGAGTCTTCAATAATCTTCTCCGTTCGCCATCTCCGGCAAGGTGGAGCTCAAGCCTTGTACAACCTTCGATGTTCCGGGCTTCCACACACACCTTGGCAAGCTCCGGAACGATCTTCTTCAACTTCTCACTAGCCTAGAGAGTTCAATCACAAAGAAAGAACGCACACAATCTTCTCTCTAGCCTATTACAAATGATCTAAAAGTGTGGAAATGTATGCTCTATAGTCTTGAATGCTCTTGGATGTGTAGTTGGCTTCAGGTGATCAAGACTTGTCGAAATGACTGGGTTAGAGGGGTTTTATAGCCAGCTTAACTGAAATAGCCGTTGGAAAAGTAGGCTGACAGAACTTTACTGTGAACACCGGATGATCCGATGCACCCCTTTATTGAGCATCGGTCGATTTCAATTTGCTGACATCACTGTGTCAGATTTGACCGTTGATCGACCGATGTAACATCCACTTTATCATCGGATGAACCGGTGAGTAGATCTTCAGACTTGGTCCAGAAATAATAGCTTCTGTTGAATTGGACCGATGTACACTTGGATTGATCGTCGGATGATCCGGTGTGTACTTCTCCAGAATTACTCAAAGATCATCCCTTCTGTTGGATTCAACCGATGTGCCACTTCCTTCACATCGGATGATCCGGTGTGTACTTGGCTCTAAGGTCATCTTCTTCTGCAAACTCAAACTCGACCGATGTAGTCATTTTGCAAGACATCGGATGATCCGGTGAGTTAAACTTGTTTGCTTCGAGTTGTTTTGAGTTGATCTTTTGGAATCTTCTCGAGTGACCTCTTTGACAATTGTTAGACTTGTTCTTCTGATGAATGTTAATCTTCTTGTGTTGCCAATTTTGATAGAATAACGTCGTTGAATGAGTTCTTCATTTATTCTTCATGAAAATCTAATAACCCCTTAGAATATATCGTTGTGGGGTCTCCATTTGTATCCAATGAGCAGTAGATGATATGAGAGATGATTCATTACGTTTGATTTGTTTTACGTGAGACCTCGCATCCACAAACTCATTAGTAATCACTAACGGATGTCATTAATCACCGAAACCATACCTCATGGGGGCCTCGATGCTTTCAACGGTTGAACCTTGGGATTGTAAACGAGATGGAGATGATGGAGTTAAACCCAACCTTGGAGCAAGAAATTCGAAAGGAACAAACCACAGATGAGGAGATCAAGGAAATCAAGGAAAGAATCGAAGAAGGGAGAGAATTCAGATTTGATGAAGACGAACATGGTACCTTATGGCTTGGAAAAAGGATCGTTGTGCCTAATGTAAAGCATATTCGGGAGACAATATTTAAGGAGGAACATGACTCGCCGTACTCAATTCATCCCGGGTGTACAAAGATGTACAAGGACTTGAAGACATGCTATTGGTGGGCCAGCATGAAAAAGGACATAGCCGAATATGTCGCATTGTGTGATGTGTGCCAACGAGTTAAAGCAGAACACCAAAGGCCAGCTGGATTATTGCAACCGTTGAAGATTACGGAATGGAAGTGGGAAGAAATTGGAATGGACTTCATAGTTGGGTTACCACGTACTCAGTCCGGGTATGACTCAATTTGGGTAATTGTGGATCGCTTAACCAAGTCAGCTCATTTTGTCCCTGTGAAGACCAAGTATACAGCTGCACGATTGGCCGAAATATACATGGAGCATATTGTGTGTCGACATGGAGTCCCTAAGAAGATAGTATCGGATAGAGGTTCTCAATTTACCTCCAGATTTTGGCAAAAATTGCATGAAGCTTTGGGAACGAGGTTGAATTTTAGTTCATCATATCATCCTCAAACGGACGGACAAACCGAGAGGACCAATCAGATTTTGGAGGACATGTTAAGAGCTTGTGCTTTAAAGCATGGGAAAAGTTGGGACAAAAGCTTGTCATACGCAGAATTTTCATACAACAATAGTTACCAAGCAAGTTTGAAGATGTCACCGTACGAAGCGCTTTATGGAAGGAAGTGTAGGACACCTTTATTCTGGAACGAGGCAGGAGAAACTCAAGTATTTGGTCCAGACGTGTTGCAAGAAGCCGAAAAGCAAGTCCAAATAATTCGTGAAAACTTGAGGGCTGCCCAATCAAGACAAAAAGGCTATGCGGACAATAGGAGAAGGAAACTAGCCTTTGAAGTGGGAGATTTTGTTTACCTCAAGGTGTCACCAATGAGAGGTCATAAGAGGGTTAACATAAGGGGTAAGCTCGCACCTCGCTATATTGGACCATTCAAGATTTTGGACAAAAGAGGAGAAGTAGCGTATAAGTTGGAGATGCCAGCTCATCTTTCAGACGTACATGATGTCCTTCATGTTTCCCAGCTCAAGAAGTGTTTGAGAGTACCGGAAGAACAAGTGCCAATGGAAGAATTGGAGCTAGAGGAAGATTTGACTTATGCCGAACAACCGATTGAGATCTTGGAAACCAAGGAGAGAGTCACAAGGAACAAGGTTATCAGATGGTGTAAAGTTCAATGGAAGCACCACACAGAAAAACAAGCGATGTGGGAATTAGAGGATGATCTCAAGAAGGACTTTCCCTATCTCTTCTCCTCCGCGTCGAATCTCGAGGGCGAGATTCATTTTAAGGGGGGTAGGTTTGTAACACCCTCATTTTAATGCATCATGCCTTGCATACATTCATATACATATTTAACATTAACCCATAACAAGAGGAACAAGTTTAAAATTGATTTGGAGCAAAACCGCACTTAAAACGCAGGAAAGTGCGGACTAGTCCGATTTTACTGAGGACTAGTCCGATTTCTCTCTGACTAAAAACGGACTTGTCCGTTTTTGCTGCGGATTAGTCCGATATTTGCCTCTGGACAACTTCGGACTTGTCCGATCTTGTGCGGACTAGCCCGGTATTCCATGAATCCTTGAAAAATTGTTAAGTCCCTGGACTTGTCTGGACTGGTCCGGTGTTCCAGCGGACTTGTCCGTTTTCCTCTCTGTTCAAATTCGGACTTGTCCGATTTTTGGCCAGACTTGTCCGATTTTCTCTCTGGACGACTTCGAACTAGTCCGGTCCTTTCCGGACTTGTCCGATATTTCGTGACTCCGAGTTGATCTTTTGTTTTACGACTTGTTTCTTGGGTTTCACGTTAAGTGGGCCTAGGTACGTCGTGCCTAACTCTTTTAGAGCCCATGTGGGACTCTAAACCGGCCTCTACTCATCCCAAAACTCGAAATCCATCTAACCCTAGCCTCCACCTCTATATAAACAACCCCACCCCTTGGTTTGACATCTAATTGCCACTTTTCCACCCACCCAAACCCTAGTTCGTGGGGAGCCACCATCAAGGAGGGAGAAGAAGATCCCAAGCAAGAGGAAGAAGAGGAGGAAACGAAGGAGGATCAAGATCTCCACCAAGTTTCGTCCTTCACCACCAATTCATCTCCAAGTTCATCACCAACCCTAGATCATCAAGATCCAAGTGCTACCTCCAAGTTTCTTGGTTCATTGGAGTTCTAAACACCTGGTATAACTCCTATTCTCTTTTCCTTACGTGAATTCAACCCCTAATCTCCGAATTTACGTCAATCTAGAAAACCCTAATCTGCCGATCTCGCGGAGTGCGGACTTGTCCGGTCCCTAGCGGACTAGTCCGATCTTTCTGGTTAAATTGTGTTGAATTAATTCTAAAATTTGATCTAATCGAATCCAAACCTGTATAAACTTGTTAAAAGCTATTAGAACTAGTTAGAGATCATTAAAAGCAATCTAGTAACAAGTTATACCTTGCATTTGCATCAATCATGCATGTCATGTCATATTGAGTAATATTTGTGCACTCTTTGATTGTGTTTCTTGTCTTGTATGTTTATTTTGTGGATTATACGGATTTGCGCTAGAAAGTGCCGCGGAGGATCTACAGCACCAAGAGTTTGAAGGATTTGACCCTAATCAACAGCAGGAGCAAGGCAAGTGTCCTTGAAGCATATTGATCCTGTTTTTAAAATAAATATTTTGGTTGCAAAACTGCATGCTTGTGTCAATTTGATGGGAAATCCTATGGTAGGAAGTTTACTAGTTTTGTTGACCACCCTTGTCACCTGGAATTTATGGTAGAGAGTCGGGAAGGATTTTTACCTTTTGCTTCGCTTAATCAACTGGGATGAGAATAACTATACCACTCAATTTAATTATGCATGGATGAGATTATGGTTAACATGAACTAGTTAAAAATGGTATGGTAATGGGTGATCTAAGCAAGCCTGGTATGTGGATGGGTTGGATGTTATGGTGGTTTGCTTGCTTTAGATCTAAGGACCGGTTCATGCGAGAATAAGCCAAGACTACAGTGCCACCACGAGGCCAAGTATGGGTGCGGCGTAGCTGATTAATTAGGGCTTTGCTAGTGCTGTTTGGACCATTGTGGATGCTCGGGGAAGGGGTAGTCGGATTGGGTTTGTTGATGATTGGTGGGACTACCCTGGGATCCGAATGGCTCAAGAGGGGGCCCTTGGTTGAAGATGTTCTCAGTTGGAGGCATCGCCACCGGTGAAACCTCAGTGGGGTCTGAATAGGCTAGTAATCCCTTTGTGAAGGCTATTTTGTGATCTCTTGTCCATACACCAAAGGAAGTGTAATTGGCATAAGGGTGGTTCTTTAGTCGCCGACGGGTGATTAAATCACAAACACGTGGGTAAAGAGGTACAAACTCTGCAGAGTCTAATTAAAACTATCATGATAGCCGTGCTCCCGGTTATGAGCGCCTGGATGACCTACATGATTATAGGAAAATTGGAATTTGGGATGGTTATGGTTTGGTAATGGTTATGGATGGTTATGGATAAATTTCTGGTATTGAATATGGTTATTGACGATGGTGAAATCTGGAATTATTGATGATGGTAATGAATTCAGTTTGGTATTATGGTATTACTCGTGATTATGATGGGATTACTTCACATACATATAATATACATATTGCTTTTCAAATGTTTTACTATACTTTTCAGCACTTTGCCATTATTATTGTCGTCATTTGAATCGGCCACATGTCATACTTTCCACACTTGCTGAGTACGACATGTTTTCACTCTTGCAATCCCCCCCAACAGTTGCAGGTCAGAATTGTGAGTTTAATGGCGATAATGCGGAGTTCTAGGCCGTGTCTACTGTCAGCTTTGCCTGTGGTGTTGATTGGAGCTGCGCTATCCCTTTTGCTTAGTTTTCTTAGTTGCTTAATTAGTTTATTTCCGCTGCATTAGTTGAACTTGTCATTAATATTCATTGGAGCTTGTATTCGAGGATAATCTGGTTTGTGTAATAAAATTTGATAATTAATCTTGTTCTGTGGTAATTTCCTGTATACTCTTTTGTGATTGCACTCGTGTATGTGTGATGAACATCCTGGGCACACATATGCGTTAGCTTGGTTCATTTTCGGAACCGGTTGTCACAATCGTGCAGTAGCTTCGATAGCCCATGTACCCACTCTAGTGCAGCACCACCGCTGGAAGGAGACGCCGATCAGCTTCGACGCTCCTGACTGCCCCAAGAACATGGCCGGGGCAGGGGTCCTATCTCTCCTAGTCTCCCCCACCATAGACAACGTCAAACTCCACTATGTCTTGATAGATGGCGAGGCCGGCCTCAACCTCCTCAGCCGTGCAGCCTTCGAATAGCTGTAGATCCCGGTGTCCAAGCTGGCCCCCACGAGCCCATTTTCAGCGATGGGACATGGGAGCATCATCCCGTACGACAACATCCACCTGCGGGTGACCTTCGGGACACCTGACAACTACAGGACGGTGAGCATCCTCTTCGAGGTCGCCGATGTCAACCTCCCCTTAAAATCCATCATGGCTATAGCCCACTACAGCTACCTCGTCCAAAAGATGCCAACCCCCTCTGGTATCCTCAGGATCTGCGAAGATTGCACCGCTGCAGTGTTAACCTTGGAGCAGCTCCAAGCACTCACAGCAGACCCAACACCTATCCCGATCGGCGCTGGACCATGTTGGCCTCCGCCAAGCTCACGACAGCACAGAGCACCCGCGCGCGCCTCAGCTGCAGCCCTCCGGCAGCATCGGCACCTCCTTCAAAGCTGCCAAGCCCAGTCCCGGCTCTCCTCAGACCACTCGCAAGACGGGTTGTCAAGGCAGGAAATAGGGATGCTCGCTCATTGCCTCTCTAAGTAGCTATTGACAGCAAGGTTGCCCGCCAACCACTGCAGCTACCCACAGAGCTATAGACACCCGTATTGTAAATACTTGTCTTAGTAGAACAGTGTAAAGGATTTCATAGGGCTTAGGAGCGGCACTTAGGACAACCAAGCACCGAAAGGGTCATACCCAGAGTGTGCAGCTAGCTTAGCTTGGTTGCGAACTCTAAAGCCTGTGCACCCTGCCTCCCTCATCATCCGGAGGCAAGCCAGTGCCCTTTTTTTGTAGAAGCCTGTCTCCCTCTATGAACTCCTATCAAAAAATCATTGTTTTACTTAAAGGCTTTTTAAAAACTTTGTCCATTTACTTGCGCATTAAGTTTATGAACATGCCACACTAAGACTCGTTTATTGCGTATTATTTTATATGTGCGATTGTACACTCTATAACTCACCCATGCAGGAGTCATGCAGTCCTAATATAGGCGGGTCTGCTTGAGGTACCTATGGTGTATGAGGGGTTCTTCTAGCCCCTCTCGTCATTAGGGTCCTGTGACGCCAGAAGGATCCACAGGAAAGGCCTGTGTCGAGCAGGAGGTTCAGGGGGTGTAAACTGCTTAGCCTGGTCCTATATCCTAAGCGTACACACCCTACCTCCTAGTGCTACAGCCAAGTATTGAGAGCCAGAAAGCTCACACCCTGAGGACGACAGGAGCCAGGCCCCGGAGCACCAACGCATTGAATTACGCAGACCCCGCGAATCAGCCCAGGACAGTAACGCATGACAGAGCTAAGGGAGAGCTACAGGTAAATCAACGAACAAACTACTCCACCTTGCTTCTATCATATGTGCGGAACACGCTGCCCCGGCACCTCCCAAGGGGCCTGTTGTCGATGACTCTTTGACAATGGTGGACGACGCCGGAGCATCCAGCTCCAGCACCTCACAAGGGGCCTACCGTCGATGTCCCAGAAACATCAACGACAGCACCAAGCGCGGATAAGTGAGTAAACTCTCCTGCCCCGCTCTTGTTGCTTACAGGGTTTCCTTGTGATAGACTGTAAACCAGGGGTGTGCTGTTGACGACTCTAAGACGATTGTGGATGACACCAGAGCATCCAGCTCTGGCACCTCCTAAGGAGCTACCCACCGACGTTTCCACGACGATGGTGGACGACGCTGGAGCATCCAGCTTCGGCGCCCCCCAAGGGTCTTGCCGTCGACGTCCTAGAACGTCAACGACAGCATCGAGCGTGGATAAGTGAGTAAACTATCCTGCCCCGCTCTTGTTGCTAACAGGGTTCCCTTGCGATAGCCTGTAAACCAGGGGCCTGCAGTCGACGACTCTATGATGATGGTGGATGACGCCGCAGCATCCAGCTTCGGCACCTTCCAAGGGGCCTGCCGTCGACATCTCCACGATGATGGTGGACGACACAAGAGCATCCAGCTCTCGCACCTCCCAAAGGGCCTGCCGTTGATGTCTCCACGATGATGGTGGACAACGTCGGAGCATCTAGCTCCGGTACCTCACAAGGTGCCTGTTGTTGACGTCCCAGAAACGTCAACAACAGCACCAAGTGCAGATAAGTGAGTAAACTCTCCTGCCCCGCTCTTGTAGCTAACAGGGTTCCCTTGCGATAGCCTGTAAACTACAGGCCTGTCGTCGGTGACCCTACGACGATGGTGGACAACGTTAGAGCATCCAGCTCTGGCACCTCCCAAGGGGCCTGCCATCGGCGTCTGAGAACGTCAATGACTGCACCAAGAGCGGATAAGTGAGTAAACTCTCTTGCCCCGCTCTTGTTGCTAATAGAGTTCCCTTGTGATAGCCTGTAAACCAGGGGCCTGCCGTCGACGACTCTACGACGATGGTGGACGACGCCGGAGCATCCAGCTCCGGCACCTCCCAAGGGGCCTGCCGTCAACGTCTCTACGATGATGGTGGATGATGTCTGAGCATCCTGCTCTAGCACCTCCAAAGGGGCCTTTCATGGATGTCTCCACGACGATGGTCGACGACGCAAGAGCATCCAGCTCCGACACCTCCCAAGGAGCCTGCTGTCGATGTCTCCACGACGATGGTGGACGATGCTAGAGCATCCAGCTTCGGCACCTCACAAGGGGCCTGTCGTCGATGTCCCAAAAACGTCAACGACGACACCAAGAGCGAATAAGTGAGTAAACTCTCCTGCCTCGCTTTTGTTACTAACAGGGTTCCCTTGCGATAACTTGTAAACCAGGGGCCTGCCGTCGACGACTCTACGATGATGGTGGATGACGCCGGAGCATCCAGCTCCGGCACCTCCCAAGGGGCATGACGTCGACGTCCCAGAATGTCAACGACAGCACCAAACGAGGATAAGTGAGTAAACTCTCGTGCCCCACTCTTGTTGCTAACATGGTTCCCTTGCGATAGCCTATAAACCAGGGGCCTGCCATTGACGACTCTACGACGATAGTGGATGACACCAGAGCATCCAGCTCCGGCACCTCCCAAGGATCCTGCAGTCAATGTCTCTACAATGATGGTGGACGACGCTGGAGCATCCGGCTCTGGTACCTCCCATGGTGCTTGCCATCGAAGTCTCCACGACAATGGTGGAAGATGCTGGAGCATCTAGCCCCGGCACTTCCCAAGGAGCCTGTCGTCGACATCTCCATGACGATGGTGGATGACGCCAGAGCCTCCAGCTTCAGCACCTCCCAAGGGTCCTGCCGTTGACATCTCCATGATGATGGTGGACGCCGCCAGAGCATCCAGCTCTGGCACCTCCCAAGGGGCCAGCCATCGACGTTTCCATGACGATGGTGGACAACGCCGGAGCATCCAGCTCCGGCGCACCCCAAGGGGCCTGTCGTCGATGTCCCAAAATGTCAATGACAGCACCAAGCGTGGATAAGTGAGTAAACTCTCCTGCCCCGCTCTTGAGGCTAACAGGGTTCCCTTGCGATAGCCTGTAAACCAAAGGCCTGCCGTCGACGACTCTATGATGCTGGTGGACAACGTCGGAGCATCCCGCTCTGGCACCTCCCAAGGGTCTAGCCGTTGACGTCCCAGGACGTCAATGACAACACCAAGATCGGATAAAGGGTATGCCGTTGATGACTCTATGACGATAGTGGACGACGTCGGAGCATCCAACTCTAGCACCTCCCAAGGGGCCTACCGTCGGTGTCCCAGAACGTCAATGACAGCACCAAGCATGGATAAAGTGAGTAAACTCTCCTACCCCACTCTTATTGCTCAAAGGGTTCCCTTGCGATAGCATGTAAACCAGGGGCCTGCCATTGACATCTACACGGAAATGGTGGACGGCGTTGGGGCACCAAGCTCCAGCACCTCCCAAGGGACCTGTCGCCCACGACTCAGTGACGACGGTGGCGATGCCGGAGCACCCAGCTCTGGCACCTCCCAAGGGGCCTGCCGTCGACGACTATACGACGATGGTGGACGACGTCGGAGCATCCAACTCTGGCAAATGGTGGTGCTACGACACTCCAACTCCCCCACTCCACTAGGTGCCAGTTCAAGACATTCAGCGATCAAGTGGTAGATGTGCTTAGCCAACTAACCACATCTACCAAGGGGCCTCTAAGAGGATCCACATGCAGAAAATCAATGGGCGACACTTCGGCCAGATCAATTGTGCAAACTGCTGGCCCTAAGAAGCCAACGAGCTCGACAAAGGTTCTGCAAACCCTTATGCAGCTAAGGACTCAGAGCAACAGTTAAGAAGCACAATGACAATGCAAGAAGACAAACACAAATTCAAATTCATTAAGGAATTCTTTACAAAGGGGGGGGGGGTGGTGAATCCCGAATCCAAAAAACAAGCTACCAGCCTCAGCCCCGACTGAACTGCACTACGACATGTTTGGCGGCTTCCTTAACTTATGCCACTGCTATCGCCTCGCGTTCCTCAACAGGGCCTTCAAAAACTGGCTCCAGTTGCAGATCAGGGTACCGGCTCCAGTAGCACACCAAGACATGGGATGCCACCGTCTCCGCCGCCGCCCTACCCACGGCTTCCAGACCCTGAGCTAGCTGACGCTCCCGCAGATCAAGATCCCGGCCGCGGCGCTCTGCTGCCTGCTCCCGGGCTTGGATGTAAAGATCGTGCAGAAGGAGTTCCTGACGCTCAGCTAGGTGTTGCACCCGATCCCGCCCCAAATTGCTCTCCCAGAGCTCAAGGTCTTCGAGGTGGCACTGCAGCCTGTCCCGATCGGCCTCAGCCCGGGCCATCATCGTCTGCACTGCCACCTCTTGATCGGCGACAGCAGCTTCCCTCTTGGCAAAGGCGGCTTCTTGGCTACTCAGGGCCTCTCGACCAGCAGCAAGAGCGTGTAGGCGGGTGTCAGTAGCGTCGTTGGCTGCCTTGTCGTCAGCCAGAATCTTCTGGGTCAAGGCTATTGAGGCCCTCACCAAGCGGTGCCTCACCTCCAGTTCTTTGTTCTCCTTCTAGTACTTCGCGTTCACCTCGGCGATCCTGGAGCTCAGGAGACCCTCCCAGCCGCAGAGGTGCTCGCCCTCGGCATGCGGCTTCTCCCACTTCACGGAAAGAGCCTCTTATGCCCAGCTGAGGTTGGATTGCACCTGAAGGATAATGTATTGCGTCAAGTCCGTGACGCTGGAGAGGCGCTATGGCTGCGCCGAAGTTAGGGAAGGTCGTCCGGTGATCATCTCGGGGACCTCTTCCCCCCTTAGCAGTGAAGGCGAGGCCACCAGCACTTGGGATCTTGCCCTCGGAGACTGAGCAGGAGTTTCGGTGCCACCTGAAGCAGCAGAGCCACCATCGCTCAGAGATCCGCCCACCAAATCAGCAGTAGTGGAGGTCAGACCTTCAGCCCCCAAAGTCGGCTTCGACATGGCCTCCACCACAAAAGCTGGAGGTGCCTCTGGTCCGACCGCTGGAGGTACCTCTGACGTGATAGCTGGAGATGCAGCCGAAGATGCTTCACCACCCACGCCAGGCACAAACATCGGAGCAGCACTCCCTTGGACAAGCTTGGCAAGCTGCCCCGCCAGCACAGCCGTAGCATCCTCGACCGCCTTCAAAATGCTCCCGGGCACTACCCCCGGCGGTAAGGGTCTCATGACAGCTGACGAAGACTTGCAAATCAAGATCAAGCCCTGACAAATCAACAAAGGCAGGTGAGATAATAGAGCAAGCGTTGGCAAGAATGCCTTACCAACATCCCCGGAAGCTCCAGCGAGCCTCCACTTTCGGCAACCCTGAAGCCACGGGCCCTGGCGATGGCGTAACAAGCGATGCCATCCCAGCAGGGCCCCCGTTAAAACCACCAGGAAAGTCATCGCACTGTGCCGGTGTGCTTCCACCAACCTCGACGGAGCCACCTCCCGAGCTGCCCACGACGTCAGCTCAAGGCCTTTTTGCCTGAGGCTCCGTAGGTGTGATGCTGCTGAAGTCCCCTATGGAACCCTGGACCGCACAGGTGACTGGGATGCTGGATGATGTGCCGACCGCCGATGACGGCGGAGCCACTGCTTGATGGACCGAATCTCCCCCCGAAGAACCACCGACACCCAGTACTGAATAGGGGCATGCGGGTGGACGCTGACTTGGAGCGAAGGACACTTGCAGCGGCACCCTCGATGGTGACCGAGGGCATTTCTCCTTCATGAACTCGACCACCAGGGCCTTCCCCTTGCCTACGTCGGGGACCGGTGCCTTCCCCTTACCTACGTCAGGGACCAGCGCCTTGCCCTTCCACCTAGCATCGGGCGCTTCCTCCGCCCTGGAGGCTTCGGAGCCTAAAGAAGGTGCGGACTCCTCCGAAGTGTCAATTATGGCCATGCCCCGACTCTCATCGCCAACCTGCCGCGACGCAAGAACAATCGCGTCCAGGTTGGGCATCCCCTTCAGAACCTTCATCTGACGGTCCCGATCCGTGCAAAGCGGAGGGAATGCCTGCAGAAGGTTGAAGACGTCAACCGACAGCAGGTCATCGCACGCCTTGGACATTGCTTCAAACACCTCCTGCGGGGTCGTCTCCGTGTCGTGACCCCTCAGCAACCTGGTACCATCTTGGAGCCTGATGTAGAGCCATGCAGGGCGGCAACGTTGTTGGAGAGGGGCCAGACGACGACGAATGAAGTCGGCCATCACCGACAGCTCTGACAGGTTGTGGTCCGCCAGGAATCGGATCCTCTCCATCACTAACGTGTACGCTGCCTCAAGCTCTGGGCATTCCTCCCAGGCCGCCTTCCTAATCGTCGGTTAGCCGGTGGGCAGGACCATGCGATCGTGGTCATCGGCATGTATGACCACCCAATCCCTCCTCCAGCCGGGACACTTCACCGGGGAGAGCGGAGTAATGTACTTGAAGGGGTTGTTGGCCCGATGCTAGAAGCAGAAGCCGCACAGGAAGTTGGCTTTGTTCTTCTTCCAGGTCTGCCTCTGCAAAAAGACTGCCGGAACACCGGCACGCATGGGCACACCCCGACGAACATCTCGCGGAAATGCGAGAACACCGCCGCCACCACCAGAGAGTTTGGCGACAGGTGATGAAGCTGGAGCTCAAGGACTTCCAGGAGTGTCACCAGGAAGGAGGAAACAGGAGGAACGAACCCAGAGTATGCGTACGCATAGAATAAGACGATCTCTTTCTCCCCCAACTCCAGTGGAAAGGAGTCAGGACGGATCAGATCTCGTCATTCCTTGTCCTCCCAGCCGAAGAGCCGCCTCACGAGTGAGACATCCTCCATCCGGAAAGGAGGCAGAGTTGAGTCCATTGGAGTAGGGTCGAGAACCTCAAGGATGGGCAGACACACAAGGAGGGAGTCGAAGGCTCGAATGCTTGGGGCGTGCGAAAGAAAGGAGCCTCCATTGCCCACAAAGGTACCTTTTTAAAGTACCCTAGTGGCATTTGGGTGCCTCGTGAAAATTTGAGCGGGCTCCAAATCAACGGCTCGTACCACGGCATCCATGACAAGTGAGCCCAGGTACCCCGTTAGAAAAGTCGGCCCGAGCAGTTCCCCGCTAGAGAAGGCAACCCGGCGGTTCCCATAAAGACGGAAGTGAAAGGAGCAGAAGTGCAGCAGGCGCCTTGGGAACCGTCACGATAATGTCGCAGCAAGCAAAGATCCCGTCGCCACGACCCGTCAACCAGAGAGGAACGCATGGTAACAGCAGCAGAAGAGCGCAAAGCTTCGACTGATCAAGACAAAATTAAGAGACCGCGAGGGAAAGCAGGATAAGGCCCCACCCTCAGGCTCGTCGCCTCACCCCAAGGTGGACCCTGGGGCAAAGTGTCGGTACCCGGCATACCGGGTACCCTCGCGCACAAGCTAGAGCCGTCTAGGTACCTCGCCTCCCAACAGGGACGGGGTCTGAGGGCGCCACGTGTTCAAAGAAACCCGGACCCACAAGCCTCAGATGGGAAGTCTGGGTGCCCACGAGACATCCAAAAGGGGGAGCTCAGCTCCACCTTGATGACAAGCTTCCAAGCAGCCACGTGTCCAGCAGGACGGGACCCGACCTCCTCCGCGGAGGTGAGCTCCCAAGCCGCCATGTGGCCCATGAAATCGAGACCCGATCTCCCCAGCAGAGGCAAGCACCCGAGCTGCCACGTGGCCCGCAGGGTGAGACCTGTGTAAAAGCCCTAAATTTCTTAGAGCAAAGCTCAGATGGAAGATGTGAAGATTTGAATGGGAAAATAAATCAAATTGGCGATTAAAAATCAAACCAATTCAAACTTAATGGAGGGGATTTAAATATTAAAAACTAGCTCCTATTCAAACTTTGAAAAAATAAAAATCTGAGTTCACCACTAATTTCAAAATATTCCAGATAGCACTCCTGCAAATTTTCATAATATTTCGAGCACTAATTCTATTTAATTCAATAGGTACATTGAATTCTAGTCAAATTCAAATTTGATGTTGAATTTCACATGGGAGAACTAGACACCGCGATTTCCAAGCACCCAGGCAAGCAGCTCGGTGGCAAGATGGATCTAAGGCGTCCTCATCCCCTCCCCAAACTCATTCCCCCATGCCATCGACCATAGCTAGCACCGCTCGTCATTCTTTCTTCCCAGGAAAAACAGAGCACCGCCACCTTCTTCCCTCCCAGGTGAGCACCTCAATCCTGCCTCTTCTCTCTTCGATGCAAACAGCAAAGATGGTGCCAAGGCTATTCTCTAAGATCTCCACCCCTTAGCTCGTCTTTTTGCTCACTGTTTTGCCGATATTTTGAAATTCCGCCGACATCATCGTTGTGCCGACGTCGAACCTTCTCTGCACCACCATGGAGCCAAGGTTATAGGCTGTTTCATGCTTCACCATCAACTACAAAAAGGTGCGCCTGCACCCATGTTAGTCTACGGTGAAAACCGTTTGTTGTTTCATCCTTTATCGATTTCGTATTTCCCGTTTCCCAACAGCATGATCATAATCTTGAAACTAGGTCTCCACTTCTATTCGGTTTCTAGGTAGAACTGGTCCTTAATCCAGTTAAGTAGTAGGCTCACCATCTCCTAGCACACCCCTCTGCCAAGAATCAATGGGAATAATCGAGTAGAGGCCAAGCTATTTAAGTTTTCCCCCGCCGCCGTTAAAAAGCGCCACGATTCACCATCAAAGGCAACTTTGCCGACTATTCCACCCTATTTGCACCTCCAAATAGTCATCCTCATGCTCCCAATAATCTTCCCCGCCTTCTCCTGAGCTTCATGCGCCATTCCCAAGCAAGTTTGACATAGCCGAAAACCTAGCCGCCGCCGCCGTCGTCACGCCGCCATCTCCGGCCGTCGCCGCCACGATTGGACCCCACCATCGTCTTGTGCGGTCGATTTTAAGGTTAGGTGGTCAATACTGGGCTGAGAGGAGGTCGACTCAGTCATTCAGGCGAGCTCGCCGGTGCTGCGCCGCAGCCGGGAGCCTAGGCGCCGCCCGGGGCGCGAGGTAGAAGACGACCTCGCGGGCCCCGCAGGTAAGTGGTTGTTTTCCCTTCCCTTGAATCGGCTGTGGCTTTGGATATGGTGCGGCTACGCATGTTAACCCCGTGACGCTCGATGCAGCCCAGCTCTAATTGCCCCATTTTAAATTAGTGGGACCGGGCTGATTTATTTAAACTTTCCAATTGGAAAATAATTCCAGATTTTGATCAAACTTCTAAAATCCAGTACTCCTAGCATATGTGCTCAAAAATTTTGATATAAATTTTTGTAGACTCATTTTAATACCAACTCTGCAGGGGTGCAATTTTTTGGACATGAAACTCCCAGAATTTTCATAATTAATTCATTTGAGCTAATTGCTTGGGAAATTAATTACTCATGTTATGTTAATTGGAAAATTCCAATTTTGGTCGGGACACTCATACAAATACACTTGATCTCCAGTAACAATTTCAAGTTCATTGGACTATATTTACTGGGATGATCGGTGTTCCAAATCTCTATGTAGTTGAAAATTAAGAAAAGTACAGAACCATTTTCAGCTTTTTCCCCAAACTTGAAAAATCAGTTTCTCCCTGTAGGAAGCTTAGAAAATTATGAAACAAATTTTCCTAGAACCAGTGAGACCCCCTATACCATAATCAACCACTGGTGGCCATGACAAAGCTACAGATTCAGTACCAAAGTTCAAAGAAGCCTTTTAATTGATGGAATTTTAGAGACAACAAGCTTCCTTGACCATCTCCAATTTTCGGTCCAGATCTTCCTTGTGGAACCTAGTGTCTACTGTAAAAATCCCAAAGTCAATTAAAATTATTTGCATACATGATCGGTATTTATAAGATCTTTTCTATAGTTTCTATATCACTCATGTACATTATATATTGCATATCATATAGTGACTGAGATCGAGGAGGACCCGGAGCCCTTGGAGACTCTACTTCCAGAAGCTAACTTGCCCCCCTGACTCACAGCCAGGCAAGCCCGGTTTGCATTTAAGTGCTATTTTAAATTTTATTTTTGTATCACTTATGTCTAGGATGATTTTGTGCATTAGGGCTAAGGTGCTTGTTACTCCACTTGCATGACCCACAAATCCCATAAATTATTGGGTAGGTCTAGAGCTTGACGAGTAGACAATGCCATGCTAATGTTTATAGGAATCCGGTAGAAGTCGAGTAGTTGGAATCTACTCGCGAGATAGGACTTTTATCACACGGTATGAATTGATTCAAAGAATGGTTTAGAATTGTGAAATTGAGACCGAGCAACAGGTAGGATGCAGTGAGATGTGGTCTCACGTGCGTAGCCCTGCTTGTGTCGATTGAAGACCGATCCGTGTGCGGTCCTGCTGGACAAGTTTGAACAGTACCAGATGCATACTGGGCATATGGAACCCAGGAAATCGATGTAACTTGATAACTTAGATGTCAAGGCATAGCCCATTGTTCATAGGGGTGGGCTGAGGGTAGTAAGGTGTAAATTTGTCAGCGGGCATGGACACGCTCCATGCGGGAACCTTATGCCCATGATGTTGGGACCGGTTTGGCGTTTGAGTTCTCTTGTGAAAGGTGGCTGCGTATCATGAGATGAGGAGCACGGCACACTCCTTAGGCACGGGCGTACGTGACGTGTTATTCGGGTGTGTCCTGATTGCAATCACTGTCCCTCGCGGTTATTTGAGTATCGCTTGTTCACTGTGGTGGGACGTAGTAAATATTGAAGAAGTCAGGAGAATATGATGTATTGAAATATAATTGTTTTGCCACTATGATTGCTTTATATTAGGTTCATTAAAGTTACTGTTATTAAACATTTAAGCTCCTGCTATTAACTTGTAATATGATGATTAATTTATATGCGAGTCATTTACTGCTATATCCATCCGTATGTTAAGTATCCATTCATGTAGAGTTTAATGTTTAGGTGAGACGGTCAAGTCTTGCTGAGCCTTCGTGCTCACGGTTGCTATATTAAGTTGTTTGCAGGTGGGACTTATGAGGAAGGGCCTGAGGATGAGGCGATGCCCCCATTGGGGTATACCGCCGAATGGGAGCCCTGCACGCCGTAGTAAATTTGTCTGTGGCCAGTGTGTAGCGTCCGCGGGCTGGACGGCTGCACTTTTGCATAACTAGGCTGAGATTTGGCTATGAATATTATCTTCCGCTGTATATTAAGTATTATAAAAGACTTCCGCTGTTTATATAAATAAAACTTTGTATTTTGTCGTATTCTTTCCGTGTGTGCTGTTGGGTGCCGCATCGCACGACACCACCCTCTGAGATTCTTGGAATGTGTGGACCCGATCTCCATAGCTTGGTATCAGAGCTGCATTGGGAATAGCACGCTCGAAAAGAGCCTATTTTGGAAAACTTAAGAGTAGTCGAGTGAGGATTAGTACTATGCGCACATAAGGTCTATTATAGTATTAGTTACTTAAGGTGGCAAGCTAACTTATCAATTGCGGTAAGCTCACCATGCGAGAGGTAGCATGTGGTTGTTTCCGTGGCTTGGCACGGAAATGTTAATATGAGTCTCTGAAACTTTCCATGTTTTTTAGAACATATGACATGCGGTACCCGAACGTGCTACAAAATTAGTAGGAGCCCCCATCGGGTGGGACATGACCCGATGCGCCCCCTACTAGTGCAGCACTATGCAAAGACGTGGGACCCTGTCGGGTGGTAGAAAACCCAGTCATGTACCTCAAGACGTGGCTTAGCTCGAGGCGGCCCGTATGGAATGATATGGGACAAATGTTTTTACTTTCATGTATATTATTGTGAACTGTTCGCCCGTGCAGTCTGTGCTGTATGGCACCATATGTTTGACCTATCATTTGTGTCTAGATGCAGTACACTAACCACGTTTAAGTAGCTCGAGTAGAAAATGTTTGCGAAGTGAACGTCATTCCTGCCGTCGTTGAGACGTATGGCGGAATACCGGCTTAATATTTTCTTTGTTGAGGGCGTAGTACCATAATTTCATTCGATCTTCATCGGGCACATCGACGACGCTGTCCGTTCTTGTGCTGTTACTCGACAACAAATAAAAATTTCTATCTTAGGACTAAGGTTGAATTTGTAATCTCTATTTTGGAGCGTGCTGGTCAGATTTAAAATTAATCATGGGGTTGCTGCGGTATGTGGGCCTATGGTTTGGGAACTTGAGGAAGTCCCTCACAAGTTTCATTTTCAGCTCCAAGGAAGATTTCAAGGTTTTAAATTTGAAAACTTCATTTGAACTTAAACTGCCCAGTTCCAGGTTCAAACTGTGAACTGGACAAAAAATTGACTAAGTTTGGAACATCATAAATGCCTGTATACTTCACCCCTATAGGTCTACCATACATGGTTCGAAATTTTAGAGAGTCCTCTAAAACTCTTATGTTCAACTACAGATCATAATCCCCCTTTAAACTAATGAAAAATTCAAATTTCCAAACTCTGTCAAATCTGGACAGAGACTGGACAATTTTTGTATCTTGTCATTATCTTGATCATATCTCTTCATAGATTCAACGAATGACCTCATGTAATGCATTTATGTAATCCTGAGAATGTATACACAATGTTTTAATTTATGATTTTTGCATATATTGATGTTTTGTATCTGGAAAAATGTGGACAAAATCAGCCTTAAACAGAGGAGATGCAGTCAAAAATTTTCCAGAAAACTGTCAACTTGCAAAAATCATATCTCCTTATACAGAAATGATCTGGAGGAAAATAAATACATTCTGGAAATCTATTTGAGTGTAATACAATTTTTTAGTTTAACTCAAGTCCTGAATGTGCCTCTAACTGGATGAAAAATTCGAATTTCTCCAGACTGGTCAGAATGAACAGAAACTTCGACAGAATTCGAGTGTTATGTTTCATTTGGCATTTGAATTTGAATTCACTTTCATAATTAAATTTTCACATCCATGATCTGTTTATCGACAAATTTTTTTGAATTTGAGTATTTGACTCCTTCATGTACTTCTTTTATAGATGACGGATGTGATGCTATTACCGGACGGATGGGTATGTTCCACGTGCGCTAGCCGTCCGGGCTTCCCGAGCATGCTGCGGGAGGTGCTCCAACAGTTTGGCTTCATCGAGATGCCATGCTATTGGGGTCAAGAGGCGGTTAACAGAGGCGTACTGTCGTGTACCGTCCTGGTTGACATTCTGGCAAGTCCGCGTTTCTATGGATGGGCTCCTTTTTCGGTCACGATCCAGGGAGCTCGGTTGGAGGATCCGTGGGCCTTTGCAGTAGGCGAAGCGCTTATGAAGCTTTGCGAGCTTCATCAAGATGCCATGGCTGGGACACTATTTTCTCTTTTCCCGGTCCGTGGTGCTGCTGGTTTTGAGTGGCAACGTCCTATGGTTGCGGCCTATCGATCGTATGGCGACACAACCTCGACTACACTTTGGACACTTGTTGCTGCATCCAGCATGGTGGTTCTTGCACAAGGTGCAATCCTACAGGAGCAAGTTGAAGCCTTGAGGAAAGCGACTGAACGGGGTGACACTCTTGATTATATCAATGAGAACCTACGTTCGTTCCTTGCTCCGACGAATCACCGGCTGAATCAATGCGAGGATCGGTTGCATCACACTCGCACTAGACTGTGGAAGGCTTGTGCCGAACTGCGACAAGCTCGCAAGGATCTGCAGCAAGCTCGTGATGAACTGCAGGCGAGTCAGTTGGCAGTGCAACAACAGCAAGAGTAGCTGTTGGTAGTCACCAAGGCACGAGACGAAGCCATCGACGAAGCTCAGAATTGGGAGTACGAGGCAGAGCAACTTTAGGATAATTTGATTGAGGCCGAAGCACAATTGCAACCAGTTGTGTATCCAGCGGCTCATGAACTACCACTGAATATGGGTGAGCAAGTGCCTTCAGATCCAGAGGAGGAGGAAGATCCAGAGATAATTGAGTACGCCGATGACGATGCATCGAAGTAGGATGGGGCAGCACTACTGCCATCACGGGGCAACATATAGTTAGTGGTTGCTCATGTTTATTTTGTATCCATGTTTGTGTCACATTATAAATAGTAGTGGGTGTGTAGAAGATGACAAGGTGTGTATGATGACTCATGGAGACCAAGTATAGTTGAGATGCACTTCCGTAGTGGGAGTCCGTCATTTTGGAGTTGACTACTGTAAACTTGGTCATGAGATAATTTATATTGTATAAAGTTTGTACTTTATCAATATATGTGAATATTATGCAATTATCACATTGTAATTACTTGCACTACTATTGTATAAAATGGATGAAGAAAACAAACATGTTGCTGATTTAAATCATGTGAATGCAGAATGGTGCGTACGCGTTCGATGCCCGAGATCGGAGGCTCGAGCCGGGGTCGTGAGGATGAATATCCGACCCGGGAGCAAACTGTGACACCCCAAAAACAAGTCCCTCCACCACCACCACCTGAACCTCCGAGGATGCTCGCAGAGATTCTGGCTGTAGTACTCGGCTCGCACGACGAGTAAACTTAGTTATTGCGGATGTTGGTTCAAAATTCGTCCCGTCAAGCGGACGACAAGACAATGGACAACGCTAGCCCCAACAAAAATCGTATTCGGATTCCATGGCGATGCATCCACCGGTCTTCACGGGGGCCGAGGAGCCTCTAGAGGCGGACAACTTCATCCGCACACTCGAGGTGAAGTTCGGATTGCTGCGCTGCACCAAACAACAGAAGGCGCTGTTCGCAACGCAACAACTCCAAGGATCCCCCGGTGCTTGGTGGGCAAACTACATCACCTCACTGCCGGCCGGTCATGCGGTCACCTGGACCAAATTCCAGGAGGCGTTCCGTGCCTACCATATCCCTCCCGGAATAATGAAGAGGAAGCTTCAAGAATTTCAGGAGCTGAAAGAAGGCGGGAGGCGTGCCCATGAATACACCCATGCTTTAAACCATCTAGCACAGTATGCACCGGATTATGTTGGGACGGAGGACAGGAAGCGAGATGTCTTCATTCGGGGTTTGAACCCCCAGATGAAAGTCTAACTCGCGCAATGCAACCGTGGCACTGAATGTGGCCTAGAAGTGGGGGGGGGGGGGGGGGGTAAATAGGCCTTTTTGAATTTTGTCGGAACCTGCAACACTTAACAAACAGATCAAATCTCGAGAAATTGGACTAGTCCGGTCGAGTGCGGACTAGTCCGGCGTATACCATCTATGTTTATCAAATTTGATCGATTATCTTGATCCTAGGATGTATGCAGTGGAAATATACTTGTAATTGAAGTGTTACACGATTATGAACTAGGATATACCACAAGTCAATCTTATATTCAATGTTTCAACGTAAAGTAAGCAAGATTGATTGAAACCCTAGATTGATATGATGTATAAGAATGATGTGCGCAAAGTAAGAACACAAGCACTTTATCCCGTCATTCGATTCCCATAGAGGCAACCTACATCCATGTTGAGGAGTCCACAAAAGGATCGGGTCTTCTCCAACCCTACCCTCATCGGATCACCACGGAGGCCAATCCTCTTCACTTATCACAAAGGGCAAATAACCGAATTCAAGGGGCCTTCACGCACGTTGAGGGCTCCCCAAGATTACAACAAGAACACCACCAAGAACACAATCAAAAGATTACAATAAAAATCACAGGAGTGTGTTAGGGAATCAAACCAAGAGCTCAGTGAGTGATGAACCGTGTCTCTCCAATGATCCAAAGTGTATCCTCAAGGGATTGATCTTTGTTTCATTTGATTTCGTGGAGAGATGTGTTTTTGAGGCTCTTGGGAGGTGTGACAGCGCAGGGGGTCGAGAGATCTGAAAGATGGGCCGTGTACACCTATTTATATGGGGTTCCCAAAAGTAACATTAGGGTTCAGAAAGATCGGACTAGTCCATGGTGGACACCGGACTAGTCCGGTGTGCTTTGTGTAGCAAACCCTTGGTGTCTTGAAATATCGAACTAGTTCGGCTAGAAGCGGACTTGTCCGATTTTGCTTCTAGAAATCTTCGGATTAGTCCGGTGGATATCGGACTTGTCCGGAAACGTGAAACCCTAAGTGAATTGGGGACAAGTCCGCACTTGGAGGACTTGTCCAATTTTGGTCAAAATGTTTTTCGGACTAGCCTGTGCTGATATCGGACTTATCCGATTTTGTGCACCTTGTGAAGTGTTTCGAGGACTAGTCCGCACTGGGGAGGACTAGTATGATTCTAGTTAGAGAGATATTGGACTAGTCTGTTGTGATAACGGACTTGTCCGATCTTGTGCAGAAAGATATCGGACTAGTCCGATGTCAGTTGGACAAGATCGGACAAGTCCGATATCACCACGGACTAGTCCAATATCTCTCTAACTAGAATCATACTAGTCCTCCCCAGTGCGGACTAGTCCTCGAAACACTTCACAAGGTGCACAAAATCAGACAAGTCCGATATCACCACAGACTAGTCCAATATCTCTCTAACTAGAATCATAATAGTCCTTCCCAGTGCGGGCTAGTCCTCGAAACACATCACAAGGTGCACGAAATCGGACAAGTCCGATATCAGCACGGACTAGTCTGAAAAACATTTTGACCAATATCGGACAACTTGTCAATGTGTGTGTTTATTTGTGCTTGAGCTCTTGGTGTGTGTTTCCTTAACACACTCCACAAACAATGATCTACTACACTTGTTTCTTGAGCTCTTTTCCGCATTGCTCCTCATTCTCCTTTCTTTTTGGCACTTTGCTCATTTTCTCATTAGAACCTGTGCTCATCTAAACAAAGTGGTTAGGATCTCATTTGCTTGTCATAAATCATCCAAAACCCACAAGGGATTCCTAGATGCACTTTCAATCTCCCCCTTTTTGGTGATTGATGACAACCAATTGAGATTTCACAAAATATGATAAAAAGTTGAGATTTTCATAAAGTGTGCACATATGAGTTAAAACCATATTAAGCAATGAAAGCATGATCCATATGTGCACTCTTTATGGTGGGATGCAAAACTAAGTGTATAGAAGCAATAATCAATATGAGAATGACATAATCGACATCAACACATCATCAATAAGCATATATGCCATTTTTATAGCAAAAACACATATTTCATCAATTTCTTCATAAGCAGTTCAAAACATTGCATCACAGGACCATAAGTATCATAAGAGCATATTAAAAGTTTTACAAACAACAAAATAGACAAAAAGCATAGAAAGAAGCTCTCCTCGCATCCTACAGCTAAGACCTAAGACCTAAGACTCCCCCTCAATCTCTCCCCCTTTGGCATCAAGACACCAAAAAGAAGGAGAGGAGGGACCTAAAGTCTTCAAGCCTCACTATCGGTCCTCTCATCGTCTTCATCTTCATCTTATTGCTGATGAGGAGGAGGAGGAGGAACGGAGCCACTCGAGCCCCCAATGCCAAAATAGGCAAGCTCGGAGGGAGTCAAGGGCCCGAGCTCGGTGTAATCAGAGTCAGAGTTATCAGAAATTACTGGAGATCCAATGGGCTCGATCTCCAATTTTTGGAATATCTGCTTCACATTTTCCTTGACATATCTCATGTCAGTATTTCTTCTCTTGTTGAGCTTGTGGGCCTTCACCTCGGCCTTTATGCAGGAGGCAGAGATAGCTGCCAGGTACTTGAAGATGTCACTTGGGGACCCCTTTTGAGGAGGGGCCCTAGTGGCGGGAGCAATCCTAGCACCGGCACTGGCTCTCGCTAGAGCCTCAGGGCTAGAGGCCGGAGATGGAGCAGCTGGAACACTTAGCTTTTGAGGCATCTGGGGCCTCAAGGGAAGGTGCTCCACATCCTCGATGAACTCTATGCCTGTGACCTTCTCAATCATAAACATCAGATAAGGAGCATAGCCACATGACGTGTTCGGTGTGCAAGAGATGTTCACCATGTCATTCCAAATATAGTCACAGACATCAAATCTTCTGTCTTTGCTAATGACCTTCATCAAGGTCCTGAGATACCCCTGCACACTCCCAGCATCTCCATCCTTGGGAGCAATTGTCTTCCTCAGGACCCTGTTCAACACCACAAAGAAAGGCTTCATATTCTTTGTAGAAGGGGGGTTGAACTTGGAGTTGGGCTCATAGAGGAACTTTGTCCTATCCTTCTCAATGACACCAATGTTGTGGATGATTACATTGTCATTGCTCGAGGTGTCAAGGTGTAGCAGTCTTGCAAATTCCTCATAAGTTATGTTGTACTTGGATCCATGAGTCATCCAAGTCACACTTTCTTCTTCGTCACTTGAGAAATGGCAAGTAGCATAAAATTGGGCGATGACTTCATCATTCCAGTTGTTCCTGAAGGAGAAGAGGTCCCTCAATCCTTGCGTTTCGGCTGCCTCCACCACTTCAATAGACGGTGAGCAGCCCTTCTTCTCAAAATGCGCCCAATCGATCCATTGGCTGCGCACCACGGGTGTCTTCATAGGGAGGTATACAGACTTGTAGAAGTCTGCATGGAAGTTGCTCCAGAACCTCCCATCAGTAGCTTGCCTGGGACGGCTGTAACAATCAACGTTTCTGAATTTGGCAGCCGTGTCACTGCCCTTCCCGTTGAATCTCTCCTCTGCGGGGTCCCTGGCCCCTTCCCTTGGAGCTGACGGCTTTAGAGGGCCAATCAGGTCCGTTGCAATTCCCTTGCCCTTGCCCATGGCTTGGCGAGGGCCACCACTAGCTGAAGCCTTGGATGCTGGCTTCTTCGGGAGGACTTTCCTTCGAGCCTGGGGAGGAGAGGTAGCTGGCTCGGAGGGGCGTTCTTGGCGCTTCTGGCCAAGGCTTGTCAAGGACCGAAGCACGACTTCGTGGTCCATCTCGGCCTTGAAGTCGAAAACTTCGTCATGAGAGGTCGACATGCCCTGAGAATGGATTGCACAAGGTATTGATGAGAATCGATGACAAGGAATTGCATTGAGGGATTAATAAGTTAGGGTTGAATTCAGAAAAATCGGACAAATCCGGTGTACAGGCACGGACTAGTCCAAGTGATCGGACTTGTCCGTGCATGAACCGGACTAGTCCGGTATTCATCCCCAAGAACCTTAACGATGGGACAAATGGAGTTGCTCAATGCAAAACTATCCTATCAGCAATGTAATACATCAAGGACACTTGCATTAGGTGACAGAAGCTAGGATATTCGGTCAACAACGAAGAAAATGGAGATTTCTAGGGTTTGGGGGAAAATTTACCGAAAAATCGCTTGAATCTCGGAGAAGAGGGGATTGAAGGGCGAACAAGTCCGTGGTCTTCAATCCCTAAGCGCAGGAGGTTGATTTCCACCCAAACATGGAGATTTTTGATGGAGAAATCGTCGAATCGCCTTGGGGAGCTCGAGCGTGGAGAGAGAAAGCTTGAGGCAAGTGTGGGGTGAGGGAGATTAGGGTTTGGCGGTGGCTAGGGTTATGGTCCGAACTTTTCCAGAGGCTATATCGGACTAGTTCGTGGTCTGTCAGACTAGTCCAGCCTAACCGGCACTCTGCGGACTAGTCTGCATGGGCGGACTAGTCCGGGTAACCACGAACTAGTCTGTGGTCACCAGGGAAGAAATGCCTAGCCCATTCGTATATATTCGAAGTTACTTATTTAGAAAATAGGGAGGCAAATCAAATCCAATAATCTTGATGAATATGATCAGTAAGCATACAACAATCAAGCAATGATCATAATTCACCAAGATCTAGTAATTGACATAGTTTTTCGGAAAAATTGAGAGAGATGATTTTCACAACACAATAAATGAATTTTGAAGATAGCATTCAGGTATACAAGATTTCAAGCCACACTCCGAGAATCAAGGATATTTTCAGAGTTCACAAAAGCTTTTTTCATCAAGTGGCATGGTGAAAATATCGGCTAGTTGTTTTTCGGTGTTGACATGTGAAATAGCTATATCTCCCTCCATTTAATGGTCTCTCAAAAAGTGATGCCGGATGTCTATGTGTTTGGTCCTAGAGTGCTCAACGGGATTATGGGCAATTTAAATGGCACTCTCATTATCACAAAGGAGTGGAATGCGGTTCATATTGTAACCGTAATCCCTTAGAGTCTCTTGCATCCAAAGGAGTTGAGCACAAAAACTCCTGGCAGAAAACTCCGCTTCGTCTGTGGATAGGGCAATGGAGTTTTGTTTCTTGAAGGACCAAGAAACTAGGGATCTACCTAGGAATTGGCATGTACTGGAGGTACTTTTTCTATCTACTTTGCATCTGGCATAATCTGCATTGAAGTAACCAATGAGATTAAATTTGGAACCTTTGGGGTACTAAAGGCCTAGGTTGGGTGTATGAACTAAATACCGCAAGATTCTCTTAACGGCTGTCAAATGACAATCTTTTGGGTTGGCTTGAAACCTTGCACACAAGCATACACTCAACATAATGTCTGGCCTAGATGCACATAAGTAGAGTAAAGATCCAATCATGGAGCGATATACCTTTTGATTGACGTTTGGTCCATCATCATTGAGATTGAAGTGGCCATTCATTGCCATGGGAGTCTTTATGGGCTTCGCCTTGTCCATACAAAACTTCATGAGTATGTCTTGAGTGTACTTAGTTTGGCTTATGAATGTCCCTTCCTTTTGTTGCCTCACTTGGAATCCCAAGAAGTACTTTAGCTCTCCCATCATGGACATCTCAAACCTATCTGTCACAATTTTACTAAATTCCTCACAAAAAGATTTTTTAGTTGATCCAAAGATTATATCATCAACATAAATTTGACAAACAAAGAGATCATTATCAAAGTTCTTTGTAAACAATGTATAATCTACTTTATCGATCTTAAAACCATTTTCAATTAGGAAATCTCTAAGACACTCATACCAAGCTCTAGGAGCTTGTTTGAGGCCGTAGAGAGCCTTACGCAATTTAAATACGTGGTCGGGGAACTCTTCATCTTCAAATTCGGGGGGTTGCTCCACATATACCTCCTCCTTGATTGGTCCGTTGAGGAAGGCGCTTTTCACATCCATTTGATAGAGCTTGAAATCATGGTGAGTAGCATATGCAAGTAATATTCTAATGGACTCAAGTCTAGCAACGGGAGAAAAGGTTTCATCGGAATCCAAACCTTTGACTTGTGAATACCCTTTGTCCACAAGTCATGCCTTGTTCCTTGTCACCACCCCGTGTTCGTCTTGTTTGTTGCGGAAGACCCATTTGGTGCCGACGACATTGGATTTGTGTCTTTCGACTAGTTCCCACACCTCGTTCCTTTTGAGATTGTTGAGTTCTTCTTGCATGGCAACTACCCAATCCGGATCCTTCAATGCATCCTCAACCCTGCATGGTTCCAAAAAGGACACAAACGAGTAATTCTCACAAAAATTAGCTATGGGAGAACTAGTAGTTACTCCCTTTTGAATGTCACCGATGATGTTGTCGATTGGGTGATCCCTTTGGACGCATTGGTGTACTCTTGGGTGTGGTACTTGCTGTCTTGAATCTTCATGATCATCTTCATATCCCCCTAAGTGGTTGCCCTCATTGACTTGTTGATCATTTTTGCTTTCTTGAGATTGATATTGTATGTAAGCTCCCCCTTGATCATGGGCCTCCTCTTGTGGTTCATTTTCCTCATGCATATATAGAGGTGGCTCTTGTGGTCGAACTTCGCCTAACGCCATTCTTCTCAATGCTTGACAAGGAGCTTCTTCTTTATCTAGCACACATGGATCAACTTGCTCCTTTTGTGAGCCATTAGTTTCATCGAACACTACATCACGTGCTACTTCAACAAGTCCAGAGGTCTTGTTGTAGACACGATAGGCGTAAGTGTTCGAATCATAACCAAGCAAGAAACCTTCATCGGACTTCGAAGCGAACTTTGAAGTCCTAGGCTTCTTGTTCAAAATATAGCATTTGGAACCAAAAACTCGAAAATATGAAATATTAGGCTTGTTACCGGTGAGTAGCTCATAGGATGTCTTCGTGCCATTGTCACTTCGAATGGTCTTGATTGTCAATGAGAATTCATTTTGAGCTCGCTTGAAGAACTTCTTGAGTGTTCCTTGTGTTTCTGACTTATCATGTAAAAAGAAAACCCAAGTGAAGCGAGAAAAATCATCAACAACTACTAAACCATATTTGTTACCGCCGATGCTTATGTAGGCAATTGGACCGAATAAGTCCATGTGAAGTAGCTCGAGCGGTCTTGTTGTAATCATGACATTCTTCGCGGATGGGGTGCTCCAACTTGCTCCCCGGCTTGACACGCGCCACAAGGCCTGTCTTTCTCAAAAACAACATCCTTTAAACCTCGGATGTGATCGCCCTTGAGGAGTTTTTGAAGATTCCTCATACCAACATGCGCGCTAGCCGTCTATGCCACAGCGAACCCATGTTAGTCTTTGCAATGAAGCATGTATCAAGTTCGACTTTATCTTTGTTGAAGTCAACAAGGTAAAGCTTTCCCTTTAACATACCCTTGAATGCAATGGAACCATCACTCCTCCTAGAGACGGTCACACCCTCATTAGTGAACAAGCAATTATAACCTTTGTCACATAATTGAGATATGGACAGCAGGTTATAAGCTAAGGAATCAACATGTAATACATGATAAAGGGTGTGTTATGGTGATATGGCAATTTTACCGGTACCGAGCACCTTTCCTTGACTATTGTCTCCAAACTAGATGCCCTCGCATGAATCCTCATTTGCTTCATACTCAACGAACATAATTCTTTCTCCGGTCATACGGTTGGTGCAGCCACTGTCTAGCACCCATTTTGATCCACCAGAGGAATAGGCCTGCAAAAACAAATTATGCCTTGGTTTTAGGTACCCAAGCTTGCCTGGGTCCTTTTAGGTTAGTCACAAGGGATTTGGGCACCCACACATGAGACTTGGTGTTCCCATGGCGTGGCCCAACATAATAAGCATAAAATTTGCCAAAATTATTTCTCATTAAGACATAAGATGCATTGAAAGTTCTAAATAGCAACTGTTTTTGTTTATACACAGGACTAGTCTGAGAGATCAAACTTGTCTGTAGGAATGGACTTGTCCGGATCCCGACCGAACTAGTCCGGTGATCATGCGTGTTGGATTCATTAATTTTGGATTTTCCAGTTTGAGAGGGTCTTCCCTTTACAAAGGCATTGCTCTCCTTATTATTCTTATGGCTTCTTGCATGTGGCTTTTCACCATAAGAGTAACCAATGCCATATTTGACATTTGGAGGTCCTGTGACCAAGTATGCACTACGTGCATATTTGATCTTCACTTTGTCAAATATGCCATTTTGTGAAGGATGCTTGTCCTTGGTAGAGGTTGACTTGTCTTTCAAGCTGGTGTCAACTTTACCACATGTACAAATAGAAGCAACTTCAGTTTTAGTGGGTTGAGAAGGTGAACTTGAAGAGGATGAAGTGTCATCTTGCTCGAGTGACTCAACTTGCACTTCAAGGATGTTGTTAACCTTGATTATATTAGCAAGTTCGTCCTTGATTGTAGCATTTGAGTCGCTTAACTCCAAGCAAGCTTCCTTGCTTGAAGCTAATTCAAGCTCTATTGACTTGTTTCGCTCCTTTTCAAGTTCTAGAAGCTTGTCAAGTTCAACATATTCCTCCCTTTGGGAGATAATCATGTCTCCTTGACGATGTATCAACTTCTCATTCTCAAGAAGTTGATCAAGTAAAAATTTCATTTTTGTGGTTGTTTTCTTATCTAACCCAATGAGCATATCTTCATTATCACTATTAATTTCACTATCACTAGAATAGGAATGCACGGAAGAGGATTTGGTAGTTACCTTGCGTTTACCTTCCTTTGCCATGAGGCAAGTGTCGTTCCCCTTTCGTGTGCCAAGAGTGGGGAAGAGAGTGGGCTTCATGGATGTCTTTTCGATGGCTATGCTAGCCATCTCCTCATCTTCTTCAGATGAGGACTCATCATTTGAGTCCCATTCTTTCCCAAGATTTGCTTGTTCAGCTTGCTTCTTCTTCTTGAAGAACTTCTTGGGTTGAGGCTTCACTTCTTTGGTCTTTTTCTTATTCTCTTCATATGGGCAGTCAACTATAAAGTGGCCATACTCACCACAGTTATAACATGGTCGCCTCAACTTTGGTTTTGATCTTTCCTTGTACTTTCCTTCACATGATTTAGCACCTTGTCTCTTCTTCATCATTCTCTTGAATTTCTTCATGAATAATATCATGTCATCTTCATCCAAGTCACTGCTCTCATCATCATCGTCTTCTTCTAGTTGAGCTTCTCGAGCTTCTTTAGACAAGGGCTTAAGGGTGGACTTTAGAGCGACCCCTTTCTTCTTTGCCGAGGTGAGGTCGGCAATTTCCTTAACACGTTTGGCTTGTTTTTCCATCATCTCAAAGTTGATGATTTTCTCAAGTAGCTCATCCGGGGTCATCTTCTTGTATCTGGGGCTTTCTCATATCATTGATCACAAGGTGACATTGCGAGGCATGAAGGCTCTAAGGATGAGCTTCACTACCTCGTGGTCGTTCCACTTCTTGCTTCCGTATGCTTGCATCTTATTGATGAGCGTCTTTAGTCGATTGTACATCTCTTGTGGCGACTCATCTTCTTCAATGGTGAATCTTCCCAGCTCGCCTTCAATCATCTCGATCTTCGCTTCTCGCACATGACGATCGCCTTCATGTGCGGTTTGCAACGTATCCCATATCTCCTTCGCGATCTTGAGTCCATCCACCTTTGTAAACTCATCCCGACTGAGCGATGAAGTAATGACTGCAGCAGCTTGGGCGTTTCGATGGATCGCCTGCTCTTGGCTAGGTGTGAGCTCCTCCTCATCATCAGGGATATCTATTCCTGTGCATACTATGTGCCACAAACTTGGATTGAGAGAAATCAAATGCATTTTCATGTTTTGCCTCCACGTTGAGTAGTCATCACCGTCAAAGTGTGGGGCTTTTCCATGTGGAATAGATAGATAATGATTATTGTTAGAATTTAGGCGATCATAATTAAAAGGATATCGAGAGTAGTCAGTGTGACTACTCCCCTTCTTTTTCTTCTCATCTTCGATTTTCACCTTTCCCTTGGAAAGGGTTTTCTTCCTTAGGAGCGCCTTGAGTTCTAGTGTCTCCTCATCGTCATCCTCGAAGTCTTGACTGGCCTCGAGGAGCTTATCCAATTTTTGGTTCTTGTCTTCATCAACCTTCTCTTGGTTGTTGCTCTTGTGTACGTCCTTCATGTCCGACATGATCTCTTCGAGTGATTAGTCTCCTTCTTGAAGAACCTTGCTCTGATACCAATTGAATGTGGCCTAGAGGGGGGTGAATAGGCCTTTTTGAATTTTGTTGGAACCTGCAACACTTAACAACCAGATCAAATCTTCAGGAATCGGACTAGTCCGGTCTAGTGCGGACTAGTACGGTGTATACCGTCTAGGTCTATCAAATTTGATCGATTATCTTGATCCTAGGATGTATGCAGCGAAAATATTCCGGCTAGAAGCGGACTTGTCCGATTTCGCTTCTGGAAATCTTCGGACTAGTCCGGTGGATATAGGACTTGTCCAGAAACGTGAAACCCTAAATGAATTGGGGACAAGTCTGCACTTGGGGGACTTGTCCGGTTTAGGTCCGAGGGTTTTTCGGACTAGTTTGTGCTGATATCGAACTTCTCCGATTTTGTGCATCTTGTGAAGTGTTTGGAGGACTAGTTCGCACTGGGGAGGACTAGTCCGATTCTAGTAAGAGAGACATTAGACTAGTCCGTGGTGATATCGGACTTGTCCGATCTTGTGCAGAAAAGATATCGGACTAGTCTGGTGTCAGTTGGACTAGTCTGGTCCTGTATAAACTTGTGCAATGTGTGTGTTTATTTGTGCTTGAGCTCTTGGTCTGTGTTTCCTTAACACACTCCATTCACAATGATCTACTACACTAGGTTCTTGAGCTCTTTTCCGCATTGCTCCTCATTCTCCTTTCTTTTTAGCACTTTGCTCCTTTTCTCATTAGAACATGTGCTCATCTCAACAAAGTGGTTAGGATATCATTTGCTTATCATAAATCATCCAAAACCCACAAGGGATTCCTAGGTGCACTTTCAATCACCTTCAACGACATTGTCAATGCCGCGATTGTACAAGAGGACGCTCAGCGCGAGCTCATTTTTGATAAGAGGAAACAGAGCGCGCCGTCAAGCAGCAGCAGGTGTGGTCCGCAAAAGTACCGTGTGGTGTATCACTCACCATCCGGTCAGCGATGGCAGCCACCGGTGCGACCTCAGTAATTCCGCGTTCGATCTTTAACCGTGCCGCGTTTTCAACTGCCATCTCCACCACAGCAGCAGCAGCAAAGGATGGTCCCGCGTGCATAACCACCTCCACCACATGCACCGGGATTCCGTCCGCAGATTGGAGGGAACCCGACACAGTACACGTGCTATCTGTGTAGCCGTGCCAAGCATTTTACGGGGGACTGCCCTGAGCAGCGTCAAAGCAGCGGGCAAGCACCATATCGGGGTGCCGTTCAACCTTGCAACCAGCCCAAGAAACCAGTACCAAAACCCAGCAACGTCCACCACTTAGATCTCGAAGACGTGCCGGAAGGCGGACCCATTCTCGCGGGTACGTTTTCTCTACTCCAAAATCCCGTAGTCATATTATTTGACTCCGGTGCCACCCATAATTTTATTAGCCAATCTTATGTTGTCAAGCATCAATTACCTATCACTCCCACAGAAAGTCCATATTTTATTTGCTCTCTGGGTGGGAAAATAGCAGCGGACATGAAAGTCTATAAAGCACAACTTAAGATGGGTGGGAATATCTATCCGACTTCTCTAATAATATTAGAGGGTCAAAAGCTTGATGTCATCTTAGGGATGTCGTGGCTGCACCGTCATGGTGCTATTCTCGACATTGTTCCTTGTGTGGTCCATTTGAGCTCTCCACTATATGAACCACATGCTCTCATTCTAGACCGCCATATCCAAGAAATTCCAGCCACATAGAAAACGTAAGCCACAAAGCTTGAGGACATTCTTGTGGTCCGTGAATATCCGGATGTGTTTCCCGACGACCTTCCGGGTATGCCACCGGATAGGGACATCGTGTTTCAAGATTGAACTGATTCCGGGAACCACACCTATTTTGCGAAGGCCATACAAGATGGCACCAAATGAGTTGGCGGAATTAAAGGAGTATTTGAAGGACCTGCTGGACAAAGGTCTCATACGCCCAAGTTCATCACCTTGGGGCTGCTCTGCATTATTTGTAAAGAAGAAGGACAAGACGTTACGTCTATGTGTTGACTATCATCCGCTCAATGCCGTGACGATCAAGAACAAGTATCAACTACCGCGCATCAATATTTTATTCGATCAATTAGTGGGGGCTAAAGTATTTTCAAAGATGGATCTTCGATCCGGATATCCTCAAATAAAAATCCGACCAGAGGATATACAAAAGACAACATTCTCAACGAGATACGGGCTATATGAATCTCTCCTCATGTCGTTCAGACTTACCAACGCGCCGGCTCACTTCATGTATTTGATGAATTCAGTGTTCATGACGGAGTTGGATAAGTTTGTCGTGGTCTTCATCAATGACATTTTGGTTTATTCATAATCAGAGGAAGAACATGCCAAACACTTGCATATCGTGCTCCAACGATTGCGAGATCACAAGCTTTATGCAAAATTCAACAAGTGTGAGTTTTGGCTCAGCCAAGTACCATTTCTTGGTAACATTATTTCAGCAGAGGGTATCGCTGTTGATCCAAGCAAAATTGTGCAACTGCTAAAATGGATGTCTCCAATGTCTGTACATGAAGTTCACAGCTTTCTCGGATTAGTGGGATATTATCGGAGGTTCATTCCGAGCTTCTCAAAAATCGCTAAACCAATGACGGAGCGGCTGAAAAAGGGGACTAAATATATTTGGAGTAAGGCATGCGAGGATTCATTTCAAGCTTCGGTGAAACATCTCACAACAACCCCAGTATTAGCTCAGCCGGATACGACCAAATCTTTCGATGTTTATTGTGATGCGTCTATCATTGGTCTCGGCTGCGTGTTAATGCAAGAAGGCTGCGTGATCGCATATGTCTCACGGCAGGTCCTAAATCATGAGCAGAATTATCCAACTCATGACCTTGAGCTCGCTGCCGTGGTACTCGCTTTCAAAATGTGGAGGCATTATTTACTCGGAAATTTAGTGTACCTCTACACCGATCACAAGAGTCTGAAATATATCTTCACTCAGAAGGAACTGAATATGCAACAGTGAAGATGCTTGGAACTGATCAAAGATTATGAGATTGAAATTCATTACCATCCCGGCAAGGTGAACGTAGTTGTCGATGCACTGAGCTGCAAGTCTCACGTCAATAATTTTCCATCACTCCGATGGAAGAGGACAAGCCGAGTTTATACTTGGTTCCATATGGAGCGCTATATAATCTTGCTCTCATCCCGACCATGTGAGAGAAGATTATGGAGGCTCAAAAGAAATATGTGGGTATGTCGCACAATCGGAGGAGAATGAAGAATGGGGAAATGAAGTGCTTCCGAAGTGATGAACATGGTACCCTGTGGTTCAAGGACCGTATCGTGGTACCCCGTGACACGACACTTCGGAAGAAAATATTGGATGAAGCTCACTTATCCAAGTACTCTATTGATCCAGGCAGCAACAAGATGTACCAAGATTTGAAAACCAAATTTTGGTGGACACAGATGAAGAGAGAAATTGCAAAGTACGTACCAGAGTATGATACGTGTTGGCGGGTGAAAACCAACCACATGAAGAAAGCTGTACAGCTGCAACCCCTGAATATTCTGGCTTGGAAATGGGAAGACATTAGTATGGATTTTATTGTCGGATTACCTCTCACATTCAACAAGCATGATTCGATTTCGGTGATAGTCGATTGACTTACCAAATCAGCTCATTTCATCCCTGTACATACAAATTACATCACCAAGAAGTATGCGGAATTGTATATTGCAAGAGTCATGTGCTCGCACGGAGTTCCCCAAACTATTATTTCCGATCGCGGTGCGCTGTTTGTTGCTCGTTTCTGGTAGCAGTTGCACGCATCATTGGGAATGAAACTGATCTGAAGCTCCACATATCACCAGCAAACAGATGGTCAAACTGAACGGGTGAATCAAGTTTTCGAAGATATGCTACGCGCTTGAGCCATCCACCACGGTAAAAATTGGGATGATCATTTACCGTTGGAGGAGTTCTCCTACAACAATAGCTATCAAGCTAGCATCAAGATGGTGCCGTATGAAGCTCTCTACAGCCAGAAATGTCGCGCACCACTCAATTGGTGTGAATCCGCAAGCGAGTTGTATATGGAATTGATCTTGTAAATGAAGCCAAACAACGAGTACGAGTGATCCTAGCCAATCTCAAGGCTGCTCAATCTCGTCAGAAAATCTATGCAGATAAAAGACGTCGACCTCTCCACTTCGACATCAGAGACCACGTTTATCTCCGTGTCTCTCCGATGAAAGGGATTCATCGTTTTGGAGTGCAGAGAAAGCTTGCTCCATGATTCATCGGTCCATTCGCCATCATTGAAAATGTGGACCCGTGGCCTATCCTTTGGAGTTACCGACATCACTCTCTGGAGTTCACAATGTATTCCACATTTCTCAGGTGCAGAAATGTCTTAAATCCTCAGCTGAAATCCGCACCGAAGACATCGAGGATCTCCAACCGGATCTCACTTATTCTGAGTATCCAATCCAGATTATCGATGAAAAGACTCGCACCACCAGAAACCGTACTTTGTACTTCTACAAAGTCTTATGGAGAAACCATACCGCTGAGGAAGCGACATGGGAAAGCGAGGACTATCTCCGATCAAACTACCCGGAGTTATTATCATCGCATATCCTGTAATCTTTTACCTCCGTCTCTTTTATTGTAATCTCGAGACGAGATTCTTTTAAGGGGGGAGGAATGTAAAAGCCTTAAATTTCTTAGTACGAAGTTCAGATGGGAGATGTAAAGATTTGAATGGGAAAAATAAATCAAATTGGCAATTAAAAATCAAACCAATTCAAACTTAATGGAGGGGATTTAAATATTAAAAATTAGCTCCTGTTCAAACTTTGCCAAAATAAAAATCTGAGTCCACCATTAATTTCCAAATATTCCAAACAGCGCTCCTGCAAATTTTCATAATATTTGGAGCACTAATTCTATTTAATTCAATGGGTACATTGAATTCTAGTCAAATTCAAATCAGAAGTTGAATTTCACATGAAACCTGTCCAAATTTGAAATCCAATTTCAGAATCTGAATCTCCATATTTAAATTGGACTCTCCACAAAAAATCTAGCAATTTTGGTCAAGTATTAGTGGGTGAATTAAAAGAACAGAGAGGATAGAGATGAAGGGGCTGTGGGACCCACTGTCCAGTGTCTCAAATACGTGCACCACCTCCTCTCTGCTCTCCCCGTGCTTCAACGTTGGGAGAACTCGAAACCATGATTTCCAAGCACCCAGGCAAGCAGCTCGGTGGCAAGATGGATTTAAGGCGTCCTCATCCCCTCCCCAAACTCATTCCCCCATGCCATCGACTAGAGCCAGCGCCGCTCGTCGTTCTTTCTTCCCGGTAAAAACAGAGCACCACCGCCTTCTTCCCTCCCGGGTGAGCACCTCGATCCTGCCTCTTTTATCTTCGATGCAAACAGCAAAGATGGCACCAAGGTGATACTCTATCATCTCCACCCCTTAGCTCATCTTTTTGCTCACTGTTTTGCCGGTATTTTGAAGTTCCGCAGATATCGTCGTTGTTCCGCCGTTGGACCTTCTCTGCATCACCGTGGAGCCAAGGTTCTAGGCTGTTTCGTGCCTCACCATCAACTACAAAAACGTGCACCTGCACCCATGTTATACTATGGTGAAAACCGTTTGTCGTTTCATCCTTTATCGATTTTGTATTTCCAGTTTCCCGTCAGCATGATCATAACCTTGAAACTAGGTGTCCACTTTGATTTGGTTTCTTGGTAGAACTGGACCTTAATACAGTGAAGTAGTACGGTCACCATCTCCTAGCGCACCCCTCTGCCAAGAATCAGTGGGAATAATCGAGTAGAGGCCTAGCTATTTGAGTTTTCCCCCGCCGCCGTTGAAAAGCACCGCAGTTCACCATCGAAGGCAACTTTGCCGACTATTCAACCCTGTTTGCACCTCCAAATCATCATCCTCATGCTCCCAGGAAACTTCCCCGCCTTTTCCCAAGCTTAATGCGCCATTCCCGAGCAAGTTTGACATAGCCAAAACCCTAGCCGCTGCCGCCGTTGTCGTGCCGCCATCTCTGGACGTCACTGCCATGATTGGACCCCACCATCATCTTGCGCGGTCGATTTTAAGGTTAGGTGGTCAAGACTGGGCTGAGAGGAGGTCGACGCAGCCATTCCGGCGAGCTCACTGGCGCTGCGCCGCCACGGGGAGCCCGGGCGCTGCCCAAGGCGCGAGGTAGAAGACGACCTCGCAGGCCCCGCAGGTCAGTGGCTGTTTCCCCTTCGCTTGGATAGGCTGTGGCTTTGGATCTGGTGCGGCTACACAGGTCAACCCCGTGACCCTCGGTGCGGCCCAGCTCTGATTGGCCCATTTTAAATGAGTGGGGCCGGGCTGATTTATTTAAACTTTCCAATTGGAAAATAATTTCAGATTTCGATCAAACTTCTAAAATCCATTACTCCTAGAATATGTGCTCAAAAATTTCCAAATAAATTCTGGTAGACTCATCTTAATCCCAACTATGCAGTGGTGCAATTTGTTGGACATGAAACTGCGAGAATTTTCACAATTAATTTCTTTGAACTAATTGCTTGGGAAATTAATTACTCTTGTTCTGTTAATTGGAAAATTACCAGTTTTGGACAGGACAATAATAAAAATACAATTGATCTCCTGTAAAAATCAAGTTCATTGGACTTCATTTACTGGGATGATCAGTGTTCCAAATCTCTATGTAGTTGAAAATTAAGAAAAGTACAGAACTATTTTCAGCTTTTTCCCCAAACTTGAAAAATAAGTTTCTCCCAGTAGGAAGCTTAGAAAATGTGAAACAAAATTTCCTAGAACCAGTGAGACCCCTCTACCATAATCAACCACTGGTGGCCATGACAAAGCTACAGATTCAGTACCAAAATTCAGAGAATCCTTTTAATTGTTGGAATTTTAGAGACAACAAGCTTCCTTGAACATCTCCAATTTTTAGTTCAGATCTTCCTTGTAGAACCTAGTGTCCAGTGTTAAAATCCCAAAGCCAATTAAAATCATTTGCATACATGATCAGTATTTATAAAATCTTTTCTATAGTTTCTATATCACCCATGTACATTATATATTGCATATCATATAGTGACCAAGATCAAGGAGGACCGAGAGCCCTTGGAGACTCTACTTCCAGAAGCTAACTTTCCCCCTGACTCACAGCCAGGCAAGCCCTGGTTTGTATTTAAGTGCTATTTCAAATTTTCTATTTGTATCACTTATGTATAGGATGATTTTGTGCATTAGGGCTAAGGTGCTTGTTACTCCACTTGCATGACCCACAGATCCCATGGAGTATTGGGTAGGTCTAGATCTTGACGAGTAGACAATGCCATGCTAATGTTTATAGGAATCCGGTAGAAGTCGAGTAGTTGGAATCTACTCGCGAGATAGAACTTTTATCACACGGTATGAATTGATTCAAAGAATGGTTTAGAATTGTGAAATTGAGACCAAGCTGCGGGTAGGATGCAGCGAGACGTGGTCTCACATGCGTAGCCCTGCTTGTGTCGATTGAGGACCGATCTATGTGCGGCCCTGCTGGACAAGTTTGAATAGTACAGGATGCATACTGGGAATATGGAACCCAGGAAATCGATGTAACTTGATAACTTAGATGTAGAGGCATAGCCCATTGTTGATAGGGGTGGGCTGAGGGTGGTAAGGTGTAAATTCGCCGGTGGGCAAAGACACGCTCCGTGCGGGAACCTTATGCCCGCAATAGTGGGACCGGTTCGACGTTTGAGTTCTCTTGTGAAAGGTGGCTGCATATGACGTGGTGAGGAGCACGACACGCTCCTTAGGCATGGGTGCACGTGATGTGTTATTCGGTTGTGTCCTGAATGCAATCACCATCCCTCGCTGTTATTTGAGTACCGGTTGTTCACTGTGCTGTGACGTAGTAAATACGGTCAAGTATCCCTGCATGTAGAGTTTCATGTTTAGGTGAGACGGTCAAGTCTTGTTGAGCCTTCGTGCACACGGTTGCTATATTAAGTTGTTTGCAGGTGAGACTTATGAGGAAGGGCCCAAGGATGAGGCGATGCCCCCGTCGGGGTATACCGCCGAATTGGAGCCCTGCACGCCGCAGTAAATTTGTGTGTGGCTAGTGTGTAGCGTCCGCGGGCTGGACGGCTGCCCTTTTGCATAGCTAGGCTGAGAGTTTAGCTATGAATATTATCTTCCGCTTTGTATTAAGTATTGTAAAAGACTTTCGCTGTTTATATAAATAAAACTTTGTATTTTGTCATATTCTTTTTGTGTGTGCTGTTGCGTGCCGCATCGCACGGCTCCACCCTCTGCGATTCCTAGAATGTGTGGACCCGGTCTCCACAACCTGGCCTCCCCCACGAAGGTGAGCTCCCATGCTGCCACGTGGCCTGCAAGACGGGCGTGGCCTCCACCATGGCGGAGAGCTCCCCAGCAGCCGCATGGTCAATCCACTTGCCCTGAGTAGATAGTGAGGAAGTTAAGAGGGCGGTGCGCCTTGTCTCCATCAAGCCTTGAAGATATGCGCCTTCCCCAGATGCATAATGCGGCGCACGCCTAATGTCAGGTACCGCTACGACTAATCACATCACAGTTAAGGTATCGCAGGCCTATCCCACTCTGCCAAGTGGGTAGCTTATGGCGCCAGAGACAGTTGGATGGGACATTCCCTGCAATTGTCAGCAACGGCGCGTGGGCTACTAACAACCCGGGCGGCAAGACGACGAGTCCTCACGTCCGCGATCAGAGCAGGCTTACGGAAGAAGACATAGATCTTTAGGATGAGATCGCCCCGGGACCACCTGTTGGGCCTCGGGACCCTACTTGTAAGGCGTCTAATCTTGACTATAAAAGGCCCGAACCACCACCGAACAAGGACGATACTCAGAATCCCCGATAAAGGTGTTATGCTCCTTGCGGCCTGGACCACGTAAAAACCACCGTGTCCCATACTCTTCCGCTAGAACTCTAGTTTGAGGCCTAAGCCCCGCTGAACAAGAAACTCCGCGGGCTGCTCCTTAGCAGATCCGGGGGAAGTGTCGCATTAACACTTGACACAAGTAGATAGAAAAAGTGTCTCCGATCTTGCCAATTCCTAGGTAGATCCCTAGTTTCTTGGTCCTCCAAGAAGCAAACCTCCATTGCCTTATCCACGGCCGAAGCGGAGTATGTTGCAGCCGGGAGTTGTTGTTGTGCGGATCGGGTCCACACATTCCAGGAATCGTAGAGGGTGGTGCCGTGCGATGCGGCACCCAACAGCACACATGAAAAGAATATGACAAAATACAAAGTTTTATTTATATAGACAGCGGAAGTCTTTTACAATACTTAATATACAGAGGAAAATAAAATTCATAGCTAAACGCTCAGCCTAGCTATGCAAAAGTGCAGCCGTCCAGCCCGCGGACGCTACACACTAGCCACACACAATTTTACTGCGGCGTGCAGGGCTCCCATTCAGCGGTATACCCCGACGGAGGCATCACCTCATCCTCGGGCCCTTCATCATAAGTCTCACCTACAAACAACTTAATATAACAACCGTGAGCACAAAGACTCAGCAAGACTTAACCGTCTCACCTAAACATGAAACTCTACATGCAGGGATGCTTAACATAGGGATGGATATAGCAGTATATGACTCACATATAAATTGATCATCATTTCACAAGTTCATAGCAGCATCTTAATTGTTTCATAACAGTAACTTTTATGAGCCTACTCTATAGCAATCATAGTGGCAAAATCAATTATATTTCAATACATCATATTCTCCTAACTTCTTCAGTATTTACTACGTCATGGCACAGTGAACAAGCGGTACTCAAATAACCGCGAGGGATGGTGATTGCAATCAGGACACACCCGAATAACAAGTCACGTACACCCGTGCCTAAGGAGCATTTCGTGCTCCTCACTATGTCATACACATCAACCTTTCATAAGACAACTCAAACGTCGAACCGGTCCCACCATCTCGAGCATAAGGTTCCCGCACGGAGAGTGTTTGTGCCCGCTGGCGAATTTACACCTTACAACCCTCAGCCCACCCCTATCGAAAAAGGGCTATGCCTCAACATCCATGTTATCAAGTTACATCGGTTTCCTAGGTTCCATATGCCCAGTATGCATCCGGTACTGTTCAAACTTGTCCAGCAGGGCCACACACAGATCGGTCCTCAATCGACACAAGCAGGGCTACGCACATGAGACCATGTCTCGCTGCATCCTACCCGCTGCTCTGTCTCAAGTTCACTTTTCTAAAACATTCTTTGATTCAATTCTTCCCGTGTGATAAAATCCTATCTCGGGAGTATATTCCAACTACTCGACTTCTACCAGATTCCTATAAACCTTAGCATGGCTTTTTCTACTCGTCAAGCTCTAGACCTACCAAATACTCCATGGAATTGTGGGTCATGCAAGTTGAGTAACAATCACCTTAGCCCTAATGCACAAAATCATCCTAGACATAAGTAGTACAAATAGAAAGTTTGAAATAGCACTTAAATGCAAACCGGGGCTTGCCTGGCTGCTAGTCAGAGTGGAAGTTAGCTTCAGGAATTAGAGTCTCCAAGGGCTCCGGGTCCACCTCGATCTCGTTCATTATATGATATGCAATATATAAAGTACATGAGTGATATAGAAACTATAGAGAAGATCTTATAAATACTGATCAGGTATGTAAATTATTTTAAATGGCTTTGTGATTTTTACAGTGGACACTAGGACCTATGAGGAAGATCTGGACCAAAAATTGGAGATGTTCAAGGAAGCTTGTTGTCTATAAAATTCCAACAAGAAAAAGGCTTCTCTGAATTTTGTACTAAATATGTAGCTTTGTCATGGCTACCAGTAGGTGATTATGGTATAGAAGGTTCACTGGTTCTATGAAAATTTGCTTCATAATTTTCTAAGCTTCCTACAGGGAGAAATTGATTTTGCAAGTTTGGGGAAAAAGCTGAAATGGTTACTGTACTTTTCCCAATTTTCAACTACATAAAGATTTGGAACACTGATCAACCCAGTAAATGTCCAATGGACTTGAAATTTTTAATGGAGATCAAGCGTGTTATTAAGAGTGTCCTGACGAAAATTTTTGGGCGTGTAGTGGAGAACAGCGGGTTATGCTGCCGAAATTTCGTTCGAATCCGGATCACGCGTCTCGTCATGAGCACGCTCTGCTCGGTCACTCTTGGGTGGGTTTAGGATCTATGTGCCTAGGTTGTAGGGCCGTGACATAACACAACAATACATTGACGACAATTTCTTTCGCGTTAAACTGCAGAGTCAAACATGGGTGAAGACCGCAGTTGGATGTATATTGGCTGGAAGAGCAGAACTGGTGGTCACTCCGATGAGTGGTTTATCAAGTTAGATCAATTTTTGGATCGAGCATTTTCGTTGTCAACGGAAGATATGGTGCGGTGCCCATTTACAAAATGCCGGAACACCAAGTTTTTGAGAAGATTGGAGCTTTCGTTTCACTTATGTCAAAACAGTTTCACTCCACATTATGAAGTGTGGACCTTTCACGGCGAGACTAATTCTCGAATCATTGCCGAAGTGGATGAGGATGATGATATAACAGAGGTTGATAGGATGGATGAGATGCTAGAAGCTCTTGAAGCGGAGGATCGTCTTACAAATGAGGCAGAGAAGTTCTTCGAGGAGCTGAAGAAATCACAAGAGCCGTTGCATGAACACACGGCTATGACCGTACTTGCTTTCTTGACCAGATTTATGGCAATTAAGTCCAAGTTTTTTTTCCATCAACTGCTACAATGATCTCATGAAATTGATCTACGATATCCTTCCACAACCTCATAAAACGCCACCAGATATGTATCAGTCAAAGATCAAGATATCTGGTCTCAGTATGAAGTATGAGAAAATCCATGTGTGCCCAGACAACTGCATGCTATTCTCGAAAGAGCACGCCAATGAGAAGATGTGCTTGAAATGTGGTAAATCGAGGAATGTCGAAGTTGTTAATGGCAATGGCGATAATGTGATGACAGATGTCGCACAAAAGCAGCTTCGTTACTTGCCTGTGACACCTCGGTTGAAGAGGATGTTTCTTTCAAAAAGAACCGCAAGACACATGAGATGGCACAAAGAAGGTAAACGTGAGAACAAAGAATTCTTGACGCATCCGTCCGACGGTGATGCATGGAAGGAGCTAGACCGTTTTGATCCAGACTTTTCTCGTGATGCGAGGAATGTTCGCATCGGATTAGCGACAGACAGATTCTCACCATTCAGTACGAACGCCACGCCATACTCATGTTGGCCTGTCTTTATCATTCCGTACAACCTGCCACCTGCTTTTTGTACGAAGAACAAGTTCATGTTTCTCAGCCTCATTGTACCTGGACCTGATCATCCCGGGTCACATCTTAATGTGATATTAAAACCGCTGATCGAAGAATTGAAAGTCTTGTGGACAGGAGTCGAAGCGTACGACAGTTACAAGAAGCAGAAATTCAACCTTCGAGCTGCTTATTTGTGGTCCGTCCATGATTTGCCGGCATACGGCATGTTTTCCGGATGGAGCACTCACGGTCGTCTGACGTGTCCGATATGTGCTTCAGACACGGATTGCTTTCGACTAACTCATGGAGGCAAAATATCTTACTTCGATTGTCACAGATGTTGGCTGCCCTCAAATCATATATTTAGGCAGCAGAGGCATGTCTTTCGAAAGAACACTGTTGTCACTAAAGGACCATCGAAGCGTCTCAATAGGTCAGAAATTTTTGATATGTTGGACAAACTGGTGTCTGATGAAGGTCGTCCTGGATATTTCTTAGGTTATGGAGAGGAACACAATTGGACTCACATATGTGGACTTTGGGAGCTACCATATGTGAAGTCGTTGATTCTAATGCACAACATTGATGTCATGCATCAGGAGCATAATATGAGCGAAAGTATCATAAGCACTTTCATGGATATGCCTGGCAAAACGAAAGACAATTATAAAGCTAGACTAGATTTGGTAGACATTTGTCACCGTCTAACTCTTGAAATCTCTGAAAGTGGTGGAAAGCCACATGCTTCTTTCTGTCATCGATCGAAAGAAAAGAAAGAAGTTATGAAATGGATGAAAACTTTGAAATTCCCAGATAGTTACGCAGCTAGCCTGAAACGAGCCGTAAATGTTAACACAGGAAACCTCACTGGGTTGAAGAGTCATGATTATCACATTATAATGGAAAGACTCCTACCTGTTATGTTCTGAGGCTATCTAGATGATGCGGTGTGGAAGGTTTTAGCCGAGCTCAGCTATTTCTATAGACAGCTTTGTACTAAAGAAATCAAGATCGGGATGATGGATAAGTTAGAGAAGGAGATACCCATACTTTTATGTAAGATTGAAAAAAAATTTCCACCGGGTTTCTTCAATCCAATGCAACATCTGCTTATCCATCTTCCATTCGAAGCTAAAGTTGGCGGTCCTGTGCAATATAGGTGGATGTATCACATTGAAAGAGCGCTACGATATCTGAAACCAATGGTTGGTAACAGGGCAAGGGTGGAAGGGTGCATCGCTGAAGCATATGCTCTTAAGGAAGTAGGATACTTTTCAAGTGTCTACTTTGCAGAAGAAACCAATATCAATACTTCGGCGATGCGGTACAATGTGGATGAAACACCCCCTCTAAGCGACCTTTCCATTTTTCAAACGAGAGGCGCCACCGTTGGTAGCTACACGACCTACGTGCTATCCAAACAGGAAAGGACTGTTGCTTTACTCTACATGTACGCAAATATAGAAGGCATGCAAGAATACTTCGAGTGAGTGTTTCTCCTACATTTATGCTAATCGACATATTTTGCTACACGTGTACTCTAAAAGATGTTTTTCATGTTCAGCGAGTTCCACAGACAATATTGGCCACATAGGCATCAACCTACGTCCAAACAAGTAGAAGCGATGCGAAAGGAAGGAATAAATGGGGGGCAGAGTTTTCTATCTTGGTTTCGAGAATATGTAATATTCTCTCGTCATCTATGTATTATAAATTACTATTATTAAAGAAGTATTATGTAATATTCTCTCGTCTTTTATAACAGTTTCGGACTCACAATGTCCATGAAGATTTGCTGCAACTATCTTATGGATTGGTGAATGTTAGAAGCTATGGTCGATATGACGTAAATGGCTTCCGATTCTGTACAACTCATTTTGAAGCTCATCGCCCTCTCGCGGCAACATCAAATTCTGGTGTTGTGACGAGAGTAATGGGCACTCAAGGGAATTTAACTGATTATTATGGTATCATTAACAAAATCCTTGAATTTACTTTTACCGGAAATAAGACCCTTCGAGTTGTCTTCTTTGACTGTGACTGGTTTGATCGTACTCATGGAACTCGAGAAAACCAATTTGGAATGGTGGAAGTGAAACATAAGGACCGACTACGAGGCTACGATACATTTGTTCTTGCGCATCAAGTTGAACAAGTGTATTATCTACCTTATCCATGCACGAAGCTCAGTGCTTGGTGGGTGGTATAAAGGGTGAATCCTCGTGAGCAGCTATATACTCCTTGGGATGATGGTTACAATGATAGCGAAGACGTTGAAGAAGTGTACCAAGAAGAAGAGTTGCCACACACTTTTATCGTCGAGCTTGGTGCAGGACTCGATCAATTAGTTGGAGATGTTGAAGACTTTGAAGATGTAGAGGAAGATGATATGCGAAAACGAAAATTAGAACAGGCCACGATGGAAGATCGGTGGGCTGGTTTAAGGAGTAGGGCACAGGCACATGACAATGATGTTGATGAATTTTGAAAGTGACTACAAGTAATATTTTTTGAAGATAGTAACATGAATTTTGTATATTTTATTTGCATATTTACTAATTATCTAATTACAACAGGATGGCGTCAAAGAAGGGTAAGAAGGTGCCGCCGACAAGGGGGTTCTACCCCTCTAGACCTGAGGACGCTTTCGTTGGTGCCTCGTCGAAAGGCAGCAGACGCTCTTAGCTGTTGGGGCACGTTCAGACCAGCTCTAGAGCTTTGTCACAGGTAAATGTCACTCGTTTTTGACAAATTCTTTAAATTCAAATTCACTTTAAACTTACTTATGAATCATTTGAATGTTGTAGTCCTCACCGGCTGACTCAGAGGCTGCGGCGCCTTCGGTGAGCCAGCCCTCAGCGAGGCAGCCCTCAGCGAGTCAACCCTCGGCGAGTCAGCCCTCGCCGAGCCAGCCCTCGGCCAGCCAGCCCCCGGCTGGCGATGAGTTTGTTCCTGAGGCCTTTGACTCGGCTGGTGAGGAGCCGTCCGGGTCACCTGATGTGGCGCCCCAGTAGACGCGGAGGACGAGGAGGACTCACTTTGTCAGTCCTCCCACGGTCCCTTCACAGAGTTCACAGAGGATTGTGATTTGTCCAGTCGGAGACAGGTAATAAAAATTATAGTGTTCAATTTTAGTTTCTTTTGTTTACTTAAGTAATGAATGAATAAATATCTTACAGGGCTTGGGACGACACGTCTTTCACCGATGAGAGACACCACAGACCGGTGAACGGTGTCATCGGGTCCATAGTGCGTTTGCACTATCTCGGGGTCATCGACGAGGTGCCCGCTCTTTCGTGGGAGGACTACGCACGCCTCCATCACCAGGAGCACGACAACCTTCATGAGGCCGTATGGGCCGATTTTATGGTAAGTATGTTAAAAAAGTTTCTAAGTTTCAACTCTTAAACTCTTTTAGTGAACAGCTCTTCAGTATATTTTTTATCGCAGGCAAGATATACTTTAGAGGACCCGAACGACCGTCGCCTGTTTGAGGATGTGAGGCGAGTGTTTCACTTCAATGCTGCCAAGGCGCTTCGACAAGCTTTGTCGAACGCCCGTGTTCAAATTATTAATGAGCACTTGAAGGCGAACCAGCAGCACGTGTTACACTTCCGGCAAGAGAGCGAGAGACACCTGACGGAGGAGGAGTACAAGCAGGTACGTGGAGTGTAGTAAGTATTTTTTTTTCTGATACTTTCCTCGATGGTATTTTTAACGACTTCCAACTATGTGCAGGGCCACGTGAGCTGGTTGCAGGGTCGGACCGATGCATTTCGGGCCCTTTGTCGCTACTGGGCCAGCGATGATTTTAAAGCTAAGTGTGAGAAGGCTCGAGGCTGCAGAGGGGTCGAGGGGAAGAGCAAGCACGGGCAAGATAACCACTTGTGTTTAGCTAAATGCATGGTAAGTGTGTGTAACTTATGTTTATGTATTAATAATATATTGTTCATACTAACACGTATTGATAGGAGCGCGAGACGGGGGTGCCGCCTACCCCTGCTGAGGTCTGGAAGAGAGGTCACAGGGGCCCTTCTCAGCCGACGGGGTGCAGTCAGGCTGCAGCCGAGCGGTTGGTAAGTTTATATTAAATATAACTATATAGATTGTTAAACTTACACAGTTTTCTTGTTTTGCAGGCTAAGTACGGGGAGGAGGCTAGGAAGATACACGGCGAGGATTTCGATTGGGAACGTCAACCGATCGATCCTCAAGCCGCGTATGCAACCGGTGGTGGAAAAGCACACGGAAGGTGAGTTTACAAGTCATTTTATCGTTTTCAATTCAAAGTATTCAAGATATTTCAATTTCATATTACTGACTCTCTTTTTTATAGGCTCACCATATTCGACAGAGTTGTTGACTCGAGGGCGGGGAGACCTGCGAGAGGCAGCTCCTTGCAGGCTTCGTCGATGGGCACGGTCGGTCGCCTCGTATCGCAGAGGGACATTGAGATGCAGTCCCTCCGAGAAACTGTAGAAGAAAACGAAAGGCGACACGAGGAGGAAAGGAGGGAGGCGGAACGCCAAAGGATCGCGATGGAGGCCACGATCCAAACCCAGGCAGCAGCGTTGGCGCAGATGCGGGAAGCAATGGAGGTAACAAAATAAAAACAAAAATTCTTATTAATTCAGCGTAAATGACTTACTAATAGGTAGCATTTAATATTTGTAATGACAGGTTATGGCTCGGGCGCAAGGTCTGGGAATCCAGCTACCGGTACTACCACCGGTCCTTCCAGGCGATCCTTCTTCAGCGGGTCAGGTAAGTTTCTATGTAATCCTTTTTCTCCAGCGTAATAAGATTGAGATAGATGAAAGAGAGAGATAGTTAGATAGAAGAAAATGATTGAGATAGAAGAAAGATAGAGAGAAGAAAGAGAGACAAAAGAAAGAGTGAAAGATAGATAGAGTAGGATGGGAATGAAGAGAGAGAGTAAAATGTAGATGGAGATAGAGAGAGGGGAAGATAGAGGGAGGGAGATGTAGATGGAGATAGAGGGAGGAATATAGATGGAAAAGGATAGCAATAGAGAGATAGAGTGAGAGAGAAAGATAGAGTGAGAGACAAAGAGAGAAATGAAAATAGAGAGGAAGAGAGGGGGATCTAGATGAAGATAGAGGGAGAGGAAGGGAGGGAGAGAGATGTTGATGCATTTATATTCTAACTCTAAGTTTCATTAATTGCAGGGATCCGCAACGGCTGCACAAATGCCGTCGCCGTCGCTACCGCCGCCTGGAATGAGGCGCGACGACGACTTCGAATTCGGAGGTGGCTCCGGAGGTGGCTACAAAGGTCAGATGGGCGAGTGAGCCTTTTTGTTTGCTTTGTTGATGACGATGTGAGATGTATTGGAACTTATTAGTTTGTGATTGTCATGATGTTTGCTCTGTGATGATGATCTTTGCTTTGTGTATATACTGTGTGTATTGTATCTGTTCTGTGATTCTGGCCATCGAGCTGGGTAGTATTTTCTGTTTTTTAAAAAAAATAAAAAACCTTATTTGCGACGGCTTTTTATACAGTAACGTCGCAAATAAGGTTCCAGGCCGTCGCAATTAAGCCATTGCTATTTGCGACGGCCTGGCCGTCGCAAATAAGGTTTAATTGCGACGGCCTTGCCGTCACAAATAGCGGTGTGGGTCCCGGAGGAGGACACGTGGGCCCTGCCCACTTAACTTATTTGCGACGGTCGGGCCGTCGCAAATAGAGGCACTTAATTGCAACAGCCCGGCCGTCACAAGTAAGCTTTAATTGCGACGGCATGGCCGTCGCAAATAAGGTTGCGGGGCCCACCGGCCCGCGGCAATAACTTGCGACGGCCCTTCCTAGCCGTCGCAATTAAGCTTATTTGCGATGGTGGCCGTCGCAAATAAGCTTAATTGCGACGATTTATTTGCGACGGCAAAAAACCGTCGCAAATAAAGAAAGCCGTCGCAAATCGCTTATTTGCGATGGCATTTGACTTATTTGCGACGGCCATGGTCGTCGCAAATCGTCAGGATTCCTGTAGTGTACATCTCTCTCTCACCCTCTATCTCCAACTACATCTCTCTCTCCATATACATCACTCTCTCTCTCTTCATTACTCTATCTAACTATCTCTCACTCTTTCTTCTATCTCCCTCTTTCTTCTTTCTCAATCCTTTTCTTCTATCTAACTATCTCCCTCTTTTTTCTATCTCAATCCTTTTCTCTCTATCTTCCTCCCTCTTCTAACTCTATCTCTCACTCTAACTCTATTTCATTGCTTTATTTTGGTAAAGTTAAAGTAAAACTAGAATTGTTAAGTTGACATAGAAAATTACCTGACCCGCAAAAGAAGGATCGCCTGGAAAGACCGGAAGTGGCGATAGCTGGATCCCCAAACCTTGCGCCCGAGCCATGACCTGTCATTGCAAACATGAGATATTACCTATTAGTAAGTCATTTACGCTGAATTAATGAGAACTTCAGTTTTCATTTTTTTACCTCCATTGTCTCCCTCATCTGCGCCATCCAGGCTTCCTGGGAAGAGATCGTAGCCTCCAACGTGATCCTTTGTTGTTCCGCCATGATCCTTTGTCATTGCGCCTCCCTCCTTTCCTCCTCCTGTCGCCTGATGTTCTCTTCTACAGTTTGTCGGAGGGGCTGTATCTTGATGTCTCTCTACGAGACGCGGCGACCTGACGTGCCCACCGACGAAGCCTGCGTGGAGCTACCTCTCGCAGGTCTCGCCACCCTCGAGTCGACAACTCCGTCGAATATGGTGAGCCTATAAAAGAGAGAGACGGTAATATGAAATTGAAATATCTTCAATACTTTGAATTGAAAATGATAAAATGACTTATGAACTCACCTTCTGTGTGCTTTTCCACCTCCGCTTACATACGTGGCTTGAGGGTCAATTGGTTCATGTTCCCAATCAAAATCTTCGTCGTATATCTTCCTAGCCTCCTCCCCGTACTTAGCTTGGAAAACAAGAAAATCGTGTAAGTTCAACAATCCATATAGTTAAATTTAATATGAATGATTTCTAAACTTACCAATCGCTCGGCTGTAGCTTGACTGCACCCCTCAGGCTGAGAAGAGTCCCTGTGACCTCTTGTCCTGATCTCAGCAGAGGTTGGTGGCACCCCCATCTCGCACTCTTGTCAATACGTGTTAGTATGAACTGTATATAATGAATATATAAACATACATTACATACACTTACCATGCGTTTAGCTAAACGCAAGTGGTTATCTTGGTCATTCCTGCTCTTCCCCTCAACCCCTCTGCACTCTTGAGCCTTTCTGGAATTAGCCTTAAACACATCGCTAGCCTAGTACTGACAAAGGGCTCAAAATGCATCGGACCGACCCTGCAACCACTCATGTGGCCCTGCACATAGTTGTAGATCGTTAAAAATACCGTTGAGGAAATTATCAGAAAAAATATTTACTACACCCCACATACCTGCACGTACTCCTCCTCTGTCAAGTGTCTCTCGCTCTCTTGCCGGAAGTATAGCACGTGCTGCTGGTTTGCCTTCAAGTGCTCATTGATAATTTGAGTATGATCGTTCGACAAAGCTTGTCGAAGTGCCTTAGCAGCGTTGTAGTGAAACACTCTCCTCGCATCCTCAACCATGCGAGGGTGTTCGGGTCCTCTAAAATGTACCTTGCCTGTGATAAAGAATATATTGAAGAGATGTTCATTTAGAGAGTTTAAGAGTTAAAACTTAGAAACTTTTTTTAACATACTTACCATAAAATCGGCCCATACGGCCTCCTGAAGGTTGTCGTGCTCCTAGTGATGGACGCGTGCGTAGTCCTCCCACGAAAGTGTAGGCACCTCGTTGATCACCCCGGGATAGTGCAAACGCACTAAGGAACCGAGGACACCATTCACTTGTCTGTGGTGTCTCTCACGGGTGAAAGATGAGTCCTACCAAAACTGCAAGATATTTATTGATTCATTACTTAAGTAACCAAAAGAAACTAGAATTAAACACTAAAATTTTTATTACCTATCTCCGACTGGACGAATCACGATCCTCGGTGAAGGGATAGCAGGAGGACTGACAAAGTGAGTCCTCCTCGTCCTTCGCGTCTGCTGGGGCGCCATGTCAGGTGACCCGGAAGGCTTGTCACCAGCCGAGTCAAAGGGCTCAGGAAAAGAGGGCTCGCCAGCCGAGGGCTGGCTCACCGAAGGGTAGCCAAGGTCGACTAGCATCATAGCCTCCGAGTCAGTTGGTGAGGACTACAACATTCAAATGATTCATAACTAATTTTAATTGGAAATTGAATTTGAAGAATTTTTCAAAAAACGATTGAAATTTACCTGTGACGAAGCTCTAGAGCTGGTTAAAACGTGCCCCAGCAGCTGAGAGCGTCTGCTCCCGGTCGACGAGGCACCTGCGAAAGCGTCCTCGAGTCTAGAGGGGTAGAACCCCCTCGTCGGTGGCACCTTCTTACCCTTCTTTGATGCCATCCTGTTTTAATAGATAATTAGTAAATATGCAAATAAGATATATGAAATTCATGTTACTATATTCAAGAAAACATTACTTGTAATCACTTTCAAAATTCATCAACATCATTATCGTGTGCCCTACTCCTTAAACCAGCCCAACGATCTTCCATCGTGGCCTGTTCTAATTTCCGTTTTCGCATGTCATCTGACTCTACATCTTCAACACCTTCAACATCTCCAACTAATTGATCAAGTCCTGCACCAAGCTCGACGATAAAAGTGTCTGGCAACTTTTCTTCTTGATACACTTCTTCAACGTCTTCACTACCATGCTAACCTTCATCCCTAGGGGTATATAACCGCTCACGAGGATTCACCTTATATACCACCCACCAAGCACTGAGCTTTGTGCATGAATAATGTAGATAATACACTTGTTCAACTTGATGTGCATAAAAAAATGTATCGTAACCTCGTAGTCGGTCCATATGTTTCACTTCCACCATTCCAAATTGGTTTTCTTGAGTTCCATGAGTGCGATCAAACTAGTTATAGTCAGAGAAGACAACTCGAAGGGTCTTATTTTCAGTAAAATTAAATTCAAGGATTTTCTAATGATCCTATAATAATCGGTAAATTCCCTTGAGTGTCAATTGCTCTCGTCACAACACCAGAATTTGATGTTGCCGCGAGTGGACGAAGAGCTTCAAAATGAGTTGTACGGAATCAGAAGCCATTTACGTCATATCGACCATAGCTTCTAACATTCACCAATCCATAATATAGCTGCCGCAAATCTTCATGGACATTGTGAGTCCGACACTGTCATAAATGATCATAAGTTAAAATAACTCTTCTTTAATAATAGTAACTTATAATATATAGAAGACGAGAGAGTATTACATAATATCAAAACCAAGATAGGAAACTCGACCCTCCATTTATTCCTTCTTTTTGCATCCCTTCTACTTGTTTGGTCATAGGTTGATGCCTATGTGGCCAACATTGTCTGTGGAACTCGCTGAACGTGTAAAAACATCTTTTATAATACATATGTAGCGAAATAAGTTGATTAGCATAAATGTAGGAAAAACACTTACTCGAAGTATTCCTGCATACCTTCTATATTTGCGTACATATAGAGTAAAGCAACAGTCCTGTCACGTTCGGATAGCACGTACGTCGTGTAGCTACCAACGGTAGTACCTCTCGTTTGAGAAATAGAGAGGTCGCTTAAAGGGGGTGCTTCGTCCACATTGTACTGCATCGCCTAAGTATTGATATTGTTTTCTTATGCAAAGTAGACACTTGAAAGGTATACTACTTCCTTAAGAGCACATGCTTCAGCGATGCACCCTTCCACACTTGCCCTGTTGCCAACCATTGGTTTTAGATATTGTAGCGCTCTTTTAATGTGATACATCCACCTGTATTGCACAGGACCATCAACTTTAGCTTCAAAAGGAAGATGGATAAGCAGATGTTGGATTGGATTGAAGAAACCCGGTGGAAAAAAATTTCCATCTTACATAAAAGTATGGGTATCTCCTTCTCTAACTTATCCATCATCCCTATCTTGATTTCTTTAGGACAAAGCTGTCTACAGAAATAGCTGAGCTCGGCTAAAACCTTCCACACTGCATTATCTAGATAGTCTTGAAACATAACAGGTAAGAGTCTTTCCATTATAATGTGATAATCATGACTCTTCAAACCAGTGAGGTTTCCTGTGTTCACATTCACGGCTCGTTTCAAGCTAGCTGCATAACCATCTGGGAATTTTAAAGTTTTCATCCATTTCATGACTTCTTTCTTTTCTTTAGATCGAAGACAGAAAGAAGCACATGGCTTTTCACCACTTTCAGAGATTTCAAGAGTTGGACGGTGACAAATTTCTGCCAAATCTAGTCTAGCTTTGTAATTGTCTTTCATTTTGCCAGTCATATCTATGCAAGTGCTTATGATACTTTCGCTCATATTACGCTCCTGATGCATGACATCAATGGTGTGCATTAAAATCAATGACTTCACATACGGTAGCTCAAAGTCCACATATGTGAGTCCAATTGTCTTCCTCTCCGTATCCTACGAAATATCCAGGACGACCTTCATCTGGCACCAGTTTGTCCAACATATCAGAAATTTCGGACCCGTTGAGATGTTTTGGTGGTCCTTTAGTAACAACTGTGTTCTTTCTAAAAACATGCTTTTGTTGCCTAAACATGTGATTCAAAGGCTGCCAACATCTGTGACAATCGAAGTAAGATATTTTGCCTCCATGAGTTAGTCGAAAGATCCGTGTCTGAAGCACATATAAGACACTTCAAACGATCATGACTGCTCCATCTGGAAAACATGTCGTATGCCGGCAAATCATGGACAAACCACAAATAAGCAGCTCCAAGGTTTAATTTCTACTTCTTCTAACTGTCATACGGTTTGACTCCTGTCCACAAGACTTTTGATTATTCGATCAGCGGTTTCAACATCACGTTGAGAAGTGACCTGGGATGATCAGGTCCAGGTACAATGAGGCTAGGAAACATGAACTCGTTGTTCGTACTAAGAGTCGGTGGCAGGTTGTACGGAATGACGAAGACAGGCCAACAGGAGTATGATGTGGCATTTGTACTGAACGGTGAGAACTCGTCTGTCACTAATCCGATGTGAACATTCCTCGCATCACAAGAAAAATTTGGATCGAAACGGTCCAGCGCCTTCCATGCATCACCGTCGGACGGATGCATCAACAATTCTTTATTGACATGTTTACCTTCTTTGTGACATCTCATGTGTCTTGTGGTTCTTTTTGAAAGAAACACCGCTTCAACCGAGGTGTCACAGGCAAGTAACGAAGCTGCTTATGAATGACATCTGTCATCACATTATCGCCATCGTCATTACAACTTCGACATACCTTGCTTTACCACATTTCAAGCACATCATCTCATTGGCGTCCTCTTTCTAGAATAGCATGTAGTTATTTGGGCACACATCAATTTTCTCATAGTTCATACCGAGACCAGATATCTTGATCTTTGAATGATACATATCTTTAGGCGCTTTGTGAGGTTGTGAAAGGATATCGCAGATCAATTTCATGAGATCATTGCAGTAGTTGATAGAAAAAAGTACTTGAACTTAATTGCCATAAATCTGGTCAAGAAAGCAAGTATTGTCACAACCGTGTGTTCATGCAACGACTCTTGTGATTTTTTCAGCTCCTGGAAGAACTTTTCTGCCTCATTTGTAAGAGGATCCTCCACATCTAGAGCTTCTAGCATCTCATCCATCCTATCAACCTCTGTTATATCATCATCCTCATCCACTTCTGCTATGACTCGAGATTTAGTTTCATCATGGAAGGTCCACACTTCATAATGTGGAGTGAAACCGTTTCGACATAAGTGAAATGAAAGCTCCAATCTTCTCAAAAAGTTGGTGTTCTGACATTTTGTACATGGGCACCGTACCATATCTTCCGTTGACAACGAAAATGCTCAATCCAAAAATTTATCTAACTTGATGTACCACTCATTCGAGTGACCACCACTTCTGCTCTTCCAGCCAGTATACATCCAACTGCGGTCTTCACCCATGTTTCACTCTGCAGTTTAAAGCGAAAGAAATTGTCGTTAATGGCAGGCACCTAGGCGTCCAGGCGGCCGATGGGCACCTAGGCTTCCAGGCATGATTTTACAACCCTGGTTTAGACGCATACTTTATCTTCCAACTAAATAGGCCTTGTCGGGTCCTAAATGCGTTGTGTCAGGTCAAGCCAACCCGAATCCCATTTTTGTACATATAGTAACACTCAAGCAATCAAATTAAAAATTATAACCATAATCTACAAAACAAAGCAATTCAATTAAACATAAACCTAAGAATTATTAAATTGTAATTTATCAATTAATAAACATGAACATAAATATAAACAATTGTATTATAAACAAAGACATAAGCATTGACCTAAACATAAGCAATTTAATTCTCAATATAAACATAACCATAAACTTAAACATAAGCATCAATTCAATGCAAATCTATTCTATTCATAAGTATCAAATCAATTCTCAACATAAATTCAATTCAAATCAATTCTACGCCTGAATTCGATTGTAAGTATCACAATTCTAAGAATCACAATTTCAACATAAGCATCACCTAAACATAAGCTCATATTTACAACACTCTAAGCATGACAATTGTAGATGACGGCTCATAATTCACAACATTGCATCATCTAAATCTAACTAGCAATGAAATGGAAATGGAGAAGAAAGAAAATTTAACCTCACAATGGAGATGCGGTCGGCTTGTGGGAGGCAACGGCTTGGAGCTGCGGCAGGGCGGCAACTGCTCGAGGAGGCGCATCGGCGGCTGGCGGGAGGGCGGTGGTCGGCGGAGGGCAGGAGCGCGGCGGCGAGCGAGTTGCAGTGGTGGTGGCGGTGATGGCGGGCGAGAGTGCGTCGGCCGGCGGCGGGTGGGAACACAACAACCGGTGGCGGGAGCGCAGTGGCTTTCGGCGTGCAGTAGCGCGGCGGTGGGCATGCAAGCAGCGGCGGGGGAGGTGGCGGCAGGCGGGAGCGCGGCGGCCGGCGATGAGAGCGCGGCGGCGGGCGGGAGCGCGGTGGCCGTCAGTGTGCAGTAGCGCGGCGGCGGGAAGGCACGAGGCGGAGGGGGAGGTGGCGGTGGGCGGGAGCGCGGCGGCCGGCGACGGGAACGCGGCGGCCGGCGACGGGAGCACGGCGGCGGGCGGGAACGCGGCGGCTGGCAACGGGAGCGCGGCGGCTGGTGCGGGATGGTGATGGTGGCGGCTGGCTGTGTGAGAATGAGTCTATCGAGACCGACGGGGCTGGTATAAGCCCTTATTTGCGACGGCTTCCTTAATTGCGAAGGCCCTAGGTTTAGGCCATCACAATTAATCGTATTTACGACAGTCCTTTTTGTAGCCATCACAAATAAATACCTATTTGAGACGGCTTTTTAATTTGTGATGGCCCTAGGGTTGGCCGTTGCAAATAAGTCTTATTTGCGATGGCTGCGGCCGAAGCCGTCACAAATAAACTTTTATTTACGATGGTTTATGTTTTTGTGACGGCTCCAGGAAAGCCGTCGCAAATGTGCGCGTTTCCTGTAGTGTCAACATACTATCCTTGTCCCAAGCAGGCTCCTAGTAGTGTCTTACGCGGATATTATGTATGAGGTGACTTATATTTTGTGATATGTATGTCAAGGTTGCTTGTCAAAATATATTGTTTGTACGGTGTGTGAATGTGCATTCGGCTTTGAGCTGGAAATTATAAATAACAACATGTAGTGTTGGATACGGTATATATCTTCACAGGCGGTTTTTAAGTGAAAACTGCTTTGTCTAAGGAATTTTCACAGATGGTCAATAGTAAAGAACTGCCTATGATAAGGAATTTTCTTAGCTGGATCAGTCTTAAATAACCGCCTTTGATAAGAGATTTTCGTAGGCGGAACCTCGTAGGTAAAGAACCGCCTGAGAAAAAAGCTTTCCACAGGCAGTTCATAATTGTAAAGAACTGCCTGTGATAAGGTTTTATCATAGACGGTCGTCGTACATAAGGAACCGCTTGTGGTAATTACTTTTCACAGGCGGTTTCTTGGATGTAAAGACCGCCTGTGATAATATATTTCACATGCGGTTTTTGGTCTCCGCCTGTGAAAATTGCAGGCGGTTTTTGGTCTTTGCCTGTGAAAATTGCAGTTTATAACAGGTGCTTTGTTACAAGTTGTTTTCAAAATCGCGTGTGGTTAATATGTGTGACACCTGGTTCCGAATATGAACCAAGCGTAACGCATATGTGTGCCCAGGAAGTTCATCACACATATACGGTTGCATCACAAACGATATACAGAATTTAACCACGTCTTAACTATTAAATAAGTACTTTATTACAATAATCCAATAGTTCACGAATGATAAAACTCTAAATAATGCAGCGGAAAATAAACTAAACAGCACGACTCCAATCCACAGGCAATTGACAGCGGTACACAACCTAGTACTCCACGTGATCCTCAGGGTACTCCCAATTGTCTCCAGTAGCTGTTGGGGGGAATTGCAAGGATGAGTACATGTCGTACTCAGCAAGTGTGGAAAGTATGACATGTGGCTAATTAAAATGTCGAATGTAATAATGGCTAAGTGCTGAAAAGTACAGTAAAACATTTGAAAAGCATTATACTATGTCTATGTGAAACAATCCCATCATAACCATCATATTAACAAAATATAAACCATATCCAATTATTGCCAACATCACCATTATCCATGTCCAATTACCATAACTCAAATTCATACCCATGACCATAATCCAAAAACCATAACCATTACCAACCCATAACCATAAACCAACCATAACCATCCCAAATCCCAATTCCAACTCTAATCATGTAGGTCATCCAGGCGCTCATAACCGGGAGCACGGCTATCATGATAGTTTTTAACACTCTACAGAGGTTGTACCACTTTACCCACATGTTTGTGATTTCATCACCTTTCGATGACTAAGAAACCTCCATTATGCCATCTCACACTTCCGTAGGTGTGTGGCCAAGAGATCACAAAATAGCCTTTCAAAAGGGACTACTAGTATGTACAGGCCCACTAAGGTTTCACCGGCAGGCTTGAATCTCCATTCTCCCACCCACGGGCCCCTCGTGTGCCATGCGGATCCCAGGGCATTCCTCCTCGACTCCCATTGCCCGCGCCATCCAATGGTCCATACAATACTAGCAGCGCTCCTAATTATTCAGCTACGCCGCACCCATACTTGGCCTTGTGGTGGCACTGTTGACCTGGCATATTCTCGCATGAACCGGTCCTTAGATCTAAAGCAAGCAACCACCATATCATCCAACCCATCCATAAAACCACGCTTGCTTAGATCACCCATCGTATTGACCAGTTCACGTTAACCAGAATACCATTGATGCATAATTAAATGTGTAGTGTTGTTTGCCATCCCAATTAATTAAGCGAAGCAAAAAGGTAAAAACCCTTCCCGACTCTATACCATATATTCCGGGTGACAAGGGTGGTCAAACAAAACTAGTAAACTTCCTACCATAGGATTCCCATCAATTTGACACAAGCATGCAAGTTTGCAAACAAAACATTTAATTTAAAATAGGATCAATATGCTTCAAGGACACTTGCCTTGCTCCGGCGGATGGGGTTGCTCAAGCGCTTCAAAATCTTGATTTTGGAAATCCTCATATGCGGCCTCTTGAGCATGTTCCTCTACGCGTGATCATAAATACAAGAGAACATATACAATCAACATAATGCACACACATTAATCAACATGCGATGATATGCATGCATGCATAATTCAATAATTAGTTAACTACAGTTGTTTATTAATTAGATGCGACTAGTTCATAGGTGTTCATATGAGTTTACGGGGGTTTTAGGGTGGATTAATGCTGCTGAAAATAAAATTATGACACAACTACGATCAAGTTACGCCTATTAGGTTCAATATGATCGCTAAAATTCGCATCGGGAACATGGCCTACCGTAGATGCGATGGCTTCGATGATCGCGGGGTGGGGACAATGCGTACACGAAGTAGATGCGCAGGGTCCTCCGGCGGCACGACGACAGCGGCGCGATGGCGACGTCGATCTCCGGCGAACGGTGGTGCCCTCCTCTTTTTCTTCCTCTTCTTCCCCTTCTTTTTCTCCTTTTTCTTCCCTGGTCGCAGCCCTCTGGTGCTTTTTCCCCCTGTACTGGCGGCGGCTTCTATCGTAGGCGGCGGCGTCTCTGGACTTCGTGGGAAAAACCCTACGGCTGCGGCGTTTTTTTTTATAGGCGCGGGCGGGAGCGGGATTCGCGGAGTCCGGCTCGGTACGGGAGCGCGGTCGCGGGAGGCGGGGTCGGACGCAGGGCGGGCGGCCGAGCCGGGGCGGGGTCGCGCGCTAGCGCGGGAACGGGAGGCCGGCGTCGGGCGCTGCGGCCTCGGGCTGGAGCGCGTGCGGTGGGGCCCGGGCGGCTTGGCGCGTCGGCTCGCGCGCGCGGGCGGGATTTGGGGCGGGGCGGCGGGAGTCGGGGCGTGGGGTTTTCGGGCGCTCGGCCGGCGGGGCCAGCGGGCTGGGCCGTCGGCCTCGCCAGCGGCAGGCCCCCCTTTTTTTTTCTTTTTTTTTTCTTTTTTTTTATTACTTTCTTTTATTATATAATTTATCATATATATTTATATATATTATTATTTATATTATATATATATTTATTATTTATTATTATTATAGTATATATTATTAATATTAATATTTTCTTTATTTTTATATATTGTTATATATATTATTTATATATATATATTTATATATATATATTTATATATATATTATTATTATACTTATTCCTTACAAGTTTTAGGCTATTTTTATTTCTCTTCCTCTATTAGTGTTTAATGAAAGAATATATATGCAATGCGATGCATGATGCAAAAATTGAGGATGTTACAAACCTACCCCCCTTAAAGTGAATCTCGCCCTCGAGATTCGATAGCGTGGAGAAAAGATTAAGAAATTATGCCTTCAAGTCTTCTTCACGTTCCCACGTAGCTTCGGCTTCCGTATGGTGTTTCCATTGCACTTTGCACCAACGGATCCTCTTATTTCTCGTGACTCTTTCCTTCATGTCCAAAATTTTGATAGGTTGCTCGACATAGGACAAATCCTCTTGAAGTTCTAACTCGTCCATCGGCACTTGTTCTTCCGGTACCCTGAGACACTTCTTGAGTTGAGAGACGTGAAATACGTCGTGTAGATCGGAGAGATATGTCAGCAGCTCAAGTCGATATGCCACTTCTCCTCGTCTGTCCAAAATCTTGAACGGTCCGATGTAACGTGGTGCCAGTTTTCCTTTGACGTTAAACCGTCGCTGACCCCTGATAGGTGACACTTTGAGGTATACAAAATCTCCAACTTCAAAAGTCAGGCTCCTTCGCCTATTATCAGCATAACCTTTCCGTCGAGACTGGGCAGCCTTTAAGTTTTCCCGTATTATTTGGACTTGCCTTTCAGCGTCTTGTAACACGTCGGGACCAAACACTTGATTCTCTCCGGTTTCATTCCAAAACAAGGGAGTCCTACACTTCCTTCCGTACAATGCTTCGTAGGGTGACATTTTCAAACTTTCTTGGTAACTATTGTTGTACGAGAATTCAACATACGGCAAACTTTTATCCCAACTATTCCCATGCTGTAAAGCACAAGCTCTTAACATGTCTTCCAAAATTTGGTTGGTCCTCTCGGTTTGTCCATCTGTTTGAGGGTGATACGCCGAACTGAAGTTCAGCCTTGTTCCCATTGCTTCATGCAATTTCTGCCAAAATCTGGAGGTAAACTGAGAACCTCAATCCGAGACTATCTTCTTCGGTACTCCATGTCGACACACAATATGCTCCATATACAATTCGGCTAGCTTCGCGGTGGTATATGTGGTCTTGACAGGGATGAAGTGAGCCGATTTCGTCAATCGATCCACAATAACCCATATTGAATCATAGCCAGACTGAGTTCACGGTAATCCAACTATAAAGTCCATACCAATCTCTTCCCACTTCCACTCCGGGATTTTCAATGGTTGTAGCAATCCGGATGGCCTTTGATGTTCAGCTTTCACTCGTCGGCACACATCACAAAGTGCAACATATTCGGCTATGTCCTTTTTCATGCTGGCCCACCAATAACATGTCTTTAAGTCCTTGTACATCTTTGTACAGCCAGGATGAATTGAGTAAGGCGAGTCATGTGCCTCCTTCAATATTGTTTCCCGAATATGCCTGACATTAGGTACCACAATCCTCTTTCCAAGCCATAAGGTACCCTGTTCATCCTCATCAAATCTGAATTCTTTTCCTTCTTGGGTCCTTTCCTTGATTTCCTGTACTTGCTTGTCCTTTGTCTGTCCTTCCCGTATTTCCTGCTCTAATGTTGGGTTGACTTCCATTGTTCCCATCTCATTTATGAATCCAAGGTTCAACCGTTCAAACTACTTGCATAACTCGGATGGCAGCTCTCGTACTGTGAGTTGATTCTTTACTCCTTTTCGGCTCAAAGCATCGGCCACTACATTGGCCTTCCCTGGGTGATAGTTGATTCCCATGTCATAATCCTTGATGAGCTCCAACCATCGGCGTTGCCTCATATTCAGATCCGTTTGCGTAAATATGTACTTGAGACTCTTGTGATCCGTATAAATCTCACATCGGTGACCAAAAACGTAGTGTCTCCATATCTTCAAGGCGTGTACCACGGCTGCGGTTTCAAGGTCGTGTGTAGGATAATTCAACTCATGCTTCTTTAGTTGCCTCGATGCATAAGCTACCACTTGGCCTTCTTGCATGAGCACACATCCTAATCCTTGTCTTGATGCATCACAATATATATCAAAACTGTTGCTCACGTCCGGTAATACTAACACCGGGGCGGTCGTCAACCTTTTCTTTAACTCCTCAAAGCTATCCTGACAAGCTTGAGTCCATCGGAATGCCTTCCCTTTCATGAGTAATTCGGTCATAGGCTTAGCTATTTTGGAGAAATCCTTGATAAACCGACGGTAATATCCAGCCATTCCAAGGAAACTCCGAATTTCCTTAACGTTCTGTGGCGGTTCCCACTTAAGCACATCTCTCACCTTCCCTGGGTCAACTGATACTCCTCCTCCGGAAATAATATGGCCTAAGAAAGAAACTTCCCGTAGCCAGAATTGACATTTACTGAACTTGGCATACAATTGATGCTCCCTCAACTTCTGCAGCGTAAGCCTCAAGTGTTCCTCGTGTTCCTTCTCATCCTTCGAGTAGATCATAATATCATCGATGAACACTACAACGAACTTATCCAGATATTCCATGAAGACCTAATTCATGAGATACATAAAGTACGCAGGCGCGTTCGTCAACCCAAATGACATGACAGTGTACTCATAAGATCCATATCTTGTCCGAAACGCTGTCTTGGGTATATCCGATGGTCTAATCTTCATTTGGAAGTATCCTGACCGCAAGTCGATATTGGAGAAGATACAGGCACCCTTCATTTGGTCAAACAAATCCTCTATACGGGGCAGTGAGTACTTGTTCTTAATTGTCACTTCGTTGAGAGACCTATAGTCCACACACATCCTCTGGGTTCCATCCTTCTTATCTACGAAGAGCACTAGGGCTCCCCACGGGGATGAGCTTGGGCGTATAAAACCCTTCTCTAGCTGCTCTTGAATTTGCTTCTTGGGCTCTGCTAATTCCTTAGGGGGCATCCTATACGGCCTCTTAGCTATAGGTGCAGTTCCGGGTATCAACTCAATGGCGAATTCTATGTCACGATCAGGTGGCATACCTGGCAACTCATCTGGAAACACATCCGGGTACTCGCGAACGATCAGAATGCTTTCCAATATCACTTCTTCCACGTGATTCAGCATCGCTTTCTCTCTTGCAGGTTGAGCTGCCTCAACTTCGATGCGTGTACCATGTTCACTTGTCAACTACACAATCCTCTCGGCACATTGAATGACTCCATTATGCTTGCTCAGCCAGTCCATTCCAAGTATTATGTCTATTCCTTTGGAGTCCAAGACTATGAGGTTTGCGAGAAAGTCTACCCCCCTTATTTTAATGCCTACTTTCGGACATACTATATTTGTCCTCATCTCTCCGCCAGGAGAACTTACTAGCATAGTTTGCTTCATATGAGATATAGGCAAATTGTACTCGGCAACATACTTTGACGAGATGAATGAATGAGATGCTCCCGAATCAAATAAAACAGTCGCGGGGTTGGAGTTGGCGAGAAACATACCAATCACGACGTCATCAGCTTGCTGGGCTTCCTCAGTAGAGACATGATTCACATTGCCACGAGCAAAATTTTGCTGTCCACGGTGGCCTTGTGGTGCTCCTCCATTTGGTCGCGGGTTATTTGGCCTTGGTGCATTGTTCATAGGTCCATGGTTTCTCTTGGGGCATTGACTTGCAAAGTGTCCGGGTTCTCCATACACATAGCATGTCTTACCGCCCATAGCATTGGTGAAGTTTGGGCGCAACTGGTTTTGAGCATTTGCCGCCATGTTAGGACGCGGCGCAGGTGGCACAGGATAGCGAGGCGCTTGCATGGCGGGGCGTTGTTGCGGTGGCTGATTTGGGCGGGGCGGATAAGCAGCGCGGTATGTAGGAGCAGATGGGTTGTATTGTGGTGCAGTAGGTGGTGCATAATGGGGGCGAACATTGCTTCCTTGCTGCAGTCCATGATGTGGCATCTTCCTCTTGTTGTCCTCCTCCATCTCACGAATCTTGTTCTCAACCACAATAGCCTTGTCAACCAGCTTTTGGAAGTTTGGATAATCAGTATTGAGCAACTGGACTTGAATTTCATTGTTGAGACCCCTCAAAAATAGATACTGCTTCCTACTATCAGTTTTGATGTCTTCTGGAGCATATCTTGATAATTGAGTGAATTTGTTGAGATACTCACTCACGCTCATCCTTCCTTGCCTGAGATTTTCAAAGTCTTGTCTTCTCAGTATCATAACTCCTTCAGATACATAGTGGGAACGGAAACTCTGCTTAAACTCAGCCCAAGTGATTGCCTCCTGATTATCATGAGTGTTGCAAAGAGCTTCCCACCAGTCAGCGGCTGCTCCAACTAGTTGATGTGATGCAAGGAGAACCTTCTCCCTATCAGTGCACTGGACAATAGCAAGTTTCTTTTCAACGGACTTCAGCCAATCATCAGCTTACATTGGGCCTGTGGCTTGTGCAAAGGTAGGCGGTCTGGTCCTCATGAACTCTCCCAATCGGTTGTGAGGAGGCAGGGGTGGACGTGGAGGTATATGAGGCTGATTGTTGTTGCCAGCTTGCAGCTGTCCCATTGTCTGTATCATGGTCTGCATGAGCTGGTTCTGCATAGCTAACAGTTGTTCAATGTTGATAGCTCCATGAGCATGTCCCTGGTTGTTCTGAGGTACTTCATTGCACTCCTCCTCATCGTTGGCATCCCTCTGGTTACGAGTTCTCACCATCTGTTGGCGAAAGAAAGGTGGGGACAGAAGGATTTAGAATTTGGAAAGAAACGTCCCAACTATATGCATCAAGGTATGTGACACTAAATAATCCTTTATTAATATAGACCTATATTATGAGGATGTGGACAAGTGCCGAAGCATTCCACAACTCTCTACTAAGCACACAAGCACTCAAACAAGCTCCAAACAATATTGACAAAAATACTAAAAGAAGTAACACAACTCAAGGTCACACAAGTATGTCTACGTCGCTCTTATTTAACTAATGGGGGTGTGCCTATCCTTGAGTCGTGGCATAGGTCGAGGGCTACTCGTCGTCAAGTGGGAACTCATCCGGGTCCTCGTCGTCGTCGTCCTCGGGGTCTTGTGGTGGTGAGGCAGCAGGCGGCGGTGGTGCGGTAGACGCCACACTGGAAGGCTCCTCGTCAGAGGACTCCTCAGAAGACGACTCACGCTGACCGTTGCGACGGTCTGGAGAGTCTGTGGTCCACATCGGGGTGTCGGACGCGTAGTCGTCCGGGTCCTCGTCGGTGATCCGACGATATCTCCTGATTATCGCCTCATGGCGCTGGGCGAGGTCACGTCCATCCTGAATCTCCTGCTGCGCCCTCTGAAGTTGGGCACTGAGCTGGGCCACGTCGTCAACAGTCTGAGGAGACTGCGGGAGGTCCAGTGGTCCCTCCACGTGCCTGGAGACGAAGCGCGCAGTGCCACTGGGACGCTGCGGAACGAAGGCGTGCACCGTGTCCTCCAGACGGAAACGGCGGGCGTGACTCCAAAAGGTGGCTGCTTCCCAGCTAGCATCCTGCTCCGCAGATCGGCGAGAGCTCCTCCAAGCAGGACTGCTGTGGGTCTTCACCAACTCATCACCATAGTAGATATAGATCTTGCAGCTCCACTCCTTCCTGCTGGGGCGCTGCACTCCAGTGGTGTGGTAGGAGAGCGAGAGGCTGTGGTGATGGTAGCCAGCCTCACGGAGTAGGGCACGGAGACGATGTCGCAGTTGTCCTGCGGCCCTGCCGTCAGAACGGATCACCACGGGGTGACGGGGGTCGATGGCCGGAGAGCGACTGGCCAACCTACGTGGGGGCACAAGTCCACAGGTCGACTTACGGGGGGTTGTCTAGGTGCGGGTCATCTACAGAAAACAAGAATACATTAGAGGAAAAGAAATAACAAAAAACAAATCTGAAATTTTCAGCAGCTAAAATGGCGGAAAAAGAGCGGTGCAGCGGTTCCAAAAGAACGAAAAGATAGAGAGAAAATATGCAGCAGCCAACACGATAATTTTACCCACACATAACAGCAGCAAAACACACTTTTTCGCGAAAATTTATGCAGCAAAACAGCAGCACTTATTATTGCTCACTTCTGAAAATTTTTACCAAAAACGCGGCAGTGATCAATACTTTTTGCGGCTGAGAATAAGGGAACAAAACAGCAGCAAAAATTTTCGAAAATAGCAGATTAGAAGAGTGTTCCTAAGTGCTCTAGAGTGTCCATTCTACCTAGGCTTGCGTCCTACGGTCAACCTGGCTCTGATACCAATTTGTGACACCCGGTTCCGAATATGAACCAAGCGTAACGCATATGTGTGCCCCGGAAGTTCATCACACATATACGGTTGCATCACAAACGATATACAGAATTTAACCACGTCTTAACTATTAAATAAGTACTTTATTACAATAATCCAATAGTTCATGAATGATAAAACTCTAAATAATGCAGCGGAAAATAAACTAAATAGCACGACTCCAATCCACAGGCAATTGACGGCGGTACGCAACCTAGTACTCCACGTGATCCTCAGGGTACTCCCAATTGTCTCCAGTAGCTGTTGTGGGGAATTGCAAGGGTGAGTACATGTCGTACTCAGCAAGTGTGGAAAGTATGACATATGGCTAATTCAAATGTCGAATGTAATAACGGCTAAGTGCTGAAAAGTACAGTAAAACATTTGAAAAGCATTATACTATGTCTATGTTAAACAATCCCATCATAACAATCATATTAACAAAATATAAACCATATCCAATTGTTGCCAACATCACCATTATCCATGTCCAATTACCATAACTCAAATTCATACCCATGACCATAATCCAAAAACATAACCATTACCAACCCATAACTATAAACCAACCATAACCATCCCATATCCCAATTCCAACTCTAATCATGTAGGTCATCCAGGCGCTCATAACCGGGAGCACGGCTATCATGATAGTTTTTAACACTCTGCAGAGGTTGTACCACTTTACCTACATGTTTGTGATTTCATCACCTTTCGATGACTAAGAAACCTCCATTATGCCATCTCACACTTCCGTAGGTGTGTGGCCAAGAGATCAAAAAATAGCCTTTCAAAAGGGACTACTAGTATGTACGAGCCCACTAAGGTTTCACCGGCAGGCTTGAATCTCCATTCTCCCACCCACAGGCCCCCTCGTGTGCCATGCGGATCCCAGGGCAGTCCTCCTCGACTCCCATTCCCCGCGCCATCCAATGGTCCATACAATACTAGCAGCGCTCCTAATTATTCAGCTACGCCGCACCCATACTTGGCCTTGTGGTGGCACTGTTGACCTGGCATATTCTCGCATGAACCGGTCCTTAGATCTAAAGCAAGCAACCACCATATCATCCAACCCATCCACAAAACCACGCTTGCTTAGATCACCCATCGTATTGACCAGTTCACATTAACCAGAATACCATTGATGCATAATTAAATGTGTAGTGTTGTTTGCCATCCCAATTAATTAAGCGAAGCAAAAAGGTAAAAACCCTTCCGGACTCTCTACCATATATTCCGGGTGACAAGGATGGTCAAACAAAACTAGTAAACTTCCTACCATAGGATTCCCATCAATTTGACACAAGCATGCAAGTTTGCAAACAAAACATTTAATTTAAAACAGGATCAATATGCTTCAAGGACACTTGCCTTGCTCCGGTGGATGGGGTTGCTCAAGCGCTTCAAAATCTTGATTTTAGAAATCCTCGTATGCGGCCTCTTGAGCATGTTCCTCTACGCGTGATCATACATACAAGAGAACATATACAATCAACATGATGTACACACATTAATCAACATGCGATGATATGCATGCATGCATAATTCAATAATTAATTAACTACAGTTGTTTATTAATTAGATGCGACTAGTTCATACGTGTTCATATGAGTTTACGGGGGTTTTAGGGTGGATTAATGCTGCTGAAAATAAAATTATGACACAACTACGATCAAGTTACGCCTATTAGGTTCAATACGATCGCTAAAATTTGCATCGGGAACATGGCCTACCGTAGATGCGATGGCTTTGATGATCGCGGGATGGGGACAATGCGTAGACGAAGTAGATGCACAAGGTCCTCCGGCGGCACGACGATAGCGGTGCGATGGCGACGTCGATCTCCGGCGAACGGTGGTGCCCTCCTCTCTTTCTTCCTCTTCTTCCCCTTCTTTTTCTCCTTTTTCTTCCCTGGTCGCAGCCCTCTGGTGCTTTTTCCCTCTGTACCAGCGGCGACTTCTATCGTAGGCGGCGGCGTCTCTGGACTTTGTGGGAAAAACCCTACGGCTGCGGCGTTTTTTTATAGGCGCGGGCGGGAGCGGGATTCGCGGAGTCCGGCTCGGTACGGGAGCGCGGCCGCGGGAGGCGGGGTCGGACGCGAGGCGGGCGGCCGAGCAGGGGCGGGGTCGCGCGCTGGCGCGGGAGCGAGAGGTCGGGGTCGGGCGCTGCGACCTCGGGCTGGAGCACGTGCGGTGGGGCCCGGGCGGCGTGGCGCGTCGGCTCGCGCGCGCGGGCGGTATTTGGGGTGGGGCGGCGGGAGTCGGAGCGTGGGGTTTTCGGGCGCTCGGCCGGCGGGGCCAGCTGGCTGGGCCGTCGGCCTGGCCAGCGGCAGGCCCCCTTTTTTTTCTTTTCTTTTTTTATTACTTTCTTTTATTATATAATTTATTATATATATTTATATATATATATATTATTTATATTATATTTATTATTTATTATTTATTATTTATTATTATTATAGTATATATTATTAATATTAATATTTTATTTATTTTTATATATTGTTATATATATTATTTATATATATATTTATATAATAATTATTATTATTTTTATACTTATTCCTTATTACAAGTTTTAGGCTATTTTTATTTCTCTTCCTCTATTAGTGTTTAATGAAAGAATATTTATGCAATGCGATGCATGATGCAAAAATTGAGGATGTTACAATATGTTTAGAGCCGCGTGTGAAAGTGCTTTTTCTAGTAGTGCTAGTGTGGATATCAAACCATGCCTTTGAAATGGTTTTGCATGTCCATCTATTTATTGGATATAGTACTGAAGATATTAAACTCTCAGTGATGTATGATTATTTTGGATGCTCACACATTTACTGGGATGTAAGAAGATATTAAAGAAGCAGCAAAACATATCAAAACATTAGTGTGTAGACATACATTATTTAGGCAGGATGTGATTGTTGAAGCTATATAAACGCTGGCACCCCAAATCAAATGCAATACGGACATAAGTAATATTATTGTCGATCCTCTCATGGCAGACGTTAAAGGAAACACGACATGGATCCTGCCCTTGACAGCTTTATTCTTGGTTCTTATGATCAATATGTCTTTTACCTTCTCGGTCTGCCAAGCTGGAGGGTGTAAGCTCTTTTACTTACTCTACATACTGGAGGATGCAATTAAGTTTGATTAATATGCATTGTATATAATCTTGTTCATTTTGTAGGTGTCAGTTGCAATAAGCCAAGGCTAGTTAGTATTTGCAGAAAGGATGAAGATTGTAAACAAAAAACCTGTAAGGAGACTTGCATAAAGAATTATCCTAAAACCCTGGATTATGCCTACTGCCTTACAAATAATGATCAGCGAGAGTGTTGCTGTCGAAAGCGCACTTTGTAAACGCATCCCTTGTTTGATGCAAGTTCATGAAATAAGATTTCCCATTACCTAGTGCATTGCTCTGTGTTTACTTTTTCGATCTTATTGGCTCCATAAAGAGTCTCTATGTTAATCACAGAAAAAATGCTAAAAAGTGTTGTTTGGACAATGATATGGATGCTTAACAAATTGTAACCGTTGGACCTGCTGCCTGCGCACCGTATCTATCTTGGAATCGATAATGGCAAAATGGTGACACTGGAGAAATGGTTTATGAGTTCCAACTTGATCGATGCAAGTGTCAGATATTTTGTTACTCCCTCCTTTCTCAAAAGATTGTCGCCTTTAGTTTAAAAAATAAATTAAAAGTGACAACTTTTTGAGAAAAGAGTGAGTACTTTTAAGTTTTGGAGCTTGGTATCGAATTCCTCCCAAACATTTTTTTTCGTTTCAGTCCAGCATGCAGATCAGTTATCACAAATGAAACATTTGACACTTAAAGCACCATTTTAGACACCATTTACTTTCTATCTGCAACATGTTACTGTATTGAAGATTCAAAAATCTGTGATCTCTTTTTTTTTGTTTCAAAGCTTTCACTTCACCGTATAGGGGAATTTCTCCTTCTTAGGTATTTCTCTTGCACTACGTAAGAAAGGCTCATCCGAGACGGACCCTAACAAAGAAAGGAGACGAACAAACTGTGTGTCTCCATCGTCGCGTCTCGCATTACGTTATCATCAGAGACGAGCGGCTTGCGCATCGCCGATCATCCTAAGTGCGAGACATGCTCAAAGGAAGCATGTCTCCTTTATTTGTGTCACAACAGGGTCATTGGAGACGTGATTCGTGCACGTCGCCCATCAGCATACATGCGAGACAAGCACTAACAAAGCCCGTCGCAGATTTATTGGCTGATCCAAGACGTGCTTTATTGTAGCTCATCGCAGATTTGTTTACTGATCTGAGATGGGCTTTATGGAAGCTTGTCTTTTTTATTTAGGTAATTCGAGACATTCTTTGTTACAGCTCGTCATAGATTGTTTATAGACAGGGTCTCCTATTAGGTGCCCCCACCCCTAATTATCCTGATTGCCGGCTGCATCCTGAGCTAGCCAGGATTTGGCAGCCGCACTGCCAGTGTCAGCAACATACACATATATGAACATATATATAGCCAAAAAGATCACACCTTAAATTATATTGATCAATCAAATATCAACAAAGGGTCAATCGTGTTTATCAAGTATACTAATTACACGACAAAGAACGCCCCCTGTTCTTCCTGATTACAATGTAACTAATTACACACATCATAACTGTCATCATCTAATCATGTATACCGTAATGAAAATTATCCCGATCAATGACTTCATTAACGGTGAGCCTTCATAGTCTCTAATGATCCGACTGATACATCCTCAAATTTAATAAATCAATGAAATCATATAAAAATTAGCAAATTGCAGTCACATTTGCTTAACTAGTCACATAAGGTAGCGAATATATAAAGACGTAGGAACAAATTGGTATACAATTATAATAAACACGGGAACTGTTAGTGAATGGAGAACCGAGTTTACTTGTAGCACATGTAGTTGGTGAGCATCTGCAAGGCATCAACAGAGAAATTACTCTCATGGTAAAGGACATGGTACTTAGCTGGTGTGCTTTTCACCCGAAAAACAAACAATTTACATTCCACTGATGCTTTTATAGTCTGATATCAAAAACTTGTGAGATGAACATCAATTATTGCATAGGTACCTTGATTTCAGCATGGCTGCAGAGGTAGAAATCAAACTCACTAGGATGGCAAATGCTAGTGTCAACCACAGTTCCTGCAGTTTCGAGGGTTTGCGAATAAGAATTCATTATATATATTGATAGTCCAAACAAATGCATTAATTATGCATAGATATAAACAAAGAAGATGAATGTACACTGTAATGAAAATTCTCCCTTTGTATCAATGACTTAATTAACAATGAGCCTTCATTGGGCATCCTCAAATTTAAAAAAAATCACTGGAATGCACGCTCTGAGGGCAGGGTCGAGGCGGTGGCGTGCTCCGGGGACCTGGGACGAGGCAGCGGCGTGCTCCAGGACAAGCTGACAGAGGCACTGGAGTGGTAGTTCCTCAACCCTCTGATGACAGCAGGTTGGTGTGCTCCGAGGATAGGGAGAACATTTCCACTTATGTTAAGGTGGCGGCGTGCTCATACCGATTACCGAGGTCGGGGTCGAGGTGGCGGCGTGCTTCAGGGAGAGGGGACGAGGCGGCATGCTGCAGTGTGCTCAACTCTCTGATGACGAAGGTCGGAGTTGACGGCCGGGTAGGGGTCGACAGCGGCAACGTGACAATGACGAAGAGCGAGTTGAGAAAGAGGGACGGCGGCAGCGTGCTCAGGGAGCTGCGGTTTGTAGGTCGAGAGTGCGCGCGAGAGCTAAAACTTTTCGCCAAAGTGTTGGGAGAGAGCGCAAAAAATTTCGCCAGAGCACACGCGAGCTAAAAATTAGTCAAAAATTAGAGACGGCGGTATATAACGGGCGTCTCGCATTATTTTGTGGCCGGAACGGGCACGCGGTATGCAAAGATGCGCCACGGTGTGCTGAAGCCAGGAACATCATTTTTTGCATACACGCTTGTCTGACTGGCAACTGTGCGCGCTCAATGCCTTATATGTCGTTGCAACGCGCTCAGCTTTCCGGTGTGGGACAAAAGATCTTTGCATGAATCGGTGACGGGCCCGGATAAGGCACGTCTCACATTAGCTCGTCTGACACGAGCGTCAAGAATCAGAGACGTTCATACACAACACACGTATGACATTAATTTGTTGCCGAATGGGCAAGCCGCATGTGAAAGTTGTTGTTCCCGCGAAACAACATCTTTCACATGCGAACTTGTCCAACCGGAAACTGTGCGCACTGACATATATGATAGTTGCAATCTGCTCACATTTCCGAGGTGGGACAAAAGATCTTCGGAACGAGTCGGAGACGCGCCCGAGTAAGGCGCGTCTCCCTTTTGTCGGATCTCAGGAATCGGAGACGCGCCTTTTTAATGTTCGTCTCTCATGCACTCGTCTCCCTATTGCCACTCGCACAACATTGTGAGTGACCGTTGCCACTCGCACGTTATCGTGAGCGTCCATTGCGGTGATAAACAAACGCAATAACATTGCAAATAAGGGATATAATTGGAATTCAGGGATAAACAAATGCAATAACATTGCAATTCAAAGATAATTTGCAACTCAATAAATTTCATAGTTTATACACATTGCATGCCCTCTAAACTAATTTCGAGTCTAAACTTATTCCTAAAGCTCCCATCGATCAATCTAAATTGTACCATCCAGCTTGCTCCCGAACACGTCTCTTATATTTCCCCTGGATCCTGAAAATATTGACATTCTTTAAATTAACAAATGTCGAATAAGAAATGAATAACTTACGTTGGTAACTAACACAAATTGTCTAACCTTGATCAGTAGATTATAGCAATCATTTTCAACATCGAGCGCATTTGGCTGGTGAAGCAAATGTTGAACTTCAAGTAGTATAGTTTTGATTGTAAAATCAGTCCACCACCCCGAAAAAATATTAATTTAAGCAACATAAGAAACCAGTTCAAATAAGCTCGGCAACTATTACTAATTACATAAGCAAAATAAGTCTAGCTTACAGTCTCTTGATCAAGAATCCCAATCCAGAGTACTCCTGAGCAATGGACATTTGGGTGGAAGAAACCACGTGGAAAGGCGCATCTTGGAGGCACCAACGGATAGTCCTCCGAGAAGGAGATTGTCAGGGGGTAGTAATCACCTTCCCAATTAGTCTACAAAGGAAATTCATTAATAAGGGGACGATGGTTAAATTCATATGATTGTGCTTGTTCTTCAGTACTTACCCCTTCTTTACCGGGGATGATGCACTGCCACTTCAATAAATATCCCAATTGAGGCTTCGTAGAGAAACCCTACGCAGAGAAATTGAATATACCGAAAACGTACATTAAGTTCATCAGTCCATTGCAGAGCTACATATATACAACCATGCGATTGGTGCCATATGTACATACATGGGGATGGTTCTTGCACCACGCCAAGCGCTCCTCCTTCAGTCGGATACGCGGTAAGCCGATGTATAACCCAACCATGAACAGTGATGACGACGACGAGGACGGCGACGACGTCGATGGCGAACAAAGGTGGTGGTCGCACTGGAGTTGGTCGACTAGTAAAGGAGCGTTGGTCTTAGCAAAGGAGCACCGGAGGCAAAGAGACGAGCGATATAAACGCGAGATGAGCGAGGCTAAAGCGAGACGCGCGAGAAACTAAAGTGAGATGCACTCTATATGAAAGCGTGTCTTTCATTGTTGAAAGAGAGACGTGCGGCACCTGGACTACGGATAACTTAATTTCGGCAGCGATGGTGCAGAGATGCGTGTGACCGGTGTGCCGGACCTTTCATTTCCCCGAGGCAGTATCGATGCATCCCATTGTTCCATCAATGCGCGGGAAACCAACCACTCTTTCATTGACTCCGCGCAGACATTATTTAAGATGCACCATCACCCATCAGTTCTCCACAAGCGTGTCTCTCATTTTGAAATCCGTTTCATCTTCTTCTTTGTCTTCTCCGCGCCGATACCCACCACCACCATGACCAACCTTCTGTCGCCAAGCCCGCCGAAGGAGCCACCGTGCAGGAACCTGTGTTGCAGCTCCCCCAAGAGGTTCGACACTGAGCAACGCCTCCTTATGGCACAAGAGGCATACAACAATACGTCTTGCACTATGAGTTTCTTGGGTCTGGGTACCCTTCAACTATTTACTGGAATGGGTACCATCGGCCACTACCTCTTCGCACTCACCGGGGTGGCCAATTGTCTCGACATTTTGTTCGAGACGATGACCCAGGTGCTCGGCGCCGAGAGTCGCAGAAATCTGGTGGAGGCGACAGAGAGCAACCTATGTCTCAGGTTTGCACCGCCGTATGCAGCTGGCCCAGGCGCGACTGGCATAGCTGGCCCAGGCTCCTGTTGCACTGGCGTTGAATCACTGTCGCCGGAGGAGGAGGAGGAGGAGGAGTAAGATTTAGTTTTTTTGTTGTTTTTAGTTGATGTTTTTCTTTTCTTGTGTATTCTTCTACTTTTTCTTGTGTTTTGTAATATATTGTGTTAATGTATGAAATTTATCTTTGTTCATCTATGTGTTTGAATATTATCTTGTGTATTCAACAACTGTGTGAATGAATATATTTTAAATGTTGGCCACTGTGTGAATGAATGAATGCGTGGTGTGTTCATCGTGTTCCTCAGGAATCATAAGGAAGGATTTGATTATTTTATAGACAAGTGAATGATTTAGTTATCAAGTGAATGTGCTCTAAGTTCATTGATGTGTGATATCAACGATGAACTGAAGCAGAATGAAGAAAATCACGAAGCTAAAGGAGACATGGGAAATTGGAGACGCGCTTTTAATGTAAGATTTTCTCACTTTCCGCAGAGGAGAGGGAGACGTCCATCATAGGAGACGCACTCGATACTAAGCGTGTCTACATTTTTCTTCTCCGCACAGACCTTATATAAGGCGTCAAGAGCCGTATCTCCTCTTCTCCTCGTTTGTCTTCTTTGCGCAGACAACCTTCCATGGCCAATGTTCCATCGCCAAGCCCACCGAGGGAACCACCCTGCAAGAAATAGTGTTGCAGCTCCCCCGAGAGGCACAACAATGAGTTGCTCGAGACGCTATTCGACAGGCTGTTCGACCGATTCCAGAGGCTGCTCGAGATGATGGCCGAGGTGCTCGGTGCCGAGGGCCACAGTATCCTGGTGGTGGCGAAGGCGAGGATCCTCAGCCGCGAGGTTGCACCACCGGATTCGGACCAGCCGGAGCAACCAGCCAGAGCAGCTGGAGCAGCCAGAGGAGGAGGAGGGGAGTTTTTAGTTGATGTTGTTTTTATTTTCTTGTGTCTTATATTTTTTTCTTGTGTTTTGTAATATGTTTGTTAATGAATGAATGTGTTATCTGTATTCATCTATGTAATGAATAGTTTTTGTGTTCAACTGTGAATGAATGAATTAATCGTTCAGTGACGAGTTCATATCTGTCTGTAAGCGAAGACAAAGGAGACGTGCTTTCTGTAAAGTACGTCTCATATGTTTGGCTAATAGCATATACGCTTTGTTGGAAGTGCGTCTCCCATTTGTCAGACAGAAGGCGCGTCTCGGATACCTACTTAACTGGGACGTGTTGTATTGTAAAGCGTCTCCTTGAACGTTCAGCCGAGCCATGTTAGGTCCTCGCTGAAGTGGGCTCGTCTCGCTTAACCTTATCAGAGACGTTCGCCTTTGAGCGCGTCACCCATCTTTGTCTCATATTTGGGTTTTTTATGTAGTGTTGATCATATATTGTCCATTGAACATCAATATCTCATTTCCAGAAAGCGGTTCTCAATCATCAAGAGCCTTACTACATGTAACACCCATAATTTCAAAATAAAGAAAAATAATTTGAATGCATGTGTTTGTGCATTTTTATTGGATTGTTTGGATGCAAACGAGTAGACTTTGTTAAGATATTATGTTTGAACCAAATGAAAAGAGAAAAGAAAAGAAAAGGAGAAAGAAAATGAATAAAAATCTTATCTGGGCCAAATTCCCTACCCGCGGCCCATCTATTTCCCTCCCATCGCACAGCCTAGCCCGCACTCTCCTTTTCCCTCACTGCCATGCGGGGACCACCTGTCATCCCTTCCCTCTTTCTCTTCTTCCCCAACCGCTCGTGTCGGTCTGTGGCCGCTCGCACGGCGCGTGCAACCGCCGCCCCCACTATGTAAGAAACCCAAATAAGAGACAAAGATGGGAGATACACTCAAAGGCAAGCGTCTCTGATAAGGTTAGCGAGACGAGCTCGCTTCAGTGAGCATCTGACATGGCTCGGTTGAACGTACAAGGAGACGAGTTACAATACAGCCCGTCTCAGTTAAGTAGGTATCCGAGACGTGCCCTCCTCTCAGACAAACAGGAGATGCTACTAACAATGTGTGTCTCCTATTTGCAAAAGAAATAAGACGAACTTTATAGAAAGCACGTCTCCTTTGTCTTCGGTTAGAGATGGACATGAACACATCGCTGAACGATGAACACATTCATTCATTCATAGTTGAACACAAGATAATATTCATCACACAGATGAACACAGATACACATGCATTCATTAACAATATATTACAAAATATAAGAAAAAATTGCAAGGCATAAGAAAAGAAAAAGAACAACATCAACTAAAAACAACAAAAGAAACCTAAATCCTACTCCACCTCCGGCGGCTATCCGGTGCAGGTGCAACAGGAGCCCTCGCTGACTATTACGGCTGCTCCGCCAGTTGCACTGGCTACTCTAGATCCGTCAGTGCAACCTCGCGACCGAGGTTCCTTGCCATCGCTGCCACCAAGATAATGTGGTCCTCAACACTAAGCACCTCGGCTATCGTCTCGAGCAGCCTCTGGAACCGATCGAATAGCCAGTCGAATAGCATCCCGAGCAGCTCGTTGTTTAGCCTCTCTGGCGTGCGGCAGCACTGTTTCTTGCAGGGTGGCTCCCTCGGCTGGCTTGGCGGCAGAACGTTGGCCATGGTCGATTGTCTGCGCGGAGAAGACGAATGAAGAGAAAAGAAGAGACTGATGGCTCCTTATATAAGGTCTGTGCGGAGACGCAAAATAGAGACGCACTTAGTGACGATGTGTGTCTCCTATGCTCGTTGTCTCCCTCTCCCCTGCTAAAATGGAGATGCGCTCTTATGAAAAGCGCGTCTCATACTACCCACGTCTCCTTTAGCTTCGTGATTTTCTCCATTTTGCTTTGGTTCACTGTTAATATCACGCATCACTGAACTTAGAGCACATTCACTTGATAACTAAATCATTCACTTGTCTAGTAAATAATCAAATAATTCATGTTTGCAATTGCTATAATCTACTTATCAAGGTTAGTGACTTAAAGAATGTTAATATTTTCAGGATTTATGCGAATATAAGAGACGTGTTCGGGAGCAAGCTGGATGATACAGTTTGGATTGATCGATGGGAGAGGCACACAATGTGTATTAACTATAAAATTCATTGACTTGCAAATTATCACTGAATTGCAATGTCATTGCATTTGTTAATTCCTGAATTCCAATTATATCCCTTAGTTGCAATGTCATTGCATTTGTTTATCCCTGCAACGGACGCTCACGATGTCGTGTGAGTGGCAACGGACGCTCATGATGTCGTGCGAGTGGCAATAGGGAGAAGAGCGCATGAGAGACGCACTTTAAAAAGGTGTGTCTCCGATTTCTGAGATTCTACAAAAGAGAGACTCTCCTTACTCGGGCACGTTTCTGATTCGTGCTAAAGATCTTTTGTCCCACCTCACAAAGTTGTGCGCATTGCAATGATCATATAAGGCATTGCACATAGTTGCCCCTGGGACATGTCCGGATGCCAAAAGATGTTGTTTCTGGCTTCAGCACACCGTGGCACATCTTTGGCATATGGGGTGCCAGTTCGGCCATAAAATAATGTGAGATGCCCATTACCTGAGCACGTCTTTGATTCATGCTGAAAATCTTTTGTCCCACCACTGAAAGCTAAGCGCGTTGCAACGATCATATATGGCATTGCGCACAGTTTCCAGTTGGACATGCCCTTATGCAAAGATGTTGCTCCTGGCTTCAACACACCATGGCGCATCTTTGCATATGGCGTGTACGTTCAGCCATAAAAAATTGTGAGATGTGCGTTATATATATACGTCTTCTATTTCTACCTATTTTTAGCTCTCGCGCGCTCTATGGCAAAAAAATTTGCGCAAAACTTACTCGCGCTCTCTCGACCAAAGGGAGGCGCTGAAATGAGAGACGGGTGTTATAGAGGCTTGTCTAAGAGTTTGCTATTTTTTCTCTCGCGCGCTCTCTCCCAACACTTGGTGAAAATTTTAGCTCTCGCACGCTCTCTCGACCTAGAAATCGTAGCTCCTAAGCACGCCGCCGCTGTCCCTCTTCCTCGACTCGCTCTTCATCATTGTCACACTGCTGCCATCGACCCCGCCGTCGACCCTGATCTTCGTCATCAGAGAGTTGAGCACACTGGAGCACATCGCCTCCTCCCCTGTCCCCAGAGCACGCAGCCGCCTCGATCCCGACATCGGTAATCGGTATGAGCACGCCGCCGCCTTCACATAAGTGGAAATGTTCTCCCTGTCCTAGGAGCATGTCAGCCTGCTGTCATTAGAGAGTTGAGGAACTGCCGCTCTGGTGCCTTCACTAGCTCGTCCTGCAGCACGCCATCGCCTCGACCCTGTCCTCAGATCGTGTATTTTAGTGATTTTATTAAATTAGAGGATGTCCAATGTAGGCTCATCGTTAATGAAGTCATCGATCCAAATGAAGAATTTTTATTACGGTATACATTCATCTTCCTTGTTTATGTCCAATGTAGAAGTAATGTATTTGTTTTGACTATCAACGTATGTAATGAATTCTGATTCGCAAATTCTTGAAATTGCAGGAACTGTGGTTCACACTAGCATTTGCCATCCTAGTGAGTTTGATTTCTACCCCTACACTCATGCTAGAATCAAGGTACCTATGCGATAATTTATGTTTCTCTCACGAGTTTTTGATATCAGGATATTAATGCACCAGCGGAATGTAAATTGTTTGTTTTCTACGGAGATAAACACACCGGCTCACTACCATGTCCTTTATGATGAGAACAATTTCTCTGCTGATGCTTTGCAGATGCTCACCAACTGTCTGTGCAACAAGTAAGCTCGGTTCTACATTCACAAACAGTTCCTGTGTTTATTACAATTGTATACCAATCTGTTTCTAAGCCTTCGAATATTTGCTCCCTTATGTGACTGTTTAAGCGAATGCGACTGCTTTTGATAATGTTTTATATGATTCCATTGATTTTATTGAATTTGAAGATGTCTCAGTCAGAGCATTAGAGGCTATGAAGGCTCATCGTTAATGAAGTCATTGATCAGGAGAATTTTTATTACTGTATACAAGATTAGATGATGACAGTTATGATGTGTGTAATTAGTTACTTTGTAATCAAGATGAACATGGGGGCATTCTTTATTGTGTAATTAGTATACTTGATAACCACGATTGACACTTTGTTAATATTTGATTGTTAATATAATTTAAGATGTGATCATTTTGGCTATACATATGTTCATTAATGTGTATGTTGCTGACACTGGCAATGCGGCTGCCAAATCCTGGCTAGCTCCAAGATGCACCCGACAACCAGGATAATTAGGGGTGGGGGTACCTAACAGGAGACCCTGCCTGTAAACAATCTGCGACAAGCTGTAATAGAGATCATCTTGGATTATCTAAATAAAGGAGACAAGCTTCCTTAAAAGCCTATCTCAGATCAGTAAACAAATTTGTGACACACTGCAATAAAGCACATCTTGAATCAGTTAATAAATTTGCGAAGAGCTATGTTAGTGCTTGTCTCGCATGTATGCTGATGAGCAACCTGCACGAATCATGTCTCCAATGACACCGTAAAGAACGTCTCTTATGACTCAAATAAAGGAAATGCGCTACCTTTGAGCATGTCTCACACATTGGCTGATCGGCGACGCGCTTGCCACACGTCTCTGATGATAACGTAATGCGAGACGCGACGATGGAAATGCACAGTTTGTTCGTCTCCCTTCTTTGTTTGGGCACGTCTTGGATGAATCTTTCTTCCGTAGTGCCCTCAAGCAACCGCCTTCCCTACAAGTACCTGACCGCACCCCCGTTCTTTCCCTTAGTCCTGATTTCACTCCCACATAGAAACCCTTACCATGACCACCGCTTGGACCTCGGTGCCCCGCATTGAGAAGCCATCCCGGCCAATTCCGACGGGTTGTCGGGTACCCCGACATCACGCTACCCCCGAGGCACCCGTCAGCGCTGAAGTTTCGCAGCTTGCCCCCCCTGCCCTCGTGGGTACTGAAGGACGAGCCACAAGACTCGCCGTTGCACACCTCTCTTTAGCCATTTTCTCGTGTGTGCGACGTCCTAGGTGTGTTTACCCACTTTCCCTCTCAATCTTCCACAGAAATTCGTTGAGTTCGGGCCATCAGAACGTCGATTGGCGAACCCTGGCGATGTACCGGCCATGGCAGCGCCGGCAACCTCACAGTCGACCACCCATCTCCGGCCAAGGTGACGTGGCTCAATCTTAGCCATCTAATCCTGGGCAATGCTCAAAATTAGATCCTAACATACCCCTTCGCCATTTAAAATCTAAGCCTTCCAACTTAGATCTGACGGCTGAAATCAATCCACTGTATAAAACATCACTGTTATACATTTAAACCCCTGCGAAACTTATACAAAATCACAAATAAGTCCAAACCTTTACAAAGATGAACCTAGTCTTTCTATTAATTATGAAATAATTATGCAGAATGTGTAAAAAAACTAAAAAGCCCCCATTAATATTGAAAATCGTATTTTATCTTCTAAATAATGTAATACATGAAGAATAGCCCTTGATTAATAACAGAAAAAATATTTAATCCTCTGAATTATTATTTAATTGCTGAATATTGTTTAAAAATGCATTTAGTGGTGGAAAATGTTTATAAAAGGTAGAGTAAATATAGAAAAATGTAGGAAATTACTTATAGATCATTTTAGACTGAAATAAAATTAAAGATGCATATAAAAAGTTTGACTATAGAAAATTCATTAAAAATGTTTTTTGCCTATAAATAAATACTAAAAATGGAAAATAAATGATAAATGCATTTCTTTGGCTATGAAAAATAATAAATCACTCATAACTATGATTTAAATCATAATTATAATATATTCAATCATAATATTTGTATTGTTTGTTTTATGGTGTATTGTTCTTGATTGTTTTTATGTTCTTTTGACGGTAGTGTATACGTACTCGTATCACGATCAAGAAGCGACATGAAGACTCTGAAGATCAAGAGTTCCATCAAGAAGATTGATCAGCTAAATAATATAAGGCAGGTGCCCTTGACCATCTTGTACCTATTTCTAGGATGTTTAATTAGTTGCATGCTTAATAAAATTATATCATATTTCATGTTATATGCCCCGTTCCATATTATTCCTTGTCACTTGAATTGGGTTGAGTAGTAGATAGGTTTCGGCACGCTTAGCCATGCTTAGACTTTAGAAAGGCATTTCATACACATGAAATGTACTATATTATATGATTATTATAATCATGATGGACACACAATAGTAGTTGATAGGAATCTGGTGATTGAATGGTTTTAGTATGGTGCAGTTTGCACGAGACCCGAGTTTGGGTTTGACACCGCTGGATTCTAAGGACCGGTTTATAGAGGAAGCCACTAAGCTTTACAGTACCACCACGAGACTAAGATGGGGCAGCTTGGTAAATTAATTAGGTTTCTCACGATGAAATGCTAGTAGTTGGAAGGTACGGGGAATGATGCAGAGGTACTGCTCTAGGAAGAGCAAGGCTCTAGAGGAGGCTCTGAGGCGGAGAGTTACTCCAGAAATGCCTCAGTGGTGGAAACCTTAGAGGGCTAGCACTAGTCGGGTACCTTTGTAAAGACCATATAGTGATCTTTTGGTCGCACACCAAATGATGTGTGTAATACAGTTCGCTACCACGGGCATCATGGAGGTTTACTCAGTCCACTTGGCAACAGGGGATGAAATCACTGCTTGTGGATAAAGGATACATTCTCTGTAGAGATTTGAAAGCTGTCATGATAGCCGTGCTCACAGACAAAAGCGGCTTGGTGACCAATTCATAATTAGATTATAGATGGGATGATGGTTGAGAATGACATTGGTATTATTACATTACTACTACTATTATTATGATTGGGAATATTCACCTTGAAGTAGGTTGCTAATTAAAGCTAATGATATGTTTAATGCTTAGTGCTTAAACTATTATTAGTCTCTCCTTTTGATTGGCCTTCATATCAATTATTTACATACTTGTTGAGTACTATATGTATTCATGCGCTTGCCTTTATTTTTCATAAATGTTGCTAAGTGAAGAGAAGATCGAATGAAGACAAGTGCAAATTGTTTGCCCGATTCTTATAGTAAGTTGATTTGTCTGTGGTTGTCCTAGAGTTTTTCCTATTCTGTTGTGATTCAAAACTATTTTCAAGGTATAAATCTTGTTTTTATGCGATATATAATTATTTATTACTATTTGTCATACATGTATGGTGAAATTGATCCTGGCATACAAATATTTTACAGCTGGTTTTATTATTAATAGAACCGGGTGTGACACTACACCTACGACAGCTTGTTTTATTCAGTTCTTATGTGCCTCGCAGGCACATATATAAGTGTCCTGAAGGTAAGGGGAGGTAAATAGGTGAAAGGCAGTTTCTTCGTGATTCTCTTAAGGAAGCTGCCGACCAGAGGTGTCCAGTTGTCCGCAGTAGTGCGAAGTCAGTTGCTTACAACTTCTTCGGTTAATTCCATCTACCTCTACATTGCTCTTGGCACTGTTCAATTTGTACATAGACAGGTTTTGGAGGCATCGGGAGAATACCATGCTGACATTGCAAGATCTCCGGCGCAGCATTGGCACGTATTCTGTGCACTGAACTGTGCTGGTTGCTCGCTATATAAGATTCCAGCACCTGTTTAATTAGTTGTTGTCACTGCTACTCTGGTGCTAGAGTTGATATCAATCCCTTCTATCATTTGCTCAGCCTGCAAACTACAAAACAAATACTTGTATCAATTACGAACAGGAGAAGGTGGATAAGTGCAGGTACCTTCATCTCAATCATCAAGATGTATTCGTGGTGAAGAAAAGAGACATGCCCATCAATATGTTCTTGAAGTTCATATTGTTTAGAAGCTTTAGAAATGAACTTTGTCAAGCAAAGAGAAAAACAAACGATTGCATCTGTGCGAACTCTATTTGTATCAGATCGATGCTTCTGAGTTTAATAAAGTACCCTTTATAAAAAATTTCAGGTGAAGTTTCTCAATTTTCAAATTTCTTTCCTCACTGCTACTCATCCAAGAGTATCGTTGACATTGCATTTTCTTACCCTGTTAAAGTGTCAATTCTTTAGGCCTCCACATTGTCGCTTTATATGTACATTAAATAGAAACCTATAAATTCGTTTTAGTGGAAGGACTAACAATTGTAGACTAAACTAATTTCTCAAAATAATACTGATCCGGCTCTTTACTTCCTTCAGCCTTCTTCAACGTTATACATGAGTTTGTCCTTCTTAGCTCTTTATTTCTTTACTCATTTCTATAACATAATTCCAAATCATTAAGAGCCTTACCACACCTACTACATCTCCTTTTATTCAATTCTTAAATGCCCGATAGGCGCATATGTGTCATATGTTAAAGATATAGTTGTTATTTGTATTTTTCTCATTTGAATAAGAGCTCTTCCGCATATTTATAATCTCTTGTACCTCTATTTATTGTGGCTCTAGCCCTCATAATACAAGTCATATTCATAACATGGTATACAGAGCCTAAAAAAGATCTGGCTGCTGATTTTCTGAATTTTGACGGCACTTGTCGTCGACTCGTTGGAGTTCCTCGTCATCGGATCTCGTCGTCGTTCGGCTCGTCAGTGCTTTTCCCAGCTCGTCGGTGCTTTTTATTAGTGTTGCCTCAGTCCCTGACGTGGATCCGCCGCCAGCTTGTTGCTGAAGATCTGCAGCCATCGGCTTCAATCTCATCTGCTGCAGAGATCCGCAGCCGTCTTCCTCAAACTTGGTGCTTTGTATCTTGCTATCCTCAGTCGTCCCGGCGCCGCATCGATCTCTGGCTGCCGCCGCCGTCCTGTACTCGGCTCAGCCCCGTCAACACTAGAGTGTAATAGGAGGGAGGAATCATACGAAGAACTCCACATGCCGATGAGAAACAAACCAGGGAATCAACAACTCAAAACAATCAGCAAACACCTCCAAACAACAACGATAGGATCAAGTAACGAGGATCACCTCATCTCTTCTCCATATCGACCAACTTGTGGAACAAGTAGAGTTTAGAGGAAGTGGTTAGGGAAGGGAGAAGAGAGGGGAAGCTAGTGAGAGGAGGTAAACGAATTCTGTTACAGCTTGCCCACATACACACGTCTCCATTCATATTTAAACTCCGCGGTTAGGCCTCGGTGCCGCAATGCCAGCTGGGCCCGAGTATTCTCACGCCGGCCCACTTGCGTCGTCCTTCTCTGCTTCTTGCTTCTTCGTCGCAGGCACGCTGCTGACAGTGCCCCTCTCTTGAGCTCCTGCTTGTCCCCAAGCAGCAATAAATGGAAAACGAGATTTGAGAACACTATAATTTTCCCAAGTAGCAGAAGCTTCGAGCAAGGAATCCCGCTGCACCAAGACTTGAACAATGGTGGCATTTCCCTTCTTGACCAACCTCCACTCCAGTATCTTGATAGGTGAGAGATCAGCGACATCCAACGTTGAAACAGGAGGCAAGGTGCTGTACACCGGAACATAGTTTGGTGTGAAGGGTTTTAGCTGAGATACGTGAAATACGGGATGAATCAAACTGTCCAGAAGAAGTGCCAACTTATAAGCAGCAGCACCCACTTTGCTGACAACGGCAAAAGGTCCATAGTACTTGAAGGAGAGCTTGGGACAAATTCTTGTTTCTACTGAAGTCTGAGCATAAGGTTGCAGTTTTAAGAGTACTTGATCTCCCACCTGGAATTGTCGATCAGTTCACTTCATATCCGCAAAGTGCTTCATGCGGTTTTGTGCCCTGTAGAGCTGCTCTCAGAGCAAACCTTGGAACAACTGATGCTCCTTTAACATATCAGAGACTTCAGCATTGTCAGTGGAGCTTAGAGATGGCACCAAACTCAGAGGAGGGTCAGTCCCATATAATGCCTTAAAAGGGGAGCAGTTCAAGGAATAGTGAAACGAGGTGTTGTACCATAGCTCCGCAAGGGGAAGCCATTGAGTCCATTCCTTTGGAGTGGCCTGCACGGCACATCGGAGATACATCTCATGGCATTGGTTTACACGTTCAGTTTGGCCATCCGACTGTGGATGATATGCCGAACTCAACTGAAGGCCTTATTCTGAAGCTTAAAGAGTTCAGACCAAAACACACTGGTGAACACCTTGTCTCGATCTGAAACTATGGTTTTCGGGAGGCCATGTAACTTGACAATGTGGTTCAGAAATAGATTTGCCATCACTGCTGCAGAGAAAGGGTGCTTCAAAGGAAGAAAGTGAGAGTACTTGGTAAATCTGTTAACCACAATAAGAATTACAGAGTATCCAGCTGAGACAGGGAGCCCTTCGATAAAATTCATCGAAACATCAGTCCAAGCGGCGTGAGGAACAGATAAAGGCTGCAAAAGACCTGGATATTTGCAGAGCTCGTGTTTTGCTTGTTGCCATATAATGCACTGACAAACGAATCATCATCAGCAAGAATACTAGTCCAATGAAAATGCTTATGCAGACGAGCATAAGTACTCTGAATGCCAGAATACCCATCCAATGCAGACTGATGGAATGTGAAAATGAGCTTAGTCTTAAGAGCAGAATTATTGCCTATCCACACTTTGTTTTTGTACCGAATGAGTCCATCGACCAGTGAGAAAGCAGCTGCATTAGGACTTGAAACAGAAAGTTCAGCCAGAAGTGACTGCGCTTCAGTGTCAGTATGGTATGTATTGAGAATTTCTTGGATCCATACAGGAAGAACTGCAGACACAGCAAAGAAGGCAAAGAATTGTCCAACCCGAGATAAGGCATCAGCCACCTTATTATCAGCTCCCTGCTTATAGCAGAACTTGAATGACAAGCCTGCAAGTTTTTTTAATACTTTCTTCTGAAGATCAGTCAAAAGGGATTGATCTTGGAGGTGACATAGGCTTTGATGGTCGGTTTTTATGGTGAATGATCTTCTCTGCAAATAGTGGCACCATTTGTCAACCGCCATCATGGCAGCAAGAAACTCATGTCATAAGTAGAAAGCTTTTGGTGTTGAGCACTGAGCCCCTTGCTAAAGTAGGCCACAGGGTGTCCGTTTTTTGTGAGCACCGCGCCAATGCCAGTGTCCCTGGCATCAGTCACAACCACAAAATCCTTTGAGAAGTCCAAAAAAGCCAACACCAGAGTGGTGGACATGGCTTGTTTCAGTCTGTCGAAGGCGACCTGAGAAGAGTCTGTCCACTGGAACACCTTATAGTGTAAAAGGTTAGTTAAAGGACGAGCAATAGATCCATAATGATGAACAAACTTCCGATAGTAGCCCGTGAGACCCAAAAACCCTCGAAGCTCAGTGAAGTTCGCAAGCACTGGCCACTGAAGCATTGCAGCCACCTTCATTGGATCAGTAGCCACCCCTTTATCCAATATGATGTGTCCTAAGTAAGGGTCTGCTGAGCGAAAACACATTTCTTGAACATGATGAAAAGAGAGTGCTCATGTAGTCGCTGAATCACCAATCTGACGTGTTGGACATGTTCCTCAAAAGATTTACTAAAGATGAGAATGTCGTCCATGAAGACAAGGATGAACTTGCGAATGTAATCCACAAAAATCGAGTTCATCAGACAATGGAATGTGGTCGGGGCGTTGGCTAGCCCGAAGGGCATAACCCGGAATTGAAACTGATTGTGATGGGTTTTGAAGGACATTTTCAATTCATCTTGTGGTGCCATGTGAATTTGGTGGAACCCTGATGCCAGATCAATGGTAGAATAGTACTGAGAACCTGCTATTTCATCAAGGAACTCGTCGATCACCGGCATTGGGAATTTACTCTTGATAGTCACTGAATTCAGCTTTCGGTAATCAACGCAAAAGCGCCAACTGCCGTCTTTCTTCTTTACCAAAAGGACGGGTGATGCAAATGGACTGAGAGAGGGAATGATAATGCCTCTGTTTAGCATATCTCTGACCTGTCGCTCGATCTCATCTTTCTGCTCCAGAGTGTATCGATATGGGCGACAATTGATAGGAGCTGAATTAGGTAACAGAGATATGGCATGGTCATATGCCCTTGATGGTGGCAATTTAGTGGGTTCTGCAAATATGGAGGAAAACTCATGTATTAAACTATGTATTTCCTTTGGAACCACTGTCAAAGAAACAGAGTCGGACATGTGATCTGCAGGAGCTGATTGGATGACCACTGAAGCTCAGATTTCATTTGACTAGCACCACTTAGTTAACTGCTCCCGAGATGCTTCGGAGATGGTCTGACAAAGAATAGGCGATAAGCCTTGCAGTTTGACAGTGTTAGCTTCATACTGAAATTGAATCCACTTTTCTTTCCAATGACAGTGCATAGGGCTATAGAGCTCGAGCCAATCCATGCCTAGGACCAAGACATAAGCCCCAATGTCCAACACTTTAACAGTGTGAATAAATGTTAGCCCCTGCAAATACCAACAAAATTCCTTGACCTCAGTATCACATGGCAAGAGAGTACCATTAGCAACTTTAACATTCAGTACAATAGCCTTAGTCTGGATACACTGCAATTTGTGAGCTGTAGCTGCACTGAGAAAGGTGTGGGAGCTGCCAGAGTCTAGGAGCAATAATAATGACAGATTCTGAGCCATAGCCCTGAGCTGAATTACTTTGTGATGAGGTTGTCCAGAAGGTGCATACAAAGACAAGTGAGAATCTGCATCTGTCATGGACAACTGAGAAATCTCCAATAGGTTCAATGTCTCATCAGAAAGAAGTCACCCCTCATCATTATTCATAGACTCCTGAATGTGTAACTGAGCTGCAGAATTCATGGAGCATACATGTGTGGGTGCATACTTGTCACCACACTTATAGCAGAGATTGTTGGCTCTTCGATAGTCTTTCAACTGACGTGCTTTCCAAAGGACAGGTGTAGGAAGAGATTGTTTGGGCTCTGGCTTCTGCTAAAACTGAGTAGGCCATCAAGAACCGAAGCCTCTCGATCATTTAACTCTTGATCTGTCAATCAGTTGCTCTTGCACCAGGGCCAAAGTGGCAGCCTGAGAGACAGTGGATGGCAAGTGCATTCCAACCGAAGCTTTCAACTCCTCTTTCAATCCAACAATGAATTGTGACACAAGCAAGGTTTCACTGATAGAAGAATCATACAAGCAGATGTGGTAAACCAATTGCTCAAAGGCCTCTCTATATTCAGAGACAGTACCAGTTTGCCTGAGGCTAAGAAGTTCGTTAGTCTTCATACGATGGATATCAATATCAAATTCTTTTGTGATGGCCTCTGCAAAGTGTGACCAGGTAGGAAAATGCATGTGTTGCTTCATAGATTGGTACCAATGAGAGGCTCTACCGGTTAAGTGCAAGGTAGCAGCAATAACTTGAAAACAGGCAGGTATATTATATAACTGAAAATATGCTGCACACTTATCTATCCAGATCAACACATCCGTACCATCAAACTTGGGAAAATCAAGTTTAGGCATATTAGGTCCTCTAGTAGCAGCAGGAGCGGAATCAACATCACGAGCAAAAGCAGGGTTAGCACGGGTATGAAGGTCCTTACTCACCGTGCCAGAATGAGGCCCTGTCATAGATGGAGCAGGTGCCAGAAGACCAAGTCCGTCAGACCCTCCAGAATTCTCTGGCATTGCCGACTTCAGTGTTTTCTCGAGCAGAAGACGATCCTGTGTTGCAAATCAGCAATACCCTGTATAGATAGATCTGTCTGGTTCTGAACCTTTGAGAGATCAGAAGAGAGTGAGGTCACACGACTGTCCACCGCCTCCAACTTCGCATTCAAATCAGAACCAAAAGATGAGACTCATTCATCTACAGCCGCAATCTTCATGGTCACATCACGAGAGAGTTGAGCCATAGCATCGATAATAGAAGATTCAGAGGAATTCATCTTCGCCACGATTAAACGCGCTTGCAGCCCGGAGTTCCACTTAGACGCCGTGGTGATGGAATCAGAGTGATCCAACCGCAACGATCTGTAGATGATCAGAGAGACCATCACCAGAATGCTGTCGGACTTTCACAGATCAATACGGAGAGTGAAATGAGGAATCCACCCAGTCTGATACCAGTGTAAGAGGGGTGAGGAATCATACGAAGAACACCACACGTCGATGAGAAGCAAACCAGCGAATCAGCAACTCAAAACAATTAGCAAACACCTCCAAACAACAATAATAGGATCCAGTAACGAGGATCACCTCATCTCTTCCCCATGCCGACCAACTTCCAAAACACGTTTTTTTTTTGAAATCACGGGTAGCTCCCGGATACTTTAAAAGGAGGATGAGCTATGGGTGAGTACCAGGACTCGAACCCGCACGGTAGGCATCACACCTGGATGGACTAACCACCCTGCCAGCGGCCGGTTCTCACTTGCAGAACAAGTAGAGTTTAGAGGAAGTGGTTAGGGAAAGGAGAAGAGAGGGGAAGCTAGTGAGAGGAGGTAAATGAATTCTATTACAGCTTGCCCACATACACATGTCTCCATTCATATTTAAACTCCGCGGTTAGACCTCAGCGCCGCAATGGCAGCTGGGCCCGAGTATTCTCCTGCCGGCCCACTTGCTTTGTCCTTCTCTGCTTCTGCTGACATGGAGCTCGGCTCCTGTTCCCAGAGCCGCCTGCGCCCATCAGTCTTCGGTCCTCGATCTGAGGAGGACGGGACACCGCCAGATCTGAGGAGGACGGGCCATCGCCAGCAATTTTCTCGTATTCTTTCGGTCTTCAGTCTTTTGACCTATAGCCACCCGTAAGTCACATGCTATCTGTGTTAAGCCTGAAGCAAAAAAAAAATGTGGAGGTATCCGTGGGTCCTTCAATAGTGGAGAGAACCAGCCCCTTACCCTGGAACCTTCCTAGCCCCTTCCCCTAAAACCTTCCTGCCTTTATGTGATCATCGTCATTAGGTGATCTAGTTACTTGGAAGCTTCCTGCCACTCACGTGGGCTTTATGTGAACTCCCTCTGAGTTGAGAAAAAAAAGAAAAAAAAAGAGAAAAAAAAAGAAAAGAAAGAAAAGAAATTGCAGTTTGCGCCACTTCTCTTTTGCACTCTAGCCGTCGCCTATCATCCGTCATGATGACTTCTTCGTCGGGCAGGATTCTAGTTGTGCAGTGTCCGGTGCTTTTCAATAGCACCAATTATCACGACTGCGTTCCTCGCATGCGTCTACACATGTGTGGTCTACGACTCTGTGAGTATCTCATGGGTGATCTTAAATGTCCGTCCTTTACTCCAGTCTACAGGAGTTCTTCACGAGAGTTCAGTATGCACAGGGCATTGTTGGATGAGGATGCCCGTGCTGGTGCTATTCTTGCTGCTAGTATGAAAGATCATTTGGCTTTTGATATTGTTGGATTTGAGTATTCACACCAGATGTGGTCGTTTCAACGTCGTCGTTATGAGACTACTGGTTAGTCTACCTTTTTTGCTGCTTTTCGTCACGAGCAGCTGTTACGATAGAAAGATGCTATGGCAGAGTTCTTTGATCAGATGGAGGAGACTCATGATGTTGTCTCGTTGCAGACTTCTACTGCTTTGTCTACTCGTTCTTCGATTTCTCGACCCAGTGCTGGTGTTTAGACTTACCGTTCTTCACAGCTCCCTCGTGGTGCAGGTTCTAGAGGATCTCAAGGGAGTTCTACTGCTACAGATGACCAGTTGCTTATGCATCTTCGTCGCCTTGCTGCCTCTTCATTATCAGGAGCTGTTGGTATTGTGACTCAGCCTTCTACACTTTCAGGTTTTGCTGCTGATTCTCCGTCTTCCTCCGAGGAATCACCTTCTACTTCTTGTTCAGGTACCCACCCAAGGATTCTTGATTCTGGAGCTTCTTTTTATATGACTCCTTACTCCACATGTTTATCATCTTTGAGTCATTCGTCTCGTTCTCTCACTGTTCATACTGCTGATGGTTCTTCACTTCCGGTTCTTGGACAGGGCACTCTTTTATTTGACTGTTTTAGTGTTCTTGATGTCTCCTATGTTCCTAACTCGACCATGCAACTTATGTCTGCTGGTCAACTCACTGATCATGGTTATCGAGTTATTCTTGATTCTGATTCTTGTTCTGTTGTGAATCGTCATACGGGTCAGCTTGTTGGCTCTGGTCCTCATCTTCGCGATTCCCAACATCTTTGGGAGCTTGATTGGCTTCGTCTTCCTTCCGCTGTGCATGCTAGTTGTGTTAGCTCTGCTTTTGCTGCTCCATGTACCTCGTCTTTTGCTCAGTGGCATCATCGTCTAGGACATATTTGTTGCTCTCATCTATCTGCTTTGATTTGTTGTGGTGTCTTAGGATCGGTTTCAGGATCTCAATCATTAGCTCAGTGTCAGGGTTGTCAATTGGGGAAGCGGATTCAACTTCCCTATCCTTCTAGTGAGTAAGTGTCTCAGCGTCCTTTTGACCTTGTTCACTCAAATGTCTGGGGTCCTGCTTCGTTTGTTTCCAAAGGAGGGCATAAATACTTTATCATTTTTAGAGATGATTTTTCATGCCACACATGGGTTTACTTCATGAAACATCTTAGTGAGGCATTGTCTATCTATAAGTCTTTTTCGGCTATGGTTCACACTCATTTTGACACTCCTGTCCGTGTCTTTCGTGCTGACTCTGTTGGTGAGTACCTTTTTGATGCTCTTCCTAATTTTCTTTATGAGCAAGGTACCCTTGCTCAGTATTCATGCCATGGTGCTCATGCTCAGAATGGCATTGCTGAGTGAAAACATCATCATCGCCTTGAGACAACACGTACACTTCTCATTGCTTCCTTCGTTCCGCCTCATATTCAGGCTGAGGCTATTTTCACTGCCACTTTTTTTATTAACATTCATCTCTCGTACGCTCTTAAAGGCGGGATTCGTTTTGAGCGTCTTACGGGCAAGAACCCTGACTACACCAACCTTTGTCTTTTTGGTTGTGTGTGATACGTGTTGCTCGCACCTCGTGGGCGCACTAAGATGACTACTCAGTCGGTCGAGTGTGTTTTCTTAGGATACAGTTCAGAGCATAACAGTTATCGTTGTTGGGATCCAGTTGGTCGACGAATGAGGATTTCACGAGATGTTGTTTTTGATGAGACATATCCTTTCTATCCTTGTCCTTCTTGTGATGCTTCTTCTGCATCTGTAGTTGATCCTATTTCGTTCCTATTCTTTCCAGATGCCCATGTTGCTATTGTACACCCCTCACACTCCTTGTCACATTCAACAATCTTCCCTTCTTCTTCTTCGGAGCCTTGTTCTTTGGTTCTCAATACACATTGAAGGCTCCTGTCACGCAAGTCTATACTCGACGAGTTGTGCCCCCTTCAGATGTGCCATCTTCTTCTGATGAGCCATCTACCGCAGTTGAGTCATCCTCTAATGTCTCAGCTTCTCCAGCTCAGCCTGTCTCTCCGTATAAGCCTTCTTCTCCTAAGAGATCATCTCCTTCCGATGATTCTTCTACTGAGCAGCCTCTTGGACGTGGTTATCGTCCTCGCCAGCCTCCTGATCAGTACTCCCCTTCTAGATTTGTGGCTAATGTTCTTTCTGAGCCGGCTACACATCGTGATGCTGTTCCTCATCCAGAATGGCAACATGCGATGGCCGAGGAGATTGCTTCTCTCGAGCGCACCGACATCTGGGAAATTGTGCACTGTCCCCCACGTGTTCGTCCTATCACCTGTAAGTGGGTCTATAAGGCTAAGACCCGCTCTGATGGTTCACTTGAGCGATATAAGGCTCGATTAGTCGCTCGTAGCTTCCAACAGGAACATGGTCATGACTATGATGAGACCTTTGCTCCTGTCGCTTACATAACCACTGTTCGCACTCTTCTTGTTGTGGCCTCTGTTCGTGATTGGTTCATCTCTCAGCTTGATGTGAATAATGTCTTTCTTAATGGTGAGCTGCGTGAGGAGGTTTATATGCAGCCACCACCTGGGTATTCTGTTTCTGAGGGTTGGTTTGTCGCCTTCAATGATTGCTTTATAGCCTTAAGTAAGCTCCTCGTGCTTGATTTCAATGTTTTGCATCTATGGTCACTGCTGCTAGTTTCTCTGCTAGTGCTCAAGATCCCGCACTTCTTGTGAACACTTTGTCTCATGGCTGCACTCTTCTTCTCCTCGATGTTGATGACATGATCATCACCGAAGATGATTCTGAGTACATAGCTTTTCTAAAGGCCCGTCTCAGTGAGCAGTTTCATATGTCTGATCTTGGACCTCTTCGTTACTTTCTTGGGATTGAGCTTTCCTCCTCCTCTGAGAGAATTTATCTGTCTCAGGAGAAGTACATTCAAGATCTTCTTGATCGGGCTTCGCATACTGATCACTAGACTGTTGAGACTCCCATGGAACTCATTGTCCATCTTCGAGTCACTAATGGTGAGCCTCTTGATGATCCTACTCATTACCGTCATATTGTAGGGAGTCTCGTGTACCTTGATGTCACCTGTCCTGATATCTCGTACTCTATTCACATTCTGAGTCAGTTTGTTTCGGCTCCCACCTAGGTCCAATATAGTCACTTGCTTCTTGTCTTGCGTTATCTTCGTGGGTCCATCTCTAGATGCTTGTTCTTTCCATGCTCTAGCTCATTACAGCTCAAAGCATACTCTGATGCTACTTGGGCTAGTGATCCCTTTGATCGTGTTTTTCTTGGTGGTTCCCTCATTGCTTGGAAGACTAAGAAGCATGTAGCATTTTTTCATTCGAGTGCAGAGGCTGAGTTGCATGCTATGGCTCTTGGGAGTACAGAGGTTACTTGGTTGTGGTGGTTGCTTGAGGACTTTGATGTTTCTGTTGGTATGTCGACTCCTCTTTTGTCTGACAGTACAGATGCTATCAGTATTGCTCGTGATCCGATCAAGCATGAGCATACCAAACAAATTGGTGTTGATGCTTCTTATACACGAGCACAAGTACATGATGGTGTTGTTGATCTTTAGTATTTGCCTCCAGAGCTTCAGCTAGCGTATTTCTTCACGAAGGCGCAAATTTTTATCTCTCCAAACTCAATGTTCGTGACACACCTTAAGTTTGAGGGGCGTGTTAGAGATGTAGTGGTTATTTGTATTTTCCCTTTTGCATAAGGGTTTTTCCGCATATTTGTAATCATTTGTACCTCTATTTATTGTGGCCTCTGACCCTCTATAATAATACAAGTCATATTCATAACATCCTAGACTAGAGGTATGAAATGTGAATAGGGGATAATACAAGGCAGATTCTTCTTTTGAAACAGGGGTCAACAGTAGTGCTACCATCAGTTGCTTACAGTTCACCGTGCTTCAGTTCCATTATCTTGATATTGTTTGTCACCACTCCATTTATGTGTATAGGTTAGGTTTTGGAGGCATCAGAACAAGATCATGCTTGCCTTGCGAAATATCTGGTGCAGCTAATGACCTCATCCTTTTGTTGAACTACCACATCGAACAAAACAATGTTGGTCGCCCGTCCAGCTCCGAGTTTCTTCAATCCTGGTACCACCGGTCTGTTCTGCATTTTTGTGTTCCGCTGTTTTCCTCTGATTGAAATGACAAAGAATGCATCTCCGTTTTCAACAGTAAGAATGGAATTAGAGATAAATGCTCATAGAAAAGCACTCGTTCATATGCAAACTTTTCACATGGGTTGTGCTTCTCCGACCTCGATATATGTGTAATATGTTGAAAAAAAAAAACTATTTGGATAGTTATACCTGTTACTGGGGCCTCCCAGTTGCTTCATAAGAAGTAGAGATGAGAAAGAAGAAGCCCTGCTTTAAAACATGATCAGCATTGTCGATTCTTGGTTATGTGCAGCATGGTATGTTTTTTCTCTCCGTTGGTGATCAGCGCTATGGCTAGTTGCAGTCATGTATTGCATCATTTGTGAGCACGTGAAACACAGCTCTGAACGATCTTTAAAAAAATGAGCTACGCATATTTAGTGCTACTACTACAATAAGCCTTATCGCAGGCGGCTCCAATCATATTATCACATGAGATTTTTAAACCACCTGAAACATACTATCGTCATTGTGCCATCGTTGGACCTTCTCTGCATCACCGTGGAGCCAAGGTTCTAGGCTGTTTCGTGCTTCACCAGCAACTACAAAAAGGTGCGCCTACACCCATGTTAGACTACGGTGATAACCGTTTGTCGTTTCATCCTTTATCGATTTCGTATTCCCAGTTTCCCCGACAGCATGATCATAACCTTGAAACTAGGTGTCCACTTTGATTCCGTTTCTAGGTAAAACTGGACCTTATTCCAGTGAAGTAGTAGGCTCACAATCTCCTAGCGCACCCCTCTGCCAAGAATCAGTGGGAATAATCGAGTCGAGGCCGAGCTATTTGAGTTTTCCCCCGCCGCCGTTGAAAAGCGCCGCAGTTCACCATCGAAGGCAACTTTGCCGACTATTCAACCCTGTTTGCACCTCCAAATCATCATCCACATGCTCCCAGGAATCTTCCCCCGCCTTTTCCCAAGCTTAATGCGCCATTCCCGAGCAAGTTTCACATAGCCAAAACCCTAGCCGTTGCCGCCGTCGTCGCGCCGCCATCTCTGGCCGTCACAGCCACGATTGGACCCCGCCATCGTCTTGCGCGGTCGATTTTAAGGTTAGGCGGTCAAGACTGGGCTGAGAGGAGGTTGACGCAGCCATTCCGGCGAGCTCGCTGGCGCTGCGCCGCCGCGGGGAGCCCGGGCGCCGCCGAAGGCTCGAGGTAGAAGATGACCTCGTGGGCCCTGCGGGTCAGTGGCTGTTTCCCCTTCGCTTGGATAGGCTCTGGCTTTGGATCTGGTGCGGCTACACAGGTCAACCCTGTGGCCCTCGGTGCGGCCCAGCTCTGATTGGCCCATTTTAAATGAGTGGGGCCAGGCTGATTTATTTAAACTTTCCAATTGGAAAATAATTCCAGATTTTGATCAAACTTCTAAAATCCATTAATCCTAGAATATGTGCTCCAAAATATTCAAATAAATTCTGGTAGACTCATCTTAGTCCCAACTATGCAGTGGTGCAATTGGTTGGACATGAAACTGCCAGAATTTTCACAATTAATTTATTTGAACTAATTGCTTGGGAAATTAATTACTCTTGTTCTGTTAATTGGGAAATTACCAGTTTTGGACAGGACACTAATAAAAATACAGTTGATCTCCGGTAAAAATTTCAAGTTCATTGGGCTTCATTTACTAGGTTGATTAGTGTTCCATATCTCTATGTAGTTGAAAATTAAGAAAAGTACAGAACCATTTTCAGCTTTTTCCCCAAACTTGAAAAATAAGTTTCTCCCAGTAGGAAGCTTAGAAATTATGAAACAAAATTTCCTAGAACCAGTGAGACCCCTCTACCATAATCAACCACTAGTGGCCATGACAAAGCAACAGATTCAGTACCAAAATTCAGGGAATCATTTTAATTGTTGGAATTTTAGAGACAACAAGCTTCCTTGAACATCTCCAATTTTTGGTTCAGATCTTCCTTGTAGAACATAGTGTCCACTGTTAAAATCTTATAGCCAATTAAAATCATTTGCATACATGACCAGTATTTATAGAATCTTTTCTATAGTTTCTATATCACTCATGTACATTATATATTGCATATTATATAGTGACCGAGATCAAGGAGGACCCAGAGCCCTTGGAGACTCTACTTACATAAGCTAACTTCCCCCCTGACTCGCAGCCAGGCAAGCCCCGGTTTGTATTTAAGTGTTATTTCAAATTTTCTATTTGTATCACTTATGTCTAGGATGATTTTGTGCATTATGGCTAAGGTGCTTGTTACTCCACTTGCATGACCCACAGATCCCATGGAGTATTGGGTAGGTCTAGAGCTTGACGAGTAGACAATGCCATGCTAATGTTTATAAGAATCCGGTAGAAGTCGAGTAGTTAGAATCTACTCGCGAGATAGCACTACTACAAAAAGCATTTTTACAGGCGCCTAAATTTTTCAAACACAAGCGATCCTTAAAAATATACGATTGTGATGACGAATGATATAATAACTGCCTGTGATGAAAGAACAACACAGGCGGATTTTAAAAAACAACCACCTGGGTAAATACTCGATCTTCTCAGGCAGTTATTACTTAAGAACCGCCTGCAATAAATTAACATCACAGGCGGATTTTAAGAAACAACCGCCTGGGTAAATACATGATCCTCACAGGCGGTTATTAATTAAGAACCGCCTGTAATGTAATAAACTTCACAGGCAGTTCTTAATTAACAACAGCCTGAGAAGATCATGTATTTTCACTGGCGGTCATTGTGTAAGAATTGTACGTAGTTGTTCAATTATCACAAGCGGTTTTCATTGAAATTACAGGGATGTAGTCGTTGCAATTATTACAACCGTATGTAGTCGTTGCAGGGAAAATTGTATCAGGAAAAAACACAGATGAGCGGATACTAGTATAGTAATGCATTATAGGAAATGCTCGATCACCAGTGAGGTTGGCTTAATTGTGATAATACACCATTAGAGGCTTTACAATTGTTCAAAGATAACATCTTTACACCATCGATCAATCTAAATTGTACCATCCTGCTTCCTCCCGAACACGTCTCTTATATTCCGCTGGATCCTGAAAATATTGACATTATTTAAATTAACAAATGTCGAAGGAGGAATGAATAACCTACATTGGTCACTAAGTCAAAGTGTCATCTAACCTTGATAAGTATATTATAGCAATCATTTTCAACATCGGGCACATTTGGCTGATGCAGCAAACGCTGAACTTCAAGTAGTATAGTTTTGATGTAAAAGCACTGCACCACCCCTACAAAATATAATTTAAGCAATAGAAGAAACCAATTCAAATAAGTTCGACAACAAATAAGTAATAATTACATGAGTAAAATAGGTCTATCTTACAGTCTGTTGATCAAGAATCCCGATGCAGAGTGCTCCCGATGCAGACTACCACTTCAATAAATCTCCCGATTCAGGCTTCGCAGAGAAACCCTACGTAGAGAAATTGAAAATACCAAAAACAAACAAGACGGAAAAACAAACTACAGTTATGTTCATCAGTCCATTACAGATACATATGTATATACAACCATGCGACCGGTGTGCCATATGTACATACATGGGGATGGTTCTTGCGCCACGCCAAGCGCTCCTCCTTCAATCGGCTACACGCACGAGACATCATTATCTGAAAGACCAAACTTCCAAATTATTGAGTCCAAACGCATATGTACACAAATGCAAAAGGACACAATCCATATACCAACACACAAAACTGGCAGCTTATGAAAATATACAAAGAAAAAGGTAGCATGCAATGCATAGTAAGGAAACTATGCAAATTTACTTAGGTAACTCATGGCGCGATGTGGGACTGGGCAGAGGCGTGCCTCCGCGGGGTTCTTATATAGGCGTCAGTTTTTCATAGGCGGTTTTTAAATTTTTTCACACACAGTTGGTACTTAATTACCGCCTGATAAGATCTGTGACGGGTTTTACTTACCAACCGCCTCTGATGCTGCTAAGCTCCTGTCAAGCTAATCCCTGCACAACAAGCTATTGTAGATGCAAGTAACACCCGTGGCTCATCATTTGAATTGTTGAAAGCATCAATTTGAAGCCTGATGATCCTTGGAAGGATTTTCCCATCCATTTGAATGATTTCTTTCCCTCCTGTCCATTTGAAAACTTAGGAAGATGCTCCTTTCTCAGTTTTAATGCCTAAATATATTGACTAAAAATCAGTACTCACTTTCTTAGTACTTCACACAAGCGAGTAAGCGAACAACATCAATCACAAATCTTGTTTTTACACTTTCATAGGGATTTAACATTAATCTTTCAAGCATAGATTTATCAATAAGTGAAGCTTCCTTATCACACATGTCAATGGCAGTTATAAGTGAAGGGTGTGTCAAAGCTAATGAAATCTGAATCAGACTAAAGATAAAGAGATCCTGCATATGAGTGGCAATATCCAGATTAAATAGTGTGAAGGCTGTCATTATAGATTCATGTTGTCTAACCTGGACATTATCACTCTTATGCAACATCTCTTTGTCTCCAGTCCCATTGAGATTTCGTTAGCTTTGACACACCTTTTCCTTGTAACTGCTATTAACATGTCTGATGAAGAAGCTTCAATTATTAATAAATATATGCTTGAAAGATTAAGGTCAAATTCCTATGAAAATGGTAAAAACAAGATTTGTGATTGAAGTTGTACGTTTTGTCGCTTGTGTAAAGCACTAAGAGAGATGGTACTGATTTGTAGTCAATATGATCAACCATTAGAACTGATAAAGTAGCATCTTCGTAAGTTATCAAAATGGAGAGAAGAGAAAGAAATCTTGTAGGGCTTGTTTGGGTGTACTCCTATCCAAACAAGCCCTCAAATGGACGGGAAGTATTGTTAGACTTCAATTGAAGCTTTTAACAATCCAAATGATGAGTCTCGGGTGTTACATGCATCTACCAGAGCTTGCTGTGAAGGGATTAGCTTGACAGGAGCTCGAAACAGAAGCTGAATTTAATAATGTTTGAAACATGATATCTAAAGCTGAAATAGAACATTGTTCTAAGTTGATTTCAGAAGATACAAATATATACGATATATATCATCTCGCATTGCTATATACATTTTTTCCAGCATTGACATCTTCTCGCATATAGGGTTTCAAATTATTTTTAATGCTTCTCTCTATGCGCTTGATGTTTTCTGGTTCGGTGAAAAGGTACATCTCTTCATACTGATTATATTCCACTTCATTACCTCCCACATTCTCAACCCCAACAATATTTTGCTTTCCAGAAACAACTACGTGCATCTTCTCAGTTTCTGGATCTTGAACATAAAAAACTTGTGCAACATTATCGGCGAGAACTCACAGGTCATCTTTATAACCTACTTTATTCAAGTCTACCAGTGTCAGCCCGTAATTGTCCACTTTCACACCATCAGGATGTTTGACCCATTGGCTCTTAAATACGGGCATTACCATTCTTTCGCCATAATCGAGTTCCCATATTTCCTCTATGAATCCGAAGTATGTGGTCTTCTGCCCTTGTAAATCATAAGCCTCAATACGAACACCACTATTTTGTGCAACACTCTTATTGCCTTTTTCTTTAGTGTAAAATGTGTAACCATTGATGCCAAATGCTTGCCATGATGTCACCAAAGCAGATGGGCCAAAAGCTAACTTCTTCATTGTTGCCTCTTCTATAGTGTTTCCGTATGGTATATTTTTGTCCATTAACCATTCAGTGAAACATCTTCTGTGCTCTTTCATGATCCAGTCCTCTGTGCGGTCTTGGTTTTTATCACAAAGCTCAATTTGGTGTTCCTCGATGTACGACTCAGCTATTGCGAGCTGTTGTAGTACACCAAAATGTGCATGGTGTACATTCTTGTAATCTTGAACGATAAAAGTTTTCTTACCCACTTTGCCTCTCCCATGTAGTCTACCTCATGTACCGGTATAGGCACACCTATCGATTTTCCATCTTTGATGTAATCAGCGCAACCCTCAATCACTTCTTCAGTGGTGTATCCTTCCATAATTGAACCCTCTGGGTGAGCACGGTTCCACACATAACCTTTTAATACTCCTAAATATCTCTCCAACGAAAACATATGATGTAAATATAGTGGCCCCAATGCTTTTATCTGATCAACAAGATGTATGATTAGGTGTACTTGCATATCGAAAAAGGATGGTGGGAAACACATCTCAAGCGTGCACATTGTCTCGACGATGTATGTTTTCAGATAGTCTAAATCTTGATGTGCTATCACCTTTTGTGATACTTCATTGAATAAGTAACACAAACGTGTGATGACAACTTTTATATGCTCAGGTTTGATTACTCTTATTGCAATGGCAAGGAAAACTATCATCATCATGTGACAGTCGTGAGAATTATAACCGAATAAAGAAAAGTCGTTCATCGAGACTAGTTTGCGGATATTGGATGAGAAACTTGTGGGCACTTTGATCCCACGCAAGCATTCACAAATTGCTTTTTTCCCTTCTAGGGTCAAGTTGTAGCTGGCTGGGGGAAGGTAATGCTTCCCGTTCGCCTTTTCTACTGGATGAAGCTCTGGTCTCAAATCAAGATTTACTAGGTCCATACGTGAATTTAATCCGTCCTTTGTTTTCCTCGGCATGTCCAGCAAGGTCCCAATAATGCTTTCAAATACATTCTTTGTAACGTGCATCAAATCAATACTATGGCAAAATTCTAGATTCTTCCAATACGGGAGATATTTGGAAAAAGTTGATTGTTTCTTGAAAGCCATGTCAGTTGTATCATCCAAAGATGTACTTTTCTTTCTCTTAATTCCTTTACTATTTTTGCCCTTACTGAAAGCAATATGAATGTTCTTGACCATTTCAAACACAAGTTTTCCACTGTAAGGTTTTGGTGCAGTATCTTTTTCGATTTTGTTATCAAATTTTTCTTCCATCTTCCTATACTTGTGTGTATCTGTCAAAAACTGTCGGTGTCTCATGTACACCGTCTTTCTGGATGAAGTGAGGTATAGAAATCCAGTTCTATCCACGCACCTAACACAACCTTTCTTCCCTTTCATTTGTCCCGATAATGTAAAAAGTCCGGGATAATCATGCACGGTAACGAATATAATTGCTATTAGCGTGAAATACTCCCGCTTGTACTCATCCCATGTACGAACCCCTTCATTCCACAATTTTGCCATATCTTCCATTAAAGGTTCCAAGAACACATCAATTTCGATGTCGGGTTGTTTTGGACCTTGGATAAGAACAGATAACAAGATATATTTCCTTTTGTGACACAACCACGTCGGTAGGTTGTACATCGTTAAGACCACGGGCCATGTGTTGTGTATGCTCCTTTTTTCACCAAACGGATTCATTCTGTCTGTACCCAAGGCAAACCTCACATTTATGATTTCCTTCGCAAATTCTGGATACTGAATATCAAAATTTTTCCACTGTGTTGCATCACCAGGGTGTCTTATATGTTTTTCATTCTTCTTGCATTGCTCGGAATGCCAACGCATAAGTTTAGCCTCCCTAGGGTTTGAGAACAAACGCTTCAAGCGATCAATTACAGGAAGGTCCCACATCACCAAGGCAGGAAATTTTCTCTTATTCTTCCCGTCTGCATCACCAGAAGTATCGTCATTGTCACCTTCAGGACCAATAATAAACTTCTTATTCTTCTGAGTCTTTTTCATGTTGGTAACATACTGGTGATTGTAGTCCTTCTTATATCTACTGACACCACAAATGGGGCATCTAGTTGCAAGCTCATGCTCTTTGCGATACAAAATACAATGGTTCACACAAGCGTGTATTTTTTTCACACCTAGTGCCATCGGGCAAAGAAGTTTCTTTGCTTTATAAGTGCTTCTAGGCAGTTTATTTGGATTTGGAAGAATTTCTGCCAGAAGATTCAAAATATCAGAGAAACTACAATCGGACCATCCATACGTAGCATTCAACTTTAGTAGTTCTAAGACTGCACACAATGTTGTAAACTCTTTATCACAACCGTTTGATTCATCATATAAAAGCTCCATCGCAGCATTGTGCAATGTCTCCATTTTACTTAAACCTTTGCTTGCTCCCATAGAAGTCAATACATATGGTTCTATGTGACACAACATCTCCTCACAATCGAACTCATCATCCTCATCACCGGCTTGATTGTCACTACCATCATCGATATGAACATTATCATCATCTGAACCTCTCTCATCATCTTTATCCACATCATGTGTATCTAACTCACCATGCTCTGTCCATATTGTGTAGTTTTTTTTAAACCTCTTTTCACCAAATGAGATTGGATTACTATAGTATCTATCCAAGCAATCTTATTTTATTTTCGTAGTCGATACATGGACATAATATGTCATCTATCTTTTGCAACTTCGCATGTCTCTTGGATGCTTCAATAAAATTTGCAACAGTATGAATGTACATAGGATTGGGTCTTGGCATGTTATACATCCATGCTCGACAGTCCATGCTTCAATAATAGAATTTTTGTCAGATTTACAAAATTTGGCCACAAATATTCTCTAAAGGTCTTCTATAAAATGAATTTACAGAGACATAACAAGTATGATTAGGGCGACTAATGTAGGAGACGGGCGACGTCTTGAGGCGGACGGGGTCGAAGGCGTCGGGAGCAGCAAGCGGGGGTGAAGGATTAAAGTAATGGGGCAAACAGGCCCAGTGGCATGGGCTAGGTCTGGGTGAGATCTAGGGATGGCAATTATACCCGCGGGTTCAGGTACCCGACGGGTATTGCACCCGACGGATGCGGGTACGGGTGGATTTTTGCCGCCGCCCCCGACCTGACACGATGGAGAGGCGCGCTGCTGGAGCATGGCACGGCTCCACTTTGCCACTTCGGTGACTGCCGCCGACTTTCCACCGACCGCCGCGCGCTGTCGCCCGCGGCTCCAGCCATCACCTCCGTCTTTCGGTCTCGCCACCGCCGGTAGCTGGCCCCGGTGCCACCTTCCACCCCTTGTGCCATTTCCCGACCTCGCTGCCGCTTGCAGATGGCCCTGTCGCTGGCTTCTGCACCCTGCCACCATTGATGTCATCTAGCAACGAGGAGGTATGGTCTCCAACGCCCAACCCTACTGCAGCTTGAGGCGGACGGAGTTGAAGGCGTCAGGAGCAGCAATCCGAGGTGAAGGATTGAAGTCGTGGGGCAAACAGGCCCAGCAGCATGGGCTAGGTCTAGGTGCGATCCGGTCCGTTATATCTTGACGTCGGATCCCATCCAACGATGGTAACTAAATGGTTGAGTTATAAAACCATCTCCCTAGAAAGCTAACTGTAAAATCCCACTTTTCCTTTTATGAGAAGTTCAACCACAAGTGGTTTATCAAACATAATGGAGGGCAACAAAATTTTGCAGATAAGCTTGACCTCACCAAAAAGTTTTCTTTCTACAAAGTTGGAAAGTTATTAATTGCAATGGCTAGGGCAAATTATATGGCAGTAGTATAAAAATCAAAACCAATGTTATTTGATTATGTTGCTATGCATATTAGGCCTTGCCAAAAAGATTCAAATCCAAAGGCTCCAAATTTTTCCTTGGACTCTTAAATATTTAAACAGCTTCTCAGAAAAATTTCAAGATTTTTGAAGTACATCTTCCATTGGTTTGGACACGTACAAAGGATTCAATTTGCGTCGACATCAAATTTAGCTTTGCACTAAACATTGCCCAAATCAACCCCTAAATTTTTCTAAGGCCTTTTATGGTTCAGGGAACTTGATTTCAAAGTTTGGAGATTTTTGGACCTCAGATACTATTTATTTCAACAAGGTTCATACCCATACTGGAATTCAAATTTGAATTTGAATTTGATGCAAACTATGTCCAAATTGAATTCTGATTGCAGAATTGAATTCCCCATATTTTTCTTAGTCTACCTGTAAATTTTGGGAATTTTTGGACAATGTTTAAACTAGAATTTAGAGGAATGGATAAGGGAGAGAGGTGGGGCCCACAGGTCAGGCAGTGAAACCGATTCACCGCCTCTGTTTCTCACCCCCGGTCAACACCGCGACGCTTGCATGCGCCACCTCACCGTCGGCGTCGGTCACCTCCAGCTGCCCCCCTGACGTCCTTATCTACCGCAGTGGCGCCTATAAAAGCCCCCCCCACCCCGTCGACGGAGTCCTCACCCATTCACCCCCCCCCCCCCGTGGACGGAGTCCTCACCCATTCACCGCACCGCGCCATTTTTCATCGCCGCCACGATCACCCCGTGCCGCTCGACGTCGCGCAGCCTCGCCATCGATACAAGCACCCTCATCCTCTTCGGTCAATAACAAAAAGGTGTGCAACGACCTCGTGCAGCTTCTGGTTAAGCTTGAATCCCTATGATCCATGTAGTCTAACGCACCTTCCCTCCAAAAATCAGAAAGAACCATCGGCTAATTAGCAAGATCTTCAAGTTTTCCCCTTCCGCCGTTGTTAACGCTCGGTTCACCGTCGACTTTGGTATTGACGGCTATGACAAGAGCTCTAAACCCTCCAGAGACCTTCCCCATGCATACACGATGCTTCCCGAGCTTTCAAACGAGAAGGTTAGCTAGGGAATCGAAGGTCTCCACTTCATCGAAACCCTAACCCCCGCCGCCGCCGTCGAGATTAGTTTTCCGGTCACCCCTCACCGTCGGGTGCTACTCCATCGTGCTCCCCGTGCGAAAATATGTGGGAGCGGCGAGTCCCGAGGCCTCCTGTAGGCTGGAGGCTATCGCCGGCCAAAGCGCCGCCGCGCGCCGGTGAGAACGCCGCCGTCCGAGCAATGACTCGAGGTGGAAGAAGACCGGGTTCGCGGGTCCCACCTGCCAGTGAACGCAACGCGCCCGGATCAGTCTGTGGCTAAGGATCCAGTTTGGCCGCGTGGAAAATTTTATAACCCCCGGTGTGGCTTGCCCCTGATTGGATGATTTTAAATCCAGTGGGCCCTGGCGCCAAATTCAAAAGATGAATTTTCCCTTTTGGTGCAGAACCATTTCCAAAGTTTGAAAATCAATATCTTTCAGTAGGATGCTCCAAAAATATTCAAATAAATTTTGTTTGAAAGCCCTTGAGCTCTTGTTTCTGTCAGTACCAATTAGGTTCTGTGAAACTCAGAGTTAAATTCTATAGAAAACTGTCGATACCCTGGGTACCATATATCCCATGGGATTGCAAAGATTTCAAGGGAAAGTCACCCACTTGATTTGAAGACCTTCGGAGGCCCACATGTCAGACATGTCCGGACCCGCTTCTCCAACAAGGTTAGCCCCAGGGATGCCACGTGTACTATCAAACCGGAGCTACCGTCCACAAGGGAGGAAGCTCCGAACTATGTACCGAAGTGGCATCCCCGGACCTAACCCCAGACCGAGGGAAGCTCCGGTGCTGACACGTGTCAGCCAACCCCGGAACTATCTGTCCTCCACAGCGTGCTCCTGTGCTGCCACGTGTCCAACCGTCGGATCTTCATCCTCTAACCTCCAGAAGACCCCGCAACGGCTCTGGATCTTCAAAGGGGATTCGAGGACCTCAAGACCTGATTAAGTGTAATTAATACCATATTAATGACACTTAATCGGACGACCTTAATACCAGTAACGGTGCTATCAAAGCCCATTACACGGTCATTAAGGGCAATTAAACGTGTTGAAGAGGAATCAACACTAGTAGACGCCGAGGCCACATGTCGGGCCAGGCTAATTTGTAACGGCCTACCCTTATACTATAAAAGGACAGGCCAACGACATCTACATAGACGGGCCATAGACGCTCGGTATAAGCTCATACAGCTAATACAACACCAACACACCCGTGGAGTAGGGTATTACGCTCAGGCGGCCCGAATCACGTAAACTTCCGTGTCTCCTGCGTCATTTACAATTCACCTTCTTGAATCTCCGCACGCCCACACTGAACATCAAACTCCTCTAACATTTTAGTAGTGTCGGGAGATCTGCCGGTTCCAAACCACCGACAGTTGGTGCGCCAGGTAGGGGGGGCCTGAGATTTTGAGAATGGTGAACTTAGCAGCTGGATCATCCAACGGTCAACCTGCTGCTCAGGCTGTTGGGGGCAATCCCTCCAATATGCAGCCACCAGCAGGAGCCTCTGCACCAGCAGGAGTCACACTCCCACCACCACCGCCTCCACCAGCAAATCAAGCTAGGCAACACGATGGTGCGCTGGCGTCAATCACTGCGTCGGCAAATCATGACAACCCGGAACACGCGCTCCATGCAGCGCGTGCTCTTCTCCAACGCCCACCACCTCCGGATGCATCCCGGGATGCACTGGAATAGTGGAGGGCCGATGCGGAACATTTGGTTGCAGCAGCAGCTAAACGCCTCAGCAACCAGGGTCCTCCTCCTTCGGGACGAGCTCCATCGCAGCGGTGGACTTTGTCTGGTAGACTCTGTCCGCACGTTTCCAATAGCAGGAGACGTGCTACATCACAACAAGTGACGTCATTGCCCTCCGGGGCACGACGCACTCACACGGTATCCAGGCTCTCAACTCATGACCTCCGGGCGGAGCTTGATCGCCGATACCGCTAACAAGACGGCCGAGTCCATATTGAGCGTGCTCGTGAAAGACGGGAAGCTCAGGACCTTTCTGCTCCTGAAAGAGTAGGAGGAGGCTGTTCAGCTCTAGCTATACATCTGCGTATGGTCAGGTGGCCACAGAAGTTCCGGCCTCACCTGCCGGAAAAATTCGACGGGACTGTCAATCCCGCCGAATTTCTTCAGATCTACTCCACTGCAATCTTGGCAGCTGGAGGAAACGAGGCCGTGATGGCCAATTATTTTCCAGTGGCCTTAACTGGGACCGCCAGGTCCTGGTTTATGAGCCTTCCAGCCAACTCTATCAACAGTTGGGAGGAGCTGTGCCGGCAGTTCACCGCCAACTTCGGGAGTTCATACACCCGACCAGGCACTGAACTGGACCTTTTTGCAGTGCAAAAAGGGGGAGAATCCCTACGATTATTCATCCAGAGGTTCTCTCAGGTACGAAACACTATCCCTTCTATCTCTAGCGCCTCTGTCATTGTGGCATTCAGACAAGGTGTACGGGACAAGAAGATGCTGGAGAAACTGGCGATCAAGGAGATCACCAGCGTCACGGAACTCATTAGCTTGGCTGACAAATGTGCCAGGGCTGCGGAGGACCGTGAGATGCACTCCAAACCAATCCCGAAGGGTCACAAGAAATCCTCCAAAGAAGAAGTCGCTACCTCCGAGAACGACAAGAAGAAGAAAAAGACCAACGACAAGAAGAAGCTGTCGGCCGGTACATCCAATGTTGCAGCTGCTGCAGCTCCGGGTGGCCGGGGGCCACGCCCCAAAAAGCGACCTCGACCATCTTCTGAAGACGGTAGCAAGCCCAAGGTGTGGTGCCCAATTCACAAAACGGGCAGCCACGGTTTGTGTAAGACCAATATGTGCTGAATACATTGGCTTGTAGTGAATATACTTGGCTTTGATGATAAAAGTTTTTAATATCACCAAAACATCTTTTTATCAAGGTCCGACGGTAGGTCCGGCTTGTTTTGGGTAGCTCCGGCTACGTTAGATGCTAGGTCCGACTTCTTGGTAAGGTCCGACTAGCTTTGGTTAGCTCCGGTGAGCCTTATCTTTAGCTCCGGCATGTCTTTGATTGCTCCAGCATGCTTTTGCTAAGCTCCGAGTTGAATTGTCTAGCTGCGGTTTTGGGTTGACTAGTTTTGACTAGTTTTTGGTAAGCTCCGGTGCTAGGATCTACTAGTTTTGGTAAGCTCCAGTAGGTGCTTCATTGTACTAGTTTTGGAAAGCTCCGACGCTAGGTTCTACTAGCTTTTGTTAGCTCCGGCTCAAGCTCCGGGTTGCTCTGGCAGGGTCCCGAACTTGATCGCAGTGTTTCTGCTTTTCATTTGCAATGTTTCGTACTTGCTTTACATGATTGGAAAGATTGCTTAGTATTCATTTTCTAAGTTTTTAGTGCGTTTTGGTTGAATACGGTTGATATCATTTCTACTGTGGATTTGCAACATGCTTATGTGAGGTTCTCACGTAAGGTGTTGTGTTCGGAACTAATTTAAGTCAAGTCGAGGACTTGGGCTCATATGGATTGTTTGTTTGTTCATGTGCACGTGTTGCTTGAGTTCAAGTCATGGATGGTGACAGGATCCATTGGACTAGTCTCAGGAGGAGATGAGGTTCCAACAACCAAGTTCGGGAGGAACTGTGGTTGAGCAGGTCAGGAGGTCGCGCAGGATGATTGAATCAAGGGCAATGCATATGAAGGTCGAAGGAAGGTGTTCGCATGTATGCATGAGGTGCATGACGTGGCAATATGCTTCTAGAGATGGATTATGGAAGGAAGATCTGATCGGAAGGATTGTATCGTATCGGTTGAAGACTTAGGCTGCTAGCTGAGTCGGTTATGGCTCGGTTTGGAAATATCGAGTTGGTTATGATAGGATTTCATGTGGGTCATGAATTTGAGTTGTTTAGGAATGTGGGATACGTTCCTAAGGTGTTTGGAAGTCTTAAGATTGCTTCTATCTGCATATAGAAGAATCTTGAGCAGTTATGGAAAGTTCCGATTGTGATCGGATTAGGATTGGAGTCCTAGTTGAGATTGGGATGGCCTAAGGGCTGGTTATATAAGCGAGGGAAGGCCAAAGCTCGATAGAGACGACTTTGGGGCTGTTCCTCTTGTGTTCTATTGAATAAAATTCATAGTTTGAAGGAACTTTTGTGCCTTGTTCGTCCAACTTGTTCCAGACAAGTTTTACTCGTCGAGTTTCTGGACAGCACTACCTTTCGTCGGTGGTTTTATCATAACTCGAGTTTTACAGATCCAATTGATGCGATACTTTTTGGGTTGTCTTCACAACTTTATTATCTATCATCTGTAAAAATTTCACAGACATTGGATTTGTGGTTTCTGAGATACACGAGTTTCTTTGCAGCATTCCAGAAACTGCTTTTCTCGGGTAGGTCAGATTGACCATAGTCTGATCATTCGATCATAACTTGAGTTTTTTTCGACGGATTTGTGTAATTCTTTTTGTGTTGTCTTCGTGACTTGATTCTCTCTGATATATATCACCTTTGTCATGGTGAAAAATGTTTTAGGTTAGTCTCATAAACGATTTCTTTAAACAGATCGTTTTTCTGCCGAAAGGGTTTGGAGATTTAATTGTTTCCGCTGCGTAAGATTTTTAAATCTACCATTCACCCCCCTCTGGTAGCTTTTCACGTGCTCTTCGATCCTACAATTGGTATCAGAGCCACGGTGCTCTAATATTTGTGATTTGCACGTATTTTTGACTAATCATCATGGAGAAATACTCCGCCAAACCTTGTGTGTTTGCTGGTATTGATTTTCAGGTTTGGAAGGCACGCATGGAGGCTTTCATCCAGGCGCAAGGCTTTGCAATATGGGAGAAGGTGTATAAGCCTTATGAAGTGCCACCTAATGATCAAGTCACGGCCACAAACCTACAGGACGTCGACAACAACAACAAAGCCCGAAACTTGATCATCCAAGGACTCACTCAAAGCGACTTTGATCGTGTCGCGCACCTGCGGTCAGCATACAATGTCTGGAGAGCTCTCTGTGATTATCATGAAGGCTCCAACACAATCAAGGAGGTAAAACAAGATATGTTCAAGAAAGAATATATGCGTTTTGAGATGCAACCAGGTGAGTCAATCGATGACCTCTTTGCTCGTTTCAATAAAATTCTCAGCAACTTACGTAGTGTCAACGTAAATTTTTCTGATGCTGAGAATGCTAGACAACTTCTTAATGCATTAGACATGTCAATTTGGGAGATGAAAGTAACATCTATTCGTGAATCAACTGTCATGAGTTCTCTTACATTAGATGTACTTTATTCTAAACTAAAAACTCATGAAATTGACATCCTAGCACGTAAGAACCCAAACAAGTCTATTGCATTTGTTTCACAACGTGATATGTCTAGCTCCGGCCAATCATCATCTTGCAATACTCTTGCTTTGTTGTCCTCACTAACCCTGGAGCAGATCGAAGAATTTCCAGAAGAGGAGTTGGCACTCATCTCTACTAGATTCTCAAAAGCATTGCAAAATGTGAGAACTAGAAGGAGATGAAGCTCTGGACCTCAACGCTGTTTTGAATGTGGAAAAACAGGACACTTTCATACAGAATGCCCTAAACTTTCAGGTCCGACCACCCGGGAAGAAAAACAATGCAAGGTCCGGACCTCCTCTGGAAATTCCAACAAGAAAAAGAAGGGTACCATATGACGCAAGATGATTAACAGCTTCATCACCGCACTTCAAGAACTTAGTTCAAGTGATGTAGACTTTGAAAGTGATGAAGATGATGACGATCTGGCCAACTTATGCTTCATGGCGGGCAAAACAAGATCAAGATCAAGTCAGGAGGATGCAGAACACAACAATGAAGACGATGAGGTATGTTCTACCTGCAATGAAATGTGTGATGCTATTTCTCGTGCAACTATTATTGTCAAGAAAAAGGACAAAAAGCTTAGGGATAATGCTACTAAAATTGAATCACTAGAATATGAAATTAACCGTTTAAAAACTTTGATTCCTAGTGATGATGCATGTCCCTCATGTGACTTAATCTATGAACAATTGTCCACATTAAGAAGTGCACACTCCTCCACTCTAGATATACTTGATGAAGAAATTGAAAAGAACAAAGAGCTTGCTGCACTTAATGATAAAAACTTGAAAGATGCTAGCTGTTCTACAATTGACTTGCATTGTTCTACTTGTGATGATCTTGATAAGAAACTACAGGATGCTATAAATGAAATTTCTATATTGAACAATGCTTTACGATCTCATGAAGTTAAAAATTGTTCCAATTGCAAACTAAAAGGAAAAACTTCATGTGCAAACTGCCTAGACTTGTCTAAGAAACTTGATGACATGAATAGGACACTAGGTCGGTTTTGTAATCGGAATAAGAACCTAAACTTGCTGTTGAATTCTTCCAAGTCTTGCAATGATAAAACTGGTTTAGGTTTTGATTCTCATGCTCATGCTAAGGCACATCCACCTAAAATTGTGAAGTCATTAGGAAGTGGTTTGATTCAAACAGTTCCTAAACAAAAGGGAGTGGTTTTCAAATCTGCAGGAGTGTCGTCTCATTCAGTTTCAAATAAAAATATTGCTTGCTCATCTAGACATGAACACAAAGTTAAATTTCATTGTACCTTCTGTGGTAGAGATGGTGATGTCATAGATTTTTGTTTTAGATTAGCTAAACAACAGAAAAAGGAAAGAAAAATTGCTAGATCTTATAACTTTCATGCAATTAGAAAAACACAACCTGCTTTAGTGAGTCAGAAATTTGAAAAGGTAGCTTCCAGACCCTCTGGTAAGAAATCCACAAAAGCAGCTCCGATAGTTCCAATAGCTCCGAGAGCTCCCGGACCTTCTGTTGTTTCCTTCGGAACTTCAGCTTTAGTTTCCGGAGCTTCAACCTTATCTTTTGGAACTGCTGCTTTTACCTCTGGAGCTACTGGTTTTTGTGATAAAAGAGTTAAGAATAGAAAACCTCAAACTTCGACTCATAAACCTACTGTTTTGTCTAAGCTTTCGCGTGTTTTTCCTACTGCACGTCGCGTGACTCAGTAATGGATTCCTAAATGCCTTTTGACTAACCCCAGTATTGAGTCATCGACGTATTGTACTTCTATGTAGGTTACACGTTTGAGGAAGGAGAATTTTTGGATTGTGGATTCAGGTTGCTCACGCCACATGACCGGTAACAAAGAATGGTTCTCCTCCCTCTCTTTTGTGTCACGTGTAGAGAATGTTACTTTTGCCGATAATTCTTCAACTCCTATAATTGCTAAGGGTTCGGTTAGAGTAAATGATCACTACACTTTGAAGGATGTGGCACTTGTCAAAACTTTGAAATACAACTTGCTTTCTGTTTCACAATTGCTAGATGAAAATCTAGAAATTATTTTCAATAAAAACTGCTGCAAAGTTGTAGGTTCAAATAGTGAGCTTATTTTTAACATGTCTCGGTTTGGAAGAATTTTTAAAGCTGATTTTGATATGTCTTCCTCTAAGCATAGGTGTCTAGTTGCTAATGATTCAAAGGACTTATATTTTTGGCATCGTAGACTTGGTCACGTAGGCTTTGATCACCTAACGCGTGTTAGTACTCTTGATCGCATACGTGGGCTGCCTAAGCTTAAAGGGGACAAAGAAATTGTGTGCTCTTCTTGTAGACATGCTAAGATGGTTGCAGGTTCGCATACTCCTCTCACAATGATCATGACAACTGAACCATGTCAACTTTTGCATCTTGACACCGTAGGACCTTCACGTGTTCAATCCTTCGGGGGTAAATGGTATGCTCTTGTTATTGTTGATGATTATTCTAGATATTCTTGGGTGTATTTTATGGCGTCTAAGAATGAAGTTTTTAGTCACTTTAGAACTTTATTTCTTAGATTATCAATTGATCACCCAGGATCATTAAAAGCAATTAGAAGTGATAATGGAACTGAATTTAAAAATCAATCTTTTGATCACCTTTGTGCTGAAAATAGAATAGATCATCAATTCTCTTCACCATATGTACCTCAACAAAACGGTGTTGTAGAAAGAAAGAACAGAACCTTAGTTGAGATGGCTAGGACTATGCTTGATGAATATCAAACTCCTAGGAAGTTTTGGGCTGATGCGTTAGCAACCGCTTGTTATGTCTCAAATCATATTTTCTTGCGTGCTAAGCTAGGTAAAACACCATATGAGCTCCGGTTTGGACATAGGCCTAGTGTTACACACTTTCGGGTCTTTGGTTGCAAATGCTTTGTTAAGAAACATGGTAACCTTGATAAATTTGAACCTAGATCCATTGATGGCATGTTTCTTGGTTATCCATCTCATACTAGAGGCTACCGTGTGCTTTTACTTGACACTAACAAAATTGTGGAGACTTGTGAAGTGTCTTTTGATGAAGCTAGCCCAGGTACTAGCTCCGGTGTTGCAGGACCAGATCCGTATCCTCAGGGGGAGGGTATTTTCGAAGATGAAGAAGAGCCGGTGATACTGCCTGGTAGTTCCAAAGTTGACACATGTCCAGCTCCGGACATTGAACAAGCTCCGGCTATAACCTCTGCTGGTCCTGATCGTCCACAAGTCACAAGATCATCAATCTACAATAAACCTAATGAAGAAGAAGCTTGTGAGACATCTGTTCCCCTACGTTTTTACAAAGATCATCCCCCACAACAGATGATTGGAAGCTTGCACGAACGAGTCACACGGTCCAGGTTTTGCGATCCAAACTCTCATGCTCATTCCGCTTTTGTTGCTTCTTTTGAACCCAAAGATATATCACACACACTCACTAATGAATCTTGGATTATTGCCATGCAAGAAGAATTAGAAAATTTTGAAAGAAATAATGTTTGGAAACTTGTACCTCCACCTCAAGGTCACACTTTAATTGGAACTAAATGGGTATTTAAAAATAAACAAAGTGAGGATGGGGTAGTGGTTAGGAATAAGGCTAGGTTGGTTGCTCAAGGTTTCACTCAAGTTGAAGGTCTAGATTTTGATGAAACTTTTGCTCCTGTCGCTAGATTAGAAGCCATAAGAATTTTGTTAGCTTTTGCAGCATCTAAAGGTTTTAAGCTATATCAATGGATGTTAAAAGTGCTTTTCTTAATGGCTACATAGATGAGGAGGTTTATGTCAAACAACCACCGGGTTTTGAAAATCCAGATTTTCCTAATCATGTTTACAAACTGTCCAAAGCCTTATATGGTCTCAAACAAGCCCCTAGAGCATGGTATTATAGGTTAAAAACATTCTTACTTGAAAAGGGGTTTACCATGGGCAAGGTTGATAAAACTCTTTTTGTGCTTAAGCATGGCAATGACTCATTATTCGTTCAAGTGTATGTGGATGATATTATCTTTGGTTGTGCTTCTCATGATATTGTGTCCAAGTTTTCAGCAATGATGAGTTCTGAATTTGAAATGAGTATGATGGGTGAACTCACTTACTTTTTGGGGCTGCAAATCAAACAAACCAAGGAGGGTACCTTTGTGCATCAAACAAAGTATACCAAAGATCTCCTAAGGCGCTTCAACATGGACAAAAGCAAGCCTCTTCGGACACCAATGGGAATAGCAACAACACTTGAACTTGATGAAGATGGTGAATCCGTGGATCAAAAAGAATATAGAAGCATGATCGGATCACTTTTGTACCTCACGGCTTCAAGACCGGACATACAATTCAGCGTATGTCTTTGTGCACAGTTTCAAGCTTCCCCACGTGTTTCACATCGTCAAGCCATCAAAAGGATTCTCAGGTACTTACATGGAACTCAAGAATTTGGCATTTTTCTTCCTTCTTCCTCAACCGTTACTTTGAAAGCTTTTTCGGATGCTGATTTTGGGGGTTGTAGGATTGATAGGAAAAGTACTTCCGGTGCTTGTCATTTTCTTGGTAATTCTCTTGTTGCTTGGTCCTCTAGAAAACAAAATTCAGTTGCTCAATCCACAGCCGAATCTGAATATGTAGCTGCTGCTAGTGCTTGCTCACAAATTCTTTGGATTGTTCAAACACTTAAGGACTATGGGGTTGATCTAGATAGTGTTCCACTGGTTTGTGATAACACTAGTGCTATTTGCATTGCCAAAAACCCCGTGCAACATTCTAGAACTAAGCACATTGATATTAGGTATCACTTTCTCTGAGATAACATTGAAAAAGGAAACATTGTGCTTCACCATGTAGATACCGAACATCAATTGGCTGACATTTTTACAAAACCTTTGGATTTCACTCGTTTTTGTTACATTCGTAGTGAAATAGGGATTATGCATCCTCATGGATTAAATTGAGGGGGAGTTTTTTTTTTAAAAAAAACTTGGAAAGTCTATGTGTGAATCTAAAATTAAAATAATATGAGCATAGTATTTCATACATATATGACTCTGTGATTCCTTTTACATGCTGAAAGTTCTTACTACATTACTCGTGTTATACATTTTGTAGTTTTTGCCATGTCTAGTAATTGGAATAATTACTTACACTAAATCTGGTCATGGTCGAACTTTCTTGCTGTTTTGAACTTGTTGCATGCTCACAAATGCTTTTAATCATAAAGAATTAATCAAGTAATCAACTCACATGTTGAGTTTTTATGAACAAATATAAATTGAGAAAAGATCAAGAGAATATGCATGCATCGCACTTCTTCTTTTGAGATGGCTTGTCATTACACTTAGATATGAACTTGGAAGAAGTTGTGTATGACTAAAACCATGACCTTAAGCTTCTGATTGTCAAATGACATAGGCTTGGCTTGGTTGGTTAGAATAAGGCAGATGCGCATATAATCTCTTGCAAATATCATATGATCTAAATTTATACTTTGAAAAATAATAAAATGCAGCAACTAGTGTCACGCTTTCAGGTTTTTAAATAGTTAAGTTTGTGAGATCATGACTTGCTTAAATTGAAAAATTGCATTTGATCTCTAGCATGGCTTACACTACCTTATGTATTTCATTAATGTGATAATGTAAGGTACTTGATAGTATGACTTGGATGAGCTTTGTTTATATGTATATGTTATAATATGCTCATAACAACTAAAGAGGGAGAGATAAATTGTTTATATTGCTGAATACATTGTCAAAGGGGGAGAGATAAGCATGAAGAGAAAGAGAATATGTGCATAGGGAGAGATAATAAAGGGGGAGAGATAATATGGGATAATTTTTCTTCTCATTTACTTCTGATTTACAATGGGGGAGAAATTGTCTTCAAAACTTTTATGTGAATAAGCCAATGTTCGGATTTTAAATGGTGTTGCCAATGCATTCATCAAGGGGGAGATTGTAAGACCTATATGTGCTGAATACATTGGCTTGTAGTGAATATACTTGGCTTTGATGATAAAAGTTTTGAATATCACCAAAACATCTTTTTATCAAGGTCCGACGGTAGGTCCGGCTTGTTTTGGGTAGCTCCGGCTACGTTAGATGCTAGGTCTGACTTCTTGGTAAGGTCCGACTAGCTTTGGTTAGCTCCGGTGAGCCTTATCTTTAGCTCCGACATGTCTTTGATTGCTCCGGCATGCTTTTGCTAAGCTCCGAGTTGAATTGTCTAGCTCCGGTTTTGGGTTGACTAGTTTTGACTAGTTTTTGGTAAGCTCCGGTGCTAGGATCTACTAGCTTTGGTAAGCTTCGGTAGGTTCTTCATTGTACTAGTTTTGGAAAGCTCCGACGCTAGGTTCTACTAGCTTTTGTTAGCTCCGGCTCAAGCTCCGGGTTTCTCTGGCAGGGTCCGGAACTTGATTGCAGTGTTTCTGCTTTTCATTTGCAATGTTTCGTACTTGCTTTACATGATTGGAAAGATTGCTTAGTATTCATTTGCTAAGTTTTTAGTGCATTTTGGTTGAATACGGTTGATATCGTTTCTACTGTGGATTTGCAACATGCTTATATGAGGTTCTCACGTAAGGTATTGTCTTCGGAACTAATTTAAGTCAAGTCGAGGACTTGGGCTCGTATGGATTGTTTGTTTGTTCATGTGCAGGTGTTGCTTGAGTTCAAGTCATGGCTGGTGACAGGATCCATTGGACTAGTCTCAGGAGGAGATGAGGTTCCAACAACCAAGTTCGGGAGGAACTGTGGTTGAGCGGGTCAGGAGGTCGCGCAGGATGATTGAATCAAGGGCAGTGCATATGAAGGTCGAAGGAAGGTGTTCGCACGTATGCATGAGGTGCATGACATGGCAATATGCTTCTAGAGACGGATTATGGAAGGAAGATCTGATCGGAAGGATCGGATCGTATCGGTTGAAGACTTAGGCTGCTAGCTGAGTCGGTTATGGCTCGGTATGGAAATATCGAGTTGGTTATGATAGGATTTCGTGTGGGTCACGAATTTGAGTTGTTTAGGAATGTGGGATACGTTCCTAAGTGTTTGGAAGTCTTAATATTGCTTCTATCTGCGTATAGAAGAATCTTGAGCAGTTATGGAAAGTTCCGATTGTGATCGGATTAGGATTGGAGTCCTAGTTGAGATTGGGATGGCCTAAGGGCTGGTTATATAAGCGAGGGAAGGCCAAAGCTCGATAGAGACGACTTTGGGGCTGTTCCTCTTGTGTTCTATTGAATAAAATTCATAGTTTGAAGGAACTTTTGTGCCTTGTTCGTCCAACTTGTTCCAGACAAGTTTTACTCGTCGAGTTTCTGGACAGCACTACCTTTCGTCGGTGGTTTTATCATAACTCGAGTTTTACCGATCCAATTGATGCGATTCTTTTTTGGTTGTCTTCACAACTTTATTATCTATCATCTGTCAAAATTTCACAGACATTGGATTTGTGGTTTCTGAGATACACGAGTTTCTTTGCAGCATTCCAGAAACTGTTTTTCTCGGGTAGGTCAGATTGACCATAGTCTGATCTTTCGATCATAACTTGAGTTTTTTTCGACGGATTTGAGTAATTCTTTTTGTGTTGTCTTCGTGACTTGATTCTCTCTGATATATATCACCTTTGTCATGGTGAAACATGTTTTAGATTAGTCTCATATACGATTTCTTTAAACAGATCGTTTTTCAGCCGAAAGGGTTTGGGGTTTTAATTGTTTCCGCTGCGTAAGATTTTTAAATCTACCATTCACCCCCCCTCTGGTAGCTTTTCACGTGATCTTCGATCCTACGGTTTGGAAGACTGCCGGGAGGTCCAAAACCTTGCCGAGCGCTACAACAAGCGCCGGGAAGAATCTCCTCTCCGACAGATGGAAGGAAAGCAAAAAGTCGACGAAGCTCCGGCTGAAGAGGAGTTAGGTTTTCAGGATCCCAAAAAGGTCCTGAAGGCCGTTTACACCTCCGTCGACAATGATTCTGACATCTCTGACAACGAGCGTCAGAAGACCATGAACACCATTTTTGGTGGATCATGGGACATCACCTCCCGCCGCATCATCAAGACTATGCGTCGGGATATGGCTGCTGTAGCTCCTACAGTCAGGCCGGAACCTCATCGGAAGTGGATGGACACAGCCATCACTTTTGATGCTTCGGACTGCCCTCGGAGCATGGTTGGAGCAGGTTAGTTACCTTTGATGGTATATCCTACCATCAACAACATCCAGCTCCATCACGTCATGGTAGACGGAGGTTCGGGGCTTAACCTCATAAGTTTCGAAGCTTTTACTAAGCTTCAACTCCGACCTTCGGATCTCCACCCCTCTCGACCTTTCTCCGGAGTAGGTCCGGGGGCCATTACCCCACTCGGAGCTATTACTCTCCCCGTTACCTTCGGGACACGGGAGAAGTACCGCACCGAGAATTTGGTCTTCGACGTCGCTCAGATCAACTTACCCTTCAATGCCATCTTGGGTAGGCCTGCCCTGTACAATTCATGGAAGCTGCTCATTATGGTTATCTGGTGTTGAAGATGCCAATGCCAGTAGGCGTTCTCCGGATCCGCGGAGATCGTACTGCCAGAGTAACTGCTCTGGAAGAACTCCATGCACTCACCACGGCGCAAGAGGAGGACTCCAGGCAGGAGCAAGCTCCAAAACCCCCGAGCATTCGTCAACGAGGCTCGACTTCTGCACCTCGTGTGCAGCCAAGCGGCGACACCGACATTCCCGTCAAAGTCGTCCAAATTGGTTCCGATGCCGCTTAGACCACCCGTATATCAGGGGGATTGAACAACAAATAGGAACTCGCGCTCATCACTTTCCTCCGGGCTAACATCAACGTGTTTGCCTGGCAACCATCACAAATGCCTGGGATCCCCAGGGAAGTGATTGAGCACAATCTGAAGATCTACCCCGACGCCCAGCCAGTGCATCAGAAGCCTCGGAAGCAATCCGTAGAGCGACAGAACTTCATCGGACAAGAAGTGAAGAAGTTACTCGAAGCTGGATTCATCCGAGAAGTCTTCCATCCAAAATGGCTGGCAAACCCAGTCGTTGTGCCCAAGGCCGGCGGGAAGCTTCGGATGTGCATCGACTACACCACACTAAATAAGGCATGTCCAAAAGATCCATTCCCACTGCCTAGAATAGATCAGATAGTGGATTCCACCTCCGGGTGTGAATTACTGTGTTTCCTAGACGCATAATCCGGGTATCATCAAATCAGGATGTCTAGGGAAGATGAAGAGCATACCTCATTCATCACAGTAGATGGATTGTACTGTTATACAGCCATGCCCTTTGGTCTCAAGAATGCAGCCTCAACTTTTGTACGAGCTATGTACAAAACTTTTGAAGAACTCATTAGAGACATAGTGGAAGTGTACGTCGATGACATCGTGGTCAAGGTCAGGAACAAGGAGTCACTCCTTGACACCTTGCAGGTTGTCTTCGACAAGCTACGGGCCACCCGCACAAATCTAAACCCAGACAAGTGTGTCTTCGGGGTTAGCTCAGGAAAACTTCTCGGTTTCCTGGTAAGTCACCGGGGCATAGAAGCTAATTTGGCGAAGATTACGGCCATTGAAGACATGCGGCCACCAACCCGCATCAAAGACGTCCAAAAGTTAACTGGATGTCTAGCAGCCCTTAGCCGGTTCATTTCAAGACTGGCGGAACGGGCACTCCCCTTCTTCAAGTTATTGAGGAAGTCTGGACCATTCCAATGGTCCGAAGAAGCAGAGAAGGCATTCCAGGAGCTGAAACAGTTCCTCACCACCCTACCAATTCTGGTAGCTCCGAACCCTGGTGAGCCTTTGTTGCTTTACATTTCAGCAACTGACGAAGTCATTAGTATGGTTCTGTTTGCGGAGAGACCAGAGCTACCTCATACTCAGGAATCCAGACCCCTTCGGGAGGGTTCGGAGGTACCTGAAAGCAAGTCTGGGTCCTAGCTCCCAGACTCGAATCCACAAGAAGTCACTTCAGGAGACCCAGACCCCTCTGGGAGGGTCCAGGTCGTTTCTGAAGAAGCCCCGGGTTCCTCCAGCCAGGACCCGGAGGTCCCCGAAGAAAATCCGGATTCCTCTGGGAGGATCCGGGTCAGTGAAGAGGAAGCTCCGGACCCCTCCGGGAAGGTCCAGACCATTCAGCGCCCGGTGTACTTCATTAGTGAAGTACTACATGATGCCAAGACTCGGTACCTAGAGGTGCATAAGCTGCTCTATGCAATCCTTATTGCCTCCAGGAAGCTTCGCCATTACTTCCAAGCTCACAAAGTCTCAGTGGTGACCTCTTACCCACTTCGAGCAATCTTGCATAATCCCAATTCAATTGGGAATATTATAAAGTGGGCAGGCAAGCAGTCAAGAGTCAAGCATTGGCAGATTTTGTGGCGGAATGGACTCCCTCTCCATCAAACCCTGGGGGCCCCAGTGAGCAGATGACGGAGCATCAAGCTCCAGCCTTCACCGAGCCTCACTGGACCCTCTACTTCGATGGCTCCATGCAGAAGCAGGGGGCCGGAGCTGGAATCCTTCTCCTTGCACCGACCGGGGAGAAGGTGAAATACATGGTACACCTTGACTTCAAGGCGACCAACAACATGGCAGAGTACGAAGCGCTCATCTACGGACTAAAGGTGGCACTATCATATGGTGTCAAGCAACTGCTGGTCAAGGGAGATTCGCAGCTCATCATTAAGCAAGTGAAGGGTGAATGTTCCTGCAATAATCTCCAGCTAGCTGCTTACCTCCTTGAAGTCCAGAGACTTCAGAAGGACTTCGAAGTCCTAGATCTCCACCATGTTCAGCGTGCCCATAACGCTGAAGCTGACGAACTCTCGACGAAAGCGTCAACCGGAGCTCCGGCTCCTCACGGGATTTTTGTCTAGAGGTTGTCAAAACCAACAGCTCAGCCTGTCGAACTGAGCGAAGGGGGCGAGATTAGCATCCCGAAGCTGACGGTCTCGATGGCCCTGTTACCATGGCAGCCATCAAGGGTCGTAGGTGCTGCCGGGAGCTCCGAGCAACCCAGCACGCAAGACTCAAAAGCTCAAGCTAGTTCCGATGCATGGATCTCGGAGATCCGGAGCTACTTGAAAGACAACATCCTTCCTGACGATGATGTATCCGCTGACCGGGTAGTCAGATTGGCTAAAAGATACACGCTAGTAGAAGGGGATCTCTACCGGCGTGGTGCCAATGGAATCCTAATGCGGTGCATCACAAGGGAAGAAGGCTGTGAGATCCTCGCAGAAATCCATGGAGGCGAGTGTGGGAACCACGCGTCTTCCCGCACGCTGGTTGGTAAAGCCTTTCACATGGTTTTTACTGGCCTACAGCACTCCAGGGTGCAACTGAGCTGGTGAAGAAATGTTAAGCATGTCAATTCCATGCAAAGCAAATTCACACACCAGCTCAGCCCCTACAAATGATACCTCCTACATGGCCCTTCGCTGTGTGGGGGATGGACATCTTGGGTCCTTTCCCAAGAGCCGTCGGAGGTTACAAGTTCCTCTACGTCGCCATTGATAAGTTCACCAAGTGGCCGGAAGCAACTCCACTTGTGACAATCAACAAGCAATCTGCTATCAACTTTTTGCAGTCCATTGTATGCAGATATGGATTCCCAAACAAAAACATCACTGATAATGGGACCCAATTCACAAGCTCTGCATTCCAAGGATATTGCGAAGACCTCGGCATACAAGTTTGCTACGCCTCCGTAGCTCACCCAACAAGCAATGGCCAAGCTGAGAGAGCAAATGCTGAAATCCTTAAAGGACTCAAGACGCGCACATATGAGCGCTTAAAAAAACATGGAGCTAACTGGATTGAAGAGCTTCCGCCCACTTTATGGGCCAACAGGACATCTCCAAACCGGTCAACTGGAGAGACACCCTTCTTTCTGGTGTACGGAGCTGAAGCAATCCTTCCTTCGGAAATCACCTTGGGTTCACTCTGGGTCCGGACCTTCGACGAAGCCACGCAAGATCAGCTCCGGCGTGAAGACCTAGACCTCCTTGAGGAGGGAAGGTGCCAAGCAGCTGTTCGGAATGCCCAATATCGACAAGCCCTACGGCGTTATCATCAGTGGCATGTACACAACCGACAGCTCGAGGAAGGCGATCTGGTGTTACGGAGAATACAATCTAGAGAAGGGTTAAACAAACTCTCCACCGGCTGGGAGGGACCCTTCCGAGTGATTAAAGTATCCCGTCCCGGAAGCGTTCGCTTGGCTACCGAGGATGGGACACCTCTCCCAAATCCTTGGAACATCGAGCATCTCTGTAAGTTCTACACATAATACCATGGAGGTGAGTCTTGAGTAACTTGAGGTGTATGTTATAGAGTCATTGTACAAAGTCGGGTAGTTCCTCCGGGAGAACGGCTGGACCTTCCCCGGAAGGTCCACAAAGTTCATGCAACACTTGTCACAGTCTCAGAACTAAAAGTGTGGCTAGCTACCCTGCGAAAAACAAGAAATTAAACATGCTTAGCTTGGTTCCGTACCCTAAGAGTGTACTTGTTTCCCTTGTACCCCGGATCTATAATGAAAGACATCTTCAGGTGAAACAGACTCCACGTGCATTCATTTTGTACAGGCTCAACTTTTTTTTATTTTTTTTCTCTTTCTTGTCTATAACAAAGACGCGCAATTCATAAAAAAATTTTAGTTCGACCGGTTCATATACGATTCGAGTTGTATTGTCTATTCTTTTGAATTCAAATATTGTTCATGGCTCACTCGCCTGAATTCCGCCAAGCCAATCTAGGGCCGGAGTGTGCTATCGACTTAGCCTAGTCAAGCACCCTAAGTACGCCACTCTACCTACACCCCGGCAGGCCGAAGTAAGGCGAGTCCAAGTACAATTGAATCCGGAAGAAAAGGCAACGCATTCGATTGTGTTTAGAATCGCGTTTGACCTAAAACTTTTTCGAGAATCGTAAGCCGCGACGAAGTTATAGGCAAGAAACGAATTTTACTATTTTTCTTGACTTCAGTGTGCAGGAAAAATAAAATACACGTTGATGGAGAAAAGCCGAGCTAACAAAGCTCTGACTCCTCTAGATGGCTTGTAGTCGATGTTAATAAGCATCACCGGAGCAACCAAGCCCCAGTAAAGCTAGGGGGGCCAGCCGTCTACGTAAAAGATGGTGAGAAGACCCCACAAGTGGAGTCTGCTGTCGACAAGTTACGTGTTGGCAAAGGTCAGTGCTGGAGCTACTAAGCTCCGACACCCCGGAGGACTAACTATCGATGCCCTATGCGTTGATAGGGACTATTACCGGAGCTACTAAGCTCCGACAGTAGTCAGTTTGACCTCAGGGGGCCTTCACCATCAAAGACTTCGGACCTACGCTCTACAAGTTCGAAGAAAATGAGTCTTCAGTAAAACATAATATCCTCTTGGTACATGTTCACAATCAAATTGTGTACATCTACCAGGGGGCCAAGTGAAGACAAAAGTGTTGAAGACAAAAAGTGAAATTCACAAAAAATTGGGGATTTCATTCATCTGGAGACAAGGGATTACAAAATTGAGGAAGAAGAAGAGAGGATACAAGTGGGAACTACGGAAATGGTCCTAGACCCTATGGAAGAATTGAGCGACTTTCTGGGCAACCTCCGACACGTTGGCTCGGGCAGCTTCCCCTTCTCCTTCGACGGGACCTTCAAGCACTGGGTCCAGAGGAAATTGGGAGTTCCGGCTGGTGTAGCACGTCAGCACGTACTCTGCGACGTTCTTCGCTAGGGATTGCCCCTCAACCTCCAATTGGTCCGCGATGACATCACCCACCTTGGAGAGCTTGCTACCTTCCGAGCTCAATGCCTGCAGCGCTAGGTCCGGCTCCGGCTCCGGATCATCCGGGCGCACGGGACTGAAGCCCATTGGTGTCAACACGTCATTGGCCTTGCCCAGGAACTCCCAAATTTGTAGGGAGTCCGCATTCCTCAAGCCTTTCAATTCTTCCAAAGATCTTCTGGCCGCCACCAGTTTGGAATTCTCACGGGCGAGGCGCCCAACTTCTTTGGCGTTTTGCTGAATCTTCTCAGCAACCCGCTTCTCGAGTTTTCCGAGCTGCTCCTCCCGGAGGTGGATCTTGTTTCGGCGGTCGACCAGGTCCTTCTCCCTGCCCCTCACTTTCTTTTCCCTGGCAACGAGGGCACACTCATGTTCATGGAGCTCCTGCCCTTGCACCCAGGCTTTCTTCTCCTCCTCTACGCATCGCTCTTCCAATTTCTTGGTGCGCTCCTCAAGGCCCTTGTCAGCCAGATCCACCTTCTCGTAGAGCTCCTCCTCCCTCCTCAGGACGTCATCCCGCAGGTCTAGGAGTTTCTGCTCTTCATCTTCGAGCCGTTTCTCCATCTCTTCAACTGCCTCTCGGCGCTTGATGAGTGTAGTGTTAATGGCCTCAAGCCTTTCGTGGCGTTCATCGGCCGCACTATTGGCAGCTTTGGCCTGATCGTAGATCTCCCGAGATTGAGCGTCGGGGGCACAAGTCATACTCTCCCTGTCATCCAATAATTTACCCCAATACTCCAGGCGGACTTTCTCCCGTTTGATCCACTCTTTGTCATCCGCTAGCCTTGACTGCGCCAGCTTGGTCTCGAAGTAGAGCCGGTTACGCCACCTCCTAAGGGTTTGGCGCTCCTCTTCAAGAGCCTTGCTGTCGTGGAAGAAAGCCAACTGAACTTGACGTAGACTAGAACATGCGTTGTCAATGGACAGTGACAACGAGATAGGTTCTGGACCTGCTGGGGTCTCCTCTGCTGGTTCCAGCGGGTTTTCAGATACAAAAATTGGGTCCCACTCCACAAGAGTGGTCCCCTGTGTCTCCATGGCACTAGGGCCGTCCTCCGGGATGGCCTCAGTCGCCATCGAGGAGGGCCCCGCCGCCAGGTCTTCATTCACCCCCTCAGACAGAAGGCCAGCGACTTCACCAGGGCACTCCGGCTCAGCCGTGGGTACCTCCGACATCATCACTTCCGGAGCAGGGGCCGCTTCTGGCTTCGGCCTTGGAACCTCCTCCGATGGGGGCTCGAGCTCCGACACTTCTGTATCAACCGGCTCGGGAGACGTAAGATCTTCATCTTCAATCGGCCTTGTAGCCGGAGCTCCAACAACTATCGGCTCTGCGGCCAGTGCTTGTGAAGTAGCCGGCCCAACCGCCATGACTTCCTCAACATTCGGCGCGCACGCCGGGACTTCAATCACCTCCGGCTCGACCGCCGGAGCTTCGACAATTTCCGGCTCTAGGGCTGCAATCACAGCTTCTTCCGGCTCAACGGCCGGAGCTTCCATCATCTCAGCACCAGGACCCGGAGCTTCAACCTCTAGGACAAGTGCCGCTGGTGCATCTTCACTCCCGCGGTCCGGCGCTACCACGGGAGCCTCTGGAGATGAGTCAAGGTCCATGACCACGACAGCCGGCGCCAGAGCTGTCGCAGCTTCAGCCACCACTTGGGGCGGCACCGGGACAGGAGCATAAGCTTCCACCCTCACGGCTTCAGCCGCTGTGGCTGAGGGTGGAGCCTCACTCCCCTTCTTGGGGACGCTGCAGATGATGAACGAAGAAACTTAAAAAATAGTCACTACAATTAAAACAACTATCCAAGGTAAAGATTAAAAATTACCTTGGGAGGCTTCCGCACCAAGTTGCGCGGAACCTTTTTCCCGGGCGTTCTGGGCTGGTCATAGCCGGCGTGGAAGCTCCGGAAGGCCCCCCGGAACTCGTCGCGGCCACGGGTGTTTCCCGAGTCGAGGCCCCCCTCAATCGGGAAGAACCCTCGGACCTGGAGGCCACCACCGGCCCAGGTGCTGGAGTCGCATGGCCGGAGCTAACACCCCAAGAGGACCCCACTGCGGGAACAGTCCACCCCGGGAGGACCCCACTACGAGAACAGTCGCCGCAGTTGTAGAAGACCTTCCCCTCCGGGGAGAAGGAGCCGACGCAGAAGCAGCGGGCCTGACGGACCTTCCGTCGGTGTACTGCAGCTTCCTCTTCCAGCTCACGGGTTCATCCGCCAGCTCCTTGCCCTTGCCGACGACCTCTTCCCTCGGCTTCGGAGCAGGGTCGGAGCCATCCTCGGGCATTCCGGGGATCGCTACCCTGGTGGTTGATCTTCTCTCGACGACACCAAGGTCGTCAAGCATGGGCATCTTCCACTGGAGCTCCCTGCTGAACTCCACTTCCACGTTCAGAGGAAGAAAAGCTGATGGCAGAGTCAAGTCGTCGCCATCAACGTCGATGCCGTGCTGGAACTTCTTGAGGTGGAACTCCAAGGTTTTCCCCACCATGTTGGACTTCAGCCCGGTCTCGACCCGGTCGTCGTCCATCACACTGTTGAAGGCCCATGCGAGTTTCTCTCTCCTCTTCAGCGGCGCCCACCTGTTGACCAAGAAGTTGCAAAACACCGCCTGAGGAGTCAATCCTCCCTCCATGCATTGGCGGATCCTGGTCAAAGCAGGGTTGAAGGCTTCCACCAGCACCGGAGCTTCACTCCAAATTGTCGTGTCGATGCTGGGAAGGCCTTCGGGCAGCTCCAGCCTCTCGTGCTCCTCCACCCGGACGACTATCTAGTCCTTCTTCCAGTCATCCCACTTCCCAGAGGGAAATGACCGGAGGTACTTGAATGGGCACTTCTTGCGCTTCACGAAGTAGTAGAAGCCAAGGTACTCATTGCTCCTGCCGGTGGTATGGTCGGTGAAGAAGGTCCGGAAGAGTTCAATGCAGGGGGATGCCCACCCACATCTCACAGAAGTGGACGAAAATGGACACAAGGAGAATGGAGTGGGGCTGAGATGATACAACTGCAGACCATAGAAGTCTAGCAGCATCAAGAAAAGGGAAGAAAAAGGTGGGATCAACCCCACCATGGCGTATGAGGAGAAGTACACCATTTCGCCGTCGTGCTCCTTCTCAAACGGGAGCTCTCCACTGGCGCGGACCGAGCGGTTGAAGAAGTCCGAGGACCATCCCATGAGGGCCCGGACCTTCTTCAGGTCACCGTCGGTCTTCAAGCGACTCTCGCGGAGACCCAACTCCATCGCGGCACGGCTAGGCAAGAGAAGAAAAGCGAAGCACAAGTTGGGAGTTTGAGCGCAAGATCAGATGGGAGGCGTAAAGAGCCCCAAACGGTGCGCGCTTTCCTTCTTAAGTAAACCCTCGCGACGCTTGGATGGAAACCACAGAGAAGTCAAAGATACCACTCAAAAATTCCACCCAGCCGATGACAAGAGGGCCCGGGACTACCCCGACGATCAAGTCGAGGTTCTTACCCAGGCAAACGGTTGCCATCATGAGGCGGGAAGCCCGAAGGCGGTGGCCTGACAAGGCGCACGGAACCGATACGATTTTCGTATCGGGAACCGGCGACCTTCAATTGCGTGAGATCCGCACGCCAAAGATCTCTCCTGCCGCACACGGGATATGCCACGCGGCGAAGATTTAACTCCGTACCATCGCCAACAGCACATCCGAAGACCTTTGAAGACACAGTTCAAAAGTCGAAGGATGGACCCACCTCTGGCGGAACAACTTCATCCAAGGGCTCTTCCCTGGAGGTGGGCCCAGGGGGCAACTGTCGGTACCCTGGGTACAATATATCCCTTGGGATTGCAAAGATATCAAGGGAAAGTCACCCACTTGATTTGAAGACCTTCGGAGGCCCACATGTCAGACATGTACGGACCCGCTTCTCCAACATGGTTAGCCCCAGGGCCGCCACGTGTACTATCAAACCGGAGCTACCGCCCGCAAGCGAGGAAGCTCTGAACTATGTACCGAAGTGGCATCCCCGGACCTAACCCCAGACCGAGGAAAGCTCCGGTGCTGACACGTGTCAGCCAACCCCGAAACATCTGTCCTCCACAGCGTGCTCCTGTGCTGGCACGTGTCCAACCGTCGGATCTTCATCCTCTAACCTCCAGAAGACCCCGCAACAGCTCTGGATCTTCAAAGGGGAATCGAGGACTTCAAGACCCGATTAAGTGTAATTAATACCATATTAATGACACTTAATCGGACGACCTTAATACCAGTAACGGTGCTGTCAAAGCCCATTACACGGTCATTAAGGACAATTAAACGTGTTGAAGAGGAATCAACACTAGTAGACGCCGGGGCCACATGTCGGGCCAGGCTAATTTGTAATGGCCTGCCCTTATACTATAAAAGGACAGGCCAACGACATCTACACAAACGGGCCATAGACACTCGGTACAAGCTCATACAACTAATACAAGACCAACACACCCGTGGAGTAGGGTATTACGCTCAGGCGGCCCGAACCACGTAAACTTCCGTGTCTCTTGCGTCATTTACAATTCACCTTCTTGAATCTCCGTGCGCCCACACCGAACATCAAACTCCTCTAACATTTTAGTAGTGTCGGGAGATCTGCCGGTTCCAAACCACCGACAAAAACAATCTTTCCAAATGCAAATACAATTTTTCCAGATAAGATAGCCACTGGAAACATCCCCAAAATTCACATAAAATTCGTTTTCTTATTCTTGACTACCAGAAAAAGTTTTGGAGCCATTGCACCTGTTTAACCCTCTGTATAGTTCAATTACCTTTTTTCAGTTATTGAATTTTTACATATGTTTAGTGGCTTTATTATGTCCCAAATTTGGGCTGATCCTTCCCTTAGTCATACACTAGTTCCTGTAAAAATCTTGGATTTAATTGACCTACTATCCTAGTCCTAATTCAGTTGCAAACTGAATATTGATTAAATGGCTAACAATTCAATTATAAGATAATTCCAGAAATTCTTGCCAACTTAGAAATACAATAACTCCTTCACCAAATCTTAGAAACTTATGGAACAAATTTTGTTAGAACAAAGACAATTTCCTCTATCTTGATTATCAACTGTTAGCTATGTTCAAGCTACAATTTCCTCTCTAGAATTTTTGGAAGTTAATTGCTTGCCATAATTTTGGAGACCACAATCTACTTTGATCATCTCCTGTTCTTTGCAAGAGTTTCTATCATATTCCCTAGTATCCACCTTCAAAGTTCCAAAGCCAATTAGGTCATTATCACATAATGGTCACCATAAATTAAATCATGGTCTTAGTAATAATTATTTTTCAAAGTCATTCATATGCGTATTCTATGCATATCGTATAGTGACCGGAGTCGAGGAGGAGCCAGAAACCTTGGAAGAGCATCTTCCAAATATTAACTCAGACTCTGACCTGCAACAAGGCAAGCCCCAGTTTGCATTTAAGTCGTTTATAAAATTTTACTTTATCACTATGATGAGTAGTATATGAATTGTGCATTACATTTAGGATGATTGATACTCCACATGCATAACCAAAAAATCCCAGGGATTGGTTGAAACGAGTTACAGTTTGACCTGTAGTAACTGCTTTGCTAATGCATAGGAAATCCGATAGAAGTCGAGTAGTTGGAATCTACTCGCGAGAAATGTAGGACATATCTCACAAGATTGGTTAGATAGAAAATGGCATAATATAATGAAACTGAGACTGGGCAGGGAATGGATAGGAAGCAGCGAGAATTGAGTCTCGGTCGCATAGCCCTGCCTGTGTCGATTAAGGCCCGTCTGTATGCGGCCCCTTCGGACAAGCTTGAATTGTACCAGCGACATAATGGACATATGGAATCCAGTAAACTGATGTAACTCGATAACTGGGGTGTCAAGGCCCGTTAACTCACCATCGATAGGGGTGGGTTGAGGACAGTAAGGTGTAAATCGATCGACGGACACATGAGGTGTTCCGTGCGGAGACCTATTTGCGGAGGTGAGACGGGCTCGGCGTTCGGGTTTCTTGTGAAAGTTGGCCATATACGCCTAGTACTGAAGTGTTATGTAGGTACAGGTGTGCTCGCTGACACTTCCGAATGACGTATGTGTCGTGTTGTCCGGGTGTGTCCTGATTGCAATCACCGTCCCTTGCAGTAATAGAGTACCACTTGTTCACTGCGCCGTGACGTAGTAAATACTAAAGAAACCAGAAAATTATATTGTATTGAATTATAATTACTTTGCAACCTTGTATGATTTAGAGATAGTGCAACTAAAAGTTTACAGTTTCCCCATACTTTAGCTGTAATAGCATTATGTGCTCTGGGCATGTCATATCATCGGTAAAGTGTTTCTTGTTTGATTGTGTAGCCCATGATGTGTCGTGTCTGGAGAATGTCATTTGCTACATAAAACCTGATTATAAGGATCCACTTGTAGGCGAGTCATTTATGCTTCACCTTACCTATGTTTAGTGTCCCCTTTGCATATGTCTAGTGAGACGGGTTAGTCTTGCTGAGCCTTATGCTCACGTTTGCGGTTAACGAGTTTTTGCAGGTTATACAATTGATGAAGGTTTTGATGATGAGGCTGCACCCCCTCCAGGGTGTACAGCCGAATGGGAACCCTGCACGCCGCCGTGATTGAGTGTTGCTAGTGCAAAGTATCCAAGGCATGGATAACTTTGCTTTCGCATAGCTAGTGCTGAGAGTGTAGCTATGATATATATATTTCTTTACTTCTGCTAGTATTGTAAAACTTTCGCTGTATTATAAAAAAAACTTCGTCTTGTATTTTATTCAGGTTCTGTTCTGTATACTGTTGGGTGTCGCATCGCGCGACACCACCCAATGAGATCCTCGGATGTCGGGATTCCGGTCCCCACAGTCATGGTATCAGAGCATCGTTGGGAACAGTGTACTTGCAAAGAACATATTTTCAAAAATTAGGATTTGAGTGAGGAATTACCTATATGCCTTTATAAGGAGTATTATTAGTATAAAATATAAAGGTGGTAAACTAACTATGTGTTATTATATTCTGTAACGATGCCCCGACGTCAGGTAAGAGGTAAGGTACGCCACCGAGAGCGGGTCAATCTCGGTAAGCTCAGCATACGAGGAGTGGTATATGAAATTTTCGTGGCTTGTCACGGGAAGTTAATAGGAGTCTCTGAAGCTCTCAATGTTTCTGAGAACCTATGACACGCGGTACTCCAGCGTGCTTCAAAGTTAGTGGGAGCCCCCATCGGGTGGTGTATAACCCGATAGTATGCCTCTCTAGAACTATTCATGTTCTATGGGAGCATGCGAAACACGTATGCCCGAGCGTGTATAAGCCGGATCGTACGGGAGTCTTTGCTGTACAGACATATTTACAGACATGTACCTCGAGACATGACCTCGCTCGAGGGCGACTCACACCAGAGTCGTATGCATTTATTTGCATATGTATTATTGTGACTGCCTGTCATATTTCCCCGTACCGCCCTTGAGGTGTGAAGGTTTGAAAAGGGATTGTTTGTCTTCTGCAGGTACACTAACTCCGGTAGCGACCCGTGTAACAAACGTTTGTGAGAGATCGATATAGGAACCATCTATAGACGTAACCGGATAGACCGGATAGAATTTTCTTTGGTGAGATACGTAGTACCGTCAGTATCAAACATGATACTAGACCATCCCCAACGACAGAATGGATGCATAGTGCTTTGGAAAGTCCAAATATCAGATGCTGGTAGGTTTGGACTCCGTAAAAAGGGACTCCGACTCGATAGGGTAGATAGAATCAAGATTCTTGATTTCTGGCAGAAGTTGGCTCGACTTCGCCAGGTTGTAATCTTGGTTATCGAATAGATAACATAAGAGTATCATATATGGATGGAAATCTTGTGAAGACCTCTACAACTTTTCTATAACCATCAGGGCAGAAAAGTTTGAAATTCTATTGAAATCTGGAGTATACTAAAACTGCTCCTGATGACCCAACCATTGTACCAGTTCCAGAAATATTGCCATAACTCACTGTAGGAACATCTTCTGCCTTATTGTGACACATTTATAGAAAGGCAGAGGCAAGTCTACAGGTTTGATATGTAGAGTTTTTCCTAATTCAAATTTGATTTAAATCAAATTTGGAACTCAAAACAGTGGACTGCAGGACTACTGGTGCAAACCAGTCAGATCAACTGTTTAGTTTGGATAGTTATAACTCTTAATCAAGATTAGTGAAATAGTTACATATATGCATATATGGAAATCTTAGGAAGTCCTCTATCAACTTTATTTTGCATTCCTGATCTAAATCTGGGTATAGCGGTGTCTAATTCCATTTGTCACAAACTTGGTTCTGGCAGTCCAGAACTTAAAACAGTTTGCACCTATTTGTGAATTCGCGCGCGACACCTGTATAACAAACTTTTCAGGGGTTAAATCTTTTACTTCTGGATTGTTAACTTGATGTTATACAAAGTTTATTTTGTCATTACCTCAAAATATTATCATGATATCCCTGTATAAATTGTGGACATCACTACATATACCGGGGGGGGGGGGGGGGGGTTTGTCAAAAATTCCAGAAAATATGGGTCAAATTAAAACCTGTATAGATTCTATTTCCTAGATCACTTGTAGCTGTATGAGTACAATCTGGAAAGCTTGGAAAGTATACTACAACTTTTGTATTCAGCCCAACATTTGCATCTGACGTTTCCTGTATGAAATTGTGGAATTATACAGGAGGGTCAGCTGGAACAGACTGTGATTACAGCTCCAGTTTTAAAAAATTTCTGAAAACTGTTGAGAGTTGGAAACTTTCTCATTGTTCCAGTATTCTTTCTATAGATGACGGATGTGAGGATGCTACTACCAGACGGATGGGTATTTTCCACTTGCGATGGTCATCCGGGCTTCCCAAGTATGCTGCGGGAAGTGCTCCAACAGTTTGGCTTCACCGAGATGCCATGCTATTGGGGTAGGGAAGCGATCAACAGAGGTGTTCGGTCGTGCACCATCTTGGTGGACATACCGGCTAGTCCACGTCGATATGGATGGGCTCCTTTCTCGGTTACCATCGAGGGGGGCTCAGTTAGAGGACACTTGGGCAGTCGCTGCAGGCGAAGCACATATGAAGCTTTGTGAGCTTCATCAAGATGCCATGGCAGGGACTCAATTTTCCCTTATTCCAGTCCGTGGTATGGCCGGCTTTGAGTGGCAACGTCGTACGGTTGCTGCATATACACCGTTTGGCGACACAACCCCGACGACACTGGGAACATATGCGGCTGCTTCCAATATGGTAGTTGCAATGCAAAGCACCATTATTTTGGAGCAAGTCGAGGCTCTGCGGGAAGCGACGGAGCGGGGTGATACCCTTGATTTTATCAACGAAGGTCTACGTTCGCTCATAGCCCCAGCGAATCACCGGCTAGATAAGTGCGAGAGTCAGTTACATTAAGCTCGCATTAGGATACGGAAAGCTCGTGCCGCACAACGGCAGACTCGCACTGAACTACAGCAAGCTCGTAGTGAGCTACAAGCAAGTCAATTGGAGGTGCAACAACAGCAAGAGCAGCTGTTAGTAGTCATTGAAGAGCGGGACACCGCTATTGAGACAGCTCAAAATTGGGAGTATGAAGCAGGAGAACTACAGGATAATGTAATTGAGGCCGAGGCACAATTACAACCAGTGGTGTATCCACCGGCCCATAACATACCATTAATTATGGGTGAACAATTACCTTCAAATGATGAAGCGGAAGAAGAAGATCCCGAGGAACTTGAATACGTCGAGTAGGACGTATTGAAGGGAATGTGGCAGCACTTCTGCCAACACGGGGCAACATATAGTTAAATGGTTGCTCGTGTTTTTCTTTTGTTACCATGTTTGTGTCATATTAAGAGTAGTGGTGGTTATATCTAGATAACCAGATGTGTACGACATCTCAAGAGGACCAAGTATGGTAGAGATGTATTTCCATAGTGGGAGTCCATCATTTTGGAGTTTACTATTGTAAACATGGTCCAGAGATAATATATCTTGTATAAAGTTTCTACTTTATCAATATATGTTGATGTTGTATATTTTCTATCGTGGTCTACCGCATTACTATTTATATGGAAGGATGAACTTGAGGCAGTGAGACTTACGGTGCGAATCATTGTATTGCAGCATGGTGTGTACACGTGCAGCCCCAGAAGTTGGAGGCTCAAGTGGAGGGCAGGGGGATGACACACCCCCGGGGCAGAATACGCCCCAGACGCAGCCACCTCCACCACCTCCACCCACACTTCCCAGAAGTCTCGCGGAGGTTCTCGCAGCAGTACTCGGCTCGCGTGACGAGCAAACCAAGTTGTTGCGGACTCTTGTACAGCACTCGTCCCATCAAGGGGGACGACACGCTGATGGGCCACGTTAGTCATATCCGAGTTCCTACTCGGATTTCTCATCGACGCATCCACCGATCTTCAGAGAGGCCGATGAACCTTTGGAGGCGGACAACTGGCTCCGCACCATTGAAGGGAAGTTTGGTTTACTTGAGGTAACCGAACAACAGAAGGCTCTGTTTGTAGCTCAGCAACTGCAGGGTTCTGCTGGTGTGTGGTGGGCAAACTACCTTGCCGCACGCCCCGCAGGCTATGTCGTGAGCTGGGCAGAATTCTGGGAGGCGTTCTGCGCCCATCATATTCCTCCCGGGATTATAAGGAGGAAGCTTCAAGAGTTCTTGGAGCTGAAGCAGGGAGGAAGGAGTGCTTATGAGTACTCCAAGGTCTTCAACCACTTGGCCCAATATGCACAGGACCATGTGAACACAGAAGACAGGAAGCGAGACCATGTGAACCACTTGGACAAGCTGTTCTTGTTCAACCGCGGCAGTTTCAATGACCTGGTCAATGCCGCGATCATGCAGGAGGACGCTACTCGAGAACTGTCCTCAGACAAGAAGAAGAGGAGTGCTCCACAGGGCAGCGGAGGTGGTGCTCCTCAGAAATACCGAATGGTGTATCGATCACCATCCGGCCAGAGGTGGCAACCGCCATCACGACCACCAATGTTCAGTGGTCGCCAGTTCGGCAACTCCGGGTTCCGACCGCAGCAACAACAGGGGATGATCCCACGTGCACTTCCACCTCCACCACGTGCACCGGGACTCCGTCCTCCCATTCGTACTGGCCAAACCCCGTACACGTGTTTCACATGTGGACGCATGGGGCACTTCGCCAAGGACTGCCCACAGAGTAGGCAAGGCGGAGGACAATCATCATACCAGGGCGCCAACCAACCCCGCAACCAGCCTAAGAAGCCAGTTCCCAGACTCGGCAACGTCCACCACCTCGCCATTGAGGATGTTCCGGAAGGCGCACCCGTACTCACGGGTACATTCTCTATCTTCGATTATCCCGTAGTCATACTCTTTGACTTCGGAGCTTCACACAATGTCATTAGCAAGTCTTTTGTCATTAAAAGTCAATTGCCTATAATCTCCACAAAAACTCCATATGTGCTTAGCACTCCAGCCGAGAAAACAGTAACAAATGAATTAGTTCCTGGGATACCACTTAACCTAAATGGAACCATATATCTTACTTCACTTCTGATACTAGAGCATCAGAAGTTAGATGTCATCTTGGGAATGGCATGGTTACAATACCATGGTGCTATTCTAGATCTAGTCCCTCGAAAAATATATCTAAATTCTCCACTTCATCCCTCTCAAGTCCTCAATCTTGAGAGAACCATTCCAGTAAATCCATCGACTCACAATACCGAGGTTATTGAGCTAAAAGATATTCCGGTAGTATGTGAATACCCGGACGTGTTTCCCGAAGATCTTCCTGGTATGCCCCCAGAAAGAGATATAGAGTTCAAGATTGAACTTGCACTGGGAACAGTGCCAATCTCAAGACCACCCTACAAGATGGCACCCAAGGAACTTGCAGAACTTAAGGAACAGTTAACCGAACTTGAGAACAAGGGTTTCATTCGTCCAAGTTCATGACCATGGGGTTGTTCTGCACTATTCGTAGAGAAGAAAGATAAGACCTTGAGAATGTGTGTAGACTATCGTCCACTCAATGCTGTCACTATCAAAAACAAGTATCCACTACCACGCATTGATATCCTTTTCGATCAATTGGTGGGTGCTAAAGTATTTTCGAAGATCGATCTTCGTTCTGGTTATCATCAGATCAGAATCCAACCATAAGACATACAAAAGACAGCATTCTCGACGAGGAATGGACTCTATGAGTACCTTGTTATGTCCTTGGGATTGACCAACGCACCGGCTCATTTCATGTATCTCATGAACTCGGTGTTTATGCCGGAATTGGACAAGTTTGTCGTGGTCTTCATTGATGACATACTTGTGTATTCAAAATCCGAAGAAGAACATGCTCAACACTTGCGTATCATGCTTCAACGATTATGGGACCACCAGCTATATGCTAAGTTCAGCAAGTGTGAATTCTGGATCAGCCAAGTGCCATTTTTAGGGCACATCATATCAGCAGCAGGGATTGCAGTTGATACAAGCAAGATCAAGCAAGTCCTCAAATAGGAGTCTCCAAAGTCTGTACATGAAGTTCGAAGTTTCTTAGGTTTAGCTGGGTATTACCGGAGGTTCATTCCCAGTTTCTCCAAAATAGCTAAACCAATGACAGAACTTCTGAAGAAGGGGACAAAGTATGTATGGACTGAGGCATGTGAGGCAGGTTTTCAAGCATTAGTAAAACACCTCACAACGGCACCAGTATTAGCTCAACCGGACACAACCAAATCTTTTGACGTGTATTGTGATGCATCAGGAATTGGTTTAGGATGTGTGTTGATGCAGGATAGATGCGTGATCGCTTATGGATCACGACATCTTTGGAACCATGAGCAGCACTATCCGACTCATGATCTAGAACTCGCTGCTGTGGTACTAGCATTAAAGATGTGGAGACATTATCTACTGGGTAATTTAGTACATCTCTACATCGATCACAAGAGCCTGAAATACATCTTCACCCAAAAAGATTTAAATATGCAACAGCGTAGATGGTTGGAGTTAATCAAGGATTATGAGATTGAGATCCACTACCATCCAGGCAAAGTGAATGTAGTCGCAGATGCTCTGAGCCGCAAGTCCCATGTCAACAATCTTTCCATTACCTCAATGGAAGGAGAAGAAGAACCGAGTCTCTACTTGGTTCCATATGGGGCACTCTACAACCTAGCTCTCATTCCTACTATCAAGGAGGATATTGTGGCAGCTCAGAAGGAGGACAAAGGGATGTCACACATTCGCCAAAGAATGGATAAGGGGGAGATGAAATGTTTCCGATGTGACGATGAAGGTACCCTCTGGTTTAAAAACCGTATAGTGGTACCCCGAAACCTGGAACTTCGGAAGAAGATACTAGATGAAGCTCATTTATCCAAGTATTGCATTCATTCGGGAAGTAACAAAATGTACCAAGATCTGAGAAAGAAGTTCTGGTGGACTCGGATGAAGAGAGAAGTAGCAAAATACATATCCGAATGTGATACGTGTCGACGAGTTAAGGCCGACCATATGAAGGCAGCTGGACAGCTTCAACCTTTAAGCATACCGGCATGGAAATGGGAGAATATAATCATGGATTTCATTGTTGGATTGCCTCCCACTCTCCATAAGCACGACTCAATTTGGGTGATCGTTGACCGGTTGACCAAATCAGCTCATTTCATACCAGTCAATGTCAAGTATGATGTAAAGCAGTATGCAGAACTTTATATCTCCAGAATATTGTGTCTACATGGTGTACCCCGCACTATCATTTCAGATCGTGGATCTATTTTCGTCGCTCGCTTTTGGGAGCATCTCCACGATGCATTGGGTACCAAACTGATTCAAAGCTCAGCTTATCATCCTCAGACTGATGGACAAACCGAACGGTTGAATCAAGTGCTAGAGGATATGCTCCGTGCCTGTGCCATCCACCATGGTAGGAATTGGGATGATCATCTACCATTGGCAGAATTTTCGTACAACAACGGTTACCAGGCTAGCATCCAGATGGCACCATATGAAGCTCTTTATGGCCGAAAGTGTCACACACCCTTGAACTGGTGCGAATCTGGGGAACGAGTGGTATATGACATCGACTTGATAAAAGAAGCCAAAGAGAAAGTATGCATCATCCAAGCAAATCTCAAGTCTGCCCAATCTTGTCAAAAGAGCTATGCGGACAAATGACGTCGACCTCTTCACTTCGAGGTTGGGGATCAAGTTTATCTCCGGGTATCCCCGGTGAAAGGAATTCATCAATTCAGAGTGAGAGGGAAGCTAGCTCCACGTTTTATTGGGCCGTTTGCAATAATCAAAAGATGCGGACATGTGGCATATCAATTGGAGTTACCGCCATCACTGGTAGGGGTCCATAATGTGTTTCACATTTCTCAGTTGCGGAAATGTCTCAAAGTCCCAACGAATATACGTATTGAGGATATGGAAACCCTCCAGCCAGATCTTACGTATTCCGAGCATCCAACCCAGATCGTTGCTGAGAAAACTCGCACCACAAGAAGGCGCACATTGCGTTTCTACAAAGTCTTGTGGAGCAACCACAGTGCTGAAGAAGCCACGTGGGAAAGCGAGGAATATCTTAAAATGAACTATCCAGAATTGTTAGTGGCACATGTTCAGTAGATCTTTATCTTTTGTCCTTCCTTTGTAATCTCGGGACGAGATTCTTTTAAGGGGGGAGGAATGTAAAATTTCACTTTTTCCTTTTATGAGAAGTTCAACCACAAGTGGTTTATCAAACATAATGGAAGGCAACAAAATTTTGCACATAAGCTTGACCTCACCAAAAAGTTTTCTTTCTACAAAGTTGGGAAGTTATTGATTGCAATGGCTAGGGCAAATTATATGGCAGCAGTATAAAAATCAAAACCAATGTTATTTGATTATGTTGCTATGCATATTAGGCCCTGCCAAAAAGATTCAAATCCAAGGCTCCAAATTTTTCCTTGGACTCTTAAATATCTAAATAGCTTCTTAGAAAAATTTCAAGATTTTTGAAGTACATCTTCGATTGGTTTGGACACGTACAAAGGATCCAATTCGCGTCGACATCAAATTTAGCTTTGCACTAAACTTTGCCCAAATCAACCCCTAAATTTTTCTAAGGACTTTTATGGTTCAGGGAACTTGATTTCAAAGTTTGGAGATTTTTGGACCTCAGATACTATTTATTTCAGCAAGGTTTATACCCATATTGGATTTCAAATTTGAATTTGAATTTGATGCAAACTATGTCCAAATTGAATTCTGATTGCAGAATTGAATTCCCCATATTTTTCTTAGTCTACCTGTAAATTTTGGGAATTTTTGGACAATGTTTAAACTAGAATTTAGAGGAATGGATAAGGGAGAGAGGTGGGGCCCACAGGTACGGCAGTGAAACCGATTCACCGCCTCTGTTTCTCACCCCCGGTCAACACCGTGACGCTTGCATGCGCCACCTTGCCATCGGCGTCGGTCGCCTCCAGCTGCCCCCCTGACGTCCTTATCTACCGTGGTGCCTATAAAAGCCCCCCCCCCCCCCCCCCCCCCCGTCGACGGAGTCCTCACCCATTCACCGCACCGCGCCATTTTTCATCGCCGCCGCGATCACCCGTCGCCGTTGGGAGCTAGTCCATCATGTACGCATGAGAAGTTTAGCTAGGGAATCGAAGGTCTCCACTTCACCGAAACCCTAACCCCTGCCGCCGCCGTCGGGATTAGTTTTCTGGTCACCCCTCGCCGTCGGGAGCTAGTCCATTGTGTTCCCCGTGCGAAAATATGTGGGAGCGGCAAGTCCCGAGGCCTGCCGTAGGCCGGAGGCTATCGGCGGCAAAAGCGCCGCCACGCGCCGGTGAGAACGCCACCGTCCGAGCAATGACTCGAGGTGGAAGAAGACCGGGTTCGCGGGTCCCACCTGCCAGTGAACGCAACGCGCCTGGATCAGTCTGTGGCTAAGGATCCAGTGTGGCCGTGTGGAAAAGTTTATAACCCTGGTGTGGCTTGCCCCTGATTGGATAATTTTAAATCCAGTGGGCCCTGGCGCCAAATTCAAAAGATGAATTTTCCCTTTTGGTGCAGAACCATTTTCAAAGTTTGAAAATCAATATCTTTCTGTAGGATGCTCCAAAAATATTCAAACAAATTTTGTTTGAAAGCCCTTGAGCTCTAGTTTCTATTAGTACCAATTAGGTTCTGTGAAACTCACAGTTAAATTCTGTAGAAAACAATCATTCCAAATGCAAATACAATTTTTCCAGATAAGATATCCACTGGAAAAATCCCCAAAATTCACATAAAATTCGATGTCTTATTCTCGAGAACCAGAAAAAGTGTGGGAGCCATTGGACCTGTTTAACCCTCTGTATAGGTCAATTACCGTTTTCAGTTATTGAATTTTTACATATGTTCAGTGGCTTTATTATGTCCCAAATTTGGACTGAACCTTCCCTTAGTCATACACTAGTTCCTGTAAAAATCTTGGATTTAATTGACCTACTATCCTAGTCCTAATTCAGTTGCAAACTGAATATTGATTACATGGCTAACAATTCAATTATAAGATAATTCCAGAAATTCTTGCCAACCTAGAAATACAATAACTCCTTCACCAAAGCTTAGAAACTTATGGACAAATTTAGTTAGAACAAAGACAATTTCCTCTATCTTGATTATCAACTGTTAGCTATGCTCAAGCTACAGTTTCCTCTCTAGAATTTTTGGAAGTTAATTGCTTGCCATAATTTTGGAGACCACACTCTACTTTGATCATCTCCTGTTCTTTGCAAGAGTTTCTATCATATTCCCTAGTATCCACTTTCAAAGTTCCAAAGCCAATTAGGTCATTATCACATAATGGTCACCATAAATTAAATCATGGTCTTGGTAATAATTATTTTTCAAAGTCATTCATATACGTATTCTATGCATATCGTATAGTGACTGTCGGTACCCTGGGTACCGTATACCCCTTGAGATTGCAAAGATCTCAAGGAAATGTCATCTACTTGATTTGAAGACCTTCAAAGGCCCACATGTCAGACATAACCAGACCCGCTTCCCCAACATGGTTAGTTCCAGGATCGCCACGTGTACCATCAAACCAGAGCTACCGCCCACAAGAGGGAAGCTCCGGGTTATGTACCATTACGGCGCCCCCGGACCTAACCCCAGACCGAGGGTAGCTCCGGAACTGACACGTGTCTAGTGGCACCGGACCTATTTGTTCCCCACAGTATGCTCCAGAGCTGCCACGTGTCCAACCGTCGGATCTTCAGCCTCAAACCTCCGGAAGACTCCACAACGGCTCCGGATCTTCAAAGGGGAATCAAGGACTTCAAGACCCGATTAAGTGTCATTAATACTATGTTAATGACACACAATCGGACGACCTTAATTACCAGTAACGGTGCTGTCAAAGCCCGTAACTCGGTCATTAAGGGTAATTAAGCACATCAAATGTGTATCAATATTAGTAACCGCCAGGGCCACATGTCGGGCCAGGACAACTTGTAATGGTATGTCCTTGTACTATAAAAGGACAGGCCGACGAAACATAGGAGAGACGGATCTGACCTGCTCTGATTTGATTGCGCACTCTCAACTCACGTTGAGTTCATACATCCAATACAATACCAACACACCCCGTGGAGTAGGGTATTACGCTCAGGCGGCCCGAACCACGTAAATCTTCGTGTCTCCCATGTCATTTTACACTTCGCCTTCTTGAATCTCCGCATGCCCACACCGAACTTAAAACTCCGCAAACACTTTAGTAGTGTCAGGAGATTTGCCGGATCAAAACCACCGATAGTTGGCGCGCCAGGTAGGGGAGCCTGAGATTTCAAGAATGGTGAACTCAGCTGTTGGATCATCCAATGGTCATCCTACTGTTCAAGATGCTGGGGGCAATCCCTCCAATATGCAGCCACCAGCAAGAACCTCAGTTCCAGCAGGAGTCACACTACCACCACCGCCGCCTCCACCAGCAAATCAAGCTGGGCAGCGCGATGGTGCACCGACATCGATCACTGCGTCAGCGAATCATGACAACCCGGAACACGCGCTCCATGCAGCACGTGCTCTCCTTCAGCGCCCACCACCTCCAGACACATCCCGGGATGCAATGGAGCAGTGGAGGGCCGATGTGGAACACTTGGTTGCAGCAGCAGCCGACCGCATCAGTAACCAGGGTCCTCCTCCTTCAGGACAAGCCCCGTTGCAGCGACGGACCTTATGGCAGACTTGGTCCGCACGTTACCAACAACAGGAGACGTGCTACGTCACAGCAAGTGACGTTGCTACCCTCCGGGGCACGACGCACTCACACGGTATCAAGGCTTTCAACTCATGACCTCCGGGCGGAGCTTGACCGCCGATACCATCAACAAGACGGCCGAGTCCATATCGAGCATGCTCATGAAAGACGAGAAGCTCAGGACATTCCTGCTCCTGAAGGAGTAGGAGGAGGCTGTTCAGCCCTGGCCATGCATCTGCGTATGGTCAGGTGGCCACAGAAATTTTGGTCTCACCTGCCGGATAAGTTTGATAGGACCGTTAATCCCGTCAAATTTCTTCAGATTTACTCCACTGCTATCCTGGCAGCTGGAGGAAATGAGGCCGTAATGGTACACCTTGACTTCAAGGCGACCAACAACATGGCGTAGTACGAAGCACTCATCTACGGACTAAAGGTGGCACTGTCATACAGTGTCAAGCAGTTGCTAATCAAGGGAGATTCACAACTCATCATTAAACGAGTGAAGGGTGAATGCTACTGCAACAATCTCCAGCTGGCTGCTTACCTCCTTGAAGTCCAGAGGCTTCAGAAGGACTTCGAAGTCCTAGACCTCCACAATGTCCAGCGTGTCCACAACGCTGAAGCCGATGAACTCTCGATGAAAGCGTCAACCGGAGTTCCAGCTCCTGACGGAACTTTTGTCCGGAGGTTGTCAAAACCCACAGCTCAGCCCGCCGAACTGAGCGAAGGGGGCGAGATCAGCATCCCGAAGCTGACGGTCCCAATGGCCCTGGTACCATGGCAGCCATCAAGGGTTGTAGGTGCTGCCGGAAGCTCCGAGCAACCCAGCACGCAAGACTCAAATGCTCAAGTTAGCTACGATGCATGGATCTCAGAGATTCGGAGCTACTTGAAAGACAACATCCTTCCTGATGATGATGTATCTGCTGACCGGATAATCAGATTGGCTAAAAGATACACGTTGGTAGAAGGGTTCTCTACCGGCGCGGTGCCAACAGCGTCCTAATGCGGTGCATCACAAGGGAAGAAGGCTGCGAGCTCCTCGCAGAAATCCATGGAGGCGAATGTGGGAACCACGCGTCTTCCCGCACGCTGGTCGGTAAAGCCTTCCGGCATGGCTTCTACTGGCCTACAGCACTCCAGGATGCAACTGAGCTGGAGAAGAAATGCAAAGCATGCCAATTTCATACAAAGCAAATTCACACACCGGCTCAGCCTCTACAAATGATACCTCCTACATGGCCCTTCGCTGTGTGGGGGATGGACATCTTTGGACCTTTCCCAAGAGCCGTTGGAGGTTACAAGTTCTTGTATGTTGCCATTGACAAGTTCACCAAGTGGCCGAAAGCAACTCCAGTTGTGAAAATAAACAAGCAATCTGCTATCAACTTTTGCAGTCCATTGTATGCAGATTTGGAGTTCCAAACAAAATCATTACTAATAACGGGACCCAATTCACAAGCTCTGCATTTCAAGGATATTGCGAAGACCTCGGCATTCAAGTTTGCTACGCCTCCGTAGCTCACCTGACAAGTAATGGCCAGGCTGAGAGAGCAAATGCTGAAATCCTGAAAGGACTCAAAACGCGCACTTATGAGCGTTTGAAAAAACATGGAGCCAACTGGATTGAAGAGCTTCCACGCACTCTATGGGCCAACAGGACAACTCCAAACCGGTCAACTGGAGAGACACCCTTCTTCCTGGTGTACGGAGCTGAAGCAATCCTTCCTCCGGAAATCACCTTGGGGTCACTCCGGTTCCGGACCTTCGATGAAGCCACGCAGGACCAGCTCCGGCGTGAAGACCTAGACCTCCTTGAGAAGGGAAGGTGTCAAGCAGCTGTTCGGAATGCCCGATACAACCAAGCCCTTCGGCGCTATCATCAGCGGCATGTACACAACCGACAGCTTAAGGAAGGCGATCTAGTGCTACGGAGAATACAATCCAGAGAAGGGTTAAACAAACTCTCCCCCAGCTGGGAGGGACCCTTTCGAGTGATTAAAGTATCCCATCCCGGAAGCGTTCGCTTGGCTACCGAGGATGGGACACCTCTCCCAAATCCTTGGAATATTGAGCACCTCCGTAAGTTCTACACTTAATATCATGGAGGTGAGTCTGTAGTAACTTGATGTGTATGTTATAGAGTCATTGTACAGAGTCGGGTAGTTCCTCCGGGAGAACAGCCGGACCTTTCCCGGAAGGTCCGCAAAGTTCATGCAACACTTGTCACAGTCTCAGGACTAAAAGTGTGGCTAGCTACCCTGGGTAAAACGAGAAATGAAACACGCTTAGCCTGGTTTCGTACCCTAAGAGTGTACTTGTTTCCCCTGTACCCCGGACCTATAATGAAAGACATCTTCATGTGAAACAGACTCCACGTGCATTTACTTTGTACAGGCTCAACATTTTTTATTTTTCTCTTTCTTGTCTATAACGAAGTTGTGCAATTCTTAAGAAATTTTATTTCGACCAGTTCATGTACAATTCGAGCTGTATTGTCAATTCTTTTGGATTCAAATATTGTTCATGGCCCACTCGCCTGAATGTCGCCAAGCCAATCTAGGGCCAGAGTGTGCTATCGACTTAGCCTGGTCAAGCACCCTAAGTATGTCACTCTACCTACACCCCGGCAGGTCGAAGTAAGGCGGGTCCAAGTACAATTGGATTTGGAAGAAAGAAGGCAACGCATTCGGTTGTATTCAGAATTGTGTTTGACCTAAAACATTCTCGGGAATCGTAAGCCGCGACGAAGTTATAGGCAAGGAGCGAATTTTACTATTTTTCTTGGCTTCAATGTGCAGGAAAAATAAAGAATCCACGCTGATGGAGAAAAGCCGGAGCTAACGAAGCTCCGACTCCCCGTAGGTGGCTTGTAATCGATGTTAAACATTGAAAACGAGCATCACCGGAGCAACCAAGCTCCGGTAAAGCTAGGGGGGCCAGCCATCGACGCAGAATAAAAGATGGTGAGAAGACCCCACATGCGGAGTCTGCTGCCGACAAACTACACATTGGCAAAGGTCACTGCCGGAGCTACCAAGCTCCGACACCCCGGAAGGCTAACTATCGATGCTCTACGCGTTGATAGGGACTATTCTCGGAGCTACTAAGCTCCGATGGTAGTCAATGCCAGAGCTTCTAAGCTCCGACAACCTCAGGGGGCCTTCACTATCGAAGACTTAGGACCTACACTCTACAAGTTCGAAGCAAACGAGTCTTCAACAAAACACAATATCCTCTTGGTACATGTTCACAATCAAATTGTGTACATCTACCAGGGGCCAAGTGAAGACAAAAGTGTTGAAGACAAAAAATGAAATTCATTAACAAATTATGGATTTCATTCACCTGGAGACAAGGGATTACAAAATTGGGGAAGAAAAAGAGAGAATACAAGTGGGAGCTACATAGATGGTCCTAGACCCTATGGAAGAACTGGGCGACCTTCTGAGCAACCTCCGACACGTTGGCTCAGGTGGCTTCACCTTCTCCTTCGACGGGACCTTCAAGCACCGGGTCCTGAGGAAATTGGGGATCCTGGCTGGTGTAGCACGTCAGCACAAACTCTGCGATGTTCTTTGCCAGGGACTGCCCCTCAACCTCCAACTGGTCCGCGATGACGTCACCCACCTTGGAGAGTTTGTTACCCGCCGAGCTCAACGCCTGCAACGCCAGGTTCGGCTCCGGCTCCAGATCATCCAGACGCACGGGACTGAAGCTCATTGGTGTCAGCGCGTCGTTGGCTTTGCTCGGGAACTCCCAAACCTGTAGGGAGTCCGCAGCCCTCAAGCCCTTCAGTTCCTCCAAGGATCTTTTGGCCGCCGCCAGTTCAGAATTCTCGCGAGCAAGGTGCTCAACCTCTTTGGCATTTTGTTGAATCTTTTCAGCAACCCGCTTCTCGAGTTTTCCAAGCTCCTCCTCCCGGAGGTAGATCTTGTTCTGGCAGTCAACCAGGTCCTTCTCCCTGCCCCTAACTTTCTTCTCCCTGGCAGCGATGGCACACTCTTGCTGGTAGAGTTCCTGCCCTCGCACCCAGGCCTTCTCCTCCTCCTCAACGCAATGCTCCTCCAATTTCTTGGCGCGTTCCTCGAGGCCCTTGTCAGCCAGAGCCACCTTTTCGGCGAGCTCCTCTTCCCTCATCAAGACGTCATCCCGCAGCTCTAGGAGTTTTTGCTCTTCGTCTTCGAGCCTCTTCTCCCTCTCCTCAAGTGCCTCCCGACGCTTGATGAGAGTAGTGTTAATGACTTCAATCCTTTCTTGGCGATCATCAGCCGCACTATTAGCTCCCTTGGTCTGCTCATAAATGGCCCGGGATTGAGCGTCGAGGGCACGAGTCAAGCTCTCCCTATCATCCAATAATTTGCCCCAGTATTCCAGGCGGACCTTCTCCTGTTTGATCCACTCTTTGTCGTCTGCCAGCCTCGACTGCGCCAGCTTGGTCTCGAAGTAGAGCCGGTTATGCCATCGCCTAAGGGTTTGGCGCTCCTCTTCAAGAGCCTTCCTGTCGTGGTAGAACGCCAGCTAAACATGATGCAGACTGGAGCAAGCGTTGTCAATGGAGAACGATAGGGGAATAGGGTCCGGACCTGCTGGGGTCTCCTCTACTGGTTCCAGCGGGTTCTCGCTTACAAAAATTGGGTCCCACTTCACAAGAGTGGTCCCCTGAGCCTCCACGACACTAGGGCCGTCCTCCGAGATAGCCTCAATAGCCACCGAGGAGGGTCTCGCAGAATAAGTTCCGGCCTCCGGAAGTGGTTCCGAAGGCCCTGCCGCCAGGTCTTCATTTGCCCCCTCAGGCAGGGGGCCAGCGACTTCATCTGGACACCCTGGCCCAGCAGCAGGCACCTCCACTGTCATCACTTCTGGAGCAGGGGCAACTTCAGGCTCTGGCCTGGGCTCCTCCTCCGCTGGTGGCTCGGGTGTTGGCACCTCGACCACCATGGGTTCGAGTGCTGATGCCTCCGCAACAACCGGCCCTGAGGCCAGAGCTTCAACCTATACTGGCTCAGGCGCCGTAAGGTCTTCAACCGCAACCGGCTCTGCAGCCGGAGCTTCAGTGGCGACCGGCTCTGAGGCTGGAGCTTCGGAGGTAGCCGACTCACCCGCCGGGACTTCCTCAACACTCGGCTCACTCGCCGGGGCTTCAATAACCTCCGGCTCAACCGCCGGGGCTTCGACAATTTCCAGCTCTAGGGACGGAATCACTGCTTCCTCCGACTCAATAGCCGAAGCTTCCATCATCTCAGCATCAAGACCCGGGGCTTCAACCTCCGGGGCAGGTGCCGCTGGCGCATCTTCTCTCCCATGGTCCGGCGCTGCCACGGGAGTCTCAGGAGATGAGTCGAGGTCCATGACCAAGACAGCTGGCGCCGGAGCTGCCGTAGCTTCAGCCACCACTTGGGGCGGCACCGGGACAGGAGCAGAAGCCTCCGCCCTCACAGCTTCAGCTGCTGTAGCTGAGGGTGGAGCCTCACTCCTCTTCTTGGGAACGCTGCAGATGATGGACAAAGAAACTTAAAAAACAATTACTACAACAAAACAACTTTCTGAGGTAAAGATTAAAAATTACCTCGGAAGGCTTTCGCACCAGCTTGCACGGAATCTTTTTCCCGGGCGTTCTGGACTGACCATGGCCGCAACCGGCATGGTAGCTCCGGAAGGCCCCCCGGAGCTTGTTCCAACTGTGGGCATTTCCTTAGTCGAGGACCCCCTCGACCGGGAAGGACCTCCGGACCCCGAGGCCTCAACTGGCCCTGGTGCTGGAGTCACATGCCCGAAGCTAGCACCCCGGGAAGACGCTGCTGCAGGTACAGTCGCCGCAGTTGTAGAAGACCTCTCCCTCTAGGGAGAAGGAGCTGATGCAGAGGATGCAGGCCCGACGGACCTTCCGTCGGCATGCTTCAGTTTCCTCTTCTGGCTCGAGGGTTCGTCCGCCGGCTCCTTGCCCTTGCCGACGACTTCGTTCCTTGGCTTCGGGGCAGGGTCGGAGACACCTTCAGAAGCCCCAGGGATCACCACCCTAGTGGTCGATCTTCTCTCGACGACACCAAGGTCGTCAAGCACCGGCATCGTCCGCCGGAGCTCCCTGCTGAACCCTACTTCCACATTTAGAGGGAGGAAAGCTGGTGGCGGGGTCAAGTCATCACCCGCAACGTCGATGCCATGCTGGAACTTCTTGAGATGAAACTCCAAGGTCGCCCCCTCCATGTTGGACTTCAGTCCGATCACGAACCGGTCGTCGTCGATCACACTGTTGAGGGCCCAAGCGAGTTTTTCTCTCCTCTTCAGTGGTGCCCACCTGTTGACCAGGAAATTGCAAAATACCGCATGAGGAGTTAATCCTCCCTCGACACGCTGGCGGATCCTGGTCAGAGCAGGGTTGAAGGCATCCGACAACACCGGAGCTTCACTCTAGACTGCAGTGTCGATGTTGGGGAGGCCTTCGGGCAGCTCCAACTTCTCGTGCTCCTCCACCCGGATGACTATCCAGTCTTTTTTCCAATCATCCCACTTTCCAAAGGGAAACGACTGGAGGTACTTGAATGGGCACTTCTTGCGCTTCACAAAGTAGTAGAAGCCAAGGTACTCATTACTCCTTCCGGTGGTATGAACGGTGAAGAAGGTTCGGAAAAGCTCAATGCTGGGGGGATGCCCACCCACATTTCACAGAAGTGGACGAAGACAGACACTAGAAGAATGGAGTGGGGGCCAAGGTGGTACAGCTGCAGACCATAGAAGTCTAGCAGCATCAAGAAAAATGAGGAAAAAGGCGGGATCAACCCCACCATGGCGTACGCAGAGAAGTACACCATCTCGCCGGCGTGCTCCTTCTCAAACAGGAGCTCCCCACTGGCGTGGACCAGGCGGTTGAAGAAGTCCGATGACCACCCCATGAGGGCCCGGACCTTCTTCAGGTCACCCTCGGTCTTCAAGCGGCTCTCGCGGAGACCCAACTCCATCGCAGCATAGTGAGGCAAGGGAGGAAAAGCAAGCACAAGTTTGGGAGTTCGAGCGCAAGTTTAGATGAGAGGCGTAAAGAACCCCAGACGGTGCGCTCTTTCCTTCTTAAGTAAGCCCCCGCAACGCTTGGATGGAAACCACAGGGAAAATGAAGATACTATTCAAAAATTTCACCCTGCCGATGACAAGAGGACCCGGGAACACCCCGACGATCAAGTCGAGGTTCTTACCCAGGTGAACGGTTGTAATCATGAAAGGCAGGAAGCCCAAAGGCGGCGGCCTGACAAGGCACGCGGAACCGATACGGTTTTCGTATCAGGAACCGGCGACCTTCAATTGCGTGAGATCTGCACCCCAAAGATCTCATTTGCCGCTCCCGGGATACGCCACACGGTGAGGATTTAACCCCAAAACTATCACCAACGGTACATCTGAAGACCTTTGAAGACTCAGCTCAAAAGTCGAAGGATGGACCCACCTCTGCCGGAATGACTTCACCCAAGGGGTCTTCCCCAGAGGTGGGCCCAGGGGGCCACGGTCGGTAACTTGGGTACCGTATACCCCTTGAGATTGCAAAGATCTCAAGGAAATGTCATCTACTTGATTTAAAGACCTTCGAAGGCCCACATGTCAGACATAACCGGACCCGCTTCCCCAACATGGTTAGTCCCAGGATCACCACGTGTACCATCAAACCAGAGCTACCGCCCACAAGGGGGAAGCTCCGGGTTATGTACCATAACGGAGCCCCCGGACCTAACCCCAGACCGAGGGAAGCTCCAGAACTGACACGTGTCTCGTAGCACCGGACCTATCTATTCCCCACAGTATGCTCCGGAGCTGCCACATGTCCAACCATCGGATCTTCAGCCTCAAACCTCCGGAAGACTCCACAACGGCTCCGGATCTTCAAAGGGGAATCAAGGACTTCAAGACTCGATTAAGTGTCATTAATACTATGTTAATGACACATGATCGGACGACCTTAATTACCAGTAACGATGCTGTCAAAGCCCGTAACTCGGTCATTAAGGGTAATTAAACATATCAAATGTGTATCTATATTAGTAACCGCCAGGGCAACATGTCGGGCCAGGCCAACTTGTAACGACCTGTCCTTGTACTATAAAAGGACAGGCCGACGATACATAGGAGAGACGGACCTGACCTGCTCTGATCTGATTGTGCACTCTCAACTCACGTTGAGTTCATACATCCAATACAACACCAACACACCCCGTGGAGTAGGGTATTACGCTCAGGCGGCCCGAACCACGTAAATCTTCGTGTCTCCCATGTCATTTTACACTTCGCCTTCTTGAATCTCCGCGCGCCCACGCCGAACTTCAAACTCCGCAAACACTTTAGTAGTGTCGGGAGATCTACCGGATCAAGACCATCGACAGTGACCGAAGTCGAGGAGGAGCCAGAAACCTTGGAAGAGCACCTTCCAAATATTAACTCAGACTCTGACCTGCAACAAGGCAAGCCCCGGTTTGCATTTAAGTTGTTTATAAACTTTTACTTTATCACTATGATGAGTAGTATATGAATTGTGCATTACGTTTAGGATGATTGATACTCCACATGCATGACCAAAAAATCCCAGGGATTGGTTGAAACGAGTTACAGTTTGACCTGTAGTAACTGCTTTGCTAATGCATAGGAAATCCGGTAGAAGTCGAGTAGTTGGAATCTACTCGCGAGAAACGTAGGACATATCTAACAGGATTGGTTAGATAGAAAATGGCATAATATAACGAAACTGAGACCGGGCAGGGAATGTATAGGAAGCGGCGAGAATTGAGTCTCGGTCGCATAGCCCTGCCTGTGTCGATTAAGGCCCGTCTGTATGCGGCCCCTTCAGACAAGCTTGAATTGTACTAGCGACATAATGGACATATGGAATCCAGTAAACTGATGTAACTCGATAACTGGGGTGTCGAGGCCCATTAACTCACCATCGATAGGGGTGGGTTGAGGACAGTAAGGTGTAAATCGGTCGGCGGACACATGAGGTGTTCCGTGCGGAGACCTTCTGTTTGCGAAGGTGAGATGGGCTCGGCGTTCGGGTTTCTTGTGAAAGGTGGCCATATACGCCTAGTACTTAAGTGTTATGTAGGTACAGGTGTGCTCGCTGACACTTCCGAACGACGTAGGTGTCGTGTTGTCCGGGTGTGTCCTGATTGCAATCACTGTCCCTCGCAGTAATAGAGTACCACTTGTTCACTGCGTCATGATGTAGCAAATACTAAAGAAACCAGAAAATTATATTGTATTGAATTATAATTACTTTGCAACCTTGTGTGATTTAGAGATAGTGCAATTAAAAGTTTACAGTTTCCCCATACTTTAGCTGTAATAGCATTATGTGCTCTGGGCATGTCATATCATCGGTAAAGCGTTTCTTGTTTGATTGTGGAGCCCATGATGTGTCGTGCCTGGAGAATATCATTTGCTACATAAAACCTGATTATAAGGATCCACTTGTAGGCGAGTCATTTATGCTTCACCTTACCTATGTTTAGTGTCCCCTTTGCATATGTCTAGTGAGACGGGTTAGTCTTGCTGAGCATTATGCTCACGTTTGCAGTTAACGAGTTTTTGCAGGTTATACAATTGATGAAGGGTTTGATGATGAGGCTGCACCCCCTCCAGGGTGTACAGCCGAATGGGAACCCTGCACGCCACCGTGATTGAGTGTTGCTAGTGCAAAGTATCCAAGGCATGGATAACTTTGCTTTCGCATAGCTAGTGCTGAGAGCGTAGCTATGATATATATATATTTCTTTACTTCTGCTAGTATTGTAAAACTTCCGCTGTATTATAAACAAAAGACTTTGTCTTGTATTTTATTCGGGTTCTGTTCCTGTATACTGTTGGGTGTCGCATCGCACGACACCACCCAATGAGATCCTCGGATGTCGGGATTCCGGTCCCCACACTAACCCTAATCACTCATTCAAAATATATGCAAGCAGGAGGTACGCACACACAAGTAACATATTGAAAAGGAAAACACATAAAACTACAATTACAAGTTCGGGTAAACATCATGCATCTTATATATATTACAATAGCATCTGTTAATTAAACATCATATTCATGTCACATAATAGGTACAAACTACGATAATCTTATTACAATATAGTCCATACATCAATATATAAAAGACCAAACTAGGAGAACACACAAAAAGGAAACAATCCATATAGTCCATACATCAATATACTAGAACACAATCCATACAGTCCTTAAACATGCAAAAGGACATAATCCATATACCAGAACACACAAAACTAACAGCTTATCAGCTAATGAAAATATACAAAGAAAAAGTAAGGAAACTACATACCTTGCAGAGGCGTCAGCACGGTGGGGAGGCGTCAGCACGGTGGGCCGGCTGGGTGGAGAAGTGGCGGTGCGGGGTTGAGCGGCGGCGCGGCAGTATGGGATGGGCGGCGGAGTGGCGGCGCGGCGCAGGGGAAATTCTCCAGGGTTACGTTTTGACTGTGGTGAGGGGTCCTTATATAGACGTCGGTTTTTCACAAGCAGTTTTTAACTTTTTCTCAGGCGGTTGGTGCTTAATAACCGCCTGCAAAAATGATTATCTCAGGCGGTTTTTACTTACCAACCACCTGAGAAGTTATTTAATCAATAATATTAATTAAGAAAAAGTAAATATCTTCACAGGCGGTTGGTATTTAATAATTGCCTGAGAAGATGTTTATCTCAGGCGGGTGTTACTGACGAACCGTCCGAGATAATGCCCGATACTGTTATTCAGTTTCCTTATCTCTTGCTTCTTTTTTATTTAGATTCCAATATAAATACTCAAACATGTTTAGATTCTACAAATTGTGTCCAAATTCGATGATTCTTTCTTCTACATTTGTATAAAATTAACATCTACCACCTGAACAAAATATTTTAAAACTTGTATAGCTGACATTGTAATGTTTTGGTAATATCAAATTAATTTCTACTCACATATTATTCACATTTGTGTATCTCATAAAAAAGGATCCTTCACTCAAATTTGTTTGTATGAACATATTTGTATTATTTATACATGTATGAATTTTGTTAATTTTTTTAAAAGCATTCCAACATGTCAATCTTCAAATTATACATCATTCTAACTAAATGCTCATATACATATGAGGCATTCATCAAATTATGAACACACATTGATTCAAAAAAATTTAAAAAAAATCTGAAAAAATTCATAGAGGTTGGTATGATGAGTAAAAATGTCCACTAAAAAATAAATGAAAAAAGCATTATATTCATGAATATAGAAAAATGAAAAAAAGCATTTGTTGTATGTTTTTTATGTTTTGACCAATTTTAAAGGATTTATGAAGTGAAATTTAATGGTAACCTTTACTTAACAATAATATTACAAGAAAATGGAACTTTGCCTTTTTAAAGGACCCACATTTAATCAAGAATATTAATTAATAAGAAGTAAATATCTTCACAGGCGGTTGGTACTTAATAACCACATGAGAAGATGTTTATCTCAGACGGGTTTTACTTATCAACCGCGTGAGATAATGCCCGATAGTGTTCTTTAGTTTCCTTATCCCTTGCTTCTTTTTTATTTATATTCCAATATAAATACTCAAACATGTTTAGATTCTGCAAATTGTGTCCAAATTTGATAATTCTTTCTTCTAAATTTGTATAAAATTAACATCTACCACCTGAATAAAATATTTTAAAACTTATATAGCTGACATTGTAATGTTTTGGTAAATATCAAATTAATTTCTACTCACATATTATTCACATTTGTGTATCTCATAAAAAAAAGATCATTGACTCAAATTTGTTTGTATGAACATATTTGTATCATTTATACATGTTTGAATTTTGTTAATTTTTTTAAAAGCATTCCAACATCAAACTTTAAATTATCCATCATTCTAACTAAATGCTCATATACATATGAGGCATTCATCAAATTATGAACACACATTGATTCAAATAAATTTAAAAAAATCTGAAAAAATTCATAGAGGTTGGTATGATGAGTAAAAATGTCCAAAGAAAAAATAAATTAAAAAAGCATTATATTCATCAAGATAGAAAAATGAAAAATAGCATTTGTTGTATGTTTTTTATGTTCTAACCAATTTCAAAGGATTTATGAAGTGAAATTCAATGGTAACCTTTACTTATCAATAATATTACAAGAAAGTGGAATTTTGCCTTTTTAAAGGACCCAAATTTAATCAAGAATATTATTTAAGAAGAAGTAAATATATTCACAGGTGGTTGGTACTTAATAACCGTCTGAGAAGATGTTTATCTCAGGCGGGTTTTACTTACCAACCGCCTGAGATAATATCCGATACTGTTCTTCAGTTTCCTTATTCCTTGCTTCTTTTTTATTTAGATTCCAATATAAATACTCAAACATGTTTAGATTCTGCAAATTGTTTCCAAATTCGAAGATTCTTTATTCTACATTTCTATAAAATTAACATCTACCACCTAAACAAAATATTTTAAAACTTGTATAGCTGACATTGTAATGTTTTGGTAATTATCAAATTAATTTCTACTCACATATTATTCACATTTGTGTATCTCATAAAAAAGGTCATTTACTCAAATTTGTTTGTATGAACATATTTGTATCATTTATACATGTATGAATTTCGTTAATTTTTTTAAAAGCATTCCAACATGTCAAACTTCAAATTATCCATCATTCTAACTAAATGCTCATATACATATGAGGCATTCATCAAATTATGAACACACATTGATTCAAAAAAATTTAAAAAAATCTGAAAAAATTCAAAGAGGTTGGTATGATGAGTTAAAATGTCCACTGAAAAAATAAATGAAAAAAGCATTATATTCATCAAGATAGAAAAATGAAAAATAGCATTTGTTGTATGTTTTTTATGTTCTGACCAATTTTAAAGGATTTATGAAGTGAAATTTAATGGTAACCTTTACTTATCAATAATATTACAAGAAAGTGGAGTTTTTCCTTTTTAAAGGACCCACATTTAATAAAGAATTTTATTTAAGAAGAAGTAAATATATTCACAGGCGGTTGGTACTTAATAACCGCCTCAGAAGATGTTTATCTCAGGCGGGTTTTACTTACCAACCGTCTGAGATAATTTTATCTTGTCAGGCGGTTGGTAAGTAAAACCCGCCTGAGGTAATCATCTTCTCAGACGGTCGGTACTTAAAGTCCGCCTGAGAAAATGGGAGTCTAGATATACCCCTCTACGGCGTTGGGAAAACCTAACCCGGGCAAAACACTTAGACGCCGTTAGGCTGCCAAAATTTCGTTTGCCGCCAAGTGTTTGCCGCCGAGCTTCGCCGTCACCGCCAAGCTTCGCCGTCGCCGCCGAGCTTCGCCCTTGTCACTTCCAGGTACGCCGAGCAAAACCATTGTCGTCGCCGCCGAGCTTCAAGGTAAACCCTAAACCCTTCGACCTTCCAACCTCCTTCGCCGTGCCGTCTCCCTCACCACCCTCGCCGCCGCCTTGCATATCCTTGGTTAGGGTTCGAGAATTGGAAAATGGTAGGCATCCTTGGTTAGGGTTCGGTGGAATTCGAAAAACTATCAAGTTCGGTGGCATCTTTGGTTAGGGTTCGGTGGGGCAAGATTTATGTGGATGGTTATATCACGATAAATTGGTAGTTGGTTCTGTGTGTCTGAAACTGTGAAATCAGTAGCATTTCATCTTCTAGTAGTTTGCAGAGATAAAACTGTCAAGTTCAAATGAATAGGAATTACTCCCTTCGTCGTGGATGGTTATATCACAATAAATTGGTAGTTGGTTCTGTGTGTCTAAAACTACGAAATCAGTAGCATTTCATCTTCTGGTAGTTTGCAGAGATAATATTCTGAATAGTAGTTGTTTTTCTTCTCCTAGGATCATTAGGTTTACCAAATATATACTGAAGAAGTTCCACTTCATTATATTCATTGGAGCAAGGCCTCCAGGATCATGTAGCAAAACTATCAGTCTGCGCGTTCTGTCATCGCATTGTGCATGATCCTATTCTGTTCTGACACATTAGTGGTAAACATGATTCTAGGCTCTAGTAACAGCAGTATATTCCCTATTTCTGTCATCGGCCTTGCATATTCCACATAATTCTCTATTAGGGGCAAGATTTAGCTATATTTGGTTAAGTTGGGCAAATTTGGCTAATTTTGGCTAAGTTACATTAAATATAATTATACTTGACTAATTTTGACTAAGTTATGCTATATTTAGCTATATTTGGCTACTTTTGCTTAGAGTTAGCTATGCTAGACTAAGTTTGACTAAGTTTGCTTTTATTTCTCTAAGTTAGCTTCATTTGAGCAATTGTAGCTAATCTGTGCTACCAAAGATGCTGCACTTGTGACTCCATCAGCTTCATTTGAGCAATTGTAGCTAATCTGTGCTACCAAAGTTATGCTATATTTAGCTCTGAAGCCAAACAAGTTGCTGGCCAACTCATTTGTGATGCTAAGAGCGTCCTCACGCCCATATCTAGGTACCACTAGGTGTGGCGATGGAGTCTGAGCATATGCTTCCGATCTCTATGATACAAGAATTTAGTTAGACCTATATAACTTCAAAAATGTGTTTTGGCTAAATTTACTTTAACATGCTTGTCACCCTCGCAATGTATAGGAACCTTTTGGTCAGTCGCCTTAAACCCTATAATGCCTTATCAAATCCTAGAATGCTTCCATCTTTTTCTTCATGAAACACTTCATGTAGAGTTAATATGCCATTTATTAGATTTTTTGTCTTACTAGATCTAGCATGGAAAGCCCTAAGAAGACTGGTCCTGGTAGTAACAATAAAGAAGACAATATGAAGTTTACTGACTCCAGCAGTTCAGGCTCCTATCACAGTCCATCGGATCCTTTTCTGAATATAAAAATTAAAAAGACTTCAGTGGATTTAGACCCGTAATATGATCCTGCCGATGAGGTATGGATCATGAATATTAACTTCAGCAGTTCAAGTTAATGTTTCTTGTCAAGTATACAAAGTCTTATAATTTTTTTATACCTAGATTAATCGCGGAGACAATGAGGTGACATCGGCTCCGAAAACCGCAGAAGGTTCTCCAATGGTTGAATCCTCGGCTTCACTCAAGCGGAAACGAGGGCAACGAGGTCCCAATAAGGGTCCATTGGACCGCATCATGTACATAACAATGGTCGGTCCAGGTGAGCTTCCCCAAGAACCACTGGGTTCAGTTACCAAGTACCGTAATGCATGCGGTTTTCTTGTTAGAGAGGTTGTGCCGATCACAACCGAGAATTGTAGGAAATTACCCGAGCAGACCAAGAATGAGTTGTGGGAAAGGATAAAGAAACAATTCAAGTTCCCGAAAGGCACAGAAGAAGCTGTAAAGAAAGCAACATTGGTCTTTTGCGGCAAGAAGTTTCATGGCTGGAAGAGTAAAATGAATGCTTATGTTAAGGCTGATAAGGTCCCTAGCCCGAGGAAGATGGGAAAAATCACACAAGCTCAGTGGCAAGAGTTTGTTCGTCAAAAGAGCACACCTGATGCTAAAGCTCTAAGTGCAACTAGGTCAGAGCTTGCAAAAAAGAATAAATACCATCATCGCTTGGGGTCTGCCGGATATGTCCCCAAAGTCCAGAAATGGAATAAGATATTAGACGAAATTACCAGTAAGGGCAATCCTCACCCATTAGAAGGGTGCGATGAGCGAACTCAACGGTGGGTCTTTGCTCGGTCAGGTTTGACCAACGAGGGCAAACTTGAAAAGCCCGACTCTATGAATGAAGTAGAGGATAAATGAAAGAAGTAATTGAAAAGCAACAAAAGGGTCTCTTCAAGCCGAAGAGGGAGAATGACCAACTTACCGCTATCTTAAGAAACCCTGAACACAACGGATGGGTTTGAGCTGTCTCTTCTCAAATGTCTTGGCTAGAAGGTTTCCCTAAAGATAAAGACACATATAGAAGACGTGAGAAGTTTAAGAAAACACTTGATGAAACGATTGCTCAAAAGGTCAAATAAAATATGCAATAAATAATGGAACAACTTAGACAATCGGGACAATTAGTGGCACCAGTACAGTGATGGTTCCGGTGCAAAAGGAGCAATTAGTATCTCCAACTGCTTACCCTAGCAGCGTTGGTTCTGTGCCAGGCTCAGGGTCAACCCATAAGTTCCCTGTTGATGATATTGCTAACGACAAATCTTGTCGTCTTCTTGTCCCGATAGGCAGAGCAGGGAACAAAACCAAATAGGTTGCCACTGCTATGGCAAAGTATGATCGTGACTTCAACGGGAATCCACTTCCGTTGTATTATGTTGTGGTGCAAGTTCTTCAGATCATTGATAATAATTATGAAGATTATGAAATAGACCACGTCACACCTGAGGGATCGCGACTCTGGGGTAGGCTGTCAACCAATTAATCCTTTGGCACCGACGCGATATCGTGTTGGACGATGAGCCAATTTCTAGCTCCGTCGCATCTCCAAATACTGCAAACCCCTCTTCTAAGGCGAAAGTGCATGAAGATCCACTCCCAGTCCAAGAAGATCCACTCCCCCTATGTCTCAGCAAGGATGATAGTAACCTTTCTAGTAAAGATATCCAAGAGCAACAAGTTGGAGAAAAGCTTCAAGTAGTACCAGAGCAAGCTGTTGATAGTAAAGAGCAACCAGTTGAGCAACAGCTTGAAGTAGTACTAGAGCCAACTGCTGGCAGTAAAGAGCAATCAGTTGAACAACAGGTTCAACAAGCCAGTGTCCAACTTCCGATGACGACTCCTCGATCATTAGTGCCTATCAAAGTTAGCCCATACGAAAATAAGAAACCTTCATCAGAAGTGTCAAAGTATTTGGAAACTATGAAGGAAAATAATATAAAATCGAGTGCATCTCGTTCTTCTCATGAGCCAGAATTAGGAAATATCGAGGATTGGGAAGAAGATGGTGTCATGTATAATCGGCGGACGGCTTTAGTTAAAACAGGAGTTCCAATATACAAGCTTGAGGATGTTCCTCTGAAATTTGAGAATGGGAAGGCATTCATGACATCCGTACAACTTAGCAAACAACCCGTCCCGCTCAGAAGAATGCATGAGTGGTACATCCTTGCCAGCACAAGATATGGTCTTAATTGCGTCACATTTCGTATTCCAAAACAAGCATTCTGGAGCACTGGAGAAGATAGACGAGTCATTTTATTTGAAGAGTTGCATCCCCTTTTGCATCGGGGTATGCTCAAAATCAACCTGCTGCTCGTCTGGTGCTTGTAAGTGCTCTAATATTTTGTATTTGCTTTTCTTACTACACGCATACGCATTTCATGATATTATAACAATTATAGACTTCTTCAATATGATGCAATACATGGATAATGAAAAGTTGGCACGCAAGACAGGTATCCTTGACCCTACTAGGATTGCAAAGGAGCTATTCGACGTCCAGGCGGATCAAAACTCAGAATAGTTCAAGCACATGAAAAAAAAAGATTTTGAAAAAGCAATTGCAAAACTTAAGAGGGATAAAAGGACAGAAGTTGCAGCTTACATATGACATGCAATGTTTAACTTTGTCAGAGAAGGCAAGGACCTCGTAAAGGCTCCATACAACTTCAAGTAAGTTCGACACATGACATTGAAATAGCAGTTATTGGTAATTGTTAACACGTGTGTTTGCATTGATCACTACATAATGATCTTCATCAAGCCAACGCAGGGAAAGGCAACAGTCTTGGACTCGGCCGATTTCCCACCAGATCATTACAAAGATTTCCTTTCCATTTTGAAATTGTACATTTATTCAATAATTTTAATTTACACACATTTAGAATGTCTTGACAAGTTTTATATCACATTTCTTGTATTACAGCGCTTGGCGGTGAGAGACCTTCCAATACGAATGCATTGGACATTAAAACGTATTATGCTTGTCCGAAGCAACCTGTTGGGAGTGTCTTATGCGTGTACTATGTATGTGAGCATCTTCGGACCGCCGGCATATATAGAGTGAATCATGAGGATGTAAGTTATCCTTAATGTCGATACATTATTTTCTTACTTTTGAGTTTCATTTTCATTGTAACTAGCATAGTTTAATACTTATATTCTCTGCTGTTCAATATTACCAGAAACATTATTTTCATATTTTGATTCCAACATCAAAATTCAATTGCTCATAGTACAACTGCCCCAAAAATACAAACTAAATTCTTGTATACTCTCACTTTGATCTATACTTTGAGATTGTTCAAACCAACACATTCTAAACCTTGTTATGTGTTATATTGCAGCACACGAAGAATCTGAGCGAAGAATGGCCGGTTTGTAGAAGTATTCATGATGGAGGAGCCGATAGGATTGCTTCTGAACTCTGTCAGTTCATTCGTCGCGAAATTTTGCACAAAAAAGGGAAGTTCTTTGATGAGAATGGTGCAGCAGTTGATGTGCCAGAACTTTGCGACTATGCCAATAGAAACAATTTTTAGTGAAAACTTTAAACTATGAGATGAATTGTATGTGTAACTTGTACATATGTATATTGTTTTAGTGAAATTGACTTCTGTGATGATAATATTATTCACTTTTGTTCTGTGATGATATTGTTGATGTTTGTTCTGTGATTATATTGAATTGACCTAGAAATTAGAAATAACAGCAGTAGTACTGCATAGGTTATACCTTATCACAGGCCGTTACTAACCAACGGCTAGGCATGCCTGTCAAAAACAATTATCACAGGCGGCTAGATACAGGTAAGAACCATCTGTGATAACCTAATTATCACTGGCGGTTTCTGTTAGGGTAAAAACCGGCTGCAGTAAAAGGTCTTCACAGGCGGCTTGATGTAGGTCAACATCCGCCTGTGATAACAACATTATCACAGGCAGTTAGTTATGCTGCAAGACTCGCATGTGATAAGACAATTATCACAGGCGGATATATATGCTGCACCACCCGCCTGTGATAACTTATCTTCACAGGCGTCTAGCATAAGTAAAAACTGCCTGTGATAATGTTTCTTAACAGGCGGTATCACTTCTCCGCCTTTGAAGTTGCGGATTATCACAAGCTCTTCGTTTCATACGGTTTTAAAAACCGCGTGTGATAATAGGTTTGGAGCCGCCTGCGATAAGGCTTATTGTAGTATGTATAGAGCTTGACGAGTAGACAATGCCATGCTAATGTTTATAGGAATCTGGTAGAAGTCGAGTAGTTGGAATCTACTCGCGAGATAGAACTTTTATCACACGGTATGAATTGATTCAAAGAATGGTTTAGAATTGTGAAATTGAGACCAAGCAGTGGGTAGGATGCAGCGAGACATGGTCTCACATGCGTAGCCCTGCTTGTGTTGATTGAGGACCGATCTATGTGCGGCCCTGCTGGACAAGTTTGAACAGTACCGGATGCATACTGGGAATATGGAACCCAGGAAATCGATGTAACTTGATAACTTGGATGTAGAGGCATAGCCCATTGTTTATAGGGGTGGGCTTAGGGTGGTAAGGTGTAAATTCGCCGGCGGGTGAAGACATGCTCCGTGCGGGAACCTTATGCCCGCGATGCTGGGACCGGTTCGTCGTTTGAGTTCTCTTGTGAAAGATGGCTGCGTATGACGTGGTGAGGAGCATGTCACTCTCCTTAGGCATGGGTGTACATGACGTGTTAATCGGGTGTGTCCTGATTGCAATCACCATCCCTCACGGTTATTTGAGTACCGCTTGTTCACTGTGCTGTGACGTAGTAAACACTGAAGAAGTCAGGAGAATACGAAGTATTGAAATATAATTGTATTGCCACTATGATTGCTATAGATTAGGCTCATTAAAGTTACTGTTATTAAATATTTAAGCTCCTGCTATTAACTTGTAATATGATGATTAATTTATATGCGAGTCATTTACTGCTATATCCATCCCTATGTTAAGTATCCCTGCATGTAGAGTTTCATGTTTAGGTGAGACGGTCAAGTCTTGTTGAGCCTTTGTGCACACAGTTGCTATATTAAGTTGTTTGCAGGTGAGACTTATGAGGAAGGGCCTGAGGATGAGGCGATGCCCCCGTCGGGGTATACCGTCAAAATGGAGCCCTGCACGCCGCAGTAAATTTGTTTGTGGCTAGTGTGTAGCGTCCGCAGGCTGGACGGCTGCCCTTTTGCATAGCTAGGATGAGAGTTTATCTATGAATATTATCTTCCGCTGTATATTAAGTATTGTAAAATACTTCTTCTGTTTATATAAATAAAACTTTGTATTTTGTCGTATTCTTTTTGTGTGTGTTGTTGCGTGCCGCATCGCACGGCACCACCCTCTGCGATTCTTGGAATGTGTGGACCCAGTCTCCACAACCTGGCCTCCCCCACTAAGGTGAGCTCCCAAACTGCCACGTGGCCTGCAAGACGGGCGTGGCCTCCACCATGGCGGAGAGCTCCCCAGCGACTGCATGGTCAGTCCACTTGCCCTGAGTAGATAGTGAGGAAGTTAAGAGGGCGGTGCGCCTTGTCTCCATCAAGCCTTGAAGATCGCGGCTTCCCCAGACGCATGGCGTGGTGCATGCCTAATGTCAGGTACCGCTATGACTAATCACATCATAGTTAAGGTGTCGTAGGCCTATCCCACTCCACCAAGTGGGTAGCTTACGGTGCCAGAGATAGTTGGATGGGACATTCCCTGCCAATGTCAGCAACGGCGTGTGGGCTACTAACAACCCGAGCGGCAAGACGACGAGTCCTCACGTTCGCGATCAGAGCAAGCTTACAGAAGAAGCCATAGATCTTTAGGATAAGATTGCCCCGGGACCACATGTCGGGCCTCAGGACCCCACTTGTAAGGCATCTAACCTTGACTATAAAATGCCCGAACCGCCACCGAACAAGGAAGAGACTCAGAATCCCCAATACAGGTGTTACGCTCCTTGCGGCCCGAACCACGTAAAAACCACCGTGTCCCATACTCTTCCGCTAGAACTCTAGTTTGAGGCCTAAGCCCCGCTGAACAAGAACCTCCTTGGGCTGCTCCTTAGCAGATCTGGGGAAGTGTCGCATTAACACTTTGACACAAAGTAGATAGAAAAAGTGTCTCCGGTACTTGCCAATTCCTAGGTAGATCCCTAGTTTCTTGGTCCTCCAAGAATCAAACCTCCATTGCCTTATCCACGGCCGAAGCAGAGTATGTTGCAGCCGGGAGTTATTGTTGTGCGGACCGGGTCCACACATTCCAGGAATCGCAGAGGGTGGTGCCGTGCGATGCAGCACCCAACAACACACATGAAAAGACTACGACAAAATACAAAGTTTTATTTATATAGACAACGGAAGTCTTTTACAATACTTAATATACAGCGGAAGATAAAATTCATAGCTAAACTCTCAGCCTAGCTATGCAAAAGTGCAGTCGTCCAGCCTGCGGACGCTACACACTAGCCACACACAATTTTACTGCGGTGCGCAGGGCTCCGATTCAGCAGTATACCCCGACGGAGTCATCACCTCATCTTCGGGCCCTTCATCATAAGTCTCACCTACAAACAACTTAATATAACAACCATGAGCACAAAGACTCAGCAAGACTTAACCGTCTCACCTAAAAATGAAACTCTACATACAGGGATGCTTAAAATAGGGATGGATATAGCAGTAAATGACTCGCATATAAATTGATCATCATTTCACAAGTTCATAGCAGCAGCTTAATCGTTTCGTAACAGTAACTTTTATGAGCCTACTCTATAGCAATCATAGTGGCAAAATCAATTATATTTCAATACATCATATTCTTCTGACTTCTTCATGTATTTACTACGTCATGGCACAGTGAACAAGCGGTACTCAAATAACCGCGAGGGATGGTGATTGCAATCAGGACACACCCGAATAACACGTCACGTACACCCGTGCCTAAGGAACATTTCGTGCTCCTCACCATGTCATACGCAGCAACCTTTCACAAGATAACTCAAACGTCGAACCGGCCCCACCATAGCGGGCATAAGGTTCCCGCATGGAGAGTGTTTGTGCCCGCCGGCGAATTTACACCTTACTACCCTGAGCCCACCCCTATCGAAAATGGGCTATGCCTCGACATCCATGTTATCAAGTTACATCGGTTTCTTAGGTTCCATATGCCCAGTATGCATCCGGTACTGTTCAAACTTGTCCAGCGGGGCCACACACGGATCGGTCCTCAATCGACACAAGCAGGGCTACGCACGTGAGACCATGTCTCGCTGCATACTACCCGCTGCTCGGTCTCAAGTTCACTTTTCTAAACCATTCTTTGATTCAATTCTTCCCGTGTGATAAAATCCTATCTCGCGAGTAGATTCCAACTACTCGACTTCTACCTGATTCCTATAAACCTTAGCATGGAATTTTCTACTCGTCAAGCTCTAGACCTACCAAATACTCCATGGAATTTGTGGGTCATGCAAGTGGAGTAACAAGCACCTTAGCCCTAATGCACAAAATCATCCTAGACATAAGTAATACAAATAGAAAGTTTGAAATAGCACTTAAATGCAAACTGGGGCTTGCCTGGCTGCTAGTCAGAGTGGAAGTTAGCTTCAGGAATTAGAGTCTCCAAGGGCTCCGGGTCCACCTCGATCTCGTTCATTATATGATATGCAATATATAAAGTACATGAGTGATATAGAAACTATAGAGAAGATCTTATAAATACTGATCAGGTATGTAAATTATTTTAATTGGCTTTGTGATTTTTATAGTGGACACAAGGACCTATGAGGAAGATCTGGACCAAAAATTGGAGATGTTCAAGTTAGCTTGTTGTCTCTAAAATTCCAACAAGAAAAAGGCTTCTCTGAATTTTGTACTGAATACGTAGCTTTGTCATGGCTACCAGTAGGTCATTATGGTAGAGAAGGTTCCACTGGTTCTATGAAAATTTGCTTCATAATTTTCTAAGCTTCCTACAGGGAGAAATTGATTTTTGCAAGTTTGGGGAAAAAGCTGAAATGGTTACTGTACTTTTCCCAATTTTCAACTACATAAAGATTTGGAACCTTGATCAACCCAGTAAATGAAGTCCAATGAACTTTAAATTTTTACTGGAGATCAAGCATATTATTAAGAGTGTCCTGACGAAAATTGGCAATTTTACAATTAACAGAACAAGAGTAATTTATTTCCCAAGAAATTAGCTCAAAGGAATTAATTATGAAAATTATGGGTTTAATGTCAAACAAATTGCACCACTACAAATTTGGGACTACGATGAGTCTACCATAATTTATTTGAAAATTTGTGAGCACATATGCTAGGATTAATTGATTTTTAAAGTTGGGATGGAATCTGGAATTAATTTGGAAAGAAAAAGTTTAAATAAAACTGACAGGGCCCCACTGTTTAAAATGACCCAATCGCAGCTGGGCCACACATGGGCCACAGGGTTCACCCCGCGCAGCCATATTTAATCCAGGCCACAACCGATCTGAGGGAAAAAAACAGATGCTGGCCGGGGGGACATGCGCGTCGTCTTCTACCTCGCGACGTGCAGTTCGGCCGCGGCGGCGCTATGCCGGCGAGCTCGCCGGCTTGGCGCTCCTGGCCATATACCTTGCCGGAACTCTCCCTCTAACCATTTTAAGGGTCCAGGAACACGGTGGTGAGGTCTAATCGACGTGTTGATGGCCAGAAATGGCGGCGCGACGGCGGCGGCGGTGGCTAGGGTTCCGGCCATGTCGGACCCGCCGCTCTGTTGGTCAAACTCCTCGGAAAACACTCAGGAACATTTCTAGGACTCTGGGGAAGATGAATAGGGGGATGAACAAAGGGAAAATAGACAGAAATGTCGACTTCAACGGAGGACCGACGGGTCTTTCCTCGGCGGCAGGGAAAACTCGCAAAGCTCATCCTTCACTCGATTATTTCTCTTGATTCTTGGTAGAAGGATGTGCTAGGAGGCGGTGAACATACTACCCAACTGGATTAGAAAAAGTTTGCACCTAGAAACAGAATCGAGCGCACGATCTAGACCCGATCCTCGGCTTTTCCGTCGGGAAAAATGAAAAATACCTGAGCTATGATCCATGAACCAATCTGAAACTTTGTGAGTACAAGGGGCTCGGTTACGCGCACCTTTTTCCAGTTTACAGTGAAGCGTGAGATGGCCTAGAGCGTCGGCTCCACGGTGATGCAGAGAGGTTCCGATGGTGGTACACCCTGGCGGCCAGACAAGACCTTCACAAGACCACAAATTTAAGCAAGGAATAGACAAGGGAATTGGAAGAGAGGGTGTAGAATCCTTCTGCGCCTTACTTTGCTTCACGAAGCTCGATCGATCAGGGGTGGAATGGCTCGAGCGAGCAGGAGCAGAGGCGGCGAACTCTGTTCTTGGCAGAAGAAAGAAAACAGGGAGAGAGAGAAGCACGACGCCGTTCCACTCGATTCAGGGGCTGAAGATATGGACGGGAAGGTGTAGTGGGCACGCCAAGATGCGATCAAGCTGGCAAGCAGCTCGGTGGAGGTTTGCATGCCGTGCGGTGTCGCCACCGTGAGCCAAAGCAGAGCACTACCGTAAGTGTCTCTATGACTAGTGGGTCCCACTGCCCCTTTCAAGTCAATCCTCTCTGGTTAAACAAATATCCTACCAACTGTTGTCCAAAATCCATGAAAACTTGTGGATATGTTCAACTAAATCACTGGAATTTGATTCTGAAATCAAAACTTTGAATGATCAAGTTTCAATTGAAATTCAAATTTGAATTTGAATTCGAATTGAATTCAATGGAGCCACATAATTAAATAGCAAAAGAGCTTCAAAAATTTTCAAACTTTGCAGATAGGCTATTTGGAATATTTGGAATTTATTGGTGAGCTCAGATTTTTATTTTGGCAAAGTTTGAATATGAGCTAAATTTGAATTTTTGAATTCCCTCAATTGGGGTTTAAAGTGTTTTGAATTTTTCAGATTCCAATTTGATTTCTTTTTCCAATCCCAATTTAGTTCCTCCTATATAACCTTTGTACTTCAAATTTAGGGCTTTTATAGTTGTGCACAACTCCATTGGATGCGACAAACTCTAAGGGATTATGGTTACAATATGAGCCATATTCCACTCCTTTGTGACAATCAAAGTGCAATTAAGATTGCCTGTAATCCTATTGAGCACTCTATAGCTAACACATAGACATCCACTATCAGTTTTTGAGAGATCATTCAATGAAAGGCGACATAACCATTTCCCATGTCAATATCCAAAAACAACTAGCTGACATATTTACCAAGCCACTTGATGAGAAACGTTTTTGTGAGCTCCGAAATGAACTAAATATCCTTGATGCTCAGATCGTGGCTTGAAAGCTTGCATACCTGTATGTCATCTTCAAAATCTATTGATTATGTTATGAAAATCATCTCTCTATTTTCTCTGAAAAACTATGTTAATTACTTGATCTTGGTGAATTATGGTCATAGCTTGATAGTTGTATGTTTACTGATCATATTCATCAAGATTATTTGTGTGTTTTGCCCCCTATTTTCTTAGTAAGCACCTTCGAATATATAGGAATGGTCTAACTGCTTCTGTTCTGGTGACCACAGACTAGTCCGTGGTTACCCGAACTAGTCCGCACAATGCAGACTAGTCCGCAGAGTTCCAGTAGTCCGGACTAGTCTGGTCAACCACGAACTAGTCCGATTTTTCGACTCCATAACCCTAGGGCCACCAAAACCTAATCTTCTTCATCCTCACAACTTGCCTCACATTCTCTCTCCACACTCAAGCGCCCCCAAGGTGATTTGGCGAGTTCTGCACAAAATCTCCTCAAATCTTTGTGGGAAACGATCTTCATCGCAAGGGGGTCAAGAACCCTGGACTTATCCGAATCGAAAACTCCTCCAACTCCGTGAATCGAAGGATTTGGTACAACTTTCTCCCAAAATCCTAGAACCTTCGATTTCTTTTGTTTTGGATCAAATAGTTTAGCTCCTCTAATATATACATGATTCCTTGGTGTATTTCAAATACATTGAGCCTCTTTTGCATTGAGAAATACCATTGATTCCTTGGTGTATTTCAAATACATTGAGCCTCTTGTGCATTGAGAAATACCATTTCCTTGCTAGTTAGGGTTCAAACTACTGAATATCGGACTAGTCCGACCAAGTGCGGACAAGTCCAGTACTCCGGACTAGCCCGCCCTTGTACACCGGACAAGTCCGATTTTTCTTGGACACAACCCTAATTTCCTTTTACTCAATGCATTCCCTTGTCATCAATCCTTATCTATGTCATGTATAACCTCCTTGTCAGGACAATGTCGAATGAAAACATCTCTGACTTTGAAGACGAGATTGATCAAGATGTGTTGTCGCGAGTCTCGGAGTCTCGTGCTAACAAAAGGCAAGAGCGCGCTGCCAAGCCTTCGCCCACTCCACCTAGGATGCGGTGGAAGGTTGTGTCCAAGAAGCCAGCTTCGAAGGCTCAAGATATGGCTCGTTCTAGCTCAAAAGCTCATCGCCAATCAAAAGGGAAAGGCAAAGGGATTTCCTCTGGCCCGATTGGCCCTCTCAAGATGAGTGCTCCAAAGCAGGGGAATAGAAACCCCTTGGAAGAAAAATTCAATTGCAAGGGGAGTGATGTGGCTTGGAGGTTGAGGAAATTTGATGCATACAACAGTAGCAAGAAGGCAGCTGATCCAAGATTCTGGAACAACTTTCACGTGTACTACTATATTACCATGTATCTCTCGATGAAGACTTCAGTAGTCCGCAGCCAATGGATCGACTGGGCACACTTTGAGAGAAAAAGTTGCCGAGCCTTTGATGAAGTGATACAGGTCATGGAGAGACATGGCCTCAATGACTTGTTTGCTTTTAGGTGTAACTAGAATGATGAAGTCATCGCTCAATTCTATGCAACCTTCTTATTTGCCAGCGATGAAGAAGAGAGAGTGACTTGGATGACACATGGATCCAAATATACTATTACATATGATGAGTTTGCAAGACTGCTGCATCTTAAGGACACTAGCAGCAACGAGGTCATCATTCACAACATTGGTGTCTTGGAGAAGGATAAGATGGAGTTCCTCTATGATACTCGCCTGAAGTACAACCCTCCATCAACTAAGAACATGAAGACCTTCTTCATGGTTCTCAACAGGGTGCTTAGGAAGACAATTGCTCTGAAGGACGGAGATGCAGGGAGTGTCCAAGGTTACCTGAGGACATTGATGAACGTGATCAGCAAGAGCAGGAAATTTGACATCTTTGACTACATCTAGATTTATATGGTGAACATCTCTTGCACCCCTAACCGTTCCTGTGGCTATGCCCCTTATATCATGTTCATGATAGAAAGGTCACATGAATCAAATTTTTGAAAGATGTTGAGCACATAGCCTTGAGGCCTCAGAAGCCTCCCCAAGCCACTCTCCCAGTTGCTCCATCTCCTGTGTCAAGTGAAGAGGCTCCTAGGAGAGCTCAAGAAGATGCAAGGACTGCTCTCAACACTAGGGCTCCTCCTCACAAAGGGTCTCTCACTGGAATAATGAAATACTTGGCTGCCATCTTTGGTACTTCCCGCAAGACTGAGGTGAAGGTCCATAAGATGAAGAAGGCAAGAAAAGAAGAAATGCGGTACATGAAGGACAATATCAAGGTCATTTGTCAAAAGCTGGAGGTTGAGCCTATTGGATCTCCAGTTATATCCGAGGACTCTCCTTCTGACTTCACGGAGCTTCCAACATTATCTCCTTCGGAGCATGCATATTTTGGCATTGGGGGCTCGACAAGTGGTCCTCATCCTCATCCTCCTTAGGTTGCCAACGATGAAGATGATGAAAGGACGGATAGCGAGGAGTAAGTCGGCGACGCCTAGTAGATCCCTCTTATCCTTCCTTTTGGTGTCTTGATGCCAAAGGGGGAGAGATTGAAGGGGAATCATTAGGTCTAGCAGTAGATTGAGAAATGAGAGCTCCAATTGTGTTTCTTTTGCAATTCTGCTACTTTTGGGTTGTAAAACTTCTATTATGCTCTTATTATGTTTCTAGTCATGTTTGTGAAGCTTGTGATGATGCTTTGATATAATCTAAGTTCATGTTTAATATGATCTAAGTTTTTGCTCTGAAATTGGCATACATGCTTGATGCTGATATGATTATGTCATTTACCTCATTCACATCATGATTATTGCTCACTCACATATAGTTTTGCATCCCACCATAAAGAGTGCACATATGTCTTATGTTTTCATTGCTCAATTTATTCCAAGCTCATATGTGCACACTTTATGTAAATCTGGATTTTTTATCATATTGGTAAAATCTCAATTGGTTGTCATCCATCACCAAAAAGGGGGAGATTGAAAGTGCATCTAGGCATCCCTTGTGGGTTCTGGTTGATTTATGACAAACAAATGAGATCCTAATAAATTGTTGAGATGAGTGCAGGTTTTAATGAAATTATGAAGAAAGCACAAAAAGAAAGGAGAATGAGGAATATATATGGAAAAGAGCTCAAGAGCTGAATAGAATATTGTGTTGTGTATGGAGTGTGTTGGAGAAACACACCCAAGAGCTCAAGAACAAGAAACCACATTCACTGCACAATTCACAGGAAAAACGGACTAGTCCGTTATGTCTCTGACTAGAAACGGACAAGTCTTCCCAGTGCGGACTTGTCCACTAGTACACCGGTTTTCACAGAACCAGACTAGTCCGATATCTTTCTGACTAAGTTCAGAGTAGTCCCCCCCTCGTGCGGACTAGTCCTCAGGACCTCACACTTTACCCAGAAATGGACAAGTCCGATATCACCATGGACTAGTCCAAAAACACTCTGACTAAAATCGGACAAGTCCTCCAAGTGCGGACTTGTCCCCAATTCTACCTGAGGTTCATCACACCTGACTAGTCCGATATGTGCCGGACTAGTTCGATCACTTCCAGAGACGAAATCGGACTAGTCCGCCCATTGCCAGACAAGTCCAATAATTTGGGACACTTATGGTTTCCCACACGCCGCGCACAGGACTAGTCCGGAGTCCACCACGAACAAGTCCGGGCATCGCAAACCCTAACGGTAACTTTTGGAAACCCTAGTATAAATAGAGGTGTACGGCCCTACAACAAACTCTCTCGACCCCCTGCACTATCACACCTTCCAAGATCCTAGAATACACATCTCTTCACACAATCTAACCCTAGAAAGATCAAATCTTCAAGGATTGGTCTTTGATCAAAGGAGAGACTCGTTCTACACGTCTTGAGTTCTTGGGTTTGATTCTCTTGCACATTCTTGTTCTTTATTGCATATCTTACGAGTGTGTTTGGGGGTGTTTTCAATTGTAAATATTGGGGAGCCCTCAACTTGTGAGAAGACCCCTTGAACACAGTGATTTGCCCCCTTTGTGATTAGTGAAAGAGAATCGATCTCCGTGGAGATTCAACGAGGGTAGGGTTGGTGAAGACCCGGTCCTCCATGGACTCCTCAACGTGGAAGTAGATTTTCTCTGTGGAATCGAACCACGGGATAAAATCTTGTGTCAAACTTGTTCTTACTTTTCATCATATTCTAGGGTTTACAAAATCTTATACAAATTACGTTAAAACATTGAAACCAAAGTTAATTTGTGCTATAATTAGTTTTATTGAGATAATACATTCAAGTTACAACTTAATTTCCGCTGCATAGAGTACTTGAATTGAAATCAGTGATCAAACTTGATCAATCAAGTCCGCACACACCGGACTAGTCCGCACCCTACCGGACTAGTCCGATTTCTCTGTATTTGATCTAGTTGCTAAGTGTTTTAGGATCCGACAAAAGTTCAAAAAGCCTATTCACCCCCCCCCCCCTCTAGGCTACATTCAGAAATGATTGTTGACATTTCTTACATACAGAATAAATTCTGCAAGCGCACGGAAACTATCAATGTAACATTTTCCCGTAAAAGAGTATTCCAAGGGTGTCATTTATTTTATTCCAATGGAAGGCTAGGTGTAAGTGTAGCAATCATCAAATGAAAAGGGTTGAATGGTCTAGGTAAGGTTCTAGTGAGGATGGATAATAGTTAGTGTGACACACACAAGAGCATTCTATTCTAATGGGGATAAATGGGTCGAAGGGAGATAAGACTAAGAGTTAGGGAGTTGCTCTTGCAATGCCTCTAATACCCATATACATAGCCTAAGTTAGATACTAATGAGCATGTCAATGGTGAATCCTTATGCTAAGTTGTTAAACACATTGGGCACGGGCTTACCCCTAGCAAATACTAGGGCGACTCCCGCCAAGAGCATGTGGCATAGCCGAACGTGGAGGATTACAAAGGACAGATAGGGTTGTCACCACCTACTGCCTACCTCTTCAATCTGTGGGTCTATGAGACATCCAATGCTACTTAACTATCCTAGCACCATTCTATCATATGAAGTAAATACCTTAAGAGCCTAGGCACAAGCAATCTTAAGGCAATGACTAACCTAAACATTGTTGAACCAATGTTCAGACAGAGCATAAGTTATTCATATTAACATGATAATATCATAACTAATTAGACTATAGTGGAGGTTTGTAGTGTTTATGATGATAGAATAAGATTGTTATGGCATAATCATAAAGACTACTCCTACCACATACATGGACTCCACAATCAAACAAGAAACGCATCATCCAAACATATGTATAAAAGAAGACTAAAGATAACATATTTATTATGCATAAAGTCACAAATACAAAAAGGAGTACATGAGCCATACCTTACCCAATTTGGAATTGGGAAGAGAGACTCTTTCTACCCCTTTCCTAATTTGGACTAGAGACTAGAGGCTCTCCTCTCTACAACCTAAACTCCTCTAAGACTATGGAAGATAGTGGATATAATAGAATGAAGTTCAAGTGGTGTGTGTGTGAAGTGAGGGGTAGAGGTCCTGTCTATAGCTGGAGAAGGGTTGGTTCCCACCACCAAGAGCGTGTGAATCAGTCTTCATCATTATCAGGGCACCATAGGGAGTCGACACGTGGAAGTTAACCCAATATGGCACTAGAAAGGCTTCGGCTGAACCACCACTTTGGCTGAAGTGGTCTTCTGACCAATTCCAGTGTGCTTTTTCGAGGTGACTTCTAGGTGGGTCCCGTTGACTAATATGGGTGATACACCATTGGATCTCCTCGGATACGTCTATTTGTGGGCCATGTGATCCATGTGATGCCACGTGTTGGTGCTTGATTGGTTGGGATGATATTTTATAGGATTGATCCCCCTTTTTATCTCATTTCTTTCATAAAATTCCTGCATGCACTATTCTTCCAAGGACAAGTGGAAATAGGTTAAGTAGAAAGGTGATGTTTGCAAGAAATGATTTTTCCTTCACATAATTGAGTTATATTGATGGTGAAATTGGGATATAACAGTCGTCAAACAGCCGTCCTCACCCTCGCTGCCCTCACCCTCGCCGCCTCACCCTCCCCGTTGTCGCCCTCGCCATCATCGCCCTCGCCGTGGTCGCTCTCACCATCCTCACTCTTGTCGTCCTTGCCTCTCTGTCCTCACCCTCTCCGTCCCCACCCTCGCCACCCTTACCCTCGCTGCCCTCACCCTTGCCGCCCTCACACCCGTCGTCATCGCTTCACCATGGTCGCTCTTACCGTCTTCGCCACCGAGTGTTGTTCTTACCCTCACCGTCCTCACCAATGACAAACATGTTATTAGGTTGTTTATTCACTCGATATGGATATGGATATGGAGTGGATGCATATGCTCCATTATCTCCAAAAATAAAGGCAATTAGGGACATGTTTGTTATACGTTCGGATGTTTGGCTCGACAATCCTGAGGTATGGAAATAAAAGAAGCTAATGACATTAATTTCTGATTTTACGTAACTTCTCTCAAAATGTTCAAATGTGCTATCTCGTAGAGCGGACAATGGAGAATTTATCAGTCATTCTGGATGGTTATGATAGTGTGGAAGTAATTCCTCCCCTCTTTTTCTTCATGGCCAATTTTTACTTTTGGCCCTGCAATAATCTAGCATTCAATTCATTTGGAGAACTCAGATTGCAGTTTGGAATGCTTGGTGAAATGATTGCAGCTCGATCTAGATTAAAGTTTGATAATAGAGTATTGCAGGCCCCTAAGGTTGGTTATAATTATTTATTTTTAGATTTCCAGTTATACATTGTGGTGACAAAACATTGATGCTACAAATCTGAATATATCTTTTTTAAAACTTAAAGCTGGAAATGGAAAAGACATTTTCCCTCAAAGTGGGAGGTGTAACTTCAACAATAAGGTCAGAGTATATCGAGAGTGTATTTGCAGTTTGGTTGTACTTAGTCCTCATGGTACGTAACTTATATTTGGAATCATGTCTTCTAGAGTTTGATTCGAACCAACACTGTCAAGGACTCAAATTGCTGTTTGGAAAGCTTGGTGAAATGATTGCAGCTAGATTTAGATTAAAGGAACACAACTATTTCCTATTCATGACAATGTTGGGGAGAGCAAGCTATGAATTGCAATGTACCAACTTTGAATATTAGATGTGAGCCTGAGAGAAACTATTAATTGCAATGTATCAACTATGAATTGCTATGTATAGTTGAATTATATATCAACATGTAGAAATCTTGAATTGCAATATATCAACCTATGATTTCCAATTTATCAATTATGAATTGCAATGTATAAACTATGAAATCCATTGAATATATTGTGATTGTCGTTAGTTCAATTTGAGTAGAAAATTAGAAATAATAGCGTTTAGTTCGTTTCGTGACAATGCTTTATCACAAACGGACGTTGTACGTAAGGACCGCCCGTGATAATATTTTATGACATACGGCACATTGTATGTAAAGAACAGCTTGTAAAAAATTATTAGCACAGGCTGTTTGTAGAAGCCGCTTGTGAAAATGGCGATTTTCACAGGCGCTTTGTTACAGGCGGTTTTGAAAACCTCTTGTGATGATATGTTTAGAGCCGCCTAAGATAAAGCTTTTTGTAGTAGTGAAACATGAATAAATTGAGTTACTATTTTTGTACTCCCTCCATCCCAAATTACTTGTCACTATCTAGTATATTTTTAAACTAAAGAGCGACAAGTAATTTGGGATGAATGGAGTATATTTTCTGTTATTGTGCGACTTCAAGTGATATACACAATTTTAATCCAGCAATGTTCTATATCTATGCTTATGAACCATGCATTTAAAAGGGATTTATATTGTGTATATAAAACCATACTTTTGAAATGATTTTGGATGCCCATCTATTTATTGGATACTAATAAACATATCAAACTCTCAGTGGTGTATGATTATTTACGATGCTCGCACATTTAATGGAATGTAAAAAGATATTAAAGTAGCAGCTCAAGATATCAAAACATTAGTGTGTAGACATAAATTATTTAAGCGGGATGTGTTTGTTGAAGCTATATAAATGCTAGCACCCCAAATCAAATGCAATAATACGGACACAACTAATATTCTTGTCGATCCTCGTGGCAGACGTTAAAGGAAACATGACATGGATCCAACCCATGACAGCTTTGTTCTTGGTTCTTATGATCAACATGTTTGTTACCTTGTCGGTCTGCCAAGCTGGAGGATGTTGTTATGAATATTGCACTTATATTATTATGAGGACGAACAACCAAATATATAGAGATTAGGGAGAGGTACAATATGCAAAGAGTCCCTTATAAAACAGGAAAACTACAAAAGGAAATATACTCCTAACACCACCTGTCAAACTCAAGGTGAGTCACGAACACTGAGTTGGAGAGATAAAAACTAAGCTGAGTTCGGGTTTGTGCCTTTGTGAAAAAAAAAATCGGCCAACTGAAGCTCTAAAGGCACAAACTAAAGATCAACAACACCATCATGTATTTGTGCACGTGTATAAGAAGCATCAACATCAATATGCTTAGTAAGCTCATGCTTGATAGGATCACAAACAATACTGATAGCATCTGTAATGTCAAGCAAAAGAGGAGTCGGCATAGAAATATAAACACCAAAATCTTCAAGCAACCAACGTAACTAAGTAACCTCTGTAGTCACAAGAACCATAGCACGCAACTCAGTCTCTGCACTCGAACGAGACACTACTACGTGCTTCTTAGTCTTCCAAGCAATGAGAGAACCACCAAGAAAAACAAATATTCAAAAAGAGATCGACGATCAGATGAACCACTAGCCAAGGTGGCATCACTATATGCCTTTTGGTGTAAGGAACTAGAGCGTGGAAAGAACAAGCGTATAGAGATAGTCCAACGAAGATAACGCAAGACACGAAGCAAGTGACTGTAGTGGACCTCAGTCGGAGCCAAAACAAACTGACTCAGAATGTGAACAGAGTATGAGATGTGAGGACGAGAGACACCAAGATAGACTAGACTTCCTACAATATGACAATATCGACTAGGATCATCAAGCGGCTCACCATCAGTGGGTCGAAGATGAAAGTTGAGCTCCATGGGAGTCTCGAAAATGCGGTGATCAGTAAGAGAAGCCCGATCAAAAAGATCATGAATGTACTTCTCTTGAGACATATAAATTCCCTCAAAGGTAGAGGAAACCTCAATTCCATGGAAGTGGCTAAGAGGTTCAAGATCTGATATAAGAAACTGCTCCCTGAGACGAGCCTTCACGAAGGCTATGTACTCAGGGTCGTCTCTAGTGATGATCATATCATCAACATATATGAGAAGAAGAGTACGATCACGAGACGAGGTATGCACAAAGAGTGCAGGATCATGAGTACTAGCTGAAAAACCAGCAATAGTGATCACTGACGCGAACCGCTGAAACCAAGCATGAGGAGCTTGATTGAGGCCATAAAGGGAACGACGAAAGCGACAAACCATACCCTCAGGAGCAGAATACTTAGATGGTGGCTGCATGTAAAGCTCTTCACGCAGCTCACCATTATGAAAGGCATTCTTTAGATAAAGATGATAAATGGATCATCCACGAACAGAGATCACAACAATAAGAGTGCGAAAAGTGGTCTTGTGAGCAACAGAAGCAACTGTCTCATCATAGTCACGACCCTGTTCCTGCTGGAAGCCACAGGCGACTAGTACAGCCTTATAACACTCAAGAGAAACATCAGAGGCAAGTCTTAACCTTATAGACTCACTTACAGATGATAGGGTGAACATGTGGAGGACAAGGCACAAGATCCCACGTGCCATTGCACTCAGGAGTAGCAATCTCCTCAGTCATCACATGTTGTCATTCTAGATGAGGAACAACATCACGATATGTAGCTTGCTAAAAAAGAACGGTAGCAGCAAAACTAGAAGGAGTACCGATCAGGAGGCTGACGAGAGCGATGACCACGTCCAAGAGGCTGCTCAGGAGAAGAATCATTAGAAGGAGATGATTCCTGAGCAGTTTTTTTAGACAGGTCAGTAGGGTCATAACGACGACGAAGAAAAGTCCACATTTGGTGTTCATACTGAAATTCAACTATGTCCACAGTGATACGATCCTCCATACTAGCTGTAAGAATAGCACCAGCCTGAGCGTCATCTTCCAACCAAGATCTGTACAGACTGAAGTCCAACTCGTATAAAGACAGACGAGTCTCATAATCTTCAAGCAACTTTTTCTTCTCCTCGTCAGTAGCCTTATCTAGAACGATAGACTGTGAAGGAACAACAGGACAAGGCGGACATTTGAGATCACCTGTGAGAAATTCCCAGAGACATAGACTGCCCATGTGTAGATGCATGCGGGGAACCAAGTCGCGATAGTTCGTGCCGTTGAAAAGCACCGAACATTGTAGGACTGAAAAACCACTCGGTGAAAATTCATTCTGACGGGACAACTGGTGATGGCTAGAGCGCAAAGTGAGCAGCGATAGGTGACAACGCAAGCCCAAAAAGAGAAGCAGCACAAGCGGCAAAATTTTCTCTAATTTGATTTTTTTACACCTCACGCTATTGTTCCTTGAAACTCAGCAGTGATGGCTGGTCCACCAAGACCAGGACCAGAGAGGTGTGGCCGCTGGTCAACAAAAGGACCAGGACAACTGGGGCAGAGATGTGGCTCACAAGATGCAATAGTGCAGGGATAATCATCGAGTGGCAGCAGATGAACTCGTTGGGACCAGAAGACGCGCGCTAGATGCAGAGGCACAGGCATCGAGACCTTCGGCTTGGATTCGGCGCCACAGGAGGAAACGCGCGGAAGCTGATGCCACCATATGGAGCGCTGTACGGGCGGGGATTCGGCGCCGGGATAGAGGAAGCTGATAGGTAGACTCAGCCGGTCCAGCAACAAGCGCCCGTCATGGACGCACGGAGAAAGCAAGACTCGACGGGATCTGAAGAAAACCACAGCGGATCGACAGATCTCAGCCGGCGCGCAGGAACAAGCGCCCCACAGGAGAGATTTGTGGAGGCGTAGGGAAACACCATAATTTTGGCTCTATAACATCTTATGGATATTGCACTTATATTATTATAAGGTCGAATGCCCAAATATATAGAAGAGCGGGAGAGATACAATATGCAAAGAGCACCTTATACAACAGGAGAACTACAAAAGGAAGCATACTCCTAACAGATGTAAGCTCTTTTACTTACCCTCCAAGCTGGAGGATGCAAGTTCTTATGATTAATATGGCTGGTTTATAATCTTGTGCATTTTGTAAGTGTCAATTTCAATATGCCAAGAAAAGTATCTTATATAACATTCCTTATATGACAGTGCTTGATACTTTTACTGTAAATATCTTATATGACATTTCTTATATGTTTGGCTACTTTAATATACACATGAATATAGGTTGGCAATTCTTATATGACATTATTTATATGACAGCGCTAGACACTTTTACTGAAAACAACTTGGCGGTGAGCGACCTGCTAATAAGACCACAATGCAAATATCACACTACAGGAATCCCAATGATTTGCGACAGCCAGAGCCGTTGCAAATAATGGAAAAACCGTCGCAAATAAGCTATTTGCGACGGTTCCGTTATTTGCGACGGTTTTTTGCCGTCGCAAGTTATGCGTCGCAATTAAGCTTTGGAAGTGCATCTAGCACTCTCTTGTAGGTTTTGGATGATTTATGACAAGCAATTGGGATCCTAACCTATTTGTTGAGATGAGTGCAGGTCTATGATAGGAAAATGAGCAAAATACCAAAAAGAAGGAAGGATGAGGAGCAAAATGGAGATGAGCTCAAGGAAGAAGAGTAATAGATTATTGTGTATGGAGTGTGTTAAGGGGACTCACCCCAAGAGTTCAATCCCAATTAAACACACATATTGGACAAAGTTACACAGGACCGGACTAGTCCGATCACAACCGGACTAGTCCAATATCCTTTCTGCACCAGATCAGACAAAGTCCGATATCTGTCGGACTAGTCCGATATTCTTCTGACTAGAATCAGACTAGTCCTTCCCAGTACGGACTAGTCCTCAAAACACTTCACAAGTCACACAAAATCGGACAAGTCCGACCGCAACCGGACTAGTCCGATATTCTTTCTGATCCAAATTGGACAAGTCCGATGTCTATACGGACTAGTCCGAAAAACCCTCTGATCTACATCGGACAAGTCCTCCAAGTGTGGACTTGTCATCTAACTCACTTAGGGTTTCACTTGTCCGGACAGGTCCAATGGATATCGGACAAGTCCATTTTCAGCCGGACTAGTCCGATATTTCGGGGTACTTAGGGTTTGCTACTCACAGCACACCGGACTAGTCCGGTGACCACCGAGGACTAGTCCGAACTTTCTGAACCCTAACGGTCACTTTTAGAAACCACATATAAATAGAGGTGCACGGCCTTCTTCTGACCTCTCTCGAACCCTAGCACCGTCACACCTCCCAAGAGCCTCAAAAACTACATCTCTCCACGAAATTAAGTGCAACAACGATCAATCCTTTGAGCATTCACTCTAGATCATTAGAGAGACACTTGGAACATCACATTGAGCTCTTGGTTTGATTCTCTAACACACTCCTGCGTTTTGATTGTAATCTTTTGAGTGTGTTTTCGGTGGAAATTTGTGTTCTAATCTAAGGGAGCTCTCAATGTGTGAGAAGGCCCCTTGAATTCGGTTATTCACCCCTTTGTGATTAGTGGAAGAGGATTGGCCTTCGTGGCGATCCGACGAGGGTAGGGTTGGAGAAGACCCGGTCCTTTGTGGACTCCTCAACGTGGATGTAGGTTGCCTTTTGTGGTAGCCGAACCACGGGATAAATCCTTGTGTTTTACCTTTTGGTGTTCATCATTCTAGTTCATCAATATAATCTAGGGTTTCATAATCATTACTCATCTTACGTTGGATTGTTAAACATAAGATTTAATTGTGATATAATCTAAAATATAACTGTGAAACCTTTATTTGGTTCTATTTTTCCGCTGCACACATAAAAGAATCAACCTAATCGATCTAGCTTAATCAACTTAGTCCGTGAACTCCGGAGTAGTCCGCACATTACAAGACTAGTCCGATATCTCTGGTATTGAACTTGTTGTTGAGTGTTGCGGGATTCGACAACTTTCAAAAAGGCCTATTCACCCCCCCTCTAGGCCCACATTCAATTGGTATCAGAGCAAGGTTCTTCAAGAAAGAGTCTAACCACTCGAAGAGATCATGTCGGACATGAAGGACGCCCACAAAATCAACAACCAAGAGGAGGTTAACAACGACAAGACCCAAAAAGTGGAGAAGTACCTCGAAGCCATTCAAGACTTCGAGGACGACGATGAGGAGACGCTGGAGCTAAAGGCACTCCTCAGAAAGAAGGCACTTTCCAAAGGGGAAGTGAAAGTTGAAGAGAAGAAGAAGGAGAGTAGTCACACCGACTACTCTCGATATCCTTTTAACTATGATCGTCTAAATTCTAATAACAATCATTACTTATCCATCCCATTTGAAAAAGCCCCACACTTCGATGGAAGTGATTACTCAATGTGGAGGCAGAATATGAAAATGCATTTGATTTCCCTCAACCCAAGTCTATGACATGTTGTATGCACAGGGATAGATATTCCGGACGATGACGAAGAGCTCACCCCAAGCCAAGAGCAGGCCATTCATAGAAATGCACGAGCCGCAGCTGTAATCACCTCCTCACTCAGTCGGGACGAGTTCACCAAGGTGGATGGACTTGAAATTGCTAAGGAGATATGGGATACACTACAAACTGCACGTGAAGGTAACCGACATGTGCGTGAAGCAAAGATTGAGATGATCGAAGGCGAACTAGGAAGATTCGCAATTGAGGAAGACGAGTCACCCCAAGATATGTACAATCGATTGAAGACACTTGTCAACAAAGTTTGATCATACGGGAGCAGGAAGTGGAATGACCACGAGGTGGTAAAGCTCATCCTTAGAGCTTTTATGCCTTGCAATGTCACGCTATGCTCCATGATTAGAGAAAGCCCCGGATACAAAAGGATGACTCCAGATGAAATGCTTGGAAAAATCATCAACTTTGAGATGATGGAAAGACTGGCAAAGCACGTCAAGGAAATTGCCGATCTCACCTCGGCTAAGAGGAAAGGGGTTGCTCTAAAGTCCACCCTCAAGCCTCTATCCAAAGAAGCAAGGGAAGCACAACTAGAGGGAGACAGTGACGATGAAAGTAGTGAGCTAGATGAAGAGGACATGATATTGTTCATGAAAAAGTTCAAGAGAATAATGAAGAAAAGACAAGGAACAAAATCAAGTGAGGGAAAGTACAAGGAAAGAACGAAACCGAAGTTGAGGCGGGCATGCTACAATTGTGGTGAGTATAACCACTTTATAGTTGACTGCCCATATGAGGAGAACAAGAAGAAGGCCAAAGAATCCAAGCCTCAACCTAAGAAATTCTTTAAGAAGAAGAAGCAAGCCGAACAAGCGCACATTGGGAAGGAGTGGGACTCAAATGATGAGTCCTCATCATCCGAAGAAGAAGAGATGGCTAGCGTAGCCATCGAGAGCACGTCCAAGAAATCTACACTCTTCCCCACACTCGGCGCTAGGAAGGGAAATGGCACTTTCCTTATGGCAAAGGAAGGTAAACGCAAGGTAATCATCAAAACCCCTTTCGTGCATTCCTACTCTAGTGATGATGAAATAATTAGTGATGATGAAGACATGCTTAGTGGACTAGATAGGAAAGCTGCAACAAAAATGAAATTTTTACTTGATCAACTTGTTGAGAAGGAGAGGTTGATTCATCGTCAAGAGGACATGATTATCTCCCAAAAGGAGGAGTATGTCGAAGTTGACAAACTTCTAGAACTTGAAAAGGAGAAAAACAATTCACTAGAGCTTGAGTTAGCTTCAAGAAAGAAAGCTTGCTTGGAGTTAAATGACTCAAATGTTGCAATCAAGGACCATCTTGCTGACCTGATCAAGGTTAACAAGATCCTTGAAGTGCAAGTTGTGTCACTCAAGCTGAGTGAACCTTCCTCCACTTCAAGTTCACCTTCTCAATCCACTAAAACTGATTTTGCTCATATGTGCACATGTAGTAAAATAGACACCAGTTTGAAGGAGAAGTCAACCTCCACAAAGGATAAAAATCCTACCCAATGTGGCATATTTGACAACGAGAAGATCAACTATGCACGTAGTGCATACTTGGTCCAAAGACCTCCAAATGCCAAGTATGGCATTGGTTACTCTTATGATGAAAAATAGCATGCTGGAAGTCATATGAATAACAAGGGAAGGATTTCCTTTGTGAAGGAAAGACCCTCTCAAACTCATAAGTCGAAGGGTAAAAACCTGAACTCACACAAACACCGGACTAGTCCGGTGAGTGTCCGGACAAGTCCGGTCCTCCGGACAAGTCCGGCCTTCCAGCCTAGCCCTGTATACAAACAACAACAATTACTCTTTAGAACCTTTGATGCCTCCTATGTGTTAATGAGAAATAATCTTGGCAAGGTTTATGCTAATTCTGTTGGGCCACGCGATGGGAACACCAAATCTCATGTGTGGGTACCCAAATGTATTGTAACTAACCTTCAAGGACCCAAACAAGCTTGGGTACCTAAAACCAAAGCATAATTTGTTTCTGCAGGCCTATTCCTCCGGTGGATCCAAATGGGTGCTAGACAGTGGCTGCACGAACCATATGACCGGAGAAAGAAGGATGTTCGTTGAATATGAAGAGAATGAGGACCCAAACGAAGGCATCTACTTTGGAGATAATAGTCAAGGAAGGGTGCTCGGTACCAGTAAAATCGCAATATCTTCTACACACACACTTTCTCATGTTTTACATGTTGAATCCTTAGATTATAACCTGCTGTCCATATCTCATCTATGTGACAAAGGTTATAATTGCATGTTCACTAACGAGGGTGTGACCATCTCTAGGAGGAGTGATGGTTCCATTGCATTGAAGGGTATTTTGAAGGGAAAGCTTTACCTTGTTGACTTCAACAAGGATAAAGCCGAACTTGACACATGCTTGATTGCAAAGACCAACATGGGTTGGCTATGGCATAGAAGGCTAGCGCATGTTGGTATGAGGAATCTTCAAAAACTCCTCAAGGGCGATCACATCCGCGGTTCGAAGGATGTTGTTTTTGAGAAAGACAGGCCTTGTAGCGCGTGCCAAGCCGGGAAGCAAGTTGGAGCACCTCATCCCGCAAAGAATGTCATGACTACAACAAGACCGCTTGAACTACTTCAGATGGACTTGTTTGGTCCAATTGCTTACATAAGCATCGGCGGTAACAAATATGGTTTAGTTATTATTGATGACTTTTCTCGCTTCACTTGGGTTTTCTTTTTGAACGATAAATCAGAAACACAAGGAACACTCAAGAAGTTCTTCAAGCGAGCTCAAAACGAATTCTCATTGACAATCAAGAGTATTCGAAGCGACAACGGCATGGAGTTCAAGAACACACAAGTGGAGGAGTACCTTGATGAAGAGGGTATCAAGCACGAATTTTCAGCGCCATACTCGCCACAACAAAACGGAGTTGCCGAAAGAAAGAACCGAACACTCATAGAGATGGCAAGAACAATGCTCGATGAGTACAAGACCTCAGATCGATTTTGGGCGGAAGCGATTAACACCGCTTGCCACGCCGTAAATCGACTTTATCTTCATCGACTACTCAAGAAGACATCCTATGAGCTACTCACCGGTAACAAACCAAATATCTCATATTTTCGAGTTTTTGTTTCTCCATGTTATATCCTGAACAAGAAGCCTGGGACTTCGAAGTTCGCTTCGAAGTCCGATGAAGGTTTCTTGCTTGGTTATGATTCGAACACTTACGCCTATCGTGTTTTCAAAAAGGCCTCCGGACTCGTTGAAATAGCACGTGACGTAGTGTTCGATGAGACTAATTGCTCCCAAAAGGAGCAAGTTGATCCATGTGAATTAGGTAAAGAAGAAGCTCCTTGTCAAGCATTGAAAAGAATGGCTCTAGGTGAAGTTCGACCACAAGAGCCACCTCCACACGTACATGAGGAAGATGAACCACAAGAGGAGATCAACGATCAAGGGGGAGCTTCAGCACAAGATCAACCACAAGAATACGAAGATGATCAACAAGTCAATGAAGGCAACTACTTAGGGGGAGAAGTAGATAATCATGAAGACAAAACTCCTCAAGTGCCACACCCAAGAGTACGCCAATGCGTCCGAAGGGATCACCCAATCGACAATATCATCGGTGACATCCAAAAGGGAGTAACCACTAGATCTCGCATAGCTAACTTTTGTGAGCATTATTCGTGTGTATCCTTTTTGGAACCATGCAGGGTTGAAGATGCATTGAAATATCCGAATGGGTGGTGGCGATGCAAGAAGAATTGAACAACTTCAAGCGGAACGAAGTATGGGAACTTGTGGCAAGACCCAATGCAAACATCATCGGCACCAAGTGGGTCTTCTGCAACAAACAAGACGAACACTGGGTGGTGACAAGGAACAAGGCACGACTTGTGGCCAAAGGTTATTCACAAGTCGAAGGTTTGGATTTTGATGAGACTTTTGCTCCTGTAGCTAGGCTTGAATCTATTATAATATTACTTGCATATGCTACTCACCATGATTTCAAGTTGTATCAAATGGATGTAAAAAGCGCATTCCTCAACGGACCAATCAAGGAAGAGGTGTACAGGAGCAACCACCCGGGTTTGAAGACGAAGAGTTCCCTAACCACGTATTCAAATTGCGTAAGGCTCTCTACAGCCTCAAACAAGCTCCTAGAGCTTGGTATGAGTGTCTTAGGGATTTCCTAATTGAGAATGATTTTCAGATTAGCAAAGTAGATTATACTCTATTTAAAAAGAATTTAGACAATGATCTTTTTATTTGTCAAATTTATGTTGATGATATAATTTTTGGGTCAACTAATCAATCGTTTTGTGAGGAATTTAGCAAAATCATGACAAACAGGTTTGAAACGTCAATGATGGGAGAATTAAATTACTTCTTGGGATTCCAAGTACGGCAACAAAAGGAAGGGACATTCATAAGCCAAACCAAGTACACGCAGGAAATACTTAAGAAGTTTGGTATGGACAAGGCAAAGCCCATAAAGACCCCCATGGCAACAAATGGCCACTTGGATCTCAATGAAGATGGACCTAGCGTCGACCAAAAGGTATATCGCTCCATGATTGGATCTCTACTATATTTATGTGCATCTAGGCCATACATTATGTTGAGTGTATGTTTGTGTGCAAGATTTCAAGCCAACCCTAAGGAATGTCACTTGACAACCGTAAAAAGGATCCTGAGATATTTAGTTCATACACCCAACCTTGGTCTTTGGTACCCAAAAGGCTCAAAATTCAATCTCATTGGTTACTCCGATGCGGATTATGGCGGGTGCAAAGTAGATAGAAAAAGCACCTCCGGCACATGCCAATTCCCAGGGAGATCCTTAGTTTCTTGGTCCTCCAAGAAACAAAATTCCATTGCCTTATCCACAGCCGAAGCGGAGTATGTTGCAGCCGGGAGCTGTTGTGCACAACTCCTTTGGATGCGACAAACTCTAAGGGATTACGGTTACAATATGAACCGTATTCCTCTCCTTTGTGACAACGAGAGTGCCATTAAAATTGCCCACAATCCAGTTGAGCACTCTAGAACTAAACACATAGACATAAGACATCATTTTTTGAGAGACCATTCCATGAAAGGAGATATAACCATCTCACATGTCAATACCCAAAAACAATTGGCCGACATATTCACCAAGCCACTTGATGAAATGCGCTTTTGCGAACTCCGAAATGAACTAAATATCCTCGATGCTCGGAGTGTGGCTTGAAAAGTTGCATACCTGTATGAATTCTTCAAAATATCTTGATTGAATTGTGAAAATGACTCTCTCTCAATTTTTTTCTGAAAAACTATGTCAATTACTAGATCTTGGTGAATTATGATCATTGCTTGATTGTTGCATGCTTACTGGTCATATTCATCAAGATCATTAGATTTAATTTGCCTCTCTATTCTCTATTTATGAACCTTCAAATATATATGAATGGGCTATGCAAATTTCTCCTGGTGACCACGGACTAGTCCGTGGTTATCCGGACTAGTCCGCACGTGCAGACCAGTCCGCTGAGTGCCGGTTAGGCCGTACTAGTCCGATAACACCACGAACTAGTCCGATGTTGCTCTCTGGATGTGTTCGGACTAGTTCGGTCATCTCCGGACTTGTCCGATTTTTCGTGTCCATAACCCTAGCCGCCACCAAACCCTAATCCCTTCATCCTCCACTCTTTCTCACGTGTTCTCTCTCATCCGCTCGAGCTCCCAAGGCGATTTATTGCTCCCTCCATCGAAAATATCCACATTTGGGCAGAAATCAAGCTTGCCCTCTTGAGGATTGAAGCTAGCGGACTTGTCCGGCCTTCAACACCCTCATCTCCAAGCTTCAATCGATTTCTTCGGTAATTTTCACCCAAACCCTAGAAATCTCATTTTTCTTCATTATTGATCGAATAGCCTGGCATCCTTCACTTTATACATGCCTCCTTTAGGTATCACGTGTATGCTAGACTTATTGTGCATTAGGAATCAGCTTTTGTCAAATCGCTTAGGTTTTTGAGGATGAACACCGGACTAGTCCGGTCCATGAACAGACAAGTCCTGTCCCTCCGGACTAGTCCGTGCCTGTGCACCGGACAAGTCCGATGTTTCTGAACCCAAAACCTAACTCTTCAATTCCTCAATGCAATTCCTTGCTATCCTTTCATACCTCTGCCTTGTATCATTCATTATCATTCTTGAAACTCATTCTCAAGTCTTGTCGAGCTCAAACGATGAGGTTTCCGATTTTGAGGCCAAGATGGACCACGAGGTCGCACCTCGGACCTCAACGAGTCTTGGCAAGAAGCGCCAAGAGCGACCTACCAAGCCAGCTCCGTCTCCTCCACAAGTTCGGAGGAAAGTGTTGGCAAAGAAGCCAGTCTCAAAGGCAGCCGCATCATCGAGTGTCCCTCGCCAAGCAAAGGGCAGGGCAAGGGGATAGCGACGGGTCCAGTTGGACCATTGAAGCTGCATGCTCCTAGGGAAGGGGTCCGGGACCCCACTGAAGAAAGGTTCAACGGGAAGGGCAGTGACTCGGTGGCCAAATTCAGAAGTATAGATTGGTATGGCCGATCGAAGCAAGCAGCTGATGGAAAATTCTGGTGCAACTTCCATGCTGATTTCTACATATCGGTGTATCTACCGATGAAGACACCAGTGGTGCGCAGTCAGTGGATCGATTGGGCACATCTTGAGAAGAAAAGATGCTCTGCTTTTGATGAAGTGATTGCAGCAGCTAAAAGACATGGCTTGAAGGACCTCTTTGCCTTCAAGTACAATTGGAATGATGAAGTGGTGGCTCAATTCTATTCCACCTGCCACTTTGCAAGCGATGAAGAGGAAAGAGTGACTTGGATGATTCCTGGATCCAAGTACACTATCACATATGAAGAATTTGCAAGGATGTTGCATCTTGACACCTCAAGCAATGACAATGTGATTATTCACAATGTTGGTGTCATCGAGAAGGAGAAGATGAAGTTTCTCTATGAGCCCAATTCAAAGTTCATCCCTCCTTCCACAAAGAACATGAGGCCATTCTTTGTGGTGCTAAACAGAGTCTTGAGGAAGACCATTGCCCCTAAGGATGGGGATGCAGGGAGTGTACAAGGGTACCTCTGGACCCAAATGATGATCATAAGCAAGAACAGACAGTTTGATGTGTTTGACTACATATGGAACGATATGGTCAACATCTCCAGCACCCCCAACAGGTCATGTGGCTATGCTCCCTATCTAATGTTTATGATTGAGAAAGTCAGAGGGATTGAGTTTGTCAAGGATGTGGAGCACACTCCTTTGAGGCCTCAGAAGCCTCAACCAGTAAATGTCCATGCTGCTCCCTAGCCGGCCTCCAGTCCCGAGGCACCGGCAAGATTAAGAGAAGATGCTAGAGCTGTCCCAACTTCAAGGGCAGCCCCTCAGAGAGGATCATCTAGTGGAATCCTCAAATACCTGGCTGCCATCTTCACCTCCTGCAAGAAGGCCGAAGTGAAGGCCCACAAACTCAACCAGAAAAGAAAGGAGGACATGAAGTACATCAAGGCCAATGTGAAGCATATCTGCCAGAAGCTGGAGATCGACCCCATTGGATCTCCAGTGATTTCTGAGGACTCAAACCCATACTACACTGAGCTCATGCCCTTGACCCCATCCGAGCTTGCCTACTTTGGCATTGGGGGCTCGAGCGTCTCCGCCCCTCCTCCTTCTCCTCCTCATCAAGCTGAAGATGAAGAAGACGAAGAAGACGATGAGAGGACCGACAGTGAAGAGTGAAGACCCTAGGACCCTCCTCTCCTTCTTTTTGGTGTCTTGATGCCAAAGGGGGAGAGATTGAGGGGGAGTCTTAGCTTTAGCTGTAGGATGCGAGGAGAGAGCTCTTTTTACGCTTCTTGTCTATTTTGGAGTTTTGTAGTGTTTTAACTTTGTTCCTAAGTTAGTTATGGTTCTGTGATGCAATGCTTAATTAATTTTAGAAGTATTAGTTGAAATCTGTAATCTTGATCCTGTAATGACATATATGCTTGGCTTTGGTTGATTAATGTAAATTATGTCATTCTCAGTGTCTCAATATACTTAGTTATGCATCCCACCATAAAGAATGCACATATGGATAATTCTTTCATTGCTTGATGTATTTTTGACTCATATGTGCATACTTTATGAAAATCTCAATTTATATCATATTTCGTGAAATCTCAATTGGTTGTCATCAATCACCAAAAAGGGGGAGATTTAAAGTGCATCTAGGACTCTCTTGTGGATTTTGAATGACTTATGACAAGCAATTGGGATCCTAACCTATTTGTTGAGATGAGTGCAGGTCTATGATAGGAAAATGAGCAAGATACCAAAAAGAAGGAAGGATGAGGAGCAAAATGGAGATGAGCTCGAGGAAGAAGAGTAATATATTATTGTGTATGGAGTGTGTTAAGGGGACTCACCCCAAGAGCTCAATCACAATTAAACACACATATTGCACAAAGTTACACAGGACCGGACTAGTCCGATCACAACCGGACTAGTCAGATATCCTTTTTGCACCAGATTGGACAAGTCCGATATCTGTCGGACTAGTCCGATATTCTTCTGACTAGAATCGGACTAGTCCTTCCCAGTATGGACTAGTCCTCAAAACACTTCACAAGTCACACAAAATCGGAAAAGTCCGACCGCAACCGGACTAGTCCGATATTCTTTCTGATCCAAATCGGACAAGTCCGATGTCTACACGGACTAGTCCGAAAAACCCCCTGATCTACATCGGACAAGTCCTCCAAGTGCGGACTTGTCATCTAACTCACTTAGGGTTTCACTTGTCCGGACAGGTCCGATGGATATCGGACTAGTCCGAAGATTTCTAGTAGCGAAATCGGACAAGTCCGTTTTCAGCCGGACTAGTCCGATATTTCGGGGTACTTAGGGTTTGCTACTCACAGCACACCGGACTAGTCCGGTGACCACCACGGACTAGTCCGAACTTTCTGAACCCTAACGGTCACTTTTAGAAACCCCATATAAATAGAGGTGCACGACCTTCTTTTGACCTCTCTCGAACCCTAGCGCCGTCACACCTCCCAAGAGCCTCAAAAACTACATCTCTCCATGAAATTAAGTGCAACAACGATCAATCCTTTGAGGATTCACTCTAGATCATTGGAGAGACACTTGGAACATCACATTGAGCTCTTGGTTTGATTCTCTAACACACTCCTGCTTTTTGATTGTAATCTTTTGAGTGTGTTTTCGGTGGAAATTTGTGTTGTAATCTAAGGTAGCTCTCAACGTGTGAGAAGGCCCCTTGAATTCGGTTATTCACCCCTTTGTGATTAGTGGAAGAGGATTGGCCTTCGTGGCGATCCGACGAGGGTAGGGTTGGAGAAGACCGGGTCCTTTGTGGACTCCTCAACGTGGATGTAGGTTGCCTTTTGTGGTAGCCGAACCACGGGATAAATCCTTGTGTTTTGCCTTTTGGTGTTCATTATTCTAATTCATCAATATAATCTAGGGTTTCATAATCATTACTTATCTTATGTTGGATTGTTAAACATAAGATTTAATTGTGATATAATATAAAATATAACTGTGAAACCTTTATTTGGTTATATTTTTTCGCTGCACACATAAAAGAATTAACCTAATCGATCTAGCTTAATCAACTTAGTCCGTGAACTCCGGACTAGTCCGTACTTTACCAGACTAGTCCGATATCTTTGGTATTGAACTTGTTGTTGAGTGTTGCAGGATCCGACAACTTTCAAAAAGGCCTATTCACCCCCCTCTAGGCCCACATTCAAGCTTATTTGCGACGGCCACAGTCGCAAATAAGCTTAATTGCGATGGCTGGTGGAAGCCATCGCAAGTTATGGCTAGGGGCAGGTGGGCCCCACAATTCTAGCCATCGCAATTAAGGCCTTATTTGCGATGGCCAAGCCATCGCAAATAAGTTCAGCTAATGGGACCCACGTGGCCATCAGACGGGACCCACGCAGCCATTTGCGATAGCCGGGCCATCGCAAATAGGGAATTAATTGTGACGGACTGACCGTCGCAAATAACAGAGGCTAGTTTACGACGGCCTAGAGCCTTATTTTACGACGGTATTGTATAAAAAGCTGTCACAAATAAGGTTTTTTTATTTTTTCTAAAAAAACGGAAAATGCTACCCGGCTCGATGGCCAGAATCACAGAACAAACAACATAATATATCACAATCACAAACAGCATCACAATATATCACAATCACAAACAGCATCGTTGATACATCGCACATCACCATCAACAAAGCAAACAAAGGCTCACTCGCCCGTCTGACCTCCAAAGCCACCTCCAAAGTCGAAGTCGTCGTCGCGTCTCATTCCAGGTGGCGGTAATGACAACGACGGAGTTTCAGTAGCCGTCGCAGATCCCAGCAATTAATGAAACTTAGAGTTAGAATATAAATGCATCAACATCTCTCTTCCTCCCTTCTCTCCCTCTATCTCCATCTAGACCCCCCTCTCTCCCTCTCTCTTTTCATTCCTCTCTTTCTATCTCAATCTATCTATCTCTCACTCTATCTCTCTATTGCTACCATTTTCCCTCTATCTTTCTCCCTCTATTTCCATCTACATCTCCCTCTATCTTCCTTCCCCTCTATCTCCATCTACATCTTCCTCCTCTCTCTTTTCATTCCGCTCTCTATCTAATCTATCTATCTCTCTCACTCTATCTCCCTACTATCCTTTTCCCTCTATCTCCAACTACATCTCTCTATCACCCTCTATCTCCAACTACATCTCTCTCTCCATATACATCACTCTCTCTCTTCATTCCTCTCCCACTCTATCTAACTATCTCTCACTCTTTCTTCTATCTCCCTCTTTCTTCTATCTCAATCCTTTTCTTCTATCTAACTATATCCCTCTTTTTTCTATCTCAATCCTTTTTCTCTCTATCTTCCTCCCTCTTCTAACTCTATCTCTCACTCTATCTAACTATCTCTCACTCTCACTCTATTTCCTTGCTTTATTTTGGTAAAGTTGAAGTAAAACTACAATTGTTAAGTTGACATAGAAAATTACCTGACCCGCAGAAGAAGGATCGCCTGGAAAGACCGGAAGTGGCGATAGCTGGATCCCCAAACCTTGCGCCTGAGCCATGACCTGTCATTGCAAACATTAGATATTAACTATTAGTAAGTCATTTACGCTGAATTAATGAGACCTTCAGTTTTCATTTTGTTACCTTCATTGTCTCCCGCATCTGCGCCATCCAGGCTGCCTGGGAAGAGATCGTGGCCTCCAACGCGATCCTTTGTTGTTTCGCCACAATCCTTTGTCGTTGCGCCTCCCTCCTTTCCTCCTCCTGTCGCCTGATGTTCTCTTCTATAGTTTGTCGGAGGGTCTGTATCTCAATGTCTCTCTACGAGACACGGCGACCTGACGTGCCCACCGACGAAGCCTGCGTGGAGCTACCTCTCGCAGGTCTCGCCGCCCTCGTATCGACAACTCTGTCCAATATGGCGAGCCTATAAAAGAGAGAGACAGTAATATGAAATTGAAATATCTTCAATACTTTGAATTGAAAATGATAAAATGACTTATGAACTCACCTTCCGTGTGCTTTTCCACCTCCGCTTACATACGTGGCTTGTGGATCAATTGGTTCACGTTCCCAATCAAAATCTTCGCCGTATGACTTCCTAGCCTCCTCCCCGTACTTAGCCTGGAAAACAAGAAAATCGTGTAAGTACAACAATCCATATAGTTAAATTTAATATGAATGATTTCTAAACTTACCAATCGCTCGGTTGCAGCCTGACTGCACCCCTCAGGCTTAGAAGAGTCCCTGTGATCTCTCTTCCTGATCTCAACAGGGGTCGGCGGCACCCCCATCTCGCACTCTTATCAATAAGTGTTAGTATGAACTGTATATTATGAATATATAAACATAAGTTACATACACTTACCATGCGTTTAGCTAAATGCAAGTAGTTATCTTGGTCGTTCCTGCTCTTCCCCTTGACCCCTCTGCACTCTTGAGTCTTTTTGGAGTTAGCCTTAAACACATCGCTAGCTTAGTACCGACAAAGGGCTCAAAATGCATCGGACCGACCATACAACCACTCATGTGGCCCTGCACATAGTTGTAGATCGTTAAAAATACCATTGAGGAAATTATCAGAAAAAAATATTTACTACACCCCACGTACCTGCACGTACTCCTCCTTTGTCAGGTGCCTCTCGCTCTTTTGCTAGAAGTGTAGCACGTGCTGCTGGTTCGCCTTCAAGTGCTCATTTATAATTTGAGTATGATCGTTCGACAAAGCTTGTCGAAGTGCCATAGCAGCGTTGTAATGAAACACTCTCCTCGCATCCTCAACCATGCGAGGGTCGTTCAGGTCCTCTAAAATGTACCTTGTTTGTGATAAAGAATATATTGAAGAGATGTTCATTAAGAGAGTTTAAGAGTTAAAACTTAGAAACTTCTTTTAACATACTTACCATAAAATTGGCCCATACGGCCTCCTGACGGTTGTCGTGCTCCTGGCGATGGACGCGTGCGTAGTCCTCCCACGAAAGGGCAGGCACCCCATTGATCACCCCGGGATAGTGCAAATGCATTAAGGACCCTAGGAGACCATTTACTTGTCTGTGGTGTCTCTCACCGGTGAAAGATGAGTCCTACCAAACCTGCAAGATATTTATTGATTCATTACTTAAGTAACCAAAAGAAACTAGAATTAAACACTAAAATTTTTATTACCTATCTCCGACCGGACGAATCACGATCCTCTGTGAAGGGACAGCAGGAGGACTGACAAAGTGAGTCCTCCTCGTCCTTCGCGTCTGCTGGGGCGCCACGTCAGGTGACCCAGAAGGCTCGTCACCAGCCGAGTCAAAGGGCTCAGAAAAAGAGGGCTTGCCAGTCGAGGGTTGGCTGGCCGAGGGCTGGCTCACCGAAGGGTAGCCAAGGTCAACTAGCATCATAGCCTCTGAGTCAGTCGGTGAGGACTACAACATTCAAATGATTCATAAGTAAGTTTAATTGGAAATTGAATTTGAAGAATTTTTCAAAAAAAAAACAATTGAAATTTACCTGTGACGAAGCTCTAGAGCTGGTCGAAATGTGCCTCAGCAGCTGAGAGCGTTTGCTCTCGGTCGACGAGGCACCTGCGAAAGCATCCTCGAGTCTAGAGGGGTAGAACCCCCTCGTTGGTGGAACCTTCTTACCCTTCTTTGATGCCATCCTGTTTTAATAGATAATTAGTAAATATGCAAATAAGATATACGAAATTCATGTTACTATATTCAAGAAAACATTACTTGTAATCACTTTCAAAATTCATCAGCATCATTATCATGTGCCCTACTCCTTAAACCAGCCTAACGGTCTTCCATCGTGGCCTGTTCTAATTTCCGTTTTCGCATGTCATCTGGCTCTACATCTCCAACTAATTGATCGAGTCCTGCACCAAGCTCGACGATAAAACTGTCTGGCAACTTTTCTTCTTGATACACTTCTTCAACATCTTCACTATCATGGTAACCTTCATCCCTAGGGGTATATAACCGCTCATGAGGATTCACCTTATATACCACCCACCAAGCACTGAGCTTCGTGCATGGATAAGGTAGATAATACACTTGTTCTACTTGATGTGCATAAACAAATGTATCATAACCTCGTAGTCGGTCCTTATGTTTCTTCCACCATTCCAAATTGGTTTTCTCGAGTTGCATGAGTGCGATCAAACCAGTCATAGTCAAAGAAGACAACTCGAAGGGTCTTATTTTCGGTAAAAGTAAATTCAAGGAGTTTCTAATGATCCTATAATAATCGGTTAAATTCCCTTGAGTGTCAATTGCTCTCGTCACAACACCGGAATTTGATGTTGCCGCGAGAGGACGAAGAGCTTCAAAATGAGTTGTACGGAATCGAAAGCCATTTATGTCATATCAACCATAGCTTCTAACATTCACCAATCCATAATATAGCTGCCGCAAATCATCATGGACATTGTGAGTCCGACACTATCATAAATGATCATAAGTTAAAATAAATCTTCTTTAATAATATTAACTTATAATATATAGAAGACGAGAGAGTATTACATAATCTCGAAACCAGGATAGGAAACTTGGACCTCCATTTATTCCTTCTTTTTGCATCCCTTCTACTTGTTTGGTCGTAGGTTGATGCCTATGTGGCCAACATTGTCTGTGGAACTCGCTGAACGTGAAAAGACATCTTTTATAATACATGTGTAGCGAAATATGTCGATTAGCATAAATGTAGGAAAAACACTTACTCGAAGTATTCCTGCATGCCTTCTATATTTGCATACATGTAGAGTAAAGAACAGTCCTGTCACATTCGGATAGCACGTACGTCGTGTAGCTACCAACGGTAGTACCTCTCGTTTGAAAAATAGAGAGGTTGCTTAAAGGGGGTGCTTCGTCCACATTGTACCGCATCGCCGAAGTATTGATATTGTTTTCTTATGCAAAGTAGACACTTTTAAAGTATACTACTTCCTTAAGAGCATATGCTTCAGCGATGCACCCTTCCACCCTTGCCCTGTTGCCAACCATTGGTTTCAGATATTGTAGCGCTCTTTCAATGTGATACATCCACCTGTATTGCATGGGACCATCAACTTTAGCTTCAAAAGGAAGGTGGATAAGCAGATGTTGCATTGGATTGAAGAAACCCGGTGGAAAAAATTTCCATCTTACATAAAAGTATGGGTATCTCCTTCTCTAACTTATCCATCATCCCTATCTTGATTTCTTTAGCACAAAGCTGTGTACAGAAATAGCTGAGCTCGGCTAAAACCTTCCACACCGCATTATCTAGATAGTCTCGAAACATAACAGGTAAGAGTCTTTCCATTATAATGTGATAATCATGACTCTTCAACCCAGTGAGGTTTCCTGTGTTCACATTCATGGCTCGTTTCAAGCTAGCCGCATAACCATCTAGGAATTTCAAAGTTTTCATCCATTTCATGACTTCTTTCTTTTCTTTAGATCGAAGACAGAAAGAAGCATGTGGCTTTTCACCACTTTCAGAGATTTCAAGAGTTGGACGGTGACAAATGTCTGCCAAATCTAGTCTAGCATCTAGTCTAGCTTTGTAATTGTCTTTCATTTTGCCAGGCATATCTATGCATGTGCTTATGATACTTTCGCTCATGTTATGCTCCTGATGCATGACATCAATGGTGTGCATTAAAATCAACGACTTCACATACAGTAGCTCCCAAAGTCCACATATGTGAGTCCAATTGTGTTCCTCTTCGTAACCTACAAAATATCCAGGACGACCTTCATCTGGCACCAGTTTGTCCAACATATCAGAAATTTCAGACCCGTTGAGACGTTTCGGTGGTCCTTTAGTGACAACGGTGTTCTTTCTAAAAACATGCTTCTGTTGCCTAAACATGTGATTCAAAGGCAGCCAACGTTGTGACAATCGAAGTAAGATATTTTGCCTCCATGAGTTAGTCAAAAGCAATCCGTGTCTGAAGCACATATCGGACATGTCAGACGATCGTGACTGCTCCATCCAGAAAACATGTCGTATGTTGGCAAAGCATGGACAAACCACAAATAAGAAGCTCCAAGGTTGCATTTCTGCGTCTTCTAACTGTCATACGCTTTGACTCCTGTCCACAAGACTTTCAATTATTCGATCAGCGGTTTCAACATCACGTTGAGAAGTGACACGGGATGATCAGGTCCAGGTACAATGAGGCTGGGAAACATTAACTCGTTGTTTGTACAAAGATTTAGTGGTAGGTTGTACGGAATGACAAAGACGGGCCAACAGGAGTATGATGTGGCATTTGTACTGAACGGCAAGAACTCGTCTGTCGCTAATCCAATGCGAACATTCCTCGCATCACGAGAAAAATTTGGATCGAAACGGTCCAGCGCCTTCCATGCATCACCGTCGGATGGATGCGTCAAGAATTCTTTGTTCTCACGTTTACCTTCTTTGTGACATCTCATGTGTGTTGCAGTTCTTTTTGAAAGAAACACCGCTTCAACCGAGGTGGCACAGGCAAGTAACCAAGCTGCTTATATATGACATCTGTCATCACATTATCCCATCGTCATTAACAACTTCGACATACCTTGGTTTACCACATTTCAAGCACATCATCTCATTGGCGTCCTCTTTCTAGAATAGCATGTAGTTGTTTGGGCACACATCGATTTTCTCATAGTTCATACCAAGACCAGATATCTTGATCTTTGAGTGATACATATCTTTAGGCGCTTTGTGAGGTTGTGAAAGGATATCGCAGGTCAATTTCAGGAGATCATAGCAGCAGTTGATGGAAAAAAGTACTTGGACTTAATTGCCATAAATCTGGTCAAGAAAGCAAGTATTGTCACAACCGTGTGTTCATGCAACACTCATGCAACAGCTCTTGCGATTTTTCAGCTCCTTGAAGAACTTCTCTACCTCATTTATAAGAGGATCCTCCACTTCCAGAGCTTCTAGCATCTCATCCATCCTATCAACCTCTGTTATATCATCATCCTCATCCACTTCTGCTATGACTCGAGATTTAGTCTCATCGTGGAAGGTCCACACTTTATAATGTGGAGTGAAACCGTTCCGACATAAGTGAAACGAAAGCTCCAATCTTCTCAAAAACTTGGTGTTCCGGCATTTTGTACATGGGCACCGCACCATATCTTCCGTTGACAACGAAAATGCTCAATCCAAAAATTTATCTAACTTGATGTACCACTCATCCAAGTGATCACCAGTTCTGCTCTTCCAGCCAGTATACATCCAACTGCGGTCTTCACCCATGTTTGACTCTGCAGTTTAAAGCGAAAGAAATTGTCGTTAATGGCGGGCACCTAGGCGTCCAGGCGGCCGATGGGCACCTAGGCGTCCAGACTTGATTTTACAACCCTAGTTTAGACGCATACTTTAACTTCCAACTAAATAGGCCTTGTCGGGTCCTAAATGGGTTGTGTCGGGTCAAGCCAAGCCGAATCCCATTTTTGTACATATAGTAACACTCAAGCAATCAAATTAAAAACTATAACCATAATCGACAAAACATATCAATTCAATTAAATGTAAACATAAGAATTATTAAATTGTAATTTATCAATTAATAAACATGAACATAAATATAAACAATTGTATTATAAACAAATACATAAGCATTGACCTAAACATAAGCAATTTAATTCTCAATATAAACATAACCATAAACTTAAACATAAGCATCAATTCAATGCAATTCTATTCTATTCATAAGTATCAAATCAATTCTCAACATAAATTCAATTCAAATCAATTCTACAATTGAATTCGATTGTAAGTATCACAATTCTAAGAATCACAATTTCAACATAAGCATCACCTAAACATAAGATCATAATTACAACACTCTAAGCATGACAATTGTAGATGACGGCTCATAATTCACAACATTGCATCATCTAAATCTAACTAGCAATGAAATGGAAATGGAGAAGAAAGAAAATTTAACCTCACAATGGAGATGCGCCCGGCTTGGAGATGCGGCGGGGCGGCAACTGCTCGAGGAGGCGCATCGGCGACTGGCAGGAGCGTGGTGGCCAGCAGCGGGCAGGAGCGCGGTAGTGCAGTGGCGGGCGGGAGCGCAGCGGCGGGGGGGGGGGGGGGGGGGGGGAGCACAGCAACCAGCGGTGGGAGCGTGATGGCTGTCAGCGTGCAGTAGTGCGGCGGCGGGCAGGCACGCAGCAGCGGGGAGGTGGCGGCAAGCGGGAGCGCGGCGGCGGGCGGGAGCGTGGTGGCCGTCGGCGTGCAGTAGCGCGGCGGCGGGCAGGCACGAAGCGGCAGGGGAGGTGGCGGCGGGCGGGAGCGCGGCGGCCGGAGACGGGAGCGCGGCGGCCGGTGCGGGATGGCGATGGCGGCGGTTGGCTGTGTGGGAATGAGTCTATCGGGGCCGACGGGGCAGGTATAAGCCCTTATTTGCGACGGCTTCCTTAATTGCGAAGGCCCTAGGTTTAGGCCATCACAATTAATCTTATTTGCGACGGTCCTTTTTGTAGCCATCGCAAATAAATACCTATTTGCTACAGCTTTTTAATTTGTAATGGCCCTAGGGTTGGCCGTTGCAAATAAGTCTTATTTGTGACGGCTGCGGCCGAAGCCGTCGCAAATAAACTTTTATTTACGGCGGCTTATTTTTTTGTGACGGCTCCAGGAAAGCCGTCGCAAATGTGCACGTTTCCTGTAGTGTCAAAATACTATCCTTGTCCCAAGTAGCCTCCTAGTAGTGTCTTACGCAGATATTATGTATGAGGTGACTTATATTTTGTGATATGTATGTCAAGGTTGCTTGTCAAAATATATTGTTTGTACGGTGTGTGAATGTGCATTGGACTTTGAGCTGGAAATTATAAATAACAACATTTAGTGTTGGATACGGTATATATCTTCACAGGCGGTTTTTAAGTGAAAACTGCTTGTGCTAAGGAATTTTCACAGATGGTCAATAGTATGGAACTGCCTATGATAAGGAATTTTCATAGCCAGATCAGTCTTAAATAACCGCCTTTGATAAGAGATTTTCGTAGGCGGAACCTCGTAGGTAAAGAACCGCCTGAGAAAAAAAGCTTTCCACAGGCGGTTCATAATTGTAAAGAACTGCCTGTGATAAGGTTTTATCACAGACGGTCATCGTACATAAGGAACCGCTTGTGGTAATTACTTTTCACAGGCGGTTTCTTGGATGTAATGACCGCCTGTGATAATATATTTCAGAGACACTTTTTGGTCTCCGCTTGTGAAAATTGCAGGCGGTTTTTGGTCTTCGCCTGTGAAAATTGCAGTTTATCACAGGTGCGTTGTTACAAGCTGTTTTTAAAATCGCGTGTGGTTAATATGTTTAAAGCCGCGTGCGAAAGTGCTTTTTCTAGTAGTGCTAGTGTGGATATCAAACCATGCCTTTGAAATGGTTTTGGATGTCCATCTATTTATTGGATAGTACTGAAGATATTAAACTCTCAGTGATGTATGATTATTTTGGATGCTCACACATTTATTGGAATGTAAGAAGATATTAAAGAAGCAGCTAAACATATCAAAACATTAGTGTGTAGACATACATTATTTAGGCAGGATGTGATTGTTGAAGCTATATAAACGCTGGCACCCCAAATCAAATGCAATACGGACATAAGTAATATTATTGTCGATCCTCTCATGGCAGACGTTAAAGGAAACACGACATGGATCCTGCCCTTGACAGCTTTATTCTTGGTTCTTATGATCAATATGTCTTTTACCTTCTCCGTCTGCCAAGCTGGAGGGTGTAAGCTCTTTTACTTACTCTACATACTGGAGGATGCAATTAAGTTTGATTAATATGCATTGTATATAATCTTGTTCATTTTGTAGGTGTCAGTTGCAATAAGCCAAGGCTAGTTAGTATTTGCAGAAAGGATGAAGATTGTAAACAAAAAACCTGTAAGGAGACTTGCATAAAGAATTATCCTAAAACCCTGGATTATGCCTACTGCCTTACAAATAATGATCAGCGAGAATGTTGCTGTCGAAAGCGCACTTTGTAAACGCATCCCTTGTTTGATGCAAGTTCAGGAAATAAGATTTTCCATTACCTAGTGCATTGCTCTGTGTTTACTTTTTCGATCTTATTGGCTCCATAAAGAGTCTCTATGTTAATCACAGAAAAAATGCTAAAAAGTGTTGTTTGGACAATGATATGGATGCTTAACAAATTGTAACCGTTGGACCTGCTGCCTGCGCACCGTATCTATCTTGGAATCGATAATGGCGAACTGGTGACACTGGAGAAATGGTTTATATGAGTTCCAACTTGATCGATGCACGTGTCAGATATTTTGTTACTCCCTTCTTTCTCAAAAGATTGTCGCCTTTAGTTTAAAAAATAAACTAAAGGTGACAACTTTTTGAGAAAGGAGTGAGTACTTTTTAAGTTTTGGAGTTAGGTATCAAATTCCTCCCAAAAACCAGCATGCAGATCAGTTATCACAAATGAAACATTTGACACTTAAAGCACCATTTTACACACCATTTACTTTCTATCTGCAACATGTTACAGTATTGAAGATTCAAAAATCTGTGATCTCATTTTTTTTTTGTTTCAATGCCTTCACTTCACCGTATAGGGGAATTTCTCCTTCTTAGGTCTTTCTCTTGCACTACGTAAGAAAGGCTCATCCGAGATGGACCCTAACGAAGAAAGGAGACAAACAAACTGTGTGTCTCCATCGTCGCGTCTCGTATTACGTTATCATCAGAGATGAGCGGCTTGCGCGTCGCCGATCATCCTAAGTGCGAGACATGCTCAAAGGAAGCATGTCTCCTTTATTTGTGTCACAACAGGGTCATTAGAGACGTGATTCGTGCACGTCGCACATCAGCATACATGCGAGACAAGCACTAACAAAGCCCGTCGCAGATTTATTGGCTGATCCAAGACGTGCTTTATTGTAGCTCGTCGCAGATTTGTTTACTGATCTGAGATGGGCTTTATGGAAGCTTGTCTTTTTTATTTAGGTAATTTGAGACATTCTCTGTTACAGCTCATCACGGATTCCTTACATATAGGGTCTCCTATTAGGTGCCCCCACCCCTAATTATCCTGATTGCCGGCTGCATCCTGAGCTAGCCAGGATTTGGCAGCCGTATTGCCAGTGTCAGTAACATACACATACATGAACATATATATAGCCAAAAAGATCACACCTTAAATTATATTAATCAATCAAATATCAACAAAGGGTCAATCGTGTTTATCAAGTATACTAATTACACAACAAAGAACGCCCCTTGTTCATCCTGATTACAATGTAACTAATTACACACATCATAACTGTCATCATCTAATCCTGTATACCGTAATGAAAATTCTCCCGATCAATGACTTCATTAATGGTGAGCCTTTATAGTCTCTAATGCTCCGACTGATACATCCTCAAATTTAATAAATCAACGAAATCATATAAAAAATTATCAAATTGCAGTCACATTTGCTTAACCAGTCACATAAGGTAGCAAATATCTGAAGACTTAGGAACAAATTGGTATACAATTATAATAAACACAGGAACTGTTAGTGAATGGAGAACCGAGCTTACTTGTAGCACAGGCAGTTGATGAGCATCTGCAAGGCATCAACAGAGAAATTACTCTCATGGTAAAGGACATGGTACTTAGCAGGTGTGCTTGTCACCCGAAAAAACAAACAATTTACATTACACTGATGCTTTTATAGTCTGATATCAAAAACTTGTGAGATGAACATCAATTATTGCATAGGTACCTTGATTTCAGCATGGCTGCAGAGGTAGAAATCAAACTCACTAGGATGGCAAATGCTAGTGTCAACCACAGTTCCTGCAGTTTCAAGGGTTTGCGAATAATAATTCATTATATACATTGATATTCCAAACAAATACTTTACTTCTGCATTGGATATAAACAAAGAAGATGAATGTATACTGTAATGAAAATTCTCCCTTCGTATCAATGACTTCATTAACAATGAGCCTTCATTGGGCATCCTCAAATTTAATAAAATCACTGGAATGCACGCTCTGAGGGTAGGGTCGAGGCGGTGGCGTGCTCCGGGGACCTGGGACGAGGCGGCAGCGTGCTCCGGGACAAGCTGGCAGAGGCGCTGAAGTGGCAGTTCTTCAACTCTCTGATGACAGCAGGTTGGCATGCTACGAGGACAGGGAGAACATTTCCACTTATGTGAAGGTGGCGGCGTGCTCATACCGATTACTGAGGTCGGGGTCGAGGTGGCGGCGTGCATCAGGGAGAGGGGACAAGGCGGCATGCTTCAGTGTGCTCAACTCTCTGATGACGAAGGTCGGGGTTGACGGCAGGGTAGGGGTCGACGGTGGCAGCATGACAATGACGAAGAGCGAGTTGAGAAAGAGGGACGGCGGCTTCGTGCTCAGGGAGCTACAGTTTGTAGGTCGAGAGTGCGCGCGAGAGCTAAAAATTTTCGCCAAAGTGTTGGGAGAGAGTGCAAAAATTTTCGCCAGAGCGCGCGCGAGCTAAAAATTAGTCAAAAATTAGAGACGGAGGTATATAATGCGCGTCTCGCATTATTTTGTGGCCGGAACGGGCACGCGGTATGCAAAGATGCGCCATGGTGTGTTGAAGCTAGGAACATAATTTTTTCCATACACGCTTGTCTGGCTGGCAACTGTGCGCGCTCAATGCCTTATATGTCGTTGCAACGCACTCAGCTTTCTGGTGTGGGACAAAAGATCTTCGCATGAATCGGTGACGGGCACGGATAAGGAACGTCTCCCACTAGCTCGTCTGACACGAGCGTCAAGAATCAGGGACGTTCATACACAACACACGTATGACATTAATTTGTTGCCGAATGGGCAAGACGCATGTGAAAGTTGCTGTTCCCCCAAAACAACAGCTTTCACATGCGAACTTGTTCAACCGGAAACTGTGCGCACTGACATATATGATAGTTGCAACGTGCTCACATTTCCGAGGTGGGACAAAAGATCTTTGGAACGAGTTGGAGACGCGCCCGAGTATGGCACGTCTCCCTTTTGTCGAATCTCAGAAATCGGAGACGCGCCTTTTTAAAGTTCGTCTCTCATGCACTCGTCTCCCTATTGCCACTCGCACGACATTGTGAGTGACCGTTGCCACTTGCACGTTATCATGAGCGTCCATTGCGGTGATAAACAAACGCAATAACATTGCAAATAAAGGATATAATTGGAATTCAGGGATAAACAAATGCAATGACATTGCAATTCAAAGATAATTTGCAACTCAATGAATTTCATAGTTTATACACAATGCATGCCCTCTAAACTAATTTAGAGTCTAAACTTATTCCTAAAGCTCCCATCGATCAATCTAAATTGTACCATCGATCTTGCTCCCGAACACGTCTCTTATATTTCCCCTGTATCCTGAAAATATTGACATTCTTTAAATTAACAAATGTCGAATAAGAAATGAATAAATTACGTTGGTCACTAACACAAATTTTCTAACCTTGATCAGTAGATTATTGCAATCATTTTCAACATCGAGCGCATTTGACTGATGAAGCAAACGTTGAACTTCAAGTAGTATAGTTTTGATTGTAAAACCAGTCCACCACCCCGAAAAAATATCAATTTAAGCAACATAAGAAACTAGTTCAAATAAGTTCGGCAACTATTACTAATTACATAAGCAAAATAAGTCTAGCTTACAGTCTCTTGATCAAGAATCCCAATCTTGAGTACTCCTAAGCGATGGACATTTGCGTGGAAGAAACCACATGGAAAGGCGCATCTTGGAGGCACCAACGGATAGTCCTCCGAGAAGGAGATTGTCAGGGAGTAGTAATCACCTTCCAAGTCAGTCTACAAAGGAAATTCATTAATAAGAGGATGATGGTTAAACTCATATGATTGTGCTTGTTCTTCAGTACTTACCCCTTCTTTACCGGGGACGATGCACCGCCACTTCAAAAAATATCCCAATTCAGGCTTCTTAGAGAAACCCTATGCAGAGAAATTGAATATACCAAAAACATACATTAAGTTCATCAGTCCATTGTAGAACTACATATATACAATCATGCGACCTGTGCCATATGTACATACATGGGGATGGTTCTTGTGCCACGCCAAGCGCTCCTCCTTCAGTCGGATACGCGGCAAGCCGATGTATAACCCAACCATGAACAGTGATGACGACGATGAGGACGGCGACGACTACGATGATGGCGATGGCGAACAGAGGCGGTGGTCGCACTGGAGTTGGTCGACTAGTAAAGGAGCGTTGGTCTTAGCAAAGGAGCCCCAGAGGCGAAGAGACGAGCGAGATAAATACGAGATGAGCGAGACTAAAGCGAGACATGCGAGAAACTAAAGCGAGATGCACTCTATATGAAAGTGTGTCTTTCATTATTGAAAGGAGGCGTGCAGCACGTGGACTATGGATAACTTAATTTTGGCAGCGATGGTGCAGAGATGCGTGCGACCGGTGTGCACGACCTTTCGTATCCCTGAGGTAGTATCGATGCATCCCATTGTTCCATCAATGCGCGGAAAACCAACCACTCCATCATCGACTCCGCGTAGACATTATTTAAGATGCACCATCACTTGTCAGTTCTCCACAAGCGCGTCGCTCATTTTGAATCCATTTCATCTTCTTCTTTGTCTTCTCCGCGCCGATACCCACCACCACCATGACCAACCTTCCGCCGCCAAGCCCGCCGAGGGAGCCACCATGCAGGAACCTGTGCTGCAGCTCCCCCGAGAGGTTCAACACTGAGCAACGCCTCCTTATGGCACAAGAGGCGTACAACAATACGTCTCGCGCTATGAGTTCCTTGGGTCTGGGTACCCTTCCACTGTTTACTGGAATGGGTACCATCGGCCACTACCTCTTGGCACTCACGGGAGTGGCCAATTGTCTCGACATTTTGTTCGAGACGATGGCCCAGGTGCTCGGCGCCGAGAGCCGCAGAAATCTGTTGGAGGTGACAGAGAGCAACCTCTGTCTCAGGGTTGCACCGCCGTATGCAGCCGGCCCAGGCGCGATTGGCATAGCTGGCCCAGGCTCCTGTTGCACTGGCATTGAATCGCCATCGCCGGAGGAGGAGGAGGAGGAGTAAGATTTAGTTTTTTTTTGTTGTTTTTAGTTGATGTTTTTCTTTTCTTGTGTCTTCTTATACTTTTTTCTTGTGTTTTGTAATATATTGTGTTAATGTATGAAATTTATCTTTGTTCATCTATGTGTTTGAATATTATCTTTTGTATTCAACAACTGTGTGAATGGATATATTTGAAATGTTGGCCACTGTGTGAATGAATGAATGTGTGGTGTGTTCATCGTGTTCCTCAGGAACCATAAGGAAGGATTTGATTATTTTATGAACAAGTGAATGATTTAGTTATCAAGTGAATGTGCTTTAAGTTCATTGATGTGTGATATCAACAATGAACTGAAGCAAAATGGAGAAAATAACGAAGCTAAAGGAGACGTGGGGAATTGGAGACGCGCTTTAAATGTAAGCTTTTCTCACTTTCAGCAGAGGAGAGGGAGACGTCCATCATAGGAGACGCACTCGATACTAAGCGCGTCTGCATTTTTCTTCTCCGCACAGACCTTACATAAGGCGTCATCAGTCGTATCTCCTCTTCTCCTCGTTTGTCTTCTTTGCGCAGACAACCCACCATGGCCAATGTTCCATCGCCAAGCCCACTGAGGGAACCACCCTGCAAGAAACAGTGTTGCCGCTCCCCCGAGAGGCTCAACAATGAGCTGCTCGAGACGCAATTCGACAGGCTGTTCGACCGATTCTAGAGGCTGCTCGAGACGATGGCCGAGGTGCTCGGCGCCGAGGGCCGCAGTATCCCGGTGGTGGTGAAAGCGAGAATCCTCGGTCGCAAGGTTGCACCACCAGATTCGGACCAGCCGGAGCAACCAGCCGGAGCAGCCAGAGGAGGAGGAGGGGAGTTTTTAGTTGATGTTGTTTTTATTTTCTTGTGTCTTATATTTTTTCTTGTGTTTTGTAAATTGTTTGTTAATGAATGAATGTGTTATTTGTATTCATCTATGTAATGAATAGTTTTTGTGTTCAACTGTGAATGAATGAATTAATCGTTCAGCGACGAGTTTATATCTGTCTGTAAGCGAAGACAAAGGAGACGTGCTTTCTGTAAAGTACGTCTCATATGTTTGGCTAATAGGAGATGCGCTTTGTTGAAAGTGCGTCTCCCATTTGTCAGAGAGAAGGTGCGTCTCGGATACCTACTTAACTGAGACGTGTTGTATTGTAAAGCGTCTCCTTGAACGTTCAGTCGAGCCATGTCAGGTCCTTGCTGAAGTGGGCTCGTCTCGCTTAACCTTATCAGAGACGTTCGCCTTTGAGCGTGTCGCCCATCTTTGTCTCATATTTGGGTTTTTTATGTAGTGTTGATCATATATTGTCCATTGAACATCAATATCTCATTTCCAGAAAGCGGTTCTAAATCATCAAGAGCCTTACTACATGTAACACCCATAATTTCAAAATAAAGAAAAATAATTTAAATGCATGTGTTTTTGCATTTTTATTGGATTGTTTGGATGCAAACGAGTAGACTCTGTTAAGATATTATATTTGAACCAAATGAAAAGAGAAAAGAAAAGAAAAAGAGAAAGAAAATGAATAAAAATCTTACCTGGGCCAAATTCCCTACCCGCGGCCCATCTCTTTCCCTCCCACCGCGCAGCCTAGCCCGCACTCTCCTTTTACCTCACTGCCACGCGGGGCCCACCTGTCATCCCTTCCCTCTTTCTCTTCTTCCCCAACCGCTCGTGTCAGCCCGTGGCCGCCCGCACGGCGCGTGCAACTGCCACCCCCACTACGTAAGAAACCCAAATAAGAGACAAAGATGGGCGACACATTCAATGGCGAGCGTCTCTGATAAGGTTAGCGAGACGAGCTCGCTTCAGCGAGGATCTGACATGGCTTGGTTGAATGTATAAGGAGACGAGTTATAATACAACCCGTCTCAGTTAAGTAGGTATCCGAGACGCGCCCTCCTCTCTGACAAATTGGAGATGCTACTAACAAAGTGTGTCTCCTATTTGGAAAAGAAATAAGATGAACTTTATAGAAAGCACGTCTCCTTTGTCTTCGGTTAGAGACGGACATGAACACATCACTGAACAATGAACACATTCATTCATTCACCGTTGAACACAAGATAATATTCATCACACAGATGAACACAGATACACATGCATTTATTAACAATATATTACAAAATATAAGAAAAAATTACAAGACATAAGAAAAGAAAAAGAACAACATGAACTAAAAAAAAACAAAAGAAACTTAAATCCTACTCCACCTCCGGCGGCTATCCATTGCAGGTGCAACAGGAGCCCTCGCCGACTATTCCGACTGCTCCGCCAGTTGCACTCGCTACTCCAGATCCGTCAGTGCAACCTCACAACCGAGGTTCCTTGCCATCGCTGCCACCAGGATACTGTGGTCCTCAACGCTGAGCACCTCGGCTATCGTCTCAAGCAACCTCTAGATCCGATCAAATAGCCAGTCAAACAGCATCTTGAGCAGCTCGTTGTTTAGCCTCTCGGGCGTGCGGCAGCACTGTTTCTTGCAGGGTGGCTCCCTCGGCTGGCTTGGCGGCAGAACGTTGGCCATGGTGGATTGTCTGCGCGGAGAAGACAAACGAAGGGAAAAGGAGAGACTGATAGCTTCTGATATAAGGTCTGTGCGGAGACGCAAAATGGAGACGCGCTTAGTGATGATGTGCATCTCCTATGCTCGTTGTCTCCCTCTCCTCTACTAAAATGGAGACGCGCTCTTATGAAAAGCGCGTCTCATACTACCCATGTCTCCTTTAGCTTCGTGATTTTCTCCATTTTGTTTTGGTTCACTGTACTAAACTTAGAGCACATTCACTTGATAACTAAATCATTCACTTGTCTAGTAAATAGTCAAATCATTCATGTTTGCAATTGCTATAATCTACTTATCAAGGTTAGTGACTTAAAGAATGTTAATATTTTCAGGATCCATGGGAATATAAGAGACATGTTCGGGAGCAAGCTGGACGGTACAGTTTAGATTGATCGATGGGAGAGGGACGCAATGTGTATTAACTATAAAATTCATTGACTTGCAAATTATCACTGAATTGCAATGTCATTGCATTTGTTTATCCCTGAATTCCAATTATATCCCTTAGTTGCAATGTCATTGCATTTGTTTATCCCTGCAACGGACGCTCACGATGCCGTGTGAGTGGCAACGGACGCTCATGATGTCGTGCGAGTGGCAATAGGGAGATAAGCGCATGAGAGACGCACTTTAAAAAGGTGCGTCTTCGATTTCTAAGATCCGGCAAAAGGGAGACTCTCCTTACTCGGGCAAGTTTTGGATTCGTGCTAAAGAACTTTTGTCCCACCTCACAAAGTTGTGTGCATTGCAACAATCATATAAGGCATTGCACATAGTTGCCCCTAGGACATGTCCGGATGCCAAAAGATGTTGTTTCTGGCTTCAACACACCGTGGCACATCTTTGGCATATGGGGTGCCAGTTCGGCCATAAAATAATGTGAGATGCGCCTTACCTGAGCACGTCTTCGATTCATGCTGAAAATCTTTTGTCCCACCACTGAAAGTTGAGCGCATTGCAATGATCATATATGGCATTGCGCACAGTTTCTAGTTGGACATGCCCTTATGCAAAGATGTTGCTCCTGGCTTCAGCACACCATGACGCATCTTTGCATATGGCGTGCCCGTTCGACTATAAAAAGAATGTGAGATGTGCGTGCTATATATACGTCTCCTATTTTTACCTATTTTTAGCTCTCGCTCGCTCTATGGCAAAAAAATTCGCACAAAACTTACTCGCGCTATCTCGACCAAAGGGAGGTGATGAAATGAGAGACGGGTGTTATAGAGGCTCATCTAAGAGTTTTGCTATTTTTTCTCTCGCGCGCTCTCTCCCAACACTTGTTGAAAATTTTTAGCTCTTGTACGCTCTCTCGACCTAGAAATCGCAGCTCCTGAGCACGCCGCCGTTGTCCCTCTTCCTCAACTCACTCTTTGTCATTGTCACGCTGCTGCCATCGACCCCGCCGTCGACCCTGACCTTCGTCATCAGAGAGTTGAGCACACTGGAGCACGTCTCCTCGTCCCCTATCCCTGGAGCACGCCGCCGCCTCGATCCCGACATCGGTAATTGGTATGAGCATGTCGCTGCCTTCACATAAGTGAAAATGTTCCCCCTGTCCCAGGAGCATGTCAGCCTGCTGTCATTAGAGAGTTGAGAAACCGCTGCTCCAGTGCCTTCACCAGCTCGTCCTGGAGCATGACATCGCCTCGACCCTGTCCTGAGATCGTGTATTTCAGTGATTTTATTAAATTAGAGGATGTCCAATGTAGGCTCATCGTTAATGAAGTCATTGATCCAAAGGAAGAATTTTTATTACGGTATACATTTATCTTCCTTGTTTATGTCCAATGTTGAAATAATATATTTGTTTTGACTATCAATGTATGTAATGAATTCTGATTCGCAAATTCTTGAAATTGCAGGAACTGTGGTTCACACTAGCATTTGCCATCCCAGTGAGTTTGATTTCTACCCCTACAGTCATGCTGGAATCAAGGTACCTATGCGATAATTGATGTTTCTCTCACGAGTTTTTGATATCAGGATATTAATGCACCAATGGAATGTAAATTGTTTGTTTTTTTCGGAGACAAGCACACTGACTCACTACCATGTCCTTTATGATGAGAACAATTTCTTTGCTAATGCTTTGCAGATGCTCACCAACTATCTGTCCTACAAGTAAGCTCGGTTCTACATTCACAAACAATTCATGTGTTTATTACAATTGTATATAAATTTGTTTCTAAGCCTTCGGATATTTGCTCCCTTATGTGACTGTTTAAGCGAATGCGACTGCTTTTGATAATGTTTTATATGATTCCAGTGATTTTATTGAATTTGAGGATGTCTCAGTCGGAGCATTAGAGGCTATGAAGGCTCATCGTTAATGAAGTCATTGATCAGGAGAATTTTTATTACTGTATACAGAATTAGATGATGACAGTTATGATGTGTGTAATTAGTTACTTTGTATTCAAGATGAACATGGGGGCCTTCTTTATTGTGTAATTAGTATACTTGATAACTATGATTGACACTTTGTTAATATTTAATTGTCGATATAATTTAAGATGTGATCATTTTGGCTATACATATGTTCATTAATGTGTATGTTGCTGACACTGGCAATGCGGCTGCCAAATCATGGCTAGCTCCAAGATGCACCCGACAACCAGGATAATTAGGGGTGGGGCACCTAACAGGAGACCCTACCTGTAAATAATCTGCGACAAGCTGTAACAGAGACCGTCTTGGATTATCTAAATAAAGGAGACAAGCTTCCATAAAAGCTCATCTCAGATCAGTAAACAAATCTGTGACACGCTGTAATAAAGCACATCTTGAATCTTGTCTCGCATGTAGGCTGATGAGCGACCTGCACGAATCATGTCTCCAATGACACTGTAAAGAACGTCTCTTATGACTTAAATAAAGGAGACGCGCTACCTTTGAGCATGTCTCACACTTTGGCTGACCGGCGACGCGCTTGCCGCATGTCTCTGATGATAACGTAATGTGAGACGCGACGACGGAAACGCACAGTTGGTTCGTCTCCCTTCTTCGTTTGGGCACGTCTTGGATGAACCTTTCTTCCGTAGTGCCCTCAAGCAACAGCCTTCCCTACAAGTACCTGACCACGCCCCTGTTCTTTCCCTCAGTCCCCATTTCACTCCCACAAAGAAACCCTTACCATGACTGCCGCTTGGACCTCGGCGCCCCGCATTGAGAAGCCATCCCGGCCAATTCCAACGGGTTGTCGGGCACCCTGACATCGCGCTGCCCCCCGAGGCACCCATTGGCGCTGAAGTTTTGCTGCCTGCACCCCCCCTCCCCGCCCTCGTAGGTACTGAAGGCCGAGCCGCAAGACTCGTCGTTGCACACCTCTCTTTGGCCATTGTCTCATGTGTGCGACGTCCTAGGTGTGTTTACCCACTTTCCCTCTCAATCTTCCACATAAATTCGTTGAGTTCGGGCCATCGGAATGTCGATTGGTGAACTCTGGTGATGTACCGGCCATGGCACCGCTAGCAACCTCACAGTCGACCACCCATCTCCAACCAAGGTGACGTGGCTCAATCTTAGCCATCTAATCCTGGGCAATGATCAAAATTAGATGCTAACATACCCCTTCACCATTTAAAATCTAAGCCTTCCAACTTAGATCTGACGGCTGAAATCAATCCAGTATATAAAACATCACTATTTTACATTTAAAACCCTGCGAAACTTATACAAAATCACAAATAGGTCCAAACCTTTACAAAGATGAGCCTAGTCTTTCTGTTAAATATGAAATAATTATGCAGAATGTGTAAAAAACTAAAAAGCCCCCATTAATATTGAAAATTGTATTTTATCTTCTAAATAATGTAATACATGCAGAATAGCCCTTGATTATAAACAGAAAAAATATTTAATCCTCTGAATTATTATTTAATTGCTGAATATTGTTTAAAAATGCATTTAGTGGTGGAAAATGTTTATAAAAGGTAGAATAAATATAGAAAAATGTAGGAAATTACTTATAAATCATTTTAGACTGAAATAAAATTAAATATGCATATAAAAAGTTTGACTATAGAAAATTCATTAAAAATGTTTTTAGCCTATAAATAAATACTAAAAATGGAAAATAAATGATAAATGCATTTCTTTGACTATGAAAAACAATAAATCACTCATAACTCTGATTTAAATCATAATCATAATATATTCAATCATAATATTTGTATTGTTTGTTGTATGGTGTATTGTTCTTGATTGTTTTTATGTTCTTTTGACGGTAGTGTATACGTACTCGTATCACGATCAAGAAGTGACGTGAAGACTCTGAAGATCAAGAGTTCCATCAAGATGATTGATCAGCTAAATAATATAAGGCAAGTGCCCTTGACCATCTTGCACCTATTTGTAGGATGTTTAATTAGTTGCATGCTTAATAAAATGATATCATATTTCATGTTATATGCCCCGTTCCATATTATTCCTTGTCGCTTGGATTGGTTTGAGTAGTAGATAGGTTTAGGCACGCTTAGCCATGCTTAGACTTTAGAAAGGCATTTCATACACATGAAATGTACTATATTATATGATTATTATAATCATGATGGACACACAATAGTAGTTGATAGGAATCTGGTGATTGAATGGTTTTGGTATGGTGCAGTTTGCACGAGACCCGAGTTTGGATTTGACACCGCTGGATTCGAAGGACCGGTTTATGGAGGAAGCCACTGAGCTTTACAGTACCACCACGAGACTAAGATGGGGCAACTTGGTCAATTAATTAGGTTTCTCCCGATGAAATGCTAGTAGTTGGAAGGTGCGGGGAATGATGCAGAGGTACTGCTCTAGGAAGCGCAAGGCTCAAGAGGAGGCTCTGAGGCGAGAGTTACTCCAGAAATGCCTCAGTGGTGGAAACCTTTGAGGGCTAGCACTAGTCAGGGTACTTTTGTAAAGACCATGTAGTGATCTTTTGGCCGCACACCAAATGAAGTGTGTAATGCGGTTCGCTACCACGGGCATCATGGAGGTTTACTCAGTCCACTTGGCAATAGGTGATGAAATCACTGCTTGTGGATAAAGGGTACATTCTCTGTAGAGATTTGAAAGCTCTCATGACAGTCGTGCTCACAGACAAAAGCGGCTTGGTGACCAATTTATAATTAGACTATGGATGGGATGATGGTTGAGAATGACATTGGTATTATTACATTACTACTACTATTATTATGATTGGGAATATTCACCTTGATGTAGGTTGCTAATGAAAGCTAATGATATGTTTAATTTTTAGTGCTTAAACTATTATTAGTCTCTCCTTTTGATTGGCCTTCATATCAATTATTTACGCACTTGCTGAGTACTCTATGTACACATGCGCTTGCCATTATTTTTCATAAATGTTGCTCAGTGAAGAGAAGATCTAATGAATACAAGTGCAAATTGTTTGCCCGATTCTTATAGTGAGTTGATTGTTCTGTGGTTGTCCTAGAGTTTTTCCTATTATGTTGTGATTCAAAACTATTTTCAAGGTATAAATCTTGTTTTTATGCGATATAGAACTGTTTATTACTATTTGTCATACATGTATAGTGAAATTGATCCTGACATACAAATATTTTACAGCTGGTTTTATTCTTAATAGAACCGGGTGTGACACTACACCTACGACACCTTGTTTTATTCAGTTCTTATGTGCTTCGCAGGCACATATATAAGTGTTTTGAAGGTAAGGGGACGTAAATAGGTGAAAGGCAGTTTCTTCGTGATTTTCTTAAGGAAGCTGCCGACCAGAGGTGTCCAGTTGTCCGCAGTAGTGCGAAGTCAGTTGCTTACAATTTCTTCGGTTAATTCCATCTACCTCTACATTGCTCTTGGCACTGTTCAATTTGTACATAGATAGGTTTTGGAGGCATCGGGAGAATACCATGCTGACATTGCAAGATCTCCGGCGCAGGATTGGCACGTATTCTGTGCACTGAACTGTGCTGGTTGCTCGCTATATAAGCTTCCAGCACCTGTTTAATTAGTTGTTGTCAGTGCTACTCTGGTGCTAGAGTTGATATCAATCCCTTCTATCATTTGCTCAGCCTGCAAACTACAAAACAAATACTTGTATCAATTACGAACAGGAGAAGGTGGATAAGTGCAGGTACCTTCATCTCAATCATCAAGATGTATTCGTAGTGAAGAAAAGAGACATGCCCATCAATATGTTCTTGAAGTTCATATTGGTTAGAAGCTTTAGAAATGAACTTTGTCAAGCAATGAGAAAAACAAACGATTGCATCTGTGCGAACTCTATTTGTATCAGATCGATGCTTTTGAGTTTAATAAAGTACCCTTTATAAAAAAATGTAGATGAAGTTTCTCAATTTTCAAATTTCTTTCCTCGCTGCTACTCATCCAAGAGTATCGTTGACATTGCATTTTCTTACCCTGTTAAAGTGTCAATTCTTTAGGCCTCCACATTGTCGCTTTATATGTACATTAAATAGAAACCTATAAATTAATTTTAGTGGAAGGACTAACAATTGTAGACTAAACTAATTTCTCAAAATAATACTGATCCGGCTCTTTACTTCCTTCAGCCTTCTTCAACGTTATACATGAGTTTGTCCTTCTTAGCTCTTTCTTTCTTTACTCATTTCTAAAACATAGTTCCAAATCATTAAGATCCTTACCACACCTACTACATCTCCTTTTATTCAGTTCTTAAATGCTCGACAGGCGCATATGTGTCATATGTTAAAGATATAGATGTTATTTGTATTTTCTCATTTGAATAAGAGCTCTTCCGCATATTTATAATCTCTTGTACCTCTATTTATTGTGGCTCTGGCCCTCATAATACAAGTCATATTCATAACATGATATACAGAGCCTAAAAAAGATCTGGCTGCCGATTTTCTGCATTTTGACGGCACTTGTCGTCGACTCGTTGGAGTTCCTCGTCATTGGATCTCCTCATCGTTCGGCTCATCAGTGCTTTTCCCAGCTCGTCGGTGCTTTTTATTAGTGTTGCCTCGGTCCCCGACGTGGATCCGCCGCCAGCTCGTCGCTGAAGATCTGCAGCCACCGGCTTCAATCTCATCTGCCGCAGAGATCCGCAGCCGTCTTCCTCAAACTTGGTGCTTCGGATCTTGCTATCCTCAGTCGGCCCGGCGCCGCATCGATCCCTGGCTGCCGCCGCCGTCCTGTACTCGGCTCAGCCCCGTCAACACTGGAGTGTAAGAGGGGGGAGGAACCATACGAAGAACACCACACGCCGATGAGAAACAAACCAGCGAATCAACAACTCAAAACAATCAGCAAACACCTCCAAACAACAACGATAGGATCAAGTAACGAGGATCACCTCATCTCTTCTCCATATCCACCAACTTGCGGAACAAGTAGAGTTTAGAGGAAGTGGTTAGAGAAGGGGGAAGAGAGGGGAAGCTAGTGAGAGGAGGTAAATGAATTCTGTTACATCTTGCCCACATACACACGCCTCCATTCATATTTAAACTCCGCGGTTAGGCCTCGGTGCCACAATGCCAGCTGGGCACGAGTATTCTCCCGCCGGCCCACTTGCGTCGTCCTTCTCTGCTTCTTGCCTCTTCGTCGCAGGCACGCTGCTGACAGTGCCCCTCTCTTGAGCTCCTGCTTGTCCCCAAGCAGCAATAAATGGAAAACAAGATTTGAGAACATTATAATTTTCCCAGGTAGCAGAAGCTTCGAGCAAGGAATCCCGCTGCACCAAGACTTGAACAATGGCGGCATTTCCCTTCTTGACCAACCTCCACTCCAGTATCTTGATAGGTGAGAGATCAGCGACATCCAACATTGGAACAGGAGGTAAGGTGCTGTACACCGGAACGTAATTTGGTGTGAAGGGCTTTAGCTGAGATACGTGAAATACGGGATGAATCAAACTGTCCAGAGGAAGTGCCAACTTATAAGCAGCAGCACCCACTTTGCTGACAATGGCAAAAGGTCCATAGTACTTGAAGGAGAGCTTGGGACAAACTCTTGTTGCTACTGAAGTCTGAGCATAAGGTTACAGTTTTAAGAGTACTTGCTCTCCCACCTGGAATTGTCGATCAGTTCGCTTCATATCCGCGAAGTGCTTCATGCGGTTCTGTGCCCTGTAGAGCTGCTCTCGGAGCAAACCTTGGAACAACTGATGCTCCTTTAACATATCAGAGACTTCAACATTGTCAGTGGAGCTTAGACATGGCACCAAACTCAGAGGAGGGTCAGTCCCATATAATGCCTTAAAAGGGGAGCAGTTCAAGGAAGAGTGAAACGAGGTGTTATACCATAGCTCTGCAAGGGGAAGCCATTGAGTCCATTTCTTTGGAGTGGCCTGCACGGCACATCGGAGATACATCTCATGGCATTGGTTTACAAGTTCAGTATGGCCATCCGACTGTGGATGATATGCCAAACTCAGATGAAGACCAAAACACACTGGTGAACAACTTGTCTCGATCTGAAACTATGGTTTTTGGGAGGCCATGTAACTTGACAATGTGGTTCAGAAATAGATTTGCCACCACTGCTGCAGAGAAAGGGTGCTTCAAAGGAAGAAAGTGAGAGTACTTGGTAAATCTGTCAACCACAACAAGAATTACAGAGTATCCAGCTGAGACAGGGAGCCCTTCGATAAAATTCATCGAAACATCAGTCCAAGCGGTGTGAGGAACAGATAAAGGCTGCAAAAGACCTGGATATTTTCAGAGCTTGTGTTTTACTTGTTGGCATATAATGCACTGACAAACGAATCAACATCAGCAAGAATACTAGTCCAATGAAAATGCTTCTGCAGACGAGCATAAGTACTCTGAATGCTAGAATACCCACCCAAGGCAGACTAATGGAATGTGGAAATGACCTAAGTCTTAAGAGCAGAATTATTGCCTATCCACACTTTGTTTTTGTACCGAATGAGTCCATCGACCAGTGAGAAACCAGCTGCATTAGGACTTGAAACAGAAAGTTCAGCCAGAAGTGACTGCGCTTCAGTGTCAGTATGGTATGTATTGAGAATTTCTTGGATCCATACAGGAAGAACTGCAGACACAGCAAAGAAGGCAAAGAAATGTCCAACCCGAGATAAGGCATCAGCCACCTTATTATCAGCTCCCTTCTTATAGCAGAACTTGAATGACAAGCCTGCAAGTTTTCTTAATACTTTCTTCTGAAGATCAGTCAAAAGGGATTGATCTTGGAGGTGACATAGGCTTTAATGGTCGGTTTTTATGGTGAATGATCTTCTCTGCAAATAGTGGCACCATTTGTCAACCGCCATCATGGCAGCAAGAAACTCATGTCATAAGTAGAAATCTTTTGGTGTTGAGCACTGAGCCCCTTGCTAAAGTAGGCCATAGGGTGTCCGTCTTGTGTGAGCACCGCGCCAATGCCAGTGTCCCAGGCATCCGTCACAACCACAAAATCCTTTGAGAAGTCCAAAAAAGCCAACACCAGAGTGGTGGACATGGCTTGTTTCAGTCTGTCGAAGGCGACCTGAGAAGAGTCTGTCCACTAGAACACCTTATAGTGTAAAAGGTTAGTTAAAGGACGAGCAATAGATCCATAATGATGAACAAACTTCCGATAGTAGCCCGTGAGACCCAAAAACCCTCGAAGCTCAGTGAAGTTCGCAAGCACTGGCCACTGAAGCATTGCAGCCACCTCCATTGGATCAGTAGCCACCCCTTAATCCAATATGATGTGTCCTAAGTAAGGGTCTGCTGAGCGAAAACACATTTCTTGAACTTGATAAAAAGAGAGTGCTCATGTAGTCACTGAAGCACCAATCTGACGTGTTGGACATGTTCCTCGAGAGATTTACTGAAGATGAGAATGGCATCCATGAAGACAAGGATGAACTTGCGCATGTAATCCACAAAAATCGAGTTCATCAGACAATGGAATGTGGCCGGGGCGTTGGCTAGCCCGAAGGGCATAACCCGAAATTGAGACTGACCGTGATGGGTTTTGAAGGACGTTTTCAATTCATCTTGTGGTGCCATGTGAATTTGGTGGAACCCTGATGCCAGATCAATGGTAGAATAGTACTGAGAACCTGCTATTTCGTCAAGGAACTCGTCGATCACTGGCATTGGGAATTTACTCTTGATAGTCACTGAATTCAGCTTTCAGTAATCAACGCAAAAGCGCCAACTGCCGTCTTTCTTCTTTACCAAAAGGACAGGTGATGCAAATGGACTGAGAGAGGGAATGATAATGCCTCTGTTTAGCATATCTCTGACCCGTCGCTCGATCTCGTCTTTCTGCTCCGGAGTGTATCGATATGGGCGACAATTGATTGGAGCTGAATTAGGTAACAGAGATATGGCATGGTCGTATGCCCTTAGATGGTGGCAATTTAGTGGGTTCTGCAAATATGGAGGAAAAATCATGTATTAAACTCTGTATTTCTCCTTTGGAACCACTGTCAAAGAAACAGAGTCGGACATGTGATCTGCAGGAGCTGGTTGGATGACCACTGAAGCCCAGATTTCATTTGACTTGCACCACTTAGTTAACTGCTCCCGAGATACTTCGGAGATGGTCTGACAAAGAATAGGCGATAAGCCTTGTAGTTTGACAGTGTTAGCTCCATACTGAAATTGAATCCACTTTTCTTTCCAATGACAGTGCATAGGGCTATAGAACTCGATCCAATCCATGCCTAGGACCAAGTCATAAGCCCCAATGTCCAACACTTTAACAGTGTGAATAAATCTTAGCCCCTGCAAATACCAACAAAAGTCCTTGACCTCAGTATCACATGGCAAGAGAGTACCATTAGCAACTTTAACATTCAGTACAATAGCCTTAGTCTGGATACACTGTAATTTGTGAGCTGTAGCTGCACTGAGAAAGGTGTGGGAGCTGCCAAAGTCCCGGAGCAATAATAATGACAGATTCTGAGCCATAGCCCTGAGATGAATTACTTTGTGATGAGGTTGTCCAGAAGGTGCATACAAAGACAAGTGAGAATCAGCATCTGTCATAGACAACTGAGAAATCTCCAATAGGTTCAATGTCTCATCAGAAAGAAGTCATCCCCCATTATTATTCATAGACTCCTGAATGTGTAACCGAGCTGCAGAATTCATGGAGCATACATGTAACACCCACAATTTATGTATAAAAATTTGAGCAAACCCTTGTGCATTGTAGCCTGCATTTTTGTATGAATTTTTAAAGTTTAAACGAGTAGTAAACATTTAAATTTGAATTAAATTCAAATCAAAAGAAGAGGAAATGAAAAAGAAAAAGAAATAAAACCCCATGTTGGGCCAAAATTCTCCCCCTGGCCCAATTCCTTTCCCCTCTTCCGCGGCCCAGCCGAACCCTTCCCTCTCTCTCATCCCGCTGCCACCCCAGGCCCACTTGTCGGCGCCGTCTCTCCCTCCCTCCCCCTTTCTTCTCCCGCGCGCAACCGCTGCCCCCGCGCCATGCCGACCCCGCGCCCACGTTTCCACCCCCCCCCCCCCCCCCCCCCCGAATCCACTTCTCCCCCGGCGGTTTTCGCACGCGCTCCCCAACCGCACACCCCCTACGCGCTTAAGAGGAGTTGGCGCCCCCATTTTCCCCCTCCCCCGAGCTCTCCCCAAACCTAGCTCCATTGTCGCCGGTGAGTGCCGCTGTCCCTCGCTTTCCCAACGTTGCAGCCCCTCTGTCCTCTCTTTTCTTGGCCTAACGTCATCGCCGCATCACTAGGAACACGCCGGACGCGCTTGCTTGGGTAGAACATCACTGCGCCGCCAAGATCGTCGCACTCCGACGCCAACCGCCGCCGTTCCTCGTCGCCGACCCCTCTCCGGCCGATTTCATGCCCCGCTACTCCCCTAGGTGAGTTCCCTATCTCCCCCTCTTTCGTTCCATGTCCTCAGTGCATCGTTTGGGTGACGTTTTGGGCGTTTGGGCCAACGCCGGCGAGCTCACCGCCGCGGGCGCCGAGCGCCGCTGCGCGCGCGTGAGGTCAGCGCCGCCGGAGCGACGTGGCTGCATCCCAGCCGTTGGTTTGAGGCTGACGGCTGAGATTAGATCTTCGTAACGTTTCAGGTAATTAAATCTCGCGCGTCCACTTCAGATCCAACGCCCCACATTCAAACTTCCGTTCCCCGCCGTCGCTTTTACACCGTGGCCCCTGGAATCTTGCGGGCTACCCCCCTGGACTTCACTGGAATTCAAGTCTAGCCCCTAAATTTAGCAAACTAGCCCCTGGACTCCCTAGAATTGGATTTAATCATTTAAATAGTCAATTTCACCCCTGGAAATTTATAGAATTGTGGATTTAGCCCCTGTACAGTGTTGTAATCTTATTGTTCAGTCCCTGGACTTTTATTTAATTGCTGAATATTGTTTTTAGTGGTAATTGATGTGTAGAAAATAGATAAAAATGGTATTTAAGTGTAAAAATGGTAGGAAAAATTAGTATAAAATACTTTAGGCTGTGATTAAATTGTAGGTTGCATATAAAATATATTTTGTCCATGAAAATTTATTATAAATGTTTAAAAATACATTTTGGCCATAGAAAATTCAATAAAAATGATTTTGGGCCATAAATAAATCCTAAAAATGTGAGATAAATATAAAATGCATATTTTGACTATGTAAAATAATAAATACCTCGTAGGGACGCATTAGTATAGGCTTTTATGCTTATGTGTGTGTTGTGATGCATTGTATTGCATGCTCTTTACTTATTTAGCTTTATTTTATTCTTGCCATGCTTGGGCAATATATTTAGAGTCGTACTACGACCCCAATCTTAACCTCCAAGACCAAGACTTCACCAACAATCAAGTCTACAAAGAAGGCAAGTGCCCTTGACCATCTTGTACCAATTTTAGGAATTTAGATAGATGCATGCTAATTAAATTGATGTCCTATTTCATGTTTACATGCCCTGTTCTATATAATTCCTTGTTACCTGAAATGGGTTGGGAAGTAGATAGGTCATATTTATGCTTAGCCATGCTTAGACATTGGGATTGGGATTTCATACCATTGTGTCATGTTAAACTTTATGGTTACTTTAATTTGTCGTGGATACATAATAGTAGTAGATAGGAATCTGGTGGTTGGATAGATTTGGTATGGTGCAGTTTGCACGAGACCCGGGATTGGGTTTGGTACCACCGGATTCTAAGGACCGGTTTATGGAGGAAACCACTAAGCTCTATAGTACCACCACGAGACTGAGATGGGGCAGCTTGGTCAACTAATTATGTTTCTCCCGATGAAATGCTAGTAATTGGATGGTGCGGGGAATGATGCAGGGGAACTGCTCTGGGATCCGCAAGGCTCAAGAGGGGGCTCTGAGGCGGAGGGTTACTCCGAGAATCCTCAGTGGTGGAAACCTTAGAGGGCTAGCACTAGTCGGGAGCACCTTTGTAAAGACCATGTAGTGATCTCTTGGCCTCACACCAAAGGAAGTGTGGAATGTGGTTAGCTACCACGGGCATTCGGGGAGGTTCGCTAGTCCACCTGGCAACAGGGGATGAAATCACTGCTTGTGGGGAAAGGATACACTGTTTGCAGAGATTTGGTAAAATTGTCATGACAGCCGTGCTCACGGACAAGAGCGGCTTGGGGCCAGTTCATAAGTAGTCTATGGTTGGGAAATGGTGGTTAATTATGATTCAAGTTACATTCATTATCATTACCCATGTGTTGAATTACTTCTTGAATTATGATATTGATAATTGAAAGCTAAGGTTAGGTTTTAAGCATAGTCACTACAGGAATCCCGACGATTTGCGACGGCCGTGGCCGTCGCAAATAAGGCATATGCCGTCGCAAATAAGCTATTTGTGACGGCTTTCTTTATTTGCGACGGTTTTTGGCCGTCGCAATTAAATCGTCGCAATTAAGCTTATTTGCAACGGCCATTGTCGCAAATAAGCTTAATTGCGATAGCTTGGTCCGGCCGTCGCAAGTTACTGCCGTGGGCCGGTGGGCCCCGCAACGTTATTTGCGACGACCCGGCTGTCGCAATTAAAGCTTATTTGCGACGGCCTGGCCGTCGCAATTAAGTGCTTCTAATTGTGACGGTCGGGCCATCGCAAATAAGTTCAGTGGGCAGGGCCCACATGTCCCCCTCCGGGACCCACTCTGCTATTTGCGACGGCCGCGCCGTCGCAATTTAACCTTATTTGCGACGGCCAGGCCGTCGCAAATAGTAGTGGCTTATTTGCGACGGCTTTGTACCTTATTTGCGACGGTACTATATAAAAAGCCGTCGCAAATAAGGTTTTTTATTTTTTTTTTTTAAAAACAGAAAACACTAACCGGCTCGATGGCCAGATTCACAGAACACATACATCACAACAGTTTCAAAACACATCGTACAAACATCGCATCAACATCAACAAACTAAACATGGGCTCACTCGCCGGTTTGACCTCCATATCCACCTCCGTAGCCACCTCCGGAGCCACGTCCGAAGTCGAAGTCCTCGTCGCGCCTCATTCCAGGCGGCGGTAGCGACGGCGACGGCGTTTGTGCAGCCGTCGCGGATCCCTGCAATTAATGAAACTTAGAGTTAGAATATAAATGCATCAACATCTCTCTCCCTCCCTTCCTCTCCCTCTATCTTCATCTAAATCCCCCTCTCTTCTTCTGTTTTCATTTCTCTCTTTGTCTCTCACTCTATCTTTCTTTCTCACTCTATCTCTCTATTGCTATCCTTTTCCCTCTATCTTCCTCCCCTCCCTCTATCTCCATCTACATCTCCCTCCCTCTATCTTCCCCTCCCTCTATCTCCATCTACATCTTACTCTCTCTCTTCATTCCCATCCTACTCTGTCTATCTTTCACTCTTTCTTCTGTCTCCCTTTCTTCTATCTCTGTCTTTCTTCTATCTCAATCATTTTCTTCTATCTAACTATCTCTCTCTTTCATCTATCTCGATCTTATTACGCTGGAGAAGAAGGATTACATAGAAACTTACCTGACCCGGTGAAGAAGGATCGCCTAGGAGGAACGGTGGTAGTACTGGTAGCTGGATTCCCAGACCTTGCACCCGAGCGATGGTCTGTCATTGCAAACATTAAATGCTACCTATTAGTAAGTCATTTACGCTGAATTAATGAGAATTTTAGTTTTTATTTTGTTACCTCCATTGCTTCCCGCATCTGCGCCAACGCTGCTGCCTGGGTTTGGATCGTGGCCTCCATCGCCCTCCTTTCCTCCTCATGTCGCCTTTCGTTTTCTTCTACAGTTTCTCGGAGGGACTGCATCTCAATGTCCCTCTGCGATACGCGGCAACCTCCCGTGCCCGAAGCCTGCGTGGAGCTGCCTCTCGCAGGTCTACAGCCCTCGAGTCGACAACTCCGTCGAATATGACGAGCCTATAAAAAAGAGAGTCAGTAATATGAAATTGAAATATCTTGAATACTTTGAATTGAAAACGATAAATGACTTGTAAACTCAACTTCCGTGTGCTTTTCCACCACCGGTTGCATACGCGGCTTGAGGATCGATCGGTTGACGTTCCCAATCGAAATCCTCGCCGTGTATCTTCCTAGCCTCATCCCCGTACTTAGCCTGCAAAACAATAAAACCGTGTAAGTTGAACAATCTATATAGTTTATTTAATATGAATGATTTCTAAACTTACCAACCACTTGGCTGCAACCTGACTGCACCCCGTCGGCTGAGAAGGGTCCCTGTGACCTCTCTTCCAGACCTCAGCAGGGGTGGGCGGCACCCCCGTCTCGCGCTCCTGTTAATACGTGTTAGTACAAACAATATATTATTAATATATAAACATAAGTTACACACACTTACCATGCGTTTAGCTAAACGCAAGTGGTTATCTTGCCCGTGCCTGCTCTTCCCCTCCACCCCTCTGCAGTCTCGAGCCTTCTCAGACTTAGCTTTAAACTCGTCGCTAGCCCAGTAGCGACAAAGGGCCCGAAATGCATCGGTCCGACCCTGCAACCAGCTCACGTGGCCCTGCACATAGTTCGAAGTCGTTAAAAGTACCATCGAGGAAATTATCAGAAAAAAATACTTACTACACTGCACGTACCTGCGCGTACTCCTCCTCCGTTAGGTGCCTCTCGCTCTCTTGCCGGAAGTGTAACACGTGCTGCTGGTTCGCCTTCAAGTGCTCATTAATAATTTGAACACGGGCGTTCGACAAAGCTTGTCGAAGCGCCTTGGCAGCGTTGAAGTGAAACACTCGCCTCGCATCCTCAAACATGCGACGGTCGTTCGGGTCCTCTAAAGTATATCTTGCGTGCGATAAAGAATATATTGAAGAGATGTTCACTAAAAGAGTTTAAGAGTTGTAACATAGAAACTTTTTTAACATACTTACCATAAAATCGGCCCATACGGCCTCTTGAAGGTTACCATGCTCCTGGTGATGGACGCGTGCGTAGTCCTCCCACGAAAGAGCAGGCACCCCGTCGATGACCTCGGGATAGTGCAAACGCACTATAGACCCGAGGACACCGTTCACCGGTCTTTGGTGTTTCTCACCGGTGAAAGACAAGTCGTCCCAAGCCCTGTAAGATATTTATTCATTCATTCATTACTTAAGTAATCAAAAGAAACTAAAATTGAAAACTATAATTTTTATTACCTGTCTCCGACTGGACGAATCACGATCCTCTATGAAGGGACCACGGGAGGACTGACAAAGTGAGTCCTCCTCGTCCTCCGCGTCTGCTGGGGCGCCACGTCAGGTGACCCAGACGGCTCCTCACCAGCAGAGTCAAAGGCCTCAGGAACAAACTCATCGCCAGCCGGGGGCTGGCTGGCCGAGGGCTGGCTCGCCGAGTGCTGACTCACCGAGGGCTGCCTCGCCGAGGACTGGCTGGCCGAGGGCTGCCTCGCCGAGGGCTGGCTCACCAAAGGCGCCGCAGCCTCTGAGTCAGCCGGTGAAGACTACAACATTCAAATGATTCATAAGTAAGTTTAATGTGAATTTGAATTTAAAGAATTTGTCAAAAATGAGTGACATTTACCTGTGACGAAGCTCTAGAGCTGGTCTGAACGTGCCCCAACAGCTGAGAGCGTCTGCTGCCAGTCGACGAGGCACCAACGAAAGCGTCCTCAGGTCTAGAGGGGTAGAACCCCCTCGTCGGTGGCACCTTCTTACCCTTCTTTGACACCATCCTATTGTAATTAGATAATTAGTAAATATGCAAATAAAATATATAAAATTCATGTTACTATCTTCAAGAAAACATTACTTGTAGTCACTTTCAAAATTCATCAACATCATTGTCATGTGCCTGTGCCCTACTCCTTAAACCAGCCCAACGATCTTCCATCATGGCCTGTTCTAATTTTCGTTTTCGCATATCATCTGCCTCTACATCTTCAACGTCTTCAACATCTCCAACTAATTGATCAAGTCCTGCACCAAGCTCGACGATAAAAGTGTCTGGCAACTCTTCTTCTTGGTACACTTCTTCAACGTCTTCGCTATCTTGGTAACCATCATCCCCGGGAGTATATAGCCGCTCACGAGGATTCACCTTATATACCACCCACCAAGCACTGGGCTTCGTGCTTGGATAAGGTAGATAATACACTTGTTCAACTTGATGCGCAAGAACAAATGTATCGTAACCTCGTAGTCGGTCCTTATGTTTCACTTCAACCATTCCAAATTGGTTTTCTCGAGTTCCATGAGTACGATCAAACCAATCACAGTCAAAGAAGACAACTCGAAGGGTCTTATTTCCGGTAAAAGTAAATTCAAGGATTTTGTTAATGATACCATAATAATCGGTTAAATTCCCTTGAGTGTCCATTGCTCTCATCACAACACGGGAATTTGATGTTGCCGCGAGAGGACGATGAGCTTCAAAATGAGTTGTACGGAATCGGAAGCCATTTACGTCATATCGACCATAGCTTCTAACATTCACCAATCCATAAGATAGCTGCCGCAAATCTTCATGGACATTGTGAGTCCGACACTGTTATAAAAGACGAGAGAATATTACATAATACTTCTTAAATAAAAGTAATTTATAATACATAGAAGACGAGAGAATATTACATATTCTCAAAACCAAGATAGAAAACTCTGCCCCCCATTTATTCCTTCCTTTCGCATCGCTTCTACTTGTTTGGTCGTAGGTTGATGCCTATGTGGCCAATATTATTTGTGGAACTCGCTGAACATGAAAAAACATCTTTTAGAGTACATGTGTAGCAAAATATATAGATCAGCATAAACATAGGAGAAACACTTACTCGAAGTATTCCTGCATGCCTTCTATATTTGCGTACATGTAGAGTAAAGCAACAGTCCTTTCCTGTTCGGATAGCACGTAGGTCGTGTAGCTACCAACGGTGGCGCCTCTCGTTTGAAAAATGGAAAGGTCGCTTAGAGGGGGTGTTTCGTCCACATTGTACCGCATCGCCGAAGTATTGATATTGTTTTCTTACGCAAAGTAGACACTTGAAAAGTATCCAACTTCCTTAAGAGCATATGCTTCAGCGATGCATCCTTCCACCCTTGCCCTGTTGCCAACCATTCGTTTCAGATATCGTAGTGCTCTTTCAATGTGATACATCCACCTATATTGCACAGGACCGCCCACTTTAGCTTCGAATGGAAGATGGATAAGCAGATGTTGCATTGGATTGAAGAAACCAAGTGGAAAATTTTTTTCCATCTTACATAAAAGTATGGGTATCTCCTTCTCTAACTTATCCATCATCCCGATCTTGATTTCTTTAGCACAAAGCTGTCTATAAAAATAGCTGAGCTCGGCTAAAACCTTCCACACCACATCATCTAGATAGCCTAGGAACATAACAGGTAGGAGTCTTTCCATTATAATGTGATAATCATGACTCTTCAACCAAGTGAGGTTTCCTGTGCTAACATTTACGGCTCGTTTCAGGCTAGCTGCGTAACATCTGGGAATTTCAAAGTTTTCATCCATTTCATAACTTCTTTCTTTTCTTTCGATTGAAGACAGAAAGAAGCACGTGGCTTTCCACCACTTTCAGAGATTTCAAGAGTTGGACGATGACAAATGTCTGCCAAATCTAGTCTAGCTTTATAATTGTCTTTCGTTTTGCCAGGCATATCCATGCAAGTGCTTATGATACTTTCGCTCATATTACGCTCCTGATGCATGACATCAATGTTGTGCATTAGAATCAACGACTTCACATATGGTAGCTCCCAAAGTCCACATATGTGAGTCCAATTGTGTTCCTCTCCATAACCTACGAAATATCCAGGACGACCTTCATCAGGCACCAGTTCGTCCAACATATTAGAAATTTCTGACCCGTTGAGACGCTTCGGTGGTCCTTTAGTGACAACAGTATTCTTTCGAAAGACATGCCTCTGCTGCCTAAATATATTATTCGAGGGCAGCCAACGTCTGTGACAATCGAAGTAAGATATTTTGCCTCCATGAGTTAGTCAAAAGCAATCCGTGTCTGAAGCACATATCATACACGTCAAACGACCGTGAGTGCTCCATCCGGAAAACATGCCGTATGCCAGCAAATCATGGACGGACCACAAATAAGCAGCTTGAAGGTTGAATTTATGCTTCTTGTAACTGTCGTACGCTTCGACTCCTGTCCACAAGACTTTTAATTCTTCGATTAGCGGTTTTAACATCACGTTGAGACGTGACCCGAGATGATCAGGTCCAGGTACAATGAGGCTGAGAAACATGAACTCGTTCTTCGTACATAAAGCAGGTGGCAGGTTGTACGGAATGACAAAGACAGGCCAACATGAGTGTGGCGTGGCATTCGTACTGAACGGTGAGAATCCGTCTATCGCTAACCCGATGCGAACATTCCTCGCATCACAAGAAAAGTCTGGATCGAAACGGTCTAGCGCCTTCCATGCATCACCGTCGGACGGATGCGTCAAGAATTCTTTGTTCTCACGTTTACCTTCTTTGTGCCATCTCATGTGTCTTGCGGTTCTTTTTGAAAGAAACATCTGCTTCAACCGAGGTGTCACAGGCAAGTAACGAAGCTGCTTATGTGTGACATCTGTCATCACATTATCGCCATTGTCATTAACAACTTCGACATACCTCGATTTACCACATTTCAAGCACATCTTCTCATTGGCGTGCTCTTTCCAGAATAGCATGCAGTTGTCTGGGCACACATCAATTTTCTCATACTTCATACCGAGACCAGATATCTTGATCTTTGACTGATACATATCTGGTGGCGCTTTGTGAGGTTGTGGAAGGATATCGCAGATCAATTTCATGAGATCATTGTAGCAGTTGATGGAAAAAAGTACTTGGACTTAATTGCCATAAATCTGGTCAAGAAAGCAAGTACGGTCACAGCCGTGTGTTCATGCAACGGCTCTTGTGATTTCTTCAGCTCCTCGAAGAACTTCTCTGCCTCATTTGTAAGAGGATCCTCTGCTTCAAGAGCTTCTAACATCTCATCCATCCTATCAACCTCTGTTATATCATCATCCTCATTCACTTCGGCTATGACTCGAGAATTAGTCTCGCCGTGGAAGGTCCACACTTCATATTGTGGAGTGAAACCGTTTCGACATAAGTGAAACGAAAGCTCCAATCTTCTCAAAAACTTAGTGTTCCGGCATTTTGTACATGGGCACCGCACCATATCTTCCGTTGACAACGAAAATGCTCGATCCAAAAATTGATCTAACTTGATAAACCACTCATCGGAGTGACCACCATTTTTGCTCTTCCAGCCAGTATACATCCAACTGCGGTCTTCACCCATGTTTGACTCTGCAGTTTAATGCGAATGAAATTGTCGTTAATGTATTGTTGTGTTATGTCACGGCCCTACAACCTAGACAGATAGATCCTAAACCCACCCAAGAGTGACCGAGCGGAGCGTGCTCATGACGAGACGCGTGATCCGGATTCGAACGAAATTTCGGCAGCATAACCCCGCTGTTCTCCACTGCACGCCCGAAAATGGTGCAGCAGAGAACAACAGGGTTACGCCACCGAAATCTCATACAAATCCGGACCCGCGTCTCGTCACAAGCCACGCCCCCCTCAGTCACTCCGAGGCTGTCCAAAAAAGGGACAATTCCGAACCTGCACGTCTCACATGCCAATGGCATGTGAGACGTGCCGATCCGAAATGGGTAATACATTGCTATAGGTTACGTTACTCATTTTCATTTTCAGGTCATTTAAGAGAGAGGAAAGAACTAGAGAAAGAGTGAGAGGAAAGTTGGTCTCAGATGACAATTCCACGACGGCTTTAGGGTTAGCTGCCGTAGATCAGAGATGAAACCACTTCGTCGGAGTACGCCATCCATGCGCAGGTGCTTGCCATCCTCACCGTCGTCGTTCGCCTTCGTACCCGTCTACACGCATACTTTACCTTACCACTAAATGGGCCTTGTCGGGCCTTGTCAAGCTGGCCCGAAGCCCATTTATGTATATATAGTACTTGAACACTCAAGCAATCAAAATTAAGCAATTCAACGACCCTTCAAATAAACCTAAGCATAATTCAAAAAACTAAGCAATTCAAATAAACCTAAACATAACAATTATCCATTGTAATTCATTAATTTATCAGCTCAATTCTAACATAAGCAATTCAATTCAAATGAGAGCAATTCAATTCAAATGAGAGCAATTCAAATGAGAGCAATTCAATTCAAATGAGAGCAATTCAATTCAAATGAGAGCAATTCAATAAACCTAAACATAACCATAATTCAAATGAGAGCAATTCAATAAACCTAAACATAACCATAATTCAAATGAGAGCAATAATACAAATCTTAAACATTATTAAATTAAACCTAATCTTATATAGTAACATTAAGATCCAATTAACAACTAATTAACAACTAACTAATAATTAATTAGAATGGTCAACTATTAACAACTAACTAACAATTAATTGTAATTCAACTAAATAGCATAACAACTAATCATCAATTAACAACTAATTATCTAGAAATTAACAACTAATGCCTACTTTACTTGTGCGGCGTGGAGCAACGGGCCGACGGCTTTGGACGGACGGCGGAGGCGTTGGAGGAGGCCGGCGGCGCTGCTGTCCGGTGCCGGGGGCGGCAGGGGCACGTCGACGTCAGACGCGGGGGGCGCGGCGGGGCCGTGGGCGCAAGGGGGCCGGGGGAGGCGGGGTCGGGGGCGGCGAGGGGCCAGGGGCGGCGGGGGGACATGAGCGCAGGAGGTGGAGGCGTAGGGGCCGGGGGCGCAGGGGTCGAGGGCGACGGGGGGCTGGGGGCGGCAGGGGCGTGGAGGGCTGGCGGCGGCGGCGCGGCTAGCGGCGGGGCCGGCAGCGCAGGGGTGGCGGGGGGCCGGGGGCGGTGGGCGCGCTGGGGGCAGCGGGGTCGGGGCGCAGCGGGCCGATGGCGAGGGTGCGGCAGGGCCGGGGGCGCAGGGGCAGCAGAAGGGCAGAGCAGAAGGGAAGGGTAGAGCAGGAGAGGATTTTTAGGGTTCCTAATGGGCCTTGGGCTGGTCTGGGCTGAGAAGCTCACCAAGTCACCCGACTTAAAGACAAAAGTCGACGACTAGTCGATTGGAAAAAACAAGTCAACGGCAAGTCGCCCGACTTGCCATGAAAGTTGAGTCGGAGGCCTCAGTCGGCCTCCCGGGACCGACTGGACGACTAGTCGACGAAAATTGCTGCTATTCAAGTTATTCTAAGCTATTCAATCCTTAAATAAACTATACAAGCTATACAAGCTATACAAGCACTGACCTCAAGCACTGACCTTAAGTGATTCAATCCTTAAATAAACGATACAAGCTATTCTAAGCTACTATAGCTAATTGCTGCTACCTCTTAACAAAATTGCTAGCTAGATCTGAAAAAAAAAACGGAGTAGCACTGACCTCAGCGGAGGCGTCGGGGGTCGGGGGCGCAGCGGAGGCGTCGGGGGCCGGGGGGGTCGGGGGCGCAGCGGAGGCGTCGGGGGCCGGGGGCGCGGCGGTCCGGGCCGGCGGCGGCGACGCCGGTAGCACGGCGGGCCGGGGGCGGAGGCAGGCGGCGGTTGGGGCGAGGAGGCAGGCGGTGGTTGGGGCGCGGGCCGCCGGTGGGGGCCACAGGCGGGGCCGAGGGTGGCGGGCCGGCGGCGGAGCTGGGGGCGCGGCGGCGGGGGCGCGGCAGGGCGGCGGCAACGCGGCAGGGTGGCGGGGGTGCGGCGGTAACGCAGAGGTTCTGAGGTGAATGAAGAGTCGGGGCCGGAGCGTCCCGATATAAGCCCTAATTTGCGACGGCAGCTTTAATTGCGATGGCCTCAACTTACAGCCGTCGCAATTAAAGCCTGTTTGCGATGGCCGTCTCACAGGCCGTCGCAAATAAGTGTTTATTTGGGACGGCTACTTTATTTGCGACGGCCAGTCCGAACACCGTCGCAAATAACAACTTATTCGCGACGGCCGTCTTATTTGCGACGGCCAGAAGCGGGCCGTCGCAATTTAAACTATTTGCGACGGCTGGCCGTCACAAATAAAACCAGCCGTCGCAAATGATCGCTTTTCCTGTAGTGAGTGCTAAGCCATATTTGGCCTTCCCTTGCTTTAGCCAATCATGTTATCTCTTCCCACACTTGTTGAGTACTCTATGTACTCAAGCGTTTAATTTCCATTAGAATATGAAGAAGAAGAAGCGGTACCGGAGGACTTCTTCGTCAAACCGGAGGACTTGGCCTAGGCTGGCAACCGTACGCGCAACTACTGCCTGTGAAGATGGAGCCGTGCTTACCTATTTCCCTTTCCGCTGTAGTTTGGAGTTTATGAACTGTTTAAGTGTTGTAAATAGTTGTGGTGTGTATTTGTAGACCTTCGGGTCGTATTGTAAGACTATTTATGTATTCGAACATGGCTATGTAATGGTATTTCACTTTCGTCATCGCATGTACGATATAACTGATCCTGGCGTGCATGTGGTTAGCGTCTGTTCATCTTTACGATGACCGGGCGTGACAATACATGTGTGGGTGCATACTTGTCACCACACTTATACCAGAGATTGTTGGCTCTTCGATAGTCTTTCAACTGACGTGCTTTCCAAAGGACAGGTGTAGGAAGAGATTGTTTGGGCTCTGGCTTCTGCTAAAACTGAGTAGGCCATCAAGAACTGAAGCCTCTCGCTGATTTAACTCTTGATCTGTCAATCAGTTGCTCTTGCACCAGGGCAAAAGTGGCAGCCTGAGAGACAGTAGATGGCAAGTGCATTCCAACCAAAGCTTTCAACTCCTCTTTCAATCCAACAATGAATTGTGACACAAGCAAGGTTTCACTGATAGAAGAATCATACAAGCAGATGTGGTAAACCAATTGCTCAAAGGCCTCTCTATATTCAGAGACAGTACCAGTTTGCCTGAGACTAAGAAGTTCGTTAGTCTTCATACGATGGACATCAATATCAAATTCTTTTGTGATGGCCTCTGCAAAGTGTGACCAGGTAGGAAAATGCATGTGTTGCTTCATAGATTGGTACCAATGAGAGGCTCTACCGGTTATGTGCAAGGTAGCAGCAATAACTTGAAAACAGGCAGGTATATTATATAACTGAAAATATGCTGCACACTTATCTATCCAGATCAACACATCCGTACCATAAAACTTGGGAAAATCAAGTTTAGGCATATTAGGTCTTCTAGTATCAGTAGGAACGGAATCAACATCAGGAGCAAAAGCAGGGTTAGCACGGGTATGAAGGTCCTTACTCACCGTGCCAGAATGAGGCCCTGTCATAGATGGAGCAGGTGCCAGAAGACCAAGTCCGTCAGACCCTCCAGAATTCTCTGGCATTGCTGACTTCACTGTTTTCTGGAGCAGAAGACGATCCTGTGTTGCAAATCAGCAATATCCTGCATAGATAGATCTGTCTGGTTCCGAACCTTTGATAGATCAGAAGAGAGTGAGGTCACACGACTGTCCACCGCCTCCAACTTCGCATTCAAATCAGAACCAAAAGATGAGACTCATTCATCTACAGCCGCAATCTTCATGGTCAGATCACGAGAGAGTTGAGCAATAGCATCGATAATAGCAGATTCAGAGGAATTCATCTTCGCCACGATGGAACGCTTGCGGCCCGGGATCCCACTTAGACGCCATGGTGATGGAATCAGAGTGATCCAACCGCAACGATCTGTAGATGATCAGAGAGACCATCACCAGAATGCTGTCGGACTTTTACAGATCAACACGGAGAGCGGAATGAGGAATCCACCCAGTCTGATACCAGTGTAAGAGGGGTGATGAATCATACGAAGAACACCACACGTCGATGAGAAGCAAACCAGCGAATCAGCAACTCAAAACAATTAGCAAACACCTCCAAACAACAACAATAGGATCCAGTAACGAGGATCACCTCATCTCTTCTCCATATCGACCAACTTGCAAAACACATTTTTTTTTGAAATCACAGGATAGCTCCCGGATACTTTAAAAGGAGGATGAGCTACGGGTGAGTACCAGGACTCGAACCCGCACGGTAGCCATCACACCTAGATGGACTAACCACCCTGCCAGCGGCCGGTTCTCAATTGCAGAACAAGTAGACTTTAGAGGAAGTGGTTAGGGAAGGGAGAAGAGAGAGGAAGCTAGTGAGAGGAGGTAAATGAATTCTATTACAGCTTGCCCACATACGCACGCCTCCGTTCATATTTAAACTCCGCGGTTAGATCTCGGCACCGCAATGGCAGCTGGGCCCGAGTATTCTCCTGCCGGCCCACTTGTGTCGTCCTTCTCCGCTTCTGCTGACATGGAGCTCGGCTCCTGTTCCCAGAGCCGCCTGCGCCCATCGGTCTTTGGTCCTCGATCTGAGGAGGACGGGATGCCGCCAGCAATTTCCTCGATCTGAGGAGGACGGGCCATCGCCAGCAATTTTCTCATATTCTTTCGGTCTTTAGTCTTTTGACCTACAGCCACCCGCAAGTCACATGCTATCTATGTTAAGCCTGAAGCAAAAAAAAAAACATGGAGGTATCCGTGGATCCTTCAATAGTAGAGAGAACCAGCCCCTTCCCCTGGAACCTTCCTGCCTTTACGTGATCGTCATCATCGGGTGATCTGGTTACTTGAAAGCTTCCTGCCACTCACGTGGGCTTTATGTGAACTCCCTCTGAGTTGAGAAAAAAAAGAAAAAAAGAGAAAAAAAGAAAAGAAAGAAAAGAAATTGCAGTTTGCGCCACTTCTCTTTTGCGCTCTAGCCGTCGCCTGTCATCCGTCATGATGACTTCTTTGTCAGGCGGGATTCTAGTTGTGCAGTGTCCGGTGCTTTTCAATAGCACCAATTACCGCAACTGCGTTCCTCGCATGCGTCTGCACATATGTGGTCTACGACTCTGTGAGTATCTCATGGGTGATCTTAAATGTCCGTCCTTTACTCCAGTCTACAAGAGTTCTTCACGAGAGTTCAGTATGCATAGGGCATGGTTGGATGAGGATGCCCGTGCTAGTGCTATTTTTGCTGCTAGTATGAAAGATCATTTGGCTTTTGATATTGTTGGATTTGAGTATTCACACCGGATGTGGTCGTTTCTACGTCGTCGTTATGAGACTACTGGTTAGTCTACCTTTTTTGCTGCTTTTCGTCACGAGCAGCTGTTACGATAGAAAGATGCTATGGCAGAGTTCTTTGATCAGATGGAGGAGACTCGTGATGTTGTCTCGTTGCAGACTTCTATTGCTTTGTCTACTCGTTCTTCGATTTCTCGACCCAGTGCTGGTGTTTAGACTTACCGTTCTTCACAGCTCCCTCGTGGTGCGGGTTCTAGAGGATCTCAAGGGAGTTCTACTGCTACAGATGACCAGTTGCTTATGCATCTTTGTCGCCTTGCTGCCTCTTCATTATCAAGAGCTGTTGGTATTGTGACTCAGCCTTCTACACTTTCAGATTTTGATGCTGATTCTCCGTCTTCCTTTGAGGAACCACCTTCTACTTCTTGTTCAGGTACTCACCCGTGGATTCTTGATTCCGGAGTTTCTTTTTATATGACTCCTTACTCCACATGTTTATCATATTTGAGTCATTCGTCTCTTTCTCTCACTGTTCATACTGATGATGGTTCTTCACTTCCAGTTCTTGGACAGGGCACTCTTTTATCTGACTGTTTTAGTGTTCCTGATATCTCCTATGTTCCTAACTCGACCATGCAACTTATGTCTACTGGTCAACTCACTGATCATGGTTATCGAGTTATTCTTGATTCTGATTCTTGTTCTGTTGTGAATCGTCATACGGGTCAGCTTGTTGGCTCTGGTCCTCATCGTCGCAATTCCCAGCATCTTTGGGATCTTGATTGGCTTCGTCTTCCTTCTGATGCGCATGCTACTTTTGTTAGCTTTGCTTTTTCTGCTCCATGTACCTCGTATTTTGCTCAGTGGCATCATCTTCTAGGACATATTTTTTGCTCTCATCTATCGGCTTTGATTCGTCGTGGTGTCTTTGGATCGGTTTCAGGATCTCAGTCATTAGCTCAGTGTCAGGGTTGTCGATTGGGGAAGCGGATTTAGCTTCCCTATCCTTCTAGTGAGTAAGTGTCTAAGAGTCCTTTTGACCTTGTTCATTCAAATGTCTGGGGTCCTGCTCCTTTTGTTTCCAAAGGAGGGCATAAATACTTTATCATTTTTAGAGATGATTTTTCATGCCACACATGGGTTTACTTCATGAAACATCTTAGTGAGGCATTGTCTATCTATAAGTCTTTTTTGGCTGTGGTTCGCACTCATTTTGACACTCCTATCTGTGTCTTTCGTGGTTACTCTGTTGGTGAGTACCTCTTTGATGCTCTTCCTGATTTTCTTTATGAGCAAGGTACCCTTGCTCAGTATTCATGCCCTGGTGCTCATGCTCAGAATGGCATTGCTGAATGAATACATCATCATCTCCTTGAGACAACACGTACACCTCTCATTGCTTCCTTCGTTCCGCCTCATTTTCAGGCTGAGGCTATTTTCACTGCCACTTTTTTTTATTAACATTCATCTCCCGTACGCTCTTAAAGGCGGGATTCATTTTGAGCGTCTTACGGGCAAGAACCCTGACTACACCAACCTTTGTCTTTTTGGTTGTGTGTGATACGTGTTGCTCGCACCTGGTGGGCGCACTAAGCTGACTGCTCAGTCGGTCGAGTGTGTTTTCTTAGGATACAGTTCAGAGCATAACGGTTATCATTGTTGGGATCCAGTTGGTCGACGAATGAGGATTTCACGAGATGTTGTTTTTGATGAGACACATCCTTTATATCCTTGTCCTTCTTCTGATGCTTCTTCTGCGTCTGTAGTTGATCCTATTTCGTTCCTATTCTTTCCAGATGCCCTGGTTGCTATTGTACCCCCCTCACACTCCTTGTCACGTTCGACACTCTTCCCTTCTTTTTCTTCGGAGCCTTGTTCTTTGGTTCCCAGTTACACTTTGAAGGCTCCTGTCACGTTAGTCTATACTCGACCAGTTGTGCCCCCTTCAGATGTGCCATCTTCTTCTGATGAGCCGTCTACTGCAGTTGAGTCATCCTCTAATGTCTCAGCTTCTCCAGCTCAGCCTGTCTCTCCGTATAAGCCTTCTTCTCCTGAGAGATCATCTCCTTCCGATGATTCTTCTACTGAGCAGCCTCTTGGATGTGGTTATCGTCCTCTCCAGCCTCCTGATCAGTACTCTCCTTCTAGATTTGTGGCTACTGTTCTTTCTGAGCCGCTACACATCGTGATGCTGTTCCTCATATGGAATGGCATCATGCGATGGCCGAGGAGATTGCTTCTCGAGCGCACCGACATGTGGGAACTTGTGCACTGTCCCCCACGTGTTCGTCCTATCACCTATAAGTCGGTCTATAAGGTTAAGACCCGCTCTGATGGTTCACTTGAGCGATATAAGGCTTGATTAGTCGCTCGTAGCTTCCAACAGGAACATGGTCATGACTATGATGAGACCTTTGCTCCTGTCGTTTACGTAACCACTGTTCGCACTCTTCTTGTTGTGGCCTCTGTTCGTGATTGGTTCATCTCTCAGCTTGATGTGAAGAATGTCTTTTTTAATGGTGAGCTGCGTGAGGAGGTTTATATGCAGCCACCACCTGGGTATTCTGTTTCTAAGGGTTGGTTTGTCGCCTTCGATGATCGCTTTATAGCCTTAAGTAAGCTCCTCGTGCTTGATTTCAACGTTTTGCATCTATGGTCACTGCTGCTAGTTTCTCTGCTAGTGCTCATGATCCCGCACTTTTTGTGAACACTTTGTCTCATGGCCGCACTCTTCTTCTCCTCGATGTTGATGACATGATCATCACCGGAGATGATTCTGAGTACATAGCTTTTCTAAAGGCCTGTCTTAGTGAGCAGTTTCATATGTCCGATCTTGGTCCTCTTCGTTACTTTCTTAGGATTGAGGTTTCCTCCTCCTCTGAGGGAATTTATCTGTCTCGGGAGAAGTACATTCAAGATCTTCTTGATCGGGCTTCGCTTACTGATCACCGGACTGTTGAGACTCCCATGGAACTCAATGTCCATCTTCGAGTCACTAATGGTGAGCCTCTTGATGATCCTACTCATTACCGTCATATTGTAGGGAGTCTCGTGTACCTTGGTGTCACTCGTTCTGATATCTCGTACTATATTCACATTCTGAGTCAGTTTGTTTCGGCTTCCACCCAGGTCCACTATAGTCACTTGCTTCTTGTCTTGCGTTATCTTCATGGGACTATCTCTAGAGGCTTGTTCTTTCCACGCTCTAGCTCATTACATCTCAAAGCATACTCTGATGCTACTTGGGCTAGTGATCCCTTTGATCGTCGATCTCTTTTTCTGCCTATTATGTTTTTCTTGGTGGTTCCCTCATTGTTTGGAAGACTAAGAAGCATGTAGCAGTTTTTTGTTCGAGTGCAGAGGCTGAGTTGCATGCTATGGCACTTGTGAGTGCAGAGGTTACTTGGTTGCGGTGGTTGCTTGAGGACTTTGATATTTCTGTTGGTATGTCAACTCCTCTTTTGTCTGACAGTACATGTGCTATCAGTGTTGCTTGTGATCCGATCAAGTATGAGCTTACCAAACAAATTGGTGTTGATGCTTCTTATACACGAGCATGGATACATGACGGTGTTGTTGATCTTCAGTATTTGCCTCCAGAGCTTCAGCTGGCGGATTTCTTCACGAAGGCACACATTTTTATCTCTCCAAACTCAATGTTCGTGACACACCTTAAGTTTGAGGGGTGTGTTAGAGATGTAGTGGTTATTTGTATTTTCCCTTTTGCATAAGAGTTTTTTTCCGCATATTTGTAATTTTTTGTATCTCTATTTATTGTGGCATCTGGCCCTTTATAATAATACAAGTCATATTCATAACATCCTAGACTAGAGGTATGGGATGTGAATAGGGGATAATACAAGGCAGATTCTTCTTTTGAAACAGGGGTCAACAGTAGTGCTACCATCAGTTGCTTACAGTTCACCGTGCTTCAGTTCCATTATCTTGATATTGTTTGTCACCACTCCATTTATGTGTATAGGTTAGGTTTTGGAGGCATCAGAACAAGATCATGCTTGCCTTGCGAAATATCTGGTGCAGCTAATGACCTCATCCCTTTGTTGAACTACCACATCGAACAAAACAATGTTGGTCGCCCGTCCAGCTCCGAGTTTCTTCAATCCTGGTACCACCGGTCTGTTCTGCATTTTTGTGTTCCGCTGTTTTCCTCTGATTGAAATGACAAAGAATGCATGTCCGTTTTCAACAGTAAGAATGGAATTAGAGATAAATGCTCATAGAAAAGCACTCGTTCATATGCAAACTTTTCACATGGGTTGTGCTTCTCCGACCTCGATATATGTGTAATATGTTGAAAAAAAAAACTATTTGGGTAGTTATACCTGTTACTGGGGCCTCCCAGTTGCTTCATAAGAAGTAGAGATGAGAAAGATGAAGCCCTGCTTTAAAACATGATCAGCATTGTCGATTCTTGGTTATGTGCAGCATTGTTTTTTTTTTGTCTCCGTTGGTGATCAGCGCTATGGCTAGTTGCAGTCATGTATTGCATGATTTGTGAGCACGTGAAACACAGCTCCGAACGATGTTTAAAAAAATGAGCTACACATATTTGGTGTCACTATTACAATAAGCCTTATCGCAGGCGGCTCCAAACATATTATCACACGCGGTTTTTAAAACCGCCTGAAATGAAGAGTCTATGATAATCCGCAATTTCACAGATGGAGAAGTGATACTGCCTGTGAAGAAACATTATCACAGGCGGTTTTTACTTATGCTAGCCGCATGTGAAGATAAGTTATCACAGGCGGGTAGTGCAGCATACATACCCGCCTATGATAATTGTCTTATCACAGGCGGGTCTTGCAGCATATCTAACCGCCTGTGATAATTGTGTTATCACAGGCGGATGTTGACCTACATCAACCCGCCCGTGAAGACTTTTTACCGCAGCCGGTTTCTATCATAACAGTAACCGCCTGTAATAATTAGGTTATCACAGATGGTTCTTTACCTATATCTAGCCGCCTGTGATAATTGTTTTTCACAGGCATTCCTAGCCGTCGGTAAATAACCGCCTGTGATAAGGTATAACCTATGCAGTAGTACTGCTGTTATTTCTAATTTCTAGGTCAATTCAATATAATCACATAATAGAAGTCAATAATATCATCACAGAACAGAAGTCAAAAATATTATCATCACAGAAATCATCTCACAAAAGTCAATTTCACTAAAACAATATACATATATACAATTACACATACAATTCATCTTATAGTTTACAAGTTTTCACTAAAAATTGTTTCTATTGGCATAATCGCAAAGTTCTGGCACATCAGCTATTGCACCATTCTCATCAAAGAACTTCCCTCTTTTGTGCAAAATTTCGCGATGAATGAATTGACAGAGTTCATAAGCAATCTTGTCGGCTCCTCCATCAGGAATACTTCTACAAACCGGCCATTCTTCGTTCAGATTCTTCGTGTGCTGCAATATAACACATAACAAGATTTAGAATGTGTTGGTTTGAACAATCTCAAAGTATAGATCAAAGTGAGAGTACACAAGAATTTAGTTAGTATTTTTGGAGCAGTTGTACTATGAGCAATTGAATTTTGAAGTTGGAATCAAAATATGAAAATAATGTTTCTGGTAATACTGAATAGCAGCGAATATAAGTATTAAACTATGCTAGTTACAATGAAAATGAAACTCAAAAGTAAGAAAATAAGGTATCGACATTAAGGATAACTTACATCCTCACGATTCACTCTATATACGCCGGCGGTCCCAAGATGCTCGCATACATAATACCCGCATAAGACACTCCCATCAGGCTGCTTCGGACAAGCATAATACGTTTTAATGTCCAATGCATTCGTATTGGAAGGTCCCTCATCGCCAAGTCGTTCTACGTAAAACCGCCAAGCGCTGTAATACAAGAAATGTCATATAAAACTTGTAAACACATTCTAAATGTGTGTAAATTAAAATTATTGAATAAACATACAGTTTCAAAATGGAAAGGAAATCTTTGTAATGGTCTGGTGGGAAATCGGCCAAGTCCAAGACTGTTGTCTTTCCCTGCGTTGTCTTGATGAAGATCATTATGTAGTGATCACTGCAAACACACAAACACACGTGTTAACAATTACCAATAACTGCTATTTCAATATCATGTATCGAACTTACTCGAAGTTGTACAGAGCCTTTACGAGGTCCTTGCCATCTCTGACAAAGTTAAACATTGTATGTCCTATGTAAGCTGCAACTTCTGTCCTTTTATCCTTCTTAAGTTTTGCGATTTCTTTTTAAATTTTTTTTCATGTGCTTGAACTGTGCTGAGTCTCGATCCGCCTGGACGTCGAATAGCGCCTTTGCAATCCTAGTAGGGTCAAGGATACCTGTCTTGCGCGCCAACTTTTCATTATCCATGTATTGCATCCTATTGAAGAAGTCCAGAATTGTTATAATATCATGAAATGTGTATGCGTATAGTAAAAAAAGCAAATACAAAATATTAGAGCACTTACAAGCACCAGACGAGCAGCAGGTTGATTTCGAGCATGCCCCGATGCAAAAGGGGACGTAGCTCTTCAAATAAAATGACTCGTCTATCTTCTCCAGTGCTCTAGAATGCTTCTTTTGGAATACGAAATGTGACGCAATTAAGACCATATCTTGTGCTGGCAAGGATGTACCACTCATGCATTCTTTTGAGCGGGACGGGTTATTTGCTAAGTTGTACGGATGTCATGAATGGCTTCCCATTCTCAAATTCAGGAGGAACATCCTCAAGCTTATATATTGGAACTCCTGGTTTAACTAAAGCCGTCTGCCGATTATACATGACACCATCTTCTTCCAACTTCTCGATATTTACTAATTCTGGCTTATGAGAAGAACGAGGTGCACTCAATTTTATAATATTTTCCTTCATAGTTTCCAATACTTCTGATGAAGGTTTCTTATTTTCGTATGAGCTAACTTTGATAGGCACTAATGATCGAGGAGTAGTCATCGGAAGTTGGACACTGGCTTGTTGAACCTGTTGTTCAACTGATTGCTCTTTACTCCGAGTAGCTGGCTCTAGTACTACTTCAAGTTGTTGCTCAACTGGTTGCTCTTTACTAGCAACAGCTTGCTCTGGTACTGCTTGAAGCTGTTGTCCAACTTGTTTCTCTTGGATATCTTTACTAGCAAGGTTACTATCATCCTTGCTGAGACATAGGGGGAGTGGATCTTCATGCACTTTCGGCTTAGAAGATGGGGTTGCAGTATTTCGAGATGTAACGGGGCTAGAAATTGGCTCATCGTCCAACACGATATCGCGTCGGTGCCAAAAGATCAATTGGTTGACAGCCTGCCCCAGAGTCGCGATCCCCTCAGGTGTGATGTGGTCTATTTCATAATCTTCATAATCATTATCAATGATCTGAAGAACTTGCACCACCGCATAATACAATAGAAGTGGATTCCCATTGAAGTCACGATCAGGCTTTGCCATAGTAGTTGTTCTATTATTTCTTACATATTTTCTTTGACCTTTTGAGCAATCGTTTCATCTAGTGTTTTCTTAAACTTCTCATGTCTTCTATATGTGTCTTTATCTTTAGGAAAACCATCTAGCCAAGACATTTGAGAAGAGACCGCTCTAACCCGTCCGTTGTGTTCAGGGTTTCCTAAGATAGCAGTAAGTTGGTCATTCTCCATCTTCAACTTGAAGAGACCCTTCTGTTGCTTTTCAATTACTTCTTTCATTTTTTCCTCTACTTCATTCATAGAGTCGGGGTTTTCAAGTTTGCCCTCGCTGGTCAAACCTGACCGGGCAAGGACCCACCGCTGAGTTCGCTCATCGCAGCCTTCTAATGGGTGAGGATTGCCCTTACTGGTAATTTCGTCTAATATCTTATTCCATTTCTGGACTTTGGGGCATATCCGGCAGACCCCAAGTGATGATGGTATTTGTTCTTTTTTGCAAGCTCTGACCTAGTTGCACTTAGAGCTTTAGCATCAGATGTGGTCTTTTGACAAACAATCTCTTGCCACTGAGCTTGTGTGATTTTTCCAATCTTCCTCGGGCTAGGGACCTTATCGGCCTTAACATAAGCATTCATTTCGCTCTTCCAGCCACGAAACTTCTTGCCACAAGAGACCAATTTTGCTTTATTTACAGCTTCTTCCGTGCCTTTTGGCAACTTGAATTGTTTCTTTATTCTTTCTCACAACTCATTCTTGGTATGCTCGGGTAATTTCCTCCAATTCTCAGTCGTGATCGGCACAAGCTCCCTAACAAGAAAACCGCATGCATTACGGTATTTGGTAACTGAATCCAGTGGTTCTTGGGGAAGTCCACCTGGACCGACCCTTGTTATGTACATGATGCGGTCCAATGGACCCTTATTGGGACCTCGTTGCCCTCATTTCCGCTTGAGTGAAGCTAAGGATTCATCCATTGGAGAACCTTCTGTGGTTTTAGGAGCCGAAGTCACCTCGTTATCTTCGCGATTAATCTGGGTAGAAAAGAATTATAAGACTTTGTATACTTGACAACCAACATTAACTTGAACTGCTGAAGTTAAGATTCGTGATCCATACTTCGTCGGCAGGATCATATTTCAAGTCGAGGTCCTCTGAAGTCTTTTTAGTTTTTATATTAGGAAAAGGATCCGATGGACTGTGAAAGGAGCCTGAACTGCTGGAGTCAGTAAACTCCATATTGTCTTCTTTATTGTTACTACCAGGACCAGTCTTCTTAGAGCTTTCCATGGTAGAACTAATAAGACAAAAAATATAATAAATGGCATATTAACTCTACATGAAGTGTTTCATGAAGAAAAAGATGGAAGCGTTCTAGGATTTGATAAGGCATTCTAGGGTTTAAGGCGACTGACCAAAAGGTTCCGATACATTGCGAGGGTGACAAGCATGTTAAAGTTGCTCACCAGGATAGCGACACCAATCTGGAAGGAGCACAACCCTGTTAGATGAAGTGCGGGATGGCTACACTCTATTTTCAGTACAGATGCTACTATTCACTCATGATCCTACTATAAATTACGATCCAAACAGCAATTGAATACATATATGTCCAGATTCTGGATTGTTATAACACCTTAAACAGTACTTCAATTTAGACCTCGTTATTGCGTGTTTTAGCCTTAGCGTTGAATAGGAAATTGATAGAGGACTCTTTAGGCTTTCCAGACATGTATAATATGCATAGGTTACTTTTTAATTTAAGAATTATGGTTGTTCAAAGTTCAGAAATTTTGTGGCTGTTTCAAATAAAACTGTACACAGGTACTAACTTCAACTCCAGTTTCTAATTAGTTCTAAACTGAATTTATGGTAACAATGAATAGAAAAGTTGTAGAATAGTTCTTCCACTTTCAAAAAATGTAGCACAATAGACTAGAAGAGCTTTCTACAGATAATTATGGCAAAAATTCAGATGCTTGTTCATACAATTTCAATACCCTAAGTACAATTTCAAGCTTGTTGATCTACTCAATGCCATACTTAGTAAGCATATTTAACAAAAGTATCTTTTTGTGCTAACATTATTGTGATAAACCATATTTGTAATGCATTTAATCCTTCTCAAAATCCATTAATTTACCTTTCCATCTAAAGATATGACCAACTAGCCTTTATTTCGCTGAAGGGAGAGACTTCTTCATTTAACTAGAATATTTCCATGTGCAATATCGGATAAAATCATTGAATGGTCATATTTCCATGTACTAACTCATAAATATTTGAATGGTCAAGTATGTGCAGTATAGTGTTACTATTGGCACCTCAAGCGCTTTTATTAAAACATCTTACTTGCCAAAGAAAAGGACATGATCCGATAGCAATGTCATCGCTTCTATGGTTTACCGAAAACCCAAGGATGCCTACCCACCGAACCCTAACCAATGATGCCACCGAACTTGACAGTTTTTTGAATTCCACCGAACCCTAACCAAGGATGCCTACCATTTTCCAATTCCCGAACCCAAACCAAGGATATGCAAGGCGGCAGCGAGGGCGGGGAGGGAGGCGGCACGGCGACGGAGGATGGAAGGTCGAAGGGTTTAGGGTTTACCTTGAAGCTCGACGGCGATGGCAATGGCTTCGCTCGGCATACCTGGAAGCAGCGACAGCGAAGCTTGGCGGCGACGGCGAAGCTCGGCGGCGACGGCGGCGAACACTTGGCGGTAAATGAATTTTTGGCAGCCTAACGGCGTCTAAGTGTTTCGCCCGGGTTAGGTTTTTCCAACGCTGCCGAGGGGTATATATAGACTCACATTTTCTCAGATGGATTTTAAGTAACGACCGCTTGTGAAGACGTTACCTCAGACGGGTTTTACTTACCAACCGCCTGAGGAGATACAATTATCTCAGGCAGTTGGTAAGTAATACCCGCCTGAGGTAATAATCTTGTCAGACGGTTATTAAGTACCAACCGCCTGTGAAGATCTTTACTTCTTCTTAATTAATATTCGTGACTAAATGTGGGTCCTTTAAAAAGGCAAAATTCCACTTTCTTGTAATATTATTGATAATTAAAGGTTACCATTAAATTTCACTTTATAAATCCTTTGAAATTGGTCAGAACATAAAAAACATACAACAATTGCTATTTTTCATTTTTCTATCTTGATGAATATAATGCTTTTTTAATTTATTTTTTCAGTGGACATGTTTACTGATCATACAAACCTCTATGAATTTTTTCAGATTTTTTTTAAATTTTTTTGAATCAATGTGTGTTCATAATTTGATGAATGCCTCATATGTATATGAGCATTTAGTTAGAATGATGGATAATTTGAAGTTCGACATGTTGGAATGCTTTTTAAAAAAAATTAACAAAGTTCATACATGTATAAATAATACAAATATATTCATACAAACAAATTTAAGTGAAGGATCCTTTTTTTTATGAGATACACAAATGTGAATAATATGTGAGTAGAAATTAATATGATATTTACCAAAACATTACAATGTCAGCTATACAATTTATAAAATATTTGGTTTAGATGGTAGATGTTAATTTTATACAAATATAGAAGAAAGAATCATCGAATTTGGACTCAATTTGTAGAATCTAAACTGGTTTGAGTATTTATATTGGAATCTAAAAAAAAAGCAATGGATAAGGAAACTGAAGAACAATATCGAGCATTATCTCAGGTGGTTGGTAAGTAATATCCACCTGATATAATAATCTTCTCAGGCGGTTATTAAGTACCAACCGCCTGTGAAGATCTTTACTTCTTCTTAACTAATATTCTTGATTAAATGTGGGTCCTTTAAAAAGGCAAAATTCCACTTTCTTGTAATATTATTGATAACTAAAGGTTATCATTAAATTTCACTTCATAAATCCTTTGAAATTTGTCAGAACATAAAAAACATACAATAATTGCTATTTTTCATTTTTTTATCTTGATGAATAAAATGATTTTCATTTATTTTTTCAGTGGACATTTTTACTCATCATACAAACCTCTATGAATTTTTTCGGATTTTTTTAAATTTTTTTGAATTAATGTGTGTTCATAATTTGATGAATGCCTCATATGTATATGAGCATTTAGTTAGAATGATGGATAATTTGAAGTTTGACATGTTGGAATGCTTTTTAAAAAAATTAACAAAATTCATACATGTATAAATAATACAAATATGTTCATACAAACAAATTTAAGTGAAGGATCCTTTTTTTATGAGATACACAAATGTGAATAATATGTGAGTAGAAATTAATATGATATTTACCAAAACATTACAATGTCAGCTATACAAGTTATAAAATATTTGGTTCAGGTGGTAGATGTTAATTTTATACAAATATAGAAGAAAGAATCATCGAATTTGAACTCAATTTGCAGAATCTAAACTGGTTTGAGTATTTATATTGGAATCTAAAAAAAGCAAGGGATAAGGAAACTGAAGAACATCGGGCATTATCTCAGGTGGTTGGTAAGTAATAACCGCCTGAGATAATGGTTTTCTCAGGCGGTTATTAATTACCAACCGCCTGTGAAAACTTTAAAAACCGCCTGTGAAAAACTGATGCCTATATAAAGACCCCTCGCCACAGTCGAAACGTAACCTTGGAGAGTTTTCCACCGCCAAGGCTGCCGAAATTTCCCACCGCCGCGCCTGCTCTGCCGCGCCACCGCCCATCCCGCACTGTCATGCCGCCGCTCAGCCCGCACAGCCACGCCACTGCGCCGCTGCCCAGAGCCCGCTTTGCCGCGCCGTCGCCCAGCCCCGCGGAGGCACGCCTGACCTGCCCAGTCCCACATCGCGCCACAAGGTACCTAAGTAAATTCTCATAGTTTCCTTTTGCATGTTGTGTTGGTATATAGATTGTGTCCTTTTGCATGTTGGTATATTCTCATAGTGTGTTGGTATATGGATCGTGTCATAGTGTGTTGGTATATGGATTGTGTCCTTTTGCGTGTTGGTATATTCTCATAGTGTGTTGGTATATGGATTGTGTCATAGTGTGTTGGTGTATGGATTGTGTCCTTTTGCATGTTGGTATATTCTCATAGTGTGTTGGTATATACATTGTGTCTTAGTGTGTTGGTATATTCTCATGCGTTTGGACTCAATAATTTGGAAGTTTGGTCTTTTAGATATTGATGTATGGACTATATTATAATAATCTTATTGTAGTGATTAGGGTTAGCTTTCTAGGGAGATGGTTTTATAACTCACCCATTTAGTTACCATCATTGGATGGGATCCAACGTCAAGATATAACGGACCGAATCCCACCCAGACCTAGCCCATGCCACTGGGCCCGTTCGCCCCACGACTTCAATCCTTCACCCCCGCTTCCTGCTCCCGACGCCTTCGACTCCGTCCACCTCAAAACGTTGCCCGTCTCCTACATTAGTCGCCTAATCATACTTGTTATGTTTGTGTAAATTCATTTTATAGAAGACCTTTAGGTAATATTTGTGGCCAAATTTTGTAAATCTGACGAAAATTCTATTATTGAAGCATGGACCGTCGAGCGTGGATGTATAACATGCCAAGACCCATGTACATTCATAATGTTGCAAATTTTATTGAAGCATCCAAGAGACATGCTAAGTTGCAAATGATAGATGACATATTATGTGCATGTATCGACTGCAAAAATAAGATTGCTTGGACGGATACTATAGTAATCCAATCTCATTTGGTGAAAAGAGGTTTCAAAAATATCTACACAATATGGACAGAGCATGGTGAGTTAGATACACATGATGTGGATAAAGATGATGAGAGAGGTTCAGATGATGATAATGTTCATATCGATGACGGTAGTGACAATCAAGCTGGTGATGATGATGATGAGTTCGATTGTGAGGAGATGTTGTGTCACATTGAACCATGTGTATTGACTTCTATGGGAGCAAGCAAAGGTTTAAGTAAAATGGAGACATTGCAGAATGCGGCGACGGAGCTTTTATATGATGAATCAAACGGTTGTGATAAAGAGTTTACTACATTGCGTGCAGTCTTAGAACTACTAAAGCTGAAAGCTACGCACGGATGGTCCGATTGTAGTTTCTATGATCTTTTGAATCTTCTGGCAGAAATTCTTCCAAATCCAAATAAACTGCCCAGGAGCACTTATAAAGCGAAGAAACTTCTTTGCTCGATGGCACTAGGTGTGACAAAAATACACGCTTGTGTGAACCATTGTATTCTGTATCGCAAAGAGCATGAGCTCGCAACTAGATGCCCCATTTGTGGTGTCAATAGATATAAGAAGGACTACAATCACCAGTATGTTACCAACATGAAAAAGTCTCAGAAGAATAAGAACTTTATTATTGGTCCTGAAGGTGACGATGACGATACTTCTAGCAATACAGACGGGAAGAATAAGACAAAAGTTCCTTCCTTGGTGATGTGGTACCTTCCGGTAATTGATCGCTTGAAGCATTTATTCTCAAACCCTGGGGAGGCTGAACTTATGCGTGTAAGGCTCTCTGCGGCCTCAAACAAGCTCCTAGAGCTTGGTATGAGTGTATTAGAGACTTCTTAATTGAAAATGGTTTTTTGATCGGTAAAGTAGATTATAAACTATTTACAAAGAACTTTGACAATGATCTCTTTATTTGTTAGATTTATGTTGATGATATAATCTTTGGTTCCATTAACAAATCTTTTTGCGAGGAATTTAGTAAGATTATGACAGATAGGTTTGAGATGTCTATGATGGGAGAGCTAAAGTACTTCTTGAGATTCCAAGTGAGGAAACAAAAGGAAGGGGCGTTCATAAGTACACTCAAGACATACTCAAGATGTTTGGAATGGACAAGGCGAAGCCTATAAAGACTCTCATGGCAACGAATGGACACTTGGATCTCAATGAAGATGGACCAAACGTCGATCAAAAGGTATATCACTCCATGATTGGATCTCTACTCTACTTATGTGCATCTAGGCCAGACATTATGTCAAGTGTATGCTTGTGTGCAAGGTTTCAAGGCAACCCAAAAGAGTGTCATTTGACAACCGTTAAGAGAATCTTGCGGTATTTAGTTCATACACCCAACCTAGGCCTTTGGTACCCCAAAGGTTCCAAATTCAATCTCATCGGTTACTCTGATGCAGATTATGCTGGATGCAAAGTAGATAGAAAAAGTATCTCCGGTACATACCAATTCCTAGGGAGATCCCTAGTTTCTTGGTCCTCCAAGAAACAAAACTCCATTGCCTTATCCACGGCCGAATCGGAGTATGTTGCAGCCGGGAGTTGTTGTGCACAACTCCTTTGGATGCGACAAACTCTAAGGGATTACGGTTACAATATAAATCGTATTCCACTCCTTTGTGATAATGAGAGTGCCATTAAAATTGCCCATAATCCTGTTGAGCACTCTAGGACCAAACACATAGACATCCGGCATCACTTTTTGAGCGACCATTCAATGAAGGGAGATATAGCCATTTCACATGTCAATACCGAAAAGCAACTAGCTGATATATTCACCAAGCCACTTGATGAAAAACGCTTTTGCGAGCTCCGAAATGAACTAAATATCCTCGATGCTAGGAGTGTGGCTTGAAATCTTGTATACCTGAATGCTATCTTCAAAATTCATTGATTGTGTTGTGATAATCATCTCTCTCAATTTTTCCGAAAAACTATGTCAATTACTAGATTTTGGTGAATTATGATCATTGCTTGATTGTTGTATGCTTACTGATCATATTCATCAAGATTATTTGATTTGCTTTACCTCCCTATTTTCTAAATAAGTACCTTCGAATATATACGAATGGGCTAAGCATTTCTTTCCTGGTGACCACGGACTAGTCTGTGGTTGCCCAGACTAGTCCACCCGTGCAGACTAGTCTGCAGTGTGACAGTTAGGCCGGACTAGTCCGGCAGACCACGGACCAGTCCAATATAGTCTCTGGAAAAGTTCATACTAGTCCGATCATTTTCGTACTTGTCCGATTTTTCGTGTCCATAACCCTAGCCGATGCCAAACCCTAATCTTCCTCACCCCACATTTGCCTCAAGCTTTCTATCTCCACGCTCGAGCTCCCCAAGGCGATTCTCTGATTCCTCCATCAAAACCTCGCAAGTTTGGGTGGAAATTGACCTTCTTCGTGCAGGGATTGAAGACCACAAACTTGTCCGATCCTTCAACCCCTACATCTCCAAAAATCAAGCAATTTCGATAAAATCTCATCCCAAACCCTAGAAATTGCTATTTTCTTCAATGTTGATCAACTAGCTTAGTTCCTATCACCATATACATGCTTCCTTGATGTATTACATTGATGCTAAGCTAGTTGTGCATTATGAATCACCATTTTTCTCATAGTTAGGGTTCTAGAGGTTGAACACCGGACTAGTCCGGCCCATGCATGGACAAGTCCGGTCAACCGGACTAGTCCGTGACTGTACATCGGACTAGTCCAATTTTTCTGAACTCAACCCTAAATTCTTAATTCCTCAATGCAATTCCTTGTCATCTATTATCATCAATACCTTATGAAATCTATTCTCAGGACAATGTTGAGCACCAACGACGAAATCTCTGATTTTGAGGTCGAGACGGACCACGAAGCTGTGCTTCAATCCTCGACAAGCCTAACAAAGAAGCGCCAAGAGCGCCCATTCGAGCCGGCTACTTCTCCTCCCCAGGATCGAAGGAAAGTGCTCGCAAAGAAGCCGGCCTACAAGGCTTCAGCTAGAGGTGGCCCTAGCTCGGCAAGTGCTAGCCAAGCCAAGGGCAAGGGAAAAGGGATTGCTTCGGGCCCGATTGGCCCTCTGAAGATGTCAGCTCCAAGACAAGGGGACAGGGATCCCGTTGAGGAGAGATTCAACAGAAAGGGCAGCGACACGGCTGCGAAGTTCAGGAATGTTGATTGTTACAGCCGTCCGAAGCAAGCTGCTGTTGGGAGGTTTTGGAGTAACTTCCATGCGGACTTTTACAAGTCTGTATATCTTCCGATGAAGACCCCCGTGGTGCGCAGCCAATGGATCAATTGGGCGCATTTTGAGAAGAAGGGTTGCTCACCCTTTGTGGAGGTAGTAGAGGCTATTGAGAGGCATGGCTTCAAGGACCTCTGCCTTCCGGAATAATTGGAATGGTGAAGTCATAGCCCAATTTTATGCCACTTGTCACTTTGCCAGTGATGAGGAAGAAAGGGTGACTTGGATGACCCACGGATCCAAGCATACCATCACTTATGAAGTGTTTGCAAGATTGCTGCATCTTGACACCTCGGGCAATGACAATTTGATCATCCACAACATTGGTGTCATTAAGAAGGACAGGATGAAGTTTCTATATGAACCCAACTCCAAGTTCAATCCTCCTTCTACCAAGAATATGAAGCCTTTCTTTGTGGTGTTGAACAGGGTGCTACGGAAGACCATTGCCCCAAAGGATGGGGATGCAGGGAGTGTGCAGGGGTACCTCAGGACATTGATGAAGGTCATTAGCAAAGGCAGGAAGTTTGATGTCTTTAACTATATTTGGAACGACATGGTCAACATCTCCTGCACGCCGAATAGGTCCTGTGGCTATGCTCCTTATCTGATGTTTATGATTGAAAAGGTCACAGGCATAGAATTTGTGAAGGATGTGGAGCACCTCCCCTTGAGGCCCCAGAAGCCTCAACAGCCCAGTGTTCAAGCTGCTCCCTCTGCAGCTTCTAGTCTTGAGGCTCCAATGAGAGCTAGTGGAGATGCTAGGGCTGCTCCCGCCACTAGGGTCCCTCCTCAAAAGGGGTCCCCAATTGGCATCTTGAAGTATCTGTCGGCCATCTTTGCCTCTTGCAAAAAGGCCGAAGTAAAAGCTCACAAGCTAAACAAGAGGAGAAAGGCCGACATGAGATATGTCAAAGAGAATGTGAAGCAAATTTGTCAAAACTGGAGATCGAGCCCATTGGATCTCCAGTCATCTCTGAAGATTTTGATTCTAACTTCACCGAGCTCGGGCCCTTGACTCCCTCCAATCTTGCCAATTCTGGCATTGGGGACTCGAGTGGTTCTGTTCCTCCTCATCATCATCATCAGTAAGAGAATGAAGATGAAGACAATGAGAGGACCGATAGCGAGGTTTGAAGACCTTAGGTCCCTCCTCTCCTTCTTTTTAGTGTCTTGATGCCAAAGGGGGAGAGATTGAGGGGGAGTCATAGGAGTATTAGGTTTAGCTGTAGGATGCGAGGAGAGCTCTCTTTTGTGTCTTTTGTCTATTTGTGTGTTGTAAGACATTTAATATGCTCTTTTAGTACTATTGGTCCTGTGATGCAATGTTTTGAACTTTTTGTGAAGATATTGATGAAATATGTGATTTTGCTCTAAGAATGGCATATATTCTTGTTGTTAACATGTTGATATCAATTATGTCATTCTCATCATGATTATTGTTTCTATACACTTAGTTCTGCATCTCACCATAAAGAGTGCACATATGGATCTTGTTTTCATTGTTCAATGTGTTTTAAACTCATATGTGCACACTTTATGAAAATCTCAACCTTTTATCATATTTTGTGAAATCTCAAATGGTTGTCATCAATCACCAAAAAGGCGGAGATTGAAAGTGCATCTAGGAATCCCTTGTGAGTTTTGGATGATTTATGTCAAGAAAATGAGATCCTAACCACTTTTTTGAGATGAGCACAGGTTCTAATGAGAAAATGAGCAAAGTGCCAAAAAGAAAGGAGAGTGGGGAGTAATGCGGAAAAGAGCTCAAGAAACAAGTGTAGTAGATCATTGTGTATGGAGTGTGTTAAGGAAACACATCCCAAGAGCTGAAGCACAAATAATCTCACACATTGCACATATTTATACAGGAACGGACTAGTCTGACTGACCCTAGACTAGTCTAATATCTTTCTGCACAAGATCGGACAAGTCCCCACAATGCGGACTTGTCCTCACAGTCCAGTTTTTCACTAACCGGACTAGTCCGATATCACCACGGACTAGTCTGATATCTCTCTGACTAGAATTGGACTAGTCCTTACCAGTGCAGACTAGTCCCCCAAATACTTCACGAGTTGCACAAAATCGGACAAGTCCGATCACACACCGGACTAATCCGATATCTTTCTGATGTCAATCGGACAAGTCCAATATTAGTACGGACTAGTCCGAAAAACCCTCTGACGTAAATCGGACAAGTCCTCCGAGTGTGGACTTGTCCCCAAATTCACTTAGGGTTTCACTTATCCGGACAAGTCCGAGATCCATCAGACTAGTCCGAAGATTTCTAGAACCAAAATTGGACAAGTCCGCTCTCAGTCGGACAAGTCCAATATTTTGGGACACCTAGGGTTTGCTACACGCAGCACACCGGACTAGTCCGGTGTCCACCACGGACTAGTCCGATCTTTCTGAACCCTAATGGTAACTTTTGGAAACCCCATATAAATAGGTGTACATGGCCCATCTTTTAGACCTCTCGACCCCCTGCGCCGTCACACCTTCCAAGAGCCTAGAAAACACCTCTCTCCAGGAAATCAAACGCAAGAAAGATCAATCCCTCTAGGATACACTTTGGATCATTGGAGAGACACGGTTCATCACTCATTGAGCTCTTGGTTTGATTCCCTAACACACTCTTGTGGTTTTCATTGTGATCTTAAGAGTGTGTTCTTGGTGTTGTTCATCTTGTAATCTTGGGGAGCCCTCAACGTGTGAGAAGGCCCCTTGAATTTGGTTATTTGCCCTTTGTGATTAGTGAAGAGGATTGACCTCCGTAGCGATCCGATGAGGGTAGGGTTGGAGAAGATCCGGTCCTTTTTGTGGACTCCTCAACGTGGATGTAGGTTGCCTCCGTGGGAACCGAACCATGGGATAAAGTGCTTGTGTACTTACTTTGCGCACATCGTTCTTACTCCTCATATCAATCTAGGGTTTCAATCAATCTTGTTCACTTTACGTTGAAACATTGAATATAAGGTTAACTTGTGGTACATCCTAGTTCATAGTTGTGTAACACTTTAATTACAAGTATATTTCCGCTTCATACATCCTAGGATCAAGATAATTGATCCAATTTGATCAACCTAGTCGGCATACACCGGCTAGTCCGCACTCGACCGGACTAGTCCGATATCTTGAGATTTGATCTGGTTGTTAAGTGTTGCAGGTTCCGACAAACAAAAAGGCCTATTCACCCCCCTCTAGGCCACATTCAGATACACTTACCATGCATTTAGCTAAATGTAAGTGGTTATCTTGACCGTGGTTGTGCTTCCCCTCGACCCCTCTGCACCCTCGAGCCCTCTGGTACTTAGCCTTAAACTCATCACTAGCCCAGTACCGATAAAGGGCCCGGTATGCATCAGACCGACCCTGCAACCAGCTCACGTGGCCTTGCACATAGTTGTAGGTCGTTAAAAATACCATTGAGGAAATTATCAAAAAAAATATTTACTTCACCCCACGTACCCGCGCGTACTCCTCCTCTGTCAGGTGCCTCTCGCTCTCCTGCCGGAAGTGTAGCACATGATGCTGGTTCGCCTTCAAGTTCTCATTGGTAACTTGAATACAAGCGTTCGATAAATATTGCCAAACCGCCTTCACAACATTTATGTGAAACCCTTTCGTCGCATGCTGAAATATGCGAGGGTCGTCCGGGTCCTCTAAAATATACCTTTCTTGTATAGGTGGCCAACGGGCCGTGCCGGGCTGGCCCGAGCTCAGCTCGGCTCGTGCCTGAAAAGCCTCAGCCCGGCCCGGCCCGACCCAAGCCCGTACGGGCTCATGCCTGAAAAGCCTCGGCCCGACACGGCTCGCAAAAAAATCAGGCCATGCTGGGCCAGCCCGCGGGCCGGAGGTCTAGGCCTGGGCATGGCTCGAACTCAATTTGTCGTGCCGGGCCATGCCTAGCCATCAACGGGCCGTGTCATGCCGGTCCGGCCCGTGGCCCGTTTCAGTTAAAAAGACACTAAAAACGGCAAAAAACATTATTCGGGCCTAAACGGGTCGTGTTGGGCCGGGCCAGCCCGTCATGCCGACCGTGCCGGGCCTAAACGGGTCGTGCATACAAGCCCGACGGGCCGGATTCTAGGCCCGGGCACGGCCCAGACTGGGCTTCGGGCCGGCCCGGGCCCATCTTTTTTTGGGCCGTGTCAGGTTCGAGCCGTGCTTTTTTTGCGGGCTTTCGTGCTGGCCCATGTGGCCCATCCCATTTGGCCACCTATACTTTCCTGTGATAAAGAATATATTGAAGAGATGTTCATTAAAAGAGTTTAAGAGTTAAAACTTAGAAACTTCATTTAACATACTTACCATAAAATCAGCCCATACGACCTCCTGAACATTGTCGTGCTATTGGTGATGGGCGCATGCGTAGTCCTCCCACGAAGTAGCAGGCACCCCGTTGATGACCTCGGGATAGTGCAAACACACTAAGGATCCGAGGACACCGTTCACCGGTTTGTGGTGTCTCTCACCGGTGAAAGACGCGTTGTACCAAGTGTTGCAAGACATTTATTGATTCATGACTTAAGTAACCAAAAGAAGCCAAAATTAACACTATGATTTTATTACCTGTCTCTAAATGGACGAATCACGATCCTCTGTGAAGGGACCACAGTAGGACTGACAAAGTGAGTCCTCCTCCTCCTTCGCGTCTACTGGGGCACCACGTCTGGTGATCCAGAAGGCTCGCCACCAGCCGAGCCAAATGGCTCCAGAACAGAAGGCTCGCCAGACATGGGCTGGCTGGCCGAGGGGTGGCTCACCGAAGGGTAGTCAAGCTCAACTGGCGTCGTAGCCTCTGAGTCAGTCGGTGAGGACTACAACATTCAAATGATTCATAAGTTGTAGGATCGAAGATCACGTGAAAATCTACCATTGGAGGGTGAATGGTAGATTTAAAAAATCTTACGCAGCAGAAACGATTAAATCCCAACCCCTTCGGCAGAAAAATGATCTGTTAAAGAAATCATGTGTGAGACTAATCTAAATGTGTTTCACGGTGACAAAAGTGACATATATATAATAGAGAATTATGTAACAAATAAAACACAATAAGAATCACTCATATCCGTCGAGAGAAACTCAAGTTATGATTGAAAGATCAAACAAAGGTCAATCTGTCCTACCTGAGAAAAGCAGTTCTGGAATGCTGCAAAGAAACTCGTGTAGATCAGAAACCACAAATCTAATGACCGTCAAATTTTGACAGATGATAGATAATAAAGTTTTGAAGCTAACTCAAAAAGAATCACGTCAATTGGATCCGTAAAACTTGAGTTATGATAAAACCATCGACGAAAGGTAGTGCTGTCCAGGAACTCGAAGAGTAAAACTTGTCTGGAACAAGTCGGACGAACAAGGCACAAAAGTTCCTTCAAACTACAAATTTTATTCAATAGAACACAATAGTAACAGCCCGAAAGTCGTCTACCACGAGCTATGGGCTCCCTTGCTTATACAACCAGCAGCCCTTAGGCCAACCCAATCTCAACTAGGACTCTAATCCTACTCGGATCACGAATTGAAACTTTCCATAGCTGCTTAGGACTCTTCTATACGCAGATAGAAGCAATCTTAAGACTTCTAGACACTTTAGGAACGTATCCCACATTCCTAAAACAACTCAAATTCGTGACCCACACGAAAACCTATCATAACCAACTCGATACTTTCCATACTGAGCCATAACCGACTCCGCCGCAGCCAAAGTCATCAACCGATACGATCCGATCCTTCCAACCAGATCTTCCCATCCATAAAACATCTTCGGAACCATGTTGCCACGTCATGCACCGCATGCATACGTGCGAACACCTTCCTTCGACGTCCAGTAACCTTCATATGCATTGTCCTTGATTCAATCATCCTGCGCGACCTCCTGACCAGCTCAACCATAGTTCCTCCCGAACTTGGTTGTTGGAACATCATCTCCTCCCTGAGACTAGTCCAAAGGATCCCGTCACCAGCCATGACTTGAACTCAAGCAACACATGCACATGAATAAACAACCAATCCATACGATCCCATATCCGCGACTTGACTCAAGTCAGTTTCGAACACAACAACTTACGTGAGCACCTCACATAAGCATGTTGCAAAGCATATCAAAACGATATCATCCATATCAACCAAAATGCACCAAAAACTTAGTAAAAGAATACTAAGAAAACTTTCCAACAATGTAAAGCAAGTTCGAAACATTTCACACGAAAATTTGGAACATTACGATCAAGCTCCGAACCTTGCTAAAGCTAATCGGAGCTTGAGTCGGAGCTAACCGGAGCTTGAGCCAAAGCTAACAGGAGCTTACCAAAGCTAGTACAACCTAGCGCTGGAGCTTACCAAAGCTAGTACAACCTAGCGCCAGAGCTTATCAAAACTAGCAGGACCTAGCACCGGAGCTAACCAAAGCTAGTCGGACCTAGCGCCAGAGCTGACCAAAACTAGTCGGAACTAGTCAACCCAAAAGCCGGAGCTAGAAAAACATGTCGGAGCTAACCAACATAAGTCGGACCTAGAAAAACATATTGGAGCTTAACAAAGACATACCGGAGCTATCAAAGACATGTCGGAGCTAAAGACAAAGCTAACCTGAGCTACCCAAAAAGATGTCAGACCTAGACAAAGCAAGTCGGACCTTACGTCGGACCTTGCCGAAGCTCGGAGCTAGAGTCGGACCTTGCCAAAAAGATGTTATGGCAGCATTCAAAAATTTTATTGACAAAGCCAATGTATTCAGCGCACATAGGTCTCACAATCTCCCCCTTGATGAATGCATTGGCAACACCACTTAAATTCCGAACATTGGCTTATTCACATTAAAAGTTTTGAAAACAATTGTGAATATGTGCAATGTGTAATCAATTTCTCCCCCTTGCATAATTATCTTTAAAAATTCACATATTTTCTGCCCCCCCCCCTTTGACAATGTATTTAGCAAGGTTCAAAAGAGAAATTTTAATTATTATGAGCATATTGTAACATATACATATAAAACAAAGCTCATCCAAGTCATACTATCAAGTAACTTACACTATCACATCAATGAGATACATAAAGTAGTGTAAGCCATGCTAGAGATCAAACGTAATTTTCAATTTAAACAAGTCATGATCTCACAAACTTAACTATTTCAATACCTGAAAGCATGACACTTGTTGCCGCATTTTCTTATTTTTTAAGGCACAAATTTAGATCATATGATATTTGCAAGAGATTATATGCGTATCTGCCTTATTCTAACCAACCAAGCCAAGCCTATGTCATTTGACAATCGGAAGCTTAAGGACATGGTTTTAGTCATACACAACATCTTCCAAGTTCAAATCTAAGTGCAATGATAAGCCATCTCAAAAGAAGAAGTGCGATGCATGCATATTCTCTTGATCTTTTCTCAACTTATATTTGTTCACAAAAACTCAACATGTGAGTTGATTGCTTGATTAATTCTTTATGATTAAAAGCACTTGTGAGCATGCAACAAGTTCAAAAGAGCAAGAAAGTTCGACCATGACCAGATTTAGTGTAAGTAATTATTCCAATTACTAGACATGGCAAAAACTACAAAATGTATAACATGAGTAATGTAGTAAGAACTTTCAGCATGTAAAAGGAATCACAAAGTCATATATGTATGAAATACTATGCTCATATTATTTTATGTTCAGATTCACACATAGACTTCTCAAGTTTCAAAACTCTCCCTCAATTTAAGCCATGAGGATGCATAACCCCTATTTCACTACGAATGTAACAAAAACGAGTGAAATACAAAGGTTTTGTAAAAATGTCAGCCAATTGTTGTTTGGTATCTACATGATGCAGCACAATGTTTCCTTTTTCAACATTATCACGGAGAAAGTGATACCTAATATCAATGTGCTTAGTTCTAGAATGTTGCACGGGGTTTTTGGCAATACAAATGGCAGTAGTGTTATCACAAAATAGTAGAACACTATCTAGATCAACCCCATAGTCCTTAAGTGTTTGAACAATCCAAAAAAATTGTGAGCAAGCACTAGCAGTAGCTATATATTCAGATTTGGCTGTGGATTGTGCAACAGGATTTTGTTTTCTAGAGGACCAAGCAACAAGTGAATTACCAAGAAAATGACAAGCACTGGAAGTACTTTTCCTATCAATCCTACAACCTCCAAAATCAGCATCAGAAAAAGCTTTCAAAGTAACGATTGAGGAAGAAGGAAGAAAAATGCCAAATTCTTGAGTTCCATGTAAGTACCTGAGAATCCTTTTGACGGCTTGAAGATGTGAAGCACGTGGGGAGGCTTGAAACCGAGCACAAAGACATACGCTGAATTGTATGTCTGGTCTTGATGCTGTGAGGTACAAAAGTGATCCGATCATGCTTCTATATTCTTTTTGATCCACGGGTTCACCATCTTCATCAAGTTCAATAGATGTTGCTGTTCCCATTGGTGTCTGAAGAGGCTTGCTTTTGTCCATGTTGAAGTGCATTAGGAGGTCTTTTGTAAACTTCGTTTGATGCACAAAGGTACCCTCCTTGGTTTGCTTGATTTGCAGCCCCAAAAAGTACGTGAGTTATCCCATCATACTCATCTCAAATTCTGAACTCATCATAGCTGAAAACTTGGACACAAGATCATGAGAAGCACAACCAAAGATAATATCATCCACATACACTTGAACAAATAATGAGTCATTGCCATGCTTAAGCACAAAAAGAGTTTTATCAACCTTGACCATGGTAAACCCCTTTTCAGGTAATAATGTTTTTAACCAATCATACCATGCTCTAGGGGCTTGTTTGAGACCATACAAGGCTTTGCAGTTTGTAAACATGATTAGGAAAATCTGGATTTTCAAAACGCGGTGGTTCTTTGACATAAACGTCCTCATCTATGTAGCCATTAAGAAAAGCACTTTTAACATCCATTTGATATAGCTTAAAACCTTTAGATGCAGCAAAAGCTAACAAAATTCTTATGGCTTCTAATCTGGCAACAGGAGCAAAAGTTTCATCAAATCTAGACCTTCAACTTGAGTGAAACCTTGAGCAACCAACCTAGCCTTATTCCTAACCACAACCCCATCCTCACTTTGTTTATTTTTAAACACCCATTTAGTTCCAATTAAGGTGTGACCTTGAGGTGGAGGTACAAGTTTCCAAACATTATTTCTTTCAAAATTATCTAACTCTTCTTGCATGGCAATAATCCAAGATTCATTAGTGAGTGCGTGTGATATATCTTTGGGTTCAAAAGAAGCAACAAAAGCAGAATGAGCATGAGAGTTTGGATCGTAAAACCTAGACCGTGTAACTCGTTCGTGCAAGCGTCCAATAATCTGTTGTGGAGGATGAATTTTGAGAACCCAGAGGGGAGTGGACACTTCACAAGCTTCTTCTTATTCATGTTCATCACAAATCGATGATCTTGTGACTTGAGGAGGATCTGGACAAGCAATGGTGGTCGTCAGTGCCGGCTATGAATCAAAATCAGGAGCTCGAACAATGTCATTAGCTGCTGAATTTTCGGGCAACAACTCCACCTCTTCCTCATCTGCAACAAAAATGCTACCCCCCTGTGGATATGGATCTGGACCTGCAATGTTTGAGCTAGTACCTGGGTTAACTTCATCAAAAGACACTTCACAAGTCTCCACAATTTTGTTAGTGTCAAGTAAAAGCACACAGTAGCCTCTAGTATGAGATGGATAACCATGAAACATGCCATCAATGGATCTAGATTCAAATTTATAAAGATTACCATGTTTCTTAACAAAGAATTTGCAACCAAAGACCCGAAAGTGCGTAACACTAGGCCTATGTCCAAACCGGAGATCATATGGTGTTTTACCTAGCTTAGCGCGCAAGAAAACATGATTTGAGACATAACAAGCAGTTGCAGTCGCATCAGCCCAAAATTTCCTAGGAGTTTGATATTCATCAAGCATAGTCCTAGCCATATCAACTAAGGTTCTGTTCTTTCTTTCTAAAACACCATTTTGTTGAGGTACATATGGTGAAGAAAATTGATGATCTATTCTATTTTCAGCACAAAAGTGATCAAAAGATTGATTTTTAAATTCAGTTCGGTTATCACTTCTAATTGCTTTTAAAGATCCTGGGTGATCAATTGATAATCTAAGAAATAAAGTTCTAAAGTGACCAAAAGCTTCATTCTTAGACGACATAAAGTAAACCCAAGAGTATCTAGAATAATCATCAACAATAACAAGAACATACCATTTACCTCCGAAGGATTGTAGACATGAAGGTCCTACGGTGTCAAGGTGCAAAAGTTGACCCGGTTCAGTTGTCATGATCATTGTGAGAGGAGTATGTGAACCTGCAACCATCTTAGCATGTCTATAAGAAGAGCACACAGTTTCTTTGTCCCCTTTAAGCTTAGGCAGCCCACATATGCAATCAAGAGCACTAACACACATTAGTTGATCAAAGCCTACGTGACCAAGTCTGAGATGCCAAAAATATAAGTCCTTTCAATCATTAGCAACTAGACACCTATGCTTAGAGGAAGAAATATCAAAATCAGCTTTAAAAACTATTCCAAACCGAGACATGTTAAAAATAAGCTCACTATTTGAACCTACAACTTTGCAACAGTTTTTATTCAAAATAATTTCTAGATTTTCATTTAGCAATTGTGAAACAGAAAGCAAGTTGTATTTCAAATTTTTGACAAGTGCCACATCCTTCAATGTGTAGTGATCATTTACTCTAACTGAACCCTTAGCAATTATAGGAGTTGAAGAATTATTGGCAAAAGTAACATTTTCTACACGTGACAAAAAAGAGAGGGAGGAGAACCATTCTTTGTTACCAGTCATGTGGCGTGAGCAACCTGAATCCACAATCCAAATGTTCTCCTTCCTCAAGCATGTAACCTACATAGAAGCACAATACGTCGATGACTCTATACGGGGATTAGTCAAAAGGCATTTAGGAATCCAGTACTGAGTCACACAAAGTGCAGCAGGAAAAACACGCGAGCTGAGATAAAACAGCAGGTTTATGAGTCAAAGTTTGTGGTTTTCTATTCTTAACTCGTTTAGCACAAAAACTAGTAGCTCCGGAGGTAGAAGCAGCAGTTCCAAAAGACAAGGCTGAAGCTCCGGAAGCAAAAGGTGAAGTTCCGAAGGACACAACAGAAGGTCCGGGAGATCTCAGAGCTATCGGAACTACTGGAGCTGCTTTTGCGGATTTCTTACCAGAAGGTCTGGAAGCTACTTTTTCAAATTTCTGACTCACTAAAGCAGGTTGTGTTTTTCTAATTGCATGAAAGTTATAAGATCTAGCAATCATTCTTTCCTTTTCCTGTTGTTTAGCTAGTCTATAATAAAAATCTATTACATGACCATCTCTACCACAGTAGGTACAATGAAATTTAACTTTGTGTTCATGTCTAGATGAGCAAACAACATTTTTATCTGATACCGAATGAGACAACACTCCTGCAGATTTTAAAACCACCTCTTTTTGTTTAGGAATTGTTTGAATCAAACCATTTCCTAATGATTTTACAATTTTAGGTGAATGTGCCTTAGCATGAGCATGAGAATCAAAACCTAAACCAGTTTTATCTTTGCAAGACTTGGAAGAATTCAGCAGCAAGTTTAGGTTCTTATTCCCATTACAAAACCGATCTAATGTCCTATGCATGTTATCAAGTTTATCGGACAAATCAAGGCAATTTTCAAATGAAGTTTTTCCTTTTAGTTTGCAATTGGAACAATATTTAACTTCATGAGAACGTAAAACATTATTCAATATTGAAATTTCATTCATAGCATCTTTTAGTTTCTTTTCAAGATCATCACAACTAGAACAATGCAAATAAATTGTAGAACAAGAAGCATCTTTTGAGTTTCCAATGTCAAGTGCAGCAAGCTTTTTGTTCTTTTCAATTTCAAGCTCAAGTCTATCTAGAGTGGAGGAGTGTGCAGTTCTTAGTGTGGAAAATTGTTCACAGATTAAATCACATGAGGGACAAGAATCATCATTAGGAATCAAGGTTTTCAAACGATTGATTTCAGATTCTAGTGATACATTTTAGCAGCATTATACCTAAGCTTTTTGTCCTTTTTCTTAACAATAATAGTTGCACGAGAAATTGCATCACACATTTCATTACAGGTAGAACATACCTCATCGTCATCACTGTTGTGTTATGCATCCTCCTGACTTGATCTTGATCTTTTTTTTTCCGCCATGTAGCATAAGTTGGCCAGATCGTCATCATCTTCATCACTTTCAAACTCTACATCGCGTGAACTGTGCTCTTGAAGTGTAGTGATGAAGCTGTTAATCATCTTGCGTCCTATGGCACCCTTCTTTTTCTTGTTGGGGTTTCCAGAGGTAGTCTTGACCTTGTTCTGTTTTTCTTCACGGGTAGTAGGACCTAAAAGTTTAGGGCATTCTGTATGAAAGTGTCCTGTCTTACCACATTCAAAACAGCGTTGAGGTCTGGAGCTTCCTCTCCTTCCAGTTCTCACATTTTGCAATGCTTGTGAGAACCTAGTAGAGATTAGTGCTAACTCCTCGATCTGCTCCAGGGTTAGTGAGGACAACAAAGCAAGAGTATTGCAAGATGATGATTGGCCGAAGCTAGGCATATCATGTTGTGAGACAAATGCAATAGACTTATTTGGGTTCTTACGTGATAAGATGTCAATTTCATGAGTTTTGAGTTTATAGTAAAGCACATCTAAAGTAAGTGTACTCATGACAGTAGATTCATGGATAGATGTAACTTTCATCTCTCAGATTGACATGTCTAGTGCACTAAGAAGTTGCCTAGCATTTTCAACATCAGCAAAATTAACTTTGACACTATGCAAGTTACTTAGAATTTTGTTAAAGCGAGCAAAGAGATCATCGATGGACTCACCGAGTTGCATCTTGAAGCGCATGTATTCTTTCTTGAACATGTATTGCCTTAACTCCTTGATTGTGTTGGATCCTTCATGATAGTCACAAAGTGCTCTCCATACATTGTATGCCAATCGGAGATGTGCAACACGGTCGAAGTTGCTCTTAGTGAGTCCTTGGATGATCAAGTTTTGGGCTTTGTTGTTGTTGTCGACGTCCCGTAGGTTTGTAGTCGTAACTTGATCGTTAGGTGGCACTTCGTAAGACTTGTATAGCTTCTCCCATATTGTGAAGCCTTGCGCCTGGATGAAAGCCTCCATGCGTGCCTTCTAAACTGGAAAATAATTACCAGCAAACACACAAGGTTTGGCGGAGTATTTCTCCATGATAATTAGTCAAAAACACATGCAAATCACAATGATTAGAGCATCGTGGCTCTGATACCAATTGTAGGATCAAAGATCACGTGAAAAGCTACCAGAGGGGGGGTGAATGGTATATTTAAAAAATCTTACGCAGCGGAAACAATTAAATCCCAATACCTTCAGCAGAAAAACGATCTGTTAAAGAAATCGTGTGTGAGACTAATCTAAACGTGTTTCACCGTGAAAAAAGTGATATATATATATATATATATCAGAGAAAATTAAGTCACGAAGAAAACAAAAGAAGAATCACTCAAATTCGTCGAGAGAAACTCAAGTTATGATCGAAAGATAAAACAAAGGTCAATCTGTCCTACCCGAGAAAAACAGTTCTGGAATGCTACAAAGAAACTCGTGTATATCAGAAACCACATATCCAATGACCGTGAAATTTTTACAGATGATAGATAATCAAGTTTTGAAGCCAACCCGAAAAGAATAAAGTTAATTAGATATGTAAAACTCGAGTTATGATAAAACCACCGACAAAAGGTAGTGCTGTCCAGAAACTCGATGAGTAAAACTTGTCTGGAACAAGTCGGACAAACAAGGCACAAAAGTTCCTTAAAACCAGGAATTTTATTCAATAGAACACAAGAGGAACAGCCCCCAAAGTCTTCTAACACTAGATATAGGCTCCCTTGCTTATATAACCAGCCCTTAGGCCAACCCAATCTCAACTAGGACTCTAATCCTACTCAGATCACGAATCGAAACTTTCCAAACTGCTTAGGACTCTTCTATACGCAGATAGAAGCAATCTTAAGACTCCCAAACACCTTAGGAATGTATCCCACATTCCTAAAACAAATCAAATTCGTGACCCACACAAAATCCTATCATAACCAACTCGATACTTTCCATACCGAGCCATAACCGACTCCGCCGCAGCCAAAGTCATCAACCCATACGATCCGATCCTTCCAACCAGATCTTCCCATCCATAAACCATATTTGGAACAATGTTTCAACGCATGCATACGTGCGAACACCTTCCTTCGACGTCCAGTAACCTTCATATGCACTGCCCTTGATTCAATCATCCTACGCGACCTCCTGACCAGCTCAACCACAGTTCCTCCCGAACTTGGTAATTGGAACCTCATCTCCTCCTTGAGACTAGTCCAAAGGATCCCATCACCAGCCATGACTTGAACTCAAGCAACACCTGCACATGAATAAACTACCAATCCGTACGAGCCCAAGTCCGCGACTTGACTCAAGTCAGTTCTGAACACAACACCTTACGTGAGCACCTCACATAAGCATGTTGTAAAGCATATCAAAACGATATCATCCATAACAACCAAGACACACCAAAAACTTAGTAAAATAATACTAAGCAAACTGTCCAACAATGTAAGCAAGTTCGAAACATTTCACATGAAAATTTGGAACATTACAATCAAGCTTTGAACCTTGCCAAAGCTAACCGGAGCTTGAGCCGGAGCTTACCAAAGCTAGTACAACCTAGCGCCGGAGCTTACCAAAGCTAGTACAACCTGGCGCTGGAGCTTATCAAAACTAGCAGGACCTAGCACCGGAGCTAACCAAAGCTAGTCGTACCTAGCGTCGGAGCTGGCCAAAACTAGTCGGAACCAGTCAACCCAAAAGCTGAAGCTAGAAAAACATGTCGGAGTTAACCAACATAAGTTGGACCTAGCAAAACATATTGGAGCTTAACAAAGACATGCCGGAGCTATCAAAGACATGTCGGAGCTAAATACAAAGTTCACCGGAGCTACCAAAAAACATGTCGGACCTAGACAAAGCAAGTCGTACCTTACGTCGGACCTTGCAGAAGCTCGGAGCTAGAGTCGGACCTTGCCAAAAAGATGTTATGGCAGCATTCAAAACTTTTATTGACAAAGCCAATGTATTCAGCACACATAAGTCTCACAATTAAGTAAGTTTAATTGGAAAGTGAATTTGAAGAGTCAAAGAATAGTGAAATTTACCTATGTGGGCTGTTGTGACGAAGCCCTAAAGCTACTCAGAACGTGCCCCATCAGTTGAGAGTGTCTGCTCCCAATCGACGAGGCACCAGCGAAAGCATCCTCAGCTTTAGTGGGGAAGAACCCTCTCATCGGCACCAGCTTCTTACCCTTCTTTGACGCCATCCTGTTTTAATAGATAATCAGTAAATATGCAAATAAATTATACAAAATTCATGGTACTATCTTCAAGAAAACGTTACTTGTAATCACTTTCAAAATTCATCAACATCATTATCATGTGCCCTACTCCTTAAACCAGCCCAACGATCTTCCATTGTAACCTATTCTAATTTCCTCTTTCGCATATCATATGTATCTACATCTTCAACATCTCCAACTAAATGATCAAGCCCCACACCAGGCTCGACGATAAAAGTGTCTGGCAACTCTTCTTCTTGGTACACCTCTTCAATGTCTTCACTATCATGGTAACCATCATCCCCAGGAGTATATAACCGCTCATGAGAATTCACCTTATATACCACCCACCAAGCACTGAGGTTTGTGCATGGATAAGGTATATAATACATTTGCTCCACTTGGTGTGCAAGAACAAATGTATTGTAACATTGTAGTCGGTCCTTATGTTTGACTTCCACTATTCCAAATTGGTTTTCTCGAGTTCCATGAGTGCTATCAAACCATTCACAGTCAAAGAAGACAAAAGTGTCTTATTTCCGGTAAAAGAAAATTCGATGATTTTGTTAATGATACCATAATAATTTGTTGCATTCCTTTGAGTGTCAATTTCTCTCATAACAACACCGAATTTGATGTTGTCGCGAGAGGACGGAGAGCTCCAAAATGAGTTGTATGGAATCGAAAGCCATTTACGTCATACAGACCATAGCTTCTAATATTCACCAATCTATAAGATAGCTACCGCAAATATTTATGGATATTGTGAGTCCGACACTATCAAAAATGATCGTAAGTTAGAATAATACTTCTTTAATAATAGTAACTTATAATATATAGAATACGAGAGAGTATTACATAATCTCGAAACCAGGATAGGAAACCCGACCCTCTATTTATTCCTTCTTGTCGCATCCCTTCTACTTGTTTGGCTGTAGGATGATGCCTATGTGGCCAACATTGTCTGTGGAACTCGCTGAATGTGAAAAAACATTTTTTATAATACATGTGTAGCAAAATATGTCAATTAGCATAAATTTAAGACAAACACTTACTCGAAGTATTCCTGCATGCCTTCTATATTTGCGTACATGTTGAGTAAAACAGCAGTCATGTCACGTTTGGGTACGACATAGGCTGTGTAACTACCAACTGTAGTGCCTCTCATTTGACAAATGGAGAGGTCGTTTAAAGGGGGTGCTTCGTCCACATTGTACCGCATTGTCAAAGTATTGACATTGTGTTCTTCTGCAAAGTAGACACTTGAAAAGTATCCTACTTTCTTAAGAGCATATGCTTCAGCGATGCACCCTTCCACCCTTGCCCTGTTGCCAACCATTGGATTCAGATATCGTAGTGCTCTTTCAATGTGATACATCCGCCTAAATTGCACAGGACCACCAACTTTAGCTTCAAATGGAAGATGGTAAACATATGTTGCATTGGATTGAAGAAAGCCAGTGGAAAATCTTTTTCCATCTTACATAAAAGTATGGGTATCTCCTTCTCTAACTTATCCATCATCCCTATCATGATTTCTTTAGCACAAAGATGTCTATAGAAATAGATGAGCTCGGCTAAAACCTTCCACACCGCATCATCTAGATAGCCCCGAAACATAACAGGTAAGAGTCTTTCCATGATAATGTGATAATCATGACTCTTCAACCCAGTGAGGTTTTCTTGTGTTCACATTCACAGCTCGTTTTAGGCAAGCTGCGTAACCATATGGGAATTTCAAAGTTTTCAACCATTTCATGACTTCTTTCTTTTCTATAGATCGAAGAAAGAAAGAAGCACGTGACTTACCACCACTTTCAGATATTTCAAGGGTTGGACGGTGACAAATTTCTGCCAAATCTAGTCTAGCTTTTATATTGTCTTTCGTTTTGCCAGACATATCCATGCATTTTCTTATGATACTTTCGCTCTTGTTATGCTCCTGATGCATGACATCAATGTTGTGCATTTAAATGACCTCACATACAGTAGCTTCCAAAGTCCACATATGTGAGTCCAGTTGTGTTCCTCTCTATAACCTACAAAATTTTGAGACCAATGTGTGCTGAATACATTGGCTATGACAATAAAAGTTTTGAATTCTACCAAACCACCCTTTTAACAAGGTCCGACGATAGGTTCGACTTGTTTTGGGTACCTCCGGCAAGGTCCGACGTAAGGTCTGACTTACTTTGGCTAGGTCTGAATTGTTTTAGTTAGGTCCGACTTGTTGTGGCTAGGTCCAACATGTTTTTGCTAGGTCCAGCGCTAGGTCCAACTAGCTTTGGTAAGCTCCAACGCTATGTCCGACTAGCTTTCGTAAGATCCGGCGTTAGATCCGACTAGCTTTGGTAAGCTTTAGCTCTAGGTCCTCCTAGCTTTATAAGCTCCGGCTCAAGGTCCGGTTAGGTTTGGTAAGGTCCGGTGCTAGTCTTCAATGGTTCTACTTTTACCTTGAAATGTTTCAAACTTACTTTACACTTACTGAAAGTTTGCTTAGTAATTTTTTACTAATTTTTTGATGCATTTTGGCTGTTATAGTTTTTTTGCTATGGTTTGCAACATGCTTATGTGAGGTGCTCACGTAAGGTGTTGTGGTTTCGGAACTAATGTGAGTCAAGTCGAGGACTTGTGCTCGGAAGTATCGGTTGTTTATTCATGTGCAGGTGTTACTTGATTTCAAGATATGGCTAGTGACGGGATCCATTGAACTAGTCTTATGGAGAAGATGAGGTTCAACAACCAAGTTCGGGAGGAATTGTGGTTGAGTTGATCGGGAGGTCGCACAACATGTTTGAATCAAGAACAATGCATATGAAGGTATCATGGATGTTGTTGGAAGATGTTTGAATGTGTGCAAGGAGTTCATGGACGTGGAAACATTGTTCCAAGGCATGATGAAGAGAAGCGGACGTGAAGAATTGGTCGGAAAGGTCCAACCGACTAGTTTATAGACTCAGACTGCGGCTGAGTCGTGTTTGACTCAAATATGGAAAGATTTGAGTTGGTTACGATAGGATTTCATGAGGGTCACGAAGTTGAATTGTTTTTAGGAATGTTGGATACGTTCCTAAGGTGTTTGGAAGTCTTAAGATTGCTTCTATCTTTGCATAGAAGATTCTTGAGCAGTTATGGGAAGTTTCGGTGGAAACTGAGTAGGATACGAGTCGTAGTTTGGTTTGGCTTGGCCTCATGGCCGGTTATATAAGCAAGGGGGGCCAGATCTCGTGGTGCACATATTTTAGGCTGTTCTTCTTATGTTCTATTGAATAAAGATCATAGTTTAAAGGAACTTTTTGTAACACCCTCAATTTTTGCATCATGCATTGCATACATATTCATGCATTAAACATTGGTAGAATAAAGGAAAAATAATAAAACATAAAACATACATATGCAAGATATGTGTAGCTAAAGAAGAAAAAGAAAATAATAATATAAAACATGTATTAGGGAACAAATATAAAAATACCAATAATATATATAGGGAAAAAATATATGAAACCTAAAGAAAGAAATAAAATAAAGATTCTGTAAACTTCTGAAAGTTTCCGGGGGAAGCTTTGCTTCACCCCCGTAAGATTCCGGGCAAATAGTGCCCAGGTGCACCGAGCCGGTGCCAGGCCACCCCCGCTCCCCTGGCCGCGCCCGTTGCCGATCGGGACACTGTCCCAGACCTGTCCAACGCGTTTTGCCACCGCCTATAAATACGGCCGTAGAGGCTCCGTGTTTTCTTGACACCAAAAATCGCCGCAGCCCCAAAACCCTAGCTGCCAGAAGCCCTAGCGTCGGTAGAAAAAAAAAAGAAAAGACCAGAGGCGCCGCCAGGAGATGAAAAAAGGAGAAGAAAAGAAGAGAAGACGGAGAGGAGGATGTTGTCATCCGTCGGAGATCGTCGTCGTCGTCGCACCGCCGGTGGACCGCTGCTCCATCCACTTCGTCTACGCGTCATCTTTATCCCGCAATCTTCGAAGCCGTCGCATCTATGGTAGGATTCATTTTTCCGATGCAAATTTTAGCGACGTATTAGATCTAATAGACGTAATTTGATCATAGTCGCATCTATCTTTTTATTTTAAGCAGCATTAATTCTCGCTAAAACCCCCGTAAACTCGCATAAACACATATGAAATAGTTGCATCTAATCAATAAACAACCATAGTTAATTAATAATTGAACTTTGCATGCATGCATGTCATTGCATGTTGATTAAAATGTGTGCATCATGTAGATTTGTATGTATTTTCTTGTATGTGTGATAACGAGTAGAGGGAAGTGTTCAAGAGGTCGTGTACGAGGATTTCCAGAACTAAGACTTCGAAGCGCTTGAGCAACCCTATCCGTCGGAGCAAGGCAAGTGTGCTTGAAGCATATTGATCCCATTTTAAAAATAAATGTTTTGTTTGCAAAATTGTATGCTTGTGTCAATTTGATGGAAATCATATGGTACGAAGTTTACTATATTTGTTTAACCACCCTTGTCCCCTGGAATTATGGTAGAGAGTCGGGATGGGATTTTTACCTTTTTTCTTCGCTTAATTAATTGGGATGGGAAAACAACACTACACATTTAATTATGCATTAATGATATTTTGGTTAATGTGAACTGGTCAATATGATATTGGTAATGGGTGATCTAAGCAAGCCTGGTATGTGGATGGGTTGGATGTCATGGTGATAATGGGTGCTCGAGGAAGGGGTAGTCGGATTGGGTTTGTTGATGATTGGTGGGACTACCCTGTCAACCGAATGGCTCAAGAGGGGGTCCTTGGTTGAAGATGTGCTCTGTAGGAGACATCGCCACCGGTGAAACCTTGGTGGGGTCTAAATAGGCTAGTAATCTCTTTGCAAAGGCTATTTTGTGATCTCTTGGCCACACACCAACAGAAGTGTGTAATATGACCGACAGGTCATGGGCATAAAAGAGGTTCTTAGTCGCCGAAGGGTGATGAAATCACAAACACGTGGGTAAAGTGGTATGAATTCTGCAAAGTCTAATAAAACTATCATGATAGTCGTGCTCCCAGTTATGAGCACCTGGACAACTTCCATGATTAGAGGGAACCTGGTATTGGGATGGTTTTTGGGAAGGTTATGGTTTGGTACTAGTTATAGCATGGTATTATGGTTTATGGCAAGTGTTATGGTTAATGGTAATGTGAAATCAGGGACATGGATTAAAATTATGATGATTACATGGTTTATGATGGTTTTATTTCATATACATATAATATATAGCTTATTCAAATGTTTTAATGTACTTTTCAGAACTTAGCCTTTATTACGTTTTGTCATTTGTATCAGCTACATGTCATACTTTCCACACTTGCTAAGTACGACATGTACTCACCCTTGCAATCCCCCCCCCCAACAGTTTCAGGTGATGGTTGGGAGTGTCTTGAGGATAATGCGGAGTTCTAGGCCATGTGTGCCGTCAGCTTTGCCTGTGGTGTTTCATGGAGCTGCGCTATACTTTTTGCTTAGCTGCATAGTTGCATATTTAGTTTATTTCCACTGCAATAGTTCAAACTTGTCATTAGTATTCATTAGAGATTGTATTAAAGGATAATATGAATTGTGTAATAGAATTTGGTTAATTAATCCTGTTCTGTAGTAATTTTCTGTATACTCTTTTGTGAATGCACTCGTGTATGTCTGTTGAACATCCTGGGCACACATATGCGTTCACTTGGTTTATTTTCGGAACCGGGTGTCACAAATTGGTATCAAAGCCACAGGCTGACCGTAGGACGCAGCCTACATAGAATGGACTCTTTAGAGCACATAGGAGCACTCAGGAATCGATGTGTTTTTGTTTGGTGTGTTGTTTGCTATATATTGGTTGCTTGTCTGATTAATAGAGTATTTTGGGATGCTTTAGCATTGCCATGTCCACCTACGCTAGTATAGCGAGTTGTTTAGTTTCATATCCCTTGATGCATATAGTTGGGGAAGTTTCTAAATTCTTACCTATTGCTTTTCTTCAGATGGTGAGGACTCGCAATCAGAGGGATGTCAATGATGAGGAGGAGAACCATGGAGTACCTCAGAATAACAATGGACCAGGACCCGCTCATGGAGCTATCAATATTGAGCAGCTACTGGCTATGCAGAACCAGCTCATGTAGACCATGATACAGACTATGGGACAGCTGCAGGCTGGCAACATCAATAATCATCCCCACATGCCTCCACCGCCACCCCCGCCTCCTCATAACCGATTTGGAGAGTTTATGAGGACTAGGCCGCCAACCTTTGCTCAAGCCGCTGACCCTATGGATGCTGATGATTGGCTCAATTCCGCTGAGAAGAAGCTAGCTATTGTCCAATGCAGTGACTGAGAGAAGGTCCTATTTGCTTCTCATCAAATAGTTGGAGCAGCTGCGGATTGGTGGGATTCCTTATGCAATGCTCATGATAACCAAGAGAGAATTACTTGGGCCGAATTCAAAGAGAGCTTCCGTTCTCATTATGTGTCGGAAGGTGTTATGATCTTGAAGAGGCAAGAATTCAAGAACTTGAGGCAAGGTAGGTCGAGTGTGGGTGAATACCTCAATAAATTCACTCAACTTTCAAGGTATGCGCCTGAAGATGTGAACCGGAACAGCCGGAAGCAATACTTATTCATGAAAGGCCTCAACAATGAAATTCAAGTGCATTTGCTCAATTGTGACTACGCCAATTTTCAGAAGCTTGTGGACAAAGAAATTGTGGTTAAGAACAAGATTCGTGAGATGGAACAGGATAACAAGAGGAAGGTGCCATATCAAGGACAACAACAAGGAAGCAATGTGCGCCCTCGCTTTGCACCACCTAATGCGCCTTATTTCGGCTCCTCTGAGCCTGCTCATCGCCTCGGATATGCACCGCGCCCAACTCAGTTTGTGCAGCAACGCCCTGTCATACAATCACCTAGGCCTCCAATGCCCTATGCACCTCGAGCCAACTTTCGTGGTGCAAACGTTCATAATCATGTTCATCCAAATTTTGGTGGAGTTAAGAAGTGCTATACATGTGGAGAAGCTGGACACTTTGCACATCAATCTCCTAAGTCAGGCCTTGGTCAAGGAAGCAATGCGCCGAGGCAAAACCCAAGACCAATGGAGGACAGCCGCAAGGAAACCGCGGACAACAGAATTTTCCTTGTGGCAATGTGAACGATATCTCTATGGAGGATGCTCAACAAGCGGATGGTGTGGTCATTGGTATGTTTCTCGCCAACTCCAACCCCGCGACAATGTTGTTCGATTCTGGAGCATCGCACTCATTCATTGCATCGAAGTATGTTGCCAAGAATAGTTTTCCTGTCTCTCATATGAAGTATACTATATTGGTTAAGTCTCCTGGAGGAGAAATGAGGACAAATATAGTATGTACAAAAGTAAGTCTTAGAATAAGGGGGGTAGACTTCTCCGCCAACCTCATTGTTTTGGACTCTCAAGGATTGGACATTACACTTGGTATGGACTGGTTGAGGAAGCACAATGGAGTTATTGAGTGTGCCACAAAAACAGTAAAGTTGACCAATGAGGAAGGGATCACCGTAGAATTTGAAGCATCTCAAACCGCACCAAAGAAATTGGAGCTGAATCATATGGACGGTGCCGCAATTGAGGAGATTCCGGTGGTGTGTGAATTTTTGGATGTTTTTCCAGATGAGTTGCCAAGTGTGCCACCGAATCGAGACATTGAGTTTGTTATTGATTTAATACCTGGAACTGCACCTATAGCTAAGAGGCCATATAGGATGCCTCCTATGGAATTAGCGGAGCTCAAGAAGCAGATTCAAGAGCAACTATAGAAGGGTTTTATTCGCCCAAGCTCTTCACCTTGGGGAGCGCTCGTGCTGTTTGTGGACAAGAAGGATGGGTCACAAAGGATGTGTGTAGATTACCGAGCTCTCAACGAGGTGACCATCAAGAACAAGTACACCTTGCCACGCATAGAAGACTTGTTTGATCAGATGAAGGGTGCTTGTGTCTTCTCTAAGATTGATTTGAGGTCGGGATACTTTCAAATGAAGATTAGACCATCGGACATACCCAAGACAGCTTTTAGGACACAGTATGGATCTTATGAGTATACAGTGATGTCTTTTGGATTGACAAATGCACCTGCCTACTTTATGTACCTCATGAATATGGTCTTCATAGAGTACTTGGATAGGTTTGTAGTGGTGTTCATAGACGACATTATGATCTACTTGAAGGATGAGAAGGAACATGAGGAACACTTGAGACTTACGCTGCAGAAATTAAGGGAGCATCAATTGTATGCCAAGTTCAACAAGTGTCAGCTTTGGTTGAAAGAGGTGTCATTCTTGGGTCATATAATCTCAGGAGGAGGAGTATCGGTTGACCCAGGAAAGGTGAGGGACGTGTTGAAATGGGAACCCCCACAAAACGTAAAGGAAATAAGGAGTTTTCTTGGAATTGCTGGATATTACCGCCGATTCATCAAGGACTTTTCCAAGATAGCCAAGCCAATGACAAAATTGCTAATGAAGGGAAAGGCTTTCAAATGGACTCAAGCTTGTCAAAACAGTTTTGAGGAGTTGAAGAAGAGGTTGACAACAGCCCCAGTTTTGGTACTGCCAGATGTGAGCAAGAGTTTTGATATTTATTGCAACGCATCGAGGCAAGGACTTGGATGTGTGCTCATGCAAGAAGGTCAAGTGCCCCCCTATGCGTCAAGACAATTGAAGAAACATGAACAGAATTGCCCAACACATGATTTAGAACTTGCAGTCGTGGTACATGCGTTGAAGATTTGGAGACACTATATCCTTGGACATAGGTGTGAAATTTATACGGATCATGAATGTGGCCTAGAGGGGGGGGGGGTGAATAGGCCTTTTTGAAATTTGTCAGAACCTGCAACACTTAACCACCAGATCAAAACTTGAGATATCGGACTAGTCCGGTAAAGTGCGGACTAGTCTGGTGGGTACCGACTAGGTTGATTAAGTTTGATCGATTAATTTGATTCTACGATGTATGCAGTGGAAATATACGGTTAATTGAAGTGATGCAAGATTATGGACTAGGATATATCACAATTCAATCTTATACTTAATGAATTAACATAAAGTAACAATATTGATTCAAACCCTAGATTGTGTGATGAATAAGAATGATGAACACAAAGCAAGAACACAAACTATTTATCCCGCGGTTCGGCTCCCACAGAGGCAACCTACATCCACGTTGAGGAGTCCACAAAAGGACCGGGTCTTCTCCCACCCTACCCTCGTTGGATCACCACGAAGTCCAATCCTCTTCTCTTATCACAAAGGGTAAATAACTGAATTCAAGGGGCCTTCTCACACGTTGAGGGCTCCCCTAGATTACAATGACAAATCCACCAAGAACACACTCAAAAGATTACAATGAAAATCACATGAGTGTGTTAGGGAATCAAACCAAGAGCTCAAGAGTGATGAAATGTGTCTCTCCAATGTTCCAATGTGTATCCTCAAGGGATTGATCTTTTTTTGGCTTTAGATTTCGTGGAGAGATGTGTTTTTTGAGGCTCTGGGAAGGTGTGACAGCGCTAGGGTTCGAGAGTTATTAAAGTTGGGCCGTGCACCTCTATTTATATGGGGTTTCTAAAAGTGACCATTAGGGTTTAGAATGATCGGACTAGTCCATGGTGGACACCGGACTAGTCTGGTGTGCTATGTGTAGCAAATCCTAAGTGTCCCAAAATATCGGACTAGTTCGGCTAGGAGCAGACTTGTCCGATTTCGCTTCTGGAAATCTTCATACTAGTCCAATAGTCATCGGACATGTCTGGACAGTGAAACCCTAAGTGGTTATGAGGATAAGTCTGCACTTGGAGGACTTGTCCGATTTAGGTCAAAGAGTTTTTTGGACTAGTCCGTGCTAATATCGTACTTGTCCGTTTGACATGAGAAAGATATCGAGCTAGTCCGGTTTGTGATCGGACTTGTTCGATTTTATGTGACTTGTGAAGTGTTTTGAGGACTAGTCTGCACTGGGGAGGACTAGTCCAATTCTAGTCAGAGAGATAACGGACTAGCCCGATTGATATCAGACTTGTCTGATCTTGTGCAAAAAGGATATCGAACTAGTCCGGTGTAGGTCGGACTATTCTGGTCCTGTATAAATTGGTGCAATGTTTGTGTTTATTTGTGATTGAGCTCTTGGGGTGTGTTTCCTTAACACACTCCACACACAATGATCTACTAATCTTGTTCCTTGAGCTCTTCTCCACGTTGCTCCTCATTCTCCCTTCTTTTTGGCACTGTGCTTATTTTCACATTAAAACCTGTGCTCATCTCAACAAAGTGGTTAGGATCTCATTTGCTTGTCATAAATCATCCAAAACCCACAAGGGATTCCTAGATGCACTTTCAATCTCCCCCTTTTTGGTGATTGATGAAAACCAATTGAGATTTCACAAAATATGATAAAAGTGGAGATTTTCATAAAGTATGCACATATGAGTTTAAAATACATCAAGCAATGAAAACATAATTCATATGTGCATTCTTTATAGTGGGATGCATAACTAAGTGCATTGAAACAACAATCATGAAGAGAATGACATAACTGACATTAACATACTAACAATAAGCATATATGTCATTCTAGGAGCAAAATCACAAATTTCATATATTAGTCCACAAGTAGTTCAAAGCATTGCATAACAGAACCATTAAGTAACATAGAGCATATTCAAAAGAAGCACAAAGGAAGCCCTCTCCTCGCATCCTACAGCTAAGACATTAGACCTAAGACTCCCACTCAATCTCTCCCACTTTGGCATCAAGACACCAAAAAGAAGGAGAGGAGGGACCTAAAGTCTTCACGCCTCGCTGTTGGTCCTCTCATCGTCTTCATCTTCGTCTTTGGGCTGATGAGGAGGAGGAGGAGGAGGTGCGGAGCCGCTCGAGCCCCCAATGCCAAAGTAGGCAAGCTCGGAGAGGGTCAAGGGCCCGAGCTCGGTGAAGTCGGAATCGAAATCTTCAGAGATTACCAGAGATCCAATGGGCTCATTCTCCAGTTTCTGGCATATCTCCTTCACATTGGCCTTGACATACTTCATGTCTTCTTTTCTCTTCTTGTTCAGCTTGTGGGCCCTCACTTCGACCTTTTTCTAGGAAGAAAATATAGCAGTCAAGTACTTGAAGATGCCACTTGCAGATCCTTTTTGAGGAGCCGCCCTAGTGGTGGGGGCAGCCCTGGCATCTCCACTTGACCTTGCCAGAGCCTCAGGACTGGAGGCTGGAGATGGAGCAGCCGGTATACTTGGCTTCTGAGGCATTTGGGGCCTCAATGGAAGGTGCTCCACATATTTCACAAACTCTATGCCAGTGACTTTCTCAATCATAAACATAAGATAGGGAGCATAGCCACATGACCTGTTGGGCGTGCAGGAGATGTTGACCATATCATTCCAGATATAGTCAACCGCATCAAATCTGCGGTCCTTGCTTCTGACCTTCATCAGTGTTCGGAGGTAGCCCTGTAGACTCCCAGCATCCCCATCCTTGGGGGCAATTGTCTTCCTCAAAACTCTGTTCAACACCACAAAGAATGGCTTCATGTTCTTGGTGGAGGGAGGGCTGAACTTGGAGTTTGGCTCATATAGGAACTTCATCCTATCCTTCACAATGACACCTATGTTCTGGATGATTAAGCAGTCATTGCTTGAGGTGTTCAGGTGTAGCAGTCTTGCAAACTCCTCATAGGTAATACTGTACTTGGATCCGTGAGTCATCCAAGTAACACTCTCTTCGTCTTCACCAGAGAAATAGCAAGTTGCAAAGAACTGCGCAATCACTTCATCATTCCAATTGTTCCTAATGGCAAAAATATCCTTCAGGCCGTGCCTCTCAATTGCTTCCACCACTTCAACAAATGGTGACCAGCCCTTCTTCTCAAAATGTGTCCAATCAATCCACTGGCTGCACACTACAGGCGTCTTCATCTTGAGATATACAGACTTGTAGAAGTCTGCATGGAAGTTACTCCAAAATCTTCCGTCCACAACTTGCTTCGGGCGGCCATACCAATCAACATTTCTGAATTTTGCAGCCGAGTCGCTGCCCTTCCCATTGAATCTTTCTTCAGTGGGGTCACTGACCCCTTCCCTTTGAGCATGCAGCTTTAGGGGGCCAACCGGGCCCGTTGCTATTCCCTTGTCCTTGCCCTTAGCTTGGCGAGGGCCACTTGTTGCTGCAGCAGCCTTGGAAACCGGCTTCTTTGCCAGCACCTTCCGACGAACCTGAGGAGGAGATAGAGCTGGCTCGGAAGGACTCTCTTGGCATTTCTTGCAAGGATTGCCGAGGGCCGAGGTGCGACCTCATGGTCCATCTCGGCCTCAAAATCGGAGCTCTCGTCGTTTGAGCTCGACATGCCCTGAGAATGAATTGTGTAAGGCATGAATGAGAATAGATGATACAAGGTATAGGTGAGAAAGAATAATAAGGAATTGCATTGAGGAATTGAAAGGTTAGGTTTTGAGTCCAGAAAAATCGGACAAGTCTGGTGTACAGGCACGGACTAGCCCGGGTGATCGGACTTGTCCGTGCATGGACCAGACTAGTCTGGTATTCATCCTCAAAAACCTAACTTATGAGGAAAATGGACCATATCAATTCAAAATTAGCCTAATAGCAATGTAATACATCAAGGACACTAGTATTAGGTGAAAGAAGTTAGGCTATTCGATCAACATTGAAGAAAACAGGGATTTTTAGGGTTTGGGGGATTATTACCGAAGAAATCGCTTGAAACTTGGAGATGAGGGTGCTGAAGTCCGGACAAGTCCGTGAACTTCAATCTCCGAGCAAGGAAGCTTGATTTCCGCCCAAATGTGAAGCCTTTTTGGGGGAGAAAGCAAGAAATCGCCTTGGGAGCTCGAGCGCGAAGAGAGAGAACGCATGAGGCAAGAGTGAGGGTGAGTGAATTAGGGTCTGACGGCGGCAAGGGTTATGGACACGAAAAATCGGAACCGTCCAGAGAAGACTAGACTATTCCGAACTTTTCCAGAGGCTATATTGGACTAGTCCGTGGTCTACCGGACTAGTCCGGCCTAACCGGCGCTCTGCAGACTAGTCTGCATGGGCGGACTAGTCCGGGTAACCACGGACTAGTCCGTGGTCACCAGGCAAGAATTTCTTAGCCCATTCATATATATTTTAATGTACATATTTAGAAAATAGGGAGGCAAATCAAATCAAATAATCTTGATGAATATGATTAGTAAGCATACAACAATCAATCAATGAACATTATTCACCAAGATCTAGTAATTAACATAGTTTTCGGGAGAAAATTGAGAGAGAGATGATTTTCACAATCCAATAAACATATTTTGAAGAATTCATATAGGTATGCAAATTTTCAAGCCACACTCCGAGCATCAACAATATTTAGTTCATTTCAGAGTTCACAAAAGCACTTTTCATCAAGTGGCTTGGTGAATATGTCGGCCAATTGCTTCTGGGTGTTGACATGGAAAATGGCTATATCTCCTTTCATGGAGTGGTCTCTCAAGAAGTGATGCCTTATGTCTATGTGCTTGGTTCTAGAGTGCTCAACGGGATTGTGGGCAATTTTAATGGCACTCTCATTATCACAAAGGAGTGGAATACGGTTCATATTGTAACAGTAATCCCTTAGAGTTTTCCGCATCCAAAGGAGTTGTGCACAACAACTCCCGGCTGCAATGTACTCTGCTTTGGCTGTGGGTAAGGCAATGGAGTTTTGTTTCTTGGGGGACCAAGAAACTAGGGATCTACCTAGGAATTGGCATGTGCCAGAGGTACTTTTTCTATCTACTTTGCATTCGGCATAATCTGCATCGGAGTAACCAATGAGATTGAATTTGGAGCCTTTTGGATACCAAAGACCAATGTTGGGTGTATGAACTAAGTATCTCAAGATCCTTTTTACATCTGTCGAGTGACACTCCTTAGGATTGGCTTGAAATCTTGCACACAAACATACACTCAACATAATGTCTGGCCTAGATGCACATAAATAGAGTAGAGATCCAATCATGGAGCAATATACCTTTTGGTCGATGCTAGGTCCATCTTCATTGAGATCCAAGTGGCCATTTGTTGCCATGGGAGTCTTTATAGGCTTCGCCTTGTCCATTCCAAACTTCTTGAGTATGTCTTGTGTGTACTTGGTTTGGCTTATGAATGTCCCTTCCTTTTGTTGCCGCACTTGGAATCCCAAAAAGTACTTTAGCTCTCCCATCATGGACATCTCAAACCTATCTGTCATAATTTTACTGAATTCCTCACAAAAATATGGGTTAGTTGAACCAAATATTATATCATCAACATAGATTTGACAAACAAAAAGATCATTGTTAAAATTCTTTGTAAACAATGTATAATCTACTATGCCAATCTTAAAGCCATTTTCAATTAAGAAATCTCTAAGACACTCATACCAAGCTCTAGGAGCTTGTTTGAGGCTGTAGAGAGCCTTACGCGATTTAAATACGTGGTCGGGGAACTCTTCGTCTTCAAACCCAGGGGATTGCTCCACATACACCTCCTCCTTGATTGGTCCATTGAGGAAGGCGCTTTTCACATCCATTTGATAGAGCATGAAATCATGGTGAGTAGCATATGCAAGTAATATTCTAATAGATTCAAGTCTAGCTACGGGAGCAAAGGTCTCATCAAAATCCAAACCTTGGACTTGTGAATACTCCTTGGCCACAAGTCGTGCCTTGTTCCTTGTCACCACGCCGTGTTGGTCCTGTTTGTGTCGGAAGACCCATTTGGTACCGACGACGTTGGATTTGGGTCTTTCGACTAGTTCCCACACCTCGTTTCTCTTGAAACTGTTGAGTTTGTGCATGGCCACTACCCAATCCGGATCCTTCAATGCATCCTCAACCCTGCGTGGTTCCAAAAAGGACACAAATGAGTAATGCTCACAAAAGTTAGCTATGCGAGATCTAGTAGTTACTCCCTTTTGGATGTCGCCGATGATGTTGTCGATTGGGTGATCCCTTTGGACGCATTGCTGTACTCTTGGGTGTGGTACTTGCTATCTCGAATCTTCATGATCATATTCTTCTCCCCCTAAATGATTGCCTTTGTTGACTTGTTGATCATCTTCACTTTCTTGATATTGATCTTGTATGGAAGCTCCCCCTTGATCATTGGTCTCCTCCCGTGGTTCGTTTTCCTCATGGATATTTAGAGGTGGCTCTTGTGGTCGAACTTCGCCTAACGCCATTCTTCTCAATGCTTGGCAAGGAGCTTCTTCTTTATCTAGCACACATGGATCAACTTGCTCCTTTTGGGAGCCATTAGTTTCATCGAACACAATGTCACATGCTACTTCAACAAGTCCGGAGGTCTTGTTGAAAGCACGATAGGCATAAGTGTTCGAATCATAACCAAGCAAGAAACCTTCATTGGACTTTGAAGCGAACTTTGAAGTCATAGGCTTCTTGTTCAAGATATAACATGGAGAACCAAAAACTCGAAAATATGAAATATTAGGCTTGTTACCGATAAGTAGCTCATAGGATGTCTTCTTGAGTAGTCGATGAAGATAAAGTCGATTTATGGCATGGCAAGCGGTGTTAATCGCTTCCACCCAAAATCGATCCGAAGTCTTGTACTCATCGAGCATTGTTCTCGCCATCTCTATGAGAGTCTAGTTTTTTCTTTCGGCAACTCCGTTTTGTTGAGGGGAGTACGGAGCCGAGAACTCGTGCTTTATGCCTTCTTCATCAAGGTACTCCTCCACTTGTGTGTTCTTGAATTCCATGCTGTTGTCGCTTCAAATGTTATTGATTGTCAATGAGAATTCATTTTGAGCTCGCTTGAAGAACTTCTTGAGTATTCCTTGTATTTCTGACTTGTCATGCAAGCAGAAAATCCAAGTGAAGTGAGAAAAAATCATCAACAACTACTAAACCATGTTTGTTACCGCTGATGCTTATATAGGCAATTGGACCAAATAAGTCCATGTGAAGTAGCTCGAGCGGTCTTGTTGTAGTCATGATGTTCTTGGCGAAGTGAGGTGCTCCAACTTGCTTCCCGGCTTGGCACGCGCTACAAGGCCTGTCTTTCTCAAACACAACATCCTTTAAACCTAGGATGTGATCTCCCTTGAGGAGTTTTTGAAGGTTCCTCATACCAACATGCGCTAGTCGTCCATGCCACAACCAACCCATGTTGGTTTTTGCAATCAAGCATGTGTCAAGTTCAGGTTTATCCTTGTTGAAGTCAACAAGATAAAGCTTTCCCTTTAACATACCCTTCAATGCAATGGAACCATCACTCCTCCTAGAGACGGTCACACCCTCGTTAGTGAACAAGCAATTATAACCTTTGTCACATAATTGAGATATGGACAGCAGGTTATAATCTAAGGAATCAACATGTAATACTTGAGAAAGTGTGTGTTTAGATGATATGACAATTTTACCGGTACCGAGCACTTTTCCTTGACTATTGTCTCCGAAGTAGATGCCCTCACTTGGATCCTCACTTGCTTCATATTCAACGAACATCCTTCTTTCTCCGATCAAATGGTTGGTGCAGCCACTGTCTAGCATCCATTTGGATCCACCGGAGGAATAGGCCTGCAAAAACAATTTATGCCTTGGTTTTAGGTACCCAAGTTTGCTTGGGTCCTCAGAGGTTAGTCACAAGAGATTTGGGCACCCACACATGAGACTCGGTGTTCCCATGGTGTGGCCCAACATAATGAGCATAAACTTTGCAAAAATTATTTCTCATTAGGATATACAATGCATCAAAAGCTCTAAATAATAACTGTTGTTGTTTATACACATTACTAGTCTGGGAGGACAGACTTGTCCGGAGGACCCGACTTGTCCGGACCCTGACCGGACGCCAGCGGTCATGCGTGTTGTATTCATTAATTTTTGATTTTTCATACAAAGATATTGCTATCCCTGTTATTCTTATGGCTTCTAGCTTGTTGCTTTTCACTATAGGAGGAACAATTGCCATATTTGGCATTTGGAGGTCTTGTGACCAAGTATGCACTATGTGCATATTTGATCTTCTCCTTGTCAAATATGCCACTTTGGGCAGGATGCTTATCCTTTGTAGAGGTTGGCTTGTCTTTCAAACTGGTATCAACTTTATTACATGTACAAGTAGAAGCAAATTCAGTTTTAATGGGTCGAGAAGGTGAACACTACAATGATTCCACCCTGTTGCAACGATTGTACTGCAACGAATACTAAATCATTGTAGTAAGCTTGGTCTTTTGCCATGGTTCACTAGTTCGTGGCATTAGCAACTATCGCCACGGAACACCATTGTTGCATTAGGATCTATTGCCACGATTCACTAGTTCGTGGCATTAGGATCTATCGCCACGAATTTGTTGCCAAGATTCACTAGTTCGTGGCATTAGCATCTATCGCCACGGAACATGATCGTTGCATTAGGATCTGTTGCCACGATTCACTAGTTCGTGGAATTAGGATCTATCGCCATGAATCTATTGCCACGATTCACTACTTCGTGGCATTAGCATCTATCACCACAGAACCCGATCGTTGCACTAGGATTTGTTGCCACAATTCACTAGTTCGTGGCCTTAGCGTCTATCGCCACAAATCTGTTGCCATGATTCACTAGTTCATGGCATTAGCATCTACCACCACAGAACACGATCGTTGCATTAGGACCTGTTGCCATGATTCACTAGTTCATGCCATTAGGATCTATCGCCACGAATCTGTTGCCACGATTCACTAGTTCGTGGCATTAGCATCTATCATCACGGAACACAATCATTGCATTAGGATCTATTACCACGATTCACTAGTTCGTGGCCATAGGATCTATCGCCACAAATCTGTTGCCACGATTCACTAGTTCGTGGCATTAGCATCTATTGCACCAGAACCCGATTGTTGCACTAGGAGCTATTGCCACGATTCACTAGTTTGTGGCCTTAGCATCTATCGCCAAAAATCTGTTGCCACGATTCACTAGTTCGTGGCATTAGCATCTATCGCCACGGAACTCGATCGTTGCATTAGAATCTGTTGCCACAATTCACTAGTTTGTGGCATTAGCATCTATCGCCACGAATCTGTTGCCACGATTCACTAGTCGTGGCATTAGCATATGTCACCACGTTACACGACAGTTGCACTAGGATCTGTTGCCACAATTCACTAGTTCGTGGCGTTAGCATCTATCGCCATGGAACCCGCTCGTTGCATTAGAATCTGTTGCCACGATTTACTGGTTCGTGGCATTAGCATCTATCACCACGGAACGCGATCATTGCATTAGGATCTGTTGCCACGATTCGATAGTTCGTGGTGTTAGCATCTATCGCCGTGGAACACAATCGTTGCATTAGGATATGTTACCATGATTCACTAGTTCGTGGCATTAGCATCTATCGCCACGGAACACGATCATTGCATTAGGATATGTTGCCACAATTCAATAGTTCGTGGCGTTAGCATCTATCGCCACGGAACACAATCGTTGCATTAGGAACTTTTGCCACGATTCACCAGTTCGCGGCGTTAGGATCAATCGCCACGAAACACAAACATTGCATTAGGAACTTATGCCACAATTCACAAGTTCGTGGTGATAGTATCTATCGCCATGAAACAGAATCATTGTATTAGGATCCGTTGCCACGAAATATCATTTGGTGGCATTAAGATCTATCGCCACGGAACACAAACTGCATTACATATAGTGTTCACATACAGCTAGATCACATAGTACCTATATGAAAAAATCATGATCTTCGTTGTCCTCCGTCAATATTGGAGGTACAATACCATCATTGATATATGTATCATCATCGTCGTTGTCGTCGTCGTCGTCATCTTCATTTGAAAGAGCAGAAGCATCACCGGTTGCTCCGTCAATGTCATTCCTATCCCATGTGGTCATATCCTCATTTATATTAGTAAGTCGTCAATCATCAAATAATGTCTCAGCCTCCATCGTCTCAATGACATTATTTTCACTGTCTCCAGGGGGCATGGCAAAAAGATTTATTGGCATCGTTTTAACAACTGTAGCCCATTTAGGTTGCTTCACACTTCTAACGTAAAAAACTTGTTCTGCTTGGGTGGCTAGAATGTAAGGCTCATACTTAAATTGAGAAATAGTAGTGTCCACATCTACCATTCCATATCGATTCATTTTGTAGCCTCTGCTTTGGCTCTGACCGGAACGAGGCCAATCAAACCATTCACATTCAAATAACAGAACCTCTTGATTTTTTTCGAAATCAACATAAATCATTTTCTTGATTACTCCATACCACTCATGATCACCATCCCGAACAAGAACACCACTGTTTTGCATCCATAAATCTTTTTCCAGCTCTGTTGTTCGAAAGAAGAAGCCATTTACGAATGATCGACTAAAAAAACATGCCCGATGATCAGGTCCTCTAGATAATGCATACAAATAATCGGTTATTTTGCCTTCTTTGTATAATGTCGTAATCTGTACACATTAATTAGTATAAAAGGGGTCATCGATAAACCAACTTCAGAACAAATATTTCTTCAATATTTCATCAAAGTAAAAACTTGCATGTACTTACTCGTTTCTGAAACCAATAAACAAACTCATCTCTATGGCGTTTTTCAACATCACGAGAATGAATCTTTTTCAGCTCTTCAAAATGCTCACTGAAAAGGGTACAAAATTAAATTAGCCATCTACAATAAGCATGATCCATTAATATAGTATAGAACATCTGAGTGATATACGTACTTGATCCATGGAGCAGCCTCTTCAACATTAGAAATAATATAATGCCCGATGTTATGTAGTTCCACCATAGTAAGTTCGCCCCATTTAAACCCATTTTTAGAATTATCAACTTCTGTAAATATATTAGACTCGAGAGAAGGTTCATTCCTAGCTACAGCTTCATGACGTTCTGGCCTATTAAGCTTGGTGCTGATGTTATCCAAAAACTGGCTACAAAAAGTCATACACTCTTCCATAATATATCCCTCAGCTATAGAACCCTTCGGGTGAGCTCTGTTACGTACATACCTCTTCAATGTACCAAGGTACCTCTCAATTGGATACGTCCATCTGTAAGAAACAGGTCCACCCAAGCAAGCTTCTTCGCCAAGATGGATTGGAAGATGTACCATGATATCAAAGAAAGTGGGAGGAAGCAACATCTCAAGCTTACAAATCGTTTCAAGAAATTGTTCAATCATCTTATCCAAATCTGGTTCCACCAATTCTTTAGAAAAAATTCTAGAAAAGAATATGCTAAACTCAATTAAAGGTTCAACCACCTTTTCAGGCAATATGTCACGTATTGCAATTGGAAGGAGCTTCTGAAATATAATATGGCAGTCATGAGTTTTTAGACCTGATACCTTACGTGCTGTTATGTCCACACTTCTCTTATTGTTTGAGGCATAACCATCGGGCATCTTCACATCCACCAAAAACTTGCACAAGGTGGTCTTCTGATCTTTTTGCAAAGTATATGATGCTGATGGACAATCATACTTCCCTTTCATACCCACCGGATGTTGCTTTGGCCGTATACCCATTTCCTGCATATCAAAACGAGCTTGTAGACTATCTTTTGTTTTACCATCCATATTAAGCAATGTACCCAATATGCTATCACAAATGTTTTTCTCAGTGTGCCTGACATCCAAGTTTTGCCTTATTAGCAATGTCTTCCAATACGGGAGCTGAAAAAATATACTTTTCTTCTTCCAACTATGACACCTATCTTCCTCAGTGTGCTTTCTCTTATTATTCGTCTTTCCAAAACTCACTTGATCAAAAGTCTCGTATTGTTGGAGTATTTCGTCACTAGAGAGTGATGTTGGATCCTCTCTATCCTCTATTTTTTTGTTGAAAGAAGCTTTGTCCCGACTCCACCGGTGATCCTGAGGTAGGAAACGACGATGACCCATGTATCAATACTTTCGTCTATGTTTCAACCACAAGGCGTTAGTGTTTACATGGCAGTATGGACATGCTAGCCTACCTTTTGTGCTCCATCCACATAGCATTGCATATGCTGGAAAATCATTTATTGTCCACAATATAGAAGCTCGCATGAGAAATGTCTCTTTCTTTGAACTGTCGTATGTTTCAACACCATCAGACCATAATTTCAGTAGCTCATCAATCAAAGGCTGCAGATACACATCAATGTTGTTTCCAGGTGACTTTGGCCCAAGAATTATCATTGACATCAACCAATAAGGCTGCTTCATACACAACCAAGGTGGTAGATTATAAGGGATTAGAATAACAGGCCATGTACTGTAAGAAACAATCATTACTCCAAAAGGATTGAAACCATCAGATGCTAGCCCAAGTCTTATGTTGTGAGGATCAGATGAGAAATTTGGGTGAATGCTATCAAAATGCTTCCATGCTTTTGAATCTGCAGGATGGCATAATATTCCATCATCAATACATTCTTCTTTGTGCCAGCGCATGTTTGATGTCGTTGATTCTGCCATATAAAACCTTTGAAGACGGGGAATAAGAGGGAAGTGTCGTAGAATCTTGCGTGCTACAAGCTTCTTGGCTTTTCCACAAGGTAAAACCTCTCTTGCATCCCCACCAGTACTATTTTTCCATCTTAATTCACCACATTTTGGGCATCGATCCACCAGAGAATAGTCCTTCCGGAATAACACATAGTCATTGACACATGCATCGATCTTTTCGTAGCTTAGCCCGAGGTCACGAACAATCTTCTGAACTTTATCAAGTGTATTAGGAATGCAATGGCCCTCTAGAAGCACATATGAGAATAGTTCAAGGATGAACTCACACGTTTTTTGCTCAAACCAGTTAAACACTTTATCTGGTACAACCTGACAATGAAGGATAATTGGGTCACCTTCTCACAACCTGGATACAACTCCTTTTTGGCATCATTTAATAAGTCATAGAATGCCTTTGCACACCCAATTGGCTCCTGCTGGTTTATAGCATTTTCTGGATCATCAACACCTGCTAAAGTACCACCATGATCACCAATGCCTCTAAGAAGGCTGGACAGCATATTTTCCATAGCAGCATCATCAGAAATTATCTCCTCATTATTTGCTGATCGCTTAGCAATTTTTTTCTCAACTCGTTTTTCTCCATGGTGTACCCAACAAGTATAATCAAATGGCATCCCATTACGAAGCAAGTGAATATGAACTTCCTTGCGTCTCCCGTGGCAAATATTATGACAATTCATGCAAGGACAAGGCTTAGTTTCTTCTTCACAAGTGCCCTGGAATGCTAAATGTAAAAATGACTTCATTCCATCCTGCCACACCTTCGTACGCCTGTCTTTTCCCATCCATTTCTTATCTTGTGACATCGCTTCCTACAATTCAATCAGCGTATCCGTAAGAGGATTGAACTACAATAACATTATGTGAGCAATTGTACCTAGCACTGTTGCTCCTCCACGTGCGGCAGCCGGCGGATGCTCCTCCACGCCGACGGCCGGCGGATGCTCCTCCAAGAGCGTGGCGGCCAACGGATGCTCCTCCAAGAGCGTGGCGGCCGGCGGATGCTCCTCCAAGAGCGTGGCGGTCGGTGGATGCCCCTCCAGGCACATTTTGTGCAATTGAGAGAGGGGGCCGTTGTGGATCGAAGGGTTCGGCGGGGAGGCAGGCAGGACAAAGCGTACGTGAAGCTATCAGAGAAGTCCCAACACTGCGTTGGGCTGCTTGTTATTCGTGGGCTGAAACTGCGCTGAGTCACTTTGTATTCCTCGGCCGAAACTGCGCTAGAACGCTTGGTGTTCGTCCCCATGTACGCGTGAGCCCATGTACCGAACTTTGGCGTCGTTAAAGGAGCTGTTTTTCAAAGGAAAGTCTTAGGTTTCGTCAAATCTATCTTTGAGATTTACGCAATTTTGATCTGTTTTAACAATACAAGAATTGTACTTTTAGATTCACCATGAAAATATTTCCATAATATACAATCTAGTACTACATGTTATTGAAGTTAATAAATTGCATATAAATCATTGGTCAAAGGTAATTAGTTCGACCAAAACAGAAATAGAGTTGAGTTGGTGCAGAGGAAATAATATACATTGCTGTTTGCCGCAAAAGGTTTGGTCCTTCGTTCAAGCCGTAGCCATTTGTATAGGCGGCTGATGCGACCGGGCGCACCGAGCTTACGTGCGCGCCAGTCACCGAGGCGCCTTAAGCGCACGCAGTGCATGCGCATCTTTGAATTCAATTAGAACAGCTCTGCGTCCGATCACCACTACTGCACGCGTTCGTTCATGTAGACACATGTCACAAATGTGGAATGGTATGCACAGAACGGTATCATCTAATTGGTTGAAGTTAAATCAGGCATTATGTTAGGTACGTAAATGAAAGGGCCAATAAAATCATGACACTTAAGTAGGAGCACGCATGGAAGCACTGAATGGGAGTATACAAGCCGTGTCCTCCCGTTTGGATGCAACTTCGGTGCTACTGTTTGTGCTTCCATGCGTACTCCCGCTTATGTGTCATCATCTAATTGGTTGAAGTTAAATCATGCATTATGTTAGGTAAATGAAAGGGCCAATAAAATCATGACACTTAAGTAGGAGCACGCTTGAAAGCACTGAATGGGAGTATACAAGCCGTGTCCTCCCGTTCGGATGCAACTTCGGTGCTCCCGTTTGTGCTTCCATGCGTACTCCCGCTTATGTTTCGTCATCTAATTGGTTGAAGTAAATCAGGCATTATGTTAGGTAAATGAAAGGGTCACTAAAATCATGACACTTAAGTAGGAGCATGCATGGAAGCACTGAATGGGAGTATACAAGTCGTTTCCTCCCATTCGGATGCAACTTCGGTGCTCTCGTTTGTGCTTCCATGCGTACTCCCGCTAATGTGTCATCATCTAATTGGTTGAAGTTAAATCAGGCATTATGTTAGGTAAATTAAAGGGCCAATAAAATCATGACACTTAAGTAGGAGCACGCATTGAAGCATTGAATGGGAGTATGCAAGCCGTGTCCCTCCCGTCTGTCCTCCCATGCATCATCCTGCTAATGTGTCAAAATATTATTGGTCCCTTTATTAATACTTAGTTTAACTACCATACCTTCATAACAAATAATGTTGGCGTAGTCGACCTCGCATATCTTCTGCGAGTCGGTCGCCTTCCAACGGAAGCCATGCAGGTGCTTCCACAGCCGGAATGCCGTTCATCTTCACCGGCACATATGTACGGTCCGGGTGTGCCGATATGTACCTTAACCCCCGTCGTGCATCCCCGGTGGTGGTTGGAAGACCCCTGTAGGTATGTTCCGATTCATGTCCTCTAACTACATCTAGGTTTCCGATGACGCATGCAGTTCACAACCAGACAAACCAGCAAAGCCTCGGTGATGAGAGCGGCATGAAAATTTCTTGATGAAAAACTGGCTGCAAGCCGTGTTCCTCCCGTTCTGTCCTCCCATACGTCATCCTGCAGATGTGTCAAAATATTATTGGTCCCTTTATTAATGCTTACTTTAACTACCATACCTTCACAACAAATAATATGATGACACGTCAGCGAGAGTGTCACCAAAAAACTAGAGATGGATGCGTCAGCAGGCCGTAGTGAGCGGGCCACAGTCAGTTTTTCATCAAAAAAGTTGCATGCCGCTCAACCTTTTTTGGTTTGCCTGGTGAACCGCCTGCATCATCAGAAACCTAGAGATGGAGTAAGAGGTCTAGAATCATAGCGTACCTGTAAGGCTCTTCCCAACAACCACTGGGGACGGGCGACGTACAGGGGGTTAAGTTACACCGGCACACCCGTACCGTACATGTACCCGGCCAGCCGTGTAGTTTCAAAAGCTAGCGTTAATGACTAAACATAGACCAACGCAGTCAAACAATAACGTTAGACCAACGCAGTCAACAATGACGGTTACATGTGTGCGTGCTTATCCTTTCTACAGTCTGGTGGTGAACCGCCTGTGTCATCGGAAGCCTAGATGGAGTTGGAGGACAGGAATCGGAGCATACCTACCTGGACCAGGATCGCCTGACGTAGCGACATTTTGCTGCATGCATGCAGTACAGGTTGCATCCACCGTTTGTTTTGATCTGACGGTTGTACTTCCCAGCTATCCAACTAGCGGTCCATTCAAATCGTTTCTTAAACTCTTGCCTGCTTGCTTCAACATGAGAAAGAGTTTACATGCATATAATGATGCATACTTTAAACATTTAAATAAAACAAACTTCTATCACAAATTAATAGGATTAAAAACACATTAACTATATTATCTGGCATGCCAATGTGTTGATGTCCAACTCAGAGTAAGGATGAAAGTGAAACGGTTTTTTGAAGTTGATGGACTAAATAATTGACCCATTTGAAAGTTGAAGGACCAAAGTTAGTTTTTATTGAAAGTTTGAGGATGAAGTTGAGTATTACCAGCTTGATGAGCTCAAGCTCGAAAAGTTCGAGTAAGCTCATTTGTAAAGTTGTCTGTACGATACTTTAGCCGCTAGAGGTGCCAGGAGATCGCATGCAGCGGGGCCTGCAAAGCGATCTGTAAAGTAGTATACAGTATTAACAGGTAGCGATGACTGGAAAGAAAAGTGGAGACAATCAACAGAGAGAAAAGAAAAGAAAGGACGAGAAAAATGTTAGAAAAAGATAGGTAGAACTCCAACGTACCACTGGCCCTATGCGCTTATACGCAGTGTAATCATTACCACTACTCCTATATGCGGCCAGAAGTTATTACCACTGCTTCAAGGGAAGTGATGCGGACTAGATGTGCCAATTAGTTTATTTTGTGTTTATTGGGGATTGTGTAACAGCTAGTTCTGTCGATTAGCGATGACTGGAATGAAAAGTGGAGATAATGAACAGAGAGAAGGGAACACTGATTTCCTTCATTACAAACTACTGTATGATTGAATGTATTCATTTCCGGAAGAATCCATTTCTTTAAACTGTCCCGTGAGTTTCCTTTGATGCAAACGGGGCTAAACATAAGGCGAACGCGCATTGGGAAAACACAACAAGTGCAACATTCATCAGAGACGAGCGGGCATAGGGGAAACACATATACTAGTACAAGTCTATTTTATATACTCCCTTTGTTCTCTTTTAATTGGCGTTGGGAGAACTAGCGGTTCATCCAAACGGGAATGGAGGGAATATAACCCATATAGTACAACGTAAGACGGCAGAACAGGTCATGCTCGTGCTTAATCCTACAGTTCTCTGTACAGAAGACTCTCCACTCCTCCCACGTAGGCCTGCCACAGCGGGCAGTTCCCTGGTTCCCCCCTATTGAGCAGTCCCAAGCGTCATCATCAATGTTGGGCACCGCCACCAGTGGCGCTTCTGGACGAGGCCTGCCCAGGAACCTCCAGGCGACATCATCGATACTATTCATAGCTTCACACCAACACCGGCAGCACTCCTTGTTGGTCCACTTCATGGCAACGGACCCGGCCGCATGGTAGCCGACGTGGGCCTCACCTTCGACCTGCCGGATATACTCGAAGGTGTCGCGGGCCCCGCGTTCGGCGTCGTAGCAGAGCATGGCGAGGACGTAGGCCGCCACCATGTGGCCGTTCGCGGCCGCCCATGCAAGGAACTGGGTGCCCGGTTGCGCGCGATCGTGCAGGAAGATGAGGTCGAACTCGGTGACGTAGCATGCATGAGGGTTGCCGACGATTGCCAGGTGCTCCACGAGGAAGTCGTAGCTCTGGTTATACTTCCAGATGCTCACCCGCTCCAGCGCCACGCGCCTGCCCACGGTATGATCCCGGCACGCCGCGTGCATGGACTTGCAGGTGGCACGTAGACTGGAGAGGTTGTCCATGGGCTGCAGAGAGGTTGCGGTGACCCACCCTACGATTAGGACCGCAATATCGTGCGGCAAGGGGAACTCCATGGGCTTTGAAGGGAACCATTGAGGGTGCGCGCAACGGAGACGAAGAGGAAGAGTACGCGCGGAGAAGAGGATGGCCTGTGTGTGTTGTAGAGAAGAGGATGGTGTGTCCTTATTAGTACGCGCAGAGAAGACGATGAGACGCGCGCAGTGATGGTTATGGCTTCTAAAGTTCACCATTTGGAATGCTACTTGCAAAACTGGGGTTACGACTTCTAAAGTGCAACTGTACGCTACTTTAGCCGCTGGAGTTGTCAGCAGGCAGGAGATCGCCCGCAGCGGGGCCTGCAAAGCGGTCTGTAAAAAGTACTCCTCCCTCCGCCCCAACTCAACTCTATTTTTATCTTTGGTCAAACTTACCTTTGAACATTGATTTCTTTCCTGGTCCTTATCCTGATCATCAAGGTCCTCCGCCTGCTGCCCCAGATGACTTGGAGCAGAATAGGGATGAAAACGGTCAGAATTGAGATTATTACCTTTGACAACTCCTTATTCAAACTGGTGTCTGAATAAAAAATTTAAAGAATTGAGCTTATTACTCCCTTCGTCTCTAAATACTTGTCGCTTTGTAGTTCAAAAATAAACTACAAAGCGATATTTACTACGGCCCCGTTTGGAACATAGGAATCCAAATCACAGGAATTGGAAAAAGCATAGGAATAGACAAAATGCAAGAACGAAGAAAGTGAGCAACTATAAACAAAATTCTTTAGAATCTTAACTATCATTATTTGTAATACATAAATCCAAGTCATAAATTCTTGCCAAAATGAACTACCAGTTTGCTTCATAAACAACTTCATTCCTATATTTCTAACATCAAAACGTCTATTGCATTGCAGTAGCTCAGAAATAATTATTCCCTTGTTTCAAAAAAAGAAATAATTACTCCATGCAAATCATTAGGTTAGTTAATTTTACTTTTAGCACCCTATATATTCCCTCCATAGCCAACCAGCAGACCACAAAGAACTTGGACTGGATGATTTCATTCCTCCATTTTACATAGGAAAGAAAGTCTTTCTACAGGAAACAAAATATGATTCTTGTGCTCCAAACACCTGTGACATAAGCACAATGTAGGAATGAATTCCTTTGAAGTTTCCTTTCAAAATCCTCTATTCCATGGGACAGAGAGAGTACATGTCAGCCCATTAGACCCAACCTACTATTTTGAAAGTATTCAGTTATTGTTCGGAAATTTTCCTTTAAAATATGGTATTCCGACAATTCGATCGGAAATCAGTCTAAGTCATTTCCATTCCGTTTACCAAATTTCAATGTCCGATAAAAACGGTAATCGGATCGAAAATTTCGGAAATTGTCGAAAATGGTAATCGCATCGTAAATTTTTTAAAACGGCGTTGGACGGTTCGGGAATTTACCGTACCGTTTTCATCCCTAGGGCACAATGATCCTGGCGACCAGAATGAAGTGTCGGATATATGTTGTCCACGGCGCACGGTTATTCAACACAAGCAATAGGTAGCATATCCTAATCTTTCTCCTCATATATAGCGTGTTAACTAATTTTTCGGCCCCAAATGATCTAGAAAAATTACTCCAGATTTGATGATGCCATAAATTAATCGCTGCTCAAAACATTGACGGTGCTCATCAAGCTCGCAAGCTCAACTTCATTCATCCTCAAACTAGCTAATTATTTCGGATGGATTTACATTAAGGGGTTTGCATTCGGTCTACCTGATATTTTGGTTCAGGTATTTCGGTCTTTTTCAAAATTCGGTTTCTTGAAATCACTACCCGAATTGTTGTTATAATATTAGGTACCCAAACATTTTGGGTACCAAAATTATGGTTCGGTCTTCAGTCCTACCTGATATATTCAAATTATACATTATATTCATGTCATGTTTGCCCAATTTAATATGATTGATAAACTTAATACCATGAGGTCATTTATTATAAATTGACAAATGAAAAATAAAAAATAAACGTTTAAATCCAACAACTTCACACATCAAAACATGAAAATAAAATATCTAAATTTGAATTTTTCATAGTTTAGCACGCATAATTTAACTTATTATTTGGTGGAACGACTATTCGGTTATTTCAGTTACCCGAGAGTGGTAGCCGAACCCGACATTTATTTTTCAGTTATTTATATTTGCTACCCGAAAAGTACCCGATACCCAATATTTTGGTCTTTTCGGTTCCGGTCTCGATTTTATCGGTTTCGGTTTTTCGGTCTCAGTTTATTTGCTCACCCCTAATTTACGTAGTAGTAGCATATGGGATATACATATTTCTCCTCCATGGTTTTTTGCAAAACTATTTAGTGATATATCCTATGTGCATATTACATATGTAAAACTAATGTAAAGTATAAAACTTTTTCAAAGGGAAGTCTTAGGTTTCATCAAATCTATCTTTCAGATTTACGCAATTTTGATCTGTTTTAACAATACAAGAATTGTACTTTTAGTTTCACCATGAAAATATTTCTATAATATACAATCTAGTACTACATGTTATTGAAGTTAATAAATTCCATATAAATCATTGGTCAAAGGAAATTAGTTCGACCAAAATAGAAATAGAGTTGAGTTGGAGCACAGGAAGTATTATACGTTGTTGTTTGCCGCATAAGGTTTGGTCCTTCGTTCAAGCCGTAGCCATTTGTACAGGCGGCTGATGCGACCAGGCGCACTGAGCTTACGTGCGCGCCAGTCACCAAGGCGCCTTAAACGCGCACAGCACATGCACATCTTTGAATTCAATTGGAACCGCTCCGCGTCCCATCACCACTACTGCGCGCGTTGAGAGACGAACAGGCAGGCATGTTCAAATCTCGTGCAGTACTGCAGGTGCAGTAGAGATGGCTGACATGAGGGCCCCACATGGTGCAGGACCCACATGTCAGCCACCTCTACTGCACCTGTAGTACTGCAAAGGCCCCACCACTCAGTTGCAGTAATCGCAGTGCAGTTACTGCAGGTGATTTCGTCTACGCTATAAGATCACTCGGGCACACCATCGTCTTCTCCGCACAGCCACTCTTCCTCTCTTCCCAAAACCGCACCAAGAACACCATGGCTGACAAGACAACGCCGCCGCCAAGCCCGCCGAAGGACGCCAAGGGGAAGCGTCCCCTACCGGACTCCCCCCAGACATGGAGTGGGCACTCCGGAAGATGGCGCGCGATGTATTTGACAATACATCACGCTCCATGCATCGCCTTGGGCTTGGTCCCCTTCCAGAGTATGCTGCCATGGGGACCACGAGCCACTACGTCCTCAGCATGACGCACTTGGCCGGTCGCCTCGACATCCTCTGGGAGATGCTGGCGGACGAGCTCGGCGTCGCCGGCCGCAACAACCCGGTGGCAGCGACATCCAGGAAACTGGGCTTCTCGTCTCCGCCGCGGGAGGCGCCCCCGCCCAGCCAGGAGCCCAAGGAGGAGGAGGAGAAGGAGAAGTAGGTGGAGCGAGGTGGAGAAGTAGTTTTTTTCTTGTTCTTAGTTGTGTTGTTTATCTTTTCATGTTTGTAGTTTGTGTTTTCTTTTTCTTGTTTGTAATGTATTGTCTTAAGGTAATGAACTTTATATTTCTGTTCATTGGTGCGCAAAAATAGTTATAATGTTGTTGTTCTAATGATAAACTTGTGGACTATTTACCTCTTTTATCTTTTAGAATGGAATATATTTCCACTTCCAACTCTACTGAGCTGGAGATCCAGAAAGTGACTATCTCCTACTAGTTTATCTGACAGGACCAGCCGGGAGAAGCCCACTCTCTGTTCAAACCCAACATGGATCCAACATAATGAGCAATCAAACAACAAAGCACGTAGTAAATCACAAAAAATGCAACAACATTTTCTGGAGTACGTATCAACTTTAGCCCAGATTAGATGCTCGTGGACGTCATTACAAAAGGGTGAAGACAAAAAAAGACTTGATTCCGGATGGCTTGCAAAAACAAACTAGAAGTCAGGGTCATCGAATTTTTTGCCCGATTTGGATTGAGTCTTAGTTATAGACTTCCATAATAATAAAATGTATCGGGTATTTTACTTTCACAAGTGTGTCATAAAATGTATCGGGTGTTTTACTTTCACTAGTGTATCATAAAGTGTACGCCGGCCACGTATCCTGATCCAACCGTACAACTTCAAATAAAGGAGGGTTAGAGCATCTCCAACCCCTTTGTTATTTTTGGTTTGCTATTCTTTCAAATGACAAATATGCTATCCACATTTAGCATCTCATTCCATGAGCATCTCCAACACGTTTGCTATATGATTTGCTATATTAAATTTTTTCATATTTTATTAGTATATAATAAGTATTTTAAAATTCAAATAACATTGTTGCAATGGCTATATTGTAACGGTTGTATTTATAACAGCTATTTTTCAATGTTTATATTTCTAACGACTATTTTTCAACGGATGTATTTCCAACGGCTAATTTTCAACGACTATTTTGCAACGGAACGACGATAATGTACCAGAAATCGGGAATAGCAAACCGGATAGCATTTGCTACTAGTAGCACATCGAGAGCTCCGTATAGCTAATGGCTAAAAGTAGCAATCCTAATAGCAAACTTGTTGGAGATGATTTTTTCTCTAGATTTGCTAAATAATAGGATAGCACATCATATAGCTAATGGGTTGGAGATGCTCTTTTAGCCATTACCTATATGGTGTGATATCCTATTATTCAGCAAATTTAGAGCAAAAATCATCTTCAACCGGTTTGCTATTAGGATTGCTACTTTTAGCCATTTGCTATATGGACCTCTCGGTGTGCTACTAGTAGCAAATTCTATCCGGTTTGCTATCCCCAATTTCTGCTACATTATTGTCGTTTCTGTTGCAAAATAGTTGTTGAAAATTAACCGTTGGAAATACAACCGTTGAAAAATAGTCGTTAGAAATATAACCATTGAAAAATAGCCGTTAGAAATACAAACGTCACAATATAGCCTTTGCAACAATGTTATTTGAATTTTAAAATAATTATTACATATTAATAAAATATTAAATTTTTTTAATATAGCACATCATATAGCAAATGGGTTGGAGATGTTCATAGAGTGAGATGCTAAATGTGGATAGCATATTTGCTATTTGAAAGAATAGCAAACTAAAAATAGCAAACGGGTTGGAGATGCTCTTAGAAGATTGGTGGAAAATAATACGAACTTATAAGAAAAAGGAGAAGAAGAGAAAGGATGGCTCGTGTTTCGATACATGAACCGTGACACTGCTAACATCCATCTTCATTGGCCAGTTCCCAATTCCGCTGATATCTCCAGCATGTATTCACACTAGCTACTCTCTGGTGACTGGACCCAGGGTATCCCGTGGCCCACTCGGCATATCCAGTGGGTGGGCTCCTGAGAAATGTTGTTGTTGTTGTACGTGGTGTTAGGTTGATAAATGCAACTTGTGGTCATAACGATAAGAATTAAAAATTAGAAAGAGTATATAAGATTCAAAAACCTTCATTACTCTCTTTACTCCGGGTTCGGGCCCATCAAATTCGGAAACTCCTCCGCTCATATTGTAACTGTATCAGTTATATATCCAGGCCCGTTTCCATATAAAATCCAAACTAAAGGTGTAGATGAAGGTTTTGCACAAGAGAGAGAGTTGCGTCGCGCCGCCGCAGACGACAACCATAGGGACGACAAGGAGAGAGACCCAATCGTGGGGACTCAGGTGTACAACGTGACGTTCGAGGAAGATGTGATCACCACCACCGTGACATCCTCCGGCAAAGCCGTGGAGTACTGGCTCAACGAGGTCCTCTCTGTCCACCGTTGGCGCCTTCACAAGCTCATCGTCGGGCTCGACGTCGAGTGGCGCCCCAGCTACTCCGCCGACCAGAACCCCGTCGCCATTCTGCAGCTCTGCGTCGGCCGCCACTGCCTCATCTTCCAGGTCATCCATGCTGACTACTTCCCCGACAAGCTGGAAGATTTCCTCGGCGATTCCGACTACCGCTTCGTCGGCGTCGGCATGGAGGGTGACGCCGACAGACTTTGGAAGGACTAGCAGCTGAAGGTGCCCAAAACGGTGGACCTGGCCGAGCTCGCGGCGGAGGAGATGGATCGCCCGAGCCTCCACCACGCGGGGCTGAAGGACATCGCGAATGCTGTGATGGGCGCTGACATGGAGAAGCCTTATGGGGTGAGGATGAGCAACTGGGACGCGTACAATCTCTCCGGCGAGCAGATCAGCTATGCGTGCATCGACGCCTTCATCTCCTTCGAGGTCAGCCGCAAGCTGCTCTCCGACGACTACTGATGTTACCACCGAGTTTGCGGATCGGCTGTCGTCGATCATCCCGGCATATGGAATTCGTAGGTGCATCGCTCAAGTTCTAGCTTTTGTGCTTGTGCACCCAATCTCTCATAAAATTTTTTTTCTTGAGGAAACACTATATCTTGATTTTAAAAACATGCATGTTATTTCACATGCATCGAGGTCTTTCACATGCATGTGAGTTGTCCATGCATGCTACACCCCAAACATGATCAACGAGCCTCAAACATGACGATCTCTCAACAAAAAAGAGAACACACGTAACATCAGCAAACATGATCCAGGTCTTTAACATGTATGTTAGACGTACATATGCTACATCTCAAACATGTAATTGAAGAATAGAATAATATTTCCTACCATGTATATATATTTCTATATTTATCATATTCTCTACCATGCATGTGTGTATGCTCTCAACCTACAGTATATGGCAGTTTAACTACCACACTAATGAAGAATATTATCCTGTCATCAATAGAGATAACAAATTTGACACAAGGATGTTCCCTCAACGGTACGACGATAGAATGTGGACTACCATCGTCTAATAAGCACACAGCTCTCACTACGTACGTATGTGGTTCATCAAATTAATCAATCACATGCTACCATTATATACTGTCGTACTCGTCTTTTGAAGAAACAACAGGCGTAGGCGCTAGCCGCTACGTGTTCTGATTTTAGGAACAAATGAACACCCTTGTGAAAACACTTGCGATAACCGAGAGGAGGCGAACCACAGTTTGGAGTAAATCTGACCGACGATTCAAAAGCACAATTTTTGAAGCGTCCGATCATCTCCACTCACGCGCTCAGACGATGACCCGCTATAAAGGCACACCTTCCTCTTCTTCTCTGCCGCACCTCTCGATCAATTTTAGCCTCCAAACTTCTCCTCTTGCTTCTCCGCCGCACCATCGTCGACCACCTCTCTCTCTTTGTTCGCACCTCTGTGGCTGCACAAATGGGTAGCCCCGCACCGAAGCGCTCCATGTCATCGATGTCCTCTGAACCTCCTTCTCCGTTTCTGTCGCCACCAAGGCCTGTGGAACTGGAGGCGGCGCCCGCACCTCCTCCACTCCCGTCTCCACCCGCGGCACTTGCACCTCCTCCACTCCCGTCTCCGCCCGCAGTGCCCGCACCTCTTCCATTCGACTATGATGAGACTGTCCGCCTCATGGAGGAAAGCATCGATAAACTCGACGGCAAGCTTAAGGAGGTCACCGCCAACGTGTTTGCCGCCGACGTGCAAGCAAGAGCGCTCGACAAAATGGCGCAGGATGTATTTCACAATACATCTCACTCCTGTCGCCGAATGGGACTTCGTGTCCTTCCCCAACATGCTAGCATGGACTCCGCCGGCTACTACATCTTCGGGTTAGGCTTTGTTGCCGCTTGTCTCAACTGCCTCTATGAGACGATCTGTGTGGAGGCCGGGGAGGGGTTTCGCGAGCAACTCGTGGAGGTCGTCAGTCAGAAGAACTTCGATCTGGTGTTGGAGGATGCTCCACCGGCAGTTGCGGCGGATGCTGAGGCAGAGGCGGAGGCGGTGGCGGCGGAGGAGGTGGACAAGTCCTCCTCCGAGTAGAGTAGGATGAGTAGTAGTTTTTTTATTTTGTTTTCTATGTGTTTTTTTCTTGTTTGTAATATATGTGTTTTTTTATGTTAATGAAAAATGTTTTTTATTTTATGTTCATGAACAATGTGTCCTACTCCAGTACATGCACTAACGAAAAACTCCTCCTTTTATCGAAAAACATCGCATATGGAAAATTAACACATTAGTAATATTATACTATATCTAAAAAATACTCCCTCCTTATTCTTTTATTTGACGTTTTTGACAAAGCATTGAACTAACATTAGTAGGATGTGACTACCCCCACCCACCGGCTTGGCCCTAGGCAGTAGCCCACAAATTTTCTGCGACCCTGCTGCACAGCATCGCGCGTGCGCCCCCACCTCGCACGCCGTCCAATCAAAATCGTATAATCGTGGCATCAGGACACGCAGGATTTCCATCCTTCGGTGTCCAGACAACAAACCCAGCGCGAAGCAAAGGATCTCAGTGGGATTTCCATGGGACGGCGTGCGGGGCGGGGGCACACGCGCGACATTGTGCGGCAGGACCGCAGAAATTTTATTTCCACCCGCCTAGGCCCAGAGTCGGGCCTGCCTTTAAGACCATCCGCAGTGGTTCACGGTAAAGCCTTAGGCTGTGTTTGGGAGCACAGTGTTTCAATACTAAAGTTTTGGAAACCACAGTTTTAAAATGACATGGCAATACCAAAGTACGTATTTCACTAACACAATTTTGTAATACCATGATTTGGCAATACCTAGGACTGTTTGGTTGACAAACACTATTCTATAAAAAATACCATAGTAATATCAAATACCACGGTATTGCTAATTGCTCTAAAACTCCAAAAATACTGTGTTCCCAAACACCAAAATCGAATTCTCTGCAGCCCTTCCGCACAACCATCTCTGTGCGACCCTGCCCAGATGGTTGCCACGTACGTTCACGCTCCAAATCTTACAGCCAAGGGCGCACTGCACGGTTCCTGCGACTGTACCACCCTGCCCTGATGATTGCCACGTATGCGAGCACACTGAATCTTGCAGCGCGCACGGGCACATGAACTCCACGTCCAAACTTAGCACAGTGATCTGAACAACTCGACACTCGGCGTGCACGATCCATCATCATGCGCACGAATAATATTATGAAATTATCAACTTTGATGATTCAGTAACCCAATCAAGTTTCATCCAACCTACCAACAAAAAATTGGATCGTCCAGTCCATCTAACCAAACGTTAATTTGGATGATCCAAGACATAAAGAAATGGATGATCTATCTCCAATCGAACTTCAACGTCAAACCAAACGCAATTTATGACTGAGCACTTTGTCACATGTCACTAGAGTGTACGCACAAATGACAAATACATGGCCTCAACACCGGGTTTAGGGTGCATCGTGGACTAACCACATGACCCGACCAAGCACTCACGTAATTACCATACACCTGCAAGAGCAACCATCTGGCCGCATCCACCAACGCATCCCGACCCTGTGATAGGATGACGATCAGCGGTAGGTTAACACGTTGCAGCGGCGACGCAATGGAAAATGGTGGCAGTGGAGGCGGAGGCGGCGGTGGAGGTGGACAAGTCCTCCGAGTAGAGTAGGATGAGTAGTAGTTTTTTCTTTTGTTTTCTATGTGTTTTTTTCTTGTTTGTAATATATGTGTTGTTTTTATGTTAATGAAAAATGTTTTTTATTTTATGTTCATGAACAATGTGTCCTACTCCAGTACATGCACTAACGAAAAACTCCTCCTTTTATCGAAAAACATCGCATATGGAAAATTAACACATTAGTAATATTATATTGTATCTAATAAATACTCCCTCCTTATTCTTTTATTTGACGTTTTGGACAGAGCATTGAACTAACATTAGTAGGACGTGACCACCCCCACCCACCGGCCTGGCCCTAGGCAGTAGCCCACAAATTTTCTGTGACCCTGCCGCACAGCATCGCGCGTGTGCCACCGCCTCGCACGCCGTCCGATCAAAATCGCATAATCGTGGCAGCGGGACACGCGGGATTTCCATCCTTCGGTGTCCAGACAACAAACCCAGCGCGAAGCGAAGGATCTCAGTCGGATTTCCATGGGACAGCATGCAGGGCAGGGGCGCACGCGCGATGTTGTCAGGCAGGGCCGCAGAAAATTTATTTCCGCCCGCCTAGGCCCTGAGCCGGCCCTGCCTTTAAGACCATCCTCAGTGGTCCACGGTAAAGCTTTAGGCTGTGTTTGGAAGTACAATTTTTCAATACTAAAGTTTTGGAAACCATAATTTTTAAAATGACATAGCAATAGCAAAGTACATATTTCAGTAACACAGTTTTGTAATACCATGATTTTGCAATACATAGGACTGTTTGGTTCACAAACACCATTCTGTTAAAAATACCATAGTAATCTCAAATACCACGGTATTGCTAATTGCTCTAAAACTCCAAAAATACCGTGTTCCCAAACACCAAAATCGAATTCTCTGCGGCCCTTCCGCACAGCTGTCTCTGTGTGACCCTGCCCAGATGGTTGCCACGTACGTTCACGCTCCAAATCATACAGCCAAGGGCGCACTGCACGGTTCCCGCGACTGTACCACCCTGCCCTGATGATTGCCACGTACGTGAGTGCACCGATTCTTGCAGCGCGCACGGGCACACGAACTCTATGTCCGAACTTTGCTCAGCGATCCGAATAACTCGACGCTCGGCGTGCACGATCCATCATCATGCGCAAGAATAATATTATGAAATTATAAACTTTGATGATTCAATAATCCAATCAAGTTTCATCCAACCTACCAACAAAAAATTGGATCGTCCAGTCCATCCAACCAAACGTTAATTTGGATGATCCAAGACATAAAGAAATGGATGATCTATCTCCAATCGAACTTCGACATCAAACCAAACGCAATTGATGACTGAGCACTTTGTCACATGTCACTAAAGTGTACGCACAAATGACAAATACACGGCCTCAACAACGGGTTTAGGGTGCATCGTGGACTAACCACATGACCTGACCAAACACTCATGTAATTACCATACACCTGCAAGAGCAACCATCTGGCCGCATCAACCAACGCATCCCGACCTTGTGAAAGGATGACGAGCAGCGGCAGGTGAACACGTTGCAGTGGCGACACAATGGAAAACGGTGACAGCGGAGGCGGAGGCGGCGGCAGAGGTGGACAAGTCCTCCTCCAAGTAAAGTAGGATGAGTAGTAGTTTTTTCTTTTGTTTTCTATGTGTTTTTTTCTTGTTTGTAATATATGTGTTGTTTTTATATTAATGAAAAATGTTTTTTATTTTATGTTCATGAACAATGTGTCCTACTCCAGTACATGCACTAACGAAAAACTCCTCCTTTTATCAAAAAACATCGCATATGGAAAATTAAAACATTAGTAATATTATACTGTATCTAATAAATACTACCTCCTTATTCTTTTATTTGACATTTTGGACAAAGCATTGAACTAACATTAGTAGGACGTGACCACCCCCACCCACCGGCCTGGCCCTAGGCAGAAGCCCACAAATTTTCTACAACCCTGCCGCACAGCATCGCGCGTGCGCCCCCGCCTCGCACGCCGTCCGATCAAAATCACAAAATCGTGGCAGCGGGACACGCGGGATTTCCATCCTTCGGTGTCCAAACAACAAACCCAGCGCGAAGCGAAAGATCTCAGCGGGATTTCCATGGACGGCATGCGGGGCAGGGGTGCACGCGCGAGTTGTGCGGCAGGGCCGCAAAAAATTTATTTCCGCCCGCCTAGGCCTAGAGCCGGGCCTGCCTTTAAGACCATCCGCAGTGGTTCACGGTAGAGCTTTAGGCTGTGTTTGGGAGCAAAGTTTTTCAATACTAAAGTTTTGGAAACCATAGTTTTTATAATGACATGGCAATACCAAAGTATGTATTTTAGTAACACAGTTTTGTAATACCATGATTTTGCAATACATAGGACTGTTTGGTTAACAAACACCATTCTGTAAAAAATACCACAGTAATCTCAAATACCACGATATTGCTAATTGCTCTAAAACTGCAAAAATACTGTGTTCCCAAACACCAAAATCGAATTCTCTGCGGCCCTTCTGCACAACCATCTCTGTGCGACCCTGCCCAGATGGTTGCCACGTCCGTTCACGCTCCAAATTTTACAGCCAAGGGCGCACTGCACGGTTCTCTCGACTGTACCACCCTGCCCTGATGATTGCCACGTATGTGAGCGCACCAAATCTTGCAGCGCGCACGGGCACAGGAACTCCACGAACTTTGCTCAGCGATCTGAATAACTCGGCGCTCGGCGTGCACGATACATCATCATGCGCACGAATAATATTACGAAATTATCAACTTTGATGATTCAATAATCCAATCAAGTTTCATCCAACCTACCAACAAAAAATTGGATCGTCCAGTCCATCCAACCAAACGTTAATTTGGATGATCCAAGACATAAAGAAATGGATGATCTATCTCCAATCGAACTTCGACGTCAAACCAAACGCAATTGATGACTGAGCACTTTGTCACATGTTACTAGAGTGTACGCACAAATGACAAATACACGGCCTCAACACCGGGTTTAGGGTGAATCGTGGACTAACCACATGACCCGACCAAACACTCACGTAATTACCATACACCTGCAAGAGCAACCATCTGGCCGCATCCACCAACGCATCCCAACCCTGTGATAGGATGACGAGCAGCGGTAGGTGAACACGTTGCAGCGGCGACGCAATGGAAAACAGTGGCAGTGGAGGCGGAGGCGGCGGAGGAGGTGGACAAGTCCTCCGAGTAGAGTAGGGTGAGTAGTAGTTTTTTCTTTTGTTTTCTATGTGTTTTTTCTTGTTTGTAATATATGTGTTGTTTTTATGTTAATGAAAATGTTTTTTATTTTATGTTCATGAACAATGTGTCCTACTCCAGTACATGCACTAACAAAAAACTCCTCCTTTTATCGAAAAACATCGCATATGGAAAATTAACACATTAGTAATATTATACTGTATCTAATAAATACTCCCTCATTCTTTTATTTGACATTTTGGACAAAGTATTGAACTAATATTAATAGGACGTGACCACCCCCACCAACCGGCCTGGCCCTAGGCAGTAGCCCAAAAATTTTCTGCGACCCTGCCACATAGCATCGCGCGTGCGCCCCCGCCTTGCACGCCGTCTGATCAAAATCACATAATTGTGGCAGCGGGACACGCGGGATTTTCATCCTTCGGTGTCTAGACAACAAACCCAGCACGAAGCAAAGGATCTCAGCCGGATTTCCATGGGACAACGTGCGGGGCGGGGGCGCACGCGCGATGTTGTCATGCAAGGCCGCAGAAAATTTATTTCCGCCCGCCTATGCCCAGAGCTGTCCCTGCCTTTAAGACCATCCGCAGTGGTTCACGGTAAAGCTTTAGGCTATGTTTGGGAGCACAGTTTTTCAATACTAAAGTTTTGGAAACCACAATTTTTAAAATGACATAGCAATACCAAAGTACGTATTTCAGTAAAACAGATTTGTAATACCACGATTTTGCAATACATAGGACTGTTTGGTTGACAAACACCATTCTGTTAAAAATATCATAGTAATCTCAAATACCACGGTATTGCTAATTGCTCTAAAACTCCAAAAATACCGTGTTTCCAAACACCAAAATCGAATTCTCTGCGGCCCTTCCGCACAGCCGTCTCTGTGCGACCCTGCCCAGATGGTTGCCACGTACGTTCACGCTCCAAATCTTACAGCCAAGGTCGCACTGCACGGTTCCCGCGACTGTACCACCCAGCCCTGATGATTGCCACGTACGCGAGTGCACAGAATCTTGCAGCGTGCACGGGCACACAAACTCCACGTCCAAACTTTGCTCAGTGATCCGAATAACTCAGCGTGCACGATCCATCCTCATGCGCACGAATAATATTATGAAATTATCAGCTTTGATGATTCAATAATCCAATCAAGTTTCTTCCAACCTACCAAAAAAAATTGGATCGTCCAGTCCATCCAACCAAACGTTAATTTGGATGATACAAGACATAAAGAAATGGATGATCTATCTCCAATCGAACTTCGACGTGAAACCAGACGCAATTGATGACTGAGCACTTTTTCACATGTCACTAGAGTGTACGCACAAATGACAAATACACGGCCTCAACATAGGGTTTAGGGTGCATCGTGGACTAACCACATGACCCGACCAAACACTCACATAATTACCATACACCTGCAAGAGCAACCATCTGTCCACATTCACCAACGCATCCCGACCCTGCGAAAGGATGACGAGCAGCGGCAGGTGAACACGTTGCAGCGGCGGCGCAATGGAAAACGGTGGCGGAGGAGGCGGAGGCGGCGGCGGAGGTAGACAAGTCCTCCTCCAAGTAGAGTAGGATGAGTAGTAGTTTTTTCTTTTGTTTTCTATGTGTTTTTTCTTGTTTGTAATATATGTGTTGTTTTTATGTTAATGAAAAATGTTTTTTATTTTATGTTCATGAACAATGTGTCCTAATCTAGTACATGCACTAACGAAAAACTCCTCCTTCTATCGAAAAACATCGCATATGGAAAATTAACAAATTAGTAATATTATATTGTATCTAATAAATACTCCCTCCTTATTCTTTTATTTGACGTTTTGTTCAAAGCATTGAACTAACATTAGTAGGACATGACCACCCCCACCCACCGGCCTGGCCCTAGGCAGTAGCCCACAAATGTTTTGCCACCCTGCCACACAGCATCGCGTGTGCGCCCCCGCCTCGCACGTCGTCCGATCAAAATTGCATAATTGTGGCAGCAGGACACGCGGGATTTCCATCCTTCAGTGTCTAGACAACAAACCCAGTGCGAAGCTAACGATCTCAGTGGGATTTCCATGGGACAGCGTGCGGGACGGGGGTGCACGTGCGACGTTGTGCGGCAGGGCCACATAAAATTTATTTCCGCCCGCCTGGGCCCAGAGCTGGGCCTGCCTTTATGTAAGTGCATATAGGATATCCCTTGTGGGTTTTGGCTAATTGATGACAAACATATGAGATCCTAATGAAACTATTGAGATGATTGCAGGACAAACAAAGTGAAACAGCTCGGTGCACACAAAAAGGTGAAAATGGAGTGGTGTCCAAAGAGGAATACTTTGATGGAACTTAGAAGAACAAATTAGATTTTAAATGTATAGGGTGTGTATGAAAGACACACTCCAAGTATTCATGACCTTGTGTAGGGGTAATGGTTCTAAAATTAACATAACATCTCACAGTGCACCGGACTAGTCAGATCAATGGACCGGACTAGTCCGCCAGACTTTCTGGAGTCCATCTTCACACAGGGCCGGACAAGTCCGTTTTCCAACCGGACTAGTCCACTAGACTTTCTGGAGTCTATCTTCACATAGGGATGGACAAGTCCGTTTTCCAACCGGACTAGTCCGTCAGACTTTCTGGAGTCTCTCTTCACATAGGCCGGACAAGTGTCTGCAAAACTTTATGGACATCGAGTTCCACTGTGACCGAACAAGTCCGGACTGCACCGGACTAGTCCGGTATTAGGGTTTTACAACGGTAACTTTTTAGAAACCCTATAAAAAGAGGATCCACGGCCTTCCAAAAAAAACACACGTAGAATTCTGCTGAAAACACAAACCCTAGCGCCGCCACCTTGTCCCAAGAGCCCAAAACACATCTCCCCACACATATAAAGTGCAAAAAGAGAAAAATCAATTGAACACTTGGATTCAGGATTGGGAGATCGTCGTTCCTTCGTTGCCAGCTCTTGGGGTTTGATCTTTCTACGCTCTTATTCTGCATTGTAATACTTTCAAGTGTATTTGATCGCTTCTTTCATTGTAATTCTCGTGGGAGCCCTCAACGTGTGAGGTTGCCCCACAAACTCGGTGATTTCCTATGCGAGTGGAATCAAGTCGGCCTGTGTGGTGACTTGAAGAGGGAAAGGGTTGAAGACCCGGCTCTGCGTCAGCTTCCTCAACGAGGACGTAGATCTCTTGGTGAGATCGAACCTCGGTAAAAATTCATGTCTCTTGTGCCTTATTCCTTTTACATTTTGTTCATTAGACCACTTGATTGCTAAACATCAATTTATGTTGCTTATAAGATTTCACGTGCATTCTTACGACAATCATAAATCAAAGTATCTATTGTTCTCATTCCCGCTGCTAAAAGAATCTAGTTTCCCAAATAACACTTAATCAATTCACATATTTTAGCACACCGGACTAGTCCGCCCACACAATCGGACTCGTCTGGTCAAACAAGTTTTTGATGACTCTATTAAGTGTGCAGGAAATTTTCAAGGCCTATTCACCCCCCCCTCTAGGCCACATTCAATTGGTATCAGAGCAAGGTTCTCCGTCAACGAGACTCACATCTCGGAGAGATCAATGGCCTCTGAGAAGAACAACGATATCCCGAAGACGAACATCAATGAGGAGGGACAAGAAGAAAAAGTCTTCGATATGCTGAAAGAAAGCCCACATGGTGATGAAGAAGTGCGACAGCTAAAGGCACTCCTGAGAAAGAAACTGCTGGCACAAAAAGGAAAAGAAGAGAAGACGAATGAGAGTGATCATCACGACTACTCCCGATATCCTTACAACTACAACCGTCTCAATTCAAACAATCACTATCTCTCTATTCCTATGGGAAAGCCTCCACAGTTTGACGGGAGTGACTACACCATGTGGAAATACAACATGAATATGCATCTAATATCTCTGAATCCTAGTCGTTGGCACATTGTTTGCACAGGCATAGATATCCCGGACACGAATGAGGAACTCACTCCAGAACAAGAACAAGAGATTCACAGAAACGCACAAGCCGTTGCGGAGATCACATCATCACTAAGTAGAGAAGAATTCACCAAGATCGATGGATTAGAAAGTGCAAAAGAAATCAGGGATACACTTAAGACAGCTCACGAAGGAAATAGGTCAGTTCGTGAAGCTAAAATTGAGATGCTTGAAGGAGAGTTGGAGATTTGCTATTGAAGAAGGCGAATCACCTCAAGACATGTACAACCGGATGAAGGCGCTCATCAACAAAATTTGTACCTATGTAAGTAAGAAATGTACGGATCACGAGGTGGTTAAAAGAATGATTAGAGCTTTCATGCCAAGAAATGTCACACTTTGCTCAATGATTAGAGAAAGCCCCGGATTTGACAAAATAACTCCCGATGAGTTATTGGGGAAGATCATAAATCATTAAATGATGGAGAAAGAGGCTCAATACGTAAAAGACTTAGCCGAACTCACCTCTTCCAAAAGGAAAGAAGTTGCTCTCAAAGCAACGTGCAGACCCAAACTCAAAGAAACTCATGAAGACCAGGACGACGGAGATACAAGCGACGAGAGTACCGATCTTGATGATGAAGAAATGGTACTCTTTATCAAGAAGTTCAAGCGCATGATGAAAAGAAGATACGGCAACAATTCAAATGAAGGCAAAAGCAAGGATAAAGGGAAATCCAAGGCTCGACGCACTTGCTACAACTGCGGAGAGTATGGTCATTTCATGGTTGACTGCCCTTATGAAGAAAACAAAAAGAAGATGGAAACAAGACCTCAAGAAAAGAAAAATTTCAGAAAAAGAAGACAAGCCCATCAAGCTCACATTGGCAAGGAGTGGGACTCAAACGACGAGTCCTCCTCCGATGAAGAAGAAGAGATGGCTACTATCGCAGTCAAGAAAACCACTATGAGAGCCACACTCTTTCCAAACATGGGGGGACGAGATATGATCAACCACACTTGCCTTATGGCTAAGGAAGGCAAGAAAAAGGTTCGACTTACTCCTCCTACGCTAAATTCCTCTATTGATGACTTTGATAGCTCTAGTGACAATGAAGAAATGTTTAGATGATTAAGTAAAATTGCTTTAAAGAAAATGGAAATGTTGTCGAATGAAATCTTTGAAAAGGAGGAACTTGTTAACCGACAAGAAGATATGCTCATCCATGAAAGGAAGAGATATCAAGAAGTTGAAAAGCTTCTTGAGCTTGAAAGAGAGAAGAACGAGTCACTTGAGTTTGAGCTAGCCTTGAGTAAGTAAACTTACTCAAAGCTAGAGGACTTGCATATTGCAATCAAGGAAGAACTTGCTAACTTGTCAAAAGTTAACAAGATCCTTGAGGTGCAAGTTAAGTCACTCAAGCAAAGTGACTCCTCTTCCTCCAAGAGCTCTTCCTCAAAAGATATGAGTTCGACAACAATCGGAACCTGCACTTGCTCTAGTAAGAAGAATGTTATTTATAATACTTCAACTTCTCATAATATACATCCTTCCACAAGCGACATCTTTGATAAGGAGAAGATCAAATATGAACTTAGTGCATATATGGTCACTAGACATCCTAATGTCAAAGATGATCTTGGTTTTGACAGGAAAAAACACATGTCTGCTCCTAGTCATACTAAGAATAGAATCGCTTTTGTTAAGGAAAAATCCCATGAATCTGATTTACAAATATTGTTTCGTACATTTGATGCTTCGTATGTTCTTATGAAAAACAAATATGGAAAAATCATTGCTAAATATACTGGGCCACGCCACAAGAACATGAAAACTTGTGTGTGGGTGCCAAAGACTCTTGTGACTAACTTGAGAGGACCCAAGCAAGCTTGGGTACCTAAAACCAAGGAATAATTCTGTTTTGCAGGCTTACTCCTCTGGTGGATCTAAATGGGTTCTAGATAGCGGATGCACAAATCACATGACTGGAGAGAGAGGTATGTTTGTGGAGTACGAGTACAACAAGGATCCAAGTGAAGGCATATACTTTGGAGACAACAGCCAAGGAAAGGTCATTGGTAGCGGTAACATTGAAATATCATCTCAACACACCTTATCTAATGTTTTACATGTAGACACTCTAGATTATAATCTTTTGTCAATATCTCAACTATGTGACAAAGGTTATAACTGTTTATTCACTAATGAGGGTGTGACCGTATTTAGAAGAAGCGATGGCTCGATTGCATTCAAGGGAATCTTGAAGGGAAAGCTTTATGTTGTTGACTTCAACAAAGATAAAGCCGAACTCAACACTTGCTTGGTTGCTAAGACCAACATGGGATGGTTGTGGCATAGACGGCTAGCCCATGTTGGGATGAGAAATCTGCAGAAACTTCTAAAAGGTGGTCACGTCCGTGGTCTTAAGGATGTGGTTTTTGAAAAAGACAGGTCGTGCAACGCTTGTCAAGCAAGAAAACAAGTCGGAGCACCACACCCCGCCAAGAATGTGATGACTACCACAAGACCGCTGGTACTTCTCCACATGGATCTCTTTGGTCCAATTGCGTACATCAGCATTGGCGGTAGCAAATACGGTTTAGTAATTGTTGATGATTTTTCAAGATTTACCTGGGTATTTTTCTTGTATGATAAATAAGAAACTCAGGGAATACTCAAGAAGTTATTGAAGAGAGCTCAGAATGAATTCTCATCAACCATAAAGAATATCAGAAGTGACAACGGGACATAATTCAAGAACACCCAAGTTTAAGAGTATCTCGATGAATAAGGGATAAAGCATGAGTTCTCGACACCCTACTCCCCTCAACAAAACGGAGTGGCCGAAAGGAAGAACAGAACATTAATCAAAATGGCAAGAACTATGTTGGATGAATACAAAACATCAGATCGATTTTGGGCAGAAGTGGTGAACACCGCTTGTCATGCCACAAAACGATTGTACCTTCACCGACTACTAAAGAAAACTCCATATGAGCTTCTTACCGATAAAAAGCCTAATGTTTCTTATTTCAAAGTCTTTGGTTGTAAATATTTTATTATGAACAAGAAACTGAGGGCCTCGAAGTCTGATGAAGGGTTCTTGCTCGAATATGAATCGAATGCCTACGCCTATTGTGTCTTCAACAAGGTGTTCGACCTTGTTGAAGTAACACGTGATGTAGTGTTCGATGAATCTAACGGCTCACAAGTGGAGCATGTTGATAAGTGTATGCTTCATAAAGAGGAAGCTCTATATGAAGCGCTGAAGAAAATAGCACTTGGTGATATCTTACCACAAGAGCAAACATTAGACTCAAATGCACAAGATGAACTTCAACACGAAGGAAATGATCAAGGGGGAGCTCTTGCACAAGATCAAGATGAGGAAGATGAAGAAGATCATGTAAGCAATGATCTAGGGGGAGACAATGCACCTGAAGATAATGAAGAACAAGCAACTACACAAGTTCCACACCCAAGAGTACATCAAAGCGTGCAAAGAGACCATCCTGTCAACAATATCATTGGAGATATTGCTAAGGGAGTAACTACTAGATCTCGAGTTGCAAATTTTGTGAATACTATTCTTTTGTTTCTTTTCTGGAACCATACATGGTAGAAGAAGCCTTAAGGGATCTAGACTGGGTGATTGCAATGCAAGAGGAGTTGAACAACTTAAAAAGAAATGATGTGTGGGAGCTGGTGGAGAGACCAAGAGCGAACATCATTGGAACCAAATGGGTCTTTCGGAACAAGAAAGATGAGCATGGAGTAGTAACAAGAAATAAAGCGAGATTGGTGGCCAAAGGCCATTCTCAGGTTGAAGGTTTGGACTTCGATGAAACTTTCGCTCCTGTAGCTAGACTTGAGTCCATTCGTATTTTATTGGCATACACTACTCACCATAATTTTAAGCTGTATAAAATGGATGTCAAAAGCGCCTTCCTAAATGGTCTGATATAGGAGGAAGTTTATGTGGAGCAGCCACAAGGATTCGAAGACCAAAGGTATCCCAACCATGTCTACAGACTGTGTAAGGCTCTCTATGGCCTCAAACAAGCTCCTCGAGCTTGGTATGAGTGCCTTAGAGATTTTCTGACTCAAAATGGATTCAAAATTGGTAAAGCTGACTATACACTAAACATTGTGATGATCATCTATTCGTATGTCAAATTTATGTTGATGACATTATCTTTGGATCCACTGACAAGTCTTTCTGTGAAGAATTTAGCAAAATTATGACAGATAGGTTCGAGATGTCAATGATGGGCGAATTGAAGTTCTTCTTGGGATTCCAAGTGAAGCAACTAAGAGAAGGTACATTTATAAGCCAAACCAAATATACAAAGGACATTCTCAAGAAATTCAATATGGACAAAGCCAAGCCCATCAAGACACCCATGGCCATCAACGGACATCTCGACCTCAATGAAGACGGTCCAAATGTGGACCCAAAGGTATATCAGTCCATGATCGGCTCCTTACTTTATTTATGTGCATCTAGGCCAGATATTATGCTTAGTGTTTGCTTGTGTGCAAGGTTTCAAGCCGCACCTAAAGAGTGTCACTTAATTGCTGTAAAAAGAATCCTAAGGTACCTTGTGCACACACCCAACTTGGGCCTTTGGTATCCCAAAGGATCCAAGTTTAACTTGATAGGCTATTCAGACGCCGACAATGCAGGATGCAAAGTCGATAGAAAGAGCACGTCAGGGACTTGTCAATTTCTTGGTAGGTCCCTAGTTTCTTGGTCATCTAAAAAGCAAAACTCCATTGCTCTTTCCACAGCGGAAGCAGAGTATGTTGCAGCCGGTAGTTGTTGTACACAACTACTTTGGATGCGACAAACTCTTAGGGACTAAGTCTACAATCTAAGCCATATCCCACTTCTATGTGATAATGAAAGTGCTATAAAAATTGCACACAACCCTGTAGAGCACTTAAGAACTAAGCACATAGATATCCGTCATCACTTTCTTAGAGATCATTTGTTAAAAGATGGCATTGCTATTTCACATGTTAGGACTGAAAAGCAACTTGCGGATATTTTTACCAAACCATTAGATGAGAAAAGGTTTTGTGATCTTAGGAATGAGCTTAACATTCTTGACTCTCGAAATGTGGCTTGAAATGTTGCATACCTGGTTGAAAGTTCAAATGTTACATTTTATTGTTAAAACTGCTCCTCATCTCTTTTTCTTCTAAGAAAACTATTTTTATGAAGAAATCTTGCAGTTTATGACCAATTTCATTATTACTTGCCTACTGGTCGTAATTACCAAGATTATTTGCAAAATTATTGTCTTTGGATCACTATTAATCATTTCTATATGTATCAGGTCTGTTGAAACCGGACTTGTCCGATTTACCACCAGACTAGTCCAGACAGACGATATACTTAGGTTTTCCAGGGGCACCGGACTAGTCCGCAGCCTTGACCGGACTAGTCCGATCCGTCGTGTATATGAGCGGTTGGCCGACCCAGACCTCTCGTAAACCCTAGCCCCCAAAGCATAAGGACTTGGTCTCCCTCTCCTCTCCAAAACCGTAGCCCCCAAAGCAATTTTTGGGCTCAGCCCTCAAAATCGAAGTTTTCTCCGTGGGGAATCCTCTACTCGACGAGTGGATTCTCCCCTCCAGACTCATCCAGACATATTCTTGCTTCTTCAATGTGAGTCTTCAAATCTCGGTAAATTTCACCCTAAAACAAAATTCTCAACTTTTCTCGTTCTAGCTCGTTTCCCTTAATTCCAAGGTTGTACATTGGCTTCAGAGATGTATTCCTACCACTTTCCTATACTTTTGTATCCTTAGATAGAAGTTTTGGTTCAAAGGAATTTGTTAGGGTTCTTATGCCAGGCCGGACTAGTCCAGCGCTTAGATACGGACAAGTCCAGTACACCAGACAAGTCCGCACTCTAAAACTGGACAAGCCCGGTCTCTAACATCTGAATTCCTACGTTGCCTTCAATCCTTGGTTCATTCTTATCTAATCCGTGAACTCCTTATCAGGCACGATGTCGTCAGGCTCAGATGACAACTCTTTCCACTTTGATGAAGAAGTTCAACGCGAAAGAGTGAGGAGAGCCAAGGAGAGAGTTATGAAGAAAAGACACGATGTCAATGTCCACTCTCCACCCTCCGACGACAATCTGCCTAAGAAGAGGAAGGTTATTGTCAAAAAAGGCTCAAGGAAAAGCTGCTGCTGAGAACTCATCAGGGCCAAAAAGGGCTCTCAATAAAGGCAAGGGACTTGCTAGTGGTCTCGTTGGGCCCTTGAAGATGAAAAACCCCAGTCACCGCAACAGGCAGCCGTCTAGTAAGGATTTCACTAGGAAAGGAGGTGAGCTAGCTGATAACTTCAGAAAGACTGAAGTGTATAATCAACCTAAACAATGCTCTGACCCAAGATTCTGGAGCAACTTTCATGCAGACTACTACGAACACGTGTATATGAAGATGAAGAATCCTGTAGTGGAGAGTCAATGGCTGAATGTTGGATACCTGCAGTCAAAGAGGTATCCTGCTTTTCGTGAGGTGGTTGAGGCTTTGGAGAGGCACGGTCTGAAGGAACTGCTTTCCTTTGAGTATAACTGGAACAATGAAGTTATTACCCAATTTTACTCCACCCTCTACTTTGCCCGTGGTTATGGAGACAATCTTACTTGGATGACTCATGGTTCCAAGTATAGTGTCACTTATGATGAATTTGCAAGGATTCTTCACCTTGAACACACTCTAGATCATGAGCTTGTCATCCACAATCTGCAACCTTTGGAGAAGGATGAGCTTAAGTTCCTCTATGACACAAGGATGCCCTATGTTCCTCCCACCATCAAATATCTGAAGCCCTTCTTTGGGGTCCTCAACAGAGTGTTGAGGAAGACAATAGCCCTGAAGGATGGAGATGCGGGGACTATCCAAGGAACCTTGAGGACCCTAATGAAGGTCATTAGTGGAAGGAGACCGTTCAATGTTTTTGAGTACATCTACAACGACATTGTGAACATCTCAATCACTCCCAATAGGTCTTGCGGGTATGCACCGTACATCATGTTCATGATTTAGAAAGTGACCGGACTCGAGTTTGTCAAGGATGTTTGTCATACGGGGTTGAAGCCACAAAAGCCCACCGAGTACACCCTTCCCTCAGCACCAACTGCTCCTTCCTCCCCCGCAGCAGAGAGGAGGTCTAAACAATCTCATGATGCAGTTGCTCCTCCTGGCTCCTCTCCTGTCCACGAACCCTCTGGTGGCATCCTCAAAATGCTCTCCTCCATCTTTGCCTACTGCCGCAAGATCAAAGACAGGCAGCATAAACATCAACAGTATGTGGATGCCAATATCAAGTCCATCTGTGAAAAGCTTGAGATTGAGCCGGTTGGATCACCACCCGCCCACAAGGACTCAGAGGAAGATCCTGCTCCGGTGAATGACGATGAGGGTGAAGATGAAGATCAGACTGAAACTGAAGAAGGGAGCAGCGATGAGTGATTCCCCTCGATTTTTTCCTTTTTGGTGCCTTAATGCCAAAGGGGGAGAGATTGAGACTAGACTATCATCTAGTATTAGTTATTAAGCTTTTGTGATCGAGGACATGCTATTTTTAAAAACTTTGTAATGCAATATTTCTTTTCCTATGGGTGATGCTTATTGTTGCTCTGGTGCTTACTTCTATGTTCATTATTGTTTACCCTTAGTTCATCACATTTTGTTAATCACACACCTGTTAGGCACCCCAACATAAGGTGTGTGCATATGTGAGAAGCTTTTTGTGAATTAATCATTATTCTCATATGTGCACACCTTATGAAAATTGAAATTTTATTCTCAATTGTGATATCCCAAATGGTTGTCATCAACCACCGAAAAGGGGGAGATTGTAAGTGCATCTAGGATATCCCTTGTGGGTTTTGGCTAATTGATGATGAACATATGAGATTCTAATGAAACTATTGAGATGATTGCACTACAAACAAAGTGAAACAGCTCGGTGCACACAAAAAGGTGAAAAATGGAGTGGCGTCCAAAGAGGAATACTTTGATGGAACTTAGAAGAACAAATTAGATTTTTAATGTATAGGGTGTGTATGAAAGACACACTCCAAGAGCTCACTACCTTGCACAGGGGTAATGGATCTAAGATTAACCTAACATCTCACAGTGCACCAGACTAGTCCGATCAATGGACCGGACTAGTCTGCCAGACTTTCTGGAGTCCATCTTCACACAGGGCCAGACAAGTCCGTTTTCCAACCGGACTAGTCCGCCAGACTTTCTGGAGTCCATCTTCACATAGGGCCAGACAAGTCCGTTTTCTAACCGGACTAGTCCGCCAGACATTCTAGCGTCTCTCTTCACATAGGGCCGGACAAGTCCGTTTTCCAACTGGACTTGTCCGCAAAACTTTCTGGACATCGAGTTCCACTATGATTGGACAAGTCCGGACTTGCACCGGACTAGTCCGGTATTAGGGTTTTACAACGGTAACTTTTTGGAAACCCTATAAAAAGAGGATCTACAGCCTTCCAAAAAAAACACACATCGAATTCTGCTGAAAACACAAACCCTAGCGCCACCACATTGTCCCAAGAGCCCAAACCACATCTCCCCACACATCTAAAGTGCAAAAAGAGTAAAATCAATTGAACACTTGGATTCGGGATTGGGAGATCGTCGTTCCTTCGTTGCGATCTCTTGGGGTTTGATCTTTCTACACTCTTATTCTGCATTGTAATACTTTCAAGTGTATTTGATCGCTTTTTTCATTGTAGTTCTCGTGGGAGCCCTCAACGTGTGAGGTTGCCCCACAAACTCGGTGATTTCTCCTGCTAGTGGAATCAAGTCGGCCTGTGTGGTGACTTGAAGAGGGAAAGGGTTGGAGACCCGACTCTATGTGAGCTTCCTCAACGAGGACATAGATCTCCTTGTGAGATCGAACTTCGGTAAAAATTCGTGTCTCTTGTGCCTTATTCCTTTTACATTTTGTTCATTAGACCACTTGATTGCTAAACATCAATTTAAGTTGCTTATAAGCTTTCACGTGCATTCTTACAACAATCATAAATCAAAGTATCTGTTGTTCTCATTTCTGCTGCTACAAGAATCTAGTTTTCCAAATAACACTTAATCAATTCACATATTTCAGCACACTGGACTAGTCCGTCCACACAACCAGACTAGTCCGGTCAAAGAAGTTTTTGACGACTCTATTAAGTGTGTAGGAAATTTCCAAGGCCTATTCACCCCCCTCTAGGCCACATTCAATTTAAGACCATCCGTAGTGGTTCGCGGTAAAGCTTTAGGCTGTGTTTGGGAGCACAGTTTTTCAATACTAAAGTTTTGGAAACCACAGTTTTTAAAATGACATGGCAATACCAAAGTACGTATTTTAGTAACATGATTTTGTAATACCATGATTTTGCAATACATAGGACTGTTTGGTTGACAAACACCATTCTGTAAAAAATACCATAGTAATCTCAAATACCACAATATTCCTATTTGCTCTAAAACTCCAAAAATACTGTGTTTCCAAACACCAAAATCGAATTCTCTGCGGCCCTTCCGCACAATCGTCTCTGTGCGACCCTGCCCAGATGCTTGCCATATATGTTCACGCTCCAAATCTTACACCCAAGGGCGCACTGCACAGTTCCCGTGACTGTACCACCCTTCCCTGGTGATTGCGACGTACGCGAGCGCACCAAATCTTGCAGCGCGCACAGGCACATGAACTCCACGTCCGAACTTTGCTAAGCGATCCGAATAACTCGGCGCTCGGCGTGCATGATCCATCGTCATGCACACGAATAATATTATGAAATTATCAACTTTGATGATTCAATAATCCATTCAAGTTTCATCCAACCTACCAACAAAAAATTGGATCGTCCAGTCCATCCAACCAAACGTAAATTTGGATGATCCAAGACATAAAGAAATGGATGATCTATCTCCAGTCAAACTTCGACGTCAAACCAAATGCAATTGATGACTGAGCACTTTGTCACAAGTCACTAGAGTGTACGCACAAATGACAAATACATGGCCTCAACACAGGGTTTAGTGTGCATCGTGGACTAACCACATGACCCGACCAAACACTCACGTAATTACCATACACCTGCAAGAGCAACCATCTGGCCGCATTCACCAACGCATCCCGACCCAGCGAAAGGATGACGAGCAGTGGCATGTGAACACGTTGCAGTGGCGGTGCAATGGAAAACGGTGGCAGCGGAGGCGGAGGCGGCGGCGGAGGTGGACAAGTCCTCCTCCGAGTAGAGTAGGATGAGTAGTAGTTTTTTCTTTTGTTTTCTATGTGTTTTTCTTGTTTGTAATATATGTGTTGTTTTTATGTTAATGAAAAATGTTTTCTATTTTATGTTCATGAACAATGTGTCCTACTCCAGTACATGCACTAATGAAAAACTCCTCCTTTTATCGAAAAACATCACATATGGAAAATTAACACATTAGTAATATTATACTGTATCTAATAAATACTCCCTCCTTATTCTTTTATTTGACGTTTTGGACAAAGCATTGAACTAACATTAGAAGGACTTGACCACCCCACCCACCAGCCTGGCCCTAGGCAGTAGCCCATAAATTTTATGCGACCCTGCCGCACAGCATCGCGCGTGCGCCCCCACCTCGCACGCCATCCGATCAAAATCACATAATCGTGGCAGCAGGACACGCGGGGTTTCCATCCTTCAGTGTCCAGACAACAAACCCAGTGCGAAGAGAACGATCTCAGCGGGATTTCCATGGGACGGCATGCGGGGCGGGGGTGCACGCGAGACGTTGTGCGGCAGGGCCGCAGAAAATTTATTTCCGTCCGCCTTGGCCCAGAGCCGGGCCTGCCTTTAAGACCATCTGCAGTGGTTCACGGTAAAGCTTTAGGCTATGTTTGGGAGCACAGTTTTTCAATACTAAAGTTTTGGAAACCACAATTTTTAAAATGACATGGCAATACCAAAGTACAGTTTCAGTAACACAGTTTTGTAATACCACGACTTTTCAATACATAGGATTGTTTTGTTGACAAACACCATTCTGTAAAAAATACCATAGTAATCTCAAATACCACGGTATTGCTAATTGCTCTAAAACTGCAAAAATACTGTGTTCCTAAACAAAAAAATCGAATTCTCTGCGGCCCTTCCGCACAGCCGTCTCTGTGCGACCCTGCCCAGATGGTTGCCACATACGTTCACGCTCCAAATCTTGCAGCCAAGGGCGCACTGCACAGTTCCCGCGACTGTAAAACCCTGCCCTGATGATTGCCACGTACGCGAGCGAACCGAATCTTGCAGCGGGCACAGGCACACGAACTCCACGTCTGAACTTTGCTCAGCGATCCGAATAACTCGGCGCTCAGCTTGCACGATCCATCATCATGCGCACGAATAATATTATGAAATTATCAACTTTGATGATTCAATAACCCAATCAGGTTTCATCCAACCTACCAACAAAAAATTGGATCGTCCAGTCCATCCAACCAAACGTTAATTTGGATGATCCAAGACTTAAAGAAATGGATGATCTATCTTCAATCGAACTTCGACGTCAAACCAAACGCAATTGATGACTGAGCACTTTGTCACATGTCACTAGAGTGTACGCACAAGTGACAAATACACGGCCTCAACACTGGGTTTAGGGTGCATCGTGGACTAACATCATGACCTGACCAAACACTCATGTAATTACCATACACCTGCAAGAGCAACCATCTGACCGCATCCACCAACGCATCCCGACCCTGCGAAAGGATGACGAGCAGCGGCAGGTGAACACGATGCAGCGGCGGCGCAATGGAAAACGGTGGAAGCAGACGGCGACGTACCTGGATGTTGGCGTAGTCGACCTCACACATCTTCCACGAGTCGTTCACCTTCCGCGGCGAGCTGAACCACACTAGCAGGAACTCCTCGGTTTCACAGTCGAAGCATGACTTGGAGAAATGGGCCACCAACGCATCCCGACCCTGCGAAAGGATGACGAGCAGCGGCAGGTAAACACCATGCAGCAGCGGCACAATGGAAAATGGTGGAAGCGGACGGTGATGTACCTGGATGTTGGCGTAGTCGACCTCACACATCTTCCGCGAGTCGTTCACCTTCCAACGGAAGCCATGCAGGTGCTTCGTCCACAACCGAAATGCCACATCTGGCGATATGATGTTGACAAAGCAGTAGCCCTTGTTGGCCTCGGACCTTGGCAAATGCAACAAACGAGGTTAAGTATCAATCAGTAAAAGAACATAGCTTGATTAGTATAATCATATATTTCAAAGCATGGGCATCGAACTTGAAGTCAAATGGAACGTGAATAAAATCATAAAACCGACTTGACGCGGCCCACTGCAATTTTCGCATTCTCCTAGCCGCAATGCTGATCAATGATGTTCATTACTTTTTGCCTCCTGTGGAAAACGATGTAAAACATCAGGTATTAACGCATCAACAAATATGAGGGGGAGAATACCAATGCGCAGATTTAAAACTATGTTGCGGATCATCAGCATCGTTAGTCCAAAAGCAGGGTCGAAGCGGCGCCGTGGCCGCTGTGAACTCGAGAACGGATGAGGAGAAGGCTCATTGCCAACGGATCGAGGGGACAGAAGCTACACGACCGCTATGGGCGATGAGCCTTCCCCTCGATCCGTTCTCGAGTCGGGGGCGGGCCGGCGGTGGGGGCGCAGGGGTGGCGGGCCTGCGGCGGAGCTGAGGGTGTGGCAGGCGTTGTTGTGCGGTAGAGCCGCAGAAAATTTATTTTCGCCCGCCTAGGCCCAGAGCAGGGCTTGCCTTTAAGACCATCCGCAGTGGTTCACGGTAAAGCTTTAGGCTGTGTTTGGGAGCACAGTTTTTCAATACTAAAGTTTTGGAAACCACAACGTTTAAAATGACATGGCAATAGCAAAGTACGTATTTCAATAACACAGTTTTGTAATACCACGATTTTGCAATACATGGGACTGTTTGGTTGACAAACACCATTCTATAAAAAATACCATGGTAATCTCAAATACTACGGTATTGCTAATTGCTCTAATACCATCTGCAGTTGTTCACTATAAAGCTTACTGGACTGGAAATATAGGGTAGATTACTGGAATTATAGAGTTAGTGTCCAGAGTGAAATGCTGGAAGTATAGAGAATATACTTGAAGTATAGATGGATATAGAGTAAGTTTTAGAGGAAATTGTGGATGGTCTAAAACTCCAAAAATACCGTGTTTCCAAACACCAAAATCGAATTCTCTGCGGCCCTTTCACACACCCATCTCTGTGCGACCATGCTCAGCTGGTTGCCACGTACGTTCACGCTCCAAATCTTACAGCCATGGGTGCACTGCATGGTTCCCGCGACTGTACCACCCTGCCCTGATGATTGCCACGTACGCGAGCGCACCGAATCTTGCAGGGCGCACGGGCACACACGAAATCCACGTCTGAACTTTGTTCAGCGATCCGAATAACTCGACGCTCGGCGTGCATGATCCATCATCATGCGCACAAATAATATTATGAAATTATCAACTTTGATGATTCATTAATCCAATCAAGTTTCATCCAACCTACCAACAAAAAATTGGATCGTCCAGTCCATCCAACCAAACGTTAATTTGGATGATCCAAGACATAAAGAAATGGATGATCTATCTCCAATCTAACTTCGACGTCAAACCAAACACAATTGATGACTGAGCACTTTGTCACATGTCACTAACCACATGACCTGACCAAACACTCATGTAATTACCATACACCTGCAAGAGCAACTACCTGGCCGCATCCTTCGCGTACGAATGGCAACGCCGACCAAGTTATACTTTTTGTACTAGGTACAAATAATTTTCCGTGTCCATGAGCTAATAAACAAGCTCTTCTGATGCGGCTTTTGTAGTTAAAAAATGAACTACAACAAAGCGACAAGTTCATGGAGACGGGGGGAGTACATATGATCATCGATGTCTCTCTCACATGCATGTTATAGTTGTCCATGCATGCTACCCTACGCCCCAAACATAGGATCAACAAGCCAAACTATATATATATATATATATATATATATATATATATATATATATATATATATATATATATATATATATATATATATATATACGAGCCTCAAACTATATATGATGATGTTTCAACAAAAAACAGAGAAAACACGTAATAATGTTGTCATCAAACATGATCGTCGCGAGGTTTTCAAGTGCATATGTTACTTGTCCATGCATATGCTTGCTACACCCCAAACATGATCAACGAGTCTCAAATAAGACGATCTTTCAACAAAATTAGAAAACACCTAACGTCATCAAACATGCATGATCGAGGTCTTTTGCATGTCAAACTGAGAAAACATGAACGAGGGTTTGTGATATATATATATATATATATATATATATATATATATATATATATATATATATATATGTGTGTGTGTGTGTGTGTGTGTGTGTGTGTGTGTGTGTGTGTGTGTTTGTGTGTGTGTGTGTGTGTGTGTGTGTGTGTTTGTGTGTGTGTGTGTGCGTGTGTTAATGAATGCATGAATGTGTGGTGTGTTCATCGTCTTGTACTTTTTTCTTGTGTTTTCTGACGATCTTTCAAAAAATAAGAGAAAACGCGTAACGTCATGAAACATGATCGAGGTATTTTGCATGACAATCTAAAAAAAACTGGAACATTGCATATACCTTGGGCCGGTGGGCCCTTTGCATGTCAAAATTAAAAACTAGAACTGAAAAACTGAAACACCGCCGGACAGACCTACAAAGTATGCCAGGTGGGCCACTGCATACCCTGGACCCTTTGCATGTGAAACTAAAAAACTGCATGTGAAGCGGAGATGGAAGCCAACCGCGGTTTGGATTAATTCGAAAGCACAATTTTTGAAGTGTCCGATCATCTCCACTCGAACGGGACAAGGGGACCCACCATATAGGCACACTCGTCCTCTTGCGTCTCCGCCGCACCACTCCATCTCCATCGATCGTAGCCTCCAAACTTCTCTTCCTTCACCGTCGCACCATCGCCGACCACCTCTCGCTCTTTATCCGCAACTCCATCACCGCACAAATGGGTAGCCCCGCACTGAAGCGCTCTAGGCCGTCGACGTCTTCCGAACCTCCTTCTTCCCCGTTTCCGTCGCAGCTAATGCCGGTGGAACTGGAGGTGGCGCCGGCACCTCCTCCGTCCCCTTCTCCGCCCGTGGCGCCCGCACCTCCTCATCCCGTTTGGGTTCAGGAGACGGTCCGCCTCGTCGAACATCGCTTTGATGAACTCGATCGGCGCCTGAAGGAGGCCACTGAGCACCTTTCCACCATCGTTGGGCAAGCAAAAAATCTTGACATATTGGCGCGGGATGTATTATCCGATACATCCCGTTCGTGTGAGCGTTTGGGTCTTGGGAAACTTCTCGTCTGCACCAGCATAGACATCACAGGCCACTACTGCTTCGGGTTAGGGTTTGTGGCCGGTCGTCTCAATGTCCTCTACGAAACGATCGGGGAGGTGGCTGGGGTGGAGGGCCGCCAGCGTCTTCTGCCGACTGTCGTCCGGAAGCTTCAGACTCAGTTAACAGAGGAGGCGGTAGCAGCAGCGGTAGCGGAGGAGGTGGTGGCAGCGATGGAGGAGGCGGCGGCGGCAGCAGCGACAGAGGAGGAGGTGGAGGAGATCTCCTCCGACTCCGAGTAGAGTAGTATTTGTAGTTTTTCTTTTTATTGTCTCCTATGTGCTTTTGTAGTTCTAGTTTGTAATATATGTGTTGTTTCTATTTTAATGATAAATGTCTTTTTTTGTTTATGAACAATGTGTCCTATGCAGTATCGAAAAACATCTCCTTTCTGAAAAAGGGGAGAGATAACTGTTGTTCAATGTCTAGCCAAGAATTCGTTGTGTTGCGACAATCAACGACTCTTGGTTGAAACTCTATTGAGATCGTGGTTGAGGCTGCGTTTCTCCTCTTTTGTGTTCTTTCACTCAATTTTTTCATTTGTAGTCGACGCATGTGTAAGTGCATCTAGGATATCCCTTGTGGGTTTTGGCTAATTGATGACAAATATATGAGATTCTAATGAAACTATTGAGATGATTACAGGACAAACAAAGTGAAACAGCTCAGTGCACACAAAAAGGTGAAAAATGGAGTGGTGTCCAAAGAGGGATACTTTGATGGAACTTGGAAGAACAAATTAGATTTTAAATGTATAGGGAGTGTATGAAAGACACACTCCAAGAGCTCACAACCTGCGCAGGGGTAAGGGTTTTAAAATTAACCTAACATTCCACAGTGCACCGGACTAGTCCGTTTTACAACCGGACTAGTCTGCCAAACTTTCTGAAGTCTGTTTTCACATAGGGCCGGACTAGTCCGTTTTCCAACCGGACTAGTTCGCCAGACATTTTGAAGTCTGTTTTCACATAGGGCCGGACTAGTCCGTTTTCCAACCAGACTAGTCCGCCAGACTTTCTGAAGTCTGCTTTCACATAGGGCCGGATAAGTCCGTTTTCCAACCGAACTAGTCCGCCAAACATTCTGTACTTTAAGTTGCACTGTGACCAGACAAGTCCGTACTTGCACAGGACTTGTCCGATATTATGGTTTTTCGACAGGAACTTTTTGGAAACCCTATAAAAAGAGGATCCACGGCTTTCCTATGAATACACACGTCGAATACTGCTGAAAATACAAACCCTAGCACCGCCACTTTGTCCCAAGAGCCAAAAACACATCTCCCCACACATCTAAGGTGCAAAAAGATTCAAATCATTTGAACACTTGGATTCGGGATTGGGATATTATCGTTCCTTTGTTGCGAGCTCTTGGGGTTTGATCTTTCTACACTCATACTCTGCATTGTAATACTTTCAAGTGTATTTGATCGCCTCTTTTATTGTAATTATCGTGGGAGCCCTCAACGTGTGAGGTTGCCCCACAAACTCGGTGATTACCCGTGCTAGTGGAATCAAGTCGTCCTGTGTGGTGACTTGAAGAGGGAAAGGGTTGGAGACTCGGCTCTGTGTGAGCTTCCTCAACGAGGAAGTAGATCTCGTGGCGAGATCGAACCTCGGTAAAAATTCGCATCTCTTGTGCCTTATTTCTTTTACATTTTGTTCACTAGATCACTTGATTACTAAGCATCAATTAAGTTGCTTATAAGTTTCCACGTGCATTCATACAATAATCATAAACCAAAGTATCCATTGTTCTCATTTCCGCTGCTAAAAGAATCTAGTTTCCCAAACAATATTTTATCAATTCACATTTTTTCAGCACACCAGACTAGTCCACCCAAACAACCGGACTAGTCCGGTCAATCAAGTTTTTGACGACTCTCTTAAGAGTGCAGGAAATTTTAAAGGCCTATTCACCCCCCTCTAGGCCACATTCAATTGGTATCAGAGCAATGTTCTCCGTCAACGAGACTCACATCTCGGGGAGATGAATGGCCTCTGAGAAGAACAACGATATCCCGAAGACGAACATCAATGAGGAGGAACAAGAAGCTAAAGCCTTCGATGTGCTGAAACAAAGTCCACATGATGATGAAGAAGTGCGACAGCTAAAGGCACTCCTGAGAAAGAAGTTGTTGGCACAAAAAGGAAAAGAAGAAGAGAAGACGACCGGGAGTGGTCATCACGACTACTCCCAATATCCTTACAACTACAACCGTCTCAATTCACAATCACTACCTCTTCATTCCTATGGGAAAGCCTCCACAGTTTGACAGAAGTGACTACACCATGTGGAAGTACAACATGAAAATGTATCTAATATCCCTGAATCCTAGTCTGTGGCACATTTTTTGCACAGGCATAGATATCCCGAACACGAATGAGGAACTCACTCCAGAACAAGAACAAGAGATTCACAGAAATGCACAAGTTGTCTCCGTGATCACATCATCACTAAGCAGAGAGGAATTCACCAAGATCGATGGTTTAGAAAGTGCAAAAGAAATTTGGGATACAGTTAAGACAGCTAAAGAAGGAAATAGGTCGGTTCGTGAAGCAAAAATTGAGATGCTTGAAGGAGAGTTGGGGAGATTTGCTATTGAAGAAGGCGAATCACCTCAAGACATGTACAACCGGATGAAGGCACTCATCAACAAAATTCGTGCCTATGGAAGTAAGAAATGGACGGATCATGAGGTAGTCAAAAGAATGATTAGAGCCTTCATGCCATGAAATATCACACTTTGCTCAATGATTAGAGAAAGCCCCGAATTTCACAAAATGACTCCGGATGAGTTATTGGGGAAGATCATAAATCATGAAATGATGGAGAAAGAGGCTCAATACGTCAAAGACTTAGCCAAACTCACCTCTTCCAAAAAGAAAGAAGTTGCTCTCAAGGCAACGTGCAAACCCAAACTCAAAGAAACTCATGAAGACCAAGACAACGGAGATACAAGCGACAAGAGAACTGATCTTGATGATGAAGAAATGGTACTGTTTATCAAGAAGTTCAAGCGCATGATGAAAAGAAGACACGGCAACAATTCAAATGAAGGCAAAAGCAAGGATAAAGGAAAATCCAAGGCTCGACGCACTTGCTACAACCGCGGAGAGTATGGTCACTTCATGGTGGACTGCCCCTATGAAGAAAATAAAAAGAAGAAGGAAACAAGACTTCAAGAAAAAAAAATTCAGAAAAAAAAGACAGGCCCATCAAGCTCACATTGGCAAGGAGTGGGACTCAAACGACGATTCCTCCTCTGATGAAGAAGAAGAGATGGCCACTTTTGAGATGGCCACTTTACGAGTCCTCCTCATATGAGATTCTAATGAAACTATTGAGATGATTGCAAGACAAACAAAGTGAAACAACTCGGTGCACACAAAAAGGTGAAAAATGGAGTGGTGTCCAAAGAGGGATACTTTGATGGAACTTGGAAGAACAAATTAGATTTTAAATGTATAGGGAGTGTATGAAAGACACACTCCAAGAGCTCACAACCTGCGCAGGGGTAAGGGTTTTAAAATTAACCTAACTATCCACAGTGCACCGGACTAGTCCGTTTTCCAACCGAACTAGTCCGCCAGACTTTCTGAAGTCTGTTTTCACATAGGGCCGGACTAGTCTGTTTTCCAACCGGACTAGTCCGCCAGACTTTCTGAAGTCTGTTTTCACATAGGGTTGGACTAGTCCGTTTTCAAACCAGACTAGTCAGCCAGACTTTCTGAAGTCTGCTTTCACATATGGTCGGACAAGTCCGTTTTCCAACCGGACTAGTCTGCCAAACTTTCTGGACTTTAAGTTGCACTGTGCCGGACAAGTCCAGACTTGCACCGGACTAGTCCGGTATTATGGTTTTTCGACGGTATCTTTTTGGAAACCCTATCAAAAGAGAATCCACGGCTTTCCTATGAATACACACGTTGAATACTGCTGAAAATACAAACCCTAGCGCCGCCACTTTGTCCCAAGAGCCCAAAACTTATGTCCCCACACATCTACGGTGCAAAAAGGGTCAAATCATTTGAACACTTGGATTCGGGATTGGGAGATCGTCGTTCCTTCATTGCGAGCTCTTGGGGTTTGATCTTTCTACACTCATACTCTGCATTGTAATACTTTCAAGTGTATTTGATCGCCTCTTTTATTGTAATTCTCATGGGAGCCCTCAACGTGTGAGGTTGCCCCACAAACTCGATGATTACCCGTGCTAGTGGAATCAAGTCGGCCTGTGTGGTGACTTGAAGAGGGAAAGGGTTGGAGACCCGGCTCTGTGTGAGCTTCCTCAACGAGGACGTAGATCTCGTGGTGAGACGAACCTCGGTAAAAATTCGCGTCTCTTGTGCCTTATTTCTTTTACATTTTGTTCACTAGATCACTTGATTACTAAACATCAATTAAGTTGCTTGTAAGTTTCCATGTGCATTCATACAATAATCGTAAACCAAAGTATCCGTTGTTCTCATTCCGCTGCTAAAAGAATCTAGTTTCCCAAACAATACTTAATCAATTCACGTTTTTCAGCACACCAGACTAGTCCGCCCACATAACCGGACTAGTCCGATCAATCAAGTTTTTGACAACTCTATTAAGTGCGCATGAAATTTTAAAGGCCTATTCACCCCCTCTAGGCCACATTCAGCATGGGAAAATGTATTTTTAGTATGTAGTAGTATATACTACATGTTATCATTCCATTGTGATTAATGTTACAAAATGTTGATTGTTTACCATCGTTCCGTGCACTTGGCTGTATTTGCATATCGTTTGCATTAGCACATACGTATACATTTGGCGATTCATATTTTTTCGTATTTTTTTGGGATGTCCCACTGGCTAGCAGATGACTGCTTTTAGATTTTGATCTCCATGCATGGCAACAAAGATGAATTAAGAAGCGAGCAAGTTGTCCTAAGACGAAGTCTATCCCTCTAGCTACACGCACCAGTCATGTGCAGGAATCGACGCGACATGAGATGTAATTAATCACGATTGGATGCGTGCACAAGGGATTGACTTGTGTCAAATTCTCCACTCCCGTGAAAATTTTATCGTTCTACTTGGCGTGCCAAATTTGAGATTTTGACAATTCAATTTTCACTACCTGCACCTCCAATTTTAGTCCCGCCTATTATTGTAACCCTATTTCAGCCACGATGAGTATAAATGGAAACACTGGCCTCCGTTCCCGACACACCGCTGCCCCGCCCTTCTGGTGATCTCGCAGTACTCCAAATGTGTTGTCTCTCTATCCTGTGTTCCATACTTGTATTCCTAAGAAATTCCTGTGTTTTCATTTCCCACGGTTTTTACAATTTTTCCCTCATGGATCTCGCAATGACGCATCGAAGCTCTTGGTGGTGTTGACTCCTGGGTACAACGTCGGGCGACCAAGTTTGACGGGCTCTACCGAACCTCTTCGACGCTGACACCTCCCTGCGACATTGCATCCTGGACTCCAGTTTTGTGCTAGGTAAACTACACGATCCATGCCGTCTTTTTATAGAGATATATTGGCTTGGTTCTACACGATCCAAGCAGTTTTGGCCTAGTTAAGTTATACACGATCCATCCTGATATACGAAAATTAAATAAATTAACAAAGAAGAAATCTAGTCTTATGTTTCACAAATTAGTTATATATATATATATATATATATATATATATATATATATATATATATATATATATATATATACACACACACACACACAGACACACACACACACACACTACATCTGTCCCTAAATAAATGTTGCTCTAACAGCTTATTACGGTAGTGTATTTCTAGTTCAATTCCTGGCCGGGAATGACAAATACTAAAAAACAGAGGTAGTAGTATGTAATTTCTGGATTTAGAAGTAAATGACGCACGGGTTATCTGATCAGGCAATCCAAATGTTGTACTCTCATTCCCGTTTTACAAATTTGTATTCCTAAGATTTTCAGTTCCCATGGTTTTCACCTTTTTCTTTCTTGTGGCTTTCTCGGATCGTACGTTTTTTCTATTCTTTCTTTTCTAATTCCTCCGTTAGTAACAAACACTGCAGTTTATAGAAAGCACACCGTCCGATCCAAAATCTACGTCGGTCATGTAATCTGACGTTATCATTGTTATTTGGAATGACTACTTACAATGCTCTTTACATTAGGAATAAGACATCAAACCGTGATGTCGTCTACAAGCATTCATGGTGGCCAACAAGCACCTGGTATAACTATAAATGTGTTTACTGTCAAAATTAAACAAAATTAGACAACATTAAATCGTTTGCATGGTATGCAGAGAATATTGCTGCACATGATGTTCAGGAACCCCGAGGTTCCTCACTCTCTGGTACTACTACAATTCCTGAACCAACAGCAGGTATAGATATACAAACCAGAAATACTCCTTCCGCCCCAGCGTAATTTTACTTTTGGAGCTTAAACAATGTCCCACTCCAACTCTATCCTCGGTAGTAGCTTCCAACTACCCATATCACATCACATTACTACCTGCCTCTCTAACGTGCCATTTGTTTTGGCAGAGCGTGTTAGTGTTTTACTCTACTCCTTTGGCATTGAATTTGGAGCATTTTGAGAGACTATCCTTTAGATGTATTGATGATGGGTGTATCATGGTCATTTACATTCTTTCCTAGGCTCTACTAATTGTTTTAGCATGCCTTGCGATTCTACTTTCTTATTAGTACTTAGTCTTTATAGTTAACAGTTCATCAGCCTTTGTGATGGCGTGATTTTTTTATGCCTCCACGCTGTGCTCTCTCGCCGCCGGCGACTCCGGCCGGCACCGGCACCCATGCCCACACCCTGCTGCTGATCACTTCAGTGTCCTACCCGACGCGTCTCCCTCGCCCATCGCCACGTCCCATCCTTCGCATGCCATGATTACCCCGCCGCCCGCAAATCCCTGGCCATTACTCGCCCTGCCACCAATCCTCCTCGAGAGTTTCAGCGAGACCGAACCCTCGCTTTGTTGAGTGTCACAAGCTGGCACTATGCAGTACTGCACCTGCAGTAGCCGGCACTGACAAGTAGACCTGATGTCTCATGGGCCCACATGTCAGTGGCAGCTAATGCAGGTGCAGTACTGCGGAGGATTTCAATCCTACAAGCTGCCTGCCTTATCTGTCTTGCATTCGCCACCTGATACCGCTGGCGTTCATTACTTGCCCTGCAACTAATTATTCTCCTCGAGATGCGCTCCGGCTGATGTTAGTCAGACCGAACCGATGAACCCTATCTTTGTCTAGTCTAGCGTTGCCAGCTGCATGCCCCCTCACAGTCTTGCCCGGTTCGCTCATGGACTGAAAATCCTCTGCAGTACTACGAGTGCGTACCGCCACTGACATGTGTACCTGATGGCTCATTTTAGGGTACGAACAGCAAAAAGAAGTCAATAATGTAACCCCCCCCCCACATCAAAATAGGTGTCATTAGGACAATCCTAACTATTGTAGTAGTTCGATTTTAATTCATTTGTGGGCGACAATTAATATAAACCCGGAGGGAGTACTACAGAACAAAATGGTGCTCGCACGACGCGGTCCTCCCACGCTCGTATTTGCCGCACTCGTCCTGAAGATGGTATGAACATCAGACTTTTCTTCTTTTTACACTATTTGTACATGATACTAAACTTGTTCAGGCGGTAATTTGCTTTAATCATTTACCGTTTCAATCAATGTAACAGAAGGAAGGAAGCTAGGAAGAAGTGTGGCTAAAGGACTTAAGGTTGCCAGAATACGCTATGCATCCCAAGGTAGTAGAACGCAGCATGTGAAGCTACCAATTCAGTTCTCCGCTGGGTTGGGTGCTGCGGTTGGTATTAATCAGCGGCACTTTGTCGATGATGTGGTTATGTTTACAAAAAGACATGCATCCCTCACCAGTGCAACGAAGTGGGCAGAGGTTGGCCATAGTAACAAGAGAGATATAGTACGAGACATTTTGATTAGTGTTGTCACACCCCCCACACAAGTATTTTTTTCTTGCAATCTCCATCCTGAACGTTTACAGCAACTTATTATACAATGTACAGGATTCCTGGGACATGGAGGACACACCGGAGAGCGTAAGGAAAATTTTGAAAATTGCTGGTGAGTGCTACAAGGGGTGACACTCGACTTTGCATGCCACCTATAAGAGTTATTCTACCGATGAAGAACGTATACGAAACCAGCCTGCTGACGTAATGACGCCCGAGTGGTTGCACCTAATAGAATATTTTGGGTCCGAGCGATTCAAGGTCAGCTAACTTTTTAATAGCTTTGCATCATACAAAAATATTTCATTTACTTTCATTCGTGGAATAAATTCTTAAAATTATTGCAGTCAATAAGAAGGACCAATTCTCAAAATCAAAGAAGACAAAAGGCGTGTCACTTGCTTGGCTCCAAATCCTACGCCCAACTTAGTTACGAGAAGGTATGAAAAATAAATCACGCTTTTACTTTTCGTTGCAAACAATATGTATACTGACATGTTGAAGTTTACTTGTATTTTATGTAGCGACACCCAAAGACCGGAGAAGAACTCGATACATACAACTGTGGGAGGCAAGCCATTTGTTGAACGGTAACTGGACAAACAAGCTGGCAGAAGCTGTACATGTGAGTAACACTTCAAACAATCCCCAATTAAATAAATATTTGCAAATTACCTGTGACTTTTCTTTTCATATATAGATCCAGGCACTTGCCCAAGCTGACGACATGGAAGCTGAGCAGGGAGGCCCATTTCCAAATGAGGAGAGAAACTAGATCTTCCAGCGTTGTTATAGATCCTCAATCGGTTGTGCAGGATCACAGGTTCGGGGGCATGGTTATATGGCTAACCCAACTGGTCCCGAACGTGAACGTATGCGTATCTAGATGTCTGAACACCTCAACGACCAAGTTCAAAACTTAGAAGTTAGAAATGCAGGCCTCAATGAAATAGTGTAGGACTTGGAAGGAAGAAATGATAGCTTAAACACCCAGATGGACTGCATAAACCAGAAGAATGTAGAGTTAATCGTTGAAGTCCAAAACTTACAAGGTCAGATAGCAGCTGATCGTGAACAGACAGCTAAGGACATGCATGCATCATTGGTTGAAATGCACAAAATGATGATGGCGACCACTCCATATATGGTCCAACAAATAAGGAACCGCCAAAAGCCACCTGCACCAACAATTAGTCCCGGTCAACTTAGGAAAACTCTTAGCATGCAAACACGTCGCTTAAGTAATCCTTGAGTGTTGTTATGCATGTTGTAAAATTGATGGGTGTTTATTGTTAAACTCGTGATTCTGTTGCCACTAGTTTTCAAACCTGGTGCATTCGGGTTCCACTGCCGCTAATTATAAAATGTGGCATTACGAATTTCTTGTCACGAATGATAAATTGTTGCAATAGGAAGCTATTGCAATTACAGATGATAAAACGTGGAATAGAATGACAAAACGTTGCAGTATAAACATTTGGCAATGACTCAAAAAACGTTGCATTAAAACACTATTGCCATAGATAAGAAATCATTGCAATACCAAACTATTCGCCACGGATGCGAAATCGTTGCGGTACCATACTAGTTCCAACGGATCTGAAATTGTTGCAATACGATACTATTCGCCACGTTTGTGGACTCGTTGCAATACCTAACTATTCGCCATGGATACGAAATCGTTGCAGTACCAGACTAGTTCCCACGGATCTTAAATCGTTGCAATATGGTACTATTCGCCACGTTTGTTGACTCATTGCACTAACCTACTATTTGTCACGGACGTTAAACCGTCGTAGTATCATACTATTTGCCACGGATGTGAAATTGTTGCAATACCGTGATATTCGTTGCATTATGGTGAATCGTCGCTACACCATAACTTGTTGCAATATGTTACTATTTGCCACGGCTGTGAAAATTGTTGCAATACTGTAGTTTGTGCCACGAATGTGAAAATAGTTGCAATCACGTACTATTCCCACGAATGCAAAATCGTTGCAATACAATGCTATTCGTTGCAATACGGTAGACCGTTGCAATAACATACTATTTGCCACGAATGTGAAATCGTTACAATACCGTACTATTGCCACGCTTGTGAAATCGTTGCAACCACATACAATTACCACGAATGTGAAATCATTGCAATACCATGCCGTTTGTTGCAATAGTTAAATCATCGCAATACACTAAATCGTTGTAACAACATACTATTTGCCACGAATATGAAATCGTTGCAATACCAAACTATTTGCCACAATCGTGAACCCGTTGCAGTACCATACAATTCGTTGCGATACGTTAAATCACCGCAATACATGAAACCTTTGCAATAGCGTCCTATTTGCCACCGATGTAAAACCGTTGTAATAGTGTCCTATTCGCCACGGATGCCAAGGCGTCACAAATAACCTATCACTGCAGGAATTATTACGACGATTTGTAAAAACTATCGCCACACTCTTTTTCGTTGCAACAGCGACCTATTGCGACGAAAAACAACTTATTGCGACGAATTTTTTCGTTGCGATAAACCGTAATCCTTGCAGTGGAACTTGAAGAGGATGAAGGGTCACCTTGCTTGAGTGACTCAACTTGCACTTCAAGGATCTTGTTAACCTTGATTAGGTTAGCAAGTTCTTCCTTGATTGCAGCATTTGAGTCGTTTAACTCCAAGCAAGTTTCCTTGCTTGAAGCTAACTCAACATCTAGTGACTTTCTTCGCTCCTTTTCAAGATCTAGAAGTTTGTCAAGTTCGACATGTTCCTCCTTTTGGGAGATAATCATGTCCTCTTGATGATGTATCAACCTCTCCTTCTCAACAAGTTGATCAATTAAAAATTTCATTTTTGTGGTAGTTTTCCTATCTAATCCAATAAGCATATCCTCATTATAACTATTGATTTCATCATCACTAGAATAGGAATGCACGGAAGGGGGTTTGGTGTTTATCTTGCGTTTATCTTCCTTAGCCATGAGGCAAGTGCCATACTTCTTGGATGTCTTCTCGATGGCTACGTTAGCCATCTCTTCTTCTTCGGATGATGAGGACTCATCATTTGAGTCCCACTCTTTCCCTATGTGCGCTTGTTCGGCTTGTTTTATCTTCTTGAAGAATTTCTTAGGTTGAGGCTTGGCTTTTTTGGCCTTCTTCTTGTTCTCTTCATATGGGCAATCAACTATAAAGTGGCTATACTCACAACAATTATAGCATGCCCGCCTCAACTTTGGCTTTGTTCTTTCCTTGTACTTTCCTTCACTTGATTTAGTACCTTGTCTCTTCTTCATTATTCTCTTGAATTTCTTCATGAACAGTATCATGTCCTCTTCATCTAATTCACTGCTCTTATCATCACCGTCTTCTTCTAGCTGAGCTTCTCGAGCTTCTTTAGATAGGGGCTTGACGGTGGACTTCAAAGCAACCCCTTTCTTCTTTGCCGAGTGGAGGTCGGCAATTTCCTTGACATGCTTTGCTTGTTTTTCCATCATCTCGAAATTGATGATTTTTCCAAGTAATTCATCCGGAGTCATTTTCTTGTATTCGGGGCTTTCTCTAATCATTGAGCATAAGGCGACGTTGTGATGCATGAAAGCTCTAATTATGAGCTTCACCACCTCATGGTCATTCCACTTCTTGCTTCCGTACGATCGAACCTTGTTGACGATTGTCTTCAATTGGTTGTACATATCTTGGGATGACTCGTCTTCTTCGATTGCAAATCTTCCTAATTCGCCTTCATTCATTTTGATCTTTGCTTCACGCACATGTCTGTCACCTTCATCTGAAGTTTGCAATGTGTCCCATATCTCCTTAGTAATCTCGAGTCCATCCACCTTGGTAAACTCACCCCGACTGAGCGAAGAGGTCATTACTGCCACGACTTGAGCATTTTGGTGAATTGCCTGCTCTTGGCTTGGTGTGAGTTCTTCGTTGTCGTCCGGGATATCTATTCCTGTGCACACAATATGACATAGACTTGGATTGATAAAGATTAGATGCATTTTAATATTTTGCCTCCACATTTAGTAATCACTTCCATCAAAATGTGGGGCTTTTCCAAGTGGGATAGACAAATAATGATTATTGTTGGAATTGAGACGATCATAGTTGAAAGGATATCGGGAGTAGTCGGTGTGACTACTCCCCTTCTTCTTCTCTTCAATCTTTACTTTCCCTTTGGAAAGTGTCTTCTTTCTTAGGAGCACCTTTAGTTCCAACGTCTCCTCATCGTCGTCCTCGAAGTATTGAATGGCTTCGAGAAGCTTCTCCACCTTTTGGTTCTTGTCATCATCAACATTTTCTTAGTTGTTGCTCTTGTGGATGTCCTTCATGTCCGACATGATCTTCTTCGAGCAATTAGTGTCTTTCTTGAAGAGCCTGCTCTGATACCAATTGAATGTGGCCTAGAGGGGAGATGAATAGGCCTTTTTGAAATTTGTCAGAACTTGCAACACTTAACCACTAGATCAAAAATTGAGATATCGGACTAGTCCGGTAAAATGCGGACTAGTCCGGTAGTTAGCGACTAGGTTGATTAAGTTTGATCGATTAATTTGATTCTACATGTATGCAGTGGAAATATACAGTTAATTGAACTGTTGCAAGATTATGGACTAGGATATATCACAATTCAATCTTATACTTAGTGATTCAACGTAAAGTAACAATATTGATTCAAACCCTAGATTGTGTGATGAATAAGAACGATGAACACAAAGCAAGAACACAAACGATTTATCCCATGGTTCGGCTCCCACAGAGGCAACCTACATCCACATTGAGGAGTCCACAAAAGGACCAGGTCTTCTCTAACCCTACCCTCGTCAGATCGCCACGGAGGCCAATCCTCTTCTCTTATCACAAAGGGTAAATAACCGAATTCAAGGGGCCTTCTCACACGTTGAGGGCTCCCCTAGATTACAATGACAAATCCATCAATAACACACTCAAAAGATTACAATGAAAATCACAGGAGTGTGTTAGGGAATCAAACCAAGAGCTCAAGAGTGATGAAACGTGTATCTCCAATGTTCCAATGTGTATCCTCAAGGGATTGATCTTTCTTTTGCTTTAGATTTCATGGAGAGATGTGTTTGTGAAGCTCTTGGAAGGTGTGACGGCGCTAGGGTTCGAGAGTTATTAAAGTTGGGTCGTGCACCTCTATTTATATGGTGTTTCTAAAAGTGACCGTTAGGGTTTAGAAAGATCGGACTAGTCCGTGATGGACACCGAACTAGTCTGGTGTGCTGTGTGTAGCAAACCCTAAGTGTCTTGAAATATTAGACTAGTCCGGCTAGGAGCAAACTTGTCCGATTTTGCTTCTGGAAATCTTCGAACTAGTCTGATAGTCATCGGACTTGTCCGGACAGTGAAACCCTAAGTGGTTATGAGGACAAGTCCGCACTTGGAGGACTTGTCCGATTTAGGTCAAAGAGTTTTTCGAACTAGTCCATGCTAATATCGGACTTGTTTGATTGACATCAGAAAGATATCAGGCTAGTCCGGTTTGTGATCGGACTTGTCCGATTTTGTGTGACTTGTGAAGTGTTTTGAGGACTAGTCTGCACTGGGGAGGACTAGTCCGATTCTAGTCATAGAGATATCGTACTAGTTCGATTGATATCGGACTTGTCCGATCTTGTGCAGAAAGGATATCGGACTAGTCCGGTGTAGGTCGGGCTAGTCCGGTCCTGTATAAATTTGTGCAATGTGTGTGTTTATTTGTGATTGAGCTCTTGGGGTGTGTTTCCATAACACACTCCACACACAATGATCTACTAATCTTGTTCCTTGAGCTCTTCTCCATATTGCTCCTCATTCTCCCTTCTTTTTGGCACTTTGCTTATTTTCACATTAAAACCTGTGCTCATCTAAACAAAGTGGTTAGGATCTCATTTTCTTGTCATAAATCATCCAAAACCCACAAGGGATTCCTATATCCACTTTCAGATCACAAGAGTCTTAAGTATATTTTGACACAAACAGGTCTGAATTTGAGGCAACAGAGATGGTTGGAGCTCATCAAAGATTATGATTTGGGGACCAACTATCATCCAGGAAAAGCCAATGTAGTGGCCGGTGCTTTGAGTACAAAAGGAGTAAGTCATCAACTCACAGTTCGAGAGTTACCATCCGAGTTATGTAAGGTGATTGAGCGGTTGAACCTTGGGTTTGTAAATGAGATGGAGATGATGGAGTTAAACCCAACCTTAGAGCAAGAAAGGGAAGGCCAAACTAAGGATGAGGAAATTCATGAAATCAAGGAAAGGACCCAAGAGGGGAGAGAATTCAGATTTGATGAGGATGAACATGGTACTCTATGGCTTGGTAAGAGGATTGTCGTGCCTAATGTGAAGCGTATTCGGGAGGCCATATTAAAAGAGGCACATGACTCACCCTACTCAATTCACCCCGGTTGTACGAAGATGTACAAAGACTTGAAGACTTGCTATTGGTGGGATAGCATGAAAAAGGACATAGCTGAATATGTAGCATTGTGTGATGTGTGTCAACGAGTCAAGGCGAAACATCAAAGACCAGCTGGATTATTGCAACCATTGAAGATCCCGGAATGGAAGTGGGAAGAAATTGGAATGGACTTCATAGTTGGGTTACCACGTACTCAGTCCGGTTACGACTCAATCTGGGTAATTGTGGATCGCTTAACGAAGTCAGCTCATTTTGTCCCTGTGAAGACCAAATATACAGCTGCACAATTGGCCGAAATATACATGGAGTATATTGTGTGTCGACACGGAGTACTAAAGAAGATAGTCTAGGATAGAGGTTCTCAATTTACCTCCAGATTTTGGCAAAAAATGCATGAAGCGTTGGGAACAAGGTTGAACTTTAGTTCGACATATCACCCTCAAACGGATGGACAAATCGAGAGGATCAATCAAAATTTGGAAGACATGTTAAGAACTTGTGCTTTAAAGCATGGGAAAAGTTGGGACAAGAGCTTGCCATATGCAGAATTTTCATACAACAATAGTTACCAAGCAAGTTTGAAAATGTCACCCTATGAAGCACTATACGGAAGGAAGTGTAGGACACCTTTGTTTTAGAATGAAACAGGAGAGAACCAAGTATTTGGTCCTGATGTGTTACAAGATGCTGAAAGGCAAGTTAAAATAATTCATGAAAATCTAAGGGCTGCTCAATCGCGGCAAAAAGGCTATGCGGATAATAGTCGAAGGAATCTGGCATTTGAAGTTGGAGATTTCGTATACCTCAAAGTGTCAACTATCCGAGGGCAGCGCCGGTTTAACGTCAAAGGAAAACTGGCACCTCGTTACATCGGACCATTCAAGATTGTGGACAAACGAGGAGAAGTAGCATATCGACTTGAGCTGCCAGCGTATCTCTCGGATGTACACGTCGTGTTTCACGTGTCTCAACTCAAGAAGTGTCTGAGGGTGCCGGAAGAACTGGTGCCGATGGACAAGTCAGAACTTCAGGAGGATTTGAACTATGTCGAGCAACCTATCAAGATCTTGGACGTGAAGGAAAGGGTCACGAGGAATAAGAGTGTTCGTTGGTGCAAAGTGCAATTGAACCACCATACGGAAGTCGAAGCTACGTGGGAACGTGAAGAAGACCTAAAGGCAGAATTCCCTCATCTTTTCTCCATGCTATCGAATCTCGAGGGCGAGATTCACTTTAAAGGGGGGTAGGTTTGTAACACCCTCAATTTTTTCATTATGCATTGCATACATGTTCATGCATTAAACATTAGTAGAATAAAGGAAAAATAATAGAACATAAAACATACATATACAAGATATGTGTAGCTAAAGAAGAAAAAGAAAATAATAATACAAAACATGTATTAGGGAACAAATATAAAAAATAAATATATTTAGGAAAAAAATATATGAAACCTAAAGAAGGAAAGAAAAAAAGATTCCGAAAACTTCCGGAAGTTTCCGGGGGAAGCTTTGCTTCACCCCCGGAAGATTCCGGGCAAATAGTGCCCGGGTGCACCGAGCCGGTGCTAGGCCGTCCCCGCGCCCCTGGTCGAGTCGGCCGAGAGTCACGCACCCTTGGCCGATCGGGACTCTGTCACAGACCGGTCCAACGCGTTTTGCCACCGCCTATAAATACGGCCTTAGAGGCTGTATGTTTTCTTGACACCAAAAATTGCCGCAGCCCCAAAACCCTAGCCGCCAGAAGCCCTAGCGCTGGTAGAAAAAAAAGACCAGAGGCGCCGCCAGAAGAAGAAAAAAAAAGGAGAAGAAAAGAGAAGAAGAAGGAGAGGAGGGTGCCGTCATCCACTGGAGATCGTCGACGTCATTGTGCGGCCGAAGGACTGCTGCGCCATCCACTTCGTCTACGCGTCATCTTCGTCCTGCGATCTTTGAAGCCATCACATCTATGGTAGGATTCATTTTTTCGATGCGAATTTTAGCGATGTATTAGATCTAATAGACGTAATTTGATCGTAGTTGCATCTATCTTTTTATTTCCAGCAGCATTAATTCTTGCTAAAACCCCCGTAAACTCGCATAAACACGTAGAAATAGTTGCATCTAATCAATAAACAACCATAGTTAATTAATAATTGAACTTTGCATGCATGCATGTCATGGCATGTTGATTAATATGTGTTCATCATGTTGATTTGTATGTATTTTCTTGTATGTGTGATCACGAGTAGAGGGAAGTGCTGAAGAGGTCGTATACGAGGATTTCTAGAACCAAGACTTCGAAGCGCTTGAGCAACCCTATGCGTCGGAGCAAGGCAAGTGTCCTTGAATCATATTGATCTTGTTTTAAAATAAATGTTTTGTTTACAAAACTGCATGCTTCTGTCAATTTGATGGAAATCCTATGGTAGGAAGTTTATTAGATTTGTTTAACCACCCTTGTCACCTGGAATTATGGTAGAGAGTCAGGATGGGATTTTTACCTTTTTGCTTCGCTTAATTAATTGGGATGGAAAAACAACACTACACATTTAATTATGCATTAATGATATTCTTGTTAATCTGAACTGGTCAATATGATATGGTAATGGGTGATCTAAGCAAGCCTGGTATGTGGATGGGTTGGATGTCATGGTGGTTTGCTTGCTTTAGATCTAAGGACCGATTCATGCGAGAATAAGCCAGGACTACAGTGCCACCACGAGGCCAAGTATGGGTGCGGCGTAGATGATTAATTAGGGCTTTGCCGGTGCTATTTGGACCATTAAGGATGCTTGGGGAAGGGTTTTTCAGATTGGGTTTGTTGATGATTGGTGGGACTACCCTGGTATCCGAATGGCTCAAGAGAGGGCCCTTGGTTGAAGATGTGCTCTGTAGGAGACATCACCACCGGTGAAACCTCAATGGGGTCTAAATAGGCTAGTAATCCTTTTTAAAGTCTATTTTGTGATCTCTTGGCCACATACCAACGGAAGTGTGTAATGTGACCAACGGGTCATGGGCATAAGGGAGGTTCTTTAGCCGTGCTCCCAGTTATGAGCATCTGGACAACTTCAATTATTAGAGGGAACCTGGTATTGGGATGGTTATTGGGAAGGTTATGGTTTGGTACTAGTTATGGGATGGTATTATGGTTTATGGCAATGGTTATGGTTAATGGTAATGTGAAATCTGGGATATGGATTGGAATTATGATGATTACATGGTTTATGATGGGTTTATTTCAAATACTCATAATATATTGCTTTTTCAAATGTTTAATGTACTTTTCAGCACTTAGCCTTTATTACATTTTGTCATTTGTATCAGCTACATGTCATACTTTCTACACTTGCTGAGTACGACATGTACTCACCCTTGCAACCCCCCCCCCCCCCAACAGTTTCAAGTGATGCTTGGGAGTGTCTTGAGGATAATGCGCAGTTCTTGGCTGTGTCTGCTGTCAGCTTTGCCTGTGGTGTTGCATGGAGCTGCGCTATACCTTTTGCTTAGCTGCATAGTTGCATATTTAGTTTATTTCCGCTGCATTAGTTCAAACTTGTCATTAATATTCATTAGAGCTTGTATTCGAGGATAATATGAATTGTGTAATAGAATTTGGTTAATTAATCCTGTTTTGTGGTAATTTTCTATATACTCTTTTGTGAATGCACTCGTGTATGTGTGTTGAACATCCTAGGCACACATATGGTTTCACTTGGTTCATTTTCGGAACCGAGTGTCACACTTTTGTACCTTGTTCATCTGACTTGTTTTAGACAAGTTTTTCTCATCGAGTTTCTGCACATCACTACCTTGCTTTGGTGGTTTTATCATAACTCGAGTTTTACAGATCCAATTGACGTGATTCTTTTTGGGTTGTCTTCACAACTTGATTTTGTAACATTTGTGAAAAATTTCACGGTCATTGGATTTTTTGGTTTCGGATCTACACGAGTGTAGTGTTGCAGATCTGTTTTTTGTCAGATAGAACAGATGGAGCTTCGTTCAATCTTCCAACATAACTTGAGTTTTTCTCAACGGCTTCATTCTTGTTGTGACATCTTCATTATTTGATTCTCCACAATCTATACTGGTTTTGTCACAATTGATCATGTTTAGATTAGTCACACACACGATTTCTTTAACAAATCATTTTTTGCCGAGGGGTTTTCTTTGCTTTCGCTGAAAACGTTGTGATCTACCACTCACCCCCCCTCTGGTAGCTTTTCACGTGCTATTCGATCCTACAATTGGTACCAGAGCCACGGTGCTCTAATATTTGTGATTCACACGTGTTTTGAATAATCATCATGGAGAAATACTCTGCCAAACCTCGTGTGTTTAGTGGTATTGATTTTCAGGTTTGGAAGGCACGCATGGAGGCTTTCATCCAGGTGCAAGGCTTTGCAATATGGGAAAAGGTGTACAAGCCTTACGATGTGCTGTCAAAGGATCATGTTATGGCTACAAATATGAGAGATGTCAACAACAACAACAAAGCTCAGAACTTATCATACAAGGATTAACTCAAAGCGACTTCGACCGTCTTGCTCACCTTTGATCTGCGTATGATGTTTGGAAAGATCTATGTGATTACCAAGAAGGATCTAACACGATCAAGGAGGTAAGGCAAGACATGTTCAAAAAAGGGTACATGTGCTTTGAAATGCAACCAGGTGAGTTCATCGACGACCTCTTTGCTCGCTTTAATAGAATTTTCAGTAACTAGCATAGCGTCAATGTTCATTTTTTAGATGCTGAGAATGCTAGGCAATTACTAAGTGCATTAGACATGTCAATTTGGGAGATGAAAATCACATCTATTCATGAATCTACTATCATGAGTACACTTACTTTAGATGTTCTATATTCTAAATTGAAAACTCATGAAATTGACATAATCTCACGTAAGAACCCCAACAGGTCTCTTGCATTTGTTTCTCAACAAGACATGCCTAGTTCCGGCCAATCTTCATCTTGTGGAACACTTGCTTTTTTGTCTTATCTAACCCTTGAACATATTGAAGAGTTTCCAGAGGAAGAACTTGCACTCATCTCTACTTGGTTCTCAAAAGTATTGCAAAATATGAGAACTAGAAGGAGAGGATGATGAGATCATGCACGTTATCGTTGCACCTACAAACATGACACAATGTTTATTTGTTTGGGATCCTGGCTCAAGTGAATGTGCACTCTTATTTGATGGACAAGATCAAGATGGCGCACTATGTCATCCACCACCTTGGCCTCCTCCATTCATGCATACAAGAAGATTTGATGGCGTTGCACATTTGGACCAACATATGAGAGGAGATGAACTTGAGTCGAGGACGACTCCAATTCAAGAAGGGGAGGATGATGAGGACATCACCTCTATAGATACAAACAACACTCCATTGAACATACAACACTCCATTGACTCCAGTTCATACGCAACAATTAATTTTAGAGGTGGACTCATTCTTATATGTTTCCTTATATGGTTTTGAGCATAGATTTCTACCTAGTGATTTAATTGTGATTAGGGTCCATGGAAAGGTTCAAGGAGTACTTGGAGGAAGTATTAGGGACGTGGAAGACCAGAGAATTCGTTCAAAGAAGATGGAAACCGAACCAAAATCCAAATCATATCCAACTCGGAGTCCAGGAGCAGTACGCACTAAAACGGACACTCATGATGCATAAGAACTCCGTTTTGGACGTTGTACATATGCACGGAAAGGAGAGAGGATAACATTTCCAATGGCGTCGGTCCCATGTCAAAATTCCTTCGGAGTCGATGGTAATTGTCAAAACAAAATCAAGTACAGAATAGGTTAGGGTGCTGCGCCACCGTATTGGGCCATTGGGCCATGTATCAAGTCTAAGTCCAATTTGTGTATCTTAGGGTTAGGTCACGACCCCAACACCTCCTTGGACGTCTTCCCACCTATATATACTCCATAGTAGCCGCCATGAACAATTAGGTTTTGCTTAGATTAATAATATCGCCGTTCTACGGTTTGTGAAACTCCAACTTCGCGATTTCAGATCGTGTCTTCTATATTCTTGCTTGTGTTCTCGGTTGCACTTGCAGGGATTAGCCTTCTTAGCGAGGTCAATCGTGTGAAGCACGGTTGATAACCAACGGAGCGGTGGTGTAGTGATTGAAGTGGCTGTTCTTGTTCTACTCGAGAGCCTTGGATTATCAACGTCGAGATCTCCACCCCAATCGACATACCTTTTGAAAGATCAGGCCTAAACTTTTCTTATAAATTGGTATCAGATTTCCAGGTTGCCCGTTAGGTAATTCATCTATCCATTACATTAGTTTTGTTTTACATACCTAGAGTCCACAAAAAAGCCACAAAAAAACATGTAGTTTAGTAGATCTGTTCATTACTTTATCCAAACCACCATTTAGCCTTTGCAACTTTCGTTTCAGTTTGGTTTTGTTGAGTTTGTGTCCGTTGTTGATTCATATTGCTGGTTTAGAAAGTGTTTTTGGTCTTAGTTTGAGTTTTGTATTGTGTTGATTCATCCTTTTGAATCACGTCATCACGTCTAGATTAGATTCATCTCTGTCCAGTTCGGTATTTTCATCATATCACGCTCATACGAACTCGGATTTTGGAGTTCTTTTACTTTCTGGAAATCTTAAGAAGTTATCTACAACTTTCGTATTCATAGGTTTCCCATTAAATGGAGCTATCGTTGTCAAAAGTTTATTAGATCTGAATCTGTTCTCAACCTAGAATTTATGAACAGTCTGTATTTCGGGGACAATATCTCATAATGTTCTTGTCCAAAATAGGTCTTCCATATATTGAAATTAAAGAGGAGAGATATATCTACAATATTGCTGTTTTAAGTTTTTCTATTTAGAGCTTCTAAGTGTTCCTATCTGTCCTTGGAAGATTGAGCAGAAAATCTGCGACAGACACACGAGATATCTTTGATTGATTTTTATTGTGTTCTTCATTTGCAGCACATTCTGAAAAAAAAAAGAAAAAAAAGGCAAGTGCAAAACAAGATACAAAAGCCGCACAAAAAAAGAGAAAAAAAAACAACAAAAAAAAAACAGAAGTGCTTGCATTCTTTGTGTCATCTAGTTTTGTCTCATGTCTTGCTAGCTTGAACTACTAGGAACATATTTAGGCCAACAACATTGACAAGTACTTTGAACACTTATTCAACTTTACTATCTGATTTCATTGTTGCTAATCCTTGCTATATATAAAGTGTCATCCAATGTACACCTTACTCTTGAGCAGAATCGATACACCTTTTGCAATCATCTCACGCTTCATTGGTTTCTTCATACCGTCCACCGGTTGCCACCTGCAGTGTCGGTAAGAACACTTATAAGAGCATGGTAAGACGCTTGAGAGTGTGTGATTCCAATTTCACTTTGTGTTATCCTTTGTAGTTGATAGGGATAACATATTTTTTTGTTATCTTCTGTTTGCTACTAACAATGTTAGGTAAAAGCAAGAATCATGCATTATATGCTGAGATAATGGACACGATGAAGACAACGATGGAGTTGCTCACTAAAAATCAAACATCAACCAAGGATTCACATGACGTTCATACCACATTTACAACACCTTCCACCAGAAGTAATTACATTCTCTCATCTCTTCCTTCTTATGATGGTTTTGGTTACGATGAATATATTGCTTGGGAAAAAGAGTTGGATAAAATTTTTGGACAATGTCAAATGTGTGAGAAAAGAAAGATTAGAAATATTGCAAGTGCATTAGTAGATTGTGCATTGACTTGGTGGAACAACTTAAGTGATTTAAAAAGACCTCGAACATGGAAAGATATGAAAATTCTTATGCGAGAAACTTTTGCTAATGTATCTAATTGTAAAGATGAAATACATGAACTTCAGAAGAATTTTCTTGTTGTACCTCCTCCTTTGCCTAACCTTTTGCAGGAACATGAACAAATAAATGTAGATGCAAATGAGAGTGAGGTGTTGAACAACTCTTCTGAATTTTTTGATGAATCAACTCATAATGAATATGAATTTCTTGCTGAAAATGAGAGTAGTGTTAATGGACAATGCTATACAGTTAACCAAGGTATGACATTTTCAGATGTGCTGAATTTTGCTACCAATCAGACTATCAATGAGCAGCAACAAGATGAACCTTTTCATAACACACCTTTACCATTAGTTTATTTCCTACTGATTCTTACAACAAAAATGAGTTGTGTGCTGATAATTATATTGTACCTATGCTAGAACAACCAAATGAATTTGATACTTTATCGCTCACTTGTGCTGAAATTAAGCATTTGATCCCAACTATATGTGAATGGGATGAGCTGAAATTGTTATCTTCTCTAAATATCTTGGGCTATATTGAATTTTACACTCTTTGTGATCTAGATATCGTAGAGAAGATAATATTTTCTCAATCTGAATTGTCTTTGCTAAGTAGAAATATTTTTCATGCTATAGGCAAATATGAACATAGTGGTATGTTTATGGTGCATAAAGTTTACATATGTTCAAATGAGGAAGCTCCTTTTGTGCTGCAACAACATGGTCAAGTAAATGAATGTACTAACGCTAATAATATCATGTCAAGTTTTTCTAGTATTTTTTCCTTGCAGCAGGGACAACAAAAGCATTATTCACTGCGGTTGTACAACATGGACAGTGCTTACTGTATCCACAAAAGCCTCTTTGCTGGACATACAAGCAAGCCGAGGACGGCTTGTCATAAAGAAGGGGAGAATGATGAGATCATGCACGTTATCATTGTACCTACAAACATGACACAATGTTTATTTGTTTGGGATCCTGGCTCAAGTGATTGTGCACTCTTATTTGATGGACAAGATCAAGATGGCGCACTATGTCGTCCACCACCTTGGCCTCCTCCATTCATGCATACAAGAAGATTTGATGACGTTGCACATTTGGACCAACACATGAGAGGAGATGAACTTGAGTTGAGGACAACTCCAATTCAAGAAGGGGGGATGATGAGGACATCACTTCTATGAATACAAACAACACTCCATTGAACATACAAGATGCAATAAATAGAGTTCATACGCAACAATTAATTTTAGATGTGGGCTCGTTCTTATATGTTTCCTTATATGGTTTTAAGCATAGATTGCTACCTAATGATTTAATTTTGATTAGGATCCATGGAGAAGTTCAAGGAGTACTTGGAGGAAGTATTAGGGACGTGGAAGATCAGAGAATTCGTTCAAAGAAGATGGAAACCGAACCAAAATCCAAATCGTATCCAACTTGGAGTCCAGGAGCAGTACACACTAAAACGGACGCCTAGGATGCATACGAACTCCGTTTTGCACGTTATACACATGCACGGAAAGGGGAGAGGATAACCTTTCCAATGGAGTTGGTCCCATATCAAAATACCTTCAGAGTCGACGGTAATATTCGAAACAATATCAAGTACAGAATCTGTCAGAGTGCTGCGCCACCGTATTGGGCCATTGGGCTATGTATCAAGTCTAAATCCATTTTTTTTGTATCTTAGGGTTAGGTCACGACCCCAACACCGCCTTGGACGTCCTCCCACCCATATATACTCCATAGTAGCCACCATGAACAATTGGGTTTTTCTTAGATTAATAATATCGCCGTTCTACGGTTTGTGAAACCCCAACTTCGCGATTTCAAATCGTGTCTTCTACGTTCTTGCTTGTGTTCTGGGTTGCACGTGCAGGGAATAGCCTTCTCGGCGAGGTCAATCGTGTGCAGCACAGTTGATAACCAACGGAGCGGTGGTGTATTGATTGCAGCGGTTTTTCGTGTTCTACTCGAGAGCTTCGGATCATCAACGTCGAGATCTCCATCAATCGACTTATCCATTACCTTTCGGAAGATCGGGACTCATCCTTTTTCTTATTAGAGGAAGTGTCAGACCTCAACTATGCTTCGAATGTGGTAAGATAGGACATTTTCGCATGGATTGCCCTATCCTTTCAAGTACTACCGCCCGTGATGAAAAGCAAATAAGGACAAAGCACTCCTCTACAAACAACAAGAAGAAAAATAAGGATTTTACAGGACGCCAATTGGTAAATAGATTTATCTCCGCACGTCAAGAACTTTACTCGAGTGATGTGGACATCAGAAGTGACAAAGATGAAGATGTTTTGGCAAATTGGTGCTTCATGGCGGGCAAGTCAAGATCAAGTATGGAGGAGGCAGAACACAACAATGACAATGAAGAGGTATGTCCTACTTGCGAAGAAATGTGTGATGCTATTTTTCGTGCCACTATTATAATTAAGAAAAATGACAACAATGCTATTAAAATTGAATCACTAGAATCTGAAATTAATCGTTTAAAATCTTTAATTCCTAGTAATGATTCTTGTTCCTCATGTGATTTAATAACATGAACAATTATCCTCATTAATAAGTGTGCACACCTCCACTCTTGATAAACTTGAACTTGAAATTGAAAAGAAGAAAGAGCTTGCTGCACTTAATGATAAAAACTTAAAAGATGCTAGTTGTTCTACAATTGATTTGCATTGTTCTACTTGTGATGATCTTGATAAGAAACTACAAGATGCTATGAATGAAATTTCTATATTGAACAATGATTTATGTTGTCATGAATTTAAATATTGTTCCAATTGCAAATTAAAAGGAAAAAATTCATGTGAAAATTGCCTTGATCTGTCAAATTAACTTGATGACATGCATAGGACATCAGATCGGTTTTGTTATGCAAATAAAAATCTAAACTTGCTATTGAATTCCTCTAAATCTTGGAATTACAAATATGGTTTAGGTTTTTATTCTCATGCTTATGCTAAGGAACTACATGATGCTATGGATGAAATTTCAGTTTTGAACTACGCTTCACGTGCTCATAAAGTAAAAAATTGATCTAATTGAAAATTAAAAGGAAAAACTTCATGTGAAAGTTGCCTTGATCTGTTCAATAAACTTAATGACATTCATATGATATTAGATTGGTTTTATAATGCAAATAAGAACCTAAACTTGATGTTAAATTCTTCTAAGTCTTGCAATGATAAAAATGGTTTAGGTTTTGATTTGCATGCTCATGCTAAGGCACATCCACCTCAAATTGTAAAGTCGTTAGGAAGTAGTTTGATTCAAACAATTCCTAAACATAAAGAAGTGGTTTTCAAATCGCAGTAATGTTGTCTCATTCAGATTTTAATAAACATGTTGCTTGCTCATCTAGACATGAACACAAAGTTAAATTTCATTGTACCCACTGTGGTAGTGATGGTAATGTCATAGATTTTTGTTATAGACTAGCTAAACAACAGAAAAAAGGAAAGAATGCAATCTAGATCTCATAACTCTCATGCAACATTTGCTACACATGCTAAACAAAATATCAAGAACATGCAACCTACTGTTATGAGTCAAAAACATGCAAAATTTGCTCTCAAGCCTACTGTTTTTCGTGCTGCACATGTAACACCTCGTAAGTCAGTAGTTGGATACAAAAATCCTCAAACTTTGGCTCATAAACTTGTCGTGTTGTCTCCACTTTCGCGTGTTTTTCCTGTTGCACGTCATGTGACCCAGCACTAGATTCCTAAATGTCTTTTGACTAACCCTAGTACTGAGTCATCAACGTAGTGTGCTTCTATGTAGGTTACACGTTTGAGGAAGGAGAACGTTTGGATTTTGGATTCCGGTTGCTCACGCCACATGATTGGTAACGAAGATTGGTTCTCCTCCCTCTCTTTTGTATCACGTGTAGATAATGTTACTTTTGCCGATAATTCTTCAAATTCTATAATTGCTAAAGGATTCGGTTAAAGTTAATAATCACTACACTTTGAAAGATGTGGCATTTGTTAAAAATTTGAAATACAACTTGCTTTCTGTTTCACAATTGCTAGATGAAAATATGGAAATCATTTTTACTAAAAATTGCTGCAAGGTTGTAGATCCAAATCGTAAGCTTATTTTTAACATGTCTCGGTTTTGAAGAGTTTTTAAAGCTGGTTTTGATATGTCATCCTCTAAACATAGGTGTCTAGTTGCTAATTATTCAAAAGACTTATATTTTTGGCATCGCAGACTTGGTCACGTAGGCTTTGATCACCTCACGTGTGTTAGTGCTCTTGATCGCATATGTGGGCTGCCTAAGCGTAAAGAGGACAAATAAATTGTGTGCTCTTCTTGTAGACATGCTAAGATAGTTGCACGATCACATATTCCTTTGACAATGACCATGACAATTGAACTGGGTCAACTTTTGCACCTTGACACCGTAGGACCTTCATGTGTTCAATCCTTGAGAGCTAAATAGTATGTTCTTATGATTGTTGATGACTATTCTAGATACTCTTGGGTTTACTTTATGGCATCTAAGAATGAAGCTTTTAGTCACTTTAGAACTTTATTTCTTAGATTATCAATTGATCATTCAGGATCTTTAAAAACAATTAGAACTAATAACAGAACCAAATTTAAAAATCAGTTGTTTGATCACTTTTATGCTGAAAATGGAATTGTGAGACCTATGTGTGCCGAATACATTGGCTTTGACAATAAAAGTTTTTAATGCTGCCATAACATCTTTTTAGCAAGGTCCGACTCTAGCTCCTAGCTTCTGCAAGGTCCGACAATAGGTCCGACTTACTTTGTCTAGGCCTGACATGTTTTTGGGTAGCTCCGGTGAGCTTTGTCTTTAGCTCCGGCATGTCTTTGTTAAGCTTCGATATGTTTTGCTAGGTCCAACTTATGTTGGTTAGCTCCGACATATTTTTCTAGCTCCGACTTTTGGGATGACTAGTTCCGACTAGTTTTGGTTAGCTCCAGCGCTAGGTCCGACTAGCTTTGATAAGCTTCGGCGCTAGGTCCGAATAGCTTTGGTAAGCTTCAGCGCTAGGTTGTACTAGCTTTGGTAAGCTCCAGCGCTAGATTGTACTAGCTTTGGTAAGCTCCGGTTAGCTTTTTCTAGGTTCGGAGCTTGATTGCAATGTTTCTCCTTTTATCTTGCAATGTTTCGAACTTTCTTTATATTCTTATAAATTTTGCTTAGTATTCATTTGCTAAGTTTTTGGTGCGTTTTGGTTGATATGGTTGATATCGTTTTGATATGCTTTGCAACATGCTTATGTGAGGTGCTCACGTAAGGTGTTTTGTTCGGAACTGACTTGAGTCAAGTCGCGCACTTGGGCTCGTACAGATTGGTTGTTTGTTCATGTGCAGATGTTGCTTGAGTTCAAGTCATGGCTGGTGACAGGATCCTTTGGACTAGTCTCAGGGAGGAGATGAGGTTCCAACAACCAAATTCAAGAGGAATTGTGGTTGAGCGGGTCAGGAGGCCGCGCAGGATGATTGAATCAAGGGTAGTGCATATGAAGGTTACTGGACGTCGAAGGAACGTGTTTTCACATATGCATGTGGTGCATGACGTGGCAACATGGTTCCGAAGATGGTTTATGGATGGAAAGATCTGGTTAGAAGGATCGGATCATATCGGTTGATGACTTTGGCTGCGGCGGAGTCGTTTATGGCTCGGTATGGAAAGTATCAAGTTAGTTATGTTAGGATTTCGGGTGGGTCACGAATTTGAGTTGTTTTAGGATTTTGGGATACGTTCCTAAGGTGTTTAGAAGTCTTAAGATTGCTTCTATCTGCGTATAGAAGAGTCCTAAGCAGTTATGGAAAGTTTTGATTTGTGAACGGAGTAGGATTAGGGTCCTGATTTGAGTTGAGTTGGCTTTCGAGCTGGTTATATAAGCAAGGGAGCCAGAGCTCTTGGTGCACGACTTTGTGGCTGTTCCCCTTGTGTTCTATTGAATAAAATTCGTAGTTTGAAGTAACTTTTGTGCCTTGTTCGTCCGACTTACAAGTTTTACTCGTCGAAGTTTCTGGACAGCACTACCTTTCGTCGGTGGTTTTATCATAACTCGAGTTTTACAGATCCAATTGATGTGATTATTTTTGGTTTGTCTTCAAAAATTGATTATATATCATCTGTCAAAATTTCACAGTAATTGGATTTGTGGTTTCTGATCTACACGAGTTTCTTTGCAGCGTTCCAGAACTGTTTTTCTCGGGTACGACAGATTGACCTTTGTTCGATCTTTTGATCATAACTTGAGTTTCTCTCGATGGATTTGAGTGATTATTCTTGTGTTTTCTTTGTGATGTGATTCTCTCTGATATATACCACTTTTGTCCCGGTGAAACACGTTTAGATTAGTCTCACACACGATTTCTTTAACAGATCGTTTTTCTGTCGAAGGGGTTGGGATTTAATTGTTTCCACTGTGTAAGATTGTTTTTTAAATCTACCATTCACCCCCCCTCTGGTAGATTTTCACGTGCTCTTTGATCCTACAATTGGTATCAAAGCCACGGTGTTCTAATCATTGCGATTTGCACGTGTTTTTGACTAATCATCATAGAGAAATAATCCGCCAAACCTTGTGTGTTTGCTAGTATTGATTTTCAGGTTTGAAAGGCACGCATGGAGGCTTTTATCCAGGCGCAAAGCTTTGCAATATGGGAGAAGGTGTACAAGCCTTACAAAATACCACCAAACGATCAAGTTACGGCTACAAACCTACGGGACATCGACAACAACAACAAAGCCCAAAACTTGATCATCCAAGGACTCACTTAGAGCGACTTCAACCGCGTTGCACATCTCCGATCGGCATATGATGTATGGAGAGCACTTTGTGACTATCACGAAGGATCCAACACGATCAAGGAGGTAAGGCAAGACATGTTCAAGAAAGAATACATGCACTTCGAGATGCAACTCGATGAGTCCATTGAGATCTCTTTGCTTGTTTTAACAAAATTCTCAGTAACTTGCGTAGTGTAAACGTTAATTTTTATGATGCTGAAAATGCTAGGCAACTTCTTAGTGCATTAGACATGTCAATCTGGGAGATGAAAGTTACATCTATTCGTGAATCTACTATCATGAGTACACTTACTTTAGATGTGCTTTACTCTGAACTCAAAACTCATGAAATTGACATCTTATCACGTAAGAACCCAAATAATTCTATTGCATTTGTCTCACAATGTGATATGCCTAGCTCCGGCCAATCATGATCTTGCAATACTCTTGCTTTATTGTCCTTACTAACCCTGGAGCAGATCGAGGAATTTCCAGAGGATGAGCTAGCACTTCTCTCTACTAGGTTCTCAAAAGCATTGCAAATGTGAGAACAAGAAGGTGGGGAAGCTCCGAACCTCAACGATGCTTCGAATGTGGTAAGACAGGACACTTTCGTATAGAATGCCCTAACCTTTCGGGTTCTACTTCCCGAGAAGAAAAACAATCAAGGATGAAGCATTCCTCGACAAATGATAAGAAGAAGAAGAAGGGCTTTACAGGTCGCCAACTGGTGAACAGTTTTATCACCGCACTCCAGGAACTTGGCTCAAGTGACGTGGACATTGGAAGTGACGAAGATGAAGATGATTTGGCAAACTTGTGCTTCATGGGGGGCAAATCAAGATCAAGTATGGAGGATGTAGAACACAACAACAACAATGAAGAGTTATGTCCTACTTGCGAAGAAATGTGTGATGCTATTTCTCGTGCCACTGTCATAGTTAAGAAAAAGGTCAAAAATCTTAGCGATAATGCTACTAAAATTGAATCATTAGAATCTGAAATCAACCGTTTAAAAACTTTGATTCCTAGTGATGATGCATGTCCCTCATGTGACCTAATCTATAAATAATTGTCCTCATTAAGAAGTGTGTACACCTCCACACTTGATAAACTTGAATTAGAAATTGAAAAGAACAGAGAGCTTGCTGCACTTAATGATAAAAACTTGAAAGATGCTAGTTGTTCTACAATTGATTTGCATTTTTCTACATGTGATGATCTTGAAAAGAAACTAAAAGATGCTATGAATGAAATTTCAATATTGAATAATGCTTTACGTTCTCATGAAGTTAAATATTGTTCCAGTTGCAAATTAAAAGTAAAAACTTCATGTGAAAATTGTCTTGATCTGTCCAATAAAATTGATAACATGCATAGGACATTAGATCGGTTTTGTAATGGGAATAAGAACCTAAACTTGCTGCTGAATTCTTCCAAGTCTTGCAATGATAAAACCGGTTTTGTTTTTATTCTCATGCTCATGCTAAGGCACATCCACCTAAAATTGTAAAGTCATTAGGAAGTGGTTTGATTCAAACAGTTCCTAAACAAAAAGGAGTGGTTTTCAAATCTGCTGGAGTGTTGTCTCATTCGTTTTCAAATAAAAATATTGCTTGCTCATCTAGACATGAACACAAAGTTAAATTTCTTTGTACCTACTGTGGTAGAGATGGTCATGTCATAGATTTTTGTTATAGACTAGCTAAATAACAGAAAAGGGGAAGAATGATTGCTAGATCTCATAACTTCCATGCAAAATTTGATGCACATATTAAACCGAATGCCAGGAACATGCAACCTGCTGTTATGAGTCAAAAACATTCAAAGTTTACCTCCGGACCTTCTGTTTTTGCCTTCGGAGCTACTTATTTTTGTGATACACAAGTAACACCTTATAGGTCAGTAGTTAAGAATAAAAAACTCAAACTTTGACTCATAAACCTGCTGTTTTATCTTAGCTTTCACATGATTTTCCTGCTACACGTCGTGTGACTCAGTACTGGATACCTAAATGCCTTTTGACTAACCCCAGTATTGAGTCGTCGAAGTATTGTGCTTCTATGTAGGTTACACGTTTGAGGAAGGAGAACATTTGGATTGTGGATTCAGGTTGCTCATGCCACATGACCGGTAACAAAGATTGGTTCTCCTCCCTCTCTTTTGTGTCATGTGTAGAGAATGTTACTTTTGCCGATAATTCTTCAACTCCTATAATTGCTAAGGGTTCGGTTAGAGTAAATGATCACTACACTTTGAAGGATGTGGCACTTGTCAAAAATTTGAGATACAACTTGCTTTCTGTTTCACAATTGCTAGATGAAAATATGAAAATTATTTTCACTAAAAATTGCTGCAAAGTTGTAAATTCAAACAATGATCTTATTTTTAACATGTCACAATTTGGAAGAGTTTTTAAAGCTGAATTTGATATGTCTTCCTCTAAGCATAGGTGTCTAGTTGCTAATGATTCCATAGATTTATATTTTTGGCATCACAGACTCGGTCACATAGGCTTTGATCATCTCACGCGTGTTAGTGCTCTTGATCGCATACGTGGGTTACCTAAGCTTAAAGGGGACAAAAAAATTGTGTGCTCTTCTTGTAGACATGCTAAGATGGTTGCAGGTTCACATACTCCTCTCACAATAATCATGACAACTGAACCGGGTCAACTTTTGCACCTTGACACCGTAGGACCTTCACGTGTTCAATCCTTCGGAGGTAAATGGTATGTTCTTGTTATTGTTGATGATTATTCAAGATACTCATGGGTTTACATTATGGCGTCTAAGAATGAAGCTTTTAGTCACTTTAGAACTTTATTTCTTAGATTATCAATTGATCACCCAGGATATTTAAAAGCAATTAGAAGTGATAACGGAACTGAATTTAAAAATCAATCTTTTGATCACTTTTGTGCTGAAAATGGAATAGATCATCAATTTTCTTCACCATATGTACCTCAACAAAACGGTGTTGTAGAAAGAAAGAATAGAACCTTAGTTGAAATGGCTAGGACTATGCTTGATGAATATCAAACTCGTAGGAAATTTTGAGCTGATGCGATTGCAACCGCTTGTTATGTCTCAAATCGTGTTTTCTTGCGCGCTAAGCTAGGTAAAACACCATATGAGCTCCAGTTTGGACATAGGCCTAGTGTTATGCACTTTCGGGTCTTTGGTTGCAAATTCTTTGTTAAGCAACATGGTAATCTTGATAAATTTGAACCTAGATCCATTGATGGCATGTTTCTTGGTTATCCATCTCATACTAGAGGCTACCGTGTGTTTTTACTTGACACTAACAAAATTGTGGAGACTTGTGAAGTGTATTTTGATGAAGCTAGCCTAGGTACTAGCTCAAATATTGCATGTCCAGATCCATATCCACAGGGGGAGAGCATTTTCGTTGAAGATGAGGAACAATTGGAGCTGTTGCCTGAAAATTCAGCAGCTAAAGACTTTGGTTCAGCTCCGGATGTTAATTCTCAACCAGCACTGACAACCATCAATGCTGATTCAAATCATCCTCAAGTCACAAGCTCATCGATTTGTGATGAACATGAAGAAGAAGAAGCTTGTAAGATATCTGTTCCCCTACGGTTTTACAAAGATCATCCCCCGCAACAGATTATTGGAAGCTTGCACGAATGAGTTACACGGTCCAGGTTTTGCGATCCAAACTCTCATGCTCATTCTGCTTTTGTTGCTTCTTTTGAACCCAAAGATATATCACACACACTCACTAATGAATCTTGGATTATTGCCATGCAAGAAGAATTAGATAATTTTGAAAGAAATAATGTTTAGAAATTTGTACCTCCAAGGTCACACTTTAATTGGAACTAAATGGGTGTTTAAAAATAAACAAAGTGAGGATGGGGTTGTGGTTAGGAATAAGGCTAGGTTGGTTGCTCAAGGTTTCACTCAAGTTGAAGGTCTAGATTTTGATGAAACTTTTGCTCCTGTTGCTAGATTAGAAGCCATAAGAATTTTGTTACCTTTTGCTGCATATAAAAGTTTTAAGCTATATCAAATGGATGTTAAAAAAGTGCTTTTCTCAATGGCTACATAGATGAGGAGGTTTATGTCAAACAACCACCGGGTTTTGAAAATTCAGATTTCCCTAATCATGTTTACAAACTGTCCAAAGCCTTGTACGGTCTCAAACAAGCCCCTAGAGCATGGTATGATAGGATAAAAACATTCTTACTTGAAAAGGGGTTTACCATAGGCAAGGTTGATAAAACTCTTTTTGTGCATAAGCATGGCAATGACTCATTATTCGTTCAAGTGTATGTGGATGATATTATCTTTGGTTGTGCTTCTTATGATCTTGTGTCCAAGTTTTCAGCTATGATGAGTTCAGAATCTGAGATGAGTATGATGGGAGAACTCACACACTTTTTGGGGCTGCAAATCAAGCAAACCAAGGTGGGTACCTTTGTGCATAAAACAAAGTATACAAAAGACCTCCTAAGGCACTTCAACATGGACAAAACCAAGCCTCTTCGGACACCAATGGGAACAGCAACAACACTTTAACTTGATGAAGATGGTGAACCCGTGGATCAAAAAGAATATAGAAGCATGATCGGATCACTTTTGTACCTCACAGCATCAAGACCGGATATACAATTCAGGGTATGTATTTGTGCACAGTTTCAAGCCTCCCCACGTACTTCACATCGTCAAGCCGTCAAAAGGATTCTTAGGTACTTACATGGAATTCAAGAATTTGGTATTTTTCTTCCTTCTTCTTGAACCATTACTTTGAAAGCTTTTTCCGATGCTGACTCTGGAGGTTGTAGGATTGATAGGAAAAGTACTTCCGGTGCTTGTCATTTTCATGGTAATTCACTTGTTGCATGGTCATCTAGAAAACAAAGTTCAGTTGCACAATCCACCATCAAATCTGAATATGTAGCTGCTGCTAGCGCTTGTTCACAAATTCTTTGGATTGTTCAAACACTTAAGGAATATGGGGTTGATCTAGGTAGTGTTCCACTGCTTTGTGACAACACTAGTGCTATTTGCATTTCTAAAAACCCTGTGCAACATTCTAGAACTAAGCACAATGACATTAGGTATCACTTTCTCTGTGATAATGTTGAAAAAGGAAACATTATGCTTCACCATGTAGATACCGAACGACAATTGGCTGACATTTTTACAAAACCTTTGGATTTCACTAGTTTTTGTTACATTCGTAGTGAAATAGGGGTTATGCATCCTCATGGCTTAAATTGAGGGGGAGTTTTCAAGCTTGAAAAGTCTATGTGTGAATATGAAATTAAAATAATATGAAGATAGTATTTCATACATATATGACTTTGTGATTCATTTTACATGCTGAAAGTTCTTACTACATTACTCGTGTTATACATTTTGTATTTTTTGCCATGTCTAGTAATTGGAATAATTACTTACACTAAATCTGGTCATTGTCGAACTTTTTTATTGTTTTGAACTTGTTACATGCTCACAAGTGTTTTTAATCATAAAGAATTAATCAAGTAATCAACTCAAATGTTGAGTTTTTTATGAACAAATATAAGTTGAGAAAAGATCAAGAAAATATGCATGCATCGCACTTCTTCTTTTGAGATGGCTTATCATTGCACTTAGATATGAACTTGGAAGAAGTTGTGTATGACTAAAACCATGTCCTTAAGCTTCTGATTGTCAAATGACATAGGCTTGGCTTGGTTGGTTAGGATAAGGCAGATGCACATATAATCTCTTGCAAATATCATATGATCTAAATTCTTGCTTTGAATAATAATAAAATTCAGCAACAAGTGTCATGCTTTCAGATATTGAAATAGTTAAGATTGTGAGATCATGACTTGCTTAAATTGAAAATTACATTTGATCTCTAGCATGGCTTACACTACTTTATGTATCTCATTTTTGTGATAGTGTAAGTTACTTGATAGTATTACTTGGATGAGCTTTGTTTTATATGTATATGTTATAATATGCTCATAACAATTAAAATTTCTCTTTTGAACCTTGCTGAATACATTGTCAATGGGGGAGAGATAATATGGTAAATTATGCAAGGGGGAGAAATATGTATAGGGGGAGAAATTTATTTCTATCTCATTTGAAAATTTATTTCTATCTCGTTTGATTTTCAAAAAGGGGGAAAATTGTTCTCAAAACTTTTCATGCCAATGTTTGGATCTTAATGGTGTTGCCAAATGCATTCATCAAGGGGAAGATTGTGAGACCTATGTGCGCTGAATACATTGGCTTTGACAATAAAAGTTCTGAATGCTACCATAACATCTTTTTAGCAAGGTCCGACTCTAGCTCCGAGCTTCTGCAAGTTCTGACAATAGGTCCGACTTACTTTGTCTAGGTCTAACATGTTTTTGGGTAGCTCCGGTGAGCTTTGTCTTTAGCTCCGGCATGTCTTTGATAGCTCTGGCATGTCTTTGTTAAGACCCAATATGTTTTGCTAGGTCCGACTTATGTTGGTTAGCTCGGACATGTTTTTCTAGCTCCGACTTTTGGGATGACTAGTTCCGACTAGTTTTGGTTAGCTCCGGCGCTAGGTCCGACTAGCTTTGATAAGCTCCGGCGCTAGGTCCAACTAGCTTTGGTAAGCTCTGGCGCTAGGTTGTACTAGCTTTGGTAAGCTCCGACGCTAGGTTGTACTGGTTTTGGTAAGCTCCGGCTCAAGCTCCGGTTAGCTTTTTTATGTTCGGAGCTTGATCGCAATGTTTCTGCTTTTATCTTGCAATGTTTCGAACTTGCTTTATATTATTAGAAAGATTGCTTAGTATTCATTTGCTAAGTTTTTGGCTCATTTTGGTTGATATGGTTGATATCGTTTTTATATGCTTTGCAACATGCTTATGTGAGGTGCTAAAGTAAGGTGTTGTGTTTGGAACTGACTTGAGTCAAGTCGCGGACTTGGGCTCGTACGGATTGGTTGTTTGTTCATGTGCAGGTGTTGCTTGAGTTCAAGTCATGGCTGGTGACAGGATCCTTTGGACTAGACTCAGGGAGGAGATGAGGTTCCAACAACCAAATTCAGGAGGAATTGTGGTTGAGCGGGTCAGGAGGTCGCGCAGGATGATTGAATCAAGGGCAGTGCATATGAAGGTTACTGGACGTCGAAGGAAGGTGTTTGCATGTATGCATGTAGTGCATGACGTGGCAACATGGTTCTGAAGATGGTTTATGGATGGAAAGATCTGGTTGGAAGGATCGGATCGTATCGGTTGATGACTTTGGCTTCGGCAGAGTCGGTTATGGCTCGGTATGGAAAGTATCGAGTTGGTTATGTTAGGATTTCGTATGGGTCACGAATTTTAGTTGTTTGAGGAATGTGGGATACGTTCCTAAGGTGTTTGGAAGTCTTAAGATTGCTTCTATCTGCTTATAGAAGAGTCCTAAGCAGTTATGGAAAGTTTCGATTCGTGAACGGAGTAGGATTAGGGTCCTGATTTGAGTTGAGTTGGCTTTCAAGCTGGTTATATAAGCAAGGGAGGCCAGATCTTGTGGTGCACGACTTTGGGGCTGTTCCTCTTGTGTTCTATTGAATAAAATTTGTAGTTTGAATGAACTTTTGTGCCTTGTTCGTCCGACTTGTTCCAGACAAGTTTTACTCGTCGAAGTTTCTGGACAGCACTACCTTTCGTCAGTGGTTTTATCATAACTCGAGTTTTATAGATCCAATTAACGTGATTCCATTTGTATTATCTTCACATCTTGATTATATATCATTTGTCAAAATTTCACGGTAATTGGATTTGTGGTTCTGATCTACACGAGTTTCTTTGCAGCGTTCCAGAACTGTTTTGCTTGGGTAGGACACATTGACCTTTGTTTGATCTTTTGATCATAACTTGAGTTTCTCTCGACGGATTTGAGTGATTCTTCTTGTATTTTCTTCATGACATGGATATATACCACTTTTGTCCCGGTGAAACAAGTTTAGATTAGTCTCACACACGATTTCTTTAACAGATCGTTTTTCTGCCGAAGGGGTTGGGATTTAATTGTTTCTGCTGCGTAAGATTTTTTTTTTAAATCTACCATTCACCCCCTAGTTGCTTTTCACGTGCTCTTCGATCCTACTGGAATAGATCACCAATTTTCTTCACCTTATGTACCTCAACAAAACGGTGTTGTAGAGAGAAAAAACAGAACTTTCGTTGAGATGGCTAGTACTATGCTTGATGAATATCAAACTCCTAGAAAATTTTGGGCAGATGCAACTGCAACTGCTTGTTATGTCTCAAATCGTGTTTTCTTGCGTACTAAGCTAGTAAAAACAACATATGAACTTTGGTTTGGACATAGGCCTAGTGTCACACACTTTCGGGTCTTTGGTTGTAAATGCTTTGTTAAGAAACATGGTAATCTTGATACATTTGATGCTAGATCTGTTGATGGCATGTTTCTTGGTTATCCATCTCATACTAGGGGCTACCGTGTGCTTTTACTTGACACTAACAAAATTGGGGAGACCTGTGAGGTTTCTTTTAATGAAGCTAGCCCAGGTACTAGCTTTAATATTGCAGGTCAAGATCCATATCCGGATGGGGAGAGTATTTTCATTGAAGAAGACGAAGAAGTGGTGCTGCTGCCCAAAAATTCAGAAACAAACGACGTTGATCACGCTGCAGATTTTGCACCACTACCAGCACCAACAACTACTGCAACTGGTTCAGATCGTCCTCAAGCCACAAGCTCTTCAATCTTTGATGAACATGAAGAGGAAGGAGCTTGTGAAGTGTCTACTACCCTCCGAATCCTCAAAGGTCATCCTCCACAACAAATCATCGGAAGCTTGGACGAACGAGTCACACGATCCAGTTTTTGGAATCCAAACTCTCACACTCATTCTACTTTTGTAGCTTATTTTGAACCAGAGATATATCACACGCACTCACTAATGAATCTTGGATTATTGTCATACAAGAAGAGTTAGAAAATTTTGAAAGAAATAATGTTTGAAAACTTGTACCTCCACCTCAAGGTCACATTTTAATTGGAACTAAATGAGTGTCTAAAAATAAACAAAGTGAGGATGGGGTTGTGATTAGGAATAAAGCTAGGTTGGTTGCTCAAGATTTCATACAAATAGAAGGTCTAGATTTTGATGAAACTTTTGCTCCAGTTGCTAGATTACAAGCCATAATAATTTTTTAGCTTTTGCTGCATCTAAAGGTTTCAAGTTATATCAAATGGATGTTAAAAGTGCTTTTCTTAATTGCTATATAGATGAGGAGGTTTATGTCAAGCAACCACCGGGTTTTGAAAATCCAGATTTTCTTAATCATGTTTACAAACTGTCCAAAGCGTTGTACGGTCTCAAACAAGCCCCTAGAGCATGGTATGATAGGTTAAAAACATTCTTACTTGAAAAGGTGTTTACCAGGGGCGAGGTTGATAAAACTCTTTTTGTGCTTAAGCATGGCAATGACTCATTATTCGTTCAAGTGTATGTGGATGATCTTGTGTCCAAGTTTTCAGCTTTGATGAGTTCAGAATTAGAAATAAGTATGATGGGAGAATTTATGTACTTTTTGGGGCTGCAAATCAAGCAAACCAAGGAGGGTACTTTTGTGCATCAAACGAAGTATACATGAGACCTTTTTAAGCGCTTCAACATGGACAAAAGCAAGCCTCTTCAGACACCAATGGGAACAAAAATAACACTTGAACTTAATGAAGATGGTGACCCGGTCGATCAAAAGGAGTATAGAAGCATGATTGGATCACTTTTATACCTCACGGCTTCAAGGCCAGACATATAATTCAGTGTATATCTTTGTGTATGGTTTCAAGATTCTCCACGTGCTTCATATTGTCAAGCCGTCAAAAGAATTCTCAGGTACTTACATGGAATTCAAGAATTTGGCATTTTTCTTTCTACTTCCTGAACCATTACTTTGAAAGACTTTTCGGATGCTGATTTTGGGGGTTGTAGGATTGATAGAAAAAGTACTTCGGGTGCGTGTCATTTTCTTGGTAATTCACTTATTGCTTGGTGCTCTAGAAAACAAAACTCAGTTGCACAATCCACAATAAATCTGAATATGTAGCTGCTGCTAGCGCTTGCTCACAAATTCTTTGGATTGTTCAAACACTTAAGGACTACGAGATTGATCTAGATAGTGTTCTACTGTTTTGTGATAACACTAGTGCCATTTGCATTGCTAAAAACCCGTGCAACATTTGAGAACAAAGCACACTGACATTAGGTATCACTTACTCTGTGATAATATTGAAAAAGGAAACATTTTGCTTCACCGTGTAGATACCGAACAACAATTGGTTGACATTTTTACAAAACCTTTGGATTTCACTCGTTTTTGTTACATTCGTAGCGAAATAGGGGTTATGCATCCTCATGGCTTAAATTGAGGGGAAGCTTCCAAATTTAGGATTTGAATTTAAAAGTAATATGAGCATAATATTTCATACATATATGACTTTGTGATTCCTTTTACATTCTAAAAGTTCTTTCTACATTACTCATGTTATACATTTTGTAGTTTTGACATGACTAGTAGTTGGAATAATTATTTACACTAAACCTGGTCATGATCAAACTTTCTTGCTGTTTTGAACTTGTTGTATGCTCACAAGTGCTTTTAATAGTGAAATATTAATCAATCAACTATCCACTTGTTGAGCTTTTATGATCAAATAAAAAATTGAAAAAAGATCAAGAAAATATGCATGCATCACACTTCTTCTTTTGAGATGGCTTATCATTGCACTTAGATATGAACTTGGTAGAAGTTGTGTATGACGAAAACCATATCCTTAAGCTCTTGATTGTCAAATGACATAGGCTTGGCTTGGATGGTTACAATAAGGCTGATGCGACATATAATCTCTTGCAAATGTCATATGATCAATGTTTATGCTTTAAAAGAAAATCAAAATGCAGCAACAAGTGTCATGCTTTCAGGTTTTGAAATAGTTAAGTTTGTGTGATCATGGCTTGCTTAAATTGAAAATTCACTTGATCTCTAGCATGGCTTACACTACCTTATGTATTTCATTGATGTTATAGTGTAAGTTACTTGATAGTATGACTTGGATGAGCTTTGTTTTATATGTATATGTTATAATATGCTCATAACAAATTAAAATTTCTCTTTTGTACCTTGCTGAATACATTGTCAAAAGAGGAGAAATTGATCACATATTGCACACATTCACAAGTGTTTTGGCACGATTCTTCTCAGGGGATGTTTTTTGTTTTTATTCTCATTTAATTTCTGATTTACATAGGGGGGAATATCTCGGGGAGAAAATTGTTTTCTAAACTTTTCATGTGAATAAGCCAATGTTCAGATTTTAAGTGGTGTTGCCAATGCATTCATCAAGGACGAGATTGTGAGACCTATGTGTGCTGAATACATTGGCTATGATGATAAAAGTTTTGAATTATGCCAAACCACCCTTTTAAAAAGGTCCAACGATAGGTCCCGCTTGTTTTGGGTAGCTCCGGCAAGGTCCGACGTAATGTGTGACTTACATTGTCTTGATCTGACTTGTTTTTGTTAGGTTCGACTTGCTGTGGCTAGGTCTGACATGTTTTTGCTAGGTCCAGTGCTATGTCTGACTAGCTTTGTTAAGCTCCAGCGCTAGGTTCGACTAGCTTTGGTAAGCTCCGGTGCTAGGTCCGACTAGCTTTGGTAAGCTCTGATGCTAGGTCCTGCTAGCTTTGGTAAGCTCTGACTCAAGGTCCGGTGCTAGTCTGCAATGGTTCTTATTTTACATTGAAATGTTTCAAACTTGCTTTACACTTATGGAAAGTTTGATTAGTATTCTTTTACTAAGTTGTTGATGCATTTTGGCTGTTATTGTTTTTTTGCTATGGTTTGCAACATGCTTATGTGAGGTGCTCACACAAGGTGTTGTGGTTTCGGAACTAACCTGAATCAAGTTGAGGACTTGTGCTCGGAAGTATCGGTTATTTATTCATGTGCAGTTGTTGCTTGAGTTCATGACATGGCTGGTGATAGGATCCACTGAACTAGTCTTAGGGAGAAGATGAGTTTCAACAACACAGTTCGGTAGGAATTGTGATTGAGTTGACCGGGAGGTCGCGCAACATGTTCGAATCAAGAACAATGCATATGAAGGTATCATGAAAGTTGTTGGAATATGTCTGCATGTGTGCGAGGAGTGCATGGACATGGCAACATGGTTCCAAGGCATGATGAAGAGAAGCGGACGTAAAGAATTGGTCGGAAAGGTCCAACCGACTAGGTTATGGACTCAGGCTGCGGCTGAGTTGTGTTTGACTCAAATATGGAAAGATTTGAGTTGGTTATGATAGGATTTAGTGGGGGTCACAAAGTGAGTTGTTTTTAGGAATGTGTGATAGGTTCCTAAGATGTTTGGAAGTCTTAAGATTGCTTCTATCTTCATATAGAAGAGTCTTGAGCAGTTATGGAAAGTTTCGGTGGAATCTGAGTAGGATACGAGTCCCAGTTTGGTTTGGGTTGGCCTCATGACTGGTTATATAAGCAAGGGAGGTCAAAGCTCATGGTGCACGGATTTTGGATTGTTCCTCTTATGTTCTATTGAATAAAGATCGTCGTTTAAAGGAACTTTTGTACCTTGTTCGTCTGACTTGTTTTGGATAAGTTTTTTTCATCGAGTTTCTGCATAGCACTACCTTGCTTTTATGGTTTTATCATAACCCGAGTTTTACAGATCCAATTGACGTGATTCTTTTTTGTCTGTCTTAGCAACTTGATTATCTATCATCTATGAAAATTTCACGATCATTGGATTAGTGGTTTTGGATCTGTACGAGTTTCTTTGCAGTGTTACAGATCTGTTTTTTCTCGGATAGAACAGATTTACCTTCGTTCCATCCTACAATCATAACATTAGTTTTTCTTGATGAATTTTCATGATTCTTATTGTGACGTCTTTGTGATTTGATTCTCCACAATCTATACTATTTTTGTCGAATTGATCACGTTTATATTAGTCACACACACTATTTATTTAATAGATCCATTTTCTGCCGAGGGGTTTTCTTTGTTTTCGCTAAAAAAGTTGTGATCTACCATTCATCCCCCCTCGAGTATCATTTCACGTGCTCTTAGATCCTACAGAAATGTCCAGGATGACCTTCATCTGGCACCAGTTTGTCCAACATATCAGAAATTTCTGACCTGTTGAGACATTTTGGTGGTCCTTTAGTGACAACTGTGTTCTTTCTAAAGACATGCCTCTGTTACCTAAATATGTGATTCGGAGGCAGCCAACGTCTATGATAATCGAAGGAAGATATCTTGCCTCCATGAGTTAGTCGAAAGCAATCCGTGTCCGAAGCACATATTGGACATGTCAGACGACCGTGAGTGCTCCATCTGGAAAACATGTCGTATGTCGGCAAATCCTAGACGGACCACAAATAAGCAGTTGGAAGGTTGAATTTCTGCTTCTTGTAACTGTCGTACGCTTCAACTACTATCCACAACACTTTCAATGCTTCGATCAGCGGTTTCAACATCACGTTGAGACGTGACTCAGGATGGTCAGGTCTAGGTACAATGAGGCTGAGGAACATGAACTCGTTCTTCATACACAAAGCCGGTGGAAGGTTGTACGGAATGACAAAGACGGGCCAACAAAAATATGGCGTGACGATTGTACTGAACAGTGAGAATCCGCCTATCGCTAACCTGATGTGAACATTTCCTGCATCACGAGAAAATCTGGATCAAAATGGTCTAGCGCCTTCCATGCATCACCGTCAGATGGATGCGTCAAGAATTCTTTGTTCTCACATTTACCTTCTTTGTGCCATCTCATTTGTCTTGCGGTTCTTTTTAAAACAAACAACCGCTTCAACCGAGGTGTCAAAGGCAAGTAACGAAGTTACTTATGTGAGACATCTGTCATCACATTATCATCATCGTCATTAACAACTTCGACATACCTCGGTTTACCACTTTTCAAGCACATGTTCTCGTTGGCGTGCTTTTTCTAGAATAGCAAGCAGTTTTCTGAGCACACATTAATTTTCTCATAGTTCATACCAGCACTAGATATCCGGATCTTCGAATGATACATATCTTTAGGCACTTTGTGAGGTTGTGGAAGGATATCGCAGATCAATTTCATGAGATCATTGTAGCAGTTGATAGAAAAAAAGCACTTAGACTTAATTGCCATAAATCTAGTCAAGAAAGCAAGGAAGGTCACATCCGTGTGTTCATGCAACAGCTGTTTTTATTTCTTGAGCTCCTCGAAGAACTCGCCTGCTTCCTTTGTAAGAGGATCCTCCATGTCTAGAGCTTCTAGCATCTCATCCAGCCTATCAACCCTCGTTATATCATCATCCTCATCCACTTCTACTATGACTCTAGATTTAGTCTCACCGTGGAAGATCCACACCTCATAACATGGCGTGAAACCGTTTCGACATAAGTGAAATGAAAGATCAAATCTACTCAAAAACTTGGTGTTCCGACATTTCGTACATGGGCACCGCACCTTATCATCCGTTGACAACGAAAATGCTCAATCCAAAAATTTATCTAACTTGATGTACCACTCATCTTAGTGACTACCAGTTCTGCTCTTCTAGCCAGTATACATCCAACTGCGATCTTCACCCATGTTTGACTCTGCACTTTAAAGCCAAATAAATTATGGTTAATGTATGCAAGATTTATCCTGCTTCTGACGAGACATAAAACCTGAATCCAAACAAAATTTCGGCGGCATAATCTCACTTGTTTTACACTGCACCCCCCCCCCCCCCCAAATGGTGCAGTTCTTCAAGCTTTGGGGTCAACTGCCCAACAACAACGGAGGAGGCGAGGAAAGAACGAAAGAGGAGGAATGAACGGGAGAAAACCATCTGTCGGCGCCCGCCATCCATGCACGGGAGCTTGTTGTAAGTAATGACATCATGTGGATGAACGATGGTTACCGTCGCCAATTATGGCTAAGAGACTTTATTTGCGATGGTTACCGTTGCGGTTCACTTCCGTGCCATCTCGGAGCCGCCTCGTATGCCGCTCGCTGGGGCCGCTGTTGCGTCTGCTGCTAGCCGGGGGCTGCAACTCTTCAAGACTAGAGAGGAGGAAAGAACGAGAGAGAGACAGGGAAGTGGGTCCGTCGAGGTCCGTCATCCACATGCGCAGGTGCTTTCCGTCTGCACCATCGTTGTTTGTCTTCGTTTTCGTTTAGACGCATACTTTAACTTCTTAATAAATGGGTCTTATCGAGCCCTAAACGGGTTGTGTCAGGTCAAGTCGACTGGAATCCCATTTTTGTACATATAGTAACACTAAGCAATTCAATTAAATGTAAACAATTTCAAAACATAACAATTATTAAATTGTAATTTATCAGTTAATAAACATAAATCTAAACATAAACAAATTTATTCTAAATATAGCCATAATTAAGCATTGACCTAAATATAAGCAATTAAATATAAAAAAGCATTAAAGAAGGCAATTGCATCTAAGTATTAACATGTAATTATATTAACAATTAAAAATTGAGATCTAATTCCATAATCAATAATTTAATAAACATGTAATTAACATAATTCAAATTCATATTGCATAACCAATAATTGAATTGAATTTCTAATTCAATTGCATAACCAACAATTCTATTGCATTCAAAATTGAATTGCATAATGGAATTGCAAAACTGAATTGCATAGTCCATGGAGGGAGGCGAGGGGGGGTCGGCCATGGAGGGGGGGTCGGCTACGGAGGAAGGGGAGGGGGTCGTCCATGGAGGGAGGGGGGAGCTTGGCCATGGAGGGAGGGGAGGGGGGTCGGCCATGGAGGGAGGGGAGGGGGGAGCTTGGCCATGGAGGTGGGGAGCTCGGCCATGGAGGGAGGGGAGGGGGGCTCGACCATGTAGCGAGGGGAGGGGGTCGACCATGGAGGGGGGTCGGCCATGGAGGGGGGAGCTCGGCCATAGAGGGAGGGGAGGGGGTGGGCCATGTAGGGAGGGGATGGGGAGCTCAGCCATGGAGGGGGGGGGGGGGGGGGGGGAGCTCCGCCATGGAGGGGAGGGGAGGGCGGGTCGGCCATGGAGGGAGGGGGGTTACCTGAGAGGCGGCAACAGGAGGCGGCGACGGCGGCAGCAGGCGCTTAGGCGGTGGCATTGGAACGAAGTTAGTCATGCAAAGGGAGGATTGGGGTATATCGCTTTAATTTGTGATGGTCTTTTTTAATTGTAACGGCCCTGGGGTTAGCCGTTGCAATTAAAGGTATTTGCGATGGCTTCTTTTTCGGGTCGTTGCAATAACCCCTGTTTGCGACGGCCGGAACATTTCTAACGGCTTTCGGGCCGTCTGTCGCAAATTAACAACCTATTTGTGACGGCTATAGTGATTTGCGACGGCTTGGTGCTGACCCGTCGCAGATAAATTTGGCCGTCGCAAATAATCGCATTTCCTGTAGTGCTAATAGAGAGTGTCAAATATTTTAGAATGAAAAGAGTACCTTATAACCTGCTCTAGTCACTCTCTTTAGCTGAATGTTTCCTCTAACGTACTGCAATCGCCAACATGTGAGCTCAAGGTCAACACGTGTCTACAACTTGCAGTACCTCACACAAGCCTGTCCCTATTTAGTTGTTATTCTCGGTTCATTATAGTAACAATGCTATTTGCTCACTTCGACTCCATCACCCCACTTTCTTAAGATGAAATTTTATACTTCCACAGTCTATCCAGCACACCAATTAAACATCAATGACTGAGCACACTCTAACCTAACCAACGATTTAATTTACTTCCAATCGGAGAGCAAATACTAAGAAAATATATGAGGAATTTGAGTTGTACTCCTTTTTTTTAAAGGATGCTCCTTTTAAATTTTGATTTAAAATTTTAAAACCACATCGTTATTTGTGTCTTTTTGAACAAAAAGTTAATAAAAAACATAAACAAAGCAAAATTTTACAATTATCATGTCCGTTTTAGACAAAAAAATCTACCAACTTTTTACAATTATGAGGTACGTGTAAAATTAAATAGGAAAAGTGGAAAAAAGTGCCATGACTGAAACGCAAGAAACACGAAAAAAAAAAACCCGGAAAACAGCCAATCTGCGGAGCAAGCCAGCACACCGTCTTCTTATACGGTTGGCTCCGGAATTAGGCCCCTCTGTTGCTTCCTAGTCGCCAGATTTACCTATGCCAACCCGCCCAGGTTGGTCACCTTCGATGCTCTTAATTTTTAAAATATATTTGACATCAGATTTTAAATTCTATTTGAGGTATTTGGGGGTGGCGAAACTTGATTAGATATATGCCTTTTATTTATTAATTTCTGTTCCTTGCTTGCCGTCATTGATTCTGACCTGTAACCCATTCCAGATTGGTTGGAGGAACAGCCTCATTGGATCAGCAAGCTGCGTCAGGTTTGTTCAGGTGAGGGATGCTTCGAGCAGATTTCTTAAATTTCATTCGAGTCAATATTTTTAAATTTTTGAAGATTGTGTGTCAATCCATATCAGCTTAGTACTGTTAATCTCTGCAAATATTTATATCATTCTTCATCTGCATTAAATTAACAAAGTTCGTCCGTTTAGAAACAAGTTATGCTTGTGTTTGTGCATTCATTTATTGGAAACGTTTACTATTTGTATATTTGCAATTGTTAATAAGAAAATTCCATTTTTGAAACTAAATTTGATCTCAAATTCGACAATCACCCTTGAATTTCAAAAGTGGGGAAGATATAACATCAATTTTGAAACTGTTCAATTATTTCTAGCTATCTGGACTCATAGTCGATTACAGGTCATAGCAACTAACAACAATTGGGCAGACAAAAAATGTTCAACCAAAAAAATCCCGAGACATATAAGTGGAAGATGAATCAGCCAATGTTTTTAAAAAGGTGAACCTCAAACTTATTATATTTTATCAGAATGTATAAATCAAGAGAGGATATCAAAGAATCATTCCAAGGGTTCAGCCCCAGCGAACAAGGTAGTCAAGGTTGGTAGCAGAGATGTGATTGTTAAAGGATTGTTCAAAGGACGAATTTTTTTATAGATGATCATGTCATTCCAAAATTTATTGATCATAGAGATAGTAACAACTAACAACAATTACCTTTATAAATACTCTTTCCGTCCGAAAAAAATTGTCACTTTGTAGTTTGAACTACAAGTGATAAATTTTTTAGTACAGAGTGAGTACTTACAAAAAAAGGTGGTATCCCTCTAGCTTAACTCATACTCGAAATGAGAGAGGTCGCAGCCGCTACGCAATGAAGACACTAAGGAGCAAAAGCTAAAGCAACAAATGGCTGAAATGGTTAAAGGGACAAGATTTGTGATTCCTCGTCGGTGACATGTTGAGACAAAACTAGCAAGACCCACAAGTAAAAAGTGGAAACCAAAGCAGATATGTTCTGTTCTAACTAAGCAATGTTAGAAATCATGGTTTATAAACTATTATCGCCCTTAGAATAGAAAATGGGACAGGCGAATTATACTCACCATTGTCCTTAGATAATCTTGGTCCACAAGAGTGTTTTGTATGCATTTTTTGCTAAAATACAGGGGCATATGTTGACGGTCAAAATTAACAAAACCCGATGACCTAGAAAACAAAAGTGACTAGACCAGTTTGTGTTAACCAGCCATCACAGTTTTAAAGACATGTTCAAAAGGCAAATTGGATACCACCTATGTGAAGCTCTCATCGAGATCATCAAAATGGATATATGGGTTGTCCAATTTGGACCCGAACATAAAAGTTATGATATTTTAGAAGATCTCACACATCCGGTAACTCAGTTAGAACGGTTTGTGAAACCGCCTTGATGGTTTTGATTATCAAAATCAACTTAGGAGTTAGATTTTGATATGAAATTTGTTCTGATTTTCATTTTCTAATGGGGTACGACCTCTCCACCCTATAAATATAAGGGTATCAATCAATACAGTGCATCCAATCTGAATCGAATAAAATCAATTTATCTTTACATTCACATTCTATCTCTATTGCCCTGAATTACATCTCAACTCCAATATGTTGCTTTTGATGCTAGAACAACCCAAGATGTGCGTACCAGGGTTCCTTGCTGGCTGGCATTTGTTGGCTTCCACAGTGAGCCCTTAAAACACATCCCTTGTGAATTTATCGTATTGCACTACGTAAGAAACGAAAATAGGAGACAAAGATCAGAGATGAGCGCAATGGCGACCGTCACTGATATGGGTTAACGACTCAAGCCTGCCTCAGCGAGGATGCTGGTTCACGAAAGAAAGGCGCGGCTAAGCGTAAAAGGAGACGAGGTACTATAAGGCGCATCTCATTTAATGAAATATCCAAGACAAGCCTGTGAGACCTATGTGTGCTGAATACATTGGCTATGACAATAAAAGTTTTGAATTCTGCAAAAAACACTCTTTTAACAAGGTTTGACTCTAGGTTTGGCTCCAGGAAGGTTCAACAATAGGTCCGACTTGTTTTGGGTAGCTCCGGCAAGGTCCGATGTAAGATCCGAATTGTTTTTGCTAGGTTTGACTTACTTTTTCTAGGTCCAACATGTTTTGGCTAGGTCCGACTTGCTATGGCTAGGTCAGACATGTTTTTGCTATGTCCGGCGCTAGGTCCAATTAGCTTTGGTTAGCTCCGACGCTAGGTCTGACTAGTTTTGGTAAGCTCCGGTGCTAGGTCCGACTAGCTTTGGTAAGCTCCGGCACTAGGTCCTGCTAGCTTTGGTAATATCTATTTCAAGGTCCGATGCTAGTCTTCAATGGTTCTACTTTTACGTCGCAATGTTTAAAACTTGATTTACATCTATTAAAAGTATGCTTAGTATTCTTTTACTAAGTTTTTGGTGTATTTTGGTGGTTATGGCTGATATCAGCTTGCTATTGTTTGCAACATGCTTATGTGAGGTGCTCACGTAAGGTGTTGTGGTTTCAGAACTAACGAGAGTCAAGTCGAGGACTTGTGCTCGGAAGTATTGGTTGTTTATCATGTGCAGGTGTTGCTTGAGTTCAAGACATGGCTGGTGATGGGATCCATTGAACTAGTGTTAGAGAGAAGATGAGGTTCAACAATCAAGTTCGAGAGGAATTGTGGTTGAGTTGATCGGAAGGTCATGCAACATGTTTGAATCAAGAACAATGCATATGATGGTATCATGGATGTCGTTGGAAGGTGTTTGCACAAGTGAAAGGATTGCATGAACGTGGCTACATGGTTCCGAGGTGTCATGAAGAGATGAAGACGTAAAAAATTGGTCAGAAAGGTCCAACAAAATAGGTTTGACTTAGATTGCGGCTGAGTCAGGTTTGACTCAAATATAAAAAGATTTGAGTTGGTTATGATAGGATTTCGTGTGGGTCATAAAGTTGTGTTGTTTTAGGAATGTGGATTACGTTCCTAAGGTGTTTGGATGTCTTAAGATTGCTCCTATCTGTGTATGGAAAAGTCTTGAGAAGTTATGGAATGTTTCGGTTGAATCTGAGTAGGATTTGAGTCCTAGTTAGGATTGGGGTGGCCTAAGGGCTGGTTATATAAGGATGGGAGGCTAGAGCACATGGTAGACGACTTTAGGACTGCTCCTTTTATGGTTTGATCAATAAAATTCATAGTTTAAAGGATCTTTTGTGCCTTTTTTGCCCGACTTGTTTCAGACAAGTTTTTCTCATCGAGTTTCTGCACAACACTATCTTGCTTAGGTGGTTTTATCGTAACTCGAGTTTTACAGATCCAATTGACGTGACTCTTTTTGGGTTGTCTTCACAACTTGATTATTTATCATCTGTGAAATTTTCACGGTCATTGGATTTGTGGTTTTGGATCTACACGAGTTTCATTGCAATGTTGCAGATCTAGTTTTTCTCGTGAAGAACAGATTGACCTTCATTTAATCTTTCGATCGTAACTTGAGTTTTTCTCGATGATTTTTCATTATTCTTGTTTTCGTGTCTTTGTGACTTCATTCTACACAATCTATACTAGTTTTGTCAAGATTGATCATGTTCAGATTAGTCGTACACACAACTTCTTAATAGATTGTTTTTCTACCGAGGGGTTTTTGTTGCTTCTGCTGAAAAAGTTTTAAATCTACCATTCATCCCCCTCTGGTAGCTTTTCACATGCTCTTCGATACTACGGAGCCTGATCCTCTGACAAACGGGAGACGTGCTGCCAAAAAAGAGCATCTCCTATTTGCGAAATAAATGAGACGAACTTTACAGAAAGCTCGTCTCGTTTGGCTTCAGTTACGGACATATATGAACATATCGCTGAATGAATGTAGAGCATATTCACTTGATAACTAACTAATCATTCCATTGTAGAGTACCTTCATTGTAGTATTTTAAATCAAAAAATAATCAAATCATTCCTTATGAATTGTCATTTATGAAAAACACGATGAACACATTCATTCATTCACAATTGAACACACAATGTAATATTCATTCACACAGATGAACACAGATAACACATTCATTCATTAACAATATATTACAAAACACAATAAAAAAGTATAAGACACAAGAAAAAAACAACATCAACTAAAAACAACAAAGAGAAGCTGAATGAAGAGAAGAGGAGAGACTGATGGCGCGCCCTATATAAGGAGATGCAAAATGGAAACATGCTTAACAATGAAGTGTGTCTCCTATTCTCGATGTCTCCCTCTCCTCGGCTAAAAGAGAGATGCTCTTAACGGAAAAGCTCGTCACCTATTCCCCACGTAACTTTTAGCTTCGTGATTTTCTCCATTTTGCTTTGGTTCACTCTTGATATCACACATCACTAAACTTAGAGCACATTCACTTGATAACTAAATCATTCATGTATCTAGAAAATAAGCAAATACTTCCTTATGATTCTTGAGGAACACGATGAACACACCACACACTCATTCATTAACACAGTTGAAGACACACGATAATATTCATTGACACATATGAACACAGATAAATTTTATTCATTAACATAATATATGACCAAACACAAGAAAAAAGTACAAGACGACACAAGAAAAGAAAAATATCAACTAAAACAACAAAAAAAAACTAAATCCTCCTCCTCCTCCTCCTCTTCCTCGTCCTCCTCCTCCCCCTCCTCCTCTAGCGGCGACTCTGGCGCCAGTGCAATAGGGGCCTCAGCCAGCTGCATAGGCGGTGCAACCTCGAGACCGGGGTTCCTCTCCATTGCCGCCACTAGGTTACTGCGGCCCTCAGTTCCAAGCACCTGGGCCATTGTCTTGAATAGAATATCGAGTTGATCGGCTACTCCAGTGAGGGCATAGAGATAGTGGCCGATGGTACCCGTTCCAGTAAACTCTGGAAGGATACCTAGACCCAAGGAACTCATGGTGCGAGATGTACTGTTGTACGCCTCTTACACCATAACGAGGCGCCGCTTGGTATCGAGCATCTTGAGGGAGCTGCAGCATAGTTTCTTGCAGGGTGGCTCCCTCGGGGGGCTTGGCGGCGGAATGTTGGTCATGGTGGTGGTGGGTCATCAGCGCAGAGAAGACGAATGAGAAGAAACGGATGCAAAAGGAGAGACACGCTTGTGGAGAACTGACAGGTGATGGTGCGTATTATATAAGGTATGTGCGGAGTCGACGATGGAGTAGTTGGTTTTGCGCGCATTGATGGGACAACGGGACACATCGATACTGCCTCGGAGAAAAGAAAGGTCGCGCACGCCGGTCACACGCGTCTCTGCACCACCGCTGCCGAAATTAAGTTCTCTGCAGTCCTCGAACCGCACATCTCTCTTTCAACAATGGAAGATGCACCATCACCCCGTGTGTGTCTCATGTTTATCTCTCGCGTCTCTTTGCCACTGGTGCTCCTTTTCTAATCGACCAACTCCAGTGCGACTGTTGCCTCTGTTCGTCGTCGTCCTCGTCGTCGTCACTGTTTGTAGCTTTATATATTAACTTGGCACCTAACCAACTGAAGGAGGAGCGCTTGGCGTGGCACAAGAACCATCCCTATGTATGTACATACATCGGTCGCATGGTTGTATGTAGCTCTGCAATGGACTGATGAACTTAACTATAGTTTTGTTTTTCCGTCTTGTTTGTTTTTGGTATTTGCAATTTCATGGCTCGCCACCATTTGTCTCACTTGGTTGTCCATTTTCTCTACAAAGCCTGACTCGGGAGATTTATTGAAGTGGCAGTGCATTGTCCCCGATAAAAAAGAGGTAAGTCATGAAGAAAAAGCACAATCATATCCGGTAAACTAACTGGGAAGGTGGTTACTACCCTATAACAATCTTATTATCGGATCACTATCCATTGGTGCCTCCAAGATGTTCCTTTCCACGTGGTTTCTTCCACCTGAATGTCCATCGCTCAGGAGCACTCTGCCTTGGGTTTCTTGATCAAGAGAATGTAAGATAGAATTATTTCGCTCAAGTAATTAGTAATTGTTTTCAAACTTATTTGAATTGGTTTCTTATGTTACTTAAATTGATATTTCCTAGGGGCGGTGGTATGGTTTTACAATAAAAACTATACTACTTAAAGTTCAGCATTTGCTTCATCAGCCAAATGCGCCCAATGTTGAAAATGATTGCTATAATCTACTTATCAAGGTTAGTAACTTTGTGTTAGTGAACAACGTAGGTTATATATCATTCCTCATCAACATTTGTTAAATTCAAGAATGTCAATATTTTCTGGATCCAGGGGGAATACAAGAGACGTGTTCGGGAGCAAGCAGGATGGTACAATTTAGATTAATCATTGGAAGCTTCATAGGAATAAGTTTCGAATTGCAATGTATAGTTTAGAGGGAACACAATGTGTATGAACTATGAAATTCATTGAGTTGCAAATTATCTCTGAATTGCAATGTTATGGCGTTTGTTTATCCCTTTCCAATTATATCCCTGAATTGCAATATCATTGTGTTTGTTTATCCCTACAACGGACGCTCACAATATTAACTCTACGCGCGAGTGGCAACGGACGCTCACAATGTCGTGTGGGTGGAAAAAGGGAGACGAGCACATGAGAGACGAACATTAAACATGAGCGTCCCTAACTTTTTACGTCTGGCAAAAGTGGACGTGCTGTTAAAAGGCCCGTGGGAAACGAGCTAATGCGAGACGTGCCTTACTTGGGCCCGTCTCTAATTCATGCCGAAGATCTTTTGTCCCACCATGGAAAGTTGATCATGTTGCAACGATCATATAAGACATTGCGCACAGTTATTAGTTGGACATGCCCGCATGCCAAAGATGTTGTTCCTGGCTTCAGCACACCGTGGCGCATCTTTCGCATACAGCGTGCCCGTATAACCACAAAATAATGCGAGACAGGCGTTGTATATGTCCGTGTCCGATTTTTGTCCTGTTTTTAGCTCTTCACGCTCCCTAGCAAAAAATTTCGCGGAAAACTTACTCGTGGTCTCTCGACCTAAGGGAGACGCTCAAATGAGAGACGGGTGTTATAGAGGCTCGTCTTCAACTTTTGCTATATTTATCTCTCGCACGCTCTCTCCCAAGACTTGGCAAAAATTTTTAGCTCTCGTGCGCTCTCTCAACTTAGAAGCCTCAGCTCCTGAGCACGTCGCCGTCCTCCCTCTTACTCAACTCGCTTTTCATCATTGTCGTGCTACCGCCGTTGACCCCGACCCCACCATCAAGCTCGACATTCATCATCAGAGAGTTGAGCACGCTTGAGCACACAGCCTCGTCCCCTGTCCCTGGAGCACGCCGTTGCCTCGACCCTGACCTCGATAATCAGTATGAGCACGTTGCCGCCTTCACATAAGTAGAAATGTTCTCCCTAGTTGGTGTCCCGAAACACATTCATCTTCCTTGTTTATGTCCAATGAAAAAGTAATGTATTTGTTTTGACGATCAATGTATATAATGATTTCTGATTTGCAACCCCTTGAAACTACAGGAATTGTGGTTGACACTAGCATTTGCCATCCCAGTGAGTTTGATTTCTACCTCTGCACCCAGCTAGAATCAAGGTACCTATGCAATAATTGGTGTTGCTCTCACGAGTTTTTGATATCGGGCTATTAGTGCATCAGTGGAATGTAATGTTTGTTTTTTCAGGGGACAAGCAAACCAACTCACTACCATGTCCTTTATGATGAGAACAATTTCTCTATTGATGCTTTGCAGATGCTCACCAAATGTTTGTGCTACATGTAAGCTCGGCTCCCCATTCACTAACTGTTCCTGTATTTATTACAATTATATACCAATTTATTCCTAAGCATTCAGATATTTGCTCTCTTATGTGACTGTTTAAGAGAATGTGACAGCAATTTGATAATGTTTTATATGATTTCATTGATTTTATTGAATTTGAGGATATCTCAGTCGAAGTATTAGATTCTATGAAGGCTCATCGTTAATGAAGTCACTGATCGGGAGAATTTTCACTATGGTATACATGATTAGATGATGACAATTATGATGTGTGTAATTAGTAACTTTGTAATCAGGATGAACATGGGAGTATTCTTTATGTTATTAGTATACTTGATAACTACGATTGACCCTTTGTTAATATTTGATTGTTCAATATAATTTAATGTTTGATCTTTTTGGTTATACATATGTTCATGTATGTGTATGTTGCTGACACTGACATTGCAGCTGCCAAATCCTGGCTAGCTCTAAGATGCAGCCGACAACCAGGATAATCAGGAGTGGGGGTACCTAATAGGAAATCCTGCCTATAAACAATCCACGATGAGGTGTAATCGAGATCGTCTCGGATTACATAAATAAAGGATACAAGCTTCCTTAAAGCACATCTCAGATCAGTCAACAAATATGCGACGCGCTTCCATAAAGCACGTCTTGGATCAGTCAATAAATCTGCGACGCGCTGTATTAAAGCTTGTCTCACATGTATGTTGATGGGCGACGCGCGCGACTCACATCCAATGACCCCGTAAAGCGCATTTGTTATGACTCAGAGAAACGAGACACTCTATCTAGGAGCTTGTCTCGCACTGTCACAGCCCGAACTTTAAACAAAGATAGAAATTGCTCCGAATTAAAATTTTTAATCAAATCTTGAACAAATATTTATCTTTAATAAAAATCAAGACAAATGAACGTGTGCACATTTAAATACGAATCAAACTATAAAATAAATCTCAAACAATCAATAATGGTCAACCTAAAATAATGTCACATAATTATTAATACTTCTCAGGCAAGAGGAAACAAGAAAACAACGAATAAGCGCAAGTACGACCACACTCATAACGTTCTTAACACATGAATATCAATCATTAAATAATACCTAAAATTGTACCTATGTGTATAAGGCGCCGAACTAATAACTTATAATATGACACATAAATCAAGTAATACTATAATTATCCGAGAGAGTAACTATACCCTAGAATATAATTGTACTCAGACAAGGGTTATTGTCCATAAACCAAATTACGTTTTAGGACTAAAATTTAGAGTTCAAAGGTGTGAGAAAATTTGGGAGATTAAGGAAACACTCTCTAAACACAAGCATAAAACATTTAGGTGAAATCAAATTCAAATCAGAAATTAAATAGAAAACAAAACTGAAAGGTACTCTAAATAATATTCAACATACTCAAATTAAGTTTGAATTCAATTTAGATTGGGATTCAAACCAAAACAAAAATTTAATTAGAAAAGGAAGGAAAACAGATAAAAATAGAAAAAGGCGAGCAACCCATTTCCCCTAGCCGGCCCGGCTCTCCCCTCCTTCCCTTCGGCCAGCACGGCCCATTTTCTTTCTCCTCCCGGCCTGGCCCATCTAACCTCTCTTCTCTTCCCTTAATTTTTCCTCACGCGGCCCACACTTTTCCCCACACACACACGCGGCATGGCCTAGAGGGCGAACCGCCTTCTTCCTCTCGCCGCCTTCCCCTTCGAGCCAGACCGCGCCTCTGGAAAATCCGGCAACACGACGTCGCCCTTCACTTCCATGCGCCGTGCCAGCTTGTAACACCCAAAAATTTTCAAACTTTGTAATTCAACCTTTCAAATATATTAGGGTGCAGTTGAGTTTGCATGTTGGTATGAAATTTAAATTCAAAACGTGTAGACTTCGAAATAATTTGAAATTCAAATCAAATCAAAAGAAATAGAAAAGAAAAAGAAGAATAAAAAGAAAACTGGCGCCTGGGCCGAATCTGGCCGCGGCCCACTTCCTTCCCCCAGCCCAGTCGCACCCACTCCCCTCACCTCTCTCCCGCTGTCACCCTGGGCCCGCCTGTCGGCACCTTCTCCCTCCCCCTCTTTCCTTCCCGCGACGCAACCGCCGCCCGAACCCGTGCCCATGTCCCCCCCCCCCCTCGGAACCGCTCCCCCCGTCGGGTTTCGCACGCGCCCCTCAACCGCACCCCCCCTCCGCGCTATAAAGGAACTGGCACCCCCATTTTCCCCCTTTCCCCGAGCTTCTCTAACCCTAGCGCCTTGCCGTCGGTGAGTTGCCGCCATTCCTCGTGTTCCCAACGATTCAACCCTCCGCCCTCCTTCTTTCTTGGCCTAACACGATCGCCGTACAGCCAGGAGCACGCTGAACACACCCGCTCGAGGAGATCCGCATTGCACCGCCAGAATCGTCGCACTCCGACGAGCCCCGCCGCCTCCAACCGTTGCTGACGCCCTGTGCTCCTCCCCAAGTCCAATTGACGCCTCCGGTGAGTTCGCAACGTCGCCCCACTCGATTCTATGCTTTTGGATTCTAGGATTAAGGTAGATTGCGTGGAATTTAGCGAATTCCAGCGAGATCGCCTCTGTCGGCCGTCGGGCGCCACCGCGCTGCGCGCTGGCGCCGGCCAGGGGTGACGTGGCCCTATCCTGGCCTTCGGCTCGACGTCAACGGTTAGGATTAGAAGCAAACATACCGCTTCGGTTATTTTAAATACGAGCTATTCGATGTGGATCCAACGGCCCACATTTAAACATCCCTTTCCCGCCTCCGCTTTTACACCGCAACCCCTGGAAATTCACCAGCTACCCCCTAGCCTCTGCTGGAATTCAGATCTAGCCCCAGGATTTAGCAATCTAGCCCCTAGACTCTCTGGAATTGGATTTAATCATTTAAATAGTCAATCTAACCCCTGGAAATTTATAGAATTATGGATTTAGCCCCTGTACAGTGTAGGAAACTTATTAACCAGTCCCTGGACTTTTATTTAATTGTTGAATATTGTTTATAGGTGTATTTAATGTGTAGAAATTGGATAAAAATGGTGAATAAATGTAAAAATAGTAGGAGAATTTGTATAAAATGTTTTTTATGCTGTAATTAATTTGTAGAGTTCAAATAAAATATATTTTGACCATGGAAAATTTATTAAAAATGTTTAAAATACATTTTGGCCATAGAAAATTCAATAAAAATGATTTTGGCCATAAATAAATCCTAAAAATGTAAGAAAAATATAAAATGCATATTTTGCCTATGTAAAATAATAAATACCTCGTAGGGACGCTTTAATATAGAGTTTTATGCATATGTGTATATTTATTGCCATGTGTTGTGTGCTCTTTACTTATTTTAGCTTTTATTTCTCTTTGCCATGCTTGGGTAATATATTTAGGGTCGTACTACGACCCTAACTTCAATCTCCAAGACCAAGACTTCACCAACAATCAAGTCTTCGAAGAAGGCAAGTGCCCTTGGCTAGAGGACTAGTCCTCTCACCAATATAAGGACTGGCTCATTTGAACTCAACATAGTGATTTCATACAACTACAGAACCTGTATGGGCGGGACTCCCCCTACTTTCTGGTAACTACCACAAGAGAAAACCTGGAGAGCCATGGAGGGCATAGTGGACCAGGAAATGGCACAGAGACCGAGGGTCGTCTGGTGTCTGGCTAGGTTGGTAATACCCGAATAGCCCTTGGGTCGGGCCGAGGTGTGATTGTGGGGTTACGCGGGAAAGATGGGATGAGCGTCATGTCATACCCTTGCTAGGTCTGCATGGCCTGTGGGTAAAGTGTACAAACTCTGCAGAGTCTTAATCTATCCAGATAGCTATTGTCACAGTCTTGGCACACTATGCTTTGGGCTCCTATTGATTAGCACTAGTACAACTCATTGATGTGTGTGTGTGTGTGTGGGTGGCCGAGGCCACTGTGTTTTTGGAAAGGGTTGGCATGCGTGCTGGAGTCGTCAGGGCCTTGGGTCCGAAGACTTATCTAAAAGTAAGGGAACTGGCGGGATGGTTTGAAACTCCCCCAAGGCCCACCAACAGTAATAATATTGATTCAACTACTTCTCCCTCTTATTGCAAAACTCTTTTCAATGAGAACCTTGCATAAAATGCTTTTCGACAAAACTAAGCTGTATGGCCTCTCCTTGCTACAAGCCCCAATGCATGAAACACCTCCCCTTGAGTAGTGTTAGGGCTTGTGGAGCACCTTATGTACTCATTCTTGCTTTATATGTGGTTTTATCAGAAGACAAGGAAACTGAAGCGTGTGAGGATGACGATAGGGTCTAGTTCTACTTCCCAAGCCTGCCTATTGGGCATGGCGCCGCTGTGCTCCGCTATTTTGAGGATTTATCTATTTTGGAGGTCATCTTCGACCACATCCAATGTAATCTAGATCATGTTTGTAAGACTTATATTGATTATGAATAAATAATCGTTGTATGGATCTCGATCTATTCTGTTGTGTGTACCAACTACTGATCCAGGGAGTGGTATGAGATGCACAAGTGGACCCTCGGAAGGCGGATCTTGACAAAGGGGTATCAGAGCCCTACTTGGCCGTAGGGCAAGACCTTAGCATCATCCTAGTCCCTGAACCTATATTTTGAAAAGTATAAAACTATTTATGCAAAACTTCTCTCTCTCTCCTCTATTGTCTTTCTGCACTTATCTCCTTCTATGTCGAAAACTTAATTTATTTCCGTCAATTGTTTCACTGACTTCAACCCAAAACACCTTGGTCATTCAAGAGTAAGATGGACACTAATGCGGTACGCAATGTTGGAACTGTGCAACTTCTGCACCGGACTATTCGAAGATTTGATGAGTCAAACAACCTTATAATCAATTCAAGAGAGTACGTAAAGATAAAGGAAGCAATTACTCTACTAAAGCTACTAGAAGATGTCATCGTCACATATCAGGAACGACGTCACGATCAGTGGAAGAGCAACCACGTGCAACCCTATCTTCCTCAGTCACATTGATCGAATCCTAAAATGACCGTAGTGCTCATGAGTAGAATGGTCTAGCCTATAGTGATCTAGAGTAAGCCACGAATAGAACGATTAATAAAATAATATATAAGTTTGTAATCTAGTTATGTTTGAGTGTGATTCGCTGATTTTCATTCGGTTCTTTGATTGAGTGAACTTGTGTGCTCTAATACCAACACAGATCAATAATCAAATGAAAGAAGATAAGTTGGGTGCTTAATAAAATAAATACATATGGGATGCGTGTATATATATATCTACACACATATATCTATATGTATATCGAATATAATGTACAAAAAAATACATAAAATAAAATCTAAATTATACATACGTATGTATATACGTGAGGATAATAATAATAAAAATAAAATCTCCCACTCCTCTCTTCCTACCAGATTAATAAAATACCCATTCAGAAGTCTATCCTTGTTCGAGCTCACCATGAGCACACCGCTCATGCGGGAACACCGTCTCAATCCAAGTACTCCAGTTAACCCTCAAAGTCAATAAATAAATAATTAATTTAATAAATAAACCAAAAAAATAAAACAAAATTACACATGATCAAAATATAAATATATAAATAATAATAATAATAACAATAATAATAATAGTAAAACCCACACTAATGGAAAAAAATACAGTGGTTAAAATCTTATTTAAGTGGGGTAGGATTTCAACGGATCTAAAAGCCCATAAGACAAGCAGTGGATCATACCCTCATGGGCTAGTTGGCACACTGACAAGGATATACACCATCTGCCAACTGCAAGGTTACTATAGTGAATGATGTCGAGATAATTGTAAGAGGTCAGCCGCAGGAGCTCCCATGAAATTCATGACACGTAGTTTGGAAGCAACGCCCCTGGAACGAGTGTCGAAAACGTATACATGCTCAGGTATAGATCTGGAAGGATTACAAGGAATAGAACCATACCTAGGCGTGAAGTTTCCGATCACGTCAACACCGAAAGCAACACTGAGGGCAAAGAAATCTTGTCAGATGTACACATACTGATTGGTCAAACACAATAGACATACCCGTAAGCTACAGGAAGGTATTTTATTACTAAGTTCATCACCTTAGGGAACCCTAGTGTTGTGGTTAAGCAGAAAGAAAACAAGCTCAAGACGTGGATTGGCTACCAAACATCGAATAAGGTTGTTGAAACATTTGCCATCTCGGGTCGATGACCTATTTAAACCTATTAAACTAGTTAAAGGGAGTTAAGTACACCTATGAGTGCGATCTGAGGTCACGTTGGTATCAACCCAAAAAAAATATACATACGTCCTGAAACCCACTTACTTTATGAGCCTAAAGGACAAATGTTAATGAATGAACTAGCGGTAAGCATTCCCTGACCAACATTTAAAGTCGAAGGCATAAATAAGTGGACCCCACCAAAGGATGAAGCTGTTGCAATTTGAAAGGAATCAACCAATGTCACCTAGATATGAAGCTCCCTTGGACTAGCCAAATGCCAACATGAGATTTACCGTGGAAATTCTCAAGGATCAAAAAATCTATGTCGAACCTCACCGGGAGGACTAAAAGGTCTGAATGGATATCTGCTTAAAAAAGGGTAATCCTCAGGGATTAATGACGGTTATGATGGCAACCCAAGTATCGACATAATCAAAGCTCTATACCCTGAGTATATGAACCAAGAACCTTATAGAGCAAGGATCGAATTTGGATGCCGAATACAGTTAGACAGAAAGATAAGTAAACAGTCACCTTAGAGATCCATTAGTGACCATAGGTACCCAACGGAGGCACCAGTGTGGGGTACCCACACGTTTTTGGAAATAAGACATGTTGGCTCAATGACTAGTCGGACCAGTGAAGGCAATAGGAGACAGAGCCTAATACCATGAATACCGGACAAGAATCTTATATACACGCCAATTAAGTTGTGCCCTCGCATATAAGACACATACTAAACCCTCAAGGGCAAGTGCCGCTTGATTCACTGGGCCAACAGTCAGATGCTGCATATCGAGTACTAGTTGTACAAATACTAGACATTGTGGCAAGATAAACAAGTACAGTTACAATATAGTGATGACAGGAACGACCATCTCAAGGCTGTAAAGAAAAGCTTAGTAAATAAACCACTACCTACCTAAGATATTCTTCGAATCTCGAGGATGAGATTTTATTTAAATGGGGTAGATCTGTCACAACCCGAATTTTCAACAAAGATAAAAATCGCTCTGAATTAAAATTTTTAATCAAATCTTGAACAAATATTTATCGTTGATAAAAATCAAGGCAAAGTAATGTGTGCACATTTCAATACGAATCAAACTATAAAATAAATCTCAAACAATCAATAATGGTCAACCTAAAATAAGGTCACATAATTATTAATACTTCTCAGACAAGAGAAAACAAGAAAATGACGAATAAGCGCAAGTACGACCACACTCATAACGTTCTTAAGACATGAATATCAATCATTAAATAATACCTAAAATTGTACCTATGTGTATAAGGCGCCCACCTAATAACTTATAATATGACACATAAATCAAGTAATACTATAATTATCCGAGAGAGTAACTATATTCTAGAATATAAATGTACTCAAACAAGGGTTATTGTCCATATACCAAATTCTGATTTAGGACTAAAATTTACAGTTCAAAGGTGTGAGAAAATTTGGGAGATTAAGGAAACACTCTCTAAACATAAGCATAAAAACATTTAGGTGAAATCGAATTCAAATCAGAAATTAAATAGAAAACAAAACTCAAAGGTACTCTAAATAATATTCAACATACACAAAGTAAGTTCGAATTCAATTTGGATTCAATTTAGATTGGGATTCAAAACCAAAACAGAAATTTAATTAGAACAGGAAGGAAAACATATAAAAATAGAAAAAGGCGAGCAGCCCATTTCCCCTAGCCGGCGCGGCTCTCCCCTCCTTCCCTTCGCCCAGCACGGCCTATTTTCTTTCTCCTCCCGGCCTGGCCCGTCCGACCTATCTTCTCCCCCCTTCATTTTTCCTCACGCGGCCCACACTTTTCCCCACACACACACGCGGCCTGGCCCAGAGGGCGTACCGCCTTCTTCCTCCCGCCGCCTTCCCCTTCGAGCCAGACCGCACCTCCGGAAAATCCAGCGACACGACTTCGCCCGTCACTTCCCTGCGCTGCGCCAGCTGCACCGCCCTAGTCACCTCGCCGCCTCCGTCCTGCCGTTCCATCATGAGCACGGCGAAACGGGCGCGCCACAGAACCAGCGCAAACCGCCTCAGGCCACCCTACCACGCCACCGCCTCTCTCGCCTATAAAGCACGCCCTGCTCCTCCGTTTGAGCACCGCACGACTCACAAACAACTCTAGCACGCTTCGGGGAAAGAATCCGGCATAACCAAGATCTCCTACGACACAATTTCGGAGCTTTCCCCTTCTTCCCAACTCTGACCGCCGCAGCCGTTCCCACTCCGGTGAGCTTCCATATTCCAATTACTTTCTCGTTCAGTTTCCTAATCTTCCACGCAATCTAGAACATGTATTGCTTTGTGGTTTAGTGCTCCCTAGCGGAGATACGGGGTCAACCCTAGCCTCACCGCCGTACTCTCCCATCGACAGCCGTCGTGGAGCGTTCCACGACCCGACCGAGTGCTCTGGTATGTTCTTAGATCATCCATATATGCGTTAGGCAACACCCGGCCACTAGGAAACGCGCGCACGTCTGCCTCGCCGTGCACCACCACCGCTCGCCGCCGTGGCGCGTCGACAGCCACCGTATGAATCGCCCCAGCTTGTCCAAGCGCAGAGGCACGCTCACAACCTAGAACGCGTCCTTGATCACTTACCCCGTCGTTATAGCAAACTCGTGTGAGTTTCTCTGGCTCCAGCGCCTCCCTCCGACGTGCGCCGTTGCTGGCTGTCACGGACGTCGCTCGGGCCCAGCCGAGCACACCAGCACACTCCCCACAGTCGGGAACACATCACTGACACACTTGTTCTGCGAAAGCCCGCACGCTTAAGTAGATCGATGACACGCCAGTGTGCACGGTCGCCACAGCCCGCCGCCGGCCGCTGTAGGTGCCCCTCCGGTCCGGTCTTGTGCACCACTGCACTCCAGTCGGCCCTAGCGCCGTGTAGGTACAACCCAACCTGAGCGTAACCGCCCTCACGCGCGACTCCTCGAAGCGCTGCAACCATTCACCGATGTGCGCTGTCGTCGGAGGCAACGGGCACCGCTCCAGCCTGGCTACGCTCACCGGGAGCCTCCTTGCACTTGTGATCACGCGCGAGACATGTTGGTTGGGGAGGAAATCGGCACCTCCCTGTATTCCTATCGCGGACCGCAGCCTCGGCCTCCTCCGGTGAGCCCCCGATCACCTCCCTGTCATTCCTTCTGTTCTGGCCCGTGGTGCCTACGAGGCACGCACATGTTGCACGCGTGGCGGCCACCTAGGCGCCACCTCAGTGCCACGTGTGACCCCTTTGCCACACACGCACAAAAGTCGCGGAGCCCCTTGCATGGACACGGTCCATGTGAACCACATAGGCATGCTGGACTGACCACTGGGACCCACTCAACCACTACGTAGGAAAATAAGACAGACGCACCTAGCCCGTAGTGACCCCACAAGTCCCCCGAGTACAGGAATTTTGCTAGAGCTACCCGCACCTGTACACAGAGAGTTATGGTCCCACATCCAGCCTTACAGAAAGCTAATAAATTGCTAGAGCCACACGCTTAGTGTACACATACAGTTAGAAAATGCATTTTCTTATCTAGGAAAATTCTGGAAATTTTTCTATAATTAGGAAATGACTATTAGAGTCTGAACCAGTGATTTGAGTCACAAATAAATGGTATCAATTTTGTAAAATATATTAGTTAATCAATAATAATAATAATCAAGTAGAAATTTGGGAAAATCCACATATAGCCTCCCAACTTGATAAACCCACCAAAATAAATATCTAAAAATATTAGGGATAATAACCAGAATTTATAATTCAATTAAGTGTGCCACCAACATAAGACCTAGTGTAGTAAAATAATTATCCTCATTATAGAAAATAAATTGAATCACCAAAGGTGGTGGAAAGTCTAAATAAACAAAAACCCCCCAAATAAATTACCCAAAAATCTTAGAAGATATTGCTAGGAATATACAATAATAGAAATAGACTAGTATTTAATATATGATAGGGAATTGATTATAATTCTCATAGGAAAATCACGTGAATAATTATAATTTGTCAAATAGACATAGAAGCTCCCAATTAATTAGTCTCCTCCATAAATGATTTTCTAATCATTCCTAGGAATATATCATTAGGACTTTGAAACAGTAACTGATCAAATTAACATATAGGATAATAAACTAAATGGTGTCATGATTGATAAAAATAATTAGTGGACTAATGAATAATAGAACTCACAAGCTAGATCTAAGTTGAACAGACCCTTCACTAATAATTCCTAGAAGTCTTAATAATCATACACTATGGAAACTCCATAATAAGTTCATAACCTTTAGGGTATAATAAAGAAATGATAAATTAAGAAGTAGAATGAGTAGATACACACGAATCTTCAACAGAATGTTGCCTTAAGTTCAAATACATTAGGCCTGATGCTTAGACTCTAAAACATGTGGGTCCTATAGTAGAACCTTAGTGAATATACTATTGTGAAAATAGAGTAAATATAAAGAAGGTGCATATAAATCATGGTCAACTCAGAGACCGAAATATAGGCAATTTATGGAATAAGCTAGTGAGTTCACCGTAAATGTCATAAACCATGTAAATGACTAAGAAGACTCATAAAACATTTATATCCTTTCAACAACCATTTAGTTGACCAATGAGACAATACTTTTTCCAAATAGCCACCAGTAGAATGACGTATTCCCCGATAAACCTTCTATGAAAACAATAGAGTTTCCAATTAAGTCACCAGTAGAATGATGTATTCTCTGATAAGCCGCCTTCTCAGGATCTTAGAAACCATGTTAATGAATGATTGTTTGTATTTATTGGAGTTTAATTTGGATTTCTTGGATATTTATCAATGAATTGTATTTTCTTCGCGTAGCTACGTACTTAGTAATCGGAGAGTTCGCGACGGAGATATTCAAGACCCGAATAATGAAGGACAGGACAAAGACTATGATAAACCATCGTAAAGGCAAGCTCTAACTCCTTGATCATATTTCAATCGCACCTTGGCCTATTTTCATTGCATAATTTTATTTCTATTTTAAAATATTGTTATGCTATGAACCACTTGATGTGGTAGCATGAGCTATGTTGACAACTGAGTATCAGTGTTAGCTAATAGCCAAGGATGAACAGTAACACATAAGTTAGTCGCTATCAATGGCTTGAAACAAGACACTGTATCAGTTACGATAATAGCAGTGACTATCACAATCCCCTCCTTTACCTTGACAACACAACCCCTTGACAACCTAACAGCTTCATCACTGCACTATAGCAGTGATGTGAGCACCTCCTTGTTAGTACTATGCTTAGGAACCCCTGCGATGTTCGTATCGCGAACCACTACACACTGTATACATGATTGTGAAATTTGTTAAAAGGTGTTTGGTGGTGTGAGTTAGGATATGTGTGGGATATTAATGAACTGTGTGTGTGTGTAGCTGATGGGTGGTCGAGGCGGGTATGGTGATGGGATGCTGTGGGCTCCCTAAGAGGTATATTAGTTGCGGCTGTGTATTCGGTGTAATCCACCGATCGACGCTGAGTGCTTCAGTAATAGTCCGATGACCATGTTTTCCGACTAGCCTTGTGCTGAGTACTTTGGTTTAGTTCGATGCTGGGTGTTCCGAACTAGTCGACGAATGGAGTCGTCTCACCAATATAAGGACCGGTTCATTTGAACTCAACATAGTGATTTCATACAACCACAGAACCTGTGGGCAGAACTCCCCCTACCTTTCTGGTAACTACCACAAGAGAAAACCTGGAGAGCCATGGAGGTCACAGTGGACCAGGAAATTGATACAACGATTTAGCGTATTGCGAAAATTTAACGTATTGCAATAAATAGCATGGTATTGCAACGTTATCACATTCGTGGTACTTGTATGTGGTTGCAACGATTTCACAGGCGTGGCAATAGTACGGTATTGTAATGATATCACATTCGTGGCAAATAGTATGTTATGCAACGATTTAGCGTATTGCAACGATATAACATATTGCAACGAATAGCATTGTATTGCAACGATTTCGAGTTTGTGGTAATAGTATGTGATTGCAACGATTTTCACATTCGTGGTAATTGTATGTGGTTGCAACAATTTCACAGGCGTGACAATAGTACGGTATTGTAATGATATCATATTCGTGGCAAATAATATGTTATTGCAATGGTTTAGCGTATTGCGACGATTTAACGTATTGCAATGAATAGCATTGTATTGCAACAATTTCGAGTTCATGGCAATAGTATATGATTGCAATGATTTTCACATTCGTGGCAAATACTATAGTATTGCAACGATTTTCACAGTCGTGGCAAATAGTACCATATTGCAACGAGTTATGGTGTTGTGACGATTTACCATATTGCAACGAATATCACGGTATTGCAACGATGTCACAGCCGTGGCAAATGGTATGGTACTGCGACGGTTTAACATCCGTGGCAAATAGTATGTTATTGCAATGAGTCAACAAACATGGCAAATAGTACCGTATTGCAACGATTTCAGATCCGTGCGAACTAGTATGGTACTGCAACGATTTCGCATCCATAGCGAATAGTTTGGTATTTCAACGAGTCCACAAATGTGGCGAATAGTACCGTATTGCAATGATTTTAGATCCATGGGAACTAGTATGGTACTGCAACGATTTCGCATTTACGGCAAATTGTTTGGTATTGCAATGATTTCTTATCTGTGGCAATAGTTTTTTAATGCAACGTTTTCTGCGTGATGGCAATAGCAGTCTAGTGCAGCGTTTTTTGAGTCGTTGCCAAATGTTTATACTGCAACATTTTGTAATTCCTGGCAATAGCTTCCTATTGCAACAATTTATCATTTGTGACAAGAAATTTGTAATGCCACATTTTATAATTAGCGGCAGTAGAACCTGAATGCACCAGGTTTGAAAATTAGTGGCAACAGAATCGCGAGTTTAATAAAAATCCATCAATTGATATTACAACACGCATAACAACACTCAAGGATTACTAAAGCGACGTGTTTGCATGCTAAGAGTTTTACCTAAGTTGACCGGGACTAATTGTTGGAGCAGGTGGCTTTTGGCGGTTCCTTTGGTGGACCTTTTGTGGAGTGGTCTCCATTATTATTTTGTGCATTTCAGCCATTGACGCGCACATGTCCTGCATTTTCGTAGCTGTCTATTCACAATCAGCTGCTATCTGACCTTGTAAGTTCTGGACTTGAACGTTTAACTCTTCATTCTTCTTGTTTATGCAGTCCATCTGGGTGTTTAAGCTATCATTCCTTCCTTCCAACTCCTGCACTATTTGATTGAGGCCTGCATTTCTATCTTCTAAGTTTCAAACTTGGTTGTCGAGGTGTTCAGACATCTGGATACGCATACGTTCACGTTCGGGACCAGTTGGGTTAGCCATATAACCACGCCCCCGAACCTGTGATCCTGCACAACCGATTGAGGATCTATAACAACGCTGGAAGATGTGGTTTCTCTTCTAATTTGGAATTGGGCCTCCCTGCTCAGCTTCCATGTCGTCCACTTGGGCACGTGCCTGGATCTATATACGAAAAGAAAAGTCACAGGTAATTTGCAAATATTTATTTAGTTGGAGATTTTTTCAAGTGTTACTCACATGTACAGCTTGCCAGCTTGTTTGCCCAGTTACCATTCTCCAACAAATGGATTGCCTCCCACAGTTGTATGTCATCGGGTTCTTCTTCGGTCTCGCTACATAAAATACAAGTAAACTTCAACATGTTGGTATACATATTGTTTGCAGCACAAAGTAAAAGTGTGATTTATTTTTCATATCTTCTCGTAACTAAGTTGGGCGTAGGATTTGCAGCCAAGCAAGTGACTTGCCTTTTGTCTACTTTGATTTTGAGAATTGGTCCTGCTTATTGACTGCAATAATTTTAAGAATTAATTCCACGAATGAAAGTAAATGAAATATTTTTTGTATGACGCGAAGCTATTAAAAAGTTAGCTGACCTTGAATCGCTCAGACCCAAAATATTCTATTAGGTGCAACCACTCAGGCGCCATTACATCAGCAAGCTTGTTTTGTATACGTTCTTTATTGGTAGAATAACTTTTATAGGTGGCATGCAAAGTCGAGTGCCACCCCTTGTAGCGCTCACCAGCAATTTTCAAAATTTTTCTTGCACTCTCCGGTGTGTCCTCCATGTCCCAGGAATCCTGTACATTGTATAGCAAGTTGCTGTAAACATACAAGATGGAGATTGCAAAAAAAATACTTGTGTGGGGGTGTGACAACACTAACCAGAATGTCTCGTACTATATCTCTCTTGTTACTATGGCCAACCTCTGCCCACTTCCTTGCACTGCTGAGGGATGCATGTCTTTTTGTAAATATAACCACATCATTGACAAAGTGCCGCTGATTAATACCAACCGCAGCACCCAACCTAGCAAAGAACTGAATTGGTAGCTTCACATCCTCCGTTCTACTAACTTGGGATGCATAGCGTATTCTGGCAACCTTAAGTCCTTTAGCTACACTTCTTCCTAGCTTCCTTCCTTCTGTTACATTGATTCAAACAGTAAACGATTAAAGCAAATTACCGCCTGAACAAGTTTAGTATCATATACAAATAGTGTGAAAAGAAGAAAAGTATGATGTTCATACTATCTTCAGGACGAGTGCGGCAAGTACGAGCGTGGGACGACCGCGTCGTCCCAGCACCATTTTGTTCTGTAGTACTCCCTCCTGGTTTATATTAATTGTTGTATCGGACCAACAAATGAATTAAAAATAAACTACTAGTTAGGACTGTCTAAACAACAACTATTTTGATTGGGGGGGGGGTACATTGTTGACTTCTTTGTCATACCCTAAAATGAGCCATCAGGTACACATGTCAGTGGCGATACGCACTCGTAGTACTGTAGAGGATTTTCAGTCCATGAGCGAAGTAGGCAAGACTTGAGGGGGCATGCAGCTGGCAACGCTAGACTAGACAAAGATAGGGTTCGCCGGTTCGGTCTGACTGACATCAGCCGAAGCGCGTCTCAAAGAGAATTATTAGTTGCAGGGCAAGTAATGAACACCAGCGGTAGCAGGTGGCAACTGCAAGACAGATAATGTAGGAAGCTTGTGGGATTGAAATCCTCCGCAGTACTGCACCTGCATTAGCTACCACTGACATGTGGGCCAATGAGACATCGGGTCCACTTGTTAGTGGCGACTACTGCAGGTGCAATATGCATAGTGCCAGCTTGCGACGCTCAAAGAAGTGAGGGTCCGGTCTCGCTGAAACTCTCGAGGACGATTGGTGATAGGGCGAGTAATGGCCAGAGATTTGCGGGTGGCGGGGTAATCATGGCATGCGAAGGATGGGACGTGGTGATGGGCGAGGGAGACGTGTCGGGGAGGACACTGAAGCGACCAGCAGGAGGACGTGGGCACCGGTGCTGGCCGGAGTGGCCGGCGGCAAGAGAGCACAGCGTAGAGGCATAAAAACATCACGCCATCACACAGGATGATGAACTGTTAACTATAAAGACTAAGTACTAAGAAAGTAGAATCGCAAGGCATGCTAAAACAATTAGTAGAGCCTAGGAAAGAATGCAAAAGACCATGATACACCCATCATCAATACATCTAAAGGACAGAACGTAGTCTCTCTAAATGCTCCAAATTCAATGCCAAAGGAGTAAAAAACTAACACGCTCTGCCAAAACAAATGACACGGTAGAGAGGCATGTAGTAATGTGATGTGATATGGGTAGTTGGAAGCTACTGATAGAGTTGGAGTGGGACATTTTTTAAGCTCCAAAAGTAAAGTTACACTATGGCGGAAGGAGTATTTCTTGTTTGTATATCTATACCTGTTGTTGGTTCATGCATCGTAGTATCAGGGAGTGAAGAACCTCAGGGTTCCTGAACATCATGTGCTGCAATATTCTCTGCGTACCATGCAAAGGATTTAATGTTGTCTAAATTTTTTTAATTTTGATAGTAAACACATTTATAGTTATACCAGGTGCTTGTTGGCCACCATAAATGCTTGTAGATGACATCAAGGTTTGATGTCTTGTTCCTAATGTAAAGAGTATTGTAAGTAGTCATTCCAAATAATAGTAATAACGTCAGATTACATGACCGACGTAGATTTTGGATCGGACGCTGTGCTTTCTGTAATCTGCAGTGATTGTTACAAACGGAGGAATTAGAAAATAAAGAATAGAAAAAAATGTACGATTCGAGAAAGCCACATGAAAGAAAAAAGTGTAAAAACCATGGGAACTAAAAATCTTAGGAATACAAATTTGTAAAACAAGAATGAGAGTACAACATTTGGAGTGGTTGATCAGATAACCCGTGAATCATTTACTTCTAAATCCAGAAATTACATACTACTACCTCTGGTTTTTAGTATTTGCCATTCCCGACCAGGAATTGAACTAGAAATACACTACCGTAATAAGCTGTCAGAACGACATTTATTTAGGGACAGATGTAGTATATGATATATATATATATATATATAAATTCGTGAAACAGAAGACCACATTTCTTATTTTTTAATTTATTTAATCTTTGTTGTAGGATCTAAGAGCACGTGAAAAGCTACCAGAGGGGGGTGAATGGTAGATTTAAAAATCTTACGCAGCGGAAACAATTAAACCCCAAACCCTTTCGGCAGAAATACGATCTGTTAATGAAATCGTGTGTGAGACTAATCTAAAAATGTTTCACTGTGACAAAAAGTGATAGATATCAGAGAGAATCAAGTCACGAAGACAACACAAAAAGAATCACTCAAATCCGTCGAGAAAAACTCAAGTTATGATCGAAATATCAAACAATGGTCAATCTGCCCTATCCGAGAAAAAAAACAGTTCTGGAACACTGCAAAGAAACTCGTGTAGATCATAGACCATAAATCCAATGACCGTGAAATTTTGACAAATGATATACAATCAAGTTTTGAAGACAACCCAAAAAGAATCACGCCAATTGGATCTGTAAAACTCGAGTTATGATAAAACCACCGACAAAAGGTAGTGCTGTCCAGAAACTCGACGAGTAAAACTTGTCTGGAACAAGTCGGACGAACAAGACACAAAAGTTCCTTCAAACTACGAATTTTATTCAATATAACACAAGAGGAACAGCCCCAAAGTCGTGCACCATGAGCTCTGGGCTCCCTTGCTTATATAACCAGCCCTTAGGCCAACCCAATATTAATTAGGACTCCAATCCTACTCAGATGACGAATCGTAACTTTCCATTCTTCTATACGCAGATAGAAGCAATATTAAGACATCCAAACACCTTAGGAACGTATCCCACATTCCTAAACAACTCAAATTCGTGACCCACACGAAATCCTATCATAACCATCTCAAATCTTTCTATATTTGAGTCAAACCCGACTCAACCGCAACCTAAGTCCATAACCTAGTCGGTTGGACCTTTCCGACCAATTCTTTACGTCCACATCTCTTCATCACGTCTCAGAATCATGTAGCCACGTCCATGCACTCCTTGCACACGTGCAAACATCTTCCAATGACGTCCATGATACCTTCATATGCATTGTTCTTGATTCAATCATGCTGCGCAATCTCCTGATCAGCTCAACCACAATTCCTCCTGAATTTGGTTGTTGGAACCTCATCTCCTCCCTGAGACTAGTCCAATGGATCCAGCACCAGCCATGTCTTGAGCTTCAAGCAACACCTACACATGAATAAACAACCAATCCATACAAGCCCAAGTCCTTGACTTGACTCAAGTTAGTTCCGAACACAACACCTTACGTGAGCACCTCACATAAGCATGTTGCAAAGCATATCAAAATGAAATCATCCATATCAACCAAAACACACCAAAAACTTAGTAAAAATACTAAGCATACTTTCCAACAATGTAAAGCAAGTATGAAACATTGCAAATGAAAAACCGAAGCATTGCGGCCAAGTTCCGGACCATCCCACAGCAAGCCGGAGCTTGATCCGGAGCTTACCAAAACTAGTACAATGAAGCACCTGCCGGAGCTTACCAAAAACTAGTACAATGAAGCACCTGTCGGAGCTTACCAAAACTAGTAGATCCTAGCACCGGAGCTTACCAAAAACTAGTCAAAACTAGTCAACCTAAAACCGGAGCTAGACAAAGTACGTCGGAGCTTAGCAAAAGCATTCCGGAGCTATCAAATATATGCCGAAGCTATCAAAGACATGCCGGAGCTAACAAAGTCATGCCGGAGGTAAAGATAAAGCTCACCGGAGCTAACCAAAGCTAGTCGGACCTTACCAAGAAGTCAGACCTAGCATCTAACGTAGCCGGAGCTACCCAAAACAAGTCGGACCTATGGTCGGACCTTGCTATAGCTCGAAGCTAGAGTCGGACCTTGATAAAAAGGTGTTTTGGTGATATTAAAAACTTTTATCATCAAAGCCAAGTGTATTCACTAAAAGCCAATGTATTCAGCACACATAGGTCTTACAATCTCCCCCTTGATGAATGCATTGGCAACACCACTTAATATCCGAACATTGGCTTATTTTCAATAAAAGTTTTGAAAACAATTTCTCCCCTTTTGTAAATCAGAAATAAAATGAGAAGGAAAGCAAAAATAAAAAAATCACATATCTCTCCCCCTTTATCATCTCTCCCACGCACATTATCTCTCCCCTTTTGAAGAATAGGAACACAATGTGTGATTAATCTCTCCCCCTTTGACAATGTATTCAGCAAGGTAAAAGAGAAATTTTAATTGTTATGAGCATATTATAACATATACATATAACCAAAGCTCATCCAAGTCATACTATCAAGTACCTTACGTTATCACAACAATGAAATACATAAAGTAGTGTAAGCCATGCTAGAGATCAAATGTAATTTTCAATTTAATAAAGTCATGATCTCACAAACTTAACTATTTCAAAACCTGAAAACATGACACTAGTTGCTGCATTTTATTATTTTTCAAAGCATAAATTTGGATCATATGATATTTGCAAGAAATTATATGCGCATCTGCCTTATTCTAACCAACCAAGCCAAGCCTATGTCATTTGACAATCAGAAGCTTAAGGACATGGTTTTAGTCATATACAACTTCTTCCAAGTTCATATCTAAGTGCAATGACAAGCCATCTCAAAAGAAGAAGTGTGATGCATGCATATTCTCTTGATCTTTTCTCAATTTATATTTGTTCATAAAAACTCAAAATGTGAGTTGATTACTTGATTAATTCTTTATGATTAAAAGCACTTGTGATCATGTAACAAGTTCAAAACAGCAAGAAAGTTTGACCATGACCAGTTTTAGTGTAAGTAATTATTCTAGTTACTAGACATGGAAAAAACTACAAAATGTATAACACGAGTAATGTAGTAAGAACTTTCAGAATGTAAAAGGAATCTCAAAGTCATATATGAATGAAATAATATGCTCATATTATTTTAATTTCAGATTCACACATAGACTTCCCAAGTTTCAAAAACTCCCCCTCAATTTAAGCCATGAGGATGCATAACCCCTATTTCACTATGAATGTAACAAAAACGAGTGAAATCCAAAGGTTTTGTAAAAATGTCAGCCAATTGTTGTTCGGTATCTACATGGTGAAGCACAATGTTTCCTTTTTCAACGTTATCTCAGAGAAAGTGATACCTAATGTCAATGTGCTTAGTTCTAGAATGTTGCACGGGGTTTTTAGCAATGCAAATGGCACTAGTGTTATCACATAATAGTGGAACACTATCTAGATCAACCCCATAGTCCTTAAGTGTTTGAACAATCCAAAGAATTTGTGAGCAAGCACTAGCAGAAGCTACATATTCAGATTCGGCTGTGGATTGTGCAACTGAATTTTGTTTTCTAGAGGACCAAGCAACAAGAGAATTACCAAGAAAATGACAAGCACCGGAAGTACTTTTCCTATCAATCCTACAACCCCCAAAATCAGCATCCGAAAAAGCTTTCAAAGTAACGGTTGAGGAAGAAGGAAGAAAAATGCCAAATTCATGGGTTCCATATAAGTACCTGAGAATCCTTTTGACGGCTTGACGATGTGAAACACGTGGGGAAGCTTGAAACCGTGCAGAAAGACATACGCTGAATTGTATGTCCGGTCTTGATGCCGTGAGGTACAAAAGTGATCCGATCATGCTTCTATATTCTTTTTGATCCACGGGTTCACCATCTTCATCAAGCTCAAGTGTTGTTGCTGTTCCCATTTGGTGTCCGAAGAGGCTTGCTTTTGTCCATGTTGAAGCGCCTTAGGAGGTCTTTGGTATACTTTGTTTGATGCACAAAGGTACCTTCCTTGGTTTGCTTGACTTGCATCCCCAAAAAGTAAGTGAGTTCATCCATCATACTCATTTCAAATTCGGAACTCATCATTGCTGAAAATTTGGACACAAGATCATGAGAAGCACAACCAAAGATAATATCATCCACATACACTTGAACGAATAATGAGTCATTGTCATGCTTAAGCACAAAAAGAGTTTTATCAACCTTGCCCATGGTCAACCCCTTTTCAAGTAAGAATGTTTTTAACCTATCATACCATGCTCTAGGGGCTTGTTTGAGACCGTATAAGGCTTTGGACAGTTTGTAAACATGATTAGGAAAATCTGGATTTTCAAAACCCGGTGGTTGTTTGAAATAAACCTCCTCATCTATGTAGCCATTAAGAAAAGCACTTTTAACATCCATTTGACATAGCTTAAAACCTTTAGATGCTGCAAAAGCTAACAAAATTCTTATGGCTTCTAATCTAGCAACGGGAGCAAAAGTTTCATCAAAATTTAAACCTTCAACTTGAGTGAAACCTTGAGCAACCAACCTAGCCTTATTCCTAACCACAACCCCATCCCCACTTTGTTTATTTTTAAATACCCATTTAGTTCCAATTAAAGTGTGACCTTGAGGTGGAGGTACAAGTTTCCAAACATTATTTCTTTCAAAATTTTCTAACTCTTCTTGCATGGCAATAATCCAAGATTCATTAGTGAGTGCGTGTGATATATCTTTGGGTTCAAAAGAAGCAACAAAAGCAGAATGAGCATGAGAGTTTGGATCGCAAAACCTGGACCGTGTGACTCGTTCGTGCAAGCTTCCAATCATCTGTTGTGGGGGATGATCTTTGTAAAACCGTAGGGGAACAGATGTCTCACAAGCTTCTTCTTCTTCATGTTCATTACAAATCGATGAGCTTGTGGCTTGAGGATGATCAGGACTAGCATAGGTGATAGCCGGAGCTTGTTCAATGTCCGGAGCTGGACACGTGTCAACTTCGGAACTACCAGGCAGTATCACTGGCTCTTCTTCATCTTCGAAAATACCCTCCCCCTGAGGATACGGATCTGGTCATGCAACACCGGAGCTAGTACTTGGGCTAGATTCATCAAAAGACACTTCACAAGTCTCCACAATTTTGTTAGTGTCAAGTAAAAGCACACGGTAGCCTCTAGTATGAGATTGATAACCAAGAAACATGCCATCAATGGATCTAGGTTCAAATTTATCAAGATTACCATGTTTCTTAACAAAGCATTTGCAACCAAAGACCCGAAAGTGTGTAACACTAGGCCTATGTCCAAACCGAAGCTCATATGGTGTTTTACCTAGCTTAGCACGCAAGAAAACACGATTTGAGACATAACTAGCGGTTGCTAACGCATCAGCCCAAAATTTCCTAGGAGTTTGATATTCATCAAGCATAGTCCTAGCCATCTCAACTAAGGTTCTGTTCTTTCTTTCTACAACACCGTTTTGTTGAGGTACATATGGTGAAGGGAATTGATGATCTATTCTATTTTCAGCACAAAAGTGATCAAAAGATTGATTTTTGAATTCAGTTCCATTATCACTTCTAATTGCTTTTAATGATCCTGGGTGATCAATTGATAATCTAAGAAATAAAGTTCTAAAGTGACTAAAAACTTCATTCTTAGACACCATAAAGTAAACCCAAGAGTATCTAGAATAATCATCAACGATAACAAGAACATACCATTTACCTCCGAAGGATTGAACACGTGAAGGTCCTACGGTGTCAAGATGCAAAAGTTGACATGGTTCAGTTGTCATGATCATTGTGAGAGGAGTATGTGAACCTGCAACCATCTTAGCATGTCTACAAGAAGAGCACACAATTTCTTTGTCCCCTTTAAGCTTAGGCAGCCCACGTATGCGATCAAGAGCACTAACACGCGTTAGGTGATCAAAGCCTACATGACCAAGTCTACGATGCCAAAAATATAAGTCCTTTGAATCATTAGACACTAGACACCTATGCTTAGAGGAAGACATATCAAAATCAGCTTTAAAAACTCTTCCAAACCGAGACATGTTGAAAATAAGCTCACTATTTGAACCTACAACTTTGCAGCAGTTTTTATTGAAAATAATTTCTAGATTTTCATCTAGCAATTGTGCAACAGAAAGCAAGTTGTATTTCAAATTTTTGACAAGTGCCACATCCTTCAAAGTGTAGTGATCATTTACTCTAACTGAACCCTTAGCAATTATAGGAGTTGAAGAATTATCGGCAAAAGTAACATTCTCTACACGTGACGCAAAAGAGAGGGAGGAGAACCAATCTTTGATACCGGTCATGTGGCCTGAGCAACCTGAATCCACAATCCAAATGTTCTCCTTCCTCAAACGTGTAACCTACATAAAAGCACAATACGTCGTTGACTCAATACTGGGGTTAGTCAAAAGGCATTTAGGAATCCAGTACTGAGTCACACGACGTGCAGCAGGAAAAACACGCGAAAGCTGAGACAAAACAGCAGGTTTATGAGTCAAAGTTTGAGATTTTTTATTCTTGACTACTGACCTATAAGGTGTTACTTGTGTAGCACAAAAATCAGTAGCTCCGGAGGCAAAAACAGAAGGTCCGGAGGTGAACTTTGAATGTTTTTGACTCAAAACAGCATGTTGTTCATTCGATTCAATGCGTGAAGCAAATTTTGCATGAAAGTTATGAGATCTAGCAACCATTCTTTCCCTTTTTTGTTGTTTAGCTAGTCTATAATAGAAATCTATGACATGACCATCTCTACCACAGAAGGTACAATGAAATTTAACTTTGTGTTCATGTCTAGATGAGCAAGCAATATTTTTACTTGAAACCGAATGAGGCAACACTCCTGCAGATTTGAAAACCACTCCATTTTGTTTAGGAACTGTTTGAATCAAACCACTTCCTAATTACTTTACAATTTTAGGTGAATGTGCCTTAGCATGAGCATGAGAGTCAAAACCTAAACCAGTTTTATCATTGCAAGACTTGGAAGAATTCAGCAGTAAGTTTAGGTTCTTATTCCCATTACAAAACCGATCTAATGTCCTATGCATGTCATCAAGTTTATTGGACAGATCAAGGCAATTTTCACATGAATTTTTTCCTTTTAGTTTGCAATTGGAACAAAATTTAACTTCATGAGAACGTAAATCATTGTTCAATATAGAAATTTCATTCATAGCATCCTGTAGTTTCTTATCAAGATCTTCACAAGTAGAACAATGCAAATCAATTGTAGAACAACTAGCATCTTTCAAGTTTTTATCATTAAGTGCAGCAAGCCCTTTGTTCTTTTCAATTTCTAACTCAAGTTTATCAAGTGTGGAGGTGTGCGCACTTCTTAATGAGGACAATTGTTCATATATTAAATCACATGAGGAACATGCATCATCACTAGGAATCAAAGTTTTTAAATGGTTGATTTCAGATTCTAGTGATTCAATTTTAGCAGCACTATCCCTAAGCTTTTTGTCCTTTTTTCTTAACAATAATAGTGGCACGAGAAACGGCATCACACATTTCTTCGCAAGTAGGACATACCTCTTCATTGTCGCTGTTGTGTCCTGCCTCCTCCATACTTGATCTTGACTTGCCCACCATAAAGCACAAGTTTGCCAAATCATCTTCATCTTCATCACTTCCAATGTCCACGTCGCCTGAACTGAACTCTTGAAGCGCGGTGATTAAACTGTTGATCATCTTGTGTCCTATGATACCTTTTTTCTTCTCGTTGGAATTTCCAGAGGAGGTCCGAACCTTGCTTTGTTTTTCTTCCCGGGTGGTCGGACCTGAAAGGTTAGGGCATTCTGTACGAAAGTGTCCTGTTTTACCACATTCAAAACAGCGTTGAGGTCCGGAGCTTCCTCTCCTTGTAGTTCTCACATTTTGCAATGTTTTTGAGAATATAGTAGAGATGAGTGCCAACTCCTCTTCTGGAAATTCTTCGATCTGCTCTAGGGTTAGTGAGGACAACAAAGCAAGAGTATTGCAGGATGATGATTGGCTGGAGCTAGGCATATCACGTTGTGAAACAAATGCAATAGACTTATTGGGGTTCTTACGTGAGATTATGTCAATTTCATGAGTTTTTAACTTGGAATATAGCACATCTAAAGTAAGTGTACTCATGACAGTAGATTCACGAATAGATGTAACTTTCATCTCCCAAATTGACATGTCTAATGCACTTAACAATTGTCTAGCATTTTCAGCATCTGAAAAATTAACATTGACACTACGCAAGTTGCTGAGAATTTTATTAAAGCGAGCAAAGAGATCATCAATTGACTCACCGGGTTGCATCTCGAAGCGCATGTATTCTTTCTTGAACATGTCTTGCCTTACCTCCTTGATTGTGTTGGATCCTTTGTGGTAGTCACAAAGTGCTTTCCACACATCGTATGCAGATCGGAGGTGTGCAACACGGTCGAAGTCGCTTTATGTTAATCCTTGTATGATCAAGTTCCGAGCCTTGTTGTTATTGTCGACATCTCTCAGATTCGTAGCTGTAACTTGATTATTTGATGGCACTTTGTAAGGCTTGTATACCTTCTCCCATATTGCAAAGCCTTGTGCCTGGATGAAAGCCTCCATGCGTGCCTTCCAAACCTGAAAATCAATACCAGCAAACACACAAGGTTTGGTGGAGTACTTCTCCATGATGATTAGTCAAAAACACGTGCAAATCACAAAGATTAGAGCACCGTGGCTCTGATACCAATTGTAGGATCGAAGAGCACATGAAAAGCTACCAGAGGGGGGGTGAATGGTAGATTTAAAAATCTTACGCAGCGGAAACAATTAAACCCCAAACCCTTTTGGCAGAAAAACGATCTGTTAAAGAAATCATGTGTGAGACTAATCTAAACGTGTTTCACCATGACAAAAGTGATAGATATCATAGAGAATCAAGTAACGAAGACAACACAAAAAGAATCACTCAAATCCATCAAGAAAAATTCAAGTTATGATCGAAATATCAAACAATGGTCAATCTGCCCTACCCGAGAAAAAAACAGTTCTGGAATGCTGCAAAGAAACTCGTGTAGATCATAGACCACAAATCCAATGACCGTGAAATTTTTACAGATGATATACAATCAAGTTGTGAAGACAACCCAAAAAGAATCACGTCAATTGATTCGGTAAAACTCGAGTTATGATAAAACCACCGACGAAAGGTAGTGCTGTCCAGAAACTCGACGAGTAAAACTTGTCTGGAACAAGTCAGACGAACAAGGCACAAAAGTTCCTTCAAACTACGAATTTTATTCAATAGAACACAAGAGGAACAGCCCCAAAGTCGTGCACCACGAGCTCTAGGCACCTTTGCTTATATAACCAGCCCTTAGGCCAACCCAATATCAACTAGGACTCCAATCCTACTCAGATCACGAATCGTAACTTTCCATAACTGCTCAAGATTCTTCTATACGCAGATAGAAGCAATCTTAAGACTTCCAAACACCTTAGGAATGTATCCCACATTCCTAAACAACTCAAATTCGTGACCCACACGAAATCCTATCATAACCAACTCAAATCTTTCCATATTTGAGTCAAACCCGACTCAGCCGCAGCCTGAGTCCATAACCTAGTCGGTTGGACCTTTCCGACCAATTCTTTACGTCCACATCTCTTCATCACGTCTCGGAATCATGTAGCCACGTCCATGCACTCCTTGCACACGTGCAAACATCTTCCAATGATGTCCATGATACCTTCATATGCATTGTTCTTGATTCAATCATGCTGCGCAACCTCCTGATCAGCTCAACCACAATTCCTCCTGAATTTGGTTGTTGGAACCTCATCTCCTCCCTGAGACTAGTCCAATGGATCCCATCACCAGCCATGTCTTGAACTTCAAGCAACACCTACACATGAATAAACAACCAATCCATACGAGCCCAAGTCTTTGACTTGACTCAAGTTAGTTCCGAACACAACACCTTACTTGAGCACCTCACATAAGCATGTTGCAAAGCATATCAAAACAAAATCATCCATATCAACTAAAACACAACAAAAACTTAGTAAAAAATACTAAGCAAACTTTCCAACAATGTAAAGCAAGTACGAAACATTGCAAATGAAAAACCGAAGCACTGCGGCCAAGTTCCGGACCATCCCACAGCAAGCCGGAGCTTGACCCGGAGCTTACCAAAACTAGTACAATGAAGCACCTGCCGGAGCTTACCAAAAACTAGTACAATGAAGCACCTGCTGGAGCTTACCAAAACTAGTAGATCATAGTACCGGAGCTTACCAAAAACTAGTCAAAACTAGTCAACCCAAAACCGGAGCTAGACAAAGTACGTCGGAGCTTAGCAAAAGCATTCCGGAGCTATCAAATATATGCCGAAGCTATCAAAGACATGATGGAGCTAACAAAGTCATGCCGGAGCTAAATATAAAGCTCACCGGACCTAACCAAAGCTAGTCGGACGTTACCAAGAAGTCGGACCTAGCATCTAACGTAGCTGGAGCTACCCAAAACAAGTCGGACCTATGGTCGGACCTTGCTATAGCTCGGAGCTAGAGTCGGACCTTGATAAAAAGGTGTTTTGGTGATATTAAAAACTTTTATCATCAAAGCCAAGTGTATTCACTACAAGCCAATGTATTCAGCACACTTAGGTCTTACATTCGTATATCAGGATGGATCGTGTATAACTGAACTAGCCCAAAACTGTATGGATCGTGTAGAACCAAGCCAATATAGCTCTATAAAAAGACGGCATGGATCATGTAGTTTACCTACCACAAAACTAGAGTCCAGGATGCGATGTCGCAGGGAGGTGTCGGCGACGAAGAGGTTCGGTAGAGCCCATCAAAGTTGGCCGCCCGGCGTTGTACCCAGGAGTCAACACCACCAAGAGCTTCGATGCGTCACTGCGAGATCCATGGGGGAAATTGTAAAAACCGTGGGAAATGAAAACACGGGAATTTCTTAGGAATACAAGTATGGAACACAGGATAGAGAGACAACACATTTGGAGTACTGCGAGAGCACCGGAAGGGCGGGGCGGTGGTGTGTCAGAAATGGAGGCCAGTGTTTCCATTTATACTCATCGTGACTGAAATAGGGTTACAATAATAGGCGGGACTGAAATTGGAGGCGCGGGTAGTGAAAATTGAATTGTCAAAATCTCAAATGTGGCGCGCCAAGTAGAACGAAAAAAATTACGCAGGAGTGGAGAATTTGACGCAAGGCGTGCCCTTGTGCACGCATGCAATCATGATTAATTACATGTCATGTCGCGTTGATTCCTGCACATGGTGCATGTAGCTAGAGGGCTAGACTTTGTCTTAGGACAACTTGCTCGCTTCTTGATTCATCTTTGTTGCCATGCATGGAGATCAAAATCTAAAAGCAGTCATCTGCTAGCTAGTGGGACATTCCAAAAAAATACAAAAAAAATATGAATCGCCAAATGTATATGTGCTAATGCAAACGATATGCAAATACAGAACACCCTAGTCCACGAAAGAACGATGGCAAACAATCAGCATTCTGTAACATTAATCACAATGAAATGATAACATGTAGTATATACTACTACTAAAAATACATTTTCCCATGCTCCGAATACAAATGAAAAAATTGAGTGAAAGAACACAAAAGAGGAGAAACGCAGCCTCAACCACGATCTCAATGGAGTTTCAACCAAGAGTCGTCGATTGTGGCAACACAACGAATTCTTGGCTAGACATTGAACAACAGTTATCTCGCCCCTTTTTCAGAAAGGAGTTGTTTTTTGATACTGCATAGGACGCATTGTTCATGAACAAAAAAGACATTTTTCATTAACATAAAAACAACACATATATTACAAACAAGAACTATGAAAGCACATAGAAAACAAGAAAAAGAAAAACTACAAATACTACTCTACTCGGAGTCGAAGGAGATCTCCTCCACCTCCTTCTCCACCACCGCCGCCTCCTCCTCCGCCGCTGCTGCCGTCGCTGCCTCCTCCACCGCTGCCCCCGGCGCTGTTGCCGCCTCCTCCGGCAATTGAGTCCGAAGCTTCTGGACGATGATCCGTAGAAGATGCTGGTGGCCCTCCACCCCAGTCACCTCCCCGATCGTCTCGTAGATGACGTTGAGACGACCGGCCACAAACCCTAACCCGAAGCAGTAGTGGACGGCGGTGTCCATGCTAGTGCAGACGGGAAGTTTCCCAAGACCCAGACGGTCACACGAGCGAGATGTATCAGAAAATACATCCCGTGCCAATTTGTCGAGCTTTTTTGCGCGGACGGTTGTGGTGGAAAGGTGCTCGGTGGCCTCCTTCAGGCGCTGATCGAGTTCATCGAAGCGGTGTTCGACGAGGCGGACAGTCTCCTGAATCCAAACAGGATGAGGAGGTGCGGGCGCCGCCGGTGAAGAAGGGTACCGAGGAGGTTCGGGTGCCGCCTCCAATTCCACCAGCATTGGCTGCGACGGAAACGGAGAAGAAGGAGGTTCGGAGGACGTCGATGGCCTGGAGCGCTTTGGTGCAGGGCTACCCATTTGTGCGGCGACGAAGGTGCAGAGAAAGAGCGAGAGGTGGTCAGCAATGGTGCGGTGGTGAAGCAAGAGAAGTTTGGAGGCTACGATCAATGGAGATGGAGTGGTGCGGCGGAGACGCAAGAGGACGGGTGTGCCTTTATAGCGGGTCCTCTCTAAGCGCACTGCTGTGCAATCTGGACTCCCGTGCAAGCGTGCAATCCGCGAATCTAAGTCATTGGACGGACATCCAAGGGTGGCTGACAATTAACACATAAATATTTCCACCTATCTGTGTAAAGGGAATGATCTATGTGTAAAATGTCAGCCACCCTTGGATGTCCATCGAATGGCTTAGATTCGCGGATTACACGCTTGCACATGAATTCAGATTGCATACCAGTCATTGCCATCTAAGCGAGCGAGTGGAGATGATCAGACGCTTCGAAAACTATGCTTTCGAATTAATACAAACCGCGGCTGGCTTCCTCTAAGTTGTCACAGTGGCTCGACGAGTCCCATCTCCACTTCACAGGCAATTTTTTAATTTGACACGCAAAGGGTCCAGGGTATGCAGTGGCCCACCTGGCATACTTTGTAGGTCCGTCCGGCGGTGTTTCAGTTTTTCAGTTCCAGTTTTTAAGTTTGACACGCAAAGGGTCCACCGACCCAAGGTATATGCAATGTTCCAGTTTTTTTCAGTTTGTCACGCAAAAGACCTCAATCATGTTTCATGACGTTACGTGTTTTCTCTTTTTTTTTGAAAGGTCATCATATATATATATATATATATATATATATATATATATATATATATATATATATATATATATATATATATATATATATATATATATATATATATATATATATAGTTGAAAAATCGTCAGAAAACACAAGAAAAAAGTACAAGACGATGAACACACCACACATTCATGCATTCATTAACACACACACACACACACACACACACACACACACATATATATATATATATATATATATATATATATATATGTATATATTTTGGCTCGTTGATCATATGTTTGGGGCGTAGGGTAGCATGCATGGACAACTATGACATGCATGTGAGAGAGACGTCAATGATCATATATACTCCCCTCGTCTCCATGAACTTATCGCTTTGTAGTTCATTTTTAACTACAAAGCTGCATCAGAAGAGCTTGTTTTTTTGGCTTATGGACAAGGAAAATTCTTTGTACATACTACAAAAAGTATAAGTTGGTCGGGGTTGCCGTTCGTACGCGAAGGATGAGGCCAGGTAGTTGCTCTTGCAGGTGTATGCTAATTACGTGAGTGTTTGGTTGGGTCATGTGGTTAGTCCCCACGATGCACCCTAAACCCAGTGTTGAGGCCGTGTATTTGTCATTTGTGCGTACACTCTAGTGACATGTGACAAAGTGCTCAGTCATCAATTGCGTTTGGTTTGATGTCGAAGGTTGATTGGAGATATAGGATCATCCATTTCTTTATGTCTTGGATGATCCAAAATAACGTTTGGTTGGATGGACTGGATGATCCAATTTTTTGTTGGTAGGTTGGATGAAACTTTATTGTATTATTGAATCATCTAAGTTGATAATTTCATAATATTAATTGTTTATATACTAATTATCATATTACTAGCAAATATTAATGTTAATATCATAATTGTAATTATTAACCAACAATAAACAAGGTAACTATCACTAATTACATTACTAAGAAGCATAATTAGATAAGGTGGATAGACTCACATCCAACAAAATATCCTGGATCATCTCATCCAGCATCTGCGAGGGATATTTTATATTCCTCAAACCTGGATCACCCGTCTGACCGCGAAACAAATAACACATGACTGGACCATCCACGTCAATTCAATCCAAGACAGGCAACCAAACACAGATCTTTTTGGTCGCTTCGTACGTGCTCGTGCACATGATGATGGATCGTGCACGCCAAGCGCCGAGTTATTCGGATCGCTGAGCAAATTTTGGACGTGGAGTTCGTGTGCCCGTGCGCGCTGCAAGATTCGGTGCATTCGCGTAGGTGGCAATCATCAGGGCAGGGTGGCACAGTCGCGGGAACCGTGCAGTGTGCCCTTGGCTGTAAGATTTGGAGCGTGAACGTACGTGGCAACCATCTGGGCAGGGTCGCACATAGACGGTTGTGCGGAAGGGCCGTAGAGAATTCGATTTCCGCACCAAGGGGTTAAGAGATAAGACCATCTGATTCGCAGGCCGCAGTCCAGTAATTGTGTTTGGAAACACGGTATTTTTGGAGTTTTAGAGTAATATCGTGGTATTTGAGATTACCATGGTATTTTTTAAAGAATGGTGTTTGTCAACCAAACAGTCCTATGTATTGCAAAATCCTGGTATTACAAAACTGTGTTATTGAAATACTTTGGTATTGCCACGTCATTTTAAAAACTGTGGTTTCCAAAACTTTAGTATTAAAAAATTGTGCTCCCAAACACAGCCTAAGCTTTACCGTGAACCACTGTGGATGGTCTTAAAGGCAGGCCTGGCTCTGGGCCTAGGCGGGAGAGGCTAATTCCTAGGGCCAGGCCGGTGGGTGGAGGTGGTGGGGCGGGCATGATGACAACTGGTAAATAGAAAAGAAATAAAATCAATTAGTGTGTAGCTTTTTATTTTCGTAATTTTTTGAAATATAATGATACTACGTACGTCCTACTAATGTGTTTAATACTCCCTCCTTATCTTTTGAATTGTCGTTCAGACAGCAAGTTCTAGTACATATATAGTTCAATGTCCAAAACGTCAAATAAAAGAATAAGGAGGGAGTATTTATTAGATACAATATAATATTACTAATGTGTTAATTTTCCATATGCTATGTTTTTCGATAAAAGGAGGAGTTCTTCGTTAGTGCATGTACTGTAGGACACATTGTTCATGAACATAAAATAAAAGACATTTTTCCTTAACATAAAAACAACACATATATTACGAACAAGAAAAAAACACATAGAAAACAAGAGAAAAAACTACTACTAATCCTACTCTACTGGAAGAAGGACTTGTCCACCTCCGCCGCCTCCGCACCCATCAGCGGCGCCTTCTCCTCCGCATCCGCCGCCGGTGCCTCCGCCTCCGCCGCACCCGCCGACGGAGCATCCTCCAACACCAGATTGAACTTCTTCTAGCTGACGGCGTTCACGAGTTGCTCGCGAAACTCCACCCTAGCCTCCTCACTGATCGTCTCGTAGAGGCAGTCGAGACGAGCGGCAACAATGCCTAACCCGAAGATGTAGTAGCCGGCGGAGTCCATGCTGTTGTGGTGGGGAAGGATACCAAGTCCCAATCAGCGACAGGAGTGAGATGTATTGTGAAATACATCCTGCGCCATTTTGTCGAGCGCTTTTGCTTGCACGTCGGCAGCGAACAGGCTGCCGGTGACCTCCTTAAGCTTGTCGTCGAGTTTGTCGATGCTTTCCTCGATGAGGCGAACAATCTCATCATAGTCGGGGCAGAAGAGGTGCGGGCGCTGCGGGCAGAGACGAAAGTGGAGGAGGTGCGGGTGCCGCCTCCAGTTCCACCGGCCTTGGCGGCGACGAAAACGGAGAAGGCGGTTCGAAAGACGTCAATGACTAGGAGTGCTTCGGTGCGGGGCTACCCATTTGTGCGGCAAAGGAGGTGTGAACAAAGAGAGAAAGGTTGTCGATGGTGGTGCGGTGGAGAAGCAAGAGGAGAAGTTTGGAGGCTAAAATCAATCAAGAGGTGCAACGGAGAAGAAGAGGACGGTGTGCCTTTATAGCGGGTCATCGTCTAAGCGCGTGAGTGGAGATGATCAGACACTTCAAAAATTGTGCTTTTGAATAGATGATCAGAGTTACTCTGAACTGCGGTTCACCTCCTCTCGGTTATCGCAGTGGCTCAACACGTCCCATCGGCCAATTTTTTAATATGACACACAAAGGGCCCAGGATATGCAATGGACCACCTGGCATACTTTGTAGGTCCGTCGTAGTGTTCGTAACATTCAGCTCGGCCAGGTCCACCATTTTGGCCCCCTTCTGCTGCCAGTCCTTCCAAAGTCTGTTGGGGTCACCCTCCACGCCCACGCCGATGAAGCGGTAGTCGGAATCGCCGAGGAAATCTTCCAGCTCGTCGGGGAAGTAGTGAGCATGGATGACCTGGAAGATGAGGTAGCGGCGGCGACGCAGAGCTGCAGAACAGCGACGGGGTTCTTGTCGGTGGAGTAGCTGGGGCTCCACTCGACGTTGAGCCCAACAACAAGCTTGTGAAGGCGCCGACGGTGGACGGAGAGGACCTCATCGAGCTAGTCCTCCACGACCTTGCTGGAGGACGTCACGGTAATGGTGATCACATCTTCCTAGAACGTCACATTGTACACCTGAGTCCCCGCCATTGGGTCTCTCTCCTTGTTGTCCCTACGGTTGCCGTCTGCGGCGGCGCAGCACAACTTCTCTCTTGTGCAAAACCTTCATCTACACCTTTAGTTTGCATTTTAATTGGAAACGGGCCTGGATATATAACTGATGTAGTTACGATATGAGCGGAGGAGTTTCCAAATTTGACGGGCCCGAGCCCGGAGTAAAGATAGTAATGAAGATTTTTGAATCTGATATACTCTTTCTAATTTTTAATTCTTATCATTATGACCACAAGTTGTATTGTCTCAACCTAACACCACGTACAACAACAACAAAATTTCTCAGGGGCCCACCCACTGGGTATGCCGGGTGGGCCACGAGATACACTGGGTCCAGTCACCAGAGAGTAGGTAGTGTGAATGCATGTTGGAGAGATCAGCGGAATCTGGAACTGGCCAATGAAGACGGATGTTAGTAGTGTCACGGTTCATGTATCAAAACGCGCACCATCCTTTTTCTTCTTCCCCTTTTTCTTATAAGTTCGTATTATTTTCCACCAATCTTCTAGCCCTCCTTTATTTGAAGTTGTACAGTTGGATCAGGATACATGGCCGGCGTGAGGCGAGAGCCGTGTGTGCAACACCAGGCGGAACGTCATGGAGAGACGCTGCTCCCCTTGTTGAATTTGATGATGTTGAGGATCGGATGTGGCGTACGTGTTTTCACAAGTGTGTTCATTTATTCCTAAAAGTGGCTAGCGCCTACAGCTGTTGTTTCTTTGAATGGAGGAGTACAACATGGTTGGAAATATATTGTACTGTACTGTGCAAGGCATGCAATTATATTGTACAGTACGACCACACTGATACACCAAGAAAAGATCAACAACAAAAGACTCAATCCGACACACTAGTGAAAGTAAAACACCCGATACATTTTATGACACACTTGTGAAAGTAAAATACCCGATACATTTTATTATTATGGAAGTCTATAACTAAGACTCAGTACAAATCGGGCAAAAATTTCGATGACCCTAACTTCTAGTTTGTTTTTGCAAGCCATCCGAATCAAGTCTTTTTTTGTCTTCACCCTTTTGCAATGACGCCCACAAGCATTTAATATTGGCTAAAGTTGATACATACTCCAGAAACTGTTGTTGCGTTTTTTGTGATTTACTACGTGCTTTGTTGTTTGATTGCTCATTATGTTGGATCTGTGTTGGGTTTGAACATAGAGAGTGGGCTTCTCCCTGCTGGTCCTGTCAGATAAACTAGGTGGTAGTCACTTTCTCGATCTCCAGCTCAGCAGAGTTGGAAGTGTGGAAATATATTCCATTCTAAAAGATAAAAGAGATAAATAGTCCACTAGTTTATCGTTAGAACAACAACATTAGAACTATTTTTGCACACCAATGAGCAGAAAAATAAAGCTCATTACCTTAAGACGATACATTACAAACAAGAAAAAAGAAAAACATACAAACTACAAATAAGAAAAGAAAAACAACACAACTAAGAATAAGAAAAAAAACTACTTATCCTCCACCTCGCTCCACCTCCTTCTCCTTCTCCTTCTCCTCCTCCACCTCCTCGGGCTCCTGGCTGGGCGAGGGTGCCTCCCGCGGCAGAGAAGCGAAGCCCAGTTTCCTAGACGTAGCTGCCACCAGGTTGTCGCGGCCGGCGGTGCCGAGCTCGTCCGCCAGCGTCTCCTAGAGGACGTCAGGGCGACGGGCCAAGTGCGTCATGCCAAAGACGTAGTGGGCCGTGGTCCCCATTGCAGCATACTCTGGAAGGGGACCAAGCCCAAGGCGATGCATGGAAAGCGTGATGCATTATCAAATACATCACGCGCCATCTTCTGGAGAGCCCACTCCTTGTCCGGGGGGGGGGGGGGGGGAGTCCGGTCGAGGACGCTTCCCCTTGGCGTATTTCAGCAGGCTTGGCGGTGGCATTTTCTTGTCAGCCATGGTGTTCTTGGCACGGTTTTGGGAAGAGAGGAAGAGTGGCTGTGTGGAGAAGACGATGGCGTGCCCGGGTGATCTTATAGCGTAGTAGCAGCCTGGTTGTTCATCTCTCGACGCGCTCAATAGTGGTGATGGGTGTAAGGATCGAAACGCCCAAGAGGGGGGGTGAATTGGGCTTTCTTTCAATTTTAAGACAATTAAAAAAACAAACTACTTAAGCCCAATTCCCAATGCGGTTCTAGTTATGCAATCAACGTAGATATAACTTGAAGTGAAGATTGCAAAAAGTAAAGAGAGGGAGAGGAATGCAAACGCTAGGGGACACGGAGATTTATCCCGTGGTTCGGCAAGATCGCAAGGATCTTCCTACATCCACGTTGTGGCACCCACCGAAGGGTTTTGCCACTTCCAATGTCACCGAGACAATGGAGTCTTCACTAATCTTCTCCGTTCGCCATCTCCGGCAAGGTGGAGCTCAAGCCTTGTACAACCGTCGATGTTCCGGGCTTCCACACACACCTTGGCAAGCTCCGGAACGATCTTCTTCAACTTCTCACTAGCCTAGAGAGTTCAATCACAGAGAATGAACGCACACAAGCTTCTCTCTAGACTATTACAAATGATCTAGAAGTGTGGAAATGTATGCTCTATGGTCTTGACTGCTCTTGGATGTGTAGTGGGCTTCAGGTGATCAAGACTTGTCGAAATGACCGGGTTAGAGGGGTTTTATAGCCAGCTTAACCGAAATAGCCGTTGAAAAAGTAGGCTGACAGAACTTTTCTGTGCACACCGGATGATCCGATGTCTCCCCTCTAGTTATCATCGGTGTAATTACTTTGGCTGACGTCATTATGTCAGATATTACCGTTATTAGACCGATGTTGCCCCAGTCTTCTCATCGGATGATCCGGTGGCTTTTCCTCCAGAATTTGCTTGATCTTGATGCTTACTGGAGTGATCGACCGATGTGTGTAATTCTGCACATCGGATGATCCGGTGCTTCACTTGCTCCAATTGTTCTGCAAACTGGATCGTTGCACCGATGTTGTTGAGCCCTTCACAACGGATAATCCGGTGAGTTCATTTGTCTGAGGTCTTTTTCTTCAGTTGAGTCAACTCGACCGATGTGTTCATTTTGTAAATCATCGGTTGATCCGGTGAGTTGATTTTGGTTGCTTCGAGTTGTTTTGAGTGAATCTTCTGTGTCTTTCTCGAATGACCTCTTAGACATTTGTTCCACACGGCTCTCTTATGATCCTTAAGCATTGTATGATGTCAATTTTTGATTGAGTGACTTAGACATAGAGCCTTCACATATTGTCTTTATCTCATGAGTTTGATCTCGAAAGTTGAGTATCTATGGATCTTCAATGGTATAATCATTTCATCTAATTTAGTGTTCATGGGGACCTTGCATTCACAAATTCATTAGTGAAGTTCAATGGTTGTCATTAATCACCAAAACCATATTACATGAGGGGGCCTAGATGCTTTCAATCTCCCCCTTTTTGGTGATTGATGACAACACAATAATCAAAGCGTGATAGTAATGAATTTGAGAGAATGAACCATAAGTAAATATGCAATGAATATGAATAATATACTTGAAGCTTTAAACATCAATAAATGACACAAGTGAATTCAAAGAGATCATAATCATAGATAAACATCAAATGAGTTCAAATGATTAACAACTTAGGAAAGATAGAAATAGGTTCATTACACACCAAATGAAGCAAATACGCAAATACAATTAAGATAAAACACTCGACTCACTCCCCCTAACACTAGGACTCCCCCTGACTCTCTAACTCTTCTCCCCCTTTGGCATCAAGACACCAAAAAGGGATCCGAGCACCTATAGACCATGAGAGCTGGGCGCGATGACGAACTGGTCACCGCCGCTGTCGTCGGAGCTGCTGGCCGGAGTAGCGGAGGAGGGTGCTGCCGGAGCCGAAGGTGCCACCGTCGGTGCCTGCTGAGAAGGAGGTGCTGGAGGTGCTGGAGCAGGGACACTGGTGACGGAGGCCGGTGTCTGAAGGAACAGTGAAGTGGCCGGCAGTGGGGAGTGAAGAGGAGCACCTGGAGCCAACAGCGGGGACATGCTGAACGAAGGGATCGGAGTGGAGGGAACTGGAGCCACTGGTGCAGCAGCTGGAGCCAAGACAGGAGGCGGAGGAGCTACTCCAGGCAGCTGCGATGGAAGGGCGATCCCGGTCTGGGTGTAGAGGTTGGTGATCAACCCCAGGATCCCCATCATCGCCTGCTGCGTCTGCTGCTGCTGGTCCAGAGTGCGCTGGTGCATCTGGTCGATGAGCCCCGTCAGCCGATCAGTGTCTTCACGCCTCTCACGGGCGATCTGACGCTGCATCTCCTGCTGCTGCTGCTGGAGCTCAAGAAGACGCGCAGCCTGCTCCGCGCGGGCCTGCTCGGCGGCAAGCCTGTCCAGCCGCTGCTGCTCGACCATCTGCTGGAGGAGCGAGGACAGCTCAGACGGCTGCATCACCTGTGCCTCAGTGACGGGAGGTGGAGTGGGAGGTGGCACTGTAGAACCTCCAGCCTCCGCGTCGTGCTGCCGGGGAGAGGGGTGAGGAGGGAAGTACTCCTCGACACTGTCGTCGGTGTCGCTCTCAGACCAGATATGCTGCAGGTCCTCCCCCTGAGCCTCAGCCTCAGCAAGCCTCTCGTCCTCCCGCTCTAGGTTGGACCAGTCTTCCTCTGACAGACGGGCCCGGACCTGGCGCTCAACTGGACGACCAAGGCGACGGTCTCCAGGAGCAGAGGCACGATAGTGACCAAAGCGAGTCACACTCTCGTCAGCAAGCCGGGCCTGTGCTGCATCTCCCTCAGGCACCATCATAGAGCAAATGTAACTGATCCAGTGCCCGTAGACCATCTGCCTCATCATGCCAATCCCATCCGTGATTACGTCTTCCATCTCGCATAGGAGTATGTCCACGATATCGAAATCCATCCCGTTCATTATGTAGAACAGGAGGGTCTGCTGCAGACTCGTGAACCCCTCCAAGTAACCTGACCTCGGAAGGAGCGTGCGGCGCAAGGCGAGGTGCACAATGCGCGCAGCTGGGGTCAGGAGAGCTGGAACTCTCGGCTGGTCCGGAGAGAACGAGGGGCCAAACAGAGAGCGGATCTCGTCAAGCTGTGGTGCTACCCCTCCAGTAAGTGGCCTCCTCGGTGGATCTGCCTGCCCATAGACCTTCTCGTGCACGCAGGTGTCGTGCAGGTCCAAACCAAGAAGCTGCCCCAAAGTCTGCCTCGAGAGGTGGTAGCGCTGACCATTGAACATGAAGTCAATCGACCTCCTGCCCTCTGAGATGTACAGGGTCGCGTAGAAGACACGGACCCACTCTTCCACATAAGCCAGCAGCTGCACCAAACCTCTGTATCTCTCAAAGAAAGGACGGACCTCAGTCTCCGCTGCCACTGCAAGCTGCCCCCAGTCCAGGTAGTTGTGCTGAAAAAGCTTGTGCCCCCGACGCCTGTAGGTCTCATAGAGAGACGCCTGGGTGACAGTCCAGAAGCGACTGTCCACAAGAGTCTCTCGGGGGTGTGGGAACCACTCCTCAAGCAGCACGTTCCAACGAAGCTTGCGTAGCTGCTTGGCCTTCATCTTCCTGTAGTCCGTCAACCGGACTCCCTCGGCCACATGGACAGTGGTGTCCATCTCGTGAATGGCCCTCTGAGCTTCCCTGTCCTCGCGACGGTCGGCGGCCGTCGGTCTTGGACGAGGAACAGCCGGGGACTGACCTCCCCGTGTTCGGGCTCAGCGCCGGCGGACAAGCGGCTCGACCGGCTCCTCCTCGATGTCGGAGTTGTCGATCACAGGAGGCTGTCGAGCCTCGCGGATCCTCAGGGATCCCCCACGGCCGCGCTCACGCTCCTCGGCGGCGCGAGCGGCCATTAGAGCCTGCTTCTCATCCTTCGAAAGTTTACGCTTCTTCGCGGCGGGCTCCGCGATCGCTTTTCCCTTTCCTTTGCGGTCACGACCCATCTAGATGCAAAGGAGAGCTAGGGTTAGCGACGAACAAAGAAAGAATAGCGGAAACACCGATGGACGTCGCACGGCACGAGACAAACCTAGGCGACGGAGATCAAATGGAGACCGGGTGCGAAGTGGAGACGGCGGCGAGGTTGATGGAGATGAGGAGGTCGGAGGTGGAGGCGGCGCGTCGAGCGGTGAGCGGCGGCGTGAGAGTGGTGGCGGTGGTGCGGTGATTTGCGGCGCGATGGAGGTGGCGAGTGGCGAGGAGAGGCAGCGACGGTGCTGTGGGCGGCGGCGGCGCGAGACGGCGGCGCTGCGAGCCGGTGGATGGCGGCGGCGGCGGGATTGGGGGAAGAGGGAACCGAAGGGGTACGGCCAGGTTTAAATAGTGGGTCCCAAACCCTAGCCTAAAATTTTACACCGGATGGTCCGATGATAAGGGGAGTGAACATCGGTCGAATTCCACAGTAAGGTTTTCCAGAAAAGTGCAATTGACACCGGATGGACCGACGTATAGGGTTTTGAGCATCGGTCGAATGGCACAGTAAGGATATTCAAGGAGTCACTGAGGACATCGGATGAACCGACGTTAGATGAAGAGGCATCGGTGGAATTCATCAAGGTTGCTGATTTGTGAACGGATGGACCGATGTTTTCCAGAATGAACTCGTCGGATCATTTTGAGATTCTGACTGAATTGGCACTGGAAGATTGAACATCTATTGATCCGATGGGTGAAGGACTTAGGCATAGGATAATCCGATGAAAACTAAACCCCAACATCCCATATATGTCCTTTGACCAAACAATCAAACAAAGGGAAACACATGTCTTAGGACTTTTGGGCAACTCCTTACCCCTCAAAAAGCTAATATGCCAATAGCTTGGCTAGACCTTAAAGCAAAAGAAACACCGAAAAATAGAGGGAAAAATATCCAAATGAAATGTAAGGCCCATGCTTTGTGAGGTAGAGTATGAAGACTACTATCTCAATGAAGCATGTTCCTCTAGGCATTAACGCACCTATCATTTTGTTCTTTCCACCTTATATGAGTTGAGATATTGCATTTCAAACAAGTCTCCTTCTCATGAGGTGGGTTCCCCTTTGTGACAATCTACCGTATGCAATGCCAAACAAATTAGTGCAAGAAATAGAATGAGTGCAAGTCTATATGGCAGAGATCATGCAAGGCATAAAATAAATCTATCTTGCCAAGTTTAAACCTTCCAAAGGCTTCCTCAGGGAAAACTATTTCTAGCTCACCCCTATCCTTTGGGAGTTAGACAAGACCTACATGATATGCATCCTTTCATGAACATGGCAACTTACATGACGTTAGATGCATCTAGCACATTTAATTCATTTCTAAGTCTAGAAAAGGTTTTCTCATCAAGTGGTTTAGTGAAGATATCCGCCAATTGTTCTTCGGATCTAACACCTTGCAAAGAGATGTCTCCTTTAGCCTCATGATCACGTAAGAAGTGATGGCGAATATCAATGTGCTTAGTGCGGGAGTGTTGAACGGGGTTTCTAGCTATCTTAACCGCACTTTCATTGTCACAAAGGAGAGGCACACAACCAATTTTAATTCCAAAGTCCAAAAGGGTTTGCTTCATATATAGAATTTGGGCACAACATGCACCGGCCGCTATATACTCCGCTTCCGCGGTGGACAAAGCCACGGAATTTTGCTTTTTGCTAGACCAAGACACTAGGAACGCCCAAGCAAGTGGCACCCACCGGAGGTACTCTTGCGATCTACGCGGCATCCGGCAAAGTCCGAATCCGAGTATCCCAAGAGTTGGAAGGTTGTACCTTTAGGGTACCACAAGCCCATACTAGGGGTATGCTTAAGATACCTAAGTATCCTAAAGACCGCCTTCTTATGCGATTCTTTAGGAGCCGCTTGAAAGCAAGCACATAAGCATACACTAAACATTATATCGGGCCTAGATGCGGTAAGATAAAGCAATGAACCAATCATAGAGCGGTAGTGAGATTGGTCAATAGGTTTACCGTCCTTATCCGCGTCGAGATGGCAATTTGTTGCCATTGGAGTGCTTCTTGAGCTACAATCTCCCATCTCAAATTTCTTCAAGAGGTCCATGGTGTATTTCTCTTGGTAGACAAAAGTTCCCTCTTGAAGTTGCTTGATTTGGAATCCAAGGAAGAAGTTGAGCTCTCCAATCATTGACATCTCGAATTCCCTAGACATCATTTTGCCAAACTCATGGCTAAAGGCTTTGTTAGTTGAACCAAAAATAATATCATCAACATAAATTTGACAAATGAACAAATCTCCGTTGATGTCTTTGGTGAAGAGTGTGGTGTCCACCCTCCCGATCTTAAATCCTTGCATGATGAGGAAGTCCCGTAGTCGTTCATACCACGCCCTAGGTGCTTGCTTGAGCCCGTAGAGCGCCTTGTGCAACCTATACACATGGTTAGGATTCCTCGGATCTTCAAACCCGGGAGGTTGTTCAACATAAACAAGCTCATTAATGTAGCCATTGAGAAAGGCACTTTTCACATCCATTTGATAAAGGGTAATATTATGATGTGAAGCAAAAGCGAGCAGAATACGAATTGCCTCTAACCGGGCGACCGGAGCAAATGTTTCGCCAAAATCTAGTCCTTCAACTTGGGAGAGCCCTTTGGCCACAAGTCTTGCCTTGTTGCGGACCACAACGCCATTCTCGTCTTGTTTGTTGCGGTACACCCACTTTGTTCCGATGACGTTCTTGTCCTTGGGTCGCTCCTCCAACACCCAAACTTCATTGCGGATGAAGTTGTTGAGTTCTTCTTGCATAGCCATTACCCAATTTGGGTCTTGGAGCGCTTCCTCGATGTGAGTGGGTTCTACACACGAGACAAACGAGTAGTGCTCACAAAATGAAGCAACATGGCGGGAACGAGTACTTACGCCCCTTGAAGGACTTCCAATGATTTGGTCAATTGGATGCGCCTTGGAGATGCGTCCATGCCTCATAAGTGGTTGCGAAGCACTTGGAGATGGTGAAGCGTGTTGTTCCTCTTGTGGTTGGACTTGATCATGGACTTCTTCTTCATCTTGATGTTGTGTTGCTTGTGAGTCTTGAGTTGGCAATGGATCATCTTTCTCCTCTTCGTCTACTTGAGGCGCCATGGAGATGTTGTTGTTGGAACTTGAAGCTCCCCCTTGATCATGGCCCTCTTCAACTTCCAGCTTGATGTCTCCAATGGTCATGTTTTTCATGGCTTCTCGTAGAGGCTCATCATCTATTTCATCATGACCAAAACTCTCCCCTTGGGAGCCATTAGTCTCATCAAACTCAACATCACAACTTTCTTCAACTAGACCGGAGGTTTGGTTGAATACTCGATATGCTTTTGAGTTTGATGCATAACCAAGAAAAATACCAACATCACATCTTCTTTCAAACTTACCGAGCCTTTTCTTGCGGTAGATGTAGCATTTGCACCCAAAGACTCTAAAGTAGGAGATGTTGGGCTTTCTCCCAATGAGGAGCTCATATGGGGTCTTTTGGAGTAATCGGTGAAGATAGACCCTATTTGCGGCATGGCACGCCGTGTTGATTGCTTCGGCCCAAAACTTCTCCGACGTGCCGTAGTCATCAAGCATTGCTCTTGCAAGAGTGATGAGGGTTTTGTTCTTCCTTTCAACAACACCGTTTTGTTGAGGAGTGTACGTAGCGGAGAATTCATGCTTCACACCTTCACGGTCACACCACTCCCCAATGTTGTAGTTCTTGAATTCGGTGCCGTTGTCACTCCGGACCTTGATAATGGGAAGTTGGAATTCCCTTTGAGCACGGTTGGCGAAGGTCTTGAACACTTCCGGAGTTTCACTCTTGTCACCTAAAAATAGAGTCCAAGCATAGCGAGAGTAGTCATCAACTATAACAAGACAATAGAGGTTACCGCCAAGACTTTGGTATGTGGACGGTCCAAAGAGGTCCATGTGGAGTAGTTCAAGTGGCTTGGAGGTTGACACCATTGTCTTCATTGGGTGGTGTGAAGCAACTTGCTTCCCGGCTTGACATGCGCTACAAAGCTTGTTCTTCTCAAACGTCACATCCTTTACGCCGGTCACCATCCCAAGCTTGAATGACTTCTTAAGTTTGCTCATTCCAATGTGTGCTATGCGTCGGTGCCATAGCCAACCCAAGCTTGTCTTAGTGAAAAGAAAAGTGGTTAGGCTAGCATTCTTGTTGGAGAAATCTACTAAGTAGAGATGTCCATGCCGAAATCCTTTGAAGATAAGATCTTTGCTTGCCTCACTACTCACAACAACATCATCCTTGCTAAATGTGCATGTTAGTCCAAGATCACAAAGTTGTGCAATGGAAAGTAGATTAAAGCTAAGCGACTTAACATACAACACATTAGAAATGGATAAATCATTCGAGATAGCAATTTTACCTAATCCTATTACCTTACCCTTAGAATTGTCACCAAAAGTAACTTGTTCATGATTACCGGGGTTTTCTATGGTGGTGAACATACCATCATTGCCGGTCATGTGTTGAGTGCACCCGCTATCGAGTACCCAATGCTTTCCTCTGGCTTTGTAGTTCACCTACACACATGAAGTTAATTTTTGACTTTAGGCACCCAAGCCAACTTAGGTCCTTGTATGTGAGATACAAGTGTCTTTGGGACCCAAAGTTGCTTGGGGAGCTTCCCCTTCATGCTCTTCATGTCTTTGCCAATGAACCTAGCTTTCACCTTGCCATTCACTTTGCTTAGAAGATAATAGCGATCATTGAAAATAGATTTGTAGTTAGTAGGCAATTTAGGTGAAGGTCGGTTAGGAAGAGGACACTCCCTTGTGTGGTGACCGGTGACCTCACAATGTTGGCAATAAGAACCAACTTCCTTGATGAAGCTTGTTCTAAGCTCCGGTGAGGGCACCTTTCCTTTGTTGGGTACCGAGAAGGATCCAAGTCCTCTTTTGTTGAAGATTTTCGCTTGTTGGAAGAGGATTTCCTTGTGCTTGATTTCACCTTTTGAAAGTCTAGCCACACTAGTGCGGAGACTCTCAATTTCCTCCAACAAGTCCTTCTCCCTAGCATTAGCTTTTAAAGACAACGACTTGTCCAAGACATTAGAGACATGCGAAGTAGTGGATATCTTATCATTAAGAGTTTGTTTCTTTGCATCTTTTAACTCTTGATCAAGCATGTCATGAGAAATGTTAAGTGTTTGGTATTCATGAATTAGCTTGTTGTGCTCCTCCAAGAGAGTTTGGTGTGCTATGTTGAGCTCATCATTGTCTAGCTTGATTTTAGCATTTTCTTCCTCAATTTGCTTGACATGAGATTTGAGGGTGTCATGCTCTTTGAGTATGCTTTCATACTTGTCAAGCAAATCAAGGTTAGCACTCTCAAGTTTCGCACGAATCTCTTCAAGAGTTTTAACCTTACTCTTCTCTCTCTTAATGATAGCATGATATTCATTTATCAAAGAGGTTAAATCATCGGGGGAAAGCTCATCATCACTAGAGTCGTCACATACCTTGGTGTTACCTTTAGCCATGAGGCACATGGGTGGTGGAGGAAGAGGTGAGTCATCATGGTTGGCAATGGCAAGGCCGGCCAAGCTTTCTTCTTCTCCTTCACTCTCTTCATCACTTGTTTCTTCGTCGGTGACCCATTCATTTGCCTCACACATAAACACCTTTTGTGGACCACTTCTCCTTTTTGGGAAGAGTCTTGCCTTCTTGCCCTTGTCTTGCTTCTTCTTCCCAAAGGTTCTTGGTTTGGGCTTGGCTTCTTCTTCATTATCATCACTTTCGTCAAGCTTGCGTTGCTTGCCTTTGTGGTTCTCTCTCCTTTTGTCCGGTTTTGGACAATCATAGGAGATGTGGCCTTGATCTCCGCAATTGTAGCATATCTTGCGATCGTCTCTTCTTGGTAAAAATGCCTTCCTCTTGGGATCAAAGGTGTATCCCTTTTTGGTGATCTTGGAGTTCAAGTGTGAGAACTTTCTCATCATTAGGGCAAGTTCATCATCGTCATCTTCGCTTGACGCTTGCTCTTCTTCACTTGAGCTAGGCTCAACCACCTTCTTCTTCTTGAAGCTTGTCTTCTTGGTGGAGGCCTTTAGAGCAATTGTTTTTGATGATTGCTCCATCATCCCAAGCACACTCATCTCATGCGCGTGTATTTCTCCAATGAGCTCCGAAACTTCAATGTTGTCAAGTGATTCCTTTTGGAGCATGGAGTTGATGATGTTGTACTTCGGCTTGGGAAGGAGCATGAGGATCTTGCGGTTAATAAGTCCCTTGCCAAGTGACGCAATGTCAAGAGCATTAATTTCCTCAATAAGAACATTTAAGCGTGAAAACATTTCATTAACATTTTCATGAGGAAGCATCTTAAACTCATCATATTTAGCTTTGAGCATGTGATATTTAAGTTCCTTTACACGAGATGAGCCCTCATGGATTTCTATCAAGCAAGCCCAAATTTCACAAGCTTTTTCCTTACTAGCAATTCTAGAGAAGACATCTTGACTTATGCATTCATAAATAGCATTCCTAGCCTTAGCATCCCACTTAAGTTGATCACCAACATAATTGAGATCTCCAAATCCCGCATGGGTCGCTTCCCAAACTTCGGGAGCAATAGCCTCTAGGTAGGCACGCATGCGTGCTTTCCAATAGGCAAAGTTCTTGCCCTCGAAGGTGGGAACCGAACCCCCATTTTTGGCCATTTAAGCTCTCTAGCGGTGAAGCTAGAATGATCCTGTGAGCAACCAAGCTCTGATACCAATTGTAAGGATCGAAACGCCCAAGAGGGGGGTGAATTGGGCTTTCTTTCAATTTTAAGACAATTAAAAAACAAACTACTTAAGCCCAATTCCCAATGCGGTTCTAGTTATGCAATCAACGTAGATATAACTTGAAGTGAAGATTGCAAAAAGTAAAGAGAGGGAGAGGAATGCAAACGCTAGGGGACACGGAGATTTATCCCGTGGTTCAGCAAGATCGCAAGGATCTTCCTACATCCACGTTGTGGCACCCACCGAAGGGTTTTGCCACTTCCAATGTCACCGAGACAATGGAGTCTTCACTAATCTTCTCCGTTCGCCATCTCCGGCAAGGTGGAGCTCAAGCCTTGTACAACCGTCGATGTTCCGGGCTTCCACACACACCTTGGCAAGCTCCGGAACGATCTTCTTCAACTTCTCACTAGCCTAGAGAGTTCAATCACAGAGAATGAACGCACACAAGCTTCTCTCTAGACTATTACAAATGATCTAGAAGTGTGGAAATGTATGCTCTATGGTCTTGACTGCTCTTGGATGTGTAGTGGGCTTCAGGTGATCAAGACTTGTCGAAATGACCGGGTTAGAGGGGTTTTATAGCCAGCTTAACCGAAATAGCCGTTGAAAAAGTAGGCTGACAGAACTTTTCTGTGCACACCGGATGATCCGATGTCTCCCCTCTAGTTATCATCGGTGTAATTACTTTGGCTGACGTCATTATGTCAGATATTACCGTTATTAGACCGATGTTGCCCCAGTCTTCTCATCGGATGATCCGGTGGCTCTTCCTCCAGAATTTGCTTGATCTTGATGCTTACTGGAGTGATCGACCGATGTGTGTAATTCTGCACATCGGATGATCCGGTGCTTCACTTGCTCCAATTGTTCTGCAAACTGGATCGTTGCACCGATGTTGTTGAGCCCTTCACATCGGATAATCCGGTGAGTTCATTTGTCTCAGGTCTTTTTCTTCAGTTGAGTCAACTCGACCGATGTGTTCATTTTGTAAATCATCGGTTGATCCGGTGAGTTGATTTTGCTTGCTTCGAGTTGTTTTGAGTGAATCTTCTGTGTCTTTCTCGAATGACCTCTTAGACATTTGTTCCACACGGCTCTCTTATGATCCTTAAGCATTGTATGATGTCAATTTTTGATTGAGTGACTTAGACATAGAGCCTTCACATATTGTCTTTATCTCATGAGTTTGATCTCGAAAGTTGAGTATCTATGGATCTTCAATGGTATAATCATTTCATCTAATTTAGTGTTCATGGGGACCTTGCATTCACAAATTCATTAGTGAAGTTCAATGGTTGTCATTAATCACCAAAACCATATTACATGAGGGGGCCTAGATGCTTTCAATGGGACAGGAGCAGTTCCAATTGAATTCAAAGATGCGCATGCGCTGCGCGCATTTAAGGTGCCTCGGTGACTGGTGCACACGTAAGCTCGGTGCGCCCGGTCGCATCAGCCGCCTGTACAAATGGCTACGGCTTCAAGGACCAAACCTTAGAGCATCTCCAACCCATTAGCTATATGATGTGCTATCCAATTATTTAGCAAATCTAGAGCAAAAATCATCTTCAACCGGTTTGCTATTAGGATTGCTACTTTTAGCCATTTGCTACATGGAGCTCTCAGTGCGCTACTAGTAGCATATGCTATCCGGTTTGCTATTCCCGATGTCCGCTATATTATCGTCGTTCCGTTGCAAAATAGTCGTTGAAAATTAGCTGTTGGAAATACATCCATTAAAAATTAGTGGTTAGAAATATAACCACTGAAAAATAGCCGTTATAAATATAACCGTTACAATATAGCCATTGCAACAATGTTATTTGAATTTTAAAATAATTATTATATACTAATAAAATATGAAAAAATTTAATATAGCACATCATAAAGCAAATGGGTTGGAGATGCTCATGAAATGAGATGCTAAATGTGGATAGCATATTTGTCATTTGAAAGAATAGCAAACAAAAAATAACAAAGGGGTTGGAGATGCTCTTATGCGGCAAACAACAACGTATAATACTTCCTCCACCCCAACTCAACTCTATTTCTATTTTGGTCGAACTTACCTTTGACCAATGATTTATATGGAATTTGTTAACTTCAATAACATGTAGTACTAGATTGTATATTATGGAAATATTTTCATGGTGAATCTAAAAGTACAATTCTTGTACTGTTAAAACAAATCGAAATTGCGTAAATCATTGATCAAAGATAGATTTGACGAAACCTAAGACTCCCTTTGAAAAAGTTTTATATTTTACATTATTTTTACATATGTAGTATGCACATAGGATATATCACTTGATAGTTTTGCAAAAAAACATGGAGGAGAAATATGTAGCTACTACGTAAATTAGGGGTAGACAAAAAAACGAGACCAAAAAACTGAAAACGAAAAAACCGAGTCCGGAACCGAAAAGACCAAAATATCGGGTATTAGGTACTTTTCGGGTAGCAAATATAAATAACCGAAAAATAAATGTCGGGTTCGGGTACCACTCTTGGGTAACTGAAATAACCGAATAGTCGGTCCATCAAATAATAAGTTAAATTATGCGTGGTAAACTATGAACAATTCAAATTTAGATATTTTATTTGCAAGTTATGATGTGTGAAGTTGTTGGATTTAAACGTTTACTTTTGATTTTCATTTGTCAATTCATAATAAATTACCTCATGGGATTAAATTTATCAATCATATTAAATTTGTGCAAACATGACATGGATATAATGTACTCCCTCCGTCCCGAAAAGTTTGTCGCTTTGTAGCTCAAAATGAACTACAAAGCGACAAACTTTCCGTGACGGAGGGAGTATAATTTGGATATATCGGGAAGGACCGAAGACCAAACCGGAATTTTGGTACCCAAAATGTACGGGTACCTAATATTATTATAACAATTTGGGTAGTGATTTCAAGAAACCGAATTTTCAAAAAAGACTGAAATACCCGAACCGAAATATCGGGTAGACCAAATGCACACCCCTAACGTAAATCCACCCGAATTAATTAGCTAGTTTGAGGATGAATGAAGTTGAGCTTGCGAGCTTGATGAGCACCGTCATTGTTTTGAGCAACGATTAGTTCATGGCATCATCAAATCTCGAGTAATTTTTTCTAGATCATTTGGGGCTGAAAAATTAGTTAACACGCTATATATGAGGAGAAAGATTAGGATATGCTACCTATTGCTTGTGTTGAATAACCCTACACCATGGACAACATATCAGACACTTCATTCGGGTCGACAGGATCATTCTGCCCCAAGTCACCTTGGGCAGCAGGCAGAGGACCTTGATCATCAGGATAAGGACTAGGCAAGAAATCATTGGTCAAAGGTATGTTTGACCAAAGCTAAAAATAGAGTTGAGTTGGGACGGAGGGAGGAGTACTTTTTACAGACCGCTTTGCCGACCCCATTGCGGGCAATCTCCTGCCTGCTGACAACTCCAACGGCTAAAGTAGCGTCAACTGCACTATAGAAGCCATAACCCTAGTTTGCATCAAAGGAAACTCACGCGACAATTTAAAGTAATGGAATCCTCCGGAAGGGAAAGACATTCATACGAGTTTCGCAAGTAGCATTCCAAATGGTACACTTTAGAAGCCATAACCATTACTGCGCGCGTCTCATTGTCTTCTCCGCGCGTACTAATAAAGACACACCATCCTCTTCTCCACAACTCTCACAAGCCATCCTCTTCTCCGCGCGTACTCTTCTTCTTCGTCTCTGTCGCGCGTGCCCTCATTGGTTCCCTTCGAAGCCCATGGAGTTCCCCTTGCCGCACGATATTGTGGTCGTGATCGCGGGGTGGGTCGCCGCAACCTCCCGGCAGCCCATGGACAACCTCTCCAGTCTGCGCGCAACCTGCAAGGCCATGCACGTGGCGTGCCGGGGTCGCGTCGTGGGCAAGCGCGTGGCGCTGGAGCGGGAGAGCATCTGGAAGCGTAACTGGAGATACGACCGCCTCGTGTAGCGCCTGGCAATCGTCGGCAACCCTCATGTGTGCTATGTCACCAGGTTCGACCTCGCCTGCGAATGGCCACATGGTGGCGGCCTAGATCCTCGCCATGCTCTGCTACGATGCCGACTGCGGGGCCCGCGACGCCTTCGAGTATATCCGGCAGGTCGAAGGTGAGGCCCACGTCGGCTATAACGCAGCTGAGTCTGTCGCGATGAAGTGGACCAACAAGGAGTGCTACCAGTGTCGGCATGAAGCCATGAATAGTATCGATGGTGTCGTCTAGAGGTTCCTTGGCAGGCCTCGTCCGGAAGCGCCGCGGGTGGCGGTGCCCAACATTGATGATGACGCTTGGGGCTGCTCAATAGGGGGGAACCAGGGAATTGCCCATTGCGGCAGGCCTACGTGGGAGGAGTGGAGAGTCTTCTATACTGAGAACTGTAGGATTAAGCACGAGCATGACCTGTTCTGCCATCAGGCGTTGTACTCTATGGGTTATATTCCCTCCATTCCCATTTGGATGCACCCCTAGTTCTCCCAACGCCAATTAAAAGAGAACAAAGGGAGTATATAAAATAAACTTGTAGTATATATGTTTCCCCTATGCCCGCTCGTCTCTGATGAATGTTGCACTTGTTGTGTTTCCCCTATGCGCGCTCGTCTTTTGTTTAGCCCCATTTGCATCAAAGGAAACTCACATGCCAGTTTAAAGAAATGGATTCTTCCGGAAATGAATACATTCAATCATATAGTAGTTTGGAACAAAGGAAATCAATGTTCCCTCCTCTCTGTTCATTGTCTCCACTTTTCATTCCAGTCATCGTTAATCGACAGAACTAGCTGTTACATAATCCCCAATAAACACAAAATAAACTGATCGGCACATCTAGTCGCAGCACTTCCCTTAAAGCAGTGGTAATAACTTCTGGCCGCGTATAGGAGTAGTGGTAATGATTACACCGCATATAGGGGCATAGGGCCAGTGGTACGTTGGAGTTCTACCTATATTTTTCTAACATTTTTACCGTCCTTTCTTTTCTTTTCTCTCTGTTGATTGTCTCCACTTTTCTTTCCAGTCGTCGCTACTTGTTAGTATTATGTACTACTACTTTACAGACCGCTTTGCAGGCCCCGCTGCAGGTGATCTCCTGGCACCTCTAGCGGCTAAAGTATCGTACAGGCAACTTTACAAGCCACCGGCAGTGTGGAGGTTTGTTCATTAACAGAGAATACAGATAGAACAAATAGTTCACTAAACAGCAGATAGAAAACAAAATAACAGATGGAACAGACGAATAACATTGAGTTCATTATCATAAAACATTACAGCCTCGTACCTATATTACTTGTCATTAGAACAAGTTTTTTAGTTCATATTTGAACTAGAAAACTTGTCCTAATTATTAATGACAAGTAATATGGGAAGGAGGAAGTACAAAACATGAAAATCAGCATCACGAAACAAGAAAAAATAAAACATCACAAAAACAAAAAGAGAAAAGCATCACGACTGGATTAATCAGTGTCAAAAGATTTTCTGTTTTAAAGTTGGGTTGAACTAGAATGTATTCAAATGTTTGGTGCAATCGTGCAATCAACCATCGTCAACTGTTGGATCGATCTACATTACGGTCGTTGAATCTTTTTATTTAACCCCCTCCACCAGGTGGAGGGGTGGTGGTGGTGGTGGAAGGGGTTAAATGAAAAGATGTAATAACCATACGATTTATAGATCCAACGGATGAAAATCTTTGAGCCTAGAGAATAAAATATAAAACAAAGCTACGTGGCTGGCCGGGTACACGTACAGTCCGGTCCGGTGTGTTGGTGCACCTTGACCCCTGTCGTGCGTCGTCCCCGGTGGTTGTTGGGAAGACCCTTACAGGCAGACCAGGATCGCCTGATGTAGTGAATTTTACTGCATCCTATTTTCAAGAGTCTTTTTAAATATGGCATTTTCTCATTAATTATTGCGGTCGATCTATACGATACTTCATGCTCTAGGCAAAAAAGAAACAAGATTGTACTTCATGCTGATGCAAACAAGAGGCAATGAAAATAAAAACTCATGAGTTCTTGTCAAGTTTACAAAATGAAAGCAACGGAACCCTCCCTAATGTCCTCGATAGTAAAATGGTGGACGCAGTCTTTACTGCACGCATGCAGTAAAATGTCGCTACGTCAAGCGATCCTGGCCCATGCATGTATGCTCCGATTCCTGTCCTCCAACTCCATCTAGGCTTCCGATGACACAGGCGGTTCACCACCAGATTATAGAAAGGATAAGCACGCACACATGTAACAGTAATTGTTGACTGCGTTGGTCTAACATCATTGTTTAACTGTGTTGGCCTATGTTTAGTCATTAACGCTAGCTTTTGAATCTGCGTAGTGCAAAGGGTTTAGTTTTGGTTTCACACTACACTAGCTAGCCTATATAAAGTGTATCTGTGTTCCCTGATGAATACACAACAAACAGTCTCCATACAGAATAGTCTCGAGACCAGTAATATTTTCCTGCATGCTTCCGCTTTCTTCTGCCGGAGGTTCGAAGGAAACTAGTACACAGCTGGTCGGGTACACGTACGGTACGGGTGTACGGCGTACCTTAACCCCGCGTCATCCATCCCCGGTGGTTTTTGGGAAGAGCCTTACGGGTATGCTCTGATTCCTGTCCTCCTACTCCATCTCTAGGTTTCTGATAATGCAGGCGGTTCACCACCAGACAAACCAACAAAGCCTCGGTGTTGAGCGACATGCAAGTTTTTTGATGAAAAACCAACAAAGCCCCGCAGTTAAATTTTCAACAAAAAACTTGCATGTCGCCCGCTTGCCTCCTCCCATTTGTACTCCCATGCGTACTCCCGCTGACGTGTCATCATCTTATTTGTTGTGAAGGTATGGTAGTTAAACTAAGCATTAATAAAGGGACCAATAACATTTTGACACATTAGCGGGATGACGCATGGGAGGACAGAACGGGAGGCCCCCACAGTAAGTTTTTCATCAAGAAACTTGCATGCCGCTCATCACCGAGGCTTTGCTAGTTTGTCTGGTGGAGAACCGCATGCGTCATCGGAAACCTAGATGGAGTTGGAGGATAGGAATCAGAACATACCTACAGGGGTCTTCCAACCACCACCAGGGACGCACGACGGGGGTTAAGGTACATCGGCACACCCGGACCGTAAATATGTGCCGGTGAAGATGGAACTCAATAGTCTTACGGTTATGTATAGAAAAGAGGAAGAAGAAAAAGGATGGTGCACGTTTCGATCTATGAACCGTGAGACTGCTGACTTCCATTTTAGTTGGCCAGTTCCCGATTCGGTTGAGTCATTGTTGTTGTACGTGGTGTTTGGTTGAGACAATGCAACTTGTGGTCATAACGATAAGAATTAAAAAGAGGAGTATATCAGATTGAAAAATCTTCATTACGCCAGGTCATATGATGACCGGACACTCACCAATCCACTTAGATTGAAGTGGAACCACTCCTACCCAAACGAGGAAAAAAATTTATGGATATGATACACATATCCAAGGATGTGCATATCGTTCCACATTTGTGACATGTGTCTACATGAATGGACGGATGAAGCAGTTGCATGACTGTGACATTTGTGCACATGAACGAACGAGGTCGTATGATGGCCGAACATGACAGGGATAATGCCAGGATTAATTCCAGGAATCGTATCCTCGTCACTTGCAATCTATGCACCACCTGGGCCCATGTTGTGCACTGGTCACCTGGCATATTCCCTACGTTTGCCCCCGCGCGTGGTGTCCGTAACGAATTCGTGCCAGCAATTTTGAAAAGCTGTGAATGATTTGTCCCACCTTGGAAAGTTGAGCTTGTTGCAACGAGAATATAAGGCAACGCGCGCTATTGTAGTCAGACATACGATTGAAAAAATATGTCGTACAAGACTTCTGCACGCTCCGTTCGACATCGTCCTCTCGCCCGGTCGTCGCTCGGTCGAAGTCGAAGGCGGTAGATGGCTAATTTAATTTTGTATCCTTTTCAGTGAGCATTTTGAAGAGCTGAAAAAGATTCATTCTTGTGATGTTGAAAAACGCCATAGAGATGAGTTTGTTTATTGGTTTCAGAAACGAGTAAGTACATGCAAGTTTTTACTTTGATGAAATATTGAAGAAATATCTGTTCTGAAGTTGGTTTATCGATGATCCCTTTTATACTATTTAATATGTACATATTATGACATTACACAAAGAAGGCAAAGTAACCGATTATTTGTATGCATTATCTATAGAATCTGATTGTTGGGCACATTTTTTTAGTCGATCATTCATAAATGGCTTCTTCTTTCGAACAGTAGAGGTGGAAAAAGATTTACAGACGCAAAACAGCGGTGTTGTTGTTCGAGATGGTGATCATGAGTGGTATGGAGTAATCAAGATTATGATTTTTGTTGATTTTGAAAAAAAAATCAAGAGGTTCTGTTATTTGAATGTGAATGGTTTGATTGACCTCGTTCCGGTCAGAGCTAAAGCAGAGGCTACAAAATGGATCAATATGGAATGATAGATGTTGACACTACTATTTCTCTATTTAAGTATGACCCTTACATTCTAGCCACCCAAGCAGAACAAGTTTTTTACCTTAGAAGTGTGAAGCAACCTAAATGGGCTAAAGTTATTAAAACGAAGCCACGAAACCTTTTTGCCATGCCCCCTGGAGACAGTGAAAATAATATCACTGAGACAATGGAGGCTGAGACATTTGATGATCGACGACTAACTGATATAAATGAGGATATGACCGCATGGGATAGGAATGAAATTGAGGGAGCAAACGGTGATGCTTCCACTCTTTCAAATGAAGATGACGACGACGACGACGACGATGATGATACATATATCAATGATGGTATTGTACCTCCAATATTGGGGGAGGACAGCAAAGATGATGATTTTTTATATAAATATTGTGTGAGCTAGCTGTACGTGAACTACTTGATTTTCTTTTTTGAAAAGATAGAAACCGCTATTCTATTTAGCAGCAAGCTTAGAAGCAAGCCACAAACTGGTGAATCGTGGCATAAGTTCCTAATGCAACATTTGTGTTTTGTGGCGATAGATTGTAATGCCACGAACTGGTAAATCGTGGCAAAAGTTCGTCATGCAACGTTTGTGTTCCATGGCAATAGATCTTAACGCCACCAACCGGTATTCGTGGGACCAGATCCTAATACAATGATAGTGTTTCATGGCGATAGATCCTATCGCCACAAACTTGTGAATCATGGCATAAGTTCATAATGCAACGTTTGTGTTTCGTGGCGATAGATCCTAACGCCACGAACTAGTGAATCATGGCAAAAGTTCCTAATGCAACGATTATGTTCTGTGGCGATAGATCTAAATGCCACCAACTAGTATTTCGTGGCAACAGATCCTAATACAACGATAGTGTTGCATGGCAACAAATCCTATCGCCACGAACTTGTGAATCATGGCATAAGTTCCTAATGCGACGTTTGTGTTTTGTGGTGATAGATCGTAATGCCACGATTTGGTGAATCATGGCAAAAGTTCCTAATGCAACGATTGTGTTTCGTGGCGATAGACCCTAACGCCACGAGCCGGTATTTCGTGGCAACAGATCCTAATGCAACAATTGTGTTTCGTGGCGATAGATCCTAACGCCACGAACCGGTATTTCGTGGCAACAGATCCTAATGCAACGATTGTGTTTCGTGGCGATAGATCCTATCGCCATGAACTGGTGATGCATGGCAAAAGTTTCTAATGCAACGATTGTGTTCTGTGGCGATAGATGCTAATTCCACGATCTAGTGAATCGTGGCAATAGATCCTAATGCAACGATCATGTTCTGTGGTGATAGATGCTAATGCCACGAACTATTGAATTGTAGCAACATATCCTAATGCAACGATCGGGTTCCGTGGTGATAGATGCTAATGCCACGAACTAGTGAATCATGGCAAGATATTCTAATGAAACGATCAGGTTCCATGGTGATAAATGCTAATGCCACGAACTAGTAAATCGTGGCAACAGATCCTAATGCAACGATCGGGTTCCATAGCGATAGATGCTAATGCCACAAACTAGTGAATCGTGGCAACAGATTCGTGGCGATATATCCTAATGCCACGAACTAGTGAATCGTGGCAACAGATCCTAATGCAATGATCGGGTTCCGTGGCAATAGATGCTAATGCCATGAAGTAGTGAATCGTGGCAACAGATTCGTGGCGATAGATCCTAATGCCATGAACTGGTGAATCATGGCAATAGATCCTAAAGCAACGATCGTGTTATGTGGCGATAGATGCTAATTCCATGAACTACTGAATTGTGGCAAAAGACCAAGCTTACTGCCAATATTTAGTATTCGTTGCAGTACAATCATTGCATCAGGGTAGAATCCTTGTAGTGCAGGTAGTGCACCGCCTGCCAGCTCATAGATGTCCGAGAGCTAGCCCCGCTCCCTTCATACCGCCTCTCAGCCATTGCCTTCGCACTGCTATAAATTGGCCTCCCTGTCTCCATTTTGCGCGCAACATCACCCTCACACCTCTCTCCACCTGTTCGAGCGAAGAACCGAGGCGACTGATACCCCGTTCCCTTGACTACAGCGAGCTCCCCCTATTCTTCCCCAACTCCGACCACCAAAGCACGTTCCAGCTCCAGTAAGTGTCGAACGTAAACTTAATTCCTACCATTGCTTCCTTAGTCTACTAGATAGACAGAACACACATCAGACTGGAGCTTAACACGTTGTAGCATGGATCTGCTGTCAACCCTAGCTGCATGTCGCACTCTGTCATCGCCGGGCATCATGGGGCATTCCCCGACCAGGCCAAGCGCGTCGGCACGTCCCGTTATCGCCCGCGTATGCGTTAAACAAAACCAAGCTGCTAGGAAACATGTGCACGTCTGCCTCCACATGCATCACCGCTGCTCACCTCTAAGACACCTCGTCAGCTGCCGTTCGGTGTGCTCTGACCCGTGACGAGGCCATCGCACACCCTTAATCGCACCCGCACACCTCTGCCATGAAATCATTAGAAAATTCCTTACGTTACACCATTCCCCCGATTCGACGCCATGTGCGGCCACGGCGGCTAGCTTCCGGCATCTTGGTTGCTACCCAAGCCCGAGAAAGCCCGCGGAAGGAATCACCGTACCCCTAAGCACTCGCCCGACAGCTCCGTTTGACAGAGATCGTGCATTTCCGCGCAAAGCCGCCGCCGGAAAGCTCCCAAGGCCACCTACCGCCGGCTCCCCTATTTCACTGGTCTAGTGCACACGTTGAGAACACGTGGCGGCCACCTAGGTGCCACGTCGCCATACCAAGGCGCCACATAACCTTGGTCTGCCTACCCAGCGCACATGCTATGTGTGCACCGGTTCACAAAGACCCATGCCACCCTGGCCACTGCCTGCGTATGCCCACCTGCTAGCCACTTGTCGCGGGTTGAATCGCCAAGTGCACACGCGCGTACACACAACTAGAGCCGACCCCACAGTCAGCCTAAGGACGTGTTAGGGATCTCAAGGTCTACTCGTAGAGGTACGCAGAAACATATAAAATGGATTTCTTGATATAAGTAAATTCTAGAAAATTTTATAAAAATCATTTGCTGCTTGTAGAACATATCAGGGTGATTAAAAGTACAAAATATTTGCAGAGATTATGGTAAATATTATTGGCTCCCCAAATAGAAAGTAATCCATTAAGAATTCATGTTTAGGCCTGAAATGTTAATCCTTTTACAAAAGATTTTCTAGGAATTCCTAAAACTTTGTAATGAGTACTATAATATGAATTAGAGATATTTATGTCAAATAAATTATGGGAAGTAGAAAATACTTATATTTTGTTATAAACCATTAAATTAATTGGGAATTGCGGAAATGCAAGTTTAGTCTCCAAAACCAATAATTATCTGCAAATATCTAGGAATATTATTTCACCTCTAAAATACAACGTAGGTAGTATTTGTCTAATATGAATATGGGATAGGAAATTGATTATCATTCTGAGAGCAAAGTCATGTAAATATTCATAATTAGTAGAAGACACATAGAAGCCTCTAATAAAATAACCTCCTCACAAATGACACTCTAAATGTTTGTAAGGGTATGCTGAACAGGGCTTATAGTGTAGTAATGTAACAAAATAAATTAAGTACTCATAAATTAATTACCCTCAATATAGAAAGGTCAATAAGAAGCCATCAATTGGTAAAATATCACAAGCAAAGCCTAGATGAGAAAATAACACCAATGGTAGTCATATGAAAAACTCTATTGAACATGTAACAGAGGAGTTTTAAGATATGCTTAAGACTTCTAGAGCATACTAAGAAAACAATGGATTAATAAATGGTATAAGTAGATAAGTCATACACCTCTTTAAATAAAAATATTGTTTGGTTCAGAATATTAGAACCTAAGCTTAGTCATTAAAATGAGACTTGCATTATTAGAAATTTAATGAATATTCTATTATGAATATAGGATAATTAAAAGAATGTGCATAGAAGTTGTGGTTAACTCATTAACCACAATATAAGTAATTTATAATATAAACTAGTGAGTTTGCATTAAAATTCATAAACCATGTAAATGATTAGAAGTTTGAAGAAAACCTTGTTAAACCCCAAGCTTGGAAGTCATGTTAACATCAATATAAATAGATATTACTAGAAACCTATGGTGTGATAAAATTGAGAATTAAGCAATTAAACTAAGAAGAATGATAAAGTCATTATAACCTTTAAATGACCATTTAGTTAACCAACAAAATAGTAACGTTTCAAAATAAGCCACTAGTAGAATTACATATCCTACGATAGACCTAATAAGAATCTTAAAAATTGCATTATCGAATGATTGTTCATATATATTGAAGTTTGTTTGTGGATTTATTGGATCTTTATCGATGTTTCGTATTTTCTTCGCGTAGCTATGTACTTAGTGATCGGATAGTTCATGAAGGAGATATTCAAGATCTGGATCACGAAGAACTAGGCAAAGACTCTGATAAACATCATAAAGGCAAGCTCTAACTCCTTAATCATATTTCATCTATGTTTTGCAATTGCACCTATTGGCTTGTTTTGATTGCATAACTGTGTGACTATTTTAAAATGTTGCTATGCTATGAACCACTTGAAATGTGATTCCATGAGCTATTGAAAGTGCATCTAGGACTCCCTTGTGGGTTTTGGATGATTTATGACAAGCAATTGGGATCCTAATCCTTTTGTTGAGATGAATGCAGGCAAATGATGAAAAATGAGCAAAATGCCAAAAAGAAGGGAAATGAGAAGCAAAGTAAATGTGAGCTCAAGGAGAAGAAAATAGTGGTTTATTATGTATGGAGTGTGTTAAGGAAACACATCCAAGAGCTCAATAACTTTCAAGCACACACACACAATGCACAAAGTTATACAGGACCAGACTAGTCCGAAAATAGCCGGACTAGTCCGATATCACATTCTGCACTAGATCGGACAAGTCCGGTCCCCACCGGACTAGTCCGATATCTTTCTGATTCACTTCAGACTAGTCCTCCCCAATGCGGACTAGTCCTCAACACAATGCACAAGTCACACAAAATCGGACAAGTCCGTTGTAGTCTGGACTAGTCCGATATTCATTCTGATCCACTTCGGACAAGTCCGGTGTCTACACGGACTAGTCCGATATACACACTGATCTAAATCGGACAAGTCCTCCAAGTGCGGACTTGTCACTCTAAACACTTAGGGTTTCCTGTGTCCGGACAAGTCCGATGTCAATCGGACTAGTCCAAAGATTTCCAGTAGCGAAATCGGACAAGTCCGTTTTCAAACGGACAAGTCCGTTTTCAAACGGACTAGTCCGATATTCCTGGACACTTAGGGTTTGCTACTCACAGCACACCGGACTAGTCCGGTGACCACCACGGACTAGTCCGATCTTTCTAAACCCTAACAGTCACTTTTAGAAACCCCATATAAATAGAGGTGCACGGCCCACTTTCAAACTCTCTCGAACCCTAGCGCTGTCACACCTCCCAAGAGACTCAAAAACCACCTCTCTCCACGAAATTAAGTGCAAACTTGATCAATCTATTGAAGATCACTTCTAGATCATTGGAGAGACACTTGGCACACATCTTTGAGCTCTTGGTTTGATTCTCTAACACACTCTTGCGTTTCAATTTGTAATTTTCGAGTGTGTTATTGGTGGCTTTGTAAGTTGTAATCAAGGGAGCTCTCAACGTGTGAGAACGCCCCTTCAACTTGGTTATTTACCCCTTTGTGATTAGTGGAAGAGGATTGGCCTTCGTGGCGATCTGACGAGGGAAGGGTTGGAGAAGACCCGGTCCTTTTGTGGGCTCCTCAACGTGGATGTAGGTTGCCTTCGTGGTAGCCGAACCACGGGATAAATCTTGTGTCTTGTCCTTTTGTGTTCTTCATCTTAATTGATCAACTTAATCTAGGGTTTGATACATTTTGTTCAATTTTAGTCAATTTGTTAAACAAGAGCCTTAATTGTTATATAAGTTGACATACATCTATTAAACTATCATTTAAGTCTTTATTTCCGCTGCCTACATTAACGAATCGATCAAATTGACTGAACTTGATCAACTTATCCCGTGAAAACTGGACTAGTCCACACTTTACCGGACTAGTCCGATATCTCTGGTATTGACTGTGTTGTTGAGTGTTACAGGAACCGAGAAAAATTCAAGAAGGCCTATTCACCCCCCCTCTAGGCCTACATTCAATTGGTATCAGAGCAGGTTCTTCAAGAAAGAGTGCAACCACTCGAAGAGATCATGTCGGACATGAAGGAAGTTCAGAAAATCAACAACCAGGAAGAAGTGAACAACGACAAGAACCAAAAGCTGGAAAAGTATCTCGAAGCAATTCAAGACTTCGATGACGATGACGGGGAGACGCTGGAGCTGAAAGCACTCCTCAGGAAGAAATCACTTTCCAAAGGGAAAGCCAAAGTTGAAGAAAAGAAGAAGGGGGAGTAGTCACACTGACTACTCCCGATATCCTTTTAACTATGATCGTTTAAATTCAAATAACAGCCATTATCTATCTATTCCTCTTGGAAAAGCCCCACACTTCGATGGGAGTGATTACTCCATGTGGAGGCAAAATATGAAGATGCACTTGATTTCGCTTAACCCAAGTTTATGGCATATTGTGTGCACAGGAATAGACATCCCAGATGATGATGAAGAGCTCACCCCAAGTCAAGAGCAAGCCATCCACAGGAACGCTCAAGCCGCAGCCGTAATCACCTCCTCTCTAAGTCGAGATGAATTCACAAAGGTGGACGGACTGGAGATTGCCAAGGAAATATGGGACACGCTACAAACAGCTCATGAAGGTGACCGGCATGTGCGGGAGGCGAAAATTGAAATGATCGAAGGCGAACTTGGAAGTTTCGCAATTGAGGAAGACGAGTCTCCCCAGGACATGTACAACCGATTGAAGACACTTGTAAACAAGGTTCGATCATATGGGAGCAAGAAGTGGAATGACCACGAGGTTGTAAAGCTCATCCTTACAGCCTTTATGCCTCGCAATGTCACACTATGCTCTATGATCAGAGAGAGTCCCGGGTACAAGAGGATGACTCCAGATGAGCTGCTTGGCAAAATCATCAACTTTGAAATGATGGAGAAACAAGCCAAGCACGTCAAAGAAATAGCCGACCTCACATCGGCCAAGAAGAAGGGAGTTGCCTTAAAGTCCACACTCAAGCCACTATCCAAGGAAGCAAGAGAAGCACAGCTTGAGGAGGATAGCGATGATGAAAGCAGTGAGCTGGATGAAGAGGATATGATTTTGTTCATGAAAAAGTTCAAAAGAATATTGAAGAAAAGACAGGGAACAAAATCAAGTGAAGGCAAGTACAAAGAGAGGACAAAGCCGAAGATGAGGCGGGCGTGCTATAACTGTGGTGAGTATAACCACTTTATAGTCGATTGCCCGTATGAGGACAACAAGAAGAAGAATAAAGAAGTCAAGCCTCAACCGAAGAAATTCTTCAAGAAGAAGAAACAAGCTGAACAAGCACACATTGGAAAGGAGTGGGACTCAAACGATGAGTCTTCATCATCCGATGAAGAAGAGATGGCAAGCATAGCCATTGAAAGCACGTCCAAGAAACCCACACTCTTCCCCACGCTCGGTACAAAGAAGGGACATGTCACTTGCCTCATGGCAAAGGAAGGTAAACGCAAGGTAAACATCAAAACTCCTTCCATGCATTCCTACTCAAGTAATGATGAACTAGATAGTGATGATGAAGATATGTTAATGGGATTAGACAGAAAAACTGCTGCTAAAATGAAATTTTTACTTGACCAACTTGTTGAGAAGGAACAGCTAATTGATCGTCAAGAGGACATGATTATCTCCCAAAAGGAGAAGTATGTCAAACTTGACAATCTTCTAGTTCTTGAAAAGGAGAAAAACAGCTCACTAGAGCTTGAGCTAGCTTCAAGCAAGAAAACTTGCTTGGAGTTAACCAACTCAAATGTTGCAATCAAGGATCAACTTGATGACCTGATCAAGGTTAACAAGATCCTTGAAGTGCAAGTTGAGTCACTCAAGCTAAGTGAATCTTCCTCCTCTTCAAGTCTACCTTCTCAACCCACTTCAACTAATCTTGTTCATATGCGCAAATGTAGTAAAATGAACACCAGTTTGAAGGAAAAGTCTACCTCCACAAAGGATAAAAATCCTACCCAATGTGGAATATTTGACAAGGAGAGGATCAACTATGCACGTAGTGCATACTTGGTCCAAAGACCTCCAAATGTCAAGTATGGCATTGGTTACTCTTATGATGGAAAGCAAAATGCTGGAAGTCATAAGAATAAAAAGGGAAAGATTACCTTTGTGAAGGGAGGACCCTCACAATCTGGTAACTCGAAAGTTAAAAACATGAACTCTCATGAACACCGGACTAGTCCGGTTGTGGTCCGGACAAGTCCGGCCATACGGACAAGTCCGATCACCCAGACTAGTCCGATCAACAAACAACAACAACTTTTGTTCAAAACCTTTGATGCCTCTTATGTATTAATGAGAAACAATCTTGGTAAAGTTTATGCTTATTATGCTGGGCCACGCCATGGGAACACAAAATCCCATGTGTGGGTGCCCAAATGTATTGTAACTAACCTCCAAGGACCCAAGCAAGCTTGGGTACCTAAAACCAAGACATAATTTGTTTCTGCAGGCCTACTCCTCTGGTGGATCCAAATGGGTGCTAGACAGTGGATGCACCAACCACATGACCAGAGAAAGGAGGATGTTCGTGGAATATGAAGAAAACGAGGACCCAAACGAAGGCATCTACTTCGGAGATAATAGTCAAGGAAGGGTCCTCGGTACCGGTAAAATAGCAATATCCTCTGAACACACTCTTTCTCATGTTTTACATGTTGAATCTTTAGATTATAACCTGCTGTCCATATCTCAATTATGTGACAAAGGTTATAATTGCCTGTTCACTAATGAGGGTGTGACCGTCTCAAGGAGGAGTGATGGTTCCGTTGCATTCAAGGGTATGTTGAAGGGAAAGCTTTACCTTGTTGACTTCAACAAGGATAAAGCCGAACTCGACACATGCTTGATTGCAAAAACCAACATGGGTTGGCTGTGGCATAGACGGCTAGCACATGTTGGTATGAGGAATCTTCAAAAACTCCTCAAGGGCAATCACATCCGAGGTTTGAAAGATGTTGTTTTTGAGAAAGACAGGCCTTGTAGCGCGTGCCAAGCCGGGAAGCAAGTTGGAGCACATCATCCTGCAAAGAACATCATGACAACGACAAGACCGCTCGAACTACTTCATATGGACTTGTTTGGTCCAATTGCTTACATAAGCATCGGCGGTAACAAATACGGTTTAGTCATTATTGATGATTTTTCCCGCTTCACCTGGGTGTTCTTTCTGCATGACAAGTCAGAAACACAAGGGACACTCAAGAAATTCTTCAAGAGAGCGCAAAACGAGTTCTCACTATCGATCAAGAGTATTCGGAGAGACAACGACACGGAATTCAAGAACATACAAGTGGAGGAGTACCTTGATGAGGAGGGAATCAAGCACGAATTTTCAGAACCATACTCTCCACAACAAAACGGAGTTGCCGAAAGGAAGAACCGAATGCTCATAGAGATGGCAAGAACAATGCTCGATGAATACAAGATTTCGGATCGATTTTGGGCGGAAGCAATTAATACCGCTTGCCACACCGCAAATCGACTCTACCTTCATCGACTACTCAAGAAGACTCCTTATGAGCTACTCACCGGAGCAAGTTGATCAATGTGAATTAGGTAAAGAAGAAGCTCCTTATCAAGCATTGAAGAGAATGGCTCTGGGCAAAGTTCGACCACAAGAGTCATCGTCACAAATACAAGAGGACAGTGAACCATGAGAGGAGATCAACAATCAAGGGGGGCTTCTATACAAGATCAATCACAAGAATATGAAGATGATCAACAAATCAACGAGGGCAACCACTCAAGGGGAGAAGAAAATGATCACCAACACACAACTCTCCAAGTGCCACACCCAAGAGTACACCAATGCATTCAAAGGGATCACCCAATCGACAACATCATCGGTGACATCCAAAAGGGAGTAACCACTAGATCTCGTATAGCTAATTTTTGTGAGCATTACTCGTTTGTCTCCTTTTTGGAACCACGCAGGACTGAGGATGCATTGAAGGATCCGGACTTGGTGGTGGCAATGCAAGAAGAGTTGAACAACTTCAAGAGAAACGAGGTTTGGGAACTTGTGGCGAGATCCAATACAAATATAGTGGGCACCAAGTGGGTCTTCCGCAACAAGAAAGACGAACACGGAGTGGTGACAAGAAACAAGGCACGACTTGTGGCCAAAGGTTACTCACAAGTCGAAGGTTTGGATTTCGATGAGACTTTTGCTCCAGTAGCTAGGCTTGAATCAATTAGAATACTACTTGCATATGTTACTCACCATGATTTCAAGTTGTATCAAATGGACGTAAAAAGTGCCTTCCTCAACCGATCAAGGAAGAGGTGTACGTGGAGCAACCACCCGGGTTTGAAGACGAAGAGTTCCCCGACCACGTATATAAACTACGTAAGGCTCTCTATGGCCTCAAACAAGCTCCTAGAGCTTGGTATGAGTGTCTTAGAGATTTCTTAATTGATAATGGTTTTCAAATTGGCAAAGTAGATTATACATTATTCACTAAGAATCTAGATAATGATCTTTTTATTTGCCAAATCTATGTTGATGATATAATTTTTGGGTCAACTAACCAATCCTTCTGTGAAGAATTTAGTAGAATTATGACAGACAGTTTTGAAATGTCAATGATGGGAGAATTGAAGTACTTCTTGGGATTCCAAGTGCGGGAACAAAGGGAAGGAACATTCATAAGCCAAACCAAGTACACGCAGGACATACTCAAGAAGTTTGGCATGGACAAGGCAAAGCCCATAAAGACTCCCATGGCTACGAATGGCCACTTGGATCTCAATGAAGATGGACCAAGCGTCGACCAAAAGGTATATCGCTCCATGATTGGATCTTTACTCTACTTATGTGCATCTAGGCCGGACATTATGTTAAGTGTATGTTTGTGTGCAAGATTTCAAGCCAACCCCAAGGAATGTCATTTGACAGCCGTAAAAAGAATCTTGAGATATTTAGTTCATACACCCAACCTTGGTCTTTGGTACCCAAAAGGCTCCAAATTAAATCTCATTGGTTACTCCGATGCAGATTATGCCGGATGCAAAGTTGATAGAAAAAGCACCTCTGGCACATGCCAATTCCTAGGAAGATCTTTAGTTTCTTGGTCATCTAAGAAACAAAATTCCATTGCATTATCCACAGCCGAAGCGGAGTATGTTGCAGCCGGGAGTTGTTGTGCACAACTCCTTTGGATGCGACAAACTCTAAGGGATTACGGTTACAATATGAACTGTATTCCTCTTCTTTGTGATAATGAGAGTGCCATTAAAATAGCTCACAATCCAGTTGAGCACTCTAGGACTAAACACATAGACATAAGACATCATTTCTTGAGAGACCATTCCATGAAAGGAGACATAACCATCTCACATGTCAACACCCAAAAACAACTGGCCGACATATTCACCAAGCCACTTGATGAAAAGCGTTTTTGCGAACTCCGAAATGAGCTAAATATTCTTGATTCTCGGAGTGTGGCTTGAAAAGTTGCATACCTGTATGATTGCTTCAAAATGTTGATTGAATTGTGAAAATCATCCCTCTCCATTTTTCTCTCGAAAAACTATGTCAATTATTAGATCTTGATGAATTTTGATCATTGTATGATTGTTGTATGCTTACTGGTCAAATTCATCAAGATTACTTGATTTGTTTTGCCCCTCTATTCTCTATTATTGAACCTTCAAATATATATGAATGGGCTATGCAATTCTTTCCTGGTGACCACGGACTAGTCCGTGGTTACCCGGACTAGTCTGCCCATGCAGACTAGATCTTAGAGTGCCGGTTAGGCCGGACTAGTCCGATATACCACGGACTAGTCCGATATAGGTCTCTGGATGACTTCGGACTAGTCCGGTCATGTCCGGACTTGTCCGATTTTTCGTGTCCATAACCCTAGCCGCCACCAAACCCTAATCTCCTCATCCCCACTTTTGCTCACGCCTCCTCCCTCTTGCGCTCGAGCTCCCAAGGCGATTTTCTCCTCCCTCCGTCGAAAAAGTCCACATTTGGGTGGAGATCGAGCTTGACCTCTTGGGGATTGAAGCTATCGGACTAGTCCGACCTCCAACCCCCAACACTTCGAGCCTCCATCGATTTCTTCGTTAAATTTCTTCAAAACCCTAGAAATCTTGTTTTTCTCCATTGTTGATCATATAGCCTAGCATCCTTCACTAGATACATGCTTATTTGATGTACAACGTGTATGCTAGACTAGATTTGCATTAGAAATCATCCCTTGACCAATCTGTTAGGTTTTTGAGGATGAACACCAGACTAGTCCGGTCCATACACGGACAAGTCCGGTACCCCGGACTAGTCCGTGCCTGAGCACTGGACAAGTCCGATGTTTCTGAACCTGAAACCTAATTCATTAATTCCTTAATGTCATCCATTGCTATCTTGCCTTACCAATGCCTTGTATAACTTGTCATTATTCTTGCTCAATCATTCTCAGATCATGTCGAGCTCCGACAACGAGATCTCCGACTTTGAGGCCGAGTAGGACAACAAGGTGGCACCTCGGTCCTCGGCAGGACTTGGCAAGAAATGCCAAGAAAGACCTTCCGAGCCTGCTACTTCCCCTCCCCAAGTTCGGAGGAAGGTTTGTGTCAAGAAGGCTGCCTCGAAGGCTGCTCCGTCTACAAGCGGCCTTTGTCAAGCAAAAGGAAAGGGCAAGGGAGTAGCAACGGGGCCAGTTGGGCCCTTGAAGCTCCATGCTCCCGGGGAAGGGGTCCGGGACCCCAATGAAGAGAAATTCAATGGGAAAGGCAGTGATGTGGCAGTCAAGCTCAGAAGCACTGATTGCTATGCAAGGCCAAAGCAGGCAGCTGATGGAAGGTTTTGGACAAACTTCCATGCAGATTTCTACAGGATGGTTTACCTGCCAATGAAGACTCCGGTGGTGCGCAGTCAGTGGATTGACTGGGCCTACCTAGAGAAGAAGAAGTGCTCAGCGTTTGATGAAGTTATTGCAGCAGCTGAGAGGCATGGCCTGAAGGATCTCTTTGCCTTCAGTCATAACTGGAATGATGAGGTGATTGCACAGTTCTATGCAACGTGCCACTTCTCGAGTGAAGATGAAGAGAGTGTGACTTGGATGACCCACGGATCCAAGTATAGTATCACTCAAGAGGACTTCAATAATCTGCTTCATCTGGACACCTCTGACAATGACAGGCTGATCATCCACAACATAGGGGTCATTGAGAGGGACGGAATGAAGTTCATGTATGAGCCCAACTCCAAGTATGTTCCTCCCTCCACAAAGAACATGAAGCCCTTCTTTGTGGTCCTGAACAGAGTTCTTCGGAAGACCATTGCCCCCAAGGATGGGGATGCAGGGAGTGTACAGGGCTACCTCCGGACTCTAATGAAGGTCATAAGCAAGAAGAGGCGGTTTGATGTTGCAGATTACATATGGAATGACATGGTCAACATCTCAAGCACCCCCAATAGGTCCTGTGGCTATGCTCCCTACCTGATGTTTATGATTGAGAAAGTCACAGGTATTGAGTTCATGAAGGATGTGGAGCACATTCCTCTGAGGCCTCAGAAGCCTCAGCCTATGAGTGTCCCGGCTGCTCCCTCGCCGGCCTCAAGTCCTGAGGCACCGGCAAGAGAAGGAGATGCTGCCAGGGCTGTCCGTACCTCCAGGGAAGCCCCTCAGAGAGGATCAGCTAGTGGGATCCTCAAGTACCTGACCGCCATATTCTCCTCCTGCAAGAAGACTGAAGTAAAGCTTCATAAACTCAATCAGAAGAGGAAGGAGGATATGAGATACATCAAAGCCAACGTGAAGCAACTGAGTGAAAAGCTGGAGATCAACCCCATTGGATCTCCAGTAATTTCTGAAGATTCTGATCTTGACATCACCGAGCTCGGGCCTCTGAACCCCTCTGAGCTTGCCTACTTTGGCATTGGTGGCTCGAGCAGCTCTGCTCCTCATCCTCCCTCTCCTCCTCGTCAAGCGGAAAGCAAAGAAGATGAAGACGATGACGAGAGGACCGATGGTGAAGAGTGAAGACCCTAGGACCCTCCTCTCCTTCTTTTTGGTGTCTTGATGTCAAAGGGGGAGAGATTGAGGGGGAGTCTTAGCTTTAGCTGTGGTAGGGTGCGAGGAGAGAGTTCTCTTTATCTTTTATTTGTGATTGTAATAGTTTAACTCTGTTTTCCTATTAAGTTTGATCCTGTGATGAATTGCTCAATTTATTTGCGAGTATGTGATGAAAACTGCATTTTTGCTCCTGGAATGTCATATGCACTTTGTATCGGTTGATTAATGTAAATTCTGTCATTCTCAATGTATTCATGCACTTAGTATGCATCCCACCATAAAGAATGCACATATGAATAATTCTCTTGTTGCTTGATATATTTTTGAGTCATATGTGCATACTTTATGAAAATCTCAAATTTTTACCTTATTTTGTGAAATCTCAATTGGTTGTCATCAATCACCAAAAAGGGGGAGATTGAAAGTGCATCTAGGACTCCCTTGTGGGTTTTGGATGATTTATGAAAAGCAATTGGGATCCTAATCCTTTTGTTGAGATGAATGCAGGCAAATGATGAAAAATGAGCAAAATGCCAAAAAGAAGGGAAATGAGAAGCAAAGTAAATGTGAGCTCAAGGAGAAGAAAATAGTGGTTTATTATGTATGGAGTGTGTTAAGGAAACACATCCAAGAGCTCAATCACTTTCAAGCCCACACACACAATGCACAAAGTTATACAGGACCGGACTAGTTCGAAAATAGCCGGACTAGTCCGATATCACATTCTGCACTAGATCGGACAAGTCCGGTCCCCACCGGACTAGTCCGATATCTTTCTGATTCACTTCGGACTAGTCCTCCCCAATGCGGACTAGTCCTCAACACAATGCACAAGTCACACAAAATTGGACAAGTCCGTTGTAGTCCGAACTAGTCTGATATTCATTCTGATCCACTTCGGACAAGTCCGGTGTCTACACGGACTAGTCCGATATACACACTGATCTAAATCGGACAAGTCCTCCAAGTGCGGACTTGTCACTCTAAACACTTAGGGTTTCCTGTGTCCGGACAAGTCCGATGTCAATCGGACTAGTCTGAAGATTTCCAGTAGCGAAATCGGACAAGTCCGTTTTCAAACGGACTAGTCCGATATTCCTGGACACTTAGGGTTTGCTACTCACAGCACACCGGACTAGTCCGGTGACCACCACGGACTAGTCCGATCTTTCTAAACCCTAACGGTCACTTTTAGAAACCCCATATAAACAGAGGTGCACGGCCCACTTTCAAACTCTCTCGAACCCTAGCGCCGTCACACCTCCCAAGAGACTCAAAAACCACCTCTCTCCACGAAATTAAGTGCAAAATCGATCAATCTATTGAAGATCACTTCTAGATCATTGGAGAGACACTTGGCACACATCTTTGAGCTCTTGGTTTGATTCTCTAACACACTCTTGCGTTTCAATTTGTAATTTTCGAGTGTGTTATTGGTGGCTTTGTAAGTTGTAATCAAGGGAGCTCTCAACGTGTGAGAACGCCCCTTCAACTTGGTTATTTACCCCTTTGTGATTAGTGGAAGAGGATTGGCCTTCGTGGAGATCCGATGAGGGAAGGGTTGGAGAAGATCCGGTCCTTTTGTGGGCTCCTCAACGTGGATGTAGGTTGCCTTCGTGGTAGCCGAACCATGGGATAAATCTTGTGTCTTGTCCTTTTGTGTTCTTCATCTTAATTGATCAACTTAATCTAGGGTTTGATACATTTTGTTCAATTTGAGTTAATTTGTTAAACAAGAGCCTTAATTGTTATAGAAGTTGACATACATCTATTAAACTGTCATTTAAGTCTATATTTCCGCTGCCTACATTAACGAATCAATCAAATTGACTGAACTTGATCAACTTAGCCCGTGAAAACCGGACTAGTCCGCACTTGACCGGACTAGTCCGATATCTCTGGTATTGACTGTGTTGTTGAGTGTTACAGGAACCGAGAAAAATTCAAGAAGGCCTATTCACCCCCCCCTCTAGGCCTACATTCAGCTATGTTGATGATTGAATACCGGTGTTAGCTACTAGCCAACGATAAGCATTAACACAATAGTTACTCGCTATCAACAGCATGAAACACGACACTGCATCAGTTACGATAATAGCAGTGACTATCACAATCCCCTCCTTGACCTTGACAACACAACCTTTTGAAGACCTAACAGCTTCATCACTACACTATAGCAATGATGTGAGAACCTCCTTGTTAGTGCTACGCTTAGGAACCTATGCGATGTTCGCATCGAGAACCACTACACACTGTATACATGATTGTGAAATGTGTTAAAAGATGTTTGGTGGTGTGAGTTAGGATATGGGTGGGTGATTAATGAACTGTGTGTGTGAAGAGAGAGGGTGGTCGAGGCAGGTACGACGATGGGATGTCACGGGCTCCCTAAGAGGAATACCAGTTGTGGCTGCATATTAGGTGTAACCCACCAATCGATTCTGTGTGCTTCAGTAATAGTCCAATGAACATGTTTTCCCAACTAGCCTTATGCTAAGTACTTCAGTTTAATCTGATGTTGGGTGATGCGGGGTAGTCCTTTTGCCAAGGACGGATGGAGCCACCTCACCAATATAAGGACCAGTTCATTTGAACTCAACACAGTGATTTCGTACAACCACAGAACCTGTATGGGGGGACTCCCCCTACCTTTCTAGTGACTGCCCCATGAGACATCTGGAGAGCCATGGAGGACATAGTGGACCAGGAAATGGCAAAGAGACCAAGGGTCGTCTGTTGTCTGGCTAGGTAGGAAATAGAGCAAATAGAACGTGCATCGGGCCGAGGTGTGATTGTGGGGTTACTCGGTGAAAGTGCATCTAGGCATTTAACTAATGAGATCCTAATGAATTCGATGAGATGAATGCCGGTTAACTAAGATTAGATAGTTGGTGCACTCAAAAAGGTGAAAAATGAAGTGATGAAGAAAAAGGAAAAGGCCCAGTTGATGAATAAAGCGCAAAGTAGACTTAATTGTACAGGATGTGTGTGAGAGACACATCCCAAGAGCTCAAGTCTTTGCGTAGGGGTAAGGGCTTAAAATCAACCTTAATAATTTACTAAGCACCAGACTAGTCTGTTCACAAACCGGACTAGTCCATTCAACTTTCTGTAGTCTCACTTCACAGTGCAACAGACTAGTCTGTTCATGGACCGGACTAGTCCGCTAAACTTTCTCATGTTCCATAACACTATGCATCGGACAAGTCCGTTCATGGATCAGACTAGTACGAGAAACTCTTTGATGTTTCATAACACTATGCACCTGACAAGTCTGTTCATGGACCGGACTAGTCCAAGAAACTTTCTGATGTTCCAATACTCGGGGCACCGGACATGTTCGGACACCTACCAAACTAGTCCAGTATACCTCACACATATTAGGGTTTTTAGGGTGCTGCACATTCCACGCAGATTTTACTCAAGACACCAAACGAGTTCGGTCTCCAGAGTTGACTACTCTGGCCGTCGGGATCCCTAATGGTACTAATTTTTGAAACACTATAAATAGGAGATCCATGACCCCACAAAAACATCTCTTGCATTGTACTGTCAAAAATTGAAACCCTAGCGCCGCCACTCATCGCAAGAGCGCAAAAACACATCTCCCCACACATCTAATGTTCTCAAAAGTGAAAATCTTTGAGTATTCAGATTTGGGATTGGGAGATCGTTGTCTACGCGTCATTGAGCTATTAAGGTTTGATCTCTTTACACTCTTGCATTACTGTCACGCCCGGTCATCATAAAGATGAACAGACGCTAATCACATGTACGCCAGGATCAGTTGAATCGTACATGCGTCGACGAAAGTGAAATATCATACATTGCCATGTTCGAATACATAAATAGTCTTACAGTACGACCCGAAGGTCTACAAATACACACCACAAATATTTACATCAACAACAAGGTTAACAAAGTTCAAACTACAGCAAAAGGCTAATAGGTAAGAGCAGCTCCAACTCCACAGGCAGTTGTTGCGCGTGAGGTCGCCAGCCTAGACCAAGTCCTCCGGATTGACGTAGAAGTCTTCTGGTGCCGCCTCTTCCTCTTCATATTCTAAAGGAGAATTAAACGCTTGAGTACATAGAGTACTCAGCAAGTGCGGGAAGAGATGACATGAATGGCTAAAGCAAGGAAAGGCCAAATATAGCTTAGCACTATGCTTAGAACCTATCCTTAGCTTCCAATTATCAATATCATAATTCAATAAATATTCAACACATGATTAATGATAATGAAAGTACTTGAACCATAATGATCCATAATTTCCCAACCATAGACTAATTATGAACTGGCCCCAAGCCGCTCTTGTCCGTGAGCACAGCTGTCATGACAGTTTTACCAAATCTCTGCAGAGAGTGTACCCTTTCCCCACAAGCAGTGATTTCATCCCCTGTTGCCAGGTGGACTAAGTGAACCTCCCTAAATGCCCGTGGTAGCTAACCACATTACACACTTCCTTTGGTGTGAGGCCAGGAGATCACAACATGGTCTTTACAAAGGTACTCCCGATTAGTGCTAGCCCTCTAAGGTTTCCACCACTGAGGATTCTCGGAGTAACCCACCGCCCCAGAGCCCCCTCTTGAGCCTTGCAGTTCCAAGAGCAGATCACCCGCCTCATTCCCCGCACCATCCAACCACTAGCAGTTCATCGGGAGAAACCTAATTAATTGACCAAGCTGCCCCATCTCAGTCTCGTGGTGGTACTATAAAGCTTAGTGGCTTCCTCCACAAACCGGTCCTTAGAATCCGGTGGTAACAAACCCCAATCCCGGGTCTCGTGCAAAATGCACCATACCAAAACTAACCAACCACCAGATTCCTATCCACTAACATTATGTATATTCATCACCAAATTAAAGTAACCATAAAGTTGAGCATAGAACATTTGTATGAAATCCCAATCCCAACATCTAAGCATGGCTAAGCATAAATAAAGCCTATCTACTTCCCAACCCATTTCAGGTAACAAGGAATTATATGGAACAGGGCATGTAAACATGAAGTAGGACATCAAATTAATTAGCATGCAACTAGCTAAATTCCTAAAATAGGTATAAGATGGTCAAGGGCACTTGCCTTCGTTGAAGACTTGGGTGTTGTCGAAGTCTTGGTCTTGGAGGTTAAGATTTGGGTCGTAATACGACTCTAGACATATGCCCAAGCATGGCAAGAATAGAATAAAGCTAAATAAGTAAAGGCACGCAAAACAATACATCACACATACACATAAGCACAAAATCCTACACTAATGCGTCCCTACGAGGTATTTATCATTTATCATGGCCAAAGTATGCATTTTATATTTTTCCTACAATTTTGGGATTTTATTATAGCCTAAAACCATTTTTATTGAATTTTCTATAGCAAAAATGTATTTTAAAACATTTATAATAAATATTCCATGGACCAAATATATTTCATCTGAACACTACAATTAATTCACAGCATAAAATAGATTATAACAATTTTTCATAACATTCCTACACTTGATTACCATTTTTATCTAATTTCTACACCTCAAATACAATTAAAAACCCTATTCAGCAATTAAATAAAAGTCCAGGGGCTGAATAAATAGTTTCTACACTGTACAAGGTCTAAATACATTATTCTACAAAATTACAGGGGTTAGAATGCTTAATTAAATGATTAAAACCAATTTTTAGGGTTCCAGGGGCTAGTCTGTGAATTCTGGGGGCTAGATTCGAATTACAGAGAAGCACAGGGGGTAGCAACTAAGTTTCCAGGGGCCTGGGTGCAATTCCGGCGGCGGGAAAAGGTGTTTTGAATGCAGGCCGTTGGATCCGAAGCGAACGGCCCAGATTTTATTATGCCGAACCGTTATGGTGTTCTAATCTCAGCCGTTGGGGTTCTACCGATGGTCCAGATGGGGCCACGTCGCCCCCGGCGACGTCGGCGGCGCCCGGCGCGGCGGCGCTAGACGCCCGCGACGGCGAGCTCGCCGGAGACGGCCAAAACGGCGAAAATGCCACTGATTCTAAGCGCCAGTTGCACAGAACGAAAGAGGAGAGGCCAGGGAACTCACCTCGGGGAGTAGCTAGGCTTGAAATCGGTCGGAGGACGGTCGGCGACGAGGAATGGCGGCGGCGGCGTCGGTGCTCGTCGGTCTTGGCAATTTCCCGGTGATCTCCTTGCTCAACCGTGTCCGGCGTGCTCCTGGGGTCACGGCGAAGAGGTTAGGGCTACGGGGAGGGCAAGGCAACTACCGAGGTGTCAGGAACGAGAGCGACGGACCTTGCAACGGCGAGGCTAGGGTTTGCGCGCGGGGAAGAGAGAATAGAGGGGGAGGGGGGAAGTTTATGGCAGAGGGGAGCACGGCGGTTGCAGGCGCACGCGAGGGGAGGTTTCCCCGGGTTATTTCGTGCGTGGGACGACGGTTGCAGGGGGGGTTTCGACGTGGGGCGCGGCGTGGCGCGGGAAGGAGGGGTGGCGGTTACGCCCTGGAGGTGATGACAGGCGGGCCCCGCCCGGCAGAGAGAGGGAGAGAGGGGAGAGGCTAGCTGGGCCGCGGGAGAGAGGAGGGGAAATGGGCCAGGGGAGGGAAATTCGGCCCAGGGAGGGGTTCAAGTCTTTTTCTTTTTCTTTTTCCATTTATTTTCTTTTGATTTGAATTCCAATTCAAATTTGAACGTTTGCTACTCGTTTGAACACCAAAAATTCACACAAAAATGCAGGCTACAATGATCAAGGGTTTGAGCAAATTTTTATACATAAAATATGGGTGTTACAACTCTACCCCCCTTAAAAGGAATCTCGCCCTCGAGATTCGGACGTTCTAAGGGAATAAATGAGGGAAATCCGTCTTGAGAGTTTCTTCTCTTTCCCATGTTGCTTCTGCCTCCGAATGATGCTTCCACTGCACTTTACACATGCGAATGACTTTGTTTATTGTGACCTTTTCCAGTGTTTCAAGTATCTTGACAGGCTGCTCCACATAAGATAAGTCTTCCTGTACATCCACGGCTTCCATAGGCAATTGCTCTTCAGGCACTCTTAAGCACTTCTTAAGCTGTGATACATGGAACACATTATGCACATCTGACAGGTGTGGCCGAAGCTCGAGTTGATATGCCACTTCACCTCGTCTTTCGAGTATCTTGAACGGACCAATGTAGCGTGGTGACAACTTGCCTCTTACTTTAAATCTTCTCAATCCTCTCATAGGTGACACCTTCAAGTATACATAATCACCAACTTCAAATGTGAGATCACGTCTTCGTGTATCCGCGTAACTCTTCTGTCTCGTTTGAGCTGCCTTTAGATTCTTCCGAATTTCTTGGACTTGTCTTTCAGCCTCTTGTAACACGTCAGGCCCGAAGACTTGACTTTCCCCAGTTTGATTCCAAAACAACGGTGTTCTACATTTTCGCCCATACAATGCTTCAAAAGGAGACATCTTCAAACTGGCTTGATAACTGTTGTTCTAAGAAAATTCGGCATACGGCAGATTCTTGTCCCAACTCTTGCTATTCTTCAAAGCACATGCTCTCAACATGTCTTCTAATATCTGGTTGGTGCGTTCTGTCTGACCATCAGTTTGAGGATGATACGCCGAACTAAAATTTAGACGGGTATCCATTGATTCATGCAACTTCTGCCAGAATCTTGAGGTGAATTGAGTGCCTCTGTCCGAGATGATCTTCTTTGGAACTCCATGAAAACATACAATCCTGGAGATGTACAGTTCCGCTAACTTGGGGCCATTATATGTTTCTTTCACAGGAATAAAGTGAGCCACTTTAGTTAGACGGTCCACAATAACCCATATAGAATCATATCCAGACTGTGTTTTTGGTAGTCCCACAATGAAATCCATACTAATTTCTTCCCATTTCCATTCCGGCACTTTGATTGGTTGCAGTAACCCTGCTGGTCTTTGATGTTCCGCCTTAATCAATTGACATGTATCACATATGGCCACATATTCTGCTACATCCCGTTTCATTCCATGCCACCAATATCGATCTTTAAGGTCTTGATACATCTTTGTGCTTCCGGGATGAATGGAGTACGATGAGTCATGAGCTTCTCTTAATATCAACTCTTTAATCTTCTTGACATCTGGAACACAAATCCTCTTTCCAAGCCATAAGGTTCCTTGTTCATCCTCTCTAAAGTTCGGAGCTTTCCCTTCCTTCATCAACTGTTTGATCTCCTTGACCTTCTCATCATTCTTTTGCCCTTCTCGTATATCATGTTCAAGGGTTGAGTCCACTTCCATAGCAACTGCTTCAGTGCTAGACACTAGACATAGGTTTAACCTTGCAAACTCTTCACATAACTGGGGTTGAAGAGCTTGTACTGACAAATTATTGCTTTGTCCCTTCCTACTTAGAGCATCTGCGACCACATTAGCCTTGCCTGGATGGTAATTGATTCCCACATCAAAATCATTTATTAACTCCAACCAACGACGTTGTCTGAGATTGAGATCCGGTTGTGTGAATATGTATTTTAAGCTCTTGTGATCTGTGTATATCTCAGTCCTTTTTCCCATCAAGTAGTGTCTCCATATCTTCAAAGCATGGACAACAGCTGCCAATTCCAAATCATGTGTTGGATAGTTCCTCTCATGTTTCCGAAGCTGTCTTGAAGCGTAGGCCACAACATGTCCTCCTTGCATTAAGACACATCCTAAACCATGACCAGAAGCATCACAATAGACCACAAACTCCTTCTGCATATCACGCATCACCAATACCGGTGCACTGGTCAACCTCTTCTTCAATTCGACGAAGCTTACTTCACATTCGGGGGTCCATTTGAAAGCAACTCCTTTCTCAAGCAACTTGGTTAGTGGTCGAGATATCTTTGAAAATCCCTCGATGAATCGCCGATAGTAACCAGCCATACCCAAGAATCTTCGTATATCATGCACACTCTCGGGGGTTTCCCACTTAAGAACATCTGCCACTTTGCCTGGATCTACTGCTATACCTCCTTCGGATATGACATGTCCCAAAAATGATACCTCCTTTAGCCAAAACTCACACTTACTAAGTTTGGCATACAATTGATGTTGGCGAAGCTTCTGTAGAGCCATCCTGAGGTGCTCCTCATGCTCTTCTTCAGTCTTGGAGTAGATAAGTATGTCATCGATGAATACCACTACAAACTTGTCCAAGTACTCCATGAATACCTTGTTCATAAGATACATAAAATATGCCGGAGCATTGGTCAATCCAAATGACATAACTGTATACTCATATAATCCATATCGAGAGACAAATGCCGTCTTGGGAATATCTGACGGTCTAATCTTCAGTTGATGGTAGCCCAAACGAAGATCAATCTTGGAAAACACACATGCTCCTCTCAACTGATCAAACAAATCTTCAATCCTTGGTAGTGGGTACTTATTATTGATTGTTACCTCATTTAAAGCACGGTAGTCCACACACAACCTTTGCATTCCATCCTTCTTAGGTACAAATATAACTGGTGCTCCCCAAGGCGATGAGCTAGGACGAATATATCATTTGCCCAATAGTTCCTCAATATGATCCTTTAGTTCAGCTAATTGTTTAGCATCCATTCTATATGGCCTCTTATATATTGGGGCCGTTCCAGGTACTAGTTCAATGATAAATTCAATCTCTCGATCAGGGGGCATACCTGGTAAGTCATCTGGGAATACATCCGGAAATTCTTTCACAACCCTGATGTCTTTGGTACTCTCAAGATGATTGAGTTGTACTACTGCCTCTTGTGTCTGATCTGGCTTGAACTCCACTATAGTGCCATCCGGGTGTGTTAAGCAGACTGTTCTGGTTGCACAATGAATTACTCCTTGATTCTTCGTCAACCAGTCCATTCCCAGAATGATATCTAATCCTTGTGAGTCCAACACTATTAGGTTGGCCCAAAAGACTACCCCCCTTATGTTTATACTCACTTTTCGGCATAGATGCCTTGCCACCATCTCTCCTCCAGGAGAGTTTATCAATAATGGCCCATTCAAGAATGTAACTACCATGTCATGCTTCTTTATGAAATCCTTGGATATAAATGAATGTGTAGCACCCGAATCAAACAATATGGTAGCTGGGTGGGAGTTAACAGAAAACATACCGATCACCACATCAGGTGCTTCCTGTGCTTGTTCCAGAGTCACATGGTTGACACGACCAGATGGGTTCTGTTGCTTCTTTGGACAACTGCTGGCATAGTGTCCCCATTCTCCACACTTGTAACATTGTACCCCCGCAGCATTATTTGGGCCCTTGTTGCCTCCTGATTGGTTTCTTGGGGGTTGGCCACTTGGACGGTTAGCTGGAGCTGAAGGGCGGGGTGGCTGCATCTGCTGACGTGGGGGTTGCATTGGCTGGCGTGGTGGCTGCTGCTGTTGCTGCTGCTGCTGGCGCATTTGGTGGTTGTAGGGAGTGGGTGGCCTGTAGTTGGAGTTTGGAAACCTCTGTCCCGAGTAGCTCATGGGACGAGTCATTTGGTTTACAGGCGGAGGGTTAAGACGGGGGCGCACATTGCTGCTAGAGGCATGTGCCATAGTCAACTTCCTTTTTCTTTCTTCATCCTCTAGTTCCTTCTTAGTCCTCTCCACTTCAAAGGCTTTGTCAACCAGCTTCTGGAAGTCGCCGTAGTCGCTGGAAGACATGGCGAACTTTAACTCCTTGTCCAACCCATTCTTGAAGCGGAATTGTTTCTTGGAGTCAGTGTCCACGTCGATTGGAGCATAGCGGGACAACTGGGTAAATGCATTCAAATAGGCCCTCACGGTCATACGGCCCTGCTTTAGCATCAGGAACTCTTCACGCCTGGCTTGTATCTCTCCTTCAGGTACGAAGTGATTACGGAAGTTGGTTCGGAATTCTTCCCATGTAATATTTTCCGGGTCCTGGTGGGCTTCGGTGAAGGCAGTCCACCAGTCAGTTGCTGGCCCTTGGCGTTGATGGGAGGCCAACAATACCTTCTCTCTTCCTTCGCAGTGAATGAGCCTCAGTTTGCTTTCAACAGTTCGGAGCCAATCCTCGGCCTCCATCGGTTCAGTAACGGTGGCAAAAGTGGGTGGGTGAGTGTTGAGGAAGTCCCTTAGAAAGGACCTAGGCGGGAAAGGTGGTGGTGGTGGAAGATTGTATTGAGGGGGTGGTGGTGGTGGGGCTTGCTGCAGGTTGGTGACAATTTGGGTGAGGTTGTTAAGTAACTGAGCCTGAAGAGCCATCATCTGTTGCATTTGTTGAGAGGCTGGGGCTCCTCGAGCACCCCTTGCATTCCATCCCGGCACACCTCCAAGTCCTTCATCTTGGGGCGCAGCACCCCTTCCACGACCTCTACCTCTACCTCTTCCAGACATCTGTGTAGGGAAGAATTGAAATTTTAGAACAATAGATAAGATATAGAAGGGTACGCTATGGCAACGGTCCCAACTACATGCATCAAGGGAGACACATATATAGAAAGCAAGCAAATTCATTAACCAACTAGTGCGGATGTGGACAAGATGCTAATGCATTCCACAACTCGCACGACACACTAACAAGCCTATATACAAAGGACATGGATGTGGACAGGATGCTGAAGCATTCCACAACTCATGTCGCACACACACACAACATAAAGCAAACTACTAGCATAACAACATAAACGACACAACTCAAGACTAGGGAGGGCATAGCTACACGCTCCTACAAACTAAGGATAACTGTCCTGAGTCGTCCAGCGGGAAAACGAGTCCACTCCTACTCGTCGGAGTCCTCCTCAACCTCCATCTTCGGGTCTTCTTCTTCTGAGTCTTCTCTTGAATTCTCGGGGGAGTTCATGCGACGGTCTGGAGAGTTCGGGTCCCAAGGCTCCACGTCCGAAGCGTACTGAGAAGAGTTAGGATCAGCTGCAGTGATCCTCGCGTAGCGTCGGCGAAGTCGCTCATAGCGGTCGACCAGGTCCCTGCTGTCCTGCAGCTCCTGCTGACAACGCTGGAGTCGGGAAGACAACTCCACAACGTCGTCCACCAGCCTCTCGCACTGAGGGTGAGTCAAGTGCCCCTCGACGTCACGTCCAGTGAAGGCGGCCATGCCACTAGGGCGCTGAGGGGTGTACGCGTGCTCCGTGCACCCAAGAAGGAACCTGTGGGCGTGGCTCCAGTAGGTAGTCGCTTCCCACGTGGCGTCCTCCTCAGCCGCATGCTGGGAGCTCCTCCAAGCCGGAGAGAAGTGAGAGTGCAGCAGCTCCGAGTCGTAGTAGACGGCCAGCTGAGAACTCCACTCTAGTCCACCAGTGTAGGGTGCAAAGACCCTAGTAGTGTGGTAGACCAGACGAACACGGTACTCACGGTACCCCGCAGCTCGAAGAAGAGAGCGAAGACGGACACGCATCCTCGAAGCAGCACTCCCAGTGGAGAACAGCGTCGTCTCCCTCCTGGGGGTGTAAGGTGCGGAGCGACTGGCTAGGGCGTGGCGTGGAACACGACCCCCAGTTGACTTGCGAGTCGTCTGCTTGGTTCGCGCCATCTACAAACATTTGAAAAAGAAGAGAGTGAGATCAATAATCCATAACTTAAATTAGAATAAAGCAAATAGCACAGCAAGATAAGAAGCACAAGGTTTGAGATAGAGAGCACAAAATTTTGGAAATACTATTTCATAAGAAAATAGTATAGTCCTTAATTTTCGGCTATTTCTAACTAGGCTTGTGTCCTACGGGCAACACGGCTCTGATACCACTTTGTCATGCCCAGTCATCATAAAGATGAACAGACGCTAATCACATGTACGCCAGGATCAGTTGAATCGTACATGCGTCGACGAAAGTGAAATATCATACATTGCCATGTTCGAATACATAAATAGTCTTACAGTACGACCCGAAGGTCTACAAATACACACCACAAATATTTACATCAACAACAAGGTTAACAAAGTTCAAACTACAGCAAAAGGCTAATAGGTAAGAGCAGCTCCAACTCCACAGGCAGCCGTTGCGCATGAGGTCGCCAGCCTAGACCAAGTCCTCCGGATTGACGTAGAAGTCTTCTGGTGCCGCCTCTTCCTCTTCATATTCTAAAGGAGAATTAAACGCTTGAGTACATAGAGTACTCAGCAAGTGCGGGAAGAGATGACATGAATGGCTAAAGCAAGGAAAGGCCAAATATGGCTTAGCACTATGCTTAGAACCTATCCTTAGCTTCCAATTATCAATATCATAATTCAATAAATATTCAACACATGATTAATGATAATGAAAGTACTTGAACCATAATGATCAATAATTTCCCAACCATAGACTAATTATGAACTGGCCCCAAGCCGCTCTTGTCCGTGAGCACGGCTGTCATGACAGTTTTACCAAATCTCTGCAGAGAGTGTACCCTTTCCCCACAAGCAGTGATTTCATCCCCTGTTGCCAGGTGGACTAAGTGAACCTCCCTGAATGCCCGTGGTAGCTAACCACATTACACACTTCCTTTGGTGTGAGGCCAGGAGATCACAACATGGTCTTTACAAAGGTACTCCCGATTAGTGCTAGCCCTCTAAGGTTTCCACCACTGAGGATTCTCGGAGTAACCCTCCGCCCCAGAGCCCCCTCTTGAGCCTTGCGGTTCCAAGAGCAGATCGCCCGCCTCATTCCCCGCACCATCCAACCACTAGCAGTTCATCGGGAGAAACCTAATTAATTGACCAAGCTGCCCCATCTCAGTCTCGTGTGGTACTATAAAGCTTAGTGGCTTCCTCCATAAACCGGTCCTTAGAATCCGGTGGTAACAAACCCCAATCCCGGGTCTCGTGCAAAATGCACCATACCAAAACTAACCAACCACCAGATTCCTATCCACTAACATTATGTATATTCATCACCAAATTAAAGTAACCATAAAGTTGAGCATAGAACATTTGTATGAAATCCCAATCCCAACATCTAAGCATGGCTAAGCATAAATAAAGCCTATCTACTTCCCAAACCATTTCAGGTAACAAGGAATTATATGGAACAGGGCATGTAAACATGAAGTAGGACATCAAATTAATTAGCATGCAACTAGCTAAATTCCTAAAATAGGTATAAGATGGTCAAGGGCACTTGCCTTCGTTGAAGACTTGGGTGTTGTCGAAGTCTTGGTCTTGGAGGTTAAGATTTGGGTCGTAATACGACTCTAGACATATGCCCAAGCATGGCAAGAATAGAATAAAGCTAAATAAGTAAAGGCACGCAAAACAATACATCACACATACACATAAGCACAAAATCCTACACTAATGCGTCCCTACGAGGTATTTATCATTTATCATGGCCAAAGTATGCATTTTATTTTTTTCCTACAATTTTGGGATTTTATTATAGCCTAAAACCATTTTTATTGAATTTTCTATAGCAAAAATGTATTTTAAAACATTTATAATAAATATTCCATGGACCAAATATATTTCATCTGAACACTACAATTAATTCACAGCATAAAATAGATTATAACAATTTTTCATAACATTCCTACACTTGATTACCATTTTTATCTAATTTCTACACCTCAAATACAATTAAAAACCCTATTCAGCAATTAAATAAAAGTCCAGGGGCTGAATAAATAGTTTCTACACTGTACAAGGTCTAAATACATTATTCTACAAAATTACAGGGGTTAGAATGCTTAATTAAATGATTAAAACCAATTTTTAGGGTTCCAGGGGCTAGTCTGTGAATTCTGGGGGCTAGATTCGAATTACAGAGAAGCACAGGGGGTAGCAACTAAGTTTCCAGGGGCCTGGGTGCAATTCCGGCGGCCGGAAAAGGTGTTTTGAATGCAGGTCGTTGGATCCGAAGCGAACGGCCCAGATTTTATTATGCCGAACCGTTATGGTGTTCTAATCTCAGCCGTTGGGGTTCTACCGATGGTCCAGATGGGGCCACGTCGCCCCCGGCGATGTCGGCGGCGCCAGGCGCGGCGGCGCTAGACGCCCGCGACGGCGAGCTCGCTGGAGACGGCCAAAACGGCGAAAATGCCACTGATTCTAAGCGCCAATTGCACAGAACGAAAGAGGAGAGGCCAGGGAACTCACCTCGGGGAGTAGCTAGGCTTGAAATCGGTCGGAGGACGGTCGGCGACGAGGAATGGCGGCGGTGGCGTCGGTGCTCGTCGGTCTTGGCAATTTCCCGGTGATCTCCTTGCTCAACCGTGTCCGGCGTGCTCCTGGGGTCACGGCGAAGAGGTTAGGGCTACGGGGAGGGCAAGGCAACTGCCGAGGTGTCGGGAACGAGAGCGACGGACCTTGCAACGGCGAGGCTAGGGTTTGCGCGCGGGGAAGAGAGAATAGAGGGGGAGGGGGGAAGTTTATGGCAGAGGGGAGCACGGCGGTTGCAGGCGCACGCGAGGGGAGGTTTCCCCGGGTTATTTCGTGCGTAGGACGGCGGTTGCAGGGGGGTTTCGACGTGGGGCGCGGCGTGGCGCGGGAAGGAGGGGTGGCGGTTACGCCCTGGAGGTGATGACAGGCGGGCCCCGCCTGGCAGAGAGAGGGAGAGAGGGGAGAGGCTAGCTGGGCCGCGGGAGAGAGGAGGGGAAATGGGCCAGGGGAGGGAAATTCGGCCCAGGGAGGGGTTCAAGTCTTTTTCTTTTTCTTTTTCCATTTCTTTTCTTTTGATTTGAATTCAAATTCAAATTTGAACGTTTGCTACTCGTTTGAACACCAAAAATTCACACAAAAATGCAGGCTACAATGATCAAGGGTTTGAGCAAATTTTTATACATAAAATATGGGTGTTACAATTACTTGTGATATTCTTGAGTGTATTAGATCACTTTTTCTGCTGTAATTTTTTTGGGAGCCCTCAACGTGTGAGGTTGCCCAACCAACTCGGTGATTACCATGATATTGGAATCAAGTTGGCCTTGTGTGGTGACTTGACGAGGGAAAGGGTTTGAAGACACCCGACTCTTTGTGGGCTTCCTCAACGAGGACGTAGATCTCTTTGGTGGGATCGGACCTCGGTAAAAATCTATGTCCCTTGTGCTCAACTTATTTATTTTGCAACTATCATTATCTAGGGTACTAAATTGATTAAGCTTGTAGTATGAATTAACATTGTATTCCACATACAAGTCTGCAATACTAATTGTTCAATCAAATTTGTTTGAATAGTTGATTAAACTCCGCTGCTATAACACATACAATTTCTGCTCTAACAGTTGATCAGTTAACACCACACAAGCACACCAGACTAGTTCGCAGTTACACCGGACAAGTCCGATCCACCAAGAATTCAACGACTTGATTGAGTGTGCAGGAAAATTTTCAAAGCCTATTCAACCCCCTCTAGGGCACATTCAATTGGTATCATAGCAGGTTCTCTATTAACGAGACTCACAACACAGAGATATCAATGGCCTTTGACAGGAACAACGAGATCCAAAAGATGCACCAAGGCTTTCGATATACTCAAGGAAAACAGACACGATGATGAAGAACTGCATCAACTCAAGGCGCTTCTAAGAAAGAAACTTCTAAGCAAAAACAGCAAGGAAGAAGACGAGAAGACGATAGGGAGTGGTCATGATGACTACTCCCAATAGACTTATAATTATGATCATCTTAATTCTAACTATCATTATCTTTCAATTCCTATGGGAAGACCTCCTCATTTCGACATAAATGATTATACCATGTGGAAGTATAATATGAAAATGCATCTTATCTCCTTAAACCTCAGTCTTTGGCATGTGGTGTGTACAGGTGTTGATATCCTAGATATCGACAATGAACTCACTCCGGAACAAGAAATTCGCCACAACGCATAAGCCGTTGCGAAGATCACTTCATCCTTGAGCCAATAAGAGTTTACCAAGATTGATGGACTGGAAAGTGCCAAGGAAATATGGGAAACACTTAAGACTGCACATGAGGGAAATTGCTCAGTTCGTGAAGCAAAAATTGAAATTCTTGAAGGAGAATTGGGGAGTTTTGCCATTGAGGAGGGTGAATCACCTCAAAAGGCGTATAACCGAATGAAGGCATTCATCAACAAGATCCGTGCCTATGGAGGAAAGAAGTGGACTGACCATGAGGTGGTCGAAAGGATGATTAGAGCATTTATGCCAAGAAATGTCACCTTGTGCTCCATGATCCGTGAAAGCCCGGGGTTTCACAAAATGACTTCGGATGAACTCTTTGGCATAATTAACAACCACGAGATGATAGAAAAGGAAGCCAAATATGTGAATGATCTTGCCGAGCTGACTTCATCAAAGAATAAGGGGATGTCCCTTAAGGCGACTAGCAAATCAAAAGGCAAGAAAGTCCATAAGGTGCAAGATGACGGAGACACTGATGATGTGAGCACCGATATGGATGATGAAGAAATCATCCTCTTCATGAAAAGATTCAAGCGCGTGATGAGAAGAAGGAAGGGTAGCAACTCAAGTGATGGGAAAAGTGTGGGGATCGGAGTCCGCACGTTCCAGGAATCGCATTGGGTGGTGCCATGCGATGCGACACCCAATAGCACACAAGAAAAGTCTTACAAAATAACCAACACAAATATTTTATTTCACAAGATAATCCTATTTTATAACATAATATACAACGCAGCGGAAAATACATACTCATACTCTCAACTAGCTATGCACAAGAGAAGTCGTCCATGCCCATGGACGCTTCTCACTAGCAACACGAAACAGAAAGCAGCGGCAAGGTTTTCATGAGAGATACATCTCGACATGCTCCAGATCTCACGGACAACCACAACATAAGCGTAAGCTAATAATACCTGCAAAAACCACAATATAGCAACCGTGAGCACAAGTCTCAACAAGACTTAACCGTCTCACCTAAACATGAAACTCTACATGCTGGAAACTTTAAAGACTGGAAAGCTTAATTTGCAGGAATGGACTCGCCGAAAATAAATCCTTAGTGGTTGGTTTTAATGTAGCATACACAATCCATGGGCATAGCATCATTGTGAATTCCACAATCAAACAAGAAACGCTTCACCCACGATGATACTTGCTCAAGGTTGCATAAGCCTTACCCAAGTTAAATGTTTGGAAATTGTAAATTTGATTATGCTATCTCTATAGCAGCCAAGATTTCAATACAAATAATTATTCATAGTAGCATATTCATAATCTTTCCATTTCTCTTTCTTACTACGTCAAGACTCAGTGTCCATGTATGCTAAAATAACCGCGAGCGATGGTGATTTCAACCAGTAGAAACCTGGACTGCACGACACGTACGCCCATACTCGGAGTTGCCTCGGCACATTCCACTGATATCGCACGCAGCCACCTTTCCCCAAATTCAACCACATTGAAACAGTTCGATCGACCCGAACAGTGAGCTCCCCTCAAGGTGCACCTCCGCTGTGAGATGTTCATGAGTGAGTTACCTCCCACTGTACTAACAGCCGACAGCTTAAGCCGATTGAAAAGGTTCCAACATAGGATCCTCAAGGTACATCGGTTTCCTGGGTTCCATATAGCTAGTATGCACCCGATACAGTTCAAACTTTTCCAACAGGGCCAAGTACGAGACGGGCCTTAACCGACACAAACGGGGCTACCAATCCATCTCCCAACTCCTGCATCGTCATTACCGACCCAGGCACGATGTGAGCAAACCAACCTACACAAATCCCCATCGACGTCTCATATTAAAGAGTTAACGTTATGGTAACAACTCACGAGTAGGTTTCCCTCACTCGACTTCTCTCACAAGTAGAATTCAACTACTTGACTTGTGATCAATAAAAATGCGAGTAGTATCCAACATACTCGACTTCTACTGATCTTCTAACTAAACATTAAGCATAGCAATATAATCTGAGGGAGTCTTATACTACCCATCCACATCAAGGATTATTTGGTCATACATGTGGGGTATTCAATCAACATAGACCTAATGCACATATCAAGTATATTCAATATAGTGTGTATAAAAGCAAAATTTTAAAAGGCACTTAAATGCAAACCGGGGCTTGCCTTTCGGTTGCGATAAAAGTCAGCGATGATCAGTTAGTAGCCTTCGCCGAGAATTCACGCCACAACAGATCCAATAGAGAATTCCACTCCTACAGGTTGTGCTTCTCGTTGGCCACCTTCGTCGTGAACACTATCGAAACGATATGCAATTAAGAGATTGCAATTTATTAATATACAATTGAAGTTGATTATAACTCAAAAAGGATTTATATTAGTTAGGACTTGAAGTTCTGTTGCTAGACTGGACAGCAACAGAAAGGAAACAAGATGAATTTAGGCAATGGACATATAAGGCGAAATAGATATTGTTTTATACATAGGGATGTGATCTTAATTTATATAGATTCAACAGATTCCCTGAGCCTGAGAAAATTATAGGGAGTTCACATGGTCATGTAGGAATAACCAGGTAAGTTTCAGGTACAGCAAATGAATATATTGGTCTAAAAAATTTCTTAAGTGTTTTCCTCCCGAATTTGGTTGTTGGAACCTCATCTCCTCCCTGAGACTAGTCCAAAGGATCCTGTCACCAGCCATGACTTGAAATCAAGCAACACCTGCACATGAACAAACAACCAATCCGTACGAGCCCAAGTCCGCGACTTGACTCAAGTCAGTTCCGAACACAACACCTTACGTGAGCACCTCACATAAGCATGTTGCAAACATATAAAAACGATATCAGCCATATCAACCAAAACGCACCAACAACTTAGTAAAAGAATACTAAGAAACCTTTCCATAAGTGTAAAGCAAGTTTGAAACATTTCACATGAAAATTTGGAACATTACGATCAAGCTTCAAACCTTGCCAAAGCTAACCGGAGCTTGAACCGGAGCTTACCAAAATTAGTACAACCTAGCGCCGGAGCTTACCAAAGCTAGTACAACCCAGCGCTGGAGCTTACCAAAGCTAGTCAGACCTAACACCAGAGCTAACCAAAACTAGTCAGAACTAGTCATCCCAAAAGTCGGAGCTAGAAAAACATGTCGAAGCTAACCAACATAAGTCGGACCTAGCAAAACATATCAGAGCTTAAAAAAGACATGCCAGAGCTATCAAAGACACGCCGGAGCTAAAGACAAAACTCACCGGAGCTACCCAAAAACATGTCGGATCTAGACAAAGAAAGTCGGACCTATTGTCGGACCCTGTAGAAGCTCGGAGCTAGAGTCGGACCTTGCTAAAAAGATGTTATGATAGAATTCAAAATTTTTATTGTCAAAGCCAATGTATTCAACACACATAGGTCTCACAATCTCCCCCTTGATGAATGCATTTGCAACACCATTTAAATCTGAACATTGGCATTAAAAGTTTTGAGAACAATTTTCACCCTTTTTGAAAATCAAATGAGATAGAAATAAATTTCTCCCCCTATACATATTTCTCCCCCTTGCATAATTCACCATATTATCTCTCCCCCTTTGACAATGTATTCAGCAAGGTTCAAAAGAGAAATTTTAATTGTTATGAGCATATTATAACATATACATATGAAGCAAAGCTCATCCATGTCATACTATCAAGTAACTTACACTATCAAAACAATGAGATACATAAAGTAGTGTAAGCCATGCTAGAGATCAAATGTAATTTTCATTTTAAGCAAGTCATGATCTCACAAACTTAACTATTTCAATACCTGAAAGCATGACACTTATTGATGCATTTTATTATTTTTCAAAGCACAAATTTAGATCATATGATATTTGCAAGAGATTATATGCGCATCTGCCTTATTATAACCAACCAAGCCAAACCTATGTCATTTGACAATCAGAAGCTTAAGGACATGGTTTTAGTCATACACAACTTCTTCCAAGTTCATATCTAAGTGCAATGATAAGCCATCTCAAAAGAAGAAGTGTGATGCATGCATATTCTCTTGATTTTTTCTCAACATATATTTGTTCACAAAAACTCAACATGTGAGTTGTTTACTTGATTAATTCTTTATGATTACACTTGTGAGCATGCAACAAGTTCAAAACAGCAAGAAAGTTCAACCATGACCAGATTTAGTGTAAGTAATTATTCCAATTACTAGACATGGCAAAAACTACAAAATGTATAACACGAGTAATGTAGTAAGAACTTTCAGCATGTAAAAGGAATCACAAAGTCATATATGTATGAAATACTATGCCCATATTATTATAATTTCATATTCACACATAGACTTCTAGGGTTTGAAAAACTCCCCCTCAATTTAAGCCATGAGGATGCATAACCCCTATTTCACTACGAATGTAACAAAAATGAGTGAAATCCAAAGGTTTTGTAAAAATGTCAGCCAATTGTTGTTCAGTATCTACATGGTGAAGCACAATGTTTCCTTTTTCAACGTTATCCCGGTGAAAGTGATACCTAATATCAATGTCCTTAGTTCTAGAATGTTGCACAGGGTTTTTAGAAATGCAAATGGCACTAGTGTTATCACAAAACAGTGGAACACTATCTAGATCAACCCCATAGTCCTTAAGTGTTTGAACAATGCAAAAAAATTGTGAGCAAGCACTAGCAGCAGCTACATATTCAGATTCGACTGTGGATTGTGCAACTAAATTTTGTTTTCTAGAGGACCAAGCAACAAGTGAATTACCAAGAAAATGACAAGCACTTCAAGTACTTTTCCTATCAATCCTACAACCTCCAAAATCAGCATCGGAAAAAGCTTTCAAAGTAACGGTTGAGGAAGAAGGAAGAAAAATGCCAAATTCTTGAGTTCCATGTAAGTACTTGAGAATCCTTTTGATGGCTTGACGATGTGAAGCACGTGGGGAGGCTTGAAACCGTGCACAAAGACATACGCTGAATTGTATGTCCGGTCTTGATGCCATGAGGTACAAAAGTGATCCGATCATGCTTCTATATTATTTTTGATTCACGGGTTCACCATCTTCATCAAGTTCAAGTGTCGTTGCTGTTACCATTGGTGTCTGAAGAGGCTTGCTTTTGTCCATGTTGAAGCGCCTTAGGAGGTCTTTTGTCCATGTTGTCCATGTTCTCATCTCAAATTCTGAACTCATCATAGCTGAAAACTTGGACACAAGATCATGAGAAGCACAACCAAAGATAATATCATCCACATACACTTGAACGAATAATGAGTCATTGCCATGCTTAAGCACAAAAGGAGTTTTATCAACCTTGTCCATGGTAAACCCCTTTTCAAGTAAGAATGTTTTTAACCTATCATACAATGCTCTATGGGCTTGTTTGAGACCGTACAAGGCTTTGGACAGTTTGTAAACATGATTAGGGAAATCTGAATTTTCAAATCTTGGTGGTTGTTTGACATAAACCTCCTCATCTATGTACCCATTAAAAAAACACTTTTGACATACATTTGATATAGATTAAAACCTTTAGATGCAGCAAAAGATAACAAAATTTTTATGACTTCTAATCCAGCAACAGGAGGAAAAGTTTCATCAAAATCTAGACCTTCAACTTGAGTGAGACCTTGAGCAACCAACCTAGCCTCATTCCTAACCACAACCCCATCCTCACTTTGTTTATTTTTAAACACCCATTTAGTTCCAATTAAAGTGTGACCTTGATGAGGAGGTACAAGTTTCCAAACATTATTTCTTTCAAAATTTTCTAACTCCTCTTACATGGCAATAATCCAAGATTCATTAGTGAGTGCGTGTGATATATCTTTGGGTTCAAAAGAAGCAACAAAAGCAAAATGAGCATGAGAGTTTGGATCGCAAAACCTAGATTGTGTAACTCGTTCGTGCAAGCTTCCAATAATCTGTTGTGGAGGATGAATTTTGAGAACCCGGAGGGGAGTGGACACTTCACAAGCTTCTTCTTCTTCATGTTCATCACAAATCGATGAGCTTGTGACTTGAGGAGGATCTGGACCAACAATGGTGGTCATCGGTGCTGGCTTTGAATCAAAATCAGTAGCTCGAACAATGTCATTAGACTTATTTGGGTTCTTACGTGATAAGATGTCAATTTCATGAGTCTTTAGTTTAGAGTAAAGCACATCTAATGTAAGAGAACTCATGACAGTTGATTCACGAATAGATGTAACTTTCATCTCCCAGATTGACATGTCTAATGCACTAAGAAGTTGCCTAGCATTTTCAGCATCAAAAAAGTTAACATTGACACTACGTAGATTGCTGAGAATTTTATTGAAGCAAGCAAAAAGGTCATCGATAGACTCACTGGGTTGCATCTCGAAACACATATATTCCTTTTTGAACATATCTTGTCTCACCTCCTTGATCGTGTTGGATCCTTCGTGATAGTCAAAAAGCGCTCTCCACACATCATATGCCGATCGAAGGTGTGCAATGCGGTCGAAGTCGCTTTGAGTGAGTCCTTGGATGATCAAGTTCCGGGCTTTGTTGTTGTTGTCGACGTCCCGTAGGTTCGTAGCCGTAACTTGATCATTTGATGGCACATCATAAGGATTGTACACCTTTTCCCATATGGCGAAGCCTTGGGCCTCGATGAAAGTCTCCATGCGTGCCTTCCAAACCTGAAAATCAATACCAGCAAACACACAAGGTTTGGCGGAGTATTTCTCCATGATGATTAGTCAAAAACACGTGCAAATCACAAAGATTAGAGCACCGTGGCTCTGATACCAATTTTAGGATCGAAGAGCACGTGAAAAGATACCAAAGGGGGGGTGAATGGTAGATTTGAAAAATCTTACGGAACGGAAACAATTAAATCCCTACCCCTCCGGCAGAAAAACGATCTGTTAAAGAAATCGTGTGTGAGACTAATCTAAACATATTTCAACTTGACATAAATGATATATATCAGATATAATCAAATCACGAAGAAGACACAAATAGAATCACTCAAATCCGTCGAGGGAAACTCATGTTATGATCAAAAGATCGAGCAAAGGTCAATTGATCCTACCCGAGAAAAATAGTTCTGGAACGCTGAAAAGAAACTCTTGTAGTTCAGAAACCACAAATCTAATAACCATGAAATTTTGAAAGATGATATATAATCAAGTTCTGAATACAACCCAAAAAGAATCACATCAATTGGATCTGTAAAACTCGAGTTACGATAAAACCACCGACGAGAGGTAGTGCTGTCCAGAAACTCGACGAGTAAAACTTGTCTGGAACAAGTCGGACGAACAAGGCACAAAAGTTCCTTCAACTATGAATTTTATTCAATATAACACAAGAGGAACAGCCCCAAAGTCGTGCACTACGAGCTTTGGCCTCCCTTGCTTATATAACCAGCCCTTAGGCCAACCCAAACTCAACTAGGACTCTAATCCTACTCAGATCACAAATCGAAACTTTCCATAACTGCTTAGGACTCTTCTATACGCAGATAGAAGCAATCTTAAGACTTCCAAACACCTTAGGAACGTATCCCACATTCCTAAAATAACTCAAATTCGTGACCCACACGAAATCCTATCATAACCAACTCGATACTTTCCATACCGAGCCATAACCGACTCTGCCGCAGCCAAAGTCATCAACCGATACGATCCGATCCTTCCAACCAGATCTTCCCATCCATAAACCATCTTCGGAACCATGTTGCCACGTCATTCATCGCATGCATACGTGCAAACACCTTCCTTCGACGTCCAGTAACCTTCATATACACTGCCGTTGATTCAATCATCCTGTGCGACCTCTTCACCCGCTCAACCACAATTCCTCCTGAATTTGGTTGTTGGAACCTCATCTCCTCCCTCAGACTAGTCCAAAGGATCTTGTCACCAGCCATGACTTGAACTCAAGCAACACCTGCACATGAACAAACAACCAATCCGTACGATGCCAAGTTCGCGACTTGACTCAAGTCAGTTCCAAACACAACACCTTACGTGAGCACCTCACATAAGCATGTTGCAAAGCATATCAAAACGATATCAGCCATATCAACTAAAATGCACCAAAAACATAGTAAAAGAATACTAAGCAACCTTTCCATAAGTGTAAAGCAAGTTCGAAACATTTCACATGAAAATTTGGAACATTACGATCAAGCTCCGAACCTTGCCAAAGCTAACCGGAGCTTGAGCCGGAGCTTACCAAAGCTAGTACAACCTAGCACCGGAGCTTACCAAAGCTAGTCGGACCTAGCGATGGAGCTAACCAAAACTAGTCGGAACTAGTCATCCCAAAAGTCGGAGCTAGAAAAACATGTCGGAGCTAACCAACATAAGTCGGACCTAGCAAATTATATCGAAGCTTAACAAAGACATGCCAGAGCTATCAAAGACATGCCGGAGCTAAAGACAAAACTCACCGGAGCTACCCAAAAACATGTCGGATCTAGACAATGAAAGTCGGACCTATTGTCGGACCCTGCAGAAGCTCAGAGCTAGAGTCAGACCTTGCTAAAAAGTGTTATGGTAGCATTCAAAACTTTTATTGTCAAAGCCAATGTATTCAGCACACATAGGTCTCATAAAGGAGCAGCTGAATGACTTATTTAGCAAGGGTTTTATTCACCCAAGTTCATCCACTTGGGGCTGTTTCCGCGTTTTTTGTTAAGAAGAAGGATAAGACCTTAAGGTTGTGTGTGGACTATCGTCCACTGAATGTTGTCACCATCAAGAACAAGTATCCACTACCACACATTGATATCTTATTCGATCAACTAGTGGGTGCTAAGGTATTCTCGAAGATGGACCTTCGTTCAGGTTATCATCAGACTAAGATTCGACCTGAGGACATTCCAAAAACCGCATTCTCGACGAGGTATGGGCTATATGAGTATCTCGTCATGTCCTTGGGGTTGACTAATGCACCAGTTCACTTCATGTATCTCATGAATTCAGTGTTTATGCCGGAGTTGGACAAGTTTGTCGTGGTATTCATTGATGACATCTTGGTGTATTCTAAATCTGAAGAAGAACATGCTAAACACTTGCATATTGTGCTACAACGGTTAAGAGATAGCAAACTGTATGCAAAGTTCAGCAGTGTGAGTTTTGGATCTGCCAAGTGCCATTTCTAGGCCACATCATCTCGGCTGATGGTATTGCAGTTGATCCAAGCAAAATTGTACAAGTCTTGAAGTGGAAATCTCCCAAATCTGTACATGAAGTTTGCAGTTTCCTTGGCTTGGCTAGCTATTATCAGAGGTTCATTCCGAGTTTCTCGAAGATAGCTAAACCAATCATGGAACTACTAAAGAAGGGAACCAAGTATGTATGGACTAAAGAATGTGAAGAAGCATTTCAAGCCTTGGTGAAACACCTCACAACAACACCGGTGTTGGCTCAACCGGACACAACCAAATCATTTGATGTCTATTGTGATGCATTTGGCATTGTTCTTGGTTGTGTGCTCATGCAAGATAGAAGAGTGATCGCGTATGGATCTCGACAGCTTCAGAATCATGAACAACATTATACGACTCATGATCTTGAGCTTGCTGCCATGATGCTCGCATTGAAGATGTGGGGGCACTATCTATTCGGCAATCTAATGCATCTCTACACTGATCACAAGAGTTTGAAGTACATCTTCACCCAAAAAGACTTGAATATGCGGCAACGACGATGGTTAGAGTTGATCGAAGATTGTGAAATTGAGATTCACTACAATCTTGGCAAGGCGAATGTGGTTGCAGATGCGCTCAGGCGCAAGTCTCATGTAAATCATTTATCCATCACTTCAGTGGAAGAGAACGAGCCGAGTTTATACTTGGTTCCATATGGAGCGCTCTATAATCTTTCTCTCATTTCCCACCATCCGGGAAGAGATTGTAGAAGCTCAGAAAAAATACATAGGGATGTCACACATCCAAAGAAGAATGAAAGTGGGTGAGATGAAGTGCTTTCGATGTGATGTTCACAGTACTATTTGGTTTAAATACCATATAGTCATACCCCGTGACATGGAACTTCGAAAGAAGATCTTGGATGAAGCTTACTTATCCAAGTACTCTATTCATCCGGGTAGCAACAAGATGTACCAAGATCTCAAGAAGAAATTCTGATGGTCCCGAATGAATCGAGAGATAGCAAAGTATGTATCCGAGTTTGATACATGTCGGCGAGTGAAGGCCGACCATTTGAGGACAGCCGGACAGCTGCAACCTTTAAGCATACCGGCTTAGAAATGGGAGGACATTAGCATGGATTTCATTGTTGGATTGCCTCTCACATTCCGTAAGCATTATTCCATTTTGGTGTAAATTGATCGATTGACCAAGTCAACTCATTTTATACCTGTCAATATCAACTTCCATGCACCGAAGTACGCAGAGTTGTATATTGCTAGAATCATGTGCTTACACGGAGTACCCCACACTATTATTTCAGATCGTGGATCCTTATTTGTTGCTCGATTTCGGGAGCAGCTCCATGCATCATTGGGTACCAAGTTGATTTGAAGCTCTGGTTATCATCCACAGACTGATGGTCAAACGTAGCGAGTAAACCAAGTGCTAGAGAATATGCTCCGCGCCTGTGCCATCCACCATGGTAAGAAATGTGATGATCATCTACCATTGGCGGAGTTTTCATATAACAATGGTTATCAGGCTAGCATCCAGATGGCATCATACGAAGCTCTTTATGGCAGGAAGTTCCGCACACCATTGAATTGGTGTGAGTCTGGTGAAAGAGTGATATATGGTATTGATTTTGTCAACAAAGATGAAGAACGAGTGCGAGTGATCCAAGCCAATCTCAAGGCTGCTCAATCTCGACAGAAGAGCTATGCAGATAAATGACGTCGACCCCTTCACTTTGACATTGGAGATCACGTTTACCTTTGGGTATCTCCGATGAAAGGGATTAATCGCTTCGAAGTAAAAGGGAAGCTAGATCCACGTTTCATTGGGCCGTTCGCGGTGATTGAAAAATGCGGACCTGTGGCCTATCGATTGGAGTTACCAGCGTCTCTCCCTGGAATTCACAATGTATTCCACATCTCTCAGTTGCAGAAGTGTCTCAAATCCCCAGCTGAAGTCCACTCGGAAGATCTTGAAGCTCTACAACCTGATCTCACTTATTCTGAACATCCAGTCAAGATCGTCGATGAGAAGATTCGCACCACAAGAAGCCGCACTTTGTACTTTTACAAAGTCTTGTGGAATAACCATACTGTTGATGAAGCGACTTGGTAAAGCTAGGATTTTCTTAGATCAAACTATCTGGACTTGTTAGCAGCATATGTTCATTAGATGTCCTTCCTTAATCTTTCTTTTGTAATCTCAGGACGAGATTCTTTTAAGGGGGGACGAATGTAAAAGCCCAAATTTCTATAATACAAAATTTAGTTAGGACTAAAAATTTTGAATGATAAAAAGAAATTAAACTGGAAAATGAGAAATCAAACCAATTTAAACCTTAATTGAAGGAATTCAAAAATTGAAATTTATCTCCTGATTAAACCTTGACAAATTAAATATTTGAGTTGACCAATGGATTCCAAATATTCCAAATAGTGTCCTTGCCAAGTTTCATAATTTTTGAAGCAAGTTTGCTATTTAATTCAATAGCTTCATTGAATTCAACTCAAATTCAAATTCAAATTTTGAATTCTATTAAAACTTGTTTGAACATAAGATCTGAGAACTTCATTGCGTTCAGCATATTTCATTTGCCATACCCACAAAGTTTCACAAATTTTAGAGCTCATCTACTATTTTAATTTTAATTTACAAATGAGCTGTACAATGAGGTGGCTGGTGGGACCCACAAGTCAGCATCTACCCACGTGCAGCCGCAAAACAGAGGGCGCTGCTCGTGCCAGCGCACGCTGCATGCTCTAGTGCGACGGCGCACGAGCGGTGCCCTCTAGCTGCCTACAACTCACCCAGAGCCCTCCTTGTCCCCTCCTCTTTGTTTCCCTGCCACAACTGAGTAGTTTCCTTGTCCCCCGTCAAAGTCCTGCTCCAGTTTGCTTCCGTGGGCGTTTTTCCGACTGCCAGCGCTGTGCGGCCGTTTTCGGCCAACCGGAGGACACTCTCGCCAAGCTCTCAAGAGCGAAGTTGTTCCCCACTCCTTCCTCTGTCCTCTGGTTCAATCCCTTCGTCATTTCGTTGATCTTTTGGCCTGTATTTTGAAGCTAAACCGTAGCTCACCATCGAGGTTGCCGTGCGCCGTCTCTGTTCCATGGTGCTAGGCTGCTGCGAGTTGTTCCGGTCTTCAACTCCAACAGCAAGAAGGTGCACCCAGGAACCCTATAACTAACGGTGAAAGCCATTCCGCATTTACGTGAGTATCGAGCAAATTATCCATGTTTTACTCTCGGTGAAGCTTATGAACTAGCTAGATTTTCCATTCAATTTGGTTTCCACACTAAATCACTCTTCACAATTGCTAGCAAATAGTTTCTTCACTCCCTTGTGCACCATCTCGAATTGGAATTACCAAAAATGATAGACTGTAGCTCGAGAATCACGAGTTCTTCCCTCCGCCATTGAAAAATCGCCTCTGTCGCCGTCGACGGTTGTTTTCCGGCCGTTACATGACAATTTCACCTCCCTATCACTTCCCTCATGGTTCCAGAAGACTTCCCCAGCCTTTTTCCGAAGATTTTAAGCCACAGGGCGGCGGTTCTGACATGGCCAGAACCGTAGCCGCCACCGCCGCTGATGCGCCGCCATTTCCCGCCGTCGGCAAGTTTCACCGACCCCGCCATAATGCTCAGTGCATGATTTTAGGGTTGGGTGCCCAAAACTAGGCGCTGCGGTGGCCGGGAACTCGGTTCCGGCGAGGCTCGCCGAAGCGCGCCGCCGCGGGAACTGCGAGCGTCGCCCGCGCGCCGCCGGCCCGAGGAAGACGAAGGTGCGGCAGGGTCCACACATTAGTGAGCGTTTCCCTTTGGTTTGCGGATCAGCTGTGGCTGCAGGATTCCATGTGACTACGTGGGAAAAACCGTGTGCACCCGTGTGTTGCTTCGACCAGAGCATGCCACGTCAGCTAGTGGGGCCCAGGCGCCATTGATTTGAATTCAAATTAATTCAAACGATTCCTGATTAAGTTCAAACTAGAAAATCCATAACTCTATGTATATTTATCCAAAAATCTTCAAACAAATTTTGTTTGAAAGCCCTTGAGCTCTAGTTTCTGTTAGTACCAATTAATGTCCATGAAAATCATTTTTCATTTATGGACAATTATTTTCCTCCAAGCATTCCTAGAAAAATCCCCAAAATATACATAAAATACTTTGTCCTGTTCTTGGTTACCAGAAAAAGTTTGGGAGCCATTGAACCTGTCTAACTCATCCAAATTTTAAATTTCAATCTGCTGTTCACTTATAAAACAGAACTATAACCATAAATGGATTCAAAATTCTAAATTAAATTTCTCCTAGTAACCTTGCTCTAAAAATCTCAAGTAAAATTCTGTATAACCCTTATGCTCTGAAGTTTCAAGTTGTACAAGTGGTTTCATATAAAAACCTGTATAATTTTCTATATAACTCAATTGCCTTTTTCAATCATTGAATTATTACAGATGTTCAGTTTTCTTGTTATGTTCTAAATTTGACCTAAACATTCTTTTAGACATTTACCAACTCCAGTAAAAGTTTCAAATTTAATTGACATAATCTTCTAATGCAAATTCAGTTCCAAACCTAGATAATAACTGAAAGTCTAATTTCAATTATAGAATACTTCCAGGAATTCTTAGCAACATTGAAATTTAATATCTCACTCATATATATTTAGAAAATTATGAAACCTATTTTACTAGAACCAGGACAACCCCCTCTATCTTGATAGTCAACTGGTGGCTATGTTAAAGCTACATTTTCTCCTCTAAAATTCTGGGAAAGTTATTGCTTGCCATAATTTTAGAGACAACATACTTCCTTGATCATCTCCTGTTCTTTGCAAGAGTCTCCATTATATTCCCTAATCTCTACCATAAGAATCCCAGAGCCAATTAAGATCATTCACTCACTATAACCATGGTTAGAAGATTATGAACTATATATGCATTATAATTACATTAGCATTCATATATGTTCTATATGCACGTCATATAGTGATCGGTATTCACGAGGAGTGTCGCTTGGAGGAGAAGGCCATGGTGTCCACTTGATGTCCTTGGAGGGGTCTTCAGAGGGGGACCACTAACAATTAACATTTAACCGAGTCGCAAACTAAGGCAAGCCCCGTTTTGCATTTAAGAGCTTTTCAAAGTTTTTCCTGTTTTATTCACTTACGTCTTCATTTGATATTGTGCATTACATGAAATGTGTTTGATACTCCACTTGCATATCCACAAATCCTATGGGAGGGTTGGAAAGGTTTATAGCTTGACGTGTAGGACTACTAATGCTAATGATATAGATATATCGGTAGAAGTCGAGTAGTTGGAATCTACTCGCGAGATAGGAATGACAGTTCATATGGGGATGAAAGCTGAAAGAATGCCTTATGAGATGAATACGAGACCGGGCAGGGGTTGGATAGGGAGCGACGAGATGTGGTCTCGGCTGCATAGCCCTGCCCGAGTCGCTTAAAGACCGACCCGTGTGCGGCCCCGATGGGCAAGTTTGAATAGTACCGGTTGCATAATGGGTTAGTGGGGCCCAATAAACTTATGTAACTCCATACTGTAGTGTGGAGACTCTTCGGTTGTCCTTGAATGGAGATGCGAAGGCACAAAGGTGTAAATCTTCTAGCGGGCAACTTCGACATGTCCGTGTAGGGGACCTTTTTCTCGGGATGAAGAGGTTTGTCGGCATTGGGGTCTTGGGTGAAAGGTGGCCATGTATAACGCGGGGAGGAGAGCACGTAGGTGTCTCCCATGTTGGTGTGCGTGTCGTGTAGCCGGGTGTGTCCTGATTGCAGTAACCGTCCCTCGCGGTAATAGAGTACCACTTGCTCATTGTGTCGTGACGTAGTAAATACAGAAGAAGCTAGAAGAATATGATGTATTGAATTATAATTGCTTTGAAACCTTGTATGGCTTAGAGGTAGTATAATTAAAATTTTACAGTTTCCCCATACTTTACCTGTAATAGCATTATGTGCTTTGGGCACATCATATCATCAACAAAGCGTTTCTTGTTTGATTGTGGAGTCTATGATGTGTCGTGCCTGAAGAATGTCATGTGCTACTTAAAATATGACTATAAGGATCCACTTGTAGGCGTGTCCTTTATGCTATTCCTTATCCATGCTTAATATTCACCCCTGCATATGTCTAGTGAGACGGGTTAGTCTTGTTGAGCCTTATGCTCACGTTTGCAGTTAACGAGTTTTTGCAAGTTATACCGTTGATGAATGGCCTAACGACAATTCCTTAACCCTTTATGGTTCACGTCTGAGTGGAAGCCCTGCACGCCGCCGATATCTGTGAGTGCTGCTAGTGTAAAGCGTCCGAGGGCATGGACAGCTTTACACCTGTATAGCTAGTGCTGAGAGCGTAGTATGATGTATATACTTCTTTCCTATGTTATAAATTGTAGAAATTCCACTGTGTTTATAAATAAAGACTTGGTATTGTATTTTATTCTCGTTCTTTTCTTGTATACTGTTGGGTGTCGCATCGCACAACACCACCCAATGAGATCCTTGGTTGTCGAGATTGCGGTCCCCACACTGATGATAAATGCTTTCACTGTCATGGTAATGGGCACTGGTCTAGGAACTACAAGAAGTACTTGGAGGATATGAAGAAGAAGAAGGGAAGTGAGACTTCCGCTTCAGGTATAAATGTTATAGAAATTAACATTGCATTATCTTCTAGTGAATCATGGGTATTTGATACCGGATCGATGATTCACACTTGCAACTCGTTGCAGGGTCTAAGTGAGTCTAGAAGATTTACAAAACGCGAGTTGGATGTTCGTGTTGGCAATGGAGCAAAGGTTGCGGTCATAGCTGTGGGAACCTACCACTTGTCATTACCCTTAGAATTAGTTTTGAAATTGAATAATTGTTATTGCATTCCTACATTGAGCAAGAACATTATCTCTTCTTCGTGTTTGGAAGAAGTTGATGGTTATGAGATTGTAATAAAGAACAAATGTTTTTCTATTTATTACAATAATATTTTCTATGCTCAATGTCCATTGGTGAATGGATTATATGTTCTTGATCTTGAGGATAAAACTGTGTGTAACATTAATACCAAAAGGGCTCGACGAAACGATCCAAATCCCAGTTTTATTTGGCATTGTCGCTTAGGTCATATAAATGAGAAATGCATTGAAAAACTCCACAAAGACGGTTTACTAAGCTCATTTGAGTTTGAATCACTTAACACATGTGAATCTAGTTTGCTTGGGAAGATGACTAAAGCACCCTTCACTGGTCAAAGTGAGAGGGCTACTGACTTGTTAGGACTTATACATACAGATGTATGTGGACCAATGAGTTCAATTGCCAGAGGTGGTTTTCAGTACTTCATCACATTTACCGATGACTTTAGTAGATATGGTTATGTCTACCTAATGAGGCACAAGTCTGAATCCTTTGAAAAGTTTAAAGAATTTCAAAATGAAGTACAAAATCAATTGGGTAAGACAATTAAACTTCTACGATCTGATCGTGGGGATGAGTATTTGAGCCATGAATTTTATGATCATTTAAAACAATGTGGAATTGTTCCACAATTGACTCCACCTGGAACGCCTCAATGGAATGGGTTGTCTGAATGGAGGAACCGAACCTTGTTAGACATGGTTAGGTCAATGATGAGCCAAGCAGATATTCCACTATCCTTTTGAGGTTATGCTCTTGAAACGGTTGCGTTTACACTAAACAGGGTCCCAACTAAGTCTGTTGAGAAGACACCATATGAGATATGAACCGGGAAACATCCCAGATTGTCTTTCCTCAAAGTTTGGGGGTGTGATGCTTATGTAAAACGTTTGACGTCAGACAAACTCACTCCCAAATCAGATAAATGCTTCATTGTGGGATATCCTAGGGAAACAAAAGGATATTAGTTTTATAATAAAACAGAGGGTAAAGTGTTTACCGCTCGCAATGGTGTCTTCTTGGAGAAAGAGTTTCTTTGAAAAGGAGTTAGTGGGATCAAGGTGCATCTTGAAGAAATTCAGGAAATACCTGAAAATGTTTCGGCATCCACTAATCCTATACAGGATGTACAAGATGTGCAACCAGTTGATGAAACACCAGCCCCACGAAGGTCTACGAGGGTACGTCGTGCGACTGAAAAGTTAACACATCTAACCACGGAGCAGCATGTCATGGTATTGTTGGACAATAATGAGCCCACGAACTATACCAAAGCAATGAAGGGACCCGACTCTGAGAAGTGGCTTGGAGCCATGGAATCCAAAATTGAATCCATTCATGAAAATCAAGTTTGGAACTTCGTTGATCCAATCGAAGGTGTGAGACCTATCGATTGTAAATGGATTTTCAAGAAAAAGATTGATATGGATGAAAATGTTCACATCTATAAAGCCCGATTGGTGGCGAAAGGTTTCAAACAAATTTAAGGTGTTGATTATGATGAAGCTTTCTCACCCGTCGCAATGCTTAAGTCTGTTCGGATTCTCCTAGCAATTGTTGCATATTTTGATTATGAAATATGGCAGATGGATGTCAAAACAACCTTTCTTAATGGAAGTCTGACTAAGAATGTGTACATGACACAACCTGAGGGTTTTGTCGATCCTAAAAATGCTAGTAAAATATGCAAGCTTCGAAAGTCCATCTATGGGTTGAAGCAAGCATCTCGGAGTTGGAATCTACATATTGATGAAGTGATCAAAGGGTTTGGTTTTATCAAGAATGTAGAAGAACCTTGTATTTACAAGAAGTTTAGTGGGAGCACACATGTTATGTAGATGACATATTATTGATCAGAAATAACATTCCAATGCTTGATGATGTTAAATCTTCATGAAGAAAAAGTTTCTCAATGAAGGATTTAGGAGAGACAACATACATTTTGGGCATAAAGATCTATAGAGATAGATCTAAAAGGCTAATTGGATTAAGCCAAGATATTGAATAGGATCAATATGCAAGATTCCAAGAAAAGTTTCTTGCTAATGTCACATGGTATTACTCTAAGCAAGAGTCAGTGTCCTTCGACACCTGATGAGCAAAAGAGAATGAGAGCAATTCCTTATGCTTCGGCTATTGGATCCATAATGTATGACATGCTATCTACACTTCTAGATGTATCTTATGCTCTAAGCATCACGAGCAGGTATCAATCAGATTATGGTGATGCTCATTGGACTGTTGTAAAAACATTCTTAAGTACTTGAGAAGAACTAAAGATGCATTCTTAGTGTTTGGAGGTGAACAAGAGCTCGTTCTAAAAGGTTACACCGATGCCAGCTTCCAAACTGATAAGGATGATTCTAGATTGCAATCCAGTTTTGTATTCTGCCTCAATGGAGGGGTAGTGAGCTGGAAAAGTTCCAAGCAAGATACAATAGCAGATTCAACCACAGAGGCGGAGTATATTGCAGCTTCTGAAGCTGCAAAGGAAGCTATTTGGATCAGAAAATTTGTTTTTGAGTTGGGTGTTTTTCCTAGCGCATCCAGTCATGTGGATCTCTATTGTGACAATAGTGGAGCCATCGCACAAGCAAAAGAGCCTAGATCACACAAAAGATCCAAACACATACTATGACGCTATCACCTCATTCGAGAGATCATCGACCGAGGTGATGTGAAGATATGCAAGGTGCACACAGATTTGAATGTTGCTGATCTGTTAACAAAGCCTCTTCCACAATCAAAGCATGAGGCGCACACGAGATCTATGGGTATTAGATACTTACATAAGTGATCATAGTGTTCAGTGGGAGACTTGTGTCACGGCCATGTTTATGTACTATTAAATAAATTGTTATATGAGTAATTATTATTTACATTGATCATCAAGTATGTGACTTGTTCGTGGAACTCTTTGTTAATAGTAATGTTACTCTAAATGATCCCTAGTCTATATCATTATATGACATAATGACGTCACACAGACTAACACATGTATTAATTGATGATCACGTTTCAAGGGTCATAGATATGGAGATATCAAATTAAAAATGTGAGCACATGTTAGTGAATATGGTGTTGGATTGACCCACTCCAAGACACTATTGGGATTGTTATTTTCATATGTGTCATAAGTTGGTCTTGAGTGATACACCTGCTAGATCCTTAGACATGAGATCGCCGTTGTTTCTCACTATGTGCAGTTGTGTAATTTGAGACTACCAAATGCTACTCCGTAACTGGGTAGTCATAAAAGTAGTCTTCGGGTACATAATGAAACATAGAATGGGATGTGCGTAGATCAAGATGACATTTGCCCCTCCTTAATAGCAGGAGAGATATCTCTAAGCCCCTCGAGATAGTTAGATTTGAAATTGCATGGCCATGCCAGAGTGATTAAAGGTTAATCACAATGACTAAAAGTTATTCAAAGAATGAATACACTATTTGATCGAGTGAATGGTCAAGCTATCACAAGGATGACACGCATCTCGCCTTGAGCTTGACTGGTATCGTGAGGCAAAAGGAGTAGCATGTTGAATGTATCTAGGTTTGGCCGATACGATCTTTATGTACATTCGAGAGTCAGTATGTCCTGCTAGATACCTCTACTGACTTGTGGTTGGAAACAGTTTCTATTCACAACCGACTGCACATGAACCTAACGGGTCACACACATAAGGGGTTGGAATATTGAAAAGCTTGGCTAGATGATTGTCTCTAGTGCAAGTGGGAGATTGTTGGTGATATGCCCAAGAGGCAATCATAACAATTCGAGTTAGGCCTGTTGGATATTTGATCCATAAGCAATTAGGATACTAATGGGTCCGCGACCTAAAAGCCCATTAGTACGCCTATAAATACGAGGGGTAGGGTTAGGGGCTAATTACTCTACCACGTGACAGCCCTAGCCGCCACCCCTCGCAGGCCTCACGCCGAGACCCTTGTCGTGCACGCGGTGCTAGCACACTGGCGCATGGCGTTCCTCCCCGTATGTGTGAACTCTGTAGAGGCGCTGCTGCTACTGTTGCGCTGATCGGCTACAACGATCGTGATTGTCTACCTGCTACCGTGACGAGGACGAGGAGGAGACGAACGAGATCGTCTGCTTCCCCTACACCGACGCGCGTCTATATTCTGTTGTGTTGCGCGTCTAGTGGTAATGATCTATGACCTTTGTACTCGCATGTTTCCTGGGTGATGCGGTAGAGTTGCTAGAGTAGCGTACCGCCGATTACCCAACAGCTCTGCTTCCCAGTGGCGTGTGTGTGGACTAAGTGGTGCTCCCCCAACTGATTGCAAAGGAGATATGGGTTAATCCTCAGCAGACAGGTTTTGCATCCTTACCTCTGTTTGTGTTGGAGTTCAAAGTTTAGTGAAGTATTCAATAGTGAACTCTGAATCAGCACTCCCTTCAACAGTTCCACTCCAATCTCACATTGCTTTATCTTCAAATATTACATCTCTGCTGATGTGTACACTCTTGGTGTGAGGGTCATAGCACCTGTAAGCTGCATATCCCAGTTCATAGCTCACAAAAATAATTTTTCTGCTCCTGTCATCCTGCTTCTTCAGTCTTGGAAGTGTTCGCCTTCACAGGGGCTATCAGCCAAAAGTGCACAGGTGCTGCACACTAGGAGGGTGCCCTGTCCACAGTTCCTATGGAGTCTTCCCCGCATTGCGTTTTGATGATGTCCTCTTGATCAAATATACAGCACAATTGACTGCATCCTCCCAAAATATACCTGGGAGTCCTTAAGCTTTCAACATGCATATTGCAGTGGTCACCACTGATTGATTTCGCCTCTCCACAACCCCATTCTGCTGGGGTGAGTTTGGTGCCGTCAGCTTCCTCCTTATACCGAGATCACTGCAGTATTGTTTGAGACGCTCTGCGGTAAACTCCCCACCTCGGTCGGTTCTCAGTGCACCGAGCAGGTTTCCACTTTTCCTCTCTGCTGCTGCCAGAATTCTTTTTATGTGCAACGCTGCACCATCTTTTTTTGACAGGAGAGCAATCCACATATAACGACTATAGTCATCAACCAAGAGAAGGAAGTACCAATTTCCACTTGGCGTGGCCGGACTGATATGACCACAGAGATCCCCATGCATCAGCTCCAGTGTCTTTGTTGCCCGACGCACAGCTTGTTGAGGCAATGGCCTGCGTTTGTGTTTTCCCGCCAAGCAAGCCTCACAAACCTTCTCCACTTGTGTTATTGCAGGTAGGCCACGTACCAGTCCCTTTGTGCCCATGTTTCTCAAGGAAGTGAAGTTCACATGGCCAGAGCGGGCATGCCAACGCCATGTGTTCTCCCCGGCGCACTGGTCGTGTGATTTTCAGCTCCAGCCTGTATAACCTTCCTGGACTTCTTGCTATCCTTGTCAGCAGCCTCTGATTCTCATCTCTGATCGGCATGGTGCCATCCTTGATCAGGACTTCGAAGCCATCTTCATCCAACTGAGTGATACTGATTATGTTTGTGGTCAGTCGGGTTATGTAGTACAAATTGGTGAGTGCACGGTGCTCCCATTCTTGCACTTGTACAGGACAGTGCCCCAGCCTTCAATCTTCACAACGGAGCCATCGGCAAATTTGACAGTGCCCACTGTCCCACCGTCAATACTGAAGAATGCAGCCCAGCACCCCGTCATATGGTTGGATGCCCCAGTGTCCACCACCCATCAAATGGAGTCCTTGTCATCCTCTTCACGCATTGTTGCATGCACCTCTTCTTCCAGGAGATGCACTTGGCCGCCGTGGCTATTGATCCTTTCTTCAGCAGGCTGCACACACACATCCGCAGACATGTCTTTGACATGTGCGTAGAGCATACACTTTTCTTCTTCCTGCGGCACCATAGCCTACTCCTCCTTCTTGACTTTGCTTCTGCACTCACGCGTCCAGTGGCCGGGCTTGCCACAGCGATGACAGTTACCACGGCCCACCGAGGATCTGGCACCGTCACCGCGACCACTATCACCCCGTCCACCGCGCCCATGGCCTCGTCGTTGATCTCGGTTGCCACCTTGGCCTCCTTCTTCTTGTTCCATTCCAGCCACTCTTCCTCAGTCAAGTTATATCCACCTGGAGGCTAACTCACCGGGTTACCCCACCTGGGACCAAACTCATCGAGTTACCCACTCGACTACCAACTCACCGGGTTACACCACCGGGCTACCAACCAAAGCAACCAGTCCCATCCAGCCCCATCTAATCACAGTTGAGCTATCCAAGCGAGCGCATGACCGTGAGCACGGCTATCTAGATAGATTTAATACTCTGCAGAGTTTGTACCACTTTACCCATAAGTTGTGATTTCATCCCCTATCTCTAGTGGACTAAGAAACTTTTTTATGCCGGTGGTAGCTAGACACACTTCACACTTCCTAAGGTGTGTGGCCAGAAGGTCACAACAGAGCCTTTACAAATGGTCTCCCGACAAGTACGAGCACTCTAAGGTTTCGCATATCATGGAATATCTGGAGTACACCCTCCGTCGGGGCAGGCCCCTCTTGAGCCTTGCAGATCCCAGAGCGGTAAATCCCCGAACTCGTTCCCCGCACCAAACGTTGCCCATACTCATCGAAAGATCTCTTAATTAATTGGCTAAGCCATTCCATACCGTCATGTGGTGGTACGATAAGGCCTAGAATCGCAACGTCAAGAACCGGTCCTTAGAATCCACGAAGGCCTCTACCAACAAACCCGAGTCTTGTGCATACTGCACCCACCAAGACAACTTTCCTACGAGATTCCTATCTACATTATATATATAACTATCCCATAAGTGATAATAATAATAATATCATTATATCAAGTTAATATTACTAACCAACTAATGACAGCAGGGCTTAGCATAAACACATTCCCAAGTCCCAACAATACCATCCCAAACCCAGCGACAAGGAATAATATGGAAATCTAGGAAACTTCCTAACATAAGATTAAATTTAAGACTTGCATGCAACTAATTCTATCTACGTCCTTAATAATTCCTAACCGGTGCAAAATGGTCAAGGGCACTTGCCTTTTCTTTATTTCATGTAGCTGCTCAGTCTTCTGGGTAGAACGCTTGATCTTCCAAGTCTTCACGTCTCACCTCGATCATCACGCGAACACGTACATACTACTGAAAGAGAGATATAGAAATACAATCAATAACAGTACACCATACAAGTAAAACAAGAAATAAAGACTTCAACGAGAATATCCTACGGTGTAACGAGAACCTATGCACGATTACGGCTTGACACAACGTTATGGGTGTTTATCAGGTTATATCAATGTTCACAAATCATTATCACATGCAATAATACATTTTATTACACATTTTCTATATTAATATGCATGAATAAATAATTAAGAGTGTATTTTATGCACAACACAAGTTAATAGAGGGTTTAAATGTAATTTCAGCATGTTACACAATTATTTATACTAAAGCAATATTAATCTATGATTTTATATCAATGATCAACATACTACAAAGTCATTTTAATTAAAACAGCACAGTTCAGGCATTTAAATGTAAAATCAGCAACATATATGCTCTTTTCTATAAAAGTACATCATAGTACACGAGCTAAAAATATTATTTCTATTCTTTCCAGGGCTAAATCATAATTCTGCTAATGGCTCCGGGTCCTAAAAGCAATTACAGATAAGTTACATTGGCTAAATTGTCATTTTATTGAGAAATCCATAATTATAAATACGTTCAGGGTCTATTAGAAAATTGGGGACCTATGCGCAAATTTACAGAAAAGGACAGGGGGCTACATTCAAATCTGAGATTTCTTTTACATTTTACATTTATTTTCCTTAAGGAATGATGTGTAAAAGGTCTACGGTGCTCTGGACCAAGGGCGGGAGTGCTGGTCTATGGTCCACGATGGTCCAAGGGATGCATCCATTGGTCAATCTAATCTACACCGCACAATACGAAACGAACGGCTGAGATTTAATTATACCAAAGGGTATTGCAGATCTAATCATGGCCATAGAAAAAGGATCTAATGGCTTGAGACCCATCCCGGCTGAGGCCGACCGCCGGCGAGGCAGCCAACAGCGGCACGCCATGGCCGCCGCTCCAGAGCTCGCTGGAGCTACCAGATCCCGCGCTATGGACTACAATACGCATAGAGAAATGAAGAAAACGAGGGAGGAGGGATCTAGGAGCTCACCTAGGGGGTCGTAGCAGTCCTAAGAGGTGCGGTGGGTGCGCGTGACGTGGACACTACAGGAATCCCTATCAATTACGTCAGTCAGGGCCGACGTAATTAAGTCCTAAACCGATGGAAGTTACTTAATTACATCGGTTTTCCCTTAATTACATCGGTTGTCGGCCGACGAAGCAGTTTGGACGTAATTAAGCTAACTTACGTCAGCCGCTAACGTAAGTTATGTAATTATGTCGGTATCCGGCAACCGACATAAGTTATTTACCGAGATGGGCCACGGGCTAGGCCGAAGTACTTACGTTGGCGGCTGCCGACCGACGTAAGTTAAGTGGTATAAATTATGTTGGTTGCGCGAAACTGACGTAAGTTAAGTGGTATGACTTACTTCGGTATGGTCTGACCGACGTAAATTAAACTGGGTTAACTTACGTTGGCTTGACCATAGCTGAGTAAGTTAAGTTTTCGATTTTTTTTTTAAAAAAAAAACAGAAACTAACTACCTTGCACGATGGCGAGAGCACAGAACAGATACAGATTATACATATACACAGACACATCAAAACAGTTTTAAAATGTTATCCAAAACATTGACAACAACACAAATTAAGTTCCACCGGGCTACACGCTAGCCCCTCCACTACCTCCGGAGCCAAAAATCTTCTCGGCACGTCCCTCTATGTGCTGCCATTCCTGAACCCTGCATAAAGAACATTAGAGTTAAAATTAGAGTAGTTCTTGCATAGAAAGAAAAACTGGATTAAAAGTGGGTCTAGCAATTCCATTCCATATATGAAACACGAACCAAATGCAACATCAGAGTTAACGAGTAGCCCAAAAATGATCAGACACCATAGTACCGGATAGAAATAAAGTCAACCAGAATTAGCCAATGTGTCCAGTTGTTAAACTGTATTAAACCAGAAATAAATTGTTTACTAAAGAGGTGAAGTTTGATTGAGAGTTGTTGGGCATAATCAACTTGCCTGTATATGTGTGAGTTCAGCTAGACGCAAATCAGTGAAGAGCTATGTTCAGTTAAGGCGGTCAGTTCCATAGTTCAAGTGTTTTAAAGACTTAAATACTCTAATATGTACAGTATCACCAATTATGTTGCAAATTAGTCTGCTGGATATAGTTTATTACCTGCTCCGGTGTCTGGTGCGGCAGAAGCGTAGGAATCTCGATATCCTGACCGTTGTTTCGAGCAAGAGTCTGCCATTGCAAAATATTAGAAGATATATGTTATTGAAATGCTATGAAATTTAACTACGGTACTTTAAATTACTTACAGCCATCGTTGCTTGCATCTGGGCCAGCATTAAGGCCGTTCTCCGCTGCTCCTCCCTTGCCTCTGCCCTCGATGTCTCCATCTCTGCCTGGGTCTACGTCAGCGTCTCCTTCAAGGCGAGGTGCTCTAGCTGGGTCTGCGAGAGACGACCACTGGTGGTCCCAACGGACGAGGCCTGCGACGATGAAGCACCTCTCCAAGGTCGCGTCGACCTCGAGTCGTCAACTCCATAAAAAATGGCAAACCGGTACAAGAATTAACCACTAAGTATAAGAAGATAAATTGAAAAAGAAATAAAACACATGAACAACTCACCGTCCATGGGCCTTCCCGCCTCCGCTCGCGTACGCGGCTTGGGGGTCAATTGGCGTGCTTTCCCAAACATAATCTGCACTGTGTATCTTCGCGACCTCCTATGCGTACTTTGCCTACAAAACAAAGAAATCTTGTAAGCATGTCAATAATAGTATTAGTTATAATAAAATTGATGAATTTCAAAAACTTACCAGTCGGTCGGCTACGACCTAACTACACTGCTCTGGCTGAGAAGGGTCACTTCCCTTGTGACCTCTCTTCCAAACCTGGATCGGGGTCGGCTCCTGACCCATCTCTCGCTCCTGTATAGTCGTGTTAGTGAGATAAATATATTAGGAACACATAAATAAATTGAAAAAGTACTTACCATGCGTTTAGCCAAATGCAAGTAGCCATCACCGCCAAAGTTGTGCTTGTCGTCGGACCCCATGCGGCACTGTCTAGCCTTTGTGGACTTATTGATGAAAGCTTCGCTAGCCTAGTATCGACAGAGAGCTAAGTACGCTTCGGTGTTACCCTGTAACCAAGAAATACTAACCTGCACATATTTTATTTTTCATCAATGCAATTAACATACATAGAAATTGTAAATATGTAGCAATATTAAAAACTTACCTTCGCATATTGCTCCTCTGTCAAGTACGCATCAGAGTCCTTCCTAAATGGACCCCTTTGCTGCTCCTCCTCCTGCTCCCGGCGGTGCCGCTTGTAGTACGCGTTGACGGCCTGAATCCGGGCATTTGACAACACCGCCGTTGTGAGCTTCCGAGCGTTGTAATGGAACACGCGTCTCGCGTGGTCCTCCATGCCCGGTTCCTCTACTTGGTACCTCAGCTTTAAGCAAACGAACATTTAATTTATATGGATTAACAATTCAAACGGGTTAGAAAAATGAAACAGTTAAAAACTTACCACAAAATCATGCCACACGGCTCCCTGAACCGTGCCGTGGACCTGGTGAGAGACAGGAGCGTAGTCATCCCACGACAGGGCAGGGAAACTGTCAATGACACCGGGGTAGTGCAACTTCACGATAGCACCCAGGACACTGTTAACCTCCCTGTGGTGTTTCTTGACCCCCGTGAACGAAAAGGCATACCAGCATCTACAAAATATATTAAATTATTAAGTAAAGGAAAACAACATCTAATAGTAAAGGAAGACAGGAGGATCGTGGTCCGCTGAGAAGTAACCGGAGGAGGAGCTGCAAAGTGGGTCCTCCTCGTCCATCGCCTCTACTGCAACGCCGCCACGTCCAGTGATCCTGAAGGCTCTGCAGAACCACCGGAGTCAAAAGGAAGGCTAGGATTAGCCGGCTGCAGAGGGAGGCTAGTGCTAGCCGGCTCCGAAAGGAGGCTAGCGCTAGAGGGCTCCTGTAGCGGCCCCGCCTCTGACTCGGGCTCCTGTAGAGGCCCCCTAGCCTCTGACTCGGACTCAGAAGACTCTGAGTCAGAATGCACAAAAGAAAAAGATTGACAATAAATAATTATTAACAACTGCAATTTATATAATAACTTTATTGTAAACTAAAGTTTACCTCCGTCCACTGAAAGCACATGTGAGCTAAGGGTAGAAGCATGCGCCAGAAAGAGGGAACATCGGCTCGAAGGTAACGAGGTCCCTGAGCAAGGGTCTCGTGGTGTCTCAAACTGTCTCACTAGCTCCCCCTTCCCCTTCCCCCTCCCCTTCGACGACATCCAGTTGCAAGGAATAAATGATTAATATGAAAAGATAATATACAAAATTAATGTTAAGTTAGTGAATAAAACATTAATTCATAAATTTCAAAATTCGTCAACATCACGGTCATGCACCCTACTCCTTAAACCAGCTCATCGATCTTCTTCTTCCGCATATCGTTTTTGTTTGCGCAAATCAGCAGGTTCGACTAAGTCATCGTTATCTTCAGTTTCTGATTCTGATTCTGCTTTCGCTTCCGTGCCAGTCTCAATATCTTGAGCGTCTCCAACTAAGTCATCGAGTCCTACATCGGGCTCGACTGAGATGGAGTCTGGCAACTCTTCCTCTTAGTAGACCACATCAGCCTCTGCTTCCTCATGGTAATCATCATCTCCTGGAGCGTATAACCGCTCACGAGGATTCACCTTATGTACCACCCACCAAACTTTGAATTTATTGCATGGATAAGGTAGATAGTACACTTGCTCTACTTGGTGTGCAAGAACTAATGAATCGAATCCTTTCAACCATTCCTTGTATTTTACTTCGACCATGTCAAATTCGTTTACTCGAATTCCACGAATGGAATCAAACCATTCGTAGTCAAAGAATACTGCTTGAATTGTCTTGTTTCCGACAAAAGTGAATTCAAGGATTTTTTTTAATAATCCCGTAGTACTGAGTTTCATGTTCTTGCGAATCGATTGCACTCATCACAACTCCGGTATTACATATTGTCGCGAGAGGACGAAGAGATTCAAATTTAGTTGTACAGAATCGAAAGCCGCTGACGTCATATCGACCATAGCTTCTAACATTAACCACTCCACAGGATAGTTGTCGCAAATCTTCATGGACGTTGGCATCTTTTTGCACTGTCCAAGATATGAAGTTATTAGAAAATGTAAGAATTCTTAAGTTATAAGAAAACATTGTTAATATTGATAAGTTAATGAGAAAACGTTACATGATATCAAAACAGGAAATAAAATTAGATCCCCCATTTATTCCTTCTTGTCGAATCTGTTCTATTTGCTTCCTCATGGGTTGATGTCTATGTCTCCAATTTTTCTTGTCGAACATACTACACGAAAAGAGAACCTTTTAGAATACATGTGTTGCAAAAGATGGTGAAAATCATAAGTGTAGGAGAAACACTTACTTGAAATATTCATCCATTTCTTCCATATTAGCGTACATGTACAAGAAAGCAGCACGCCTTTCTTTTTCGCTAACGTCGTGGGAAGTGTAACTACCAACAGTAGTGCCCCTTGTTGTAAAAATGAAGATATCGCTACTGAATGTGGCCTAGAGGGGGGTGAATAGGTGAAAGTCGCCTAGAGGGGGTGAATAGGCAATAATATCTGAAATCACTTAACCAAACAAGATTAAATTCCTGTGGCCGGACTTGTCTGCACACGGCCGGACTAGTCCATTCAGCACAGGGTGGAAATCCTAAAACTTGATTTCTACTGGTTAGTTGCGGAATTAAAGTTCACCAAAGATATGAGCAATGTGTAGTAAACTTGTAAGGCTCAGATTGTAAATTTTAAACACTTAGATTGCAAATTTATGATAATGATCAAAGTTTAGGGCAATAAGACCAAAGTGAACCGTAATAGCAAAACTAGTGATCAAAAAGCAAAGGCAAGTGAAACGAGATTTATCCCGTGGTTCAGCTCCACGAAGAAGCCTACATCCACGTTGAGAAGTTCACACAAGGACCAGGTCTCACTTGACCCTTCTCTCACCAAGCCACCATGATGACCGGCTTGGTTTCCACTATATCAATGGGTAATCACCAAGTTTGATGGGGCCGCTCACAACTTGAGGCTCCCACAAATCAATACAAGAGGAGCACACGAAGCTCAACTCACACAAGCCACAAAACACAATACAATATGCAAGAGATCAAACCGAGAGCCAAAGCGCGATGATCTTCCTTTACTCTCCTCCCCAAACTATAATCTCTTCAAGATTTGCTCTTAAAGGGTTAGTAGGACGAGTAGAAGGCTTTGAAAGGCTCTAGGATGCTTGTGGCGGCACTAGGGTTCAAGAATTGTTCAAATGAGCCTGGGGGTCCCCTTTTTAGAGGGGTCCCGAGCCCCTTTTCCTTACATCAGCAGAGGGGCGGACTAGTCCGGCCTCAGACCCTGGACTAGTCCGGCCCTATGGGACCACTGACCCCTGGTCAGTTCCCGACAACTGCCACACTGAGCAACGATCATCACACTACCCGCCAAATTTCCAAATTCAAACGGTCACTAGACAACGGACTAGTCTGGTCAACAACAGACTAGTCCAAAGTGGAACAGAACCACTTGGTCCATTCCAAAATGGACTTTTCTCAGTTGGCCCGGACTAGTCCGGACACTGGGGCGGACTAGTCCGGCCCCCTAGGGTTTCTCTCGGTCTATCACACTAAGTCTCAAATGGACAAGTCCATACCCAAACAGACAAGTCCGAACTACTCCATAGAGCTTTGGTTTGTCCAAAAACAGACAAGTCCGGACTTCTCGGAATTAGCTCCAAATTCACTCTGATTCACTCCAGAGACATTTGGTCCGTCTTAAAATGGACTTGTCTGCCATGGCCAGACTAGTCCGGCCCTGAGGCCCGGACTAGTCCAGCCTCCTAGGGTTTTTCTCATTTTATGCTTCTAACTTAGGTTTTTCTCTAAACCAACACTTTGAGCCCCTTGCTATGATCTCAATGCACATGATACAACCACCCTCTCACATGATACGACTCATATAAGCTCAATACCATAGAAACCCTAATTTCTACGCTTGAGTCTTTGACGCCTGTTTTCTCCTTTTCCTTTTTGAGGGTTTTCATCTCATTTCAATCCTTGTCTGTGCTTAAGATCAACTTAGCTCATTAACATCTTAATTGTCATCATCAATCATCCAAAACCCACGGGGATGCCTAGATGCACTTTCAATCTCCCCTTTTTGGTGAATTGATGACAACAAATTAAGACTTCAACACAAGGATAATAATTTGTTTTCATAACATGTATTTGTATGAGTGACTCCCCTGCAATGTATGCTTCATGAGTAAGGGAGATTGAGAGAGTTCTCATACATATACATGTTATGGTGGGGTGCCTAAGTGATGTGTTCATAAAGTGTGATAAGACAATGATTATGCAAAATATACATTTAAATGAAGCAACACATCACAAATTTAGGCAAGATACATGAATACATAGATTAAGTCTTACAAAACAACATGAAATGAGTTTTAAAACATAATAAGTCCAACATAGAATCAATAATTCACATATCAATCTATCTTATCTCTCCCCCTTCATCTCACTCCTATCTCTCCCCCTTCATCTCACTCCCTATATCTCTCCCCATAGATCTAGGAGCCGATCCAGGCTATCTCCAAGAAATCTCTCCCCCTTTGGCATCAAAACACCAAAAAGGAAAAGAAGGGAGGAAAGGACCCTTAGGCCTACTCATCGTCGGACTCGGAGTTGTCACCACCGCCTTGGCGCTCGCTGTCGCTTTTCGTGGCCTCTGGGTCAAGATGTGCCTCATCATCATTAGTCGGGGACGCGGCGGAAGTGCCAGCTTCTCCAAACTGAGAAAGCTCCTCGGTAGTGAACTCCGGAAAGGAAGTGATCTCACCATCGCTCTCCTCAGCGGGGACATTGGAATGTGCAGCTTGTCGCACATCGATTTGATATACTTCTCATTGCGATGCTCCATGCGACGTTGCCGAATTTCCATCTTCCGGCAAGAGGAGAAGAGGGCCTTGAAACATTTGAAGAAGACACTCCCGCATTGTGTTGAAGGCGGAGGTGGTGGAGGAGATGGCATGAAGCGAGAGGAAGAAGCAGGAGGATCCACATTCTTCCTCCTAGGAGCAGCCGGCTCGGGAGGAGGGAGTTGTGGTCGAAGCCTCCGGTGAATGATGTCTTTCTTGAAAGTGAGCCCGGAGATCTTCTCAATCATGTACATGATGTATGGAGCATAGCCACATGATGAGTTGGGGGTGTGAGAGATGTTGAAGATGTCATCAACGATATAGTCCACTACATTGAAGCGGACATCTCCATCAATGCGGGCCATTAAGTGCCTCAAATTGCCTTGAATTATCCTCTCATCTCCATCCTTGGGGGCAATGGTCTTTCTGAGGACCCGGTTGAGCACACTATAGAATGGCTTGATGTTTCTGATATGCCCGGCCTCATAGTGTGCATGACTTGGATACATATACTCCAAGGTGTCCTGATCAACCGGCTTCAGATTTGAAATGATGATCTCATTATCCAGTTGATCCTCCAAGTCAAGCAACTGAGCAAACTCCCAATAGGTGGTGGAGTACTACTCTCCATGGGTCATCCAGGTAATCCTCCTGTCCCCATTGGTGTGGAAGTATGAAGTGGAGTAGAAATGAGTTATGACTTCCACATTCCAGTCATACTGGAAGGCCATGAACTTCTTCAGGCCATGGCTCTCAACAGCCTCAATCACAGCATTGAAGGCTTGATGATCTTTCTGAGCGTCTGTGATAGGGGTCTGCTTGGTCATATAGACCGTTCTGTAGTAGTCACAGTGGAAGTCACACCAGAACCGGGGATCCACTGTGCTCCTATCACGCTGATAAACGTTGATCTTCCTCAACTTGCATGCCTTCTCAGCCCCCTTTCCCTAGAAGATATTGGCGTCGAAGGCAGCTGCACGGTTTGGGTTCTGTGCAGGAGAGGACATCCTCAAGGGGCCAATGGGTTGAGGGGCACCCTTCTTTACTTTGCTTGCAGCCCTCTTGGCCACAATGGCCCTCTTCTTGGGTGCAACATCAATAGGAGCCTTGCCCTTATCTTTGGCGGTCCTTGCCGCCCTGAGACTTGGCTTGCTCAGCCAAGGTCACAAGCCTCTTCCGTTTTGGGGCTGCTTCGGCGGCTGCAGAGTTATGCTCCTCTTGCTGCGTCTTATTTGCCCTCTGAGAGGCAAAGTACGCAGCCGCCATCTCTTGATCCTCTCTTTGCTTTTGGTGAAAGAGAGCTTGCTTCTCCGCTTCGGTCTCGAGTCGGAAGGTGGAACATATTCATTGTCTGACATGGTTGCTGACAAGAAAAACAAGGGAATGTGTATAAGTCTAAGGAGTCAAGATAAAATGGTAGAATTCACAAAATCAACCTAGGTTAGGTTTTTCACTATGTAATCCGCACTTGTCCGCCCAAGGGCCGGACTAGTCCGCACTAGGTCTAACTTGTCCGCTCTGTGGCCAGACTAGTCCGGTTCACACAGCAAGAACCCTAATCTAGGAGAATTTTGCAAAAACTACAGATCCTACAACAAAAATGGAGCTACACGATCACATTGATGTGTACAACAACATTTTTGAAGAAGTTTCTATCAATGGACCCAAAAGAATTGAATTTCAAGGATTTTGGAGTTAGATCAAGAATACCTCTTCAAATCTTCGATTCGATGAAATGTGAGTGAGGAATCGGCCTCCGATGCTTGGGGGAAGGTTCCTAGGCACCTTAGGGCTTCAATCCACCGATTGTAATCAAGATTTTGTGGAGGGAATTGAAAATCGTTGTTTGGGGGACGGTTTTCGAGCGTGTTTGGAGAGAGAATGTTTGAATGGAAGTGGAGAGGTTGAGGGCTCACTGGGGAGGTTAAGTCCCCAACGGCCGGACTAGTCCGGTCAGAGACCCGGACTTGTCCGGTCTCCGGACTGGGATTGGACAACCTAAGCCACCGGAGTAGTCCGGTCCACTGGAGCGGACTAGTCCGGTCCTAAGACCTAAAACTCCTAGATATTGAGTTACGAGTGGAGATTTGATCCTTTTGGACTATATTTCACAAAAGATATTTGTAAATATGGTCAGTAAGCAATCATCAATCAAACTATGACCTTGATTCACAAGGACTCAATAATTTCAAAATAATTTGTAGAGAAATTGAGGAGGATGAGTTTTCCGCAAGCATGTGTAAATTTTGAATATAACAATCATATGTACAAGACTTAAGCCACATTTTGAGAATCTAGGATATTTAGCTAACTCCTAAGTTCACAAAACCTTTTCTCATCTAGGGGCTTCGTCAAGATATCGGCCAATTGTTTATCGGTTCTCACATGGGAAATTGCAATGTCTCCTTTGATGGAGTGATCTCTCAAGAAGTGGTGGCGAATATCGATGTGCTTGGTCCTTGAGTGTTCAAATGGATTGTGGGCTATTTTGATGGCACTCTCATTGTCACATAGGAGAGGGAAATGGCGTAAGTTTATGCCATAGTCCCTAATAGTTTGTCGCATCCAAAGAAGTTGTGCACAACAACTTCCGGCGGCGACATACTCTGTTTTGGCCGTGGAAAGTGCAATGGAGTTTTGTTTCTTTGAAGACAAAGACACTAGAGATCTACCAAGGAATTGGCAAGTTCCTGATGTACTCTTTCTATCAACTTTGCACCCCACATAGTCCGCATCGGAATATTCGATGAGGTTAAACTTGGAGCCTTTGGGGTACCAAAGTCCTAGGCTTGGCGTGTGAACCAAATATCTAAGAATTCTCTTAGTGGCGGTCAAATGACACACCTTAGGAGCGGCTTGAAATCTAACCCACATACACACACTAAGCATGATATCGGGCCTAGATGCACATAAGTATAGCAATGAGCCTATCATGGAACGATATACCTTTTGGTCCACACTTGGACCATCTTCATTGAGATCGAGATGCCCATTGGTTGCCATAGGAGTCTTGATGGGTTTAGCCTTGTCCATGTCAAACTTCTTGAGTATATCTTGTGTGTGCTTGGTTTGACATATGATCGTGCCTTCCTTGAGTTGCTTCACTTGAAAACCTAAAAAGAACTTCAACTCCCCCATCATGGACATCTCAAACCTTTCCGTCATTATCGTGGAAAACTCATCACAAAAAGCCTTGTTAGTAGAACCAAATATGATGTCGTCAACATATATATGGCAAACAAACAAACCATCATTAAGGTTCTTAGTTAATAGAGTATAGTCCGCCTTCCCAATTTTGAAACCATTTTGAGTTAGAAAGTCTCTAAGGCACTCATACCAAGCTCTAGGAGCTTGTTTGAGTCCATAGAGAGCCTTACGCAATTTGTACACATGGTTTGGGAATTCTTCATCTTCAAATCTGGGGGTTGCTCCACATACACCACTTCCTTGATTGGACCATTGAGGAATGCACTCTTGACGTCCATTTGATATAGCTTAAAATCATGGTGAGTAGCAAAGACAAGTAATATACGAATTGATTCAAGACTAGCTACGGGAGCAAAGGTTTCTTCGAAATCCAAACCTTCGACTTGTGAATACCCTTCGGCCACAAGTCATACCTTTTTCCTTGTCACCACCCCATGCTCATCTTGTTTGTTGCGGAACACCCATTTGGTGCCTACAACATTCGCATTGGGCCTCTTCACAATCTACCATACTTGATTTCTCTCAAAGTTGTTGAGCTCTTCTTGCAAGGCCATCACCCTATCCAGATCTCGTAGTGCTTCTTCAACCTTGTGGGGCTCTAAGGAAGAAACAAAAAAGTAATGTTCACAAAAGTTTGCAACACGAGATCGAGTAATTACCACCTTGAAAATGTCTCCAAGTATATTGTCAACGGGATGGTCCCGTTGGACGCTTTGATGAACTCTTGGGTGTGGCGCTTGAGGTCTTTATTCATCATCTTGGTCTTCCCCATCCTCATTGTCTCCCCATTGATTGATGCCTCCATTTTCATCTTCTTGGAGTGCATCTTGGGGAATTTGATCTTCATCATTTGAGGAAGAGCTTGCTTGATATGTAGGATGGTCACTTGCATCTTGAGGTTGTTCTTGTGGTCGTATGTCTCCAACTTCCATCCTTCCTATCACCACTTGTGGAGATTCTTCTTGATCTAGCACATGACGATCAACTTGCTCCACTTGGGAGCCATTAGTCTCATCAAACACTACATCACGTGCTACTTCAACAATTTTGAAGGATTTGTTAAAGACACGATAGGCGTAAGTGTTTGAGTCATAGCCAAGCAAGAAACCCTCATCGGACTTTGAAGCAAACTTCAAAGTCCTAGGCTTCTTGTTAAGATATAGTATTTGCTCCCAAAAACACAAAAGTAAGAGATTTTGGGCTTGTTACCGGTTAGGAGCTCATATGACGTCTTCTTAAGTATGCGATGAAGATACAACTGGTTTATGGCATGCCAAGCGGTGATGACCGCTTCCGCCCAAAACCAATCCGACGTCTTGTACTCATCAAGCATGGTTCTTCACATCTCAATTAGAGTCCTATTCTTCCTCTCGGCCACCCCATTTTGTTGAGGGGAGTAGGGGGCCGAGAAATCATGCTTGATGCCTTCTTCATCCAAAAATTCTTCAACTTGAGTATTCTTGAATTCAGTGCCATTGTCACACCTTATGGTCTTGATACTCAAGGAGAACTCATTTTGAGCTCTCTTCAAGTATCTCTTGAGAACACCTTGAGTTTCGCTCTTGTCATGCAAAAAGAATACCCAAGTGAAACGTGAAAAGTCATCAACAATAACAAGACCATGTCTGTTATCACCAATACTAATGTAGGCGATTGGACCGAAGAGATCCATGTGTATAAGCTCCAATGGTCTTGATGTTGTCATAATGTTCTTGGATGGATGTGGTGCTCCAACTTGCTTTCTGGCTTGGCATGCGCTACATGGCCTATCCTTTTCAAACACAACATTCTTTAAACCACGAATTTGCTCGCCCTTAAGGAGTTTTTGCAAATTCCTCATCCCAACATGGGCTAGCCTTCTATGCCAAATCCATCCCATGTTAGTTTTTGCAATTAAGCATGTATCAAATTGGGCTTTATTTGCGGAGAAGTCCACGAGATAGAGCTTTCCTTTGAGTACACCCTTAAAGGCAATTGAGCCATTGCCTCTCCTTGTGACGGTCACACCCTCATTAGTGAATAAACAATTATAACCTTTGTCACATAGTTGTGATATGGATAAGAGGTTATAATCAAGCGAATCAACATGTAAAACATTTGAAAGAGTATGATTAGGGGATATAGCAATTTTACCGGTGCCAAGGATTCTTCCTTGGCTATTGTCCCCAAAATAGATTCCTTCACTTGGATCTTCATTTAGCTCATACTCCACAAACATCTTCCTTTCTCCGGTCATATGATTTGTTCATCCACTATCAAGAACCCACTTAGTTCCACCGGAGGAGTATGCCTACAAGAAAGAGTTAAGCCTTGGCTTTAGGTACCCAAGCTGTGTTGGGTCCTTTGATGTTAGTCAAGAGGCACTTGGGCACCCACACACAAGGTTTGTGACTCTTGCGGTGTGACCCAACATACCTAGCATATGCCTTTCCAAACTTGTTCCTCGATGAAACATATGAAGCATCAAAATCATGGAACAATGGATGAGGTTCTTTCTTAGGCATTTTAGGTGTAGTGGCAATGTTCTTTCCTTTATTGTTGTATGAGCCTCCTTTGACAAAAACAATCAAGTCTTTGTCATTCTTGGGAGTTTTGGCGTTTTGCCTCATCCCCCTAGAATAACCAAGACCATCCTTGACAAGGGGATGTCTTGTGTTGGTATATGCACTACGTTCATATGCCACCTTCTCCTTGTCAAAGATGCCACCCTTGGGTGCTTGATTGGTTTGTGCCAACTTTAGCTCATCTTTAAGATTTATGATTAAGTTTGAGCATTTACAAGGTTGAGATGCTTCGGATTTAATATTTGTGGAAGGTGAGCTTGTAGAGGAAGAAGGTGCATTGACCTTTAGAGACTTAACTTGCGTCTCAAGGATCTTGTTAGCTTGTGTCAAACTAACAAGTTCATCCTTGAGCACAATTGTAGTGTTATGAAGGTTTGAGCAAGTTTCCTTGCTCAAAGCGAGTTCACGCTCAAGCGCCTTGCTTCTTTCTCTTTCAAGCTCCAAGAGATCCTCAACCTCTTGACATCTCTCCTTTTGTTGGATGAGCATGTCCTCTTGACGGTTGATGAGTTCTTCCTTCTCAAATATTTCCTCCGTTAGCAATCTTAATCTTTTCAAAGTGCTTTTACTCATGTCTTTAAGCATGTGTTTATTTTCACTACTACTATCAAAATCATCATGAGAAGAAATTGAAGAGGAGGATTTAGATTTAACCTTCTTTCTTCCCTCCATGGCCATGAGACATGTTGGCCTTGAAATCTCCAAGTTGGGGAAGAGCTTGTTCTCCGTTGTTGTCTTCTTCATAGCGATAGTTGCTACCTTCTCATCTTCATCGGAGGAGGATTCCTCATTTGAATCCCCCTCCTTTCCAAGGTGGGCATGTCCAAATTGCTTCTTTTTATTGAAGTAATTCTTCTCTTTGGACTTTCCCTCCTTCTTTTTCTTGTTTTCTTCATGTGGACAATCCACAATGAAGTGGCCATATTCTCCGCAATTGTAGCAAGCCCTTTTTGATCTTGTGTTGGGCTTGTCTTTGCTTCTTCTCTCATTTTGGTAGCTGCCCCTCCTCCTTCTAAACATCCTCTTAAAGTTGTTGATGAAGAGAGCTTCTTCCTCATCGGTGTCGGGACTCTCTTCATCACTCTCTTCCTTTTCTTGACATTTTGAGGACGTTGCTTTGAATGCAACATCCCTTTTCTTGGAGGAGGAAAGCTTTTGTAGATCATTGTAGAACATCGCTTCTTGCTCCATCATCTCATGGTTGATGATTCTCACTAGAACTTCTTCGGGAGTCATCTTGTGGAAGCCCGGACTTTCATGAATTAGTGAGCAAAGAGTGACATTTTGAGGCATGAATGCTCGAATCGTCCTCTTTACTACCTCGTGGTCAGTACACCGAGTGCTTCCATATGACCGACTCTTGTTGATGAGAGTCTTGAGACGGTCATACATATATTGCGGAGATTCACCATCCATGATGGTGAATCTCCCAAGCTCTCCTTCGAACATCTCGATCTTTGCTTCCCTTATGACGCGGTTGCCTTCGTGCGCTGTCTTGAGGGTATCCCAAATCTCCTTGGCATCCTCCAACCCTTCAATGCGGTTGAACTCCTCATGAGTCAATGAGCAGGTAATCACTCTGACGACTTGAGCATTGCGATGTAGAAGGACGGCTTGCTCCGGAGTGATGTCTTCCTCATTCTTCAGAAGATGAACACCTGTCATCACAATTTGCCACAAGCTAGGGTTTAAGGAAATGAGGTGCATCTTCATATTATGCTTCCACATAGAATAATCGTTTTTGTAAAATTGAGGAGGTTTGCCAATTGGAATAGACAAATAATGGTTGCTAGCGGTAAGTTACTCATATTTGTAAGGATATCGGGAGTAGTCTTGTGAACTACTCCCGTTGTCGATGTTAATCGGAGCAATTGGCTTGATCTCCTTCTTCGGCACGTTGAGCTTCTCACGAAGCCATGCTTTGAGCATCCGAACTTCTTCGTCGTCATTCGGATCATCTTGAAGAACATCGACGTTCTTCGTCTTGGTGTCATCGACGACCACCAGAACCTCGTTGTCACCCCTTCCGGCCATTTCTTCTCCGAGTTGTTAGACTCTTGGGAAGAAGCCTGCTTTGATACCAATTGAAAGTCGCCTGGAGGGGGGTGAATAGGCAATAATACCTGAAATCACTTAACCAAACAAGATTAAATTCCTATGGCCGGACTAGTCTGCACAGGGCCGGACTAGTCCGTTCAGCAAAGGGTGGAAATCCTAAAACTTGATTTCTACAAGTTAGTTGCAGAATTAAAGTTCACCAAAGATATGAGCAATGTGTAGTAAACTTGTAAGGCTCAGATTGTAAAGTTTAAACACTTAGATTGCAAATTTACAATAATGATCAAAGTGTAGGGCAATAAGACCAAAGTGGACCCTAATAGCAAAACTAGTGATAAAAAAGCAAAAGACAAGTGAAACGAGATTTATACCGTGGTTCAGCTCCACGAAGAAGCCTACCTCCACGTTGAGAAGTCCACACAAGGACCGGGTCTCACTTGACCCTTCTCTCACCAAGCCACCACGATGGCCGGCTTTGTTTCCACTATATCAATGGGTAATCACCATGTTTGATGGGGTTGCTCACAACTTGAGGCTCCCACAAATCAATACAAGAGGAGCACACGAAGCTCAACTCACACAAGCCACACAACACAATACAATGTGCAAGGGATCAAACCAAGAGCCAAAGCGCGATGATCTTCCTTTACTCTTCTCCCCAAACCCTAATCTCTTCAAGATTTGCTCTTAGAGGGTTAGTAGGACAAGTAGAAGACTTTGAAAGGCTCTAGGATTCTTGTGGCAGTGCTAGGGTTCAAGACTTGTTCAAATGATCCCGGGGGTCCCCTTTTTATAGGGGTCCTGAGCCCCTTTTGCTTACATCAGCAGAGGGGCGGACTAGTCCGGCCTTAGACCCCAGACTAGTCCAGCCCTATGGGACCACTGACCCCTGGTCAGTTCTCGACAACTGCCACACTGAGCAACGATCGTCACGCTACCCGCCAAATTTTCAAATTCAAACAGTCACTAGGCAACAGACTAGTCCGGTCAACAACGGATTAGTCCGAAGGGGAACATAACCACTTGGTCCGCTCCAAAGCGGACTTTTCTCAGTTGGCCCGGACTAGTCCGGCCACAGGGGCGGACTAGTCCGGCCCCCTAGGGTTTATCTCAGTCTGTCACACTAAGTCTCAAAGACAAGTCCGTACCCAAACGGAAAAGTCCGAACTGCTCTAGAGAGCTTTGGTCCATCCAAAAATGGACAAGTCTGGACATCTCGGACTTAGCTTCAAATTCACTTTGGTTCACTCTAGAGACGTTTGGTCCGTCTTAAAACAGACTTGTCTGCCATGGCCGGACTAGTCCGGACCTGAGGCCCAGACTAGTTCGGCCTCCTAGGGTTTTTCTCATTTTAGGCTTCTCACTTAGGTTTTTGTCTAAACCACCACTTTGAGCCCCTTGGTATGAACTCAATGCACATGATACAACCACTCTCTCATTGATACGGCTCATATAAGCTCAATACCATAGAAACCCTAATTTCTACGCTTGAGTCTTTGACGCCCGTTTTCTCCTTTTTCCTTTTTATGGTTTTCATGTCATTTCAATCCTTGTACCCGTGCTTAATATCAACTTAGCTCATTAGCCTCTTAATTGTAATCATCAATCATCCAAAAGCCACTGTGATGCCTAGATGCACTTTCAATAGGCCTTTTTGATTTTTAGTCTGATCTGCAACACTTAGAAACTTTATCAAATACAAGGAAATCGGACTAGTCCGGTAGTGTGCGGACTAGTCCGGTGCGTACGAACTAGATTGATCAAGTTAGATTAATGATTTCAATACAAGCACAATACGCAGCGGAATATAGTATGTAAATTGAAGGTATTGAGTCAATGAAATTAAGTGTAGCACAAATTATCTTTGATTTCAATGTTTTAATGTAAGTTGGACAAGATCCAGTAAACCCTAGAATATGATATGAAACTCTTAATAAAAAGTTTGACTCAGGATTTTATCATGTGGTTCGGTTCCCAAAAAGGCAACCTACATCCACGTTGAGGAGCCCACGAAAGGACCGGATCTTCACCAACCCTAACCTCGTCAAATCACCACGAAGGCCAATTATCTTCCACCATCACAAGGGTAAATCACCAAGTTCAAGGGTCCTTCTCACAAGTTGAGGGCTCCTCAAGATTACAAATCAAACACCACCAAGAAACACACTCTTAAGATCAACAATGAAACAACAGGAGTGTGTTAGAGAGTCAAACCCAAGAGCTCAAACGTGTGAATCGTGCCTCTCCTTTGATCCAAGATGAATCCTTAATGATTTGATCTTTCTTGCGTTGGATTGCATGGAGAGATGTGTTTTCTAAGATCTTGGAGGGTGTGACGGCGTTGGGAGTCGAGAGAATTGAAAGTAGGGCCGTGCACATCTATTTATAGGGTGTTTCCATAAGTTATCAGTAGGGTTTCGAGAGTCCGGGCTAGTCCTGGTAGAGTCAGGACTAATCTGGTTTGCGGCGTGTAGGAAACCCTAAGTTCTCAGGAATGTCAGACTTGTCCGGCCTGGGGCGGACTAGTCCGATTTAGGCTCTAGAAAAGTTCGGACTAGTCCGGTCATTATCGGACTAGTCCGGTTGTGGTGAATCCCTTAGTGAATTGGGGACAAGTCTGCATTTGGAGGACTTGCCCGATTTTAGTCAGAGAGGTTATCGGACTAGTCCGTGGTGATATCGGACTTGTCCGACTTCGTGCAAATCTATGAAGTGTAGAGGATTAGTCCGCACTGGGGAGGACTAGTCCGATTTTAGTCAGAAAGATATCGGACTAGTCCATGGTGATATCGGACTAGTCCGGTTTGTGTAAACCTGGACTGTGTAGACAAGTCCGCACTGGTAGGACTTATCCGATTTTGAACAGAGGGATTATCGGACTTGTCCGGGGTATATCGGACTAGTCCGGACCTATATAAATTTGTGCACTGAGAGTGATTAAGAGTGCTTGAGCTCTTGGGATGTGTTTCTCCAACACACTCCACACACACAAGTATTATCCTTTTCATCTCTTGAGCTCTATCCAGCTTGATTCCTCACTCTCCTTTCTTTTTGCGCTTACTCCATGTTTTCATTAAAACCTGCGCCCATCTCAACAATTTGGTTAGGATCTCATTTGTTTGTCATAAATCAACCAAAACCTACAAGGGATGCCTAGATGCACTTTCAATCTCCCCCTTTTGGGTGATTGATGACAACCAATTGAGATTTCACAAAATATGATAAAAATACAGAATTTTCATAAAGTGTGCACATATGAGTTTAGTACAAGTTAAACAATGAAAACATAGGACATATGTGCACTCTTTATTGTGGGGGGTAAAACTACGTGAGTGTGAGCAATAATTGTGATGAGAATGAAGTGATTGAGATGAAAATACCAATATCAAGCATATATGTCAATTCCAAAGCAAAACACAAATTCATAACATAAGCATAAGCATAGTCATTACATCACACCACAATACTGAAGATAGAGGTAACAGAATTAAAGTTTTACAACCTAAAGAGAGACACAAAAAGATACACAAATGAGCTCTCATCTCTCGACCTACAGCTAGGATCTATTGACTCCCCCTCAATCTCTCCCCCTTTGGCATCAACACACAAAAAAGAAGGAGAGGAGGGATCTAGTGGCTCAGTCCTCACTGTCGGTCCTCTCCTCATCTTCATCTTCTACTTCAGGTTGGGTAGAAGGAGGAGGAGCGGATCCACTCGAAGTGCCCCCAATGCAAAAGTAAGCAAGCTCAGAAGGAGTGAAAGGTCCGAGCTCAGTGAAATCAGAGGCTGAATCTTTAGAGATGACTGGGGATCCAATAGGCTCGATCTCCAGCTTCTAGCAAATCTGCTTGACATTCTGCTTTATGTATCTCATGGCAACCTTCCTTTCCTTTTCCAGCTTATGCATTTTCACTTCGGCCTTCTTGCATGAGCCAAAGATGGCTGCCAAGTACTTCAAGATTCCACTACGAGACCCTTTTTGGGGAGGGGCCCTAGTGGTGGGAGTAGTCCTCTCATCTCTTCGAGCTCTCCTCGGAGCTTCTTCATTGGATGCAGTCAGCAAATCTGAGTTTGGAAGTCGTATCGCTTCCCTTGCCATTGAACTTCTCCTCGGAGGGGTCCCTGTTGCCCTGCCTCGGAGCATTCAACTTTAGAGGGCCTATCGGGCCCGAGGCTATCCCTTTCCCTTTCCCCTTAGCTTGATGAGAGACCATCGAGCTAAGGCAAGCTGCATCCTTGGCCTTGGACGAAGGCTTCTTGGCTAGCACTTTGCGTCACACCTGAGGTGGGGAAGGTGCAGGATCTGAGGGACGCTCTTGCCTCTTCTTCCCTTGTCCCGTTGAGGACCTAAGCAAGGATTCTCGGTCCAACTCAGCCTCATAATCAGAGATTTCATCATTGGAGCTCGACATGGTCCTGAGAATGGATTACACAATGTATGGATGAGAGTTGATTGCAAGGAAGTGCATTGAGGAATGAGAAATTAGGGTTGAGTTCAGTTAAAAATCGGACTTGTCCGGTGTACAGGCACGGACTAGTCCGGGGGACCAGACTTGTCTGTACATGGACCGGACTAGTCTGGTGTTCATCACCTCAAATCCTAACTAGACGACCAATGGTGATTCCCAATGCAAAACTAGTTCAAGGTAAATGTAATACAACAAGAAGGCATGTATTAACTAGAAGGAACTAAGCTATTTGGTCAACAATGAAGGAAATCACAATTTCTAGGGTTTGGGAGGAAATTTTACTGAAATTCGTCAATTCTTGGAGATGGGTGGGTTGAAGCTGTGGACAAGTCCGTGGTCTTCAATCCCTATGCAATGGAGATCGATTTCCACCCAAACTCGGAGGAATTTGATGGAGAACGAAGGAAATCTCCTTCTGAGCACTCGAGTGAGGAGAGAGAGTGTGAGGTGAGTTGTGAGGATCAAAAAGATTAGGTTTTGGCGGAGGCTAGGGTTATGGAGTCGAAATATCAGACTAGTCCGCGGTCTACCAGACTAGTCCGGACTGCCGGACACTCAGCGGACTAGTCTGCAGTGGGCGGACTAGTCCGAGTAACCACAGACTAGTCCGTGGTCACTAGAATAGACTTAATTAGCCCATTCGTATATATTCGAAGGTTCTTATAGAGAATAATAGGGGCCAAAACAATCAAGTAATCTTGATGAATACGATCAGTAAGCATACAATAATCAAGCAATGACCATAACTCATCAAGATCAAGTAATTGAAATAGTTTTTCGGAGAAAATTTAGAGAGATGAGTTTCGCAACACAATCAACATATTTTGAAGAGGCCATACAGGTATGCAAGTTTTCAAGCCACATTCTGAGCATCAAGGATGTTTAATTCATTCCGGAGCTCGCAAAAGCATTTTTCATCAAGTGGCTTGGTGAATATATCGGCTAGTTGTTTTCGGTGTTGACATGGGAAATAGCTATGTCTCCTTTCATTGAGTGGTCTCTCAAAAAGTGATGTCTAATGTCTATGTGTTTGGTCCTAGAGTGTTCAACGGGATTATGGGCAATCATAATAGCACTGTCATTATCACAAAGGAGTGCAATACGGCTCATATTGTAACCTAATCCCTTAGAGTTTGTCGCATCCAAAGAGTTGTGCACAACAACTCCCGGCTGCAACATACTCCGCTTCGGCTGTGGATAAGGCAATAGAGTTTTGTTTCTTGGAGGACCAAAAAACTAGAGATCTACCTAGAAATTGTCATGTTTCGGAGGTGCTTTTCCTATCTACCTTGCATCCGGCATAATCTGCATCGGAGTATCTGTAGGATCGAAGAGCACGTGAAAAGCTACCAGAGGGGGGGGTGAATGGTAGATTTAAAAATCTTACGCAGCGGAAACAATAAAACCCTAATTCCTTCGGTAGAAAAACGATCTGTTAAATAAATCGTGTATGAGACTAATCTAAACGTGTTTCACCGTGACAAAAGTGATAGATATCAGAGAGAATCAAGTCACGATGACAACACAAAAAGAATTACTCAAATTCGTTGAGAACAACTCAAGTTATGATCAAAAGATCAAACACTGGTCAATCTGACCTACTCGAGAAAAACAGTTTCTGGAATGCTGAAAAGAAACTCGTGTAGCACAAAAACCACAAATCCAATGACTGTGAAATTTTGGCAGATGATAGATAATCAAGTTGTGAAGACAACCGAAAAAGAATCACGTCAATTGGATCAGTAAAACTCGAGTTATGCTAAAACCACCGACGAAAGGTAGTGCTGTCCAGAAACTCGACGAGTAAAACTTGTCTGGAACAAGTCGGACGAACAAGGCACAAAAGTTCCTTCAAACTATGAATTTTATTCAATAGAACACAAGAGGAACAGCCCCCAAAGTCGTCTCTCACGAGCTTTGGCCTTCCCTTGCTTATATAACCAGCCCTTAGGCCATCCCTATACAACTAGGACTCTAATCCTAATCCGATCACAATCGGAACTTACCATAACTGCTCAAGATTCTTCTATACGCAGATAGAAGCAATCTTAAGACTTCCAAACACCTTAGGAACGTATCCCACATTCCTAAACAACCTAATTTCGTGACACAGACGAAATCCTAACATAACCAACTCGATACTTCCCATACCGAGCCATAACCGACTCTGCCGCAGCCAAAGTCTTCAACCGATACGATCCGATCCTTCCAATCAGATCTTCCTTCCATAATCCGTCTCTAGAAGCATATTGCCACGTCATGCACCTCATGCATACGTGCGAACACCTTCCTTCGACCTTCATATGCACTGCCCTTGATTCAATCATCCTGCGCGACCTCCTGACCCGCTCAACCACAGTTCCTCCCGAACTTGGTTGTTGGAACCTCATCTCCTCCTGAGACTAGTCCAATGGATCCTGTCACCAGCCATGACTTGAACTCAAGCAACACCTGCACATGAGAAAACAAACAATCCATACGAGCCCAAGTCCTCGACTTGACTCACGTTAATTCCGAACACAACACCTTACATGAGAACCTCACATAAGCATGTTGCAAACCCACAGTGGAAACGATATCAACCGTATCATCCAAAACGCACCAAAAACTTAGCAAATGAATACTAAGCAATCTTTCCTAACAAGTAAAGCAAGTACGAAACATTGCAAATGAAAAACAGAAGCACTTCGGTCAAGTTCTGGACCTTGCCAGAGCAACCCGGAGCTTGAGCCGGAGCTAACAAGAAACACTGCAGTCAAGTTCCGGACCTTGCCAGAGCAACCCGGAGCTTGAGCCGGAGCTAACAAGAGCTAGTGAAACCTAGCGCCGGAGCTTACCAAAACTAGTACAATGAAGCACCTGCCGGAGCTTACCAAAACTAGTACAAAGAAGCACCTGCCGGAGCTTACCAAAACTAGTACAAAGAAGCACCTGCCGGAGCTTATCAAGACTAGTAGATCCTAGACCCGGAACTTATCAAAACTAGTCGATCCTGGATCCGGAGCTTATCAAAACTAGTCGGAACTAGTCAACCCAAAACCGGAGCTAGACAAAGTACGTTGGAGCTTTGCAAAAGCATGCCGGAGCTATCAGATATATGCCGGAGCTATCAAATATATGTCGGAGCTATCTAAAACATGCCGGAGCTAAACATAAAGCTCACCGGAGCTATCCAAAGCTAGTCGGACCTTACCAATAAGCCGGACCTAGCATCTAACGTAGCCGGAGCTACCCAAAACAAGCCGGACCTATCGTCTGACCTTGTTGTAGCTCGGAGCTAGAGTCGGACCTTGATAAAAAGGTGTTTTGGTGATATTAAAAACTTTTATCATCAAAGCCAAGTGTATTCACTACAAGCCAATGTATTCAGCACACATAGGTCTTACAATCTCCCCCTTGATGAATGCATTGGCAACACCATTTAAAATCCGAACATTGGCTTATTCACATAAAAGTTTTGAAAACAATTTCTCCCCTTTTTGTAAAACAAACGTAAATGAAAATCTCTCCCCCTTTTGAAAATGAAAGTGTCTCCCCCTTTATTATCTCTCCCCTTTTTTTTAAATATGTGATTAATCTCTCCCCCTTTGACAATGTATTCAGCAAGGTAAAAGAGAAATTTTAATTGTTATGAGATATAAACAAATTATCTCTCCTTCTTTAGTTGTTATGAGCATATTATAACATATACTTATAAACAAAGCTCATCCAAGTCATACTATCAAGTAACTTACACTATCACATCAATGAGATACATAATGTAGTGTAAGCCATGCTAGAGAGCAAGTGTAATTTTCAATTTTAGCAGGTCATGATCTCACAAACTTAACTATTTCAAAACCTGAAAGCATGACACTAGTTGCTGCATTTTATTATTTTCAAAGCATAAATCTAGATCATATGATATTTGCAAGAGATTATATGCGCATCTGCCTTATTCTAACCAACCAAGCCAAGCCTATGTCATTTGACAATCAGAAGCTTAAGGACATGGTTTTAGTCATACACAACTTCTTCCAAGTTCATATCTAAGTGCAATGACAAGCCATCTCGAAAGAAGAAGTGCGATGCATGCATATTCTCCTGATCTTTTCTCAATTTATATTTGTTCATAAAAACTCAACATATGAGTTGATTACTTGATAAATTCTTAATGATTAAAAGCATTTGTGAGCATGCAACAAGTTCAAAACAGCAAGAAGGTTCAACCATGACCAGATTTAGTGTAAGTAATTATTCCAATTACTAGACATGGCAAAAACTACAAAAAGTATAACACGAGTAATGTAGTAAGAACTTTCAGCATGTAAAAGGAATCACAAAGTCATATATGTATGAAATAATATGCTCATATTATTTTAATTTCAGATTCACACATAGACTTCCTAAGTTTCAAAAACTCCCCCTCAATTTAAGCCATGAGGATGCATAACCCCTATTTCACTACGAATGTAACAAAAACGAGTGAAATCCAAAGGTTTTGTAAAAATGTCAGCCAATTGTTGTTCGGTATCTACATGGTGAAGCACAATGTTTCCTTTTTCAACATTATCACGGAGAAAGTGATACCTGATGTCAATGTGCTTAGTTCTAGAATGTTGCACGGGGTTTTTAGCAATGCAAATAGCACTAGTGTTATCACAGAACAGTGGAACACTATTTAGATCAACCCCATAGTCCTTAAGTGTTTGAACAATCCAAAGAATTTGTGAACAGGCACTAGCAGCAGCTACATACTCAGATTCGGCTGTGGATTGTGCAACTGAACTTTGTTTTCTAGAGGACCAAGCAACAAGAGAATTACCAAGAAAATGACAAGCACCGGAAGTACTTTTCCTATCAATCCTACAACCCCCAAAATCAGCATCCGAAAAAGCTTTCAAAGAGACGATTGAGGAAGAAGGAAGAAAAATGCCAAATTCTTGAGTTCCATGTAAGTACCTGAGAATCCTTTTGACGGCTTGACGATGTGATACACGTGGGGAAGCTTGAAACCGTGCACAAAGACATACGCTGAATTGTATGTCCGGTCTTGATGCCGTGAGGTACAAAAGTGATCCGATCATACTTCTATATTCTTTTTGATCCACGGATTCACCATCTTCATCAAGTTCAAGTGTTGTTGCTGTTCCCATTGGTGTCCGAAGAGGCTTGCTTTTGTCCATGTTGAAGCGTCTTAGGAGATCTCTGGTATACTTTGTTTGATGCACAAAGGTACCCTCCTTGGTTCGCTTGATTTGCAGCCCCAAAAAGTAAGTGAGTTCACCCATCATACTCATTTCAAATTCGGAACTCATCATTGCTGAAAACTTGGACACAAGATCATGAGAAGCACAACCAAAGATAATATCATCCACATACACTTGAACAAATAATGAGTCATTGCCATGATTAAGCACAAAAAGAGTTTTATCAACCTTTCCCATTGTAAACCCCTTTTCAAGTAAGAATGTTTTTAACCTATCATACCATGCTCTAGGGGCTTGTTTGAGACCATATAAGGCTTTGGACAGTTTGTAAACATGATTAGGAAAATTTGGATTTTCAAAACCTGGTGGTTGTTTGACATAAACCTCCTCATCTATGTAGCCATTAAGAAAAGCACTTTTAACATCCATTTGATATAGCTTAAAACCTTTAGATGCTGCGAAAGCTAATAAAATTCTTATGGCTTCTAATCTAGCGACAGGAGCAAAAGTTTCATCAAAATCTAGACCTTCAACTTGAGTGAAACCTTGAGCAACCAACCTAGCCTTATTCCTAATCACAACCCCATCCTCACTTTGTTTATTTTTATATACCCATTTAGTTCCAATTAAAGTGTGGCCTTGAGGTGGAGGTACAAGTTTCCAAACATTATTTCTTTCAAAATTTTCTAACTCTTCTTGCATGGCAATAATCCAAGATTCATTAGTGAGTGCGTGTGATATATCTTTGGGTTCAAAAGAAGCAACAAAAGCAGAATGAGCATGAGAGTTTGGATCGCAAAACCTGGACCGTGTGACTCGTTCATGCAAGCTTCCAATCATCTGTTGTGGGGGATGATCTTTGTAAAAATGTAGGGGAACAGATGCCTCACAAGCTTCTTTTTCATTAGGTTCATTGTAGATTGATGAGCTTGTGATTTGCGGACGATCAGGACCAGCAGAGGTGACAGCCGGAGCTTGTTCAATGTCCGGAGCTGGACACGTGTCAACTTCGGAACTACCAGGCAGTATCACCGGCTCTTCTTCATCTTCGAAAATACCCTCCCCCTGAGAATATGAATCTGGTCCTGCAACACCGGAGCTAGTACCTGGGCTAGCTTCATCAAAAGACACTTCACAAGTCTCCACAATTTTGTTAGTGTCAAGTAAAAGCACACGGTAGCCTCTAGTATGAGATGGATAACCAAGAAACATGCCATCATTGGATCTAGGTTCAAATTTATCAAGATTACCATGTTTCTTAACAAAGCATTTGCAACCAAAGACCCGAAAGTGTGTAACACTAGGCCTATGTCCAAACCGGAGCTCATATGGTGTTTTACCTAGCTTAGTACGCAAGAAAACACGATTTGAGACATAACAAGCAGTTGCTAATGCATCAGCCCAAAATTTCCTAGGGGTTTGATATTCATCAAGCATAGTCCTAGCCATCTCAACTAGGGTTCTGTTCTTTCTTTCTACAACACCGTTTTGTTGAGGTACATATGGTGAAGAAAATTGATGATCTATTCTATTTTCAGCACAAAAGTGATCAAAGAATTGATTTTTAAATTCAGTTCCATTATCACTTCTAATTGCTTTTAATGATCCTGGGTGATCGATTGATAATCTAAGAAATAAAGTTCTAAAGTGACTAAAGACTTCATTCTTAGATGCCATAAAATACACCCAAGAATATCTAGAATAATCATCAACAATAACAAGAGCATACCATTTACCTCCGAAGGATTGAACACGTGAAGGTCCTACGGTGTCAAGATGCAAAAGTTGACATGGTTCAGTTGTCATGATCATTGTGAGAGGAGTATGTGAACCTGCAACCATCTTAGCATGTCTACAAGAAGAGCACACAATTTCTTTGTCCCCTTTAAGCTTAGGCAGCCCACGTATGCGATCAAGAGTACTAACACGCGTTAGGTGATCAAAGCCTACGTGACCAAGTCTACGATGCCAAAAATATAAGTCCTTTGAATCATTGGCAACTAGACACTTATGCTTAGAAGAAGACATATCAAAATCAGCTTTAAAAACTCTTCCAAAACGATTCATGTTAAAAATAAGCTCACTATTTGAATCTACAACTTTGCAGCAGTTTTTATTGAAAGTAATTTCTAGATTTTCATCTAGCAATTGTGAAACAGAAAGCAAGTTATATTTCAAATTTTTGACAAGTGCCACATCCTTCAAAGTGTAGTGATCATTTACTCTAACCGAACCCTTAGCAATTATAGGAGTTGAAGAATTATCGGCAAAAGTAACATTCTCTACACGTGACACAAAGGTGAGGGAGGAGAACCAATCTTTGTTACCGGTCATGTGGCGTGAGCAACCTGAATCCACAATCCAAATATTCTCCTTCCTCAAGCGTGTAACCTACATAGAAGCACAATACGCCGATGACTCAATACTGGGGTTAGTCAAAAAGCATTTAGGAATCCAGTACTGAGTCACGCGACGTGCACCAGGAAAAACACGCGAATGCTGAGATAAAACAGCAGGTTTATGAGTCAAAGATTGAGGTTTTCTTTTCTTAACAGTTGATTTAGAAGTTGTTACTTGTTTAAAGTGAAAACCGGTAGCTCCGGAGGTAAAAGCAGAAGGTCCGGAGGCAAAAACTGAAGCTCCGGAGGGAATAACAGAAGATCCGGGAGCTCTCGGAGCTATCGGAACTATCGGAGCTGCTTTTGCGGATTTCTTACCAGAAGGTCCGGAAGCTACCTTTTCAAATTTCTGACTCACTAAAGGAGGTTGCATGTTTCTAATTTTCGGTTTAGCATGAAAGTTATGAGATCTAGCAGACATTTTTTCCCTTTTCTGTTGTTTAGCTAGTCTATAACAAAAATCTATGACATGACCATCTCTACCACAGTAGGTACAATGAAACTTAATTTTGTAATCATGTCTCGATGAGCATCCAACATTAGAAACAGAATTAGAAAGCACTCCTGCAGATTTGAAAACCACTTCTTTTTGTTTAGGAACTGTTTGAATCAAACCACTTCCTAATGACCTTACAATTTTAGGTGGATGTGCCTTAGCATGAACATGAGAATCAAAACCTAAACCAGTTTTATCTTTGCTAGACTTGGAAGAATTCAGCAGCAAGTTCAGATTCTTATTCCCATTACAAAACCGACCTAGTGTCCTATTCATGTCATCAAGTTTCTTAGACAAGTCTAGGCAGTTTGCACATGAAGTTTTTCCTTTTAGTTTGCAATTGGAACAATTTTTAACTTCATGAGATCGTAAAACATTGTTCAGAATGGAAATTTCATTCATTGCATCTTTTAGTTTCTTATCAAGATTTTCACATGCAGAACAATGCAAATCATCTGTAGAACAAGAAGCATCTTTTAAGTTTTTATCATTAAGTGCAGCAAGTTTTTTGTTCTTTTCAATTTCTTCATCAAGTCTGTCTAGAGTGGAGGAATGTGCACTTCTTAGAGAGGACAATTGTTTATAGATCAAGTCACATGAGGGACATGCATCATCACTAGGAATCAAGGTTTTTAAACGTTTAATTTCAGATTCTAGTGATTCAATTTTAGCAGCATTATCCCTAAGCTTTTTGTCCTTTTTCTTGACAATAATAGTTGCACGAGAAATAGCATCACACATTTCATTGCAGGTAGAACATACCTCATCATCGTCACTGTTGTGTTCTGCTTCCTCCTGACTTGATCTTGATCTTGCTTTGCCCGCCATGAAGCATAAGTTGGCCAGGTCATCATTCTCTTCATCACTTTCAAAATCAATGTCACTTGAACTGAGCTCTTGAAGCGCGGTGATGAAGCTGTTGATCATCTTGCGTCCTATGGTATCCTTCTTCTTCTTGTTGGAGTTTCCAGAGGAGGTTCGGACCTTGCTTTGTTTTTCCTCCCGGGTGGTCGGACCTGAAAGGTTAGGGCATTCTGTACGAAAGTGTCCTATTTTACCACATTCAAAACAACGTTGAGGTCCGGAGCTTCCTCTCCTTCTAGTTCTCACATTTTGCAATGCCTTTGAGAATCTAGTAGAGATGAGTGCCAACTCCTCTTCTGGAAACTCTTCGATCTGTTCCAGGGTTAGCGAGGACAATAAAGCAAGAGTATTGCAAGATGATGATTGGCCGGAGCTAGACATATCACGTTGTGAGACAAATGCAATAGACTTGTTTGGGTTCTTACGTGCTAGGATGTCAATTTCATGAGTTTTTAGTTTAGAATAAAGTACATCTAATGTAAGAGAACTCATGACAGTTGATTCACGAATGGATGTTACTTTCATCTCCCAAACTGACATGTCTAATGCACTAAGAAGTTGTCTAGCATTCTCAGCATCAGAAAAATTAACATTGACACTACGTAAGTTGCTGAGAATCTTATTGAAACGAGCAAAGAGGTCATCGATAGACTCACCTGGTTGCATCTCAAAACGCATATACTCCTTTTTGAACATATCTTGTTTTACCTCCTTGATTGTGTTGGAGCCTTCATGATAATCACAGAGAGCTCTCCAAACATCATATGCTGACCGGAGGTGTGCGACACGATCAAAGTCGCTCTGAGTGAGTCCTTGGATGATCAAGTTTCGAGCTTTGTTGTTGTTGTCGACGTCCCGGAGGTTCGTAGCCGTAACTTGATCGTTAGGCGGGACTTCATAAGGTTTGTATACCTTTTCCCATATTGCGAAGCCTTGCGCTTGGATGAAGGCCTCCATGCGTGCCTTCCAAACCTGGAAATCAATGCCAGAAAACACACAAGGTTTGGCGGAGTACTTCTCCATGATGATTAGTCAAAACACGTGCAAATCTCAAGGATTAGAGCAACCTGGCTCTGATACCAATTGTAGGATCGAAGAGCACGTGAAAAGCTACCAGAGGGGGGGGGGTGAATGGTAGATTTAAAAATCTTACGCAGCGGAAACAATAAAACCCTAATTCCTTCGGTAGAAAAACGATCTGTTAAATAAATCGTGTATGAGACTAATCTAAACGTGTTTCACCGTGACAAAAGTTATAGATATCAGAGAGAATCAAGTCACGATGACAACACAAAAAGAATTACTCAAATTCGTTGAGAACAACTCAAGTTATGATCAAAAGATCAAACACTGGTCAATCTGACCTACTCGAGAAAAACAGTTTCTGGAATGCTGAAAAGAAACTCGTGTAGCACAAAAACCACAAATCCAATGACTGTGAAATTTTGGCAGATGATAGATAATCAAGTTGTGAAGACAACCGAAAAAGAATCACGTCAATTGGATCAGTAAAACTCGAGTTATGCTAAAACCACCGACGAAAGGTAGTGCTGTCCAGAAACTCGACGAGTAAAACTTGTCTGGAACAAGTCGGACGAACAAGGCACAAAAGTTCCTTCAAACTATGAATTTTATTCAATAGAACACAAGAGGAACAGCCCCCAAAGTCGTCTCTCACGAGCTTTGGCCTTCCCTTGCTTATATAACCAGCCCTTAGGCCATCCCTATACAACTAGGACTCTAATCCTAATCCGATCACAATCGGAACTTACCATAACTGCTCAAGATTCTTCTATACGCAGATAGAAGCAATCTTAAGACTTCCAAACACCTTAGGAACGTATCCCACATTCCTAAACAACCTAATTTCGTGACACAGACGAAATCCTAACATAACCAACTCGATACTTCCCATACCGAGCCATAACCGACTCTGCCGCAGCCAAAGTCTTCAACCGATACGATCCGATCCTTCCAATCAGATCTTCCTTCCATAATCCGTCTCTAGAAGCATATTGCCACGTCATGCACCTCATGCATACGTGCGAACACTTTCCTTCGACCTTCATATGCACTGCCCTTGATTCAATCATCCTGCGCGACCTCCTGACCCGCTCAACCACAGTTCCTCCCGAACTTGGTTGTTGGAACCTCATCTCCTCCTGAGACTAGTCCAATGGATCCTGTCACCAGCCATGACTTGAACTCAAGCAACACCTGCACATGAGAAAACAAACAATCCATACGAGCCCAAGTCCTCGACTTGACTCACGTTAATTCCGAACACAACACCTTACATGAGAACCTCACATAAGCATGTTGCAAACCCACAGTGGAAACGATATCAACCGTATCATCCAAAACGCACCAAAAACTTAGCAAATGAATACTAAGCAATCTTTCCTAACAAGTAAAGCAAGTACGAAACATTGCAAATGAAAAACAGAAGCACTTCGGTCAAGTTCTGGACCTTGCCAGAGCAACCCGGAGCTTGAGCCGGAGCTAACAAGAAACACTGCAGTCAAGTTCCGGACCTTGCCAGAGCAACCCGGAGCTTGAGCCGGAGCTAACAAGAGCTAGTGAAACCTAGCGCCGGAGCTTACCAAAACTAGTACAATGAAGCACCTGCCGGAGCTTACCAAAACTAGTACAAAGAAGCACCTGCCGGAGCTTACCAAAACTAGTACAAAGAAGCACCTGCCGGAGCTTATCAAGACTAGTAGATCCTAGACCCGGAACTTATCAAAACTAGTCGATCCTGGATCCGGAGCTTATCAAAACTAGTCGGAACTAGTCAACCCAAAACCGGAGCTAGACAAAGTACGTTGGAGCTTTGCAAAAGCATGCCGGAGCTATCAGATATATGCCGGAGCTATCAAATATATGTCGGAGCTATCTAAAACATGCCGGAGCTAAACATAAAGCTCACCGGAGCTATCCAAAGCTAGTCGGACCTTACCAATAAGCCGGACCTAGCATCTAACGTAGCCGGAGCTACCCAAAACAAGTCGGACCTATCGTCTGACCTTGTTGTAGCTCGGAGCTAGAGTCGGACCTTGATAAAAAGGTGTTTTGGTGATATTAAAAACTTTTATCATCAAAGCCAAGTGTATTCACTACAAGCCAATGTATTCAGCACACATAGGTCTTACAGTATCCAATGAGATTGAACTTGGAACCTTTAGGATACCAAAGGCCTAGGTTGGGTGTATGAACTAAATACCGCAAGATTCTCTTTACAGCTGTCAAATGACACTCTTTTGGGTTGGCTTGAATCCTTGCACACAAACATACACTCAACATAATGTCTGGCCTAGATGCACGTATGTAAAGTAGGGATCCAATCATGGAGCGATATACCTTTTGATCGGCATTTGGTCCATCTTCATTTAGATCCATGTGATCATTCGTTGCCATGGGAGTCTTTATAGGTTTCGCTTTGTCCATTCCAAGCTTCCTGAGTATGTCTTGGGTATACTTGGTTTGGCTTATGAACGTCCCCTCCTTTTGTTGCCTCACTTGGAATCACAAGAAGTATTTCAGCTCTCCCATCATAGACATTTCAAACATATCTGTCATAATCTTACTAAATTCTTCATGGAAATATTTGTTAGTTGAACCAAAAATGATATCATCAACATATATTTGACAAACAAATAGATCATTGTCAAAATGCTTCATGAATAGTGTATAATCAGCTTTGCCAATTTTAGAACCATTTTCAATCAAGAAATCTCTAAGGCACTCATACCAAGCTCTAGGAGCTTGTTTGAGGCCGTAGAGAGCCTTACGCAATTTAAAGACGTGGTCAGGGAACTCTTCTTCTTCAAATCTGGTGGGTTGCTCCTTATACACCTCCCCCTTGATTGGTCCATTCAGGATGGTGCTTTTCACATCCATTTGATAGAGCTTGAAATCATGGTGAGTAGCACATGCAAGTAATATTCTAATATATTCAAGCCTATTTATGGTGTCACGCCCGGTCATCGAAATGATGAACAGACGCTATTCACATGTACGCCAGGATCAGTTGAATCGTACATGCGTTGACGAAAGTGAAATATCATTACATAGCCATGTTCGAGTACATAATGAGTCTTACAATATGACCCGAAGGTCTACAAATACACACCACTAACTTATTTACATCATCTAATCTATTTACATAGTCCATACTACAGCGAAAGATTAGAATAGGTAAACAGGGCTCCATCTTCACAGGCAGTCGCGCAAAGGATCGCTAGCCTAGACCAAGTCCTCTGGGTTGACAAAGAAATCTTCCGATGTCGCTTCTTCTTCATATTCTAATGGAAAACTAAACGCTTGAGTACATATATAGAGTACTCAGCAAGTGTGGGAAGTGGATGATGGCTAGAAAAAGGATAGGCCAATTATGCCTTAAGCACTATGCTTAGAACCTAACCTTAGCTTTCAATTATTAAATTCATAACAGATAAATATTACAACAAATTAATGATGATAATTTAACTTGAATCATAAATAACCACCATTTCCGAACCATGAACTAATTATGAACTGGCCTCAAGCGGCTCTTGTCCGTGAGCACGGCTGTCATGACAGTTTTACCAAATCTCTACAGAGAGTGTACCCTTTACCCACAAGCAATGATTTCATCCCCTGTTGTCAAGTGGACTGAGTAAACCTCCATGTAGCCCGTGGTGATCAACCACATTTCACACTTCCATAGGTGTGTGGCTAGGAGATCAATACATGGTCTTTACAAAGGTACTCCTGACTAGTGCTATCCCTCTAAGGTTTCCACCACTGAGGCATTTCCAGAGTAACCCTCCGCCTCAGAGCCCCCTGTTGAGCCTTGTGGTTCCCAGAGCAGTACCCCTGCATCATTCCCCGCACCATCCAAATACTAGCATTTCATTGGGAGAAACCTAATTAATTGACCAAGCTGCCCCATCTCGGTCTCATGGTGGTACTATAAAGCTTAGTGTCTTCCTCCATAAACCGTTCCTTAGAATTCGGTGGTACCAAACCCAATCACGGGTCTCGTGCAAACAGCACCATACCAAGTCTATCCAACCACCATATTCCTATCAACTACTATTTTGTGTCCATCATGATTAAAGTAATCATAAAGTAAAACAAGTCACATTTGTATGAAATCCCATTCCCAAAGTTTAAGCATGGCTAAGCATAATAATATCCTATCTACTTCCCAATCCCAAACCAGGTGACAAGGAATTATGTGGAACAGGGCATGAAACATGAATTAGGACATCATTTTATGTATCATGCAACTAACTCATATACTAAAATTGGTACAACATGGTCAAGGGCACTTGCCTTCTTCGAAGACCTAGTTGTTGTTGAAGTCTTGGTCTTGAAGATTAAAGTTGGGGTCGTAGTATGACTCTAAATATATTGCCCAAGCATGGCAAAAAGAAATAAAAGCTAAATAAGTATATAGCACACAATGCATGGCATCACAACATTCACATAAGCATAAAATTCTACACTAATGCGTCCCTATGAAGCATTACTTATTTTATATAACCAAAATATGCATCTAACATTTATTTTACATTTTTAGGATTTATTTATGGGCTAAAATCACTTTTATTGAATTTTCTATGGCAAAAATATATTTTAAACATTTTTAATAAATTTTTTATAGTCAAAATATATTTGATGTGCACTCTACAATTTTATTACAGCATAAAAACATTTTATACAAATTTTCCTACTGTTTATATATTTTTCTACCATTTTTATCTATTTTGTACACATTAAATACAACTTTAAACAATATTCATCAATAAAACAAAACATCAGGGGCTAGCTGGTAATTTTTCTACACTGTACTAGGGTTAAAACATAATTTAGTAAATTTCCAGGGGCTAGACCTATCAATTTCTGTGTTTAAACCTATTTCCAAAAATTACAGGGGGTAGATTAATAAAATTACAGGTTAAAACATGTTTATTCAATAGTCCAGGAGGTAGGTCACAAATTTCCAAGGGCCTCGGTGTAAATGTGGCGGCGGGAAAAGAGAATTGAATGCGGGCAATTGGATCCGAGATGGACGCACGAGATTTAATTAAATGAACCGGTATCTAATGATCTAATATCGGCCGTTCGGTTTGAACCGAAGGACCAGATGCGGCCACATCGCCCCGGCGACCCTGGCCACGCGCGCACAGCTGCGCACGGCGCCCGCGGCTGCGATTTTCGCCGGCATTAGCCAATTTGGCCAAAACGCCGCCTATTCTATGCGCCTCCTATACTAAACGAAAGTGGGGAAAGTGGGGAGCATACCCCGGGGGGTTTCGGGGTACGAAATCGGCCGAAGAGGGGTCGACGACGAGGGGCGGTGGCGATCGGCGTTGGCACCCATCGAATCCGGCGAAGCCCCGGCGATTCCTCTGCGAAAACTTGCTCTGCGTGATCCTAACGACAAGGCAGAGAGGTTAGGGTGGAGAGGGGAGTGAGGATACCCTCGAGGCGTCGGGAACACATGAGACAAACCTCGACGTCGGTGAGGTTAGGGTTAGGCACGGAGAGGGAGAAAGAGAGGGGGAAGGCGGGATTTTATAGGTGGAACTCGTGCAGCTGTTGATGGCGAACTAGAGGAGCGGTTTCTCGGTTGAATTTGGCACGTGGGGCGGCGGTTGGAGGGGGTGGTGCGGCATGGGCACGGCAAGGGAGAGGGGCGGCGGTTGCCCAGTGAGGGAGATGACATGCAGGCCCCACGTGATAGAGAGAGAAGAGGGAGGGGAGGGATGCTGGGCCGCGGGTGAGAGGAAAGGGAGCTGGCCTGGGGTGAGGTTTTGGCCCAGGAGGGGGGTTTTATTATTTTTATTTTTTTTCATTTTCTTTTCTTTTAATTTAATTTTGAATTCAAATTTCGACGAATGCTACTTGTTTGAACTTAAAATTCACACAAAAAATGCACACACACATGCACTTTATTCTATTCATTTCATTTACATGAAATTATTGGTGTTACAAATCTACCCCCCTTAAAAGGAATCTCGCCCTCTAGATTCGGACGTCCTACTCCTAGGAGAAAAGATGAGGGAAATCAGCCTTGAGATCTTCTTCTCTTTCCCATGTTGCTTCCGCCTTTGAGTGATGTGTCCGCACTTTACACATGCGAATGATTTTGTTTCTAGTAACCTTTTCTAATGTCTCAAGTATCTTGATAGGTTGTTCCACATAGGAAAAATCTTCTTGTACATCAACTGCTTCCATAGGTAATTGTTACTCAGGCACTCTCAGACACTTCTTAACTTGTGACACATGAAACACATTATGTACATCTGACAAGTGCGGCAGAAGCTCAAGCTGATAAGCCACTTCACCTCGTCGTTCTAATATCTTTAACGGACCAATGTAGCGGGGTGACAACTTGCCTCTTACTTTAAATCTTCTCAACCCTCTCATAGGTGACACTTTCAAGTACACATAATCATCAACCTCAAATGTTAGATCACATCTTCGAGTATCCGCATAACTCTTCTGTCTTGTTTGAGCTGCCTTTAGATTCTTCTGAATTTCTTGTACTTGTCTTTCAGCCTCTTTCAATACATCAGGCCAAAAACTTGACTTTCTCCAGTCTGATTCCAAAATAATGGTGTACTACATTTCCGCCCATACAATGCTTCAAAAGGAGACATCTTCAAACTGGCTTGATAACTGTTGTTATAAGAGAATTCGGCATATGGCAGATTCTTATCCCAACTTTGGCTGTTCTTTAAAGCACAAGCTCTCAACATATCCTCTAATATCTGGTTGGTGCGTTCTGTCTGACCATCAGTTTGAGGATGATACACCGAACTAAAATTTAAATGGGTATCCATTGATTCATGCAACTTCTACCAGAATCTTGAGGTAAATTGAGTGCCTCGATCTGAGATGATCTTCTTTAGGATCTCCGTGTAAACATACAATCCTGGAGATATACAGTTCTGCCAACTTGGGACCATTGTATGTTTCCTTCATAGGAATAAAGTGGGCAACTTTAGTCAAACAATCCACTATAACCCATATAGAATCATATCCAGATTGTGTCCTTGGTAGTCCCACAATAAAATCCATGCTGATTTCTTCCCACTTCCATTCTAGCACTTTGATTGGTTGCAATAACCCTACTAGTCTTTGATGTTCCGCCTTAGTCAATTGACATGTATCACATATGGCAACATATTCTGCTACATCCCATTTCATTCCATGCCACCAATATCGGTCTTTAAGTTCTTGAAACATCTATGTACTTCCGGGATGAATGGAGTATGATGAGTCATGAGCTTCTCTTAGTATCAACTCTGTAATCTCCTTTATATCCAGAACATAAATCCTCTTTCCAAGCCATAGGGTTCCTTGCTCATCCTCCCTAAAGTTCGGAGCTTTTCCTTTCTTCATTAATTGCTTGGTCTCCTTGACCTTCTCATCATTCTTTTGTCCTTCTCGTATATCACGTTCAAGGGTTGAATCCACTTTCATAGCAACTGCTTCAGTGCTAGACACTATGCATAAGTTTAACCTTGCAAACTCTTCACATAACTGGGGTTGAAGAGCTTGTACTGACAATTTATTACATTGTCCCTTTCTACTTAGAGCATCAGCGACCACATTAGCTTTCCCTGGGTGGTAGTTGATTCCCACATCAAAATCATTTATTAACTCCAACCAACAACGTTGTCTAAGATTAAGATCTGGTTGTGTGAATATGTACTTCAAGCTCTTGTGATCCATGTATATCTCGGTTCTTTTTCCCATTAAGTAGTGTCTCCATATCTTCAATGCATGGACAACAGCTGCCAACTCTAAATAATGGGTTGGATAATTCCTCTCATTTTTTCGAAGCTGTCTTGAAGCATAGGCTACAACATGTCCTCCTTGCATTAGGACACATCCTAAACCATGATCGGATGCATCACAATAAACCACAAACTCCTTCTGAATCAGGCATCACCAATACTGGCGCATTGGTTAACCTCTTCTTCAGTTCGGCGAATCTCACTTCACATTTGAGGGTCCACTTGAAAGCAACTCCTTTCTCAAGCAACTTGGTTAGTGGCCGAGATATCTTTGAAAACCCCTCGATGAATCGACTATAATAACCATACATGCCCAAGAATCTTCGTATATCATGTACACTATCAGGCGTTTCCCATTTAAGGACATCTGCCACTTTGCCCGGATCCACTGCTATACCTCCTTCTGATATGACATGAGCCAAAAACGATACTTCCTTTAGCCAAAACTCACACTTACTATGTTTGGCATATAGCTGATGTTGGCGAAGCTTCTGTAGAGCCATCCTGATGTGCTCTTCATGCTTTTCTTCAGTCTTGGAATAGATAAGTACATCGTCCATGAACACCACCACAAACTTGTCCAAGTACTCCATGAATACCTTGTTCATCAGATACATAAAATAGGCAGGAGCATTAGTCAACCCAAATGACATAATTGTATACTCATATAGTCCATGTCAAGAGACAAATGCAGTCTTGGGGATGTCTGAGGGTCGAATCTTCAGTTGGTGGTAACCCGAGTGAAGGTTAATCTTAGAGAACACAAATGCTCCTCGCAACTGATCAAACAGATCTTCAATTCTTGGGAGTGGGTATTTATTCTTGATTGTTACCACATTTAATGGCACGGTAATCCACACACAACCTTTGGGTACCATCCCTCTTAGGTACAAATATAACTGGTGCTCCCCAAGGCGATGAGCTAGGACGAATATATCCTTTCCCCACTAACTCCTCAATATGATCCTTTAGTTCAGCTAGTTGTTTAGCATCCATTCTATACGGCCTCTTATATATTGGGGCCGTTCCAGGTACTAACTCAATGATAAACATACCCTCTCGATCAGAGGGCATACCTGGTAAGTCATCTGGAAATACATCCGGAAACTCACTCACAACCCTGATGCCTTCTGTACTCTCAAGATGGTTGAGTTGTACAACTGCCTCTTGTGTCTGATCTGGCCTAACCTCCACTGTAGTACCATCTGGATGCGTTAGACAAACTTTCCTAGTGGCACAGTGAATTACTCCTTGATTCTTTGTCAGTCAGTCCATTGCCAGAATGATGTCTAATCGTTGCGAGTCCAACACTATTAGGTTGGCCCAAAAGACTACCCCCTTATATTTATACTCACTTTACAGCAGAAATGCCTTGCCACCATCTCTCCTCCAGGAGAGTTTATTAGCAAAGGCCGATTAAAGAATGTAACTACCATGTCATGCCTCTTTATGAAATCTTTGGATATGAAGGAATGTGTAGCACCTGAATCAAATAGTATTGTGGCAAGGCGGGAATTAGCGGAAAACATATCGATCACCACATTGGGTGCTTCTTGAGCCTGCTCCAATGTCACATGATTGACACGTCCGGGTGGATTCTACTGCTTCTTTGGACAATTATTGGAGTAGTGTCCCATTTCTCAACACTTGTAGCAGTGAACTCCTGCATCATTGTTCTGGCCTTTGTTACCTCCTGGTTGATTCCTCGGTGGTTGACCATTGGGACGGTTAGCTGGTACTGAAGGGCGAGGTGGTTGCATCTGCTGGTGAGGGGGTTGCATTGGTTGGCGTGGAGGCTGTTGTTGCTAGCGCATCTGCTGGTGGTAGGGTGTGGGTTGCATGTAGTTGGGGTTTGGGAATCTCTGTCCCGAGTAGGAGTTCATAGGGCGAGTCATGGATATTGCAGGTTGAGAGGTGAAACGAGGGCGGACATTGCTACCAGAGGCATGTCCTAGAGCCAACTTCCTCTTCCTGTCATCATCATCCAACTCCTTCTTGGTCCTCTCTACTTCATAAGCCTTGTCAACCAACTTTTGAAAGCTACTGTAGTCGCTGGAAGACATGGTGAACTTCAACTCCTTATCAAGTCCATCCTTGAAACGGAAGTGCTTCTTTGAATCAGTATCCAGATCTGTTGGTGCATAGTGAGATAACAGTGTGAATGCATTCAAGTAAGCTTGCACAGTCATATGGCCCTGCTTTAACGTGAGAAACTCCTCACGTCTTCCTTGGACTTCTCCTTCAGGCACAAAGTGATTGCGGAAATTAGTCCTGAATTCTTCCCAAGTGATGTTCTCTGGATTACGATGGGCTTCAGTGAAAGCTGTCCACCAATCGACTGCAGGTCCCTGGAGTTGGTGAGGAGCTAGCAGTACCTTCTCCCTTCCTTCACATTGAATAAGCCTCAACTTGCTCTCAATTGCTCTAAGCCAATCATCAGCATCCATTGGCTCACTAACTGTGGCAAAGGTGGGTGGATGGGTGTTAAGAAAGTCCCTTAGGAAGGACCTGGGTGGAAATGGTGGTGGTGGTGGTGGAGGGTTGGGTGGTGGTGGTGGTGGTGCTTGCTGCATATTGGTTACTATCTGGGTGAGATTGTTGAGCAGCTGGGTCTGAATGGCCATCATTTGTTGCATCTCCTATGCTACTGGGGCTCCCCGAGCCCCCTACCCATCCATCCCGGTAATCCTCCAAATCCATCATCTTGGGGTACGACACCCCTTCCACGACCTCTGCCTCTACCAGCCATCTTTATAGGGAATAACTGAAATTTAGGATAATAGACGAGATATAGAAGGGTACACTATGATAAACGGTCCCAACTACATGCATCAAGGGAAACATATATATATATATATATATATATATATATATATATATAGTGAGCAAATTAATTAATCAACTAGTGCAGATGTGGACAGGATGCTAATGCATTCCACAACTCTCCACAACTCGCACAACACACTAACAAGCCTATATACAAATGACGTGAATGTGGAAAGGATGCCTAGGCATTCCACAACTCACGTCGCACACACACACACACCATGAGGCAAACCACTAATACAATACCATAGATAGCACGACTCAAGACTAGAGAGGGCGTAGCTACATGCTCCTACATACTACGGGTAGGTGTCCTGAGCCGTCCAACAGGGTAATAAGTCTACTCTTGCTCGTTTGGGTCCTCGTCGGAGTCCTCCTCGGTCTCCTCCTCTGGGTCCTCCTCTGGGTCCTCCCCCGAGTCCACTGGTGAGAGCTTGTGGCGGTCAAGTGAGTCTGGGTCCCAGCGCTCACTGTCCCACGCGTACTGAGGGGAGTCTGGGTCAGCCGCAGTAATCCTCCGGTAGCGTCGGTGAAGCTGCTAGTAGCGGTCAACGAGCTACCTGCTGTCCTGAAGCTCCTACTGACAACTCTGGAGTTGTGAGGACAACTCCACAACGTCGTCAACAAGCCTCTTGCTCTGAGCGAGGTACAGAGGCCCCTCGACGTCACGTCTAGTGAAGTCGGATGTGCCACTAGGGCGCTGAGGGGTGAACGCGTGCTCCGTGTGCTCGAGACGGAACCTATGGGCGTGACTCTAATATGTATTCGCCTCCCACGTAACATCCTCCTCAGCAGCACGCTGGGAGCTCCTCCAAGCTGGAGAGTAGTGTGAGTGCAGCAGCTCCGAGTCTTAGTAGATCGACAGCTGGGTAGTCCACTCTAGTCCACCAGTAGAAGGTACAGAGATCCTAGTAGTGTGGTAGACGAAGCGAACACGGTACTCACAGTACCCTGCAGCACGAAGGAGGGAGCGAAGGCAGCTACGCATCCTCGTCGCAGCACGTCCAAAAGAGATCAGCACTGTCTCCCTGTTGGGCGTGTGAGGTGCGGAGCGGCTGGCTATAGCGTGTTGAGGAACATGACCCCCAGTTGACTTGCATGCTGTCTGCTTGGTACGCGCCATCTACAACCGTTTGAAAAGGAGAGAGTGAGATCAATAATCAATAAATTAAGTTAGAATAGAAACAATCAGTACAACAAGGTAAGAAGCACAAGGATTGAGGTGGGAAGTGCAAAGTTTTGGAAATACTATTTTATAAGAAAATAGTATAGTCCTTATTTTCAACCATTTCTAACTAGGCTTGTGTCCTACAGGCAACCTAGCTCTGATACCACTTTGTCACGCCCGGTCATCGAAAGGATGAACAAACGCTATTCACATGTACATCAGGATCAGTTGAATCAAACGTGCATTGAAGAAAGTGAAATATCATTACATAGCCATGTTCGAGTACATAATATGTCTTACAATATGACCCGAAGGACTACAAATACACACCACTAACTTATTTACATCATCTCATCTATTTACATAGTCCATACTACAATGGAAGATTAAAATAGGTAAACAGGGCTCCATCTTCACAGGCAGTCGCGCGAAGGATCGCCAGCCTAGACCAAGTCCTCCGGGTTGATGAAGAAATCTTCCGGTGCCACTTCTTCTTCATATTCTAACGGAAAAGTAAACGCCTGAGTACATAGAGTACTCAGCAAGTGTCGGAAGTGGATTATATGAATGGCTAGAAAAAGGATAGGCCAATTATGGCTTAAGCACTACGATAAGAACCTAACCTTAGCTTTCAATTATTAAATTCATAACAGATAAATATTCCAACAAAGTAATGATGATAATTTAACTTGAATCATAAATAACCACCATTTCCCAACCATGAACTAATTATGAACTGGCCCCAAGCCGCTCTTGTCCGTGAGCACGGCTGTCATGACAGTTTGACCTAATCTCTGCAAAGAGTGTACCCTTTACCCACAAGCAGTGATTTCATCCCCTGTTGTCAGGTGGACTGAGTAAACCTCCATGTAGCCCGTGGTGATCAACCACATTTCACACTTCCGTAGGTGTGTGGCTAGGAGATCACTACATGGTCTTTACAAAGGTACTCTCGACTAGTGCTAGCCCTCTAAGGTTTCCACCACTAAGGCATTTCCAGAGTAACGCTTCGCCTTAGAGCCCCCTCTTGATCCTTGCGGTTTCCAGAGCAGTACCACTGCATCATTCCCCGCACCATCCAAATACTAGCGTTTCATTGGGAGAAACCTAATTAATTGACCAAGCTGCCCCATCTTAGTATTGTGGTGGTACTATAAAGCTTAGTGGCTTCCTCCATAAACCGGTGCTTAGAATCTGGTGGTACCAAACCCAATCCTGGGTCTCGTGCAAACTGCACCATACCAAGTCTATTTAACCACTAGATTCCTATCAACTACTATTGTGTGTCCATCATGATTAAAGTAATCATAAAGTATAACAAGTCACATTTGTATGAAATCTTATTCCCAAAGTTTAACCATGGCTAAGCATAATTATAACCTATCTACTTCCCAATCCCAAACCAAGTGACAAGGAATTATGTCAAACAGGGCATGAAACATGAATTAGGACATCATTTTATGTAGTATGCAACTAACTAATATCCTAAAATTAGTACAAGATGGTCAAGGGCACTTGCCTTCTTCGAAGACCTGGTTGTTGTTGAATTCTTGGTCTTGAAGATTATAGTTGGGGTCATAGTACGACTCTAAATATATTGCCCAAGCATGGCAAAAAGAAATAAAAGCTAAATAAGTATATAGCACGCAATGCATGGCATCACAACATTCACATAAGCATAAAATTCTACACTAATGCGTCCCTACGAAGCATTAATTATTTTATATAGCCAAAATATGCATCGAACATATTTTTACAGTTTTAGGATTTATTTATGGGCTAAAATCATTTTTATTGAATTTTCTATGGCCGAAATATATTTTAAACATTTTTAATCAATTTTTTATAGTCAAAATATATTTTATGTGCACTCTACAATTTTATTGCAGCATAAAAATATTTTATACATATTTTCCTACTATTTTTATATTTTTCTACCATTTTATCTATTTTATACACATTAAATACAACTTTAAACAATATTCAACAATTAAACAAAACACCAGGGGCTAACTGGTAATTTTTCTACACTGTACAGGGGTTAAAACATAATTTAGTAAATTTCCAGGGGCTAGACCTATCAATTTCAGTGTTTAAACCTATTTCCAAAAATTACAGGGGGTAGATTAATAAAATTACAGGTTAAAACACGTTTATTCAATAGTCTAGGCGGTAGCTCGCAAATTCCCAAGGGCCTCGGTGTAAATGCGGCGGTGGGAAAAAAATTGAATGCGGGTCGTTGGATCCGAGATGGACACGTGAGATTTAATTAAACGAACTGATATCTAATGATCTAATCTCGGGCGTTCGGTTTGAACCGAAGGCCCAGATGCGGCCACGTCGCCCCGGCGACGCTGGCCAAGCGCGCGCGGCGGCGATGCTCGTCGGCGTTGGCCAGTGTGGCCAAAACGCTGCCTATTCTATGCGCCTCCTATGCTAAACGAAAGAGGGGAAAGAGGGGAGCATACCTCGGGGGTTTTCGGGGTCCGAAATCGGTCGGAGAGGGGTCGGCGACGAGGGGAAGCGGCGATAAGTGTCGCCACCCGTCGAATTCGGCGAAGCCCCGGCGATTCCTCCGCGAAAACTTGCTAGTCATGATCCTAACGACAAGGCAGAGAGGTTAGGGTGGAGAGGGGAGTGAGAAAACCCTCGAGGCATCGGGAACACGTGAGACAAAGCTCGACGTCGGTGAGGTTAGGGTTAGGCGCGGAGGGGGAGAAAGAGAGGGGGAAGGCGCGATTTTATAGGTGGAACGCATGCGGCGGTTGATGGCGAACTAGAGGAGCGATTCCTCAGTTGAATTCAGCGTGTGGGGCGGCGGTTGGAGGGGGGTGGCACGGCTTGGGCACGGCAAGGGAGAGGGGCGGTGGTTGCCTAGGGAAGGAGATGACACACGGGCCCCGCTCGATAGAGAGAGAAGAGGGAGGGGAGGGCTGCTGGGCCGCGGGTGAGAGGAAAGGTAGTTGGGCTGGGGTGAGGTTTTGGCCCAGGAGGGGGTTTATTCTTTTTTTTTCATTTTATTTTCTTTTGATTTGATTTTGAATTCAAATTTCCACGAATGCTACTCGTTTGAACTTAAAATTCACACAAAAAATGCACACACACATGCACTTTATTCTATTCATTTCATTCATATGAAATTATGGGTGTTACATAAGGGAGCACAGGTTTCATCGAAATCCAAACCTTCGACTTGTGAATATCCTTTGGCCACAAGTCATGCCTTGTTCCTTGTCACCACCCTATGTTTGTCTTGTTTGTTGCGGAAGACCCATTTGGTGCCGACGACGTTGAACTTGGGTCTTTCGACGAGTTCCCACACTTTGTTCCTTTTGAAGTTGTTATGTTCTTCTTGCATCGCCACCATCCAATCTGGATCCTTCAATGCATCCTCAATCATGTGCGGTTCCAAAAAGGATACAAAGGAGTAATGTTCACAAAAATTAGCTATGGGATATCTAGTTGTTACTCCCTTTTGGATGTCACCGATTATGTTGTCGATTGGGTGATCTCTCTGGACGCATTGGTGTACACTTGGATGTGGCACTTGAGGTGTTGAATCTTCATGGTCACCTTCTTCACCCCTAGATGGCCCTCATTGACTTGTTGATCATCTTCTTCTTCTTGATGTTGATCTTGTGTGAAATATCCCCCTTGATCGTTTACCTCCACTTGTGGTTCATCTTCTTCATTTGCATTTGGAGGTGGCGCTTGTGGTCGAACATCACCCAACGCCATTCTTCTCAATGCTTGACATGGAGCTTCTTCTCTATCTAGCACACATGGATCAACTTGCTATTCTTGAGAGCCGTTAGTTTCATCGAACACTACGTCACATGCTACTTCAAAAAGTCCAGAGGTTTTGTTGAAGACACGATAGGCGTAAGAGTTTGAATCATAACCAAGCAAGAAATCTTCATTGAACTTTGAAGCAAACTTTGAAGTCATAGGCTTCTTGTTCAAAATATAGCACTTAGAACCGAAAACTCAAAAATACGAAATATTAGGCTTGTTACCGGTGAGTAGTTCATATGATGTCTTCTTGAGTAGTCGATGAAGATAGAGTCGGTTTATGGCGTGGCAAGTGGTGTTAACCGCTTCCGTTCAAAATTGATCTGAGGTCTTGTATTCATCGAGCATTGTTCTCGCCATCTCTATGAGGGTTCGGTTCTTCCTTTCGGCAACTCCATTTCGTTGAGGGGAATAAGGTGCTGAAAACTCATGTTTTATCCCTTCTTCGTCGAGGTACTCCTTAATTTGAGTATTCTTGAATTCCGTTCCATTGTTGCTTCGTATGTTCTTGATATTCAATGAGAACTCATTTTGGGCACGCTTGAAGAACTTCTTGAGGGTTCCTTGAGTATCTGTCTTATCATGCAAAAAGAAAACCCAAGTGAAGTGCGAAATGTCATCAACAATTACTAAGCCATATTTGTTACTGCCGATGCTTATGTAAACAATTGGACCGAATAGGTCCATGTGAAGTAGCTCGAGCGGTCTTGTTGTAGTCATGACATTCTTCGCGGAATGAGGTGCTCCTACTTGCTTCACGGCTTGGCATGCGCTACAAGGCATGTCTTTCTCAAAAACAACATCCTTTAAACCTCGGATGTGATCGCCCTTAAGGAGTTTTTGAAGATTCCTCATACCAACATGTGCTAGCCGTCTATGCCACAGCCAACCCATGGTTGTCTTTACAATCAAGCATGTGTCAAGTTCGGCTTTATCTTTGTTGAAGTCAACAAGATAAAGCTTTCCCTTCAACACACCCTTGAATGCAACCGAGTCATCACTCCTTCTAGAGACGGTCACACCCTCATTAATAAACAAGCAATTATAACCTTTGTCACATAATTGACATGTGGACAACAGGTTATAATCTAAGGAATTGACATGTAAAATGTGAGAAAGAGTATGTTGAGATGATATTGCAATTTTACCGGTACCGAGCACCCTTACTTGACTATTGTCTCCAAAGTAGATGCCCTCGCTTGGATCCTCATTTTCTTTATACTCAACGAACATCATTCTTTCTCCGATCATATGGTTGGTGCATCTACTGTCTAGCATCCATTTCGATCCACCGGAGGAATAGGCCTGCAAAATCAAATCATGCCTTGGTTTTAGGTACCCAAGCTTGATTGGGTTCTTTGAGGTTAGTTACAAGAGATTTGGGCACCCACACATGAGACTTGGTGTTCCCATGGCGTGGCCCAACATAATAAGCACAAACTTTACCAAAACATTTCATAAGAACATACGATGCATCGAAAGTTCTAAACAATAGTTGTTGTTGTTCATGAAGAGAACTAGACAGGGAAGTCGGACTTGTCCGGAGGACCAGACTTGTCCGTACATGGATCGGACTAGTCCGGTGTCCATATGTGTCAACTATCTTGGACTTATTAACATCTTTGGTCTTTCTAGCTTGAGAGGAGTTTACCCTCACAAAGGCAATGCGCCCCTTGTTATTCTTATGGTTTCTAGCATTTTCCTTTTCACCATAGGAATACCTAATGCCATATTTTACATTAGGTGATCTTGTGGCCAAGTATGCACTACGTGCATATTTGGCCTTCTCCTTGTCAAATATGCCACTTTTGGAAGAATGCTTGTCCTTGATAGAGGTTGACTTGTCTTTCAAGCTAGTGTAAATTTTACCACATGCACGAGTAGAAGTAGTTTCAGTTTTAATGGGTTGAGAGGGCAAGCTTGAAGAGGATGAAGGGTCACTTTATTTGAGTGACTCAACTTGCACTTCAAGGATCTTGTTAACTTTGATTAAGTTATCAAGTTCTTCCTTGATGATTGCATTTGAGTCGCTTAACTTCAAACAAGCTTCCTTGCTTGAAGCTAACTCAAGTTCAAGTGATTTGCTTCGCTCCTTAATCAAGTTCAACGAGCTCATTGATCTTGAGATACTCCTCTTTTTGGAGGATGATCATGTCTTCTTGACGATCAATCAGCCCCTCCCTATCAACAAGCTTATCCATCAAGAATTTCATTTTAGCAGCAGTTTTCTTGTCTAAGCCAACTAGCATGTCCTCATCATCCCTATAGTTGTCACTATCACTATCAAAATAACGCAAAGAGGTATATTTTGTTGTTACCTTTCATTTACCTTCCTTCGCCATGAGACAAGTGTCGTTGCCCTTCCATGCGCCGAGAGTTGGGAAGATGGTGGACTTCTTAGTTGTCTTCTTGATGGCTATGCTAGCCATCTCCTCTTCCTCTTCAGACGAGGACTCATCATTTGAGTCCCACTCCTTTCCTAGGTGCGCTTGTCTAGCTTGCTTCTTCTTCTTGAGAATTTCTTGGGCTGAGGCTTTGTTTCCTTGGTCTTCTTCTTGTTTTCTTCAAATGGGCAATCAACTATAAAGTGGTCATATTCACCATAGTTATAGCGTGCCCACCTCAGCTTCAGTCTTGATTTTTCTTCGTGTTTTCCTTCACTTGATTCGCCCCCTTGTCTTCTCTTCATCATTTTCTTGAATCTCTTCATAAAATGGATCATGTCCTCTTCGTCAATATCGCTATTCTTGTCATCGTTGTCCTCTTCTTGTTGAGCTTCTCGAGCTTCTTTTGACAAGGGCTTGCAAGTGGATTTTAAGGCGACCCCTTTCTTCTTTGCCGAGGTGAGGTCGGCAATCTCCTTGACAGGTTTATCTTGCTTCTCCATCATTTCAAAGTTGATGATTTTTCCAAGCAATTCGTCAGGGGTCATTTTCTTGTACCCGGGGCTTTCTCTAATCATCGAGCATGGGGTAACGTCGCAAGGCATGAAGGCTCTAAGGATGAGCTTCACCACCTCATGATCGTTCCACTTTTTACATCCATATGCTCGAACCTTGTTGATGAGCGTCTTCAATTGGTTGTACATGTCTTGCTGTGACTCATCTTCTTCTATGGTGAATCTTCCAAATTCACCTTCGATCATTTCGATCTTCGCCTCTCACACATGACGATTGCCTTCATGTGCAGTTTGCAATGTGTCCCATATTTCCTTTGCAATTTCTAGTCCATCCACCTTGGTAAATTCGTCCCGACATAGTGAAGATGGATGACTGCTGCAACTTGAGCATTCTAATGAATTGCTTGCTCTTGGCTTGGTGTAAGCTCTTCATCATCGTCGGGGATATCTATTCCTGTACACACAATATGCCACAAGCTGGGATTGAGTGAGATTAAGTGCATTTTCATGTTTTGCCTCCACAATGAGTAATCATTACTGTCAAATTGTGGGGCTTTTCCTAGAGGAATAGACAAATAATGGTTATTGTTAGAATTTAGACTATCGTAGTTGAAAGGATATTGGGAGTAGTCGGTGTGACTACTCCCCTTCTTCTTGTCCTCGATCTTCACTTTCCCTTTGTAGAGGGCTTTCTTCCTTAGGAGCGCCTTGAGTTCAAGAATCTCCTCATTGCCATCCTCGAAGTCCTGAATGGCGTTGAGGAGCTTCTCCAATTTTTGAGCTTTTTCATCTTCAACCTTCTCTTGGTCGAGACTCTTGTGCACATCCTTCATGTCCGACATGTTCTCTTCGAGCGATTAGTCTCTTGTGAAGAGTCCTACTCTGATACCAATTGAATGTGGCCTAGAGGGGGGTGAATAGGCCTTTTTTATTTTTAGTCCGAACTTGCTACACTTAGCAACTTGATCAAATACTAGGAAATCGGACTAGTCCGGTAGTGTGCGGACTAGTCCGGTGCGTGCGGACTAGATTGATCAAGTTAGATCAATGATTTCAATACAAGCACAATACGCAGTGGAATATAGTATGTAAATTGAAGGTATTGAGTCAATGAAATTAAGTGTAGCACAAGTTAGCTTTGATTTCAATGTTTCAATGTAAGATGGACAAGATCAAGTAAATCCTAGAATATGATATGAAAAACTTAAGAACAAGTTTGACACAAGATTTTATCCCGTGGTTCGATTCCCACAAAGGCAACCTACATCCACATTGAGGAGCCCACGAAAGGACCGGGTATTCACCAACCCTAACCGCGTCGAATATCCACGAAGGCCAATTCTCTTCCACTATCACAAGGGTAAATCACCAAGTTCAAGGGGCCTTCTCAAAAGTTGAGGGCTCCCCAAGATTATAAATCAAACACCACCAAGAACACACTCTTAAGATCAACAATGAAACAACAGGAGTGTGTTAGAGAGTCAAACCCAAGAGCTCAAATGTGTGAATCGTGTCTCTCCTTTGATCCAAGATGAATCCTCAAGGATTTGATCTTTCTTGCATTGGATTGCGTGGAGAGATGTATTTTCTAGGCTCTCGGAGGGTGTGACGGCGTTGGGAGACGAGATAATTGAAAGTAGGGTCATGCACATCTATTTATAGGGTGTTTCCAAAAGTTACCATTAGGGTTTCGAGAGTCCGAACTAGTCCGGTGTGCGGCGTGTAGGAAACCCTAAGTTCTCAGGAATGTTGGACTTGTCCGGCTTGGGGCGGACTAGTCTGATTTAGGCTCTGGAAAAGTTTGGACTAGTCCGGTCATTATCAGACTAGTCCGGCTGTGGTGAATCCCTTAGTGAATTTGGGACAAGTCCACATTTACAGGACTTGTCCGATTTTAGTCAGAGAGGTTATCGAACTAGTCAGTGGTGATATCAGACCTGTCCGATTTCATGCAAATCTGTGAAGTATAGAGGACTAGTCCGCACTGGAGAAGACTAGTCCAATTTCAGTCAGAAAGGTATCGGACTAGTCTGTGGTGATATCGGACTAGTCCGATCTGTGTAAAGCTGGACTATGCAGACAAGTCCGCACTGGGAGCACTTGTCCGATTTTGAACAGATGGATTATCGAACTAGTTCGGGGTATATCGGACTAGTCCGGACCTGTATAAATTTGTGCAGTGAGAGTGATTAAAAGTGCTTGAGCTCTTGGGATGTGTTTCTCGAACACACTCCACACACACAAGTATTATCCTTTTCATCTTTTGAGCTCTATCCAGCTTGATTACTCACTCTCCTTTCTTTTTGCGCTTACGCCATGTTTTCATTAAAACCTGCGCTAATCTCAACATATTGGTTAGGATCTCATTTGTTTGTCATAAATCAACCAAAACCCACAAGTGATGCCTAGATGCACTTTTAGCTACAAGAAGGTTGCTCATACATATTGTACCGCATTACCGAAGTATTAACATTGTGTTCTTCTGCAAAGTAAACACTTTAGATATATCCTACTTCCTTAAGAGTAAAAGCTTCAGCGGTGCAACCTTCAACCCTTGCCCTGTTACCAACCATTGGTTTTAGATATTTGAGTGATCTTTCAATATGATGCATCCACCTATATTGCACGGGATCACCCACTTTCGCTTCAAATGGAAGATGAATTAAGAGATGTTGCATTGGATTGAAAATCCTGGAGGAAATTTTTTTTCCATATTACACAAAAGTATCGGAATCTCCTTCTCCAACTTAGTCATCATCTCTTGCGTGGTTTCTTTAGCAAAGAGTTGCCTATAGAAGTGACTCAGCTCTGCTAACACCTTCCACACCGCATCATCAAAGTAGCCTCGAAACATAACAAGCAGAAGTCTTTCCATGATTATGTGATAATCAGGACTCTTCAACCCAATGAGCTTTCCTGTTTTCACATTCACGGCTCATCTCAGACTAGCTGCATAAGCATCTGGGAAATTCAAACTTTGCAACCATTCGAGAACTTCTTTCTTTTCTTCAGGTCAAAGACAGAAAGGAGCGCGTGGTTGACCACCATTTTCGGAGAGCTCAAGAGTTTGACAGTTACAAAGCTCGGCGAGATCCTTTCGAGCTTTTAAATTGCCTTTAAGTAAGGTAACTTACGTCGACTTCTTCCGACCGACGTGAGTTATACAACTTTTGTAGGCTAGCCGGCGAAAGTTAAGCTGGCCGACGTAAGTGTTCGCGTTTCCTGTAGTGGGAGAGACAGCGACGCTCGTCGGTCTTCATCGGGGAAGCATTTTGGCAGTGAATTCCTTGCTGTCTTCACGACGGGGAGCTTCAAGGAGGCACTACAAACACCTCGGTAGTGTCAGGTTGAGGAAGAACGAACGAGGATGGCGGGGAGACGGTGAAAGACGACCATACCTCATCGGAGTACGTCAAGTACAGCCACGGTCGGAGATCTCTCCGCGTCTTCGTGTCCTAGGCATGTTCTAGAGGTAGGCGAACGTTATGGTGTTGTCATCTCGGAAATAAACCAAAAGAGAACGATGGAACGACGAGTTAGGCGGGGGAGCTCATCGAGATCTCGCCGGGGACATCGAACACGATGTCAATCCATGACGGAGGAGGCTTGGGGAGCACGAGCGAGATCTTGCGAAGGAGGTAGACGAGGTGGCGAGGTCGAGCAGTGGGTGGCTAGGGAGGATCATGCGGCGGCGGCGGTGCTCACTGAGGAGGGATGGTTGCGGCGTGCGGAAACGAGAGCAGGGGAGGCTAGGGTTGGGGGGATTTATAGGAGGGCTTTCGTGCGCGGCAAGAAGATGGGCGCCCAAATATTTTGGGGGCTGGAGTCCGCGCTCGTACTTTGGCGTCCATGCCACGGGCGCTCACACGGATTGCGTGACACCGTGAAAGAAGGTGAGAGCAGGGGAAGAGGAAAGCTGACCGGTGGGGCCCATGCAGCAGTGAGAGGGAGGAGGGAATCCAATGGGCCCTTCAGTTGGGACACTGTTGCCCGTGTTTGACTGGGAAAGAAGACACAAGAGAGAAGCCGTGAGGGGCGGGGGAAAGGAAAGGGAAGAAGAGAGAAAGGGGCCGCTGACACGCGGGGCCCACACGGCAGTGTGTGAGGGAAAAGACAAGTGGAGGCTATCCAACGCTCTGGCGGGTTGGGCTGAGCGAAGGTGGGCCGCGGCTATGGGAAGGGAAGTGTGCCACGGCGCTGGTGGGGAAAAAGATGGGCCCAGGGGAAGAAGTGGATTTTGGCCCAAGATGAGATTGGCCTACAGAAACAATTTTTCCAATTTCTAAATTCGCTTTTAAATTCAATTTTTAAGTTCTGAATTCAAATAAATTGTTAGCATGCTTTCTAAATTAATACTTTAATTCAAAACACACACATGCATCACTCCCAAGAAATTATCACACAATTCCACACATTCTATCAATTTAATTTCCTCCTTGCTTAAATTTTTATTATTTAAATTCTTCTAAATTTCAAATTTTCTTGTATTAGAGAATTGAGGTGTTACACGGTGGTCGCCCAGCTGCATCGTCTTGATGCTCCCCCACACCGCACTTGCAGACGGCTTGGTTGCGAGGGTGGAGATCATCTCCGAGGGCACCGCGCTCCAGATTGCGTCCAACGCCATGCGATCCACTTGGAACTCAGGATCACCAGGGTCGAACACGCTCTGGAACTCGGTGTCACTCAGATCAATCACACTTCACAGACCTCTCGCCTCCAATTTGATCTTCATCATCATCGTTATAGTTGGTCTTTGACAGCATGGGGTAGTTCGTCAGACATGCCAACACCACCTTCTCAACGATGCGCTCAACAACAAGGTGCTCTCGCCATCGTACCTCCGCAGCGCCCTACCTGGGACCACCTGCGCTGCCACGACGTCTCCGCCCCATGTGAGTTGAGCGACGGTGATCGTGTCTCCTGGTTCGTCGCCATTCCGCCACCCCGGCACTTGACCAGGCTCTGGTACCAATTGTCAGGATACCTCCGACGATTAACGTCAGCAATCGCTCAGAACAAGCGCACGACGAATAACACACGCAAACACGTTAGAACACGAGACAGTTTGGCGCAGCAGATGAATTTCTGCATTTTCTGTTGCTCTTGCTATTTAAAAAACACGGATACATGTGCACATTGCGTTTTACTCGCCATGCTCCCGTCAAACGTGGATGGAGTCATGCGGGAACAACCGGATCATGACGAGCTACTTTTGCCACGTCCATAACCGATGCGCACGGTCACCACACAGCTCGTGGGCTCGTGCTCACCTGAAAATACGACGAAAACGCACCTAACTATCCTGACTGAATCAAAACAACTAACTGAATGTAAAACAGACTGACGAAGCACATAGCTTACTCTAACAGATACAACATGGTCACCGTCAGACACTCCTCCATCTCCAGTTCCTGCACGAGCTTTTTCCAGTGGCTCCCATTCCTATACTTTCGCAATGAACACATAATATAAGCACTGCTATCACCAGAACAACAATTTTGACCGGAAGGCCTACACTCATTGTTGTCCACGTCCAACTCTACTGTTTAGCAAGGAAAATTGCCCGCTTGCTACTTCACAGTGTAACATATATATATACATATATATATATATATATATATATATATATCTCAAATAAGGACGATAAGCATCACGGCAAATCTGAGGTGGCAGATATATACCGCCGGCCAATTCAAATACAGAGTTGCAACAGAGGGCCCCATCTTGTAATGATAAAGAGTTACGGGCTGGGTAGCATGTAATTGATGAGTCAGTTGTGGAAGTATGGTTGAGTTTGTTTTAGCTAATCACGTACTCCCTCCGTCCTAAAAATTTTGTCACGCTTTAATTCATTTTTGAACAAAAAGATGATAAATTTTGAGGACGGAAGGAGTATTGCATATAGTCCATGCCTGAATTTTGAGCTCACGATTGGCCCTCTGATCTGGCTCTGTCCGTCGCCAGACTCCGTGATTGCTAGTACAACCGTATGCGATCTACACAAACGGTATGCAGATGCGAGCTGCTCTCCTGTGGTTTGTTGCTCTCCGTTGTTACTGCAGGAGCACTGCAGGTGCTTCGTCTTCTGATCATTAGCCTCTTTGTGTTCGTTTTGGTACTGCCGCGCTCCCTCCTGGCCGCTTTCTGCACGCGATATTCCGTCAGATATTCGTGGAAGTTGAGCACTTAAGAAATTTGGTAGAAGAAAGACGATGGGATTATGATACGCCAATCATCATCGGGTAAATAAACCCATGCGTGACTGCTATAATAAGATTCATTTCAAGCAGCTCCAAACGTATTATTATATGCAGTTTTTAAAACCACTTGAAACAAATAGTCTGTCTGCGATTTCACGGACGGAAATTAAAACCGCCTGTGAAATGGGTTTATTACAGACAGTTATTTACTTATGACTAGCCGCCTGTGAAGACATTTTAGCACAGACGGTTCGTACAGCATAAGTAACCGCATATTATAATGTTGTTACCACAGGCGAATCTTTACCTATGACTAGCCGCTTGTGAAGACAATTTATCACAGTTGGTATGTACCATAAGAGTAGCCGCTTGTGATAACAGAGTTATCACAAGTGGTTCTTTACCTATGACTAGCCGTCTGTGATAATATAATTTCACAAGCAGGTCTAGCCGTAGGTAAAGAACCGTTTGTGATAAACTATACCCTATGCAGTACTATTTGTTGTTATTTTTAATTTTCAGGTCAATTTTACCAAATCAATATAATCACAGAAGTCATCTCATAGTTTACACTAAAACAATAAACTCACAGAAGTCATCTCACACATATCAATTTCACTAAAATAATATACATATGTACAAGTTACACTTTCAAATGACATACAAATTATCTCATAGTTTACAAGTTTCACTAAAAAAATGTTTCTATTTTTATACTTGCAAAGTTCCGGCACATCAGCTATTACACCTTCCTTATCAAAGAACAGTCCTCTTGAGTGAAAAATTTCGCGACGTATGAATTGACACAGTTCACTCGTAATCTTGTCGGCTCCTCCACCAGGAATACTTCTAGAAATCGGACATTCTTGGTTCACATTCTTCGTGTGCTGCAATAAAAAACATAACAAGGTTGTTGGTTTGAACTACCTCAAAGTATAGATCAAAGTGAGTATACATAAATTTATTTGGTATTTTTAGAACAGTTCTACTATGAGCAATTGAATTTTGAAGTTTGGAATCAGAATCTGGAAATAATATTCCCGTTAATATTGAACAGCAGAGATAAAACTTGAATCTGGGAATTTTATACAGGTGAAATGGCTATGAACATTTTACAGGATGTGAGGAACACCTAACTTGAGATATGTATATAGGCTTTTTTGGCAAACCACTTGCACTACTGGAAACTAGAGTTCAATACCTTTCTAATAAAATAATATAAATATTAAAATATGCTAGTTACAATGAAAATAAAACTCAAAAGTAAGAAAATACAATACCGACATTAAGGATAACTTACATCTTTATGATTCACTCTATATTCGCAGGCGGTCTGAAGATGGTCAAATACATAATACCCGCATAAGACGCTCCCAGGAGGTTGCTTGGGACAAGGATAATATGTTGATATGTGCAATACATTATCAATTAGGAGGTCTCTGACCGCTAAGTTTTTCCGCGTAAAACCGCCAAGCGCTGTAATACAAGAAATGTCATATAAAACTTGTCAACATATTCTAAATGTGTGTAAATTAAAAGTATTGAATAACCGTATAATTTCAAAATGGAAAGGAAATATGTGTAACAATTTGTTGGGTAATCGGCTGAGTCCAAGACCGTTGCCAAAGCCTGCTTTGGCTTGATGAAGATCATGTAGTGTTCACTGCACACGTATAAACACACATGTTAAGTTAACAATTAGCAATAGTTGCAATTTCAATGTCATGTGTCAAACTTACTCGAAGTGGTACGGAGCCTTTACGAGGTCCTTGCCATCTCTGACAAAGTTAAACATGGCATGTCCTATGTAAGCTGCAACCCGTGTCCTTTTATCTTTCTATTGTTTTGAGATTGATTTTTCAAATTCTTTTTTTTTTTAGGTGCTTGTATCTTCTGAGTTCCGTTCCACCTTAAAGTCAAATATCGTCTTTGCAATCAGTGTAGGGTCAAGGATACTTGTCTTGGTGTTCAACTTTTCATTATCCATGTATTGCATCCTATTAAAGAAGTCTAGAATTGTTATAAGCTAATGAAATGTGTTTGCGTGTAGTAAGAAAAGCAAATACAAAATATTAGAGGCACTTACAAGCACCAGATGAGTAGAAGGTTGATTTCGAGCATACCTCGACGGAAAAGGCTATGTAGATCTTCAAAGAGAAGGGCTCGTTTATATGCTCCAGTGCTCCAGAATGCTTGTTTTGGCACACGAAATATGACATAACAAAGATCATATTTTGTGATAGAAGTGATGTACCACTCGTGCATTCTTTTGAGCGAGACAGGTTATTTCCTAAGTTGTAGCAATGTCATGAACGACTTCCCATTCTTATATTTAGGAGGAACATCCTTAACCGTGTATATTGGAACTCCTGGTTTTATAAAAGCATTCTTCCGATTATATATGACATGGTCTTCTTCCCACTCCACAATATCTTTTAATGTTGGCTCATGTGAAGAATGAGATGCATCCGATTTCCAATATTTTCCATCAGATATTCCAAATATTTTGACAATTCTTTAAAAGGTTTCTTATTTTTGTATGGGCTAACTTTCATAGGCACTGATGAAGGAGGATTAGTCGTCAAAAGTTGAACACTGGCTTGTTATTCAACCTGTTGTTCAACTGATTGCTCTTTACTACCAGCAGCTTGCTCTAGTACTGCTTCATGTTGTTGCTCAACTGGTTGCTCTTTACTACCAGCAGCTTGCTCTTGCTTCAAGCTTTGGTTCAACTGGTTTCTTTTAGTTATATTTACTAGCAAGGTCACTATCATCCTTGCTGAGACATAGTGGGAGTGGATCTTCCTGAACTTTTGGCTTAGAAGATGGGGTTGTAGTATTTTGAGATGCGACGGGGCTAGACATCGGCTCATCGTCCAACACGATATCACTTGGGTGCCAAAGTATTAATTGGTTGACAACCTGCCCCAGAGTTGTGATCCCCTCATGTGTGATGTGGTCTATTTCATAATCATTATCAATGATCTGAAGAACATACACCACACGACATAATACAATAGAAGTGAATTGCCGTTGAAGTCATGATTAGGCTTTGTCATAGCAGTGGCAACCTGTTTGGTTTTGTTCCCTGCCTCGCTGATTGTGATAAGAATACGACAAGATCCGTCCTTAACAATATCATCGACAGCGAACTTATAGGACCCTGAGCCTGGCACAGAACCTACGCTGCTAGGGTAGGAAGTCAGAGATACCAAATGCTCCTTTGCCACAGGAACCATCACTGTACTAGGTGCCACTAATTGTCCCAATTGTCTAAGGTTATCCATTATTTCTTGCACATTTTCCTTGACCTTTTGAGCAGTCGTTTCATCATGTGTTTTCTTGAACTTCTCACGTCTTCTATATGTCTTTTCATCCTTCGGGAAACCATCTCTCCAGGACATTTGAGAAGAGATTGCTCGAACCCATCCACTATGTTCAGGGTTTCCTAGGATAGCGGTAAGTTGGTCATTCTCCCTCTTCGACTTGAATAGACCCTTATGTTTCTTTTCAATTACTTCTTTCATTTTTTACTCTACTTCATTCATAGAGTCGGGCTTTCAAGTTTGCCCTCGCTGGTCAAACCTAACCGAGCAAAGACCCACAACTGAGTTCTCTCATCGCAGTCTTCTAACGCGTGAGGATTGTCCTTACTGGTAATTTCCTCTATATTATTCCATTTCTGAACTTTGGGGGCATGTCCGGCAGGCCTCAAGCGATGATGATATTTTTTATTTTTGGCAAGAACTGACCTAGTTGCACTTAGGGCTTTAGCATCAGGTGCGGTCTTTTGACGAAGAAATTCTTAACACTGAGCTTGTGTGATTTTTCCCATCTTCTTCGGACTAGGGACCTTATCGGCCTTAACATAAGCATTCATTTCACTCTTACAACCGCGAAACTTCTTGCCGCAAGAGACCAGTGTTGCTTTCTTTACAGCTTCTTCCGTGCCTTTCGGGAACTTGAATTGTTTCTTTATCCTCTCCCACAACTCATTTTCGTTCTGCTCTGGAATTTTCTCCAATTATCAGTTGTGATCAGCATGAGCTCTCTAACAAGACAACCGCATGCATTTCGGTACTTTGTAACAAAATCCAGTGGTTTTTGGGAAGCCCACCTGGACTGACACTTGTTATGTATATGATGCGGTTCAATGGACCCTTATTGGGACCTCGTTGCCCTTGTTTTTGCTTGAGTGAACCTGAGGATTCAACCATTGGAGAACCTTCTGCGATTTTCGGAGCTGAAGTCACCTCGTTGTCTTTTCAATTAAGCTAGGTAGAAAAGAATTATAAGACTTCATATACTTAACAACCAATATTAACTTGAACTACTGGAGTTAAGATTCGTGATCCATACCCTCATCGGCAAGATCATATTCCGGGTTGAGATCCCCTGAAGTCTTTTTAATTATTATAGGAAAATGATCTGATGGACTATGAAAGGAGCCTGAACTGCTAGAGTCACTAAACTCTATATTGTCTTATTCATTGTTACTACCAGCAACATTCTTCTTAGGACTTCCCATTCTAGAACTAGTAAGACAAAAAAATATGTCCCACTTAAATAAAAGCTACAGAAATAAATGCTCTAACATATAGGGGAAATATGTCCCACTTATATAGCATAAACCATGAGAAGAAGAGGCAAAATACTAGTACATAGGGGAAATATTGTGGTAGTAGATATTAAGTGAGGCACCACAATCAATTAACCATATATTTGTCAGTATGAAATTGTGCATGAGCATATTGATATGACAAGTCTTAAACCAACGAGGAAACAAAGTTGACTGTACACTTGCAGCAAATGCCTAGAGAAAACCTTGGATTCAGATTACAATCCACCACTACTTTAGTACAATGATGTTAATCCAAAATCAGACCCGAACTAGAAATAACATATGACCTAAAATGTTCATTGCCAATCTTCATATGACCTACAATCTTCATTTGACTTTGTTGCGTGTTCAAAAACTTCGATGAAAATTAGATAGGAGCCTAGCTCCCTCCTTTGATACAGGAAATACGCATGCCTCTCTTACATATTCAGATTTCTATCACACAATATTCATATTTCTATCACACAATAGCATAGAAAATATTCAGATTTTATCACACAAGAGGAGAGAAAATATTCAGATTTCTATCACAAAAGAGCAGAGAGAGCAGAGAAAATATTCAGATTTCTATCACACAAGAAAGCATGTTTATGGAGACAACTAATACCTTCCTTCACTGGCACCCAAATGCATAGGCACTGGCGTCCGATCTGCACAACACCGAAAAACAATTAGCACCAATCACCTCAGATCAATAGCTCGATTCTACACACTACTCTCATGTACAGGAAGGGAAAGGCACACCGAAAAAAACAACCTGAAGCTTCATTATAGGACACACATAATTGAGAACAACTACAGAGAGAGGGGGAGGAGGCTGAGGGCCGTACGCGGTGCCAAAGATGGCCGAGAGCGCTGTACTTCCTTAAAGAACCTAGGGTTTGAGGCGAATGACCAAGGCATTAGGCATGCGTATTGCTTGTATCAAAGGCAAGTAAGAAAATCTAGGGTGTGGTGGTGACGAGGACATGACTCGGCCAACCGGCGGCGAGGGCAAGGAGGGAGGCAGCAAAGGGACGGACGAGGGAAGGAAGCGGCAGCGTACCTGGCGGCAAGATCGAGGCTCGGCGGCGACGTTGAGGGCAAAGCTTGGCGTACCTGGAAGGAAGGGAAGGAAGCGTGTGAGACCTATGTATGCTGAATACATTGGCTTCGATGATAAAAGTTTTGAAATATTGCTAAAACACCTTTTTATAAAGGCCCGACTCTAGGTCAGAGCTTCTGCAAGGTCCGACAATAGGTCCAACTTGTTTTGTCTAGGTCCGACATATTTTTAGGTAGCTCCAATGAGCTGTGTCTTTAGCTCCGACATGTCTTTGATAGCTCCGGCATGTCTTTGTTAAGCTCCGACATGTTTTTTTAGATCTGGTCTTTGGATTTACTAGGTCCAACTAGCTTTGGTAAGCTCCGGTGCTAGGTCCTGCTAGCTTCGGTAAGCTCCGGCTCAAGGTCCGGTTAGTTTTGGCAAGGTCCGAAGCTAGTTTGCGATGGTTCTGCCTTTACTTCGAATTGATTCGAACTTGCTTTACATCTATGGAAAGTTTGCTTGGTATTCTTTTACTAAGTTTTTGGTGTATTTTGGTGGTTATGGTTGATATCATTTTGCTATGGTTTGCAACATTCTTATGTGAGGTGCTCACGTAAGATGTTGTAGTTTTGAAACTAACGAGAGTCAAGTCGAGGACTTGTGCTTGGAAGTATTGGTTGTTTATTCATGTGCAGATGTTGCTTGAGTTCAAGACATGGCTGGTGACGGGATCCATTGAACTAGTCTTAGGAAGAAGATGAGCTTTAACAACCATGTTTGGGAGGAATTGTGGTTGAGTTGATCGGGAGGTCGCGCAAAATGATTGAATCAAGAACAATGCATATGAAGGTATCGTCGACGTCGTTGGAAGATGTTTACACGTGTGCAAGTAGTGCATGGACGTGGCTACATGGTTTCGAGGCGTGATGAACAGATGTGGACATAAAGAATTGGTCAGAAAGGTCCAACCGACTAGGTTATGGACTCAGGCTGCGGCTGAGTCAGGTTTGACTCAAATATAGAAAGATTTGAGTTGGTTATGATAGGATTTCGTGTGGGTCACAAATCTGAGTTTTTTTAGGAATGTGCGATATGTTCCTAAGGTGTTTGGAAGTCTTAAGAATTTTTCTATCTGTGTATAGAAGAGTCTTGAGCAGTTATGGAAAGTTTCGATTCGTGAATAGAGTATGATTGGAGTCCTAGTTTTGTTTGGGTTGGCCTCATGGCTAGTTATATAAGCAAGGGAGGCCAGAGCTCGTGGGAGACGACTTTTGGGCTGTTCCTCTCGTGCTCTATTGAATAAAATTCGTAGTTGAAAGGAACTTTTGTGCCTTGTTTGTCCGACTTGTTCGAGATAAGTTTTTCTCGTTGAGTTTCTGTCACGCCCGGTCATCATAAAGATGAACAGCCGCTAATCACATGTACGCCAGGATCAGTTGAATCGTACATGCGTCGACGAAAGTGAAATATCATACATTGCCGTGTTCGAATACATAAATAGTCTTACAGTATGACCCGAAGGTCTACAAATACACTCCACAAATATTTACATCAACAACTAGATTAACAAAGACCAAACTACAGCAGAAGACTAGTAGGTGAGGGTAGCTTCATCTCCACAGGCAGCCGTTGCGCGTGAGGTCGCCAGCCTAGACCAAGTCCTCCGGATTGACGTAGAAATCCTCCGGTGCCGCTTCTTCTTCATCATATTCTAAAGGAGAATTAAACGCTTGAGTACATAGAGTACTCAGCAAGTGCGGGAAGAGATGACATGAATGGCTAAAGCAAGGGAAAGGCCAAATATGGCTTAGCACTATGCTTAGAACCTATCCTTAGCTTCCAATTATCAATATCATAATTCAATAAATAATCAACACATGATTAAGGATAATGAAAGTACTTGAATCATAATGAACCATCATTTCCCAACCATAGACTAATTATGAACTGGCCCCAAGCCGCTCTTGTCCGCGAGCACGGCTGTCATGACAGTTTTACCAAATCTCTGTAGAGAGTGTACCCTTTCCCCACAAGCAGTGATTTCATCCCCTGTTGCCAGGTGGACTAAGTGAACCTCCCCGATTGCCCGTGGTAGCTAACCACATTTCACACTTCCTTTGGTGTGAGGCCAGGAGATCACTACATGGTCTTTACAAAGGTACTCCCAATTAGTGCTAGCCCTCTAAGGTTTCCACCACTGAGGATTCTCGGAGTAACCCTCCGCCCCAGAGCCCCCTCTTGAGCCTTGCGGTTCCAAGAGCAGATCACCCGCCTCATTCCCCGCACCATCCAACCACTAGCAGTTCATCGGGAGAAACCTAATTAATTGACCAAGCTGCCCCATCTCAGTCTCGTGGTGGTACTGTAAAGCTTAGTGGCTTCCTCCATAAACCGGTCCTTAGAATCCGGTGGTAACAAACCCCAATCCCGGGTCTCGTGCAAAATGCACCATACCAAAACCAACCAACCACCAGATTCCTATCCACTAACATTATGTATATTCATCACCAAATTAAAGTGACCATAAAGTTAAGCATAGAACATTTGTATGAAATCCCAATCCCAACATCTAAGCATGGCTAAGCATAAATAAAGCCTATCTACTTCCCACCCCATTTCAGGTAACAAGGACTGGTAAGGAACAGGGCATATAAACATGAAGTAGGACATCAATTTAATTAGCATGCAACTAGCTAAATTCCTATAATAGGTACAAGATGGTCAAGGGCACTTGCCTTCGTTGAAGACTTGAGTGTTATCGAAGTCCTGGTCTTGGAGGTTAAGATTTGGGTCGTAATACGACTCTAGACATATGCCCAAGCATGGCAAGAATAGAATAAAGCTAAATAAGTAAAGGCACGCAAAACAATACATCACACATACACATAAGCACAAAATCCTACACTAATGCGTCCCTACGAGGTATTTATCATTTATCATGGCCAAAGTATGCATTTTATATTTTTCCTACAATTTTGGGATTTTATTATAGCCTAAAACCATTTTTATTGAATTTTATATAGCAAAAATGTATTTTAAAACCTTTATAATAAATATTCCAGGGACCAAATATATTTTATCTGAACACTACATTTAATTCACAGCATAAAATAGTTTATAACAATTTTTCATAACATTCCTACACTTAATTACCATTTTTATCTAATTTCTACACCTCAAATTCAATTAAAAACCCTATTCAGCAAATAAATAAAAGTCCAGGGGCTAAATAAATAGTTCTCTACACTGTACAGGGTATAAATACATTATTCTACAAAATTACAGGGGTTAGAATGCTTAATTAAATGATTAAAACCAATTTTTAGGGTTCCAGGGGCTAGTTTGTGAATTCTGGGGGCTAGATTCGAATTACCGAGAAGCACAGGGGGTAGCAACAAAGTTTCCAGGGGCCTGGGTGCAATTCCGGCGGCGGGAAAAGGTGTTTTGAATGCAGGCCGTTGGATCCGAAGCGAACGGCCCAGATTTTATTATGCCGAAGCGTTATGGTGTTCTAATCTCAGCCGTTGGGGTTCTACCTACGGTCCAGATGAGGCCACGTCGCCCCCGGCGACGTCGGCGGCGCCCGGCGCGGCGGCGCTAGTCGCCCGCGATGGCGAGCTCGCCGGAGACGGCCAAAACGGCGAAACAGACGCCCAAACAAGATGCTAAGGGCATGGAACGAAAGAGGGGAAGTAGGGGAACTCACCTAGGGGAGTAGCAGAGGTTGAATTCGGCCGGAGGGTGGTCGGCGATGAGGAATGGCGGCGGTGGCATCGGTGCACGTCGAGCTCGGTGAAACTTCGGTGATCTCCCCTCGATCTCTTGCCCGGCGTGTTCCTGGTGGAGCGGTGAGCACGTGAGGCCAAGAAAGTGGGGAGCAGGGGGACTGCATTGGCGGGAACGCGTGTGCAGAGGTACTCACCGGCGATGAAGGGTTAGGGAGAGAGAGAGAGCTCAGGGAGAGGGGAAAATGGGGTGTCGGCTCCTCTAAAGCGTGGAGGGGATGTGCGGTTTCGATGGGCGCACGAAAACTGCCGGGGAGGAGTGGATTTGGGGGTGGATGAACGTGGGCGCGGGGGTCGGTCGTGGCGCGGCGGTTGCGCGGGCGCGGGAGAGAGAGGTGGCGGTTACTGGGTCGGGGATGACACGTGGGCCCGGGTGGCAGAGGAAGAGAGGAGGAAAAGGGGAGGCGCCGACAGGCGGGGTCCACGGTGCAGAGAGAGAGAAGGGAGGGGAGGTTCGGCTGGGCCGGCGGGAGAGGGGAGGGGAATTGGGCCAGGGGGAAAAATAGGCCCAAAAAAGGGGGTTTCTTTTGTTTTTCTTTTTCTTTTTCATTTCTTTTCTTTTGGTTTGAATTCAAATTCAAATTTGAACGTTGCTACTCGTTTGAACATCAAAATTCACCCAAAAAATGCATGCTACAATGATCAAGGGTTTGAGCAAATTTTTGTACATAAAATATGGGTGTTACAACTCTACCCCCCTTAAAAGGAATCTCGCCCTCGAGATTCGGACGTTCTAAGAGAATAGATGAGGGAAATCCGCCTTGAGGGTTTCTTCTCTTTCCCATGTTGCTTCTGCCTCTGAATGATGCTTCCATTGCACTTTACACATGCGAATGACATTGTTCCTTGTGATCTTTTCCAGTGTCTCAAGTATCTTGACAGGCTGCTCCACATAAGACAAATCTTCTTGTACATCCACTGCTTCCATTGGCAATTGCTCTTCAGGCACCCTTAGGCACTTCTTAAGCTGCGACACATGGAACACATTGTGCACATCTGACAAGTGTGGTGGAAGCTCAAGCTGATATGCTACTTCACCTCGTCTTTCAAGTATCTTGAACGGACCGATATAGCGTGGTGACAACTTGCCTCTTACTTTAAATCTTCTTAACCCTCTCATAGGTGACACCTTCAAGTACACATAATCGCCAACTTCAAATGTGAAATCACGTCTTCGAGTATCTGCGTAACTCTTCTGTCTTGTTTGAGCTGCCTTTAGATTCTTCCGAATTTCTTGTACTTGTCTTTCAGCCTCTTGTAACACGTCAGGCCCAAAGACTTGACTTTCCCCAGTTTGATTCCAAAACAACGGTGTCCTACATTTTCGCCCATACAATGCTTCAAAAGGAGACATCTTCAAACTGGCTTGATAACTGTTGTTGTAAGAGAATTCGGCATACGGCAGATTCTTGTCCCAACTTTTGCTATTCTTTAGAGCACACGCTCTTAACATGTCTTCCAATATTTGGTTGGTGCGTTCAGTTTGACCATCAGTTTGAGGATGATACGCCGAACTAAAGTTCAGACGGGTATCCATTGATTCATGCAACTTCTGCCAGAATCTTGAGGTGAATTGGGTGCCTCTGTGTGAAATGATCTTCTTAGGAACTCCATGCAAGCACACAATCCTGGAGATGTACAGTTCCGCCAACTTGGGACCATTGTAGGTCTCTTTCACAGGAATAAAGTGAGCCACTTTAGTTAGACGGTCCACAATAACCCATATAGAATCATATCCAGACTGTGTTCTTGGTAGTCCCACAATGAAATCCATACTAATCTCTTCGCATTTCCATCCTGGCACTTTGATTGGTTGCAATAACCCTGCTGGTCTTTGATGTTCCGCCTTAATCAATTGACATGTATCACATATGGCCACATATTCGGCTACATCCCGTTTCATTCCATGCCACCAATATCGATCTTTAAGGTCTTGATACATCTTTGTGCTTCCGGGATGAATGGAGTATGATGAGTCATGAGCTTCTCTTAATATCAACTCTTTAATCTCCTTGACATCTGGAACACAAATCCTCTTTCCAAGCCATAAGGTTCCTTGTTCATCCTCTTTAAAGTTCGGAGCTTTCCCTTTCTTCATCAATTGCTTGATCTCCTTGACCTTCTCATCATTCTTTTGCCCTTCTCGTATATCACGCTCAAGGGTTGAGTCCACTTCCATAGCAACTGCTTCAGTGCTAGACACTAGACATAGATTTAACCTTGCAAACTCTTCACATAACTGGGGTTGAAGAGCTTGTACTGACAAGTTATTGCTTTGTCCCTTCCTGCTTAGAGCGTCAGCGACCACATTAGCCTTGCCTGGATGATAGTTGATTCCCACATCAAAATCATTTATTAACTCCAACCAACGACGTTGCCTGAGATTAAGATCCGGTTGTGTGAATATGTATTTCAAGCTCTTGTGATCTGTGTATATCTCAGTCCTTTTTCCCATTAAGTAGTGTCTCCATATCTTCAAAGCATGAACAACAGCTGCCAATTCTAAATCATGTGTTGGATAGTTCCTCTCATGTTTCCGAAGCTGTCTTGAAGCATAGGCCACAACATGTCCTCCTTGCATTAAGACACATCCTAAACCATGACCAGAAGCATCACAATAGACCACAAACTCCTTCTGCATATCAGGCATCACCAATACCGGTGCACTGGTCAACCTCTTCTTCAATTCGGCGAAGCTTACTTCACATTCGGGGGTCCACTTGAAAGCAACTCCTTTCTCAAGCAACTTGGTTAGTGGTCGAGAGATCTTTGAAAATCCCTCGATGAATCGCCAATAGTAACCAGCCATACCCAAGAATCTTCGTATATCATGCACACTCTCGGGTGTTTCCCACTTAAGAACATCTGCCACTTTGCCTGGATCTACTGCTATACCTCCTTCGGATATGATATGTCCCAAAAACGATACCTCCTTTAGCCAAAATTCACACTTACTAAGTTTGGCATACAGTTGATGTTGGCGAAGCTTCTGCAGAGCCATCATGAGGTGCTCCTCATGCTCTTCTTCAGTCTTGGAGTAGATAAGTATGTCATCGATGAATACCACTACAAACTTGTCCAAGTACTCCATGAATACCTTATTCATAAGATACATAAAATATGCCGGAGCATTGGTCAATCCAAACGACATAATTGTATACTCATACAATCCATACCGAGAGACAAATGCCGTCTTGGGAATATCCGACGGTCTAATCTTCAGTTGATGGTAGCCCGAACGAAGATCGATCTTGGAGAACACACATGCTCCTCTCAACTGATCAAACAAATCTTCAATCCTTGGTAGTGGATATTTATTCTTGATTGTTACCTCATTTAAAGCACGGTAGTCCACACACAACCTTTGAGTTACATCCTTCTTAGGTACAAATATAACTGGTGCTCCCCAAGGCGATGAGCTAGGACAAATATATCCTTTTGCCAATAATTCCTCAATATGATCCTTTAGTTCAGCTAATTGTTTAGCATCCATTCTATATGGCCTCTTATATATTGGGGCCGTTCCAGGCACTAATTCAATGATAAATTCAATCTCTCGATCAGGGGGCATACCTGCTAAGTCATCCGGGAATACATCCAGAAATTCTTTCACAACCCTGATGTCTTTGGTACTCTCAAGATGATTGAGTTGTGCTACTGCCTCTTGTGTCTGATCTGGCTTGAATTCCACTGTAGTGCCATCCGGGTGTGTTAAGCAGACTGTTCTGGTTGCACAATGAATTACTCCTTGATTCTTCGTCAACCAGTCCATTCCCAGAATGATATCTAATCCTTGTGAGTCCAACACTATTAGGTTGGCCCAAAAGACTACCCCCCTTATGTTTATACTCACTTTTCGGCATAGATGCCTTGCCACCATCTCTCCTCCAGGAGAGTTTATCAATAATGGCCCGTTCAAGAATGTAACTACCATGTCATGCTTCTTTATGAAATCCTTGGATATAAATGAATGTGTAGCACCCGAATCAAACAATATGGTGGCGGGGTGGGAGTTAACAGAAAACATACCGATCACCACATCAGGCGCTTCCTGTGCTTGTTCCAGAGTCACATGGTTGACACGACCAGATGGGTTCTGTTGCTTCTTTGGACAACTGCTGGCATAGTGTCCCCATTCTCCGCACTTGTAGCATTGTACTCCCGCAGCATTATTTGGGCCCTTGTTGCCTCCTGATTGGTTTCTTGGGGGTTGGCCACTTGTACGGTTAGCTGGAGCTGAAGGGCGGGGCGGCTGCATCTGCTGACGTGGGGGTTGCATTGGCTGGCGTGGTGGCTGCTGCTGTTGCTGCTGCTGCTGGCGCATTTGGTGGTTGTAGGGAGTGGGTGGCCTGTAGTTGGAGTTTGGGAACCTCTGTCCCGAGTAGTTCATGGGACGAGTCATTTGGTTTGCAGGCGGAGGGTTAAGACGGGGGCGCACATTGCTGCTAGAGGCATGTGCCATAGTCAACTTCGTTTTTCTTTCTTCATCATCTAGTTCCTTCTTAGTCCTCTCCACTTCAAAAGCTTTGTCAACCAGCTTCTGAAAGTCGCCGTAGTCGCTGGAAGACATGGCGAACTTTAACTGCTTGTCCAACCCATTCTTGAAGCGGAATTGTTTCTTGGAGTCAGTGTCCACATCGGTTGGAGCATAGCGGGACAACTGAGTGAATGCATTCAGATAGGCCCTCACAGTCATACGGCCTTGCTTTAACATCAGGAACTCTTCACGCCTGGCTTGTATTTCTCCCTCAGGCACAAAGTGATTACGGAAGTTGGTTCGGAATTCTTCCCATGTAATATTTTCCTGGTCCTGGTGGGCTTCGGTGAAGGCGGTCCACCAGTCAGCTGATGGCCCTTGGAGTTGATGGGAGGCTAGCAATACCTTCTCTCTTCCTTCGCAGTGAATGAGCCTCAGTTTGCTTTCAACAGTTCGGAGCCAATCCTCGGCCTCCATCGGTTCAGTAACGGTGGCAAAAGCGGGTGGGTGAGTGTTGAGGAAGTCCCTTAGAAAGGACCTAGGTGGGAAAGGTGGTGGTGGTGGAAGGTTGTATTGAGGGGGTGGTGGTGGTGGGGCTTGCTGCAGGTTGGTGACAATTTGGGTGAGGTTGTTAAGTAACTGAGTCTGAAGAGCCATCATCTGTTGCATTTGTTGAGAGGCTGGGGCTCCTCGAGCACCCCTTGCATTCCATCCAGGCACACCTCCAAGTCCTTCATCTTGGGGCACAGCACCCCTCCCACGACCTCTACCTCTACCTCTTCCAGACATCTGTGTAGGGAAGAATTGAAATTTTAGAACAATAGATGAGATAAGAAAGGATATACTAGGGTAACACGGTCCCAACTATATGCATCAAGGGTAATAGATATAAAGCAAGTTCATTAATCAACTAGTGTGGAGGTGGACAAGATGCCTAAGCATTCCACCACTCACACGACACATAAACAAGTCTAAAGACATGGATGTGGACAGGATGCCGAAGCATTCCACAACTCATGTCACACCCAACACACACAACATAAAGCAAACTACTAGCATCACAACATAAACGACACAACTCAAGATTAGGAAGGGCGTAGCTACACGCTCCTACAAACTAAGGATAACTGTCCTGAGTCGTCCAGCGGGGAAACGGGTCCACTCCTACTCGTCGGAGTCCTCCTCAACCTCCATCTCCGGGTCTTCTTCTTCTGAGTCTTCTCTTGAGTTCTCGGGGGAGTTCATGAGGCGATCTGGAGAGTTCGGGTCCCAAGGCTCCACGTGCGAAGCGTACTGCGGAGAGTTAGGATCAACTCCAGTGATCCTCGCGTAGCGTCGGCGAAGTCGCTCGTAGCGGTCGACCAAGTCCCTGCTGTCCTGCAGCTCCTGCTGACAACGCTGGAGTCGTGAAGACAACTCCACAACGTCGTCCACCAGCCTCTCGCACTGGGGGTGAGTCAAGTGCCCCTCGACGTCACATCCAGTGAAGGCGGCCGTGCCACTAGGGCGCTGAGGGGTGTACGCGTGCTCCGTGCACCCAAGAAGGAACCTGTGGGCGTGGCTCCAGTAGGTAGTCGCCTCCCACGTGGCGTCCTCCTCAGCCGCACGCTGGGAGCTCCTCCAGGCCGGAGAGAAGTGAGAGTGCAGCAGCTCCGAGTCGTAGTAGACGGCCAGCTGAGAAGTCCACTCCAGTCCACCAGTGTAGGGTGCAAAGACCCTAGTGGTGTGGTAGACTAAGCGGACACGGTACTCACGGTACCCCGCAGCTCGAAGAAGAGAACGAAGACGGACGCGCATCCTCGAAGCAGCACTCCCGTTGGAGAACAGCGTCGTCTCCCTCCGGGGTGTGTGAGGTGCGGAGCGACTGGCTAGGGCGTGCTGAGGAACACGACCCCCAGTCGACTTACGAGCCGTCTGCTTGGTTCGCGCCATCTACAAACATTTGAAAAGAAGAGAGTAAGATCAATAATCCATAAATTAAATTAGAATAAAGCAAATAGTACAGCAAGATAAGAAGCACAAGGTTTGAGATAGAGAGCACAAAATTTTGGAAATACTATCCATAAGAAAATAGTATAGTCCTTAATTTTCGGCCATTTTCTAACTAGGCTTGCGTCCTACGGGCAACACGGCTCTGATACCACTTTGTCATGCCCGGTCATCATAAAGATGAACAGACGCTAATCACATGTACGCCAGGATCAGTTGAATCGTACATGCGTCGAAGAAAGTGAAATATCATACATTGCCGTGTTCGAATACATAAATAGTCTTACAGTATGACCCGAAGGTCTACAAATACACTCCACAAATATTTACATCAACAACTAGATTAACAAAGACCAAACTACAGCAGAAGACTAGTAGGTGAGGGTAGCTTCATCTCCACAGGCAGCCGTTGCGCGTGAGGTCGCCAGCCTAGACCAAGTCCTCCGGATTGACGTAGAAATCCTCCGGTGCCGCTTCTTCTTCATCATATTCTAAAGGAGAATTAAACCCTTGAGTACATAGAGTACTCAGCAAGTGCGGGAAGAGATGACATGAATGGCTAAAGCAAGGGAAAGGCCAAATATGGCTTAGCACTATGCTTAGAACCTATCCTTAGCTTCCAATTATCAATATCATAATTCAATAAATAATCAACACATGATTAAGGATAATGAAAGTACTTGAATCATAATGAACAATCATTTCCCAACCATAGACTAATTATGAACTGGCCCCAAGCCGCTCTTGTCCGTGAGCACGGCTGTCATGACAGTTTTACCAAATCTCTGCAGAGAGTGTACCCTTTCCCCACAAGCAGTGATTTCATCCCCTGTTGCCAGGTGGACTAAGTGAACCTCCCCGATTGCCCGTGGTAGCTAACCACATTTCACACTTCCTTTGGTGTGAGGCCAGGAGATCACTACATGGTCTTTACAAAGGTACTCCCGATTAGTGCTAGCCCTCTAAGGTTTCCACCACTGAGGATTCTCGGAGTAACCCTCCGCCCCAGAGCCCCCTCTTGAGCCTTGCGGTTCCAAGAGCAGATCACCCGCCTCATTCCCCGCACCATCCAACCACTAGCAGTTCATCGGGAGAAACCTAATTAATTGACCAAGATGCCCCATCTCAGTCTCGTGGTGGTACTGTAAAGCTTAGTGGCTTCCTCCATAAACCGGTCCTTAGAATCCGGTGGTAACAAACCCCAATCTCGGGTCTCGTGCAAAATGCACCATACCAAAACCAACCAACCACCAGATTCCTATCCACTAACATTATGTATATTCATCACCAAATTAAAGTGACCATAAAGTTAAGCATAGAACATTTGTATGAAATCCCAATCCCAACATCTAAGCATGGCTAAGCATAAATAAAGCCTATCTACTTCCCACCCCATTTCAGGTAACAAGGACTTGTAAGGAACAGGGCATGTAAACATGAAGTAGGACATCAATTTAATTAGCATGCAACTAGCTAAATTCCTATAATAGGTACAAGATGGTCAAGGGCACTTGCCTTCGTTGAAGACTTGAGTGTTATCGAAGTCCTGGTCTTGGAGGTTAAGATTTGGGTCGTAATACGACTCTAGACATATGCCCAAGCATGGCAAGAATAGAATAAAGCTAAATAAGTAAAGGCATGCAAAACAATACATCACACATACACATAAGCACAAAATCCTACACTAATGCGTCCCTACGAGGTATTTATCATTTATCATGGCCAAAGTATGCATTTTATATTTTTCCTACAATTTTGGGATTTTATTATAGCCTAAAACCATTTTTATTGAATTTTCTATAGCAAAAATGTATTTTAAAACCTTTATAATAAATATTCCAGGGACCAAATATATTTTATCTGAACACTACATTTAATTCACAGCATAAAATAGTTTATAACAATTTTTCATAACATTCCTACACTTAATTACCATTTTTATCTAATTTCTACACCTCAAATACAATTAAAAACCCTATTCAACAAATAAATAAAAGTCCAGGGGCTAAATAAATAGTTCTCTACACTGTACAGGGTATAAATACATTATTCTACAAAATTACAGGGGTTAAAATGCTTAATTAAATGATTAAAACCAATTTTTAGGGTTCCAGGGGCTAGTCTGTGAATTCTGGGGGCTAGATTCGAATTACCGAGAAGCACAGGGGGTAGCAACAAAGTTTCCAGGGGCCTGGGTGCAATTCCGACGGCGGGAAAAGGTGTTTTGAATGCAGGCCGTTGGATCCGAAGCGAACGGCCCAGATTTTATTATGCCGAACCGTTATGGTGTTCTAATCTCAGCCGTTGGGGTTCTACCTACGGTCTAGATGAGGCCACGTCGCCCCCGGCGACGTCGGCGGCGCCCGGCGCGGCGGCGCTAGTCGCCCGCGACGGTGAGCTCGCCGGAGACGGCCAAAACGGCGAAACAGACGCCCAAACAAGATGCTAAGGGCATGGAACGAAAGAGGGGAAGTAGGGGAACTCACCTAGGGGAGTAGCAGAGGTTGAATTCGGCCGGAGGGTGGTCGGCGACGAGGAATGGCGGCGGTGGCGTCGGTGCACGTCGAGCTCGGTGAAACTTCGGTGATCTCCCCTCGATCTCTTGCCCGGCGTGTTCCTGGTCGAGCGGTGAGCACGTGAGGCCAAGAAAGTGGGGAGCAGGGGGACTGTAGTGGCGGGAACGCGTGTGCAGAGGTACTCACCGGCGATGAAGGGTTAGGGAGAGAGAGAGAGCTCAGGGAGAGGGGAAAATGGGCTGTCGGCTCCTCTAAAGCGTGGAGGGGGTGTGCGCTTTCGATGGGCGCACGAAAACTGCCGGGGAGGAGTGGATTTGGGGGTGGATGAACATGGGCGCGGGGGTCGGTCGTGGCGTGGCGGTTGCGCGGGCGCGGGAGAGAGAGGTGGCGGTTACTGGGTCGGGGATGACACGTGGGCCCGGGTGGCAGCGGAAGAGAGGAGGAAAAGGGGAGGCGCCGACAGGCGGGGTCCACGGTGCAGAGAGAGAGAAGGGAGGGGAGGTTTGGCTGGGCCGGCGGGAGAGGGGAGGGGAATTGGGCCAGGGGGAAAAATAGGCCCAAAAAAGGGGGTTTCTTTTGTTTTTCTTTTTCTTTTTCATTTCTTTTCTTTTGGTTTGAATTCAAATTCAAATTTGAACGTTGCTACTCGTTTGAACATCAAAATTCACCCAAAAAATGCATGCTACAATGATCAAGGGTTTGAGCAAATTTTTGTACATAAAATATGGGTGTTACAGTTTCTGCACAACACTACCTTGTTTTGGTGGTTTTGTCATAACTAGAGTTTTACAGATCTACTTGATGTTATTCTTTGGGTTGTCTTCAAAACTTGATTTTCTATCACCCGTGAAAATTTCATTGTCATTGGATTTGTGGTTTCTGATCTGCACGAGTTTCTTTGCAGTGTTCCACAACTGTTTTTCTCTGGTAGGACAGATTGACCTTTGTTCAATCTTTCGATCGTAACTTGAGTTTCTCTTGACGGATTTGAGTGATTCTTGTTGTGTCGTCTTCGTGACTTGATTATCTATGGTATATATCACTTTTGTCATTGTTTAAAACATTTAGATTAGTCCCACACACGATTTCTTTAACAGATCGTTTTTCTGCCGAGGGGTTTTCATTACTTCCTCTAAAAAAGTTTTAATCTACCATTCACCCCCCTCTGGTAGCTTTTCACGTGATCTTCAATCCTACAATTGGTATCAAAGCCAGGTTGATCTAATATTTGTGATTTGCATGTATTTTTGACTAATCATCATGGAGAAATACTCCGCCAATCCTTGTGTTTTTGCTGATATTGATTTTTAGGTTTGGAAGGCACGCATGGAGGCTTTCATCCAGGTGTAAGGATTTGCAATATGGGAGAAGGTGTACAAGCCTAACGAAGTGCCACCAAACGATCAAGCTACAGCTACGAACCTACGGGACGTCGACAACAACAACAAAGCCCAAAACTTTATCATCCAAGGACTCACTTAGAGCGACTTCGACCGCGTTGCACATCTCCGATCGGCATACGACATGTGGGGAGCACTTTGTGACTATCACGAAGGATCCAAAACGATCAAGGAGGTGAGACAAGATATGTTTAAAAAGGAATACATGCGTTTTGAGATGCAACCCGGTGAGTCTATCGACGATCTTTTTGCTCGCTTTATCAAAATTCTTAGTAACTTGCGTAGTGTCAACGTTAATTTTTCTGATGCTACGAATGCTAGGCAACTTCTTAGTGCATAGACATGTCAATATGGGAGATGAAAGTTACATCTATTCGTGAATCAACTGTCATGAGTTCACTTACATTAGATGTGCTATATTCTAAACTGAAAACTCAAGAAATTGACATAATATCACGTAAGAACCCCAACAAGTCTCTTGCTTTTGTTTCTCAATGTAACATGCCTACCTCCGGTCAATCTTCATCTTGTGGTACACTTGCTTTGTTGTCCTCTCTAACCCTTGAACAGATTGAGGAGTTTCTAGAGGAGGAGCTAGCACTTCTCACAACTAGGTTCTCAAAAGCATTGCAAAATGTGAGAACTAGAAGGAGAGGAAGCTCCGAACCTCAACAATGCTTCAAATGTGGTAAGATAGGACACTTTCATACAGATTGTCCTAAACTTTCATGTCCAACTTCCCGAGAAGAAAAACAATCAAGGACGAAGCACTCATCAACAAATGATAAGAAGAAGAAGAAGAATAAGGGCTTTACGGGTCGCCAACTGGTGAACAGTTTTATCTCTGCACTCCAGGAACATGGTCAAGCGACGTGGACATTGAAAGTGACAGAGATGAAGATGATTTGACAAACTTGTGCTTCATGGCGAGCAAGTCAAGATCAAGTATGGAGGAGGATGAGCACAACAACGACAATGAAGAGGTATGTCCTACTTGCGAAGAAATGTGTGATGCTATTTCTCCTGCCACTGTTATAGTTAAGAAAAAGGACAAAAAACTTAGGGACAATGCTGTTAAAATTGAGTCACTAGAATCTGAAATTAATCGTTTGAAATCCTTGATTCCTAGTGATGATTCTTGTTCCTCATGTGATTTAATATGTGAACAATTGTCCTCATTAAGAAGTGCGCATACCTCCACACTTGATAAACTTGAGTTAGAAACTGAAAAGAACGGAGAGCTTGCTGCTCTTAATGATAAAAACTTGAAAGATGTTAGCTGTTCTACAATTGATTTGCATTGTTCTACTTGTGATGATCTTGATAAGAAACTACAAGATGTTATGAATGAAATTTCTATATTGAACAATGCTTTACATTCTCATGAAGTTAAATATTGTTCCAATTGCAAATTAAAAGGAAAAAACTTCATGTGAAAATTGCCTTGATATGTCAAATAAACTTGAAGACATGCATAGGATATTAGATTGGTTTTGTAATGGTAATAAGAACTTAAACATGCTGTTGAATTCTTGCAAGTCTTGCAATGATAAAACTAGTTTATGTTTTGATTCTCATGCTCATGCAAAGGCACATCCACCTAAAATTGTGAAGTCATTAGGAAGTGATTTGATTCAAATAATTCCTAAACAGAAAAAAGTGGTTTTCAAATCTGCAGGAGTATTATCTCATTCGGTTTCAAATAAAAATGTTTCTTGCTTATCTAGACACGAACACGAAGTTAAATTTCATTGTACCTACTATGGTAGAGATGTTCACGTCATATATTTTTGTTATAGACTAGATAAACAATAGAAAAAGGAATGAATGATTGCTAGATCTTATAACTTTCATGCAAAATTTGCTGCTCATGCTAAACTGAATGATAGGAACATGCAACCTACTGTAATGAGCCGAAAACATGCAAAGTTTGCTCCCAAACCTACTGTTTTTCGTGCTACACATGTAACACCTCATAAGTCAGTAGTTGGGTACAAAAATCCTCAAACTTTGGCTCATAAACCTGCTGTTTTGTCTCATCTTTCGTGTGTTTTTCCTGCTGCACGTCGTGTGACTCAGTACTGTATTCCTAAATGCCTTTTGACTAACCCCAGTATTGAGTCATCGACGTATTGTGCTTCTATGTAGGTTACACGCTTGACGAAGGAGAACATTTGGATTGTGGATTCAGGTTTCTCACGCCACATGACCCGTAACAAGGATTGGTTGTCCACCCTCTCTTTTGTGTCACGTGTAGAGAATGTCACTTTTGGCGATAATTCTTCAACTCCTATAATTACTAAGAGTTCGGTTAGATTAAATGATAACTACACTTTGAAGGATGTGGCGCTTGTCAAAAATTTGAAATACAACTTGCTTTCTGTTTCACAATTGCTAGATGAAAATCTGGAAATTATTTTCAATAAAAACTGCTGCAAAGTTATATGTTAAAATAGTGAGCTTATTTTTAACATGTCTCGGTTTGGAAGAAAAGCTGATTTTGATACGTCTTCCTCATAGGTGTCTAGTTGCTAATGATTCAAAGGACTTATATTTTTGGCATCATAGACTTGGTCACGTAGGCTTTGATGATCTAATGCGTGTTAGTGCTCTTGATCGCATACGTGGGCTGCCTAAGCTTAGAGGGGGCAAAGAAATTGTGTGCTCTTCTTGTAGACATGCTAAGATCGTTGCAGGTTCACAAACTCCTCTAACAATGATCATTACAACTAAACTTTGTCAACTTTTGCACCTTGACACCGTAGGACCTTCATGTGTTCAATCCTTCATAGGTACATGGTATGTTCTTGTGATTGTTGATGATTATTCTAGATACTCTTGGGTTTACTTTATGGCATCTAAGAATGAAGCTTTTAGTCACTTTAGAACTTTATTTCTTAGATTTTCAATTGATCACCCAGGATTTTAAAAGCAATTAGAAATGATAACAGAACTGAATTTAAAAATCAATCTTTTGATCAATTTTGTGCTAAAAATGGAATAGATCATCAATTTTCTTCACCATATGTACCTCAACAAAACGGTGTTGTAAAAAGAAAGAACAAAACCTTTGTTTACATGGCTAGGACTATGCTTGATGAATATCAAACTCCTAGGAAATTTTGGGCTGATGCGATTGGAAACACTTGTTATGTCTCAAATTGTGTTTTCTTGCGTGCTAAGCTAGGTAAAACACCATATGAGCTCCGGTTTGGACACAAGCCTAGTGTCACACACTTTCGGATCTTTGGTTGCAAATGCTTTGTTAAGAAACATGGTAATCTTAATAAATTTGAACCTAGATCCATTGATGGCATGTTTCTTGGTTACCCATCTCATACTAAAGGTTACCGTGTGCTTTTACTTGACACTAACAAAATTGTGGAGACTTGTGAGGTGTCTTTTGATGAATCTAGCCCAGGTACTAGCTCAAACATTGCAGGTCCGGATCCATATCCACAGGGGGAGAGCATTTTCGTTGAAGATGAGGAAGAAGTGGAGCTGTTGCCCGAAAATTCAACAGCTAATGACTTTGATTCAGCTATGGATGTTAATTCTCAACCAGCACCAACAACCATCATTGCTGATCCTGATCGTCCTCAAGTCACAAGCTCATCGATTTGTTGTGAACATGAAGAAGAAGAAGCTTGTGAGACATCTGTTCCCCTACGGATTTACAAGAATCATCCCCGCAATAGATAATTGGTAGTTTGCATGAACGAGTTACAAGATCCAGATTTTCCGACCCCAATTCTCATGCTCATTCTGCTTTTGTTACTTCTTTTGAACCCAAAGATATATCACACACACTCACTAATGAATCTTGGATTATTGCCATGCAAGAAGAGTTAGAAAATTTTGATAGAAATAATGTTTGGAAACTTGTACCTCCACCTCAAGATCACACTTTAATTGGAACTAAATGGGTGTTTAAAAATAAACAAAGTGGGTATGGGGTTGTCATTAGGAATAAGGTTAGATTGGTTGCTCAAGGTTTCACACAAATTGAAGGTCTAGATTTTGATGAAAATTTTGCTCTTGTTGCTAGATTAAAAGCCATAAGAAGTTTGTTAGTTTTTGCTGAATCTAAAGGTTTCAAGTTATATCAAATGCATGTTAAAAGTGCTTTTCTTAATGGCTACATAGATGAGTAGGTTTATGTTAAGCAACCACCTGGTTTTGAAAATCTAGATTTTCTTAATCATGTTTTCGTACTAACTAAATCCATGTATGGTCTAAAACAAGCTTCTAGAGCATTGGTATGATAAGTTAAAAACATTCTTACTTGAAAAGGGGTTTACCATGGGCAAGGTTGATAAAACTCTTTTTGTGCTTAAGCATGGCAATGACTCATTATTCGTTCAAGTGTATGTGAATGATATTATCTTTGGTTGTGCTTCTCATGATGTTGTGTCCAAGTTTTCAGCTATGATGAGTTCAGAATTTGAGATGAGTATGATGGGAGAACTCACGTACATTTTGGGGCTGCAAATCAAGCAAACCAAGGAGGGTTCCTTTGTGCATCAAACGATGTATACAAAAGACCTCCTAAGACGCTTCAACATGGACAAAAGCAAGCCCCTTCGGACACCAATGGGAACAGCAACAACAGTTGAACTTGATGAAGATGGTGATCCCGTGGATCAAAAAGAATATAGAAGCATGATTTTATCACGTTTGTACCTCAAAACATCAAGACCGGAGATACAATTCAGCGTATGTCTTTGTGCACGGTTTCAAGCTTCCCCACGTGCTTCACATCGTCAAGCCGTCAAAAGGATTCTCTGGTACTTACATGGAACTCAAGAATTTGACATTTTTCTTCCTTCTTCCTCAACCGTTACTCTGAAAGCTTTTTCCGTAGCTGATTTTGGGGGTTGTAGGATTGATAGAAAAAGTACTTTGGGTGCTTGTCATTTTCTTGGTAATTCACTTGTTGCTTGGTCCTCTAGAAAAAAAAATTCAGTTGCACAATTCACAGCCGAATCTGAATATGTAACTGCTGCTAGCGCTTGTTCACAAATTCTTTCGATTGTTCAAACACTTAAGGACTATGGGATTGATCTAGATAGTGTTCCACTGTTTTGTGATAACACTAGTGCCATTTGCATTTCTAAAAACCCCGTACAACATTCTAGAACGAAGCACATTGATATTAGGTATCACTTTCTGCGTGATAATGTTGAAAAAGGTAACATTGTTGCTTCACCATGTAGATATCGAACAACAATTTGCTGAAATTTTCACAAAACCTTTGTATTTCACTCGTTTTTGTTACATTCGAAGTGAAATAGGGGTTATGCATCCTCATGTCTTAAATTGAGAGGAAGTTTTTGAAACATGGGAAATCTATGTGTGAATCTAAACTTAAAATAATATGATCATAGTATTTCATACATATATGACTTTGTGATTCCTTTTACATGCTGAAAGTTCTTACTACATTACTCATGTTATACATTTTGTAGTTTTTGCCATGACTAATAATTGGAATAATTACTTACACTAAATCTGGTCATGACTGAACTTTCTTGCTGTTTTGAACTTGTTGCATGCTCACAAGTGCTTTTAATCATAAAGAATTAATCAAGAAATCAACTCATATGTTGAGTTTTTATGATCAAATGAAAATTTGAGAAAAGATCAAGAGAATATGCATGCATCGCACTTCTTATTTTGAGATGGCTTATCATTGCACTTAGATATAAACTTGGAAGAAGTTGTGTATGACTAAAACCATGTCCTTAAGCTTCTGATTGTCAAATGACATAGGCTTGGCTTGGTTGGTTAGAATAAGGCAGATGCATATATAATCTCTTGCAAATATCATATGATAAAAATCTGTGCTTAAAGGAATATAAAATTGCAGCAACAAGTGTCATGCTTTCAGGTTTTGAAATAGTTAAGTTTGTGAGATCATGACTTGCATAAATTGAAAATTACACTTGATCTCTAGCATGGCTTACACAACTTTATGTATCTCATTGATGTTATAGTATAAGTTACTTGATAGTATGACTTGGATGAGCTATGTTTTATATGTATATGTTATAATATGCTCATAACAATTAAAATTTCTCTTTTGTACCTTGCTGAATACATTGTCAAAGGGGAGAAATTGATCACATATTGCACATATTCACAAGTGTTTTTGGCATGATTCTTCTTAGGGGAAGAAGTATGCAAGGGGGAGAAATTTATTTCTATCTCATTTGGTTTTCAAAAGGAGAGAAATTGTTTTCAAAATTTTTAATGTGAATAAGCCAATGTTCGGATTTTAAGTGGTGTTCCCAATGCATTCATCAATGGGGAGATTGTGAGACCTATGTGTGCTGAATACATTGGCTTCGATGATAGAAGTTCTGAAATATTGCTAGAACACATTTTTATCAAGGTTCGACTCTAGGTCCGAGCTTCTGCAAGGTCCAATAATATGTCCGACTTGTTTTGTCTAGGCCTGACATGTTTCTAGGTAGCTCAGTGAGCTTTGTCTTTAGCTCCGACATGTCTTTGATAGCTCCGGCATGTCTTTGTTAAGCTCTGACATGTTTTTTTAGCTCCGGCATCTGGATTGACTAAGGTATAACTATCTTTGGTAAGCTGCAGTGCTAGGTCCTGCTAGCTTTGGTAAGCTCCAGCTCAAGGTCCGGTTAGTTTTAGCAAGGTCCGGAGCTAGTTTGCGATGGTTCTGCTTTTACTTTGAATTGATTCGAACTTGCTTTACATCTATAAAAAGTTTGCTTAGTATTCTTTTACTAACTTTTTGGTGTGTTTTGGTTGTTATGGTTGATATTATTTTGCTATGGTTTGCAACATGCTTATGTGAGGTGCTCACATAAGATGTTGTAGTTTCAGAACTAATGAGAGTCAAGTCGAGGACTTGTGCTCGGAAGTATTTGTTGTTTATTCATGTGCTGATGTTGCTTGAGTTCAAGACATGGCTGGTGATGGGATTCATTGAACTAGTCTTAGGGAGAAGCTGAGGTTCAACAACCAAGTTCGGGAGGAATTGTGGTTGAGTTGATTGGGAGGTCGCGCATCATGTTTGAATCAAGAACAATGCATATGAAGGTATCGTGGATGTCGTTGGAAGATGTTTGCACGTGTGCAAGGAGTGCATGGACATGGCTACATGGTTCCAAGACGTGTTGAAGAGATTTGGATGTAAAGAATTGGTCGGAAAGGTCCAACCGACTAGGTTATGGAGTCAGGGTGTGGCTGAGTCGGGTTTGACTAAAATATGGAAAGATTTGAGTTGGTTATGATAGGATTTCATGTTGGTCATGAATTTGTGTTGTTTTAGGAATGTGGGATACTTTCCTAAGGTGTTTGGAAGTCTTAAGATTGCTTATATCTACGTATAGAAGAGTCTTGAGCAATTATGGAAAGTTTTGATTCGTGAATAGAGTAGGATTGGAGTCCTAGTTTGGTTGGGGTTGGCCTCATGGCTCGTTATATAAGCAAGGGAGGTCAGAGCTCGTGGGAGACGACTTTTGGGCTGTTTCTCTTGTGTTCTATTGAATAAAATTCGTAGTTAAAAGGAACTTTTGTGCCTTGTTCGTCTGACTTGTTCCAGATAAGTTTTTCCCGTCGAGTTTCTGCACAGCACTACGTTGTTTCGGTGGTTTTATCATAACTTGAGTTTTACAGATCCAATTGATGTGATTATTTTTTTGTTGTCTTCATAACTTGATTTTCTATCATATGTGAAAATTTTACGGTCATTGGATTTGTGGTTTATGATCTACATGAGTATCTTTGCAGTGTTCTAGAACTGTTTTTCTCGGGTAGGACAGATTGACCTTTGCTCAATCTTTTGATCGTAACTTGAGTTTCTTTTGACGGATTTGAGTGATTCTTATTGTGTCATATTTTTGACTTGATTCTCACTGATATCTATCACTTTTGTCACGGTGAAACACATTTAGATTAGTATCCCACACGATTTTTTTAACAGATCATTTTTTTGCTGAGGAGTTTTCATTGCTTCCGCTGAAAATGTTTTAATCTACCATTCACCCCCGCCCCCTCAGGTAGCTTTTCACGTGCTCTTCAATCCTACAAAGTGGCAACGGCAAAGCTCGGTGGCGAGATCGAATCTTGGCGATGACAGTGAAACTCGGCGACGACGGCGAAGCTCAGCGGCGAGGGCGGTGAAGACTTGGCGACAAACAATATTTTGGCAGTCTGATGGCGTCTAAGTGATTTCGCTCAAGTTAGGTTTTTCCAAGGAGCCTGAGCGCTGTTATATAGACACCTATCTTCTCAGGCGGTTCCTAATGAAAAACCGCCTGAGCAGAGGACTTCTCTTAGGCGGTTACTCAGTACCAACTGCCTCAGAAGATGTCTTTATGTCAGGCAGCTATTTTGTACTAACCGTCTAAGAAGAGAACTTCTCTTGCACGGTTATTTAGAACCAACGGTGTGAAAAGAACTTTATGTAGGCTTAATTAATTTTTTTGATTAAAATTAGGGGCCTTTTAAAAGCCCAAATTCCACTTTCTTCTAATATGCTTTAGTATTAAAGGTTCCTGTCGGTACCCTGCGTACCGGGTACCCTATGGTACCGAAAGAAGTGCAAGAGAGTTCCACCTGTCAAAGTTGGATGTCTCCTCAGGCCCCACATGTCACACTGCACTAGACCCGCATCCCTCATATGGGTAGCTCTGGGGTTGACACGTGTAATGTAAGTCCGGAGCTAAACTCCCAACATAGGAAAGCTCCGCAGTCAACACGTGTACAATGACCCCGGACCTAACCCCCAGCAGAGGGGAGCTCCGGTGCCGCAACGTGTATAGCGGTGCCGGACCTACCTCTCTGCAAGGGGAAGCTCCGGAGCTGCCACATGTGGAGCCTCCGGACCTACACCACCAATGGGTACACTGGCGGATCTCCAACAGCACGGACATTCAAGGGTGAATGTGTCCTAGAGGGGGGGGGGGTGAATAGGCCTTTTTGAAATTTTTCAAAACCTGCAACACTTAATCACCAGATCAAAACTTGAGATATCGGACTAGTCCGGTAAAGTGCGGACTAATCCGGTGGGTACCGACTAGGTTGATTAAGTTTGATCGATTAATTTGATTCTATGATGTATGCAGCGGAAATATACAGTTAATTGAAGTTTTACAAGATTATGGATTAGGATATATCACAATTCAATCTTATACTTAATGATTCAACGTAAAGTAACAATATTGATTCAAACCCTAGATTATATGATGAATAAGAATGATGAACACAAAGCAAGACACAAGTGATTTATCATGTGGTTCGGCTCGCACAGAGGCAACCTACATCCATGTTGAGGAGTCTACAAAAGGACCGGGTCTTCTCCAACCCTACCCTCGTTGGATCGCCACCGAGGCCAATCCTCTTCCACTTATCACAAAGGGATGAATAACTGAATTCAAGGGACTTTCTCACACGTTGAAGGCTCCCCTAGATTACAAAAAGAAACACCACCAAGAACACACTCAAAAGATTACAATGACAATAATAGGAGTGTGTTAGAGAATCAAACCAAGAGCTCAATGAGTGTTGAACGTGTCTCTCCAATGATCTAGAGTCTATCCTCAAAGGATTTATCTTTGTTGCACTTAATTTCATGGAGAGATGTGTTTTTGAGGCTCTTGGGAGGAGTGACGGCGCTAGGGTTCGAGAGAGGTTAAAGTTGGGCCGTGCACCTCTATTTATATGGGGTCTCTAAAAGTGACCGTTAGGGTTTGGAAAGATCGGACTTGTCCGGTGTGCTGTGTGTAGTAAACCCTAAGTGTCCCAAAATATCGGACTAGTCCGGCTAGGAGCGGACTTATCCGATTTCCCTTCTGGAAATCTTCGGACTAGTCCGATAGTCATCGGACTTGTCCGGACAGTGAAACCCTAAGTGGTTATGAGGATAAGTCCGCACATGGAGGACTTGTCCGATTTAGGTCAGAGAGTTTTTCGGACTAGTCCATGCTAATATCGGACTTGTCCATTTTAGATCAGAATGAATATCGGACTAGTCTGGTGTGTGATCGAACTTGTCCGATTTTGTGTGAATTGTGAAGTATTTTGAGGACTAGTCCGCACTGGAGAGTTTTAGTCCGATTCTAGTCAGAGAGATATCAGACTAGTCCGATGGATATCAGACTTTTCCGATTTTGTGCATAGAGGAATATCGGACTAGTCCGGTGACATTCGGACTAGTCCGATCCTGGATAACTTTGTGCAATGTGTGTGTTTAATCGTGATTGAGCTCTTGGGGTGTGTTTCCTTAACACACTCCATACACAATGATCTACTATTCTTCTTCCTTGAGCTCATTTCCACTTTGCTCCTCATTCTCCCTTCTTTTTGGCACTTTGCTTATTTTTCCATTAAAACCTGTGCTCATCTCAACAAAGAGGTTAGGATATCATTTGCCTATCATAAATCATCCAAAACCCACAAGGGATTCCTATATGCAATTTCAATCTCCCCCTTTTTGGTGATTGATGACAACCAATTGAGATTTCACAAAATATGATAAAAATTGAGATTTTCATAAAGTATGCACATATGAGTCTAAAATACATCAATCAATGAAAACATAATCCATATGTGCATTCTTTATGGTGGGATGCATAACTAAGTACATTGAAACAATGAGAATGACATAATTGACATTAATCAACCAAAAGCAAGTATATATGTCATTCTAGGAGCGAAAACACAGATTTCAGCAATTACTTCTTAAAAGATCATAACATTGCATCACAAAACCATAATCATCATAAGACACATAGTAAAAGATTTACAGCCCACAAAATAGTCAAAAAGCATAAAGGAGAGCTCTCTCCTCGCATCCTACAGCTAAGACTAAGACTTCCCCTCAGTCTCTCCCCCTTTGGCATCAAGACAGCAAAAAGAAGGAGAGGAGGGACCTAAAGTCTTCACTCCTCACTGTCGGTCCTCTCATTGTCTTCATCGTCATCGTCAGGCTGATGAGGAGGAGGAGGAGGAGGAGGAGGTGCGGAGCCACTCGAACCCCCAATGCCAAAGTACATGAGGGGATTAGGGTTTGGCGGCAGCTAGGGTTAAGGACACGAAAAATCGAACAAGTCCGGAGGCGACCGGACTAGTCCGAACCTTTCTAGAGGCTATATCGGACTAGTCCGTGGTCTACCGGACTAGTCCGGCCTAACTGGCACTCTGCGAACTAGTCTGCATGGACGGACTAGTCCGGGTAACCACGGACTAGTCCGTGGTCACCAGGAAAGAAATTTTAGCCCATTCATATATATCTGAAGGTACATATCAATAAAACAGGGAGGCAAACCAAATCAAATAATCTTGATGAATATGATCAGTAAGCATACAACAATCAAGCAATGATCATAATTCACCAAGATCTAGTAATTGACATAGTTTTTCAGAAGAAAATTGAGAGAGATGATTTTCACAATCCAATCAACATATTTGGAAGAATTCATACAGGTATGCAACATTTCAAGCCACACTCCGAGCATCAAGGATATTTAGTTCATTTCGGAGTTCACAAAAGCGCTTTTCATTAAGTGTCTTGGTGAATATGTCGGCCAATTGCTTTTGGGTGTTGACATGGGAAATGGCTATATCTCCTTTCATGGAGTGGTCTCTCAAAAAGTGATGCCTTATGTCTATATGTTTTGTTCTAAAGTGCTCAACTGGATTGTGGGCAATTTTAATGGCACTCTCATTGTCACAAAGGAGTGGAATACGGTTCATATTGTAACCGTAATCCCTTAGAGTTTTTCGCATCCAAAGGAGTTGTGCACAACAACTCCGGGCTGCAACATACTCCTGGCTTGAGTTGATAAGGCAACGGAATTTTGTTTCTTGGAGGACCAAGAAACTAGAGATCTCCCTAGGAATTGGCATGTACCGGAAGTACTTTTTCTATCTACCTTGCACCCGGCGTAATCTGCACCTGAGTAGCCAATGAGGTTGAATTTGGAGCCTTTTGGGTACCAAAGACCAAGGTTGGGTGTATGAACTAAATACATCAAGATCCTTTTTACGGCTGTCAAGTGACACTCCTTAGGATTGGCTTGAAACCTTGCACACAAACATACACTCAACATAATGTCTAGCCTAGATGCACATAAATAGAGTAGAGATCCAATCATGGAGCAATATACCTTTTGGTCAACGCTAGGTCCATCTTCATTGAGATCCAAGTGGCCATTTGTTGCCATGGGAGTCTTTATAGGCTTCACCTTGTCTATTCCAAACTTCTTTAGTATGTCTTGAGTGTACTTCATTTGGCTTATGAACGTTCCTTCCCTTTGTTGTCGCATTTGGAATCCCAAGAAGTACTTTAGCTCTCCCATCATGGACATCTCAAATCTGTCTGTCATAATTTTACTAAACTCCTCACAAAAGGATTTGTTAGTTGAGCCAAAGATTATATCATCAACATAGATTTGAAAAACAAAGAGATCATTGTCAAAATTCTTTGTAAATAGTGTATAATCTACTTTGCCAATCTTAAATCCATTTTCAATTAATAAATCTCTAAGACACTCATACCAAGCTCTAGGAGCTTGTTTGAGGCCGTAGAGAGCCTTACGCAATTTAAATACGTTGTCAGGGAACTCTTCGTCTTCAAACCCGGGGGGTTGCTCCACATACACCTCCTCCTTGATTGGTCCGTTGAGGAAGGCTGCTTTTCACATCCATTTGATAGAGCTTGAAATCATGGTGAGTAACATATGCAAGTAATATTCCAATAGATTCAAGTCTAGGTACGGGAGCAAAGGTCTCATCGAAATCCAAACCTTCGACTTGTGAATACCCTTTGGCTACAAGTCGTGCCTTGTTCCTTGTCACCACCCCGTGTTTGTCTTGTTTGTTGCGGAAGACCCATTCGGTGCCGACGACATTGGATTTGGGTCTTTCGACTAGTTCCCACACCTCGTTTCTCTTGAAATTGTTCAATTCTTCTTGCATTGCCACCACCCAGTCCGGATCCTTCGATGCATCCTCAACCCTGCGTGGTTCCAAAAAGGATACAAACGAATAGTGCTCACAAAAGTTAGCTATGTGAGATCTAGTAGTTACTCCCTTTTGGATGTCACCGATGATATTGTCGATGGGGTGATCCCTTTGGACGCATTGGTGTACTCTTGGGTGTGGTACTTGCTGTCTTGAATCTTCAGGATCATCTTCTTCTCCCCATAAATGATTTCCTTCGTTGACTTGTTGATTATCTTCACTTTCTTGAGGTTGATCTTGTATGGAAGCTCCCCCTCGATCATTGGTCTCCTCTTGTGGTTCATTTTCCACATGGATATGTAGAGGTGGCTCTTGTGGTCGAACTTCGCCTAATGCCATTCTTCTCAATGCTTGGCAAGGAGCTTCTTCTTTATCTAGCACACATGGATCAACTTGCTCATTTTGGGAGCCATTAGTTTCATCGAACACTACGTCACGTGCTACTTCAACAAGTCTGGAGGTATTGTTGAGAACACGATAGGCGTAAGTGTTCGAATCATAACCAAGCAAGAAACCTTCATCGGACTTTGAAATGAACTTTGAAGTCCTAGGCTTCTTGTTCAAGATATAACATGGAGAACTGAAAACTCGAAAATATGAAATATTAGGTTTGTTACCGGTAAGTAGTTCATATGATGTCTTCTTGAGTAGTTGATGAAGATAAAGTCGATTTATGGCGTGGCAAGCGATGTTAATCGCTTCCGCCCAAAATCGATCTGAGGTCTTGTACTCATCGAGCATTGTTCTTGCCATCTCTCTGAGTGTTCGGTTCTTTCTTTCGGAAACTCTGTTTTGTTGTGGGGAGTACGGAGATGAAACTCGTGCTTTATGCCTTCTTCATCTAGATACTCCTCCACTTGTGTGTTCTTGAACTCTGTGCCGTTGTCGCTTCGAATGTTCTTGATAGTCAATGAGAATTCATTTTGAGCTCGCTTGAAGAACTTCTTGAGTATTCCTTGTGTTTCTGACTTGTCATGCAAAAAGAAAACCCAAGTGAAGCGAGAAAAATCATCAACAACTACTAAACCATATTTGTTACCGCCGATGCTTATGTAGGCAATTGGACCAAATAAGTCCACGTGAAGTAGCTTGAGCGGTCTTGTTGTAGTCATGATGTTCTTGGCGGGGTGAGGTGCTCCAACTTGCTTCTCGGCTTGGCACGCGCTACAAGGCTTGTCTTTCTCAAATACAACATCCTTTAAACCTCGGATGTGATCACCCTTGAGGAGTTTTTGAAGGTTCCTCATACCAACATGCGCTAGACGTCTATGCCACAGCCAACCCATGTTGGTTTTTGCAATTAAGCATGTGTCAAGTTCAACTTTATTCTTGTTGAAGTCAACAAGATAGAGCTTTCCCTTTAACATACCCCTGAATGCAATGGAACCATCACTCCTCTTAGAGACGGTCACACCCTCGTTAGCGAACAAGCAGTTATAACCCTTGTCACATAATTGAGATATGGACAGCAGGTTATAATCTAAGGAATCAACATGTAATACATCAAAAAGTGTGTGTTTAGATGATATGACAATTTTACCGGTACCGAGCACCTTCCCTTGACTATTATCTCCAAAATAGATGCCCTCATTTGGATCCTCGTTCTCTTCATATTCAACGAACATTCTTCTTTCTCCAGTCATATGGTTGGTGCATCCACTGTCTAACACCCATTTAGATCCACCGGAGGAATAGGCCTGCAAAAACAATTTATGCCTTGCTTTTTGGTACCCAAGCTTGCTTGTGTCCTCAGAGGTTAGTCACAAGAGATTTGGGCACCCACACATGAGACTTGGTGTTCTCATGGCGTGGCCCAACATAATGAGCATAAACCTTTCCGAAATTATTCCTCATTAGGACACACGATGCATCAAAAGTACTGAAAAGTAACTTTTCTTGTTTATATACAGGACTAGTCTGGGAGATCGGACTTGTCCGGACCCTGACCGGTCTAGTCCGGTGGTCATGCGTTTTGTACTTATTAAATTTTGACTTTCCAGTTTGGAAGGCTCCCCCCTTTACAAAGACATTGCTATCCCTGTTATTCTTATGGCTTCTAGCTTGTTGCTTTTCACCATGAGAGTAACCAATGCCATATTTAACATTTGGAGGTCTTGTGACCAAGTATGCACTACGTGCATATTTGATATTCTCCTTGTTAAATATGCCACTTTGGGCAGGATGCTTATCCTTTGTAGAGGTTGGCTTGTCTTTCAAACTTGTGTCAACTCTATTACATGTACAAGTAGAAGCAACTTCAGTTTTAATGGGTTAAGAAGGTGAACTTTAGGAGGATGAAGGTTCACCTTGCTTGAGTGACTCAACTTGCACTTCGAGGATCTTGTTAACCTTGATCAGGTTAGCAAGTTGGTCCTTGATTGCAGCATTTGAGTCGGTTAACTCCAAGCAAGCTTCCTTGCTTGAAGAAACTCAAGCTCTAGTTATTTGCTTCGCTCCTTTTCAAATTCTAGAAGTTTCTCAATTTCTAGATATTCCTCCTTTTGGGAGATAATCATGTCCTCTTGATGATGTATCAACCTCTCCTTCTCAACAAGTTGATCAAGTAAAATTTCATTTTTGTGGCAGTTTTCCTATCTAATCCAATAAGCATGTCCTCATTATCACTATTGATTTCATCATCGCTAGAATAGGAATGCACGGAAGGGGGTTTGGTGTTTACCTTGCGTTTACCTTCCTTTGCCATGAGGCAAGTACCATTTCCCTTCCATGCGCCAAGTGTAGGGAAGAGAGTAGACTTCTTGGATGTCTTCTCGATGGATATGCTAGCCATCTCTTCTTCTTCGGATGATGAGGACTCATCATTTGAGTCCCACTCTTTTCCTATGTGAGCTTGTTCGGCTTGTTTCTTCTTCTTGAAGAATTTATTGGGTTGAGGCTTTGCTTCTTTGGTCTTCTTCCTGTTCTCTTCACATGGACAATCAACTATAAAGTGGCTATACTCACCACAATTATAGCATGCCCGCCTCAACTTTGGCTTTGTTCATTCCTTGTACTTTCCCTCGCTTGATTTGGCGCCTTGTCTCTTCTTCATTATTCTCTTGAATTTCTTCATGAACAATATCATGTCTTCTTCATCTAATTAACTGCTCTCATCATCACCATCTTCTTCTAGCTGAGCTTCTCGAGCTTCTTTAGATAGGGGCTTGAGGGTGGACTTCAAAGCAACCCCTTTCTTCTTTGCAGATGTGAGGTCAGCAATTTCCTTGACATGCTTTGCTTGTTTTTCCATCATCTCGAAATTGATGATTTTTCCAAGTAATTCATCCGGAGTCATTTTCTTGTATCCGAGACTTTCTCTAATCATTGAGCATAAGGTGACATTGCGATGCATGAAAGCTCTAAGGATGAGCTTCACCACCTCGTCGTCATTCCACTTCTTGCTTCCGTATGATCGAACCTTGTTGACGAGTGTCTTTAATCGGTTGTACATATATTGGGGTGACTCGTCTTCTTCGATTATGAATCTTCCTAATTCGCCTTCAATCATTTCGATCTTTGCTTCACGCACATGTCGGTCACCTTCATGTGCAGTTTGCAGTGTGTCCCATATCTCCTTAGCAATCTCGAGTCCATCCACCTTGGTGAACTCGTCCCGACTGAGCGAAGAGGTAATTACTGCCGCGGCTTGAGCATTTTGGTGAATTGCCTGATCTTGGCTTGGTGTGATTTCTTCATCGTCATCCTTGATATCTATTCCTGTGCACACAATATGCCATAGACTTGGATTGAGAGAGATTAGATGCATTTTCATATTTTTCCTCCACATTGAGTAATCACTTCCGTCAAAATGTGGGGCTTTTCCATGTGGGGTAGACAAATAATGATTGTTGTTGGAATTGAGACGATCATAGTTGAAAGGATATCGGGAGTAGTCGGTGTGACTACTACCCTTCTTCTTCTCTTCAATCTTTACTTTCCCTTTGGAAAGTGTCTTCTTTCTTAGGAGCACTTTTAGTTCCAGCGTCTCCTCATCGTCGTCCTCGAATTCTTGAATGGCTTAGAGGAGCTTCTCCACCTTTGGTTCTTGTCATCATCAACCTTTTCTTGGTTGTTGCTCTTGTGGATGTCCTTCATTTCCGACATGATCTTCTTCGAGCGATTAGTCTCTTTCTTGAAGAACCTGCTCTGATACAAATTGAATGTGGCCTAGAGGGGGGGGGGGGTGAATAGACCTTTTTGAAATTTGTCGGAATGGATATCGGACTAGTTCGGTGGGTACCGACTAGGTTGATTAAGTTTGATTGATTAATTTGATTCTATGATGTATGTAGTGGAAATATACAGTTAATTGAAATGTTGCAAGATTATGGACTAGGATATATCACAATTCAGTCTTATACTTAATGATTCAACGTAAAGTAACAATATTGATTCAAACCCTAGATTGTGTGATGAATAAGAATGATGAACACAAAGCAAGACACAAGTGACTTATCCCGTGGTTCGGCTCCCACAGAGGCAACCTACATCCACATTCAGGAGTCCACAAAAGGATCAGGTCTTCTCCAACCCTACCCTCGTCAGATCGCCACCAAGGCCAATCCTCTTCCACTTATCACAAAGGGATGAATAACCGAATTCAAGGGGCCTTCTCACACATTGAGGGCTCCCCTAGATTACAACAAGAAACACCACCAAGAACACACTCAAAAGATTACAATGAAAATCACAGGAGTGTGTTAGAGAATCAAACCAAGAGCTCAATGAGTGTTGAACATGTCTCTCCAATGATCTAGAGTTTATCCTCAAAGGATTGATCTTTGTTTCACTTAATTTCGTGGAGAGATGTGTTTTTTAGGCTCTTGGGAGGTGTGACAGCGCTAGGGTTCGAGAGAGGTTAAAGTTGGGCCGTGCACCTCTATTTATATTAGGTTTCTAAAAGTGACCGTTAGGGTTTGGAAAGATCGGACTAGTCCGTGGTGGACACTGGACTAGTCCGGTGTGTTGTGTGTAGCAAACCGTAAGTTTCCCGAAATATCGAACTAGTCCGGCTAGGATCGGACTTGTCCGATTTCGCTTCTAGAAATCTTCAGACTAGTCCGATAGTCATCGGACTTGTCCAGACAGTGAAATTCTAAGTGGTTATAAGGATACGTCCGCACTTGGAGGACTTGTCCGATTTAGGTCAGAGACTTTTTTGGACTAGTCCGTGCTAATATCGGACTTGTCCGTTTTAGATCAGAATTGATATCGGACTAGTCCGGTGTGTGATCGGACTTGTCCGATTTTGTGTGACTTGTGAAGTGTTTTGAGGACAAGTCCGCACTGGAGAGGACTAGTCCGATTCTAGTCACAGAGATATCGGACTTGTCCGATTTTGTGCAGAGAGGAATATTGGACTACTTCGGTGACATTCGGACTAGTTCGGTACTGGATAACTTTGTGCAATGTGTGTGTTTAATTGTGATTGATCTTTTGGGGTGTGTTTTCTTAACACACTCCATACACAATGATCTACTATTCTTCTTCCTTGAGCTCATTTCCACTTTGCTCCTCATTCTCCCTTCTTTTTGGCACTTTGCTTATTTTGCCATTAAAACCTGTGCTTATCTCAACAAAGAGGTTAGGATCTTATTTGCTTGTCATAAATCATCCATAACCCACAAGGGATTCCTAGATGCACTTTCAAAGGGACAGTTAAAGCGGCAGTTACAAGACCTGATTACGTGTCATTAGTGCTATATTAATGACACACGATAAGTGCCCTGTTAATAGGGGTAACATAGCCATTAAGGCACGTTATCACACTATGAACAACGCTTAATACTCTTAGACTGTGTATTAGGCTATTAAATACGCCAAGGCCACATGGCAGGTCAGGCAAAGGTTGTAACGACCAGTCCTTAGACTATAAAAGGACTGCGCCACATAGTACAAAGATAGACAAGCTGATACGTCCGCCAACATGACTGAAACCCTCAATACAACAACACAAGCCCCGTGGAGTAGGGTATTACACTCAAGCGGCCCGAACCACGTGAAAACACATGTGTCACCATATTGTTCTAGATCTCCGCGTGCCCAAACCAGTATAAGAATCTCCGCGGGCTACAATTTAGTAGTACCGGGAGAAGTGTCGATCGGACGCTTTGATAGTTCCCATTAAATTTCACTTGGGGAAACCTTTGAAATTGGTCAGAACATAAAAAACAAGTAACAATGATTATTTTCATTTTTCTATCTTGATGAATATAATGATTTTTTTCATTTAATTTTTCAATTGAACTTTTTATTCATCATACCAACCTCTATGTTATTTTTCAGATTTTATAAATTTTATTGAATCAATGTGTGTTCAAAATTTGAAGAATGCCTCGTATGTATATGAACATTTGATTAGAATGATAGATAATTTGAATTTTGACATGTTGGAATGCTTTAAAAAATTAACAAAATTCATACATGTATAAATAAGATAAATATGTTCATGGAAAACAATTTTAGTGAAAGAACCCTTTATTTAGGAGATACGGAAATGTTAATAATATGTGAATCTAAATTAATTTGATATTTACCGAAACATTACAATGTTAGCTATACAAGTTTTAAAATATTTGGTCCAGGTGGTAGATATTAATTTTAAGAATATAGAAAAAAGAATCATTGAATTTGGACTCGATTTGCAGAATCTATACATGTTTGAGTATTTATATTGGAATCTAAATAAAATGAAGCAAGGGAAAAGAAAACTGAAGAACAGAATTGGGCATTTATCATAGGCGGTTCTTTAGCAACAACCGCTTGTGCAGTAGTTAAAAACTGCCTGTAAAAAAAAGTACTGAGTCTAGGCTTAATTAATATTCCTTATTAAAATGAGGGGCCTTTTAAAAACCCAAATTCTACTTTCTTGTAATATGCTTTAGTATTAAAGGTTCCCAATAAATTTCTCTTGGGAAAAACTATAAAATTGGTTAGAACTTAAAAAACAAATAACACTGGTTATTTGTCATATTTCTATCTTGATGAATATATAGATTTTTCATTGAATTTTTGAATGGAACTTTTTGGTCATCATACCAACCTCTATGTTTTTTTTCAGATTTTTATAAATTTTTTAGAATCAATGTGTATTCAAAATTTGAAGAATGCCTCATATGTATATGGGCGTTTGATTAGAATGATGGATGTCGGTACCCTGCGTATTGGATACCCCAAGATACCGCAAGAAGTGCAAGGGAGTTCCACCTGTCAAAATTGAAGACCTCCGTAGGCCCCACGTGTTACACGGCACTGGACCCGCCTCCCTCATATGGGTAGCTCCGGCACTACCACGTGTAATATAAGACCGGTGCTAAACTCCCTATATAGGGAAGCTCCGTGCTTGACACGTGGCCAGTGACCTCGGACCTAACCCCTAGTAGAGGGAAGTTCCAGTACTGCCACGTGTGTAGCGGCTCTAGACTTACCTCCCCGCGAGAGGAAGCTCCAGAGCTGCCACGTGTCGAGCCTCCAGACCTACGACACCAATGGGAATACTATCGGATCTCCAACGGCACGAACGTTCAAGAGACAGTTATTGCTACAGTTACAAGGCCTGATTATGTGCCATTAATACAAAAATTAATGGCACAAGATCAGAGGATCCTTAATACCGGTAACGTTGCCATTAAGACGCGTTATCACACTATTAGGGTTCTTAAACACACTTAGATTGTGTATTAAGCAATAATAACCGTCGCGGCCACATGTCGGGCCAGGCAATTGATGTAACAGCCATCCCTTGGACTATAAAAGGGATTGTGCTGCGCGATACAAAAAAAAAAGCGGATACGCACGCAAGCACCATTGAATCCCTAATACAACAACACACACCCCGTGGAGTAGGTATTACGCTCAGGCGGCCTGAACCACGTAAATCCTCTGTGTCATCATCTTGTCTCGAATCTCCGTGCGCCAAACCGATCAAAGAACCTTTGCGGGCTACCATTTAGTAGTACCGGGGGAAGTGTTGTTCGTACGCTTCGACATTTGGCGCGCCAGGTAGGGGCGCCTGAGACCTCAAGATGGTAAACTCTGTCTTAGGATCGTCCAACAGCATCAACGCTGAGCAGCCTACTGGAGGGAATCCCTCCAATATTCAACAGCCAGCAGCCGCTGTTGTCCCGACGGGCGTCATGCCACCACCACCACCATCTATTCTGGCAAACAATGCTGGACAGCAGGATGGGGTACTCGCGTCGATCACAGCATCGACGAACAACAACCTGAGCATGCGATAATTGCTGCGCGTACTCTACTCCAAGGTCCACAACCTCTAGGAGCACCTCAGGGTGCGATGGAGCAGTGGAGGGCTGATGTTGAACATCTGGTTGCAGCTGCAGCTGATGGCATCAACAACCAAGGTCCTCCCCCTTCAGGGCGGGCACCTTCACAACACTGGATCTTGTCAGGAAGACTTGGTCCGCAAGCTTCACAGCACAGGAGACGTGTTGTGTCCCAACAAGTGACTTCGCTGACCTTTGGGGCACGTCGCACCCACACTGCGTTGAGGCTTTCGACGCATGACCTGCAGTCGGAGCTCGACCGTTGTTACTGACAGCAAGACAGCCATGTCCACATCGAGCATGCTCAAGAGAGGTGAGAGGCTCGGGACAACCTTGCTCCAAAAGGAGTAGGAGGAGGTTGTTCTGCCCTGGCTATGCATCTACGCATGGTTAGGAGGCGACCGAACTTTCGGCCTCATTTGCCGGAAAAAATCGACGGGACTATCAACCTCGCCGAATTCCTTCAAATCTACTCCACCGCTATACTTGCGGCAGGAGGCAATGAGGCTGTGATGGCCAGTTATTTCCTTGTGGCTTTGACTGGGACCGCCAGGTCCTGGTTCATGAGCCTCCCACCTGACTCCATCAACAGTTGGGTGGAGCTATGCCAACAGTTCACCGCCAACTTCTGGAGTTCCTACACCTGACTCGGCACTAAACTGGACATTTTTGCTGTTCAACAAAAATTGGGAGAGTCACTGCAATCCTTCATCCAGCAATTTTCTCAGGTACGCATTACCATCCCTTCTATTTCGAACGCTTCTGTTATCGTCGCATTCAGACAAGGGCGTCCAGGACAAGAAAATGTTGGAGAACCTGGCAACAAAAGAAGTCACCAGTGTCACGAAGCTCTTTAGCCTGGTTGACAAATGCACTAGAGTTGCGGAGGGCCATGAGATGCACTCCAAGCCAGCTCTGGAGGTCAACAAAAAATCCTATAAGGTTGAAGCCACTACCTCCGGTACTGGAAAAAAGAAGAAGAAGACCAACAACAAGAAAAAGCCATCGGCCGGAGCTCCTACTGCTGCAACTGCTGCTAATCCGGGTGGCCGAGGGGCCACACCCCAAAAAATGACTTCGACCTTCGTCAGAAGACGGCGGCAACTCAAAGATGTGGTGTCCGATTCACAAAATGTACAAGAATAGTCTAGAAGATTGTCGAGAGGTCCAGAACCTTGTCGAGCGCTACAACAAGCACCAAGAGGAATCTCCTTTCTGTCAGTGGGAAGGAAAACAAAAATTCGACAAAGCTCTGGCTGACATGGAGCTAGGATTTCAGGATCCCAAGAAGGCCCTGAAGGTCGTATACAACACGATTGATGACGATTCTGACGTCTCTGACAACGAGCGCTGAAAGACCCTGAATACCATATATGTTGGTTTTTTGGACATCACTTCTCGCCGCGTTCTCAAGACAATGCGGTGGAACATGGCTGCTGTAGATCTTACCGCCAGAGTGGAACCTCATCGGAAATGGATGGACACTCCCATCACCTTCGATGCTTCGGACTGCCCCAGGAACATGGTCGGAGCTGGCCAATTGCCACTGATGGTGTCTCCTACCATCAACAATGTCCAACTCTACCATGTTTTGGTGAATGGAGGTTCGGGGTTGAACCTCCTGAGCTATGAAGCCTTCGTCAAGCTCTAGCTCCGACCTTTGGATCTTCACCCCTCACGACCTTTCTCTGGTGTAGGTCAAGGAGCCATGAGCCCTCTCGGATCCATCACACTCCTTGTGACCTTTGGGACTCGGGAGAATTACCGGACCAAGAAGCTGGTCGTCGACATTGCGCAGACCAGCTTACCATTCAATGCCATCCTAGGCAGGCCTGCTCTTTATAGGTTCATGGCCGCAACCCACTACAGCTATTTGGTGTTGAAGATGCCGATACCTACAAGCGTTCTCTGAATACGCGGAGATCGAACTGCGGGCGTCACCGCACTGGAAGAACTCCATGCACTTGCAACAATGTAGGAGGAGGCATTCGGCAAAAAGCTAGCAGCTCAACCTCCGAGCACTCGCTATCGAGGCTCAACCTCTGCACCTCGTGTTCAACCAAGCGGCAACAATGACATACCCGTCAAAGTTGTCCAAATTGGTTCTGATGCTGCTCAGACCACCCCTATATCAGGAGGTCTGAACAACAAATAGGAACTCGTGCTCATAACTTTCCTCCGGGCTAATATTGACATGTTTGCCTGGAACCTGTCACAAATGCCTAGGATCCCTAGGGAGGTGATTGAGCACAACCTGAAGATTTATCCCGACGCACAGCCTGTACATCAGAAGCCCCAGAAGCAATCAGTCAACCGGCAAAACTTCATATGACAGAAGATCAAGAAGCTGCTTAAAGCTGGTTTCATCCGGGAGGTTCATCATCCAAAATGGTTGGCAAACCCAGTCGTTCTAAGGCCGGCGAAATGCTTCGGATGTGTATCGACTAGACAACATTAAATAAGGCATGTCCAAAAGAACCATTTCCACTACCTAGAATAGATCACATAGTGGAATCCACATCCGGGTGTGAGCTATTGTGTTTCCTAGATGCATACTCCGGATATCATCAAATCCAAATGTCTAGGGAAGATGAAGAGCATATTGCCTCCATAAAAGTAGATGGATTTTATTGTTATACTGTCATGCCTTTTGGTCTCAAAAATGTTGCCTCAACTTTTGTGCAAGCTATGCACAAAACTTTTTGAGAGCTAATCAGAGATTTGGTGGAGGTGTCCGTCGATGACATCGTTGTGAAGTTCAAGAACAAGGAGTCACTCCTTGACAAGCTGCAAGCCGTCTTCGACAAGCTGCACATCACGAGCACCAAGTTGAACCCATACAAGTGTGTCTTCAGAGTTAGCTCTGAGAAGCTCCTCAGTTTCTTGGTGACTCACCCAGGAATCGAGGCAAATCCGGCAAAGTTTAAGGCTATTGAATATATGCGGCCCCCAGCTCGCATCAAGGACTTCAAGACCTGATCAAGTGTCATTAATACTATATTAATGACACACGATCGGACGACCTTAATTACTAGTAACGGTGCTGTCAAAGCCCATAACTCGGTCATTAAGGGCAATTAAACGTGTTGAATGTGTATCAATATCAGTAACCGCCGGGGCCACATGTCGGGCCAGGCTAACTTGTAACGGCCTGCCCTTGTACTATAAAAGGACAGGCCGACGATACATAGGACACGCTCTACAGACTCTCGAACACAAATGGATTAGACGCTCTTGCTATACACTCTCAACTCACGTTGAGCTCATACATCCAATACAACATCAACACACCCCGTGGAGTAGGGTATTACGCTCAGGCGGCCCGAACCACGTAAATCTTGGTGTCCCTTGTGTCATTCGACATCTCACCTTCTTGAATCTCCACACGCCCATACCGAACCTCAAACTCCTCTAACACTTTAGTAGTGTCGAGAGGTCTGCCAGATCAAAACCACCGACAGTTGGCGCGCCAGGTAGGGGCGCCTGAGATTTCAAGAATGGTGAACTCAGCCGCTGGATCATCCAATGGTCATCCTGCTGTTCAAGCTGTTGGGGGTAACCCCTCCAATATGCAGCCACCAGCAGGAACCACGGCTCCAGTAGGAGTCACACTTCCACCACCGCCGCCTCCACCAGCAAATCAAGCTGGACAACGCGATGTTGCACCAGCGTCAATCACTGCGTCGGTGAATCTTGACAACCCGGAACACGCGCTTCATGCAGCACGTGCTCTTCTTCAGCGCCCACCACCTCCGGATGCATCCCGCGATGCAATGGAGCAGTGGAGGGCCAATGTGGAACACTTGGTTGCAGCAGCAGCCGACCGCATCAGCAACCAGGGTCCTCCTCCTTCAGGACGGGCCCCATCGCAGCGACGGACCTTGTCTGGCAGACTTGGTCCGCATGTTTCCAACAACAGGAGATGTGCTGCATCACAGCAGGTGACGTCGTTGCCCTCCGGGGCACGACGCACTCACACGGTATCAAGGCTTTCAACTCATGACCTCCGGGCGGAGCTTGATCGCCGATATCGCCAACAAGACGGTCGAGTCCATATTGAGCGTGCTTGTGAAAGACGAGAAGCTCAAGACATTCCTGCTCCTGAAGGAGTAGGAGGAGGCTGTTCAGCCCTGGCCATGCATCTGCGTATGGTCAGGTGGCCACAGAAGTTCTGGCCTCACCTTCCAGAGAAGTTCGATGGGACCGTTAATCCTGTCGAATTTCTTCAAATTTACTCCACTGCTATCTTAGCAGCTGGAGGAAATGAGGTTGTAATGGCCAATTATTTCCCAGTGGCTTTAACTGGGACCGCCAGATCCTGGTTTATGAGCCTTCCACCCAACTCCATCAACAGTTGGGAGGAGCTGTGCCGGCAGTTCACCGCCAACTTCGGGAGTTCTTACACCCGACCAGACACTGAACTGGACCTTTTTGCAGTCGTGCAAAAAGGGGGAGAATCCCTACGATCATTCATCCAGAGGTTCTCTCAGGTACGAAACACTATCCCTTCTATCTCTAGCGCCTCTGTCATCGTGGCATTTGAACAGGGAGTGCGGGATAAGATGATGCTGGAGAAACTGGCGATCAAGGAGATTACCAATGTCACAGAACTCTTCAGCTTGGCTGACAAATATGCCAGAACTGCGGAGGGCCGTGAAATGCACTCCAAACCAACTCTGGAGGATCACAAGAAATCCTCCAAAGTAGAAGACGCTACCTCTGGGAGTGGCAAGAAGAAGAAAAAGACCAACGGCAAGAAGAAGCCGTCGGCCGGTGCATCCAATGCTGCAGCTGCTGCAGCTCCGGGTGGCCGGGGGCCACGCCCCGAGAAGCGACCTCGACCGTCTTCTGAAGACGGTGGCAAACCCAAGGTGTGGTGTCCAATTCACAAAACGGACAGCCACAGTTTGGAAGACCGTCGGGAGGTCCAAAACCTTGCCGAGCGCTACAACAAGCGTCGGGAGGAAGCTCCTTTCCGACAGAGGGAAGGAAAACAAAAAGTTGACGAAGCTCCGGCTGAAGAGGAGTTAGGTTTTCAAGATCCCAAAAAGGTCCTGAAGGCCGTCTACACCTCCGTCGACGACGATTCCGACGTCTCTGACAACGAGCGTCGGAAGACCATGAACACCATTTTTGGTGGATCATGGGACATTACCTCCCGCCGGGTCATCAAGACTATGCGTCGGGACATGGCTGATGTAGCTCCTACAGCCAGGGCGGAACCTCATCGGAAGTGGATGGACACAGCCATCACTTTTGATGCTTTGGACTGCCCTCGAAGCATGGTTGGAGCAGGTCAGCTACCTTTGATGGTATCTCCTACCATCAATAACATCCAGCTCCACCATGTTATGATAGACATAGGTTTGGGGCTCAATCTCATAAGATTCTAAGCTTTTACCAAGCTTCAGCTCCGACCTTCGGATCTCCACCCCTCCCGACCTTTCTCTGGAGTAGGTCCGGGGGCCATTACCCCACTCGGAGCTATTACCCTCCCCGTTACCTTCAGGACCCGGGAGAAGTATCGCACCGAGAAGTTGGTCTTTGATATTGCTCAGATCAACTTACCCGTCAATGCCATCTTGGGTAGGCATGCCTTGTACAAATTCATGGTAGCTGCTCATTATGGTTACCTAGTGTTAAAGATGCCAACACCAGTAGGCGTTCTCCGGATCCGCGAAGATCGTACTGCTGGAGTAACTGCTCTGGAAGAACTCCATGCACTTACCACGGCGCAAGAGTAGGACTCCAGGCAAGAGCAAGCTCCAAAACCCCCGAGCATTCGTCAACGAGGCTCGACTTCTGCACCTCGTGTGCAGCCAAGCGGCGACACCGACATTCCTATCAAAGTCGTCCAAATCGGTTTCGATGCCGCTCAAACCACCCATATATCGAGGGGATTGAACGACAAATAGGAACTCATGCTCATCGCTTTCCTCCGGGCTAATGTCGACGTGTTTGCCTGGCAACCGTCACAAATGCCTGGGATCCCCAGGGAAGTGATTGAGCACAATCTGAAGATCTACGCCGACGCCTAGCCTGTGCATCAGAAGCCTCGGAAGCAATCCATAGAGCGATAGAACTTCATTCGACAAGAAGTGAAGAAGTTGCTTGAAGCTGGATTCATCCGAGAAGTCTTCCATCCAAAATGGCTAGCAAACCCAGTCGTTGTGCCCAAGGCTGGTGGGAAGCTTCGGATGTGTATTGACTACACATCACTAAATAAGGCATGTCCAAAAGATCCATTCCCACTACCTAGAATAGATCAGATAGTGGATTCCACCTCCGAGTGTGAATTACTGTGTTTCCTAGACGCATATTCTGGGTATCATCAAATCAGAATGTCTAGGGAAGATGAAGAGCATACCTCTTTCATCACAGTAGATGGATTGTACTGTTATACAGCCATACCATTTGGTCTCAAGAATGCAGCTTCAACCTTTGTACGAGCTATGTACAAAACCTTTGAAGAACTCATTAGAGACATAGTAGAAGTGTACGTCAATGACATCGTGGTGAAGGTCAAGAACAAGGAGTCACTCCTTGACACCTTGTAGGCTGTCTTCGATAAGCTGTGGGTCACCCGCACAAAGTTAAACCCAGACAAGTGTGTCTTCGGGGTTAGCTCCAGAAAACTTCTTGGTTTCCTGGTAAGTCACCGGGGCATAGAAGCTAATTCGACGAACATCAAGGCCATTGAAGACATGCGGCCACCAGCCCGTATCAAAGATGTCCAAAAGCTAACTGGATGTCTAGCAGCCCTCAACCAGTTCATTTCAAGACTGGCAAAACGGGCACTCCCCTTCTTCAAGTTATTGAGCAAGTCCAGACCATTCCAATGGTCTGAAGAAGCGGAAAAGGCATTCCAGGAGATAAAACAGTTCCTCACCACCCTACAAATTCTGGTAGCTCCGAACCCTGGTGAGCGTTTGCTGCTTTACATTTCAGCCACTGACGAAGTCGTCAGTATGGTCCTAGTCGCGGAGAGACCAGAACTACCCCATACTCAGGAATCCAGACCCCTTCGGGAGGGTCTGGAGGATCCCGAAAGCGACTTTGGGTCCCAGCTCCCAGACTTGAATCCACAAGAAGTCACTGCGGAAGACCCAGACCCCTCCGGGAGGGTCCAGGTCGCTTCTGAAGAAGCTCCGGGTTCCTCCAGCCGGGACCCGGAGGTCCCCGAAGAAAATCCACATCCCTCCGGGAGGATTCGGGTCAGTGAAGAGGAAGCTCCGAGCCCCTCCGAGAGGGTCCGGACAATTCAGCGCCCAGTGTACTTCATCAGCGAAGTACTACATGATGCCAAGACTCGATACCTAGAGGTGCATAAGCTGCTCTATGCAGTTCTTATTGCCTCCAGGAAGCTTCACCATTACTTCCAAGCTCACAAAATCTCAGTGGTGACCTCTTACCCACTTCGAGCAATCTTGCATAATCCCAACTCAACTGGGAATATTACAAAGTGGGCAGCGGATTTGGCTGAATTCGATCTCGAATTCATTTCAAGGCAAGCAATCAAGAGTCAAGCATTGGCGGATTTCACGGCGGAATGGACTCCCTCTCCATCAAACCCTGGGGGCCCCAGCGAGCAGAAGCCGGAACACAAGGCTCTGGTCTTCACCGAGCCTCATTGGACCCTCTACTTCGACGGCTCCATGCAAAAGCAGGGGGCCGAAGCTGGAATCCTTCTCCTCGCACCAACTGGAGAGAAGGTAAAATACATGGTACACCTTGACTTCAAGGCGACCAACAACATGGCGGAATATGAAGCACTCATTTACGGACTAAGGGTGGCACTGTCATACGGTGTCAAGCAACTGCTGGTCAAGGGAGATTCACAGCTCATCATTAAGCAAGTGAAGGGTGAATGTTCCTGCAACAATCTCCAGCTAGCTGCTTACCTCCTTGAAGTCCAGAGGCTTCAGAAGGACTTCGAAGTCCTAGATCTCCACCATGTCCAGCATGCCCACAATGCTGAAGCCGACGAACTCTCGACGAAAGCGTCAACCGGAGCTCCGGCTCCTGACGGAACTTTTGTCCGGAGGTTGTCAAAACCCACAGCCCAACCTGCCGAACTGAGCGAAGGGGGCGAGATTAGCATCCCGAAGTTGACGGTCCCGATGGCCCTATTACCATGGCATCCATCAAGGGTCGTAGGTGCTGACGGAAGCTCCGAGCAACCCAGCACGCAGGACTCAAATGCTCAAGTTAGTTCCGATGCATGGATCTCGGAGATCCGGAACTACTTGAAAGACAACATCCTTCCTGACGATGATGTATCCGCTGACCGGGTAGTCAGATTGGCTAAAAGATACACGTTGGTAGAAGGGGATCTCTACCGGCGCGGTGCCAATGGCATCCTAATGCGATGCATCACAAGGGAAGAAGGCTTCGAGCTCCTTGCAGAAATCCATGGAGGCGAGTGTGGGAACCACGCGTCTTCCCGCACGCTGGTTGGTAAAGCCTTTCGGCATGGCTTCCACTGGCCTACAGCACCCCAGGATGCAACTGAGTTGGTGAAGAAATGCAAAGCATGTCAATTTCATGCAAAGCAAATTCACACACCGGCTCAACCCCTACAAATGATACCTCCTACATGGCCCTTCACTGTGTGGGGGATGGACATCTTGGGACCTTTCCCAAGAGCCGTCAAAGGTTACAAGTTCACCAAGTGGTCGGAAGCAACTCTAGTTGTGACAATCAATAAGCAATCTGCTATCAACTTTTTGCAGTCCATTGTATGCTGATTTGGAGTCCCAAACAAAATCATCACTGATAATGGGACCCAATTCACAAGCTCTGCATTTCAAGGATTTTGCAAAGACCTCGGCATTCAAGTTTGCTACGCCTCTGTAGCTCACCCAGCAAGCAATGGCCAAGCCGAGAGAGCAAATGCTGAAATCCTTAAAGGACTCAAAACACGCACCTATGAGCACTTGAAAAAACATGGAGCCAACTGGATTGAAGAGCTTCTGCCCACTTTATGGGCCAACAGGACATCTCCAAACCGGTCAACTAGAGAGACATCCTTCTTCCTGGTGTATGGAGCTGAAGCAATCCTTCATCCGGAAATCACCTTGGGGTCACTCCGGGTCCGGACCTTCGATGAAGCCATGCAGGACTAGCTCCGGCGTGAAGACCTAGACCTCCTTGAGGAGGGAAGGTGCCAAGCAACTGTTCGGAATGCCCGATACCGCCATGCCCTTCGGCGCTGTCATCAGCGGCATGTACACAACCGATAGCTCGAGGAAGGCGATCTGGTGCTACAGAGAATACAATCCAGATAAGGGTTAAACAAACTCTCCCCCAACTGGGAGGGACCCTTCCGAGTGATTAAATTATCCTGTCCCGGAAGCGTTCGCTTGGCTACCGAGGATGGGACACCTCTCCCAAATCCTTGGAACATCGAGCACCTCTGTAAGTTACACTTAATGTCACGGAGGTGAGTCTGTAGTAACTTGAGGTGTATGTTATAGAGTCATTGTACAGAGTCGAGTAGTTCCTCCGGGAGAACAGCCGGACCTTTCCCGGAAGGTCCGCAAAGTTCATGCAACACTAGTCACAGTCTCAGGACTAAAAGTGTGGCTAGCTACCCTGGGTCAAACGATAAATTAAACACGCTTAGCCTGGTTCCGTACCCTAAGAGTGTACTCGTTTCCCCTGTACCCCAGACCTATAATGAAAGACATCTTCATGCGAAACAGACTCCACGTGCATTTATTTTGTACAGGCTCAACATTCTTTTTTATTTTTCTCTTTCTTGTCTATAACAAGGACGTGCAATTCTTATGAAATTTTAGTTCGACCAGTTCATACACAATTCGAGTTGTATTGTCAATTATTTTGGATTCAAATATTGTTCGTGGCCCACTCGCCTGAATGCCGCCAAGCCAACCTAGGGCCGGAGTGTGCTATCGACTTAGCCTGGTCAAGCACCCTAAGTACGCCACTCTACCTACAACCCGGCAGGCCGAAATAAGGCGGGTCCAAGTACAATTGGATCTGGAAGAAAAGACAATGCATTCGGTTGTATTCAGAATCGCGTTTGACCTAAAATTTTCTTGAGAATCGCAAGCCGCGGCGAAGTTATAGACAAGAAACGAATTTTACTGTTTTTCTTGGCTTCAGTGTGCAGGAAAAATAAAGAATTCACGTTGATGGAGAAAAGTCGGAGCTAACAAAGCTCCGACTCACCCTAGGTGGCTTGTAATCGATGTTAAACATTGAAAACGAGCATCACCGGAGCAACCAAGCTCCAGTAAAGCTAGGGGGGCCAGCCATCGACGTAAAATAAAAGATGGTGAGAAGACCCCACAAGTGGAGTCTGCTGCCGACAAGCTACGCGTTGGCAAAGGTCACTGCCGGAGCTACTAAGCTCCGACACCCCGTAGGGCTAACTATCGATGCTCTACGCGTTGATAGGGACTATTGCCGGAGCTACTAAGCTCCGACGGTAGTCAATTTGACCTCAGGGGGCCTTCACTATCGAAGACTTCGGACCTACACTCTACAAGTTCGAAGCAAATGAGTCTTCAACAAAACACAATATCCTCTTGGTACATGTTCACAATTAAATTATGTACATCTACCAGGGGGCCAAGTGAAGACAAAAGTGTTGAAGACAAAAAGTGAAATTCACAAAAATTTGGGGATTTCATTCATCTGGAGACAAGGGATTACAAAATTGAGGAAGAAAAAGAGAGAATACAAGTGAGAGCTACGGTGATGGTCCTAGACCCTATGGAAGAATCGGGTGACCTTCTGGGCAACCTCCGACACGTTGGCTCGGGCAGCTTCACCTTCTCCTTCAATGGGACCTTCAAGCACCGGGTCCAGAGGAAATTGGGGATTCCGGCTGGTGTAGCACGTCAGCACATACTCTGCGACGTTCTTTGCCAGGGATTGCCCCTCAACCTCCAATTGGTTCGCGATGACGTCGCCCACCTTGGAGAGTTTGCTACCTGCCAAGCTCAACGCCTGCAACGCCTGGTCCGGCTCCGGCTCCAGATCATCGAGATGCACGGGACTGAAGCCCATCGGTGTCAGCGCGTCGTTGGCCTTGCCCAGGAACTCCCAAATCTGTAGGGAGTCCGCAGTCCTCAAGCCCTTCAATTCTTCCAAGGATCTTCTAGCCACCACCAGTTCAGAATTCTCGCGAGCGAGGCGCTCAACTTCTTTGGCATTTTGCTGAATCTTTTCAGCAACTCGCTTCTCGAGTTTTCCGAGCTCCTCCTCCCGGAGGTGGATCTTGTTCCGGCGGTCAACCAGGTCCTTCTCCCTGCCCCACACTTTCTTCTCCCTGGCAGCAAGGGCACACTCTTGCTCGTAGAGTTCCTGCCCTCGCACCCAGGCCTTCTCCTCCTCCTCAGTGCAGCGCTCTTCCAATTTCTTAGCGCGCTCTTCGAGGCTCTTGTCGGCCAGAGCCACCTTTTCGGTGATCTCCTCCTCCCTCCTCAAGATGTCATCCCGCAGCTCTAGGAGTTTCTGCTCTTCATCTTCGAGCCTTTTCTCCCTCTCCTCAAGTGCCTCCCGGTGCTTGATGAGAGTAGTGTTAATGGCCTCAAGCCTCTCTTGGCTTTCATCGGCCGCACTGTTAGCTACTTTGGTCTGCTCGTAAATGGCCCGGGATTGAGCGTAGAGGGCGCGAGTAATACTCTCTCTGTCGTCCAATAATTTTCCCCAGTATTCCAGGCGGACCTTCTCCCGCTTGATCCACTCTTTGTCATCTGCCAGCCTCGATTGCGCCGGCTTGGTCTCGAAGTAGAGCCGGTTACGCCACCGCCTAAGGGTTTGGCGCTCCTCTTCAAGAGCCTTGCTGTCGTGGAAGAAGGCCAGTTGAACTTGACGCATACTGGAACAAGCGTTGTCAATAGACAATGACAACGGGATAGGTTCCGGACCTGCTGGGGTCTCCTCCGCTGGTTCCAGCGGGTTTTCACATACAAAAATTGGGTCCCACTCCACAAGAGTGGTCCCCTGGGTCTCCATGGCACTAGGGCCGTCCTCCGGGATGGCCTCATTCGCCATCTAGGAGGGTCCCGCTAATGAAGTTCCGACCTCCGGAAGTGGTTCCGAAGGCCCCGCCGCCAGGTCTTCATTTGCCCCCTCAGGCAGGGGGCTAGCAACCTCTTCTGGGCACTCTGGCTCAGCCGCGGGAACCTCCGGCATTGTCATTCCCGGAGCAGGGGTTGCTTCTGGCTCCGGCCTGGGCACCTCCTCTACTGGGGGATCGAGCGCCGACGCCTCTGCAACAACCAGCTCGGGAGCCGGAAGGTCTTCAACATCAACCATCCCTGCGGTCGGAGCTTCAACAACAACCGGCTCTACGGCCGGTGCTTCAGAGGTAGCCGGCCCAACCGCCGGGACTTCCTCAACATTCGGCGCGCACGCCGGGACTTCAACTACCTCCGGCTCAACCACCGGGGCTTCGACAATTTCCGGCCCAGGGGCCGAAATTACTGCTTCCTCCGGCTCAACGGCCGGAGCTTCCATCATCTCTGCACGAGGACCCGGAGCTTCAACCTCCGGAGCAGGTGCCGCTGGCGCATCTTCTCTCCCGCGGTCCGGCGCTACCACGGGAGTCTCTGGGGATGAGTCGAGGTCCATGACCACGACAGCTGGCGCCGGAGCTGTCGCAGCTTCAGCCACCACTTGGGGCGGCACCGAGACAGGAGTAGAAGCTTCCGCCCTCACAGCTTCAGCTGCTGTGGCTGAGGGTGGAGCCTCACTCCTCTTCTTGGGAACGCTGTATATGATGGATGAAGAAACTTAAAAAACAATTACTACAACAAAACAACTGTCTGGGGTAAAGATTAAAAATTACCTCGGGAGGCTTCCGCACCAGCTTGCGCGGAACCTCTTTCCTGGGCGTTATGGGCTGACCATAGCCGCCGCCGGCATGGAAGCCCTGGAAGGCCCCCCGGAACTCGTCGCAGCCACGGGCATTTCCTTAGTCGAGGCCCCCCTCGACCAGGAAGGACCTCCGGACCTAGAGGCCTCAACCGGCCCTGGTGCTGAAGTCGCATGCCCGGAGCTAGCACCCCGGCAGGACGCCACTGCGGGAACAACCGCCGCAGTTGTAGAAGACCTCCCTCTCCGGGGAGAAGGAGCCGATGCAGAGGTGGAAGGCCTGACAGACCTTCCGTCGGCATGCTGCAGCTTCCTCTTCCGGCTCAAGGGTTCGTCTGCCGGCTCCTTGCCCTTGCCGACGACTTTGATCCTTGGCTTTGGGGGAGGGTCGGAGCCACCTTCGGAGGCCCCAGGGATCACCACTCTGGAGGTTGATCTTCTCTCGACGACACCAAGGTTTTCAAGCACAAGCATCTTCCGCCGGAGCTCCCTGCTGAACTCTACTTCCATGTTCAGAGGGAGAAAAGCTGATGGCGGAGTCAAGTCGTCTCCCGCGACGTCGATGCCGTGCTGGAACTTCTTGAAATGGAACTCCAAGGTTGTCCCCGACATGTTGGACTTCAGCTCGGTCTCGACCCGGTCGTTGTCCATCATGCTGTTGAGGGCCCAAGCGAGTTTTTCTCTCCTCTTCAGCAGTGCCCACCTATTGACCAGGAAGTTGCAAAACACTTCCTGAGGATTTAATCCTCCCTCCACGCACTGGCGGATCCTGGTCAGAGCAGGGTTGAAGGCTTCCGCCAGCACCGGAGCTTCACTCTAGACTGTAGTGTCAATGTTGGGGAGGCCTTCGGGCAGCTCCAGCTTCTCGTGCTCCTCCACCCGGATGACTATCCAGTCCTTCCAGTCATCCCACTTTCCAGAGGGAAACGACCGGAGGTACTTGAATGGGCACTTCTTGCGCTTCAAGAAGTAGTAGAAGCCAAGGTACTCATTGCTCCTACCGGTGGTATGAACGATGAAGAAGGTCCGGAAGAGTTCAATGCAGGGGGGATGCCCACCCACATCTCACAGAAGTGGACGAAGATAGACACGAGAAGAATGGAGTGGGGGCCAAGGTGGTATAGCTGCAGACCATAAAAGTCTAGCAGCATTAAGAAAAAGGAGGAAAAAGGTGGGATCAACCCCACCATGGCGTATGAAGAGAAGTACACCATTTCGTCGGCGTGCTCCTTCTCGAACGGCAGCTCTCCCCCGGCGCGGACCAGGTGGTTGAAGAAATCCGGGGACCATCCCATGAGGGCCCGGACCTTCTTCAGGTCACCTTCGGTCTTCAAACGGCTCTCGCGGAGACCCAACTCCATCGCGGCACAGCAAGGCAAGAGAGGAAAAGCGAGCACAAGTTGGGAGTTTGAGCGCAAGATCAGATGAGGGGCGTAAAGAACTCCAGACGGTGCACGCTTTCCTTCTTAAGTAAGCCCTCGCAACGCTTGGATGGAAACCGCAAGGAAGCCGAAGATACTACTCAAAAATTCCACGCCGATGACAAGAGGGCCCGGGACCACCCTGACGATCAAGTCGAGGTTCTTACCCAGGCGAACAGTTGTCATCATGAGGCGGGAAGCCCGAAGGCGGCGACCTGACAAGGCGCGCGGAACCAATACGGTTTTCGTATCGGGAACCGGCGACCTTCAATTGCGTGAGATGCGCACGCCAAAGATCTCATCTGCCACACACGGGATATGCCACACGGCGAGGATTTAACTCCAAACTATCGCCAACGGCACATCCAAAGACCTTTGAAGACTCAGTTCAATAGTCAAAGGATGGACCCACCTCCGGCGGAACGACTTCACCCAAGGGGTCTTCCCTAGAGGTGGGCCCAGGGGGCCACTGTCGGTACCCTGGGTACCATATACTCCTTGGGATTGCAAAGATCTCAAGGGAAAGTCATTTACTTGATTTGAAGATCTTCGGAGGCTCACATGTCAGACATGTTCGGACCCGCTTCTCCAACATGCTTAGTCCCAGGGTCGCCACATGTACTATCAAACTGGAGCTACCGCCCAGAAGGGGGAAGCTCCGGGCTATGTACCGAAATGGCACCCCCGGACCTAACCCCAGACCGAGGGATCTCCGGTGCTGACACGTGTCGGGTAACACCGGAGCCATCTGTTCCCCACAGTGTGCTCCGGCGCTTCCACGTGTCCAACCATCAGATCTTCAACCTCTAACCTCCGGAAGACTCCACAACGGCTCCAGATCTTCAAAGGGGAATCAAGGACTTCAAGACCTGATCAAGTGTCATTAATACTATATTAATGACACACGATCGGACGACCTTAGTTACCAGTAACGGTGCTGTCAAAGCCCATAACTCGGTCATTAAGGGCAATTAAACGTGTTGAATGTGTATCAATATCAGTAACCGCCGGTGCCACAAGTCGGGCCAGGCTAACTTGTAACGGCCTGCCCTTGTACTATAAAAGGACAGGCCGACGATACATAGGACACGCTCTACAGACTCTCTAACACACACGGATTAGACGCTCTCGCTCTACACTCTCAACTCACATTGAGCTCATACATCCAATACAACATCAACACACCCCGTGGAGTAGGGTATTACGCTCAGGCGGCCCGAACCACGTAAATCTTGGTGTCCCTTGTGTCATTCGACATCTCACCTTCTTGAATCTCCGCGCGCCCATACCGAACCTCAAACTCCTCTAACACTTTAGTACTGTCGGGAGGTCTGCCAGATCAAAACCACCGACAGAGCCCAAGTCCGCGACTTGACTCATGTCAGTTCCGAACACAACACCTTACGTGAGCACCTCACATAAGCATGTTGCAAAACCACAATAAAATGATATCAACCATATCAACTAAAACGCGCCAAAAACTTAGCAAATGAATACTAAGCAATCTTTCCATAGATGTAAAACAAGTTCGAAACGTTTCACAGTAAAAGCAGGAACATTGCGATCAAGCTCCGAACCTAGCTAAAGCTAGCCGGAGCTTGAGCTGGAGCTTACCAAAGCTAGTACAACCTAGCGCTAGAGCTTACCAAAGCTACTCGGACCTAGCGCCGGAGCTTACCAAAACTAGTCGAAACTAGTCATCCCAAAAGTCGGAGCTAGAAAAACATGTCGGAACTAACCAACATAAGTCGGACCTAGCAAAACATATCAGAGCTTAACAAAGACATGCCGGAGCTATCAAAAACATGCCAGAGCTAAAGACAAAGCTCACCGGAGCTACCCAAAAAATATGTCGGACCTAGACAAAGAAAGTCGGACCTATTGTCGGACCTTGCAGAAGCTCGGAGCTAGAGTCGGACCTTGCTAAAAAAGATGTTATGACAACATTCAAAACTTTTATTGTCAAAGCCAATGTATTCAGCACACATAGGTCTCACAATCCCCCCCTTGATGAATGCATTGGCAACACCACTTAAGATCCGAACATTGGCTTACATTAAAAGTTTTGAAAACAATTTATCCCCCTTTCTGAAACAGAAATAAATGAGAAGAAAAACAAATTCTTCCCCTGAGAAGAATCGTGCCAAAAATAATTGTGAATATGTGCAATGTGTAATAAATTTCTCCCCCTTGCATACTTATCTTTAAAAATTCACATATTATCTCTCCCCCTTTGACAATGTATTCAGCAAGGTTTATAATACAAATTTTAATTGTTATGAGCATATTATAACATATAAATGTAAAACAAAGCTCATCCAAGTCATACTATCAAGTAACTTACAATATCACATCAATGAGATACATAAAGTAGTGTAAGCCATGCTAGAGATCAAATGTAATTTTCAATTTAAACAAGTCATGATCTCACAAACTTAACTATTTCAATACCTGAAAGCATGACACTTGTTGCTGCATTTTATTATTTTTCAAAGCACAAAATTAGATCATATGATATTTGCAAGAGATTATTTGCGCATCAGCCTTATTCTAACCAACCAAGGCAAGCCTATGTCATTGACAATCAGAAGCTTAAGGACATGATTTTTGTCATACACAACTTCTTCCAAGTTCATATCTAAGTGCAATGATAAGCCATCTCAAAAGAAGAAGTGCGATGCATGCATATTCTCTTGATCTTTTCTCAATTTATATTTACTCATAAAAACTCGATATGTGACTTGATTACTTGATTAATTCTTTATGATTAAAAGCACTTGTGAGCATGCAACAAGTTCAAAACAGCAAGAAAGTTCGACCATGACCAGATTTAGTGTAAGTAATTATTCCAATTACTAGACATGGCAAAAACTACAAAATGTATAATATGAGTAATGTAGTAAGAACTTTCAGCATGTAAAAGGAATCACAAAGTCAAATATGTATGAAATAATATGCTCATATAGTTTTAATTTCAGATTCACACATAGACTTCCCACATTTCAAAACTCCCTCTTAATTTAAACCATGAGGATGCATAACCCCTATTTCACTACGAATGTAACAAAAACGAGTGAAATCCAAAGGTTTTATAAAAATGTCAGCCGATTGTTGTTCGGTATCTACATGGTGAAGCACAATGTTTCCTTTTTCAACATTATCACAGAGAATGTGATACCTAATATCAATGTGATTTGTTCTAGAATGTTGCACAGGGTTTTTAGCAATGCAAATGACACTAGTGTTATCAAAAAACAGTGGAACACTATCTAGATCAACCCCATAGTCCTTAAGTGTTTGAACAATCCAAAGAATTTGTGAGCAAGTACTAGCAGCAGCTACATATTCAGATTCGGCTGTGGATTGTGCAACTGAATTTTGTTTTCTAGAGGACCAAGCAATAAGAGAATTACCAAGAAAATGACAAGCACTGGAAGTACTTTTCCTATCAATCCTACAACCTCCAAAATTAGAATCGGAAAAAGCTTTCAAAGTAACAGTTAAGGAAGAAGGAGGAAAAATGCCAAATTCTTGAGTTCTATGCAAGTACCTGAGAATCCTTTTGACGGCTTGACAATGTGAAGAACGTGGGGAGGCTTGAAACCGTGCACAAAGACATACACTGAATTGTATGTCCGGTCTTGATGTCGTGAGGTACAAAAGTGATCCAATCATTCTTCTATATTCTTTTTGATCTACGGGTTCACCATCTTCATCAAGTTCAAGTGTTGTTGCTGTTCCCATTGGTGTCCGAAGAGGCTTGCTTTTGTCCATGTTGAAGAGCCTTAGGAGGTCTTTTGTATACTTCGTTTGATGAACAAAGGTACCCTCCTTGGTTTGCTTGATTTGCATCCCCAAAAAGTACGTGAGTTCTCCCATCATACTCATCTCAAATTATGAACTCCTCATAGCTGAAAACTTGGACACAAGATCATGAGAAGCACAACCAAAGATAATATCATCCACATACACTTGAATGAATAATGAGTCATTGCCATGCTTAAGCACAAAAAGAGTTTTATCAACCTTGCCCATGGTAAACCCCTTTTCAAGTAAGAATGTTTTTAACCTATCCTACCATGCTCCAGGGGCTTGTTTGAGACCGTACAAGGCTTTGGACAGTTTGTAAACATGATTAGGAAAATCTGGATTTTCAAAACCCGGTGGTTGTTTGACATAAACCTCCTCATCTATGTAGACATTAAGAAAAGCACTTTTAACATCCATTTGATATAACTTAAAACCTTTAGATGCAGCAAAAGCTAACAAAATTCTTATGGATTCTAATCTAGCAACAGGAGCAAAAGTTTCATCAAAATCTAGACCTTCAACTTGAGTGAAACCTTGAGCAACCAACCTAGCCTTATTCCTAACCACAACCCCATCCTCACTTTGTTTATTTTTAAACACCGGTTTAGTTCCAATTAAAGTGTGACCTTGGGGAGGAGGTACAAGTTTCCAAACACTTTCTTTCAAAATTTTCTAACTCTTCTTGAATGGTAATAATAAAAGATTCATTAGTGAGTGCGTGTGATATATCTTTGGGTTCAAAAGAAGCAACAAAAGCAAAATGAGCATGAGAGTTTGGATCGCAAAACCTGGACCGTGTGACTCGTTCGTGCAAGCTTCCAATTATCTGTTGCGGGGGATGATCTTTGTAAAATCGCAAGGGAACAGATGTCTCACAAGCTTCTTCTTAATAAGGGTCATTGCAGATTGATGATCTTGTGGCTTGTGGATGATAAGGACAAGCAGAGGTGATAGTCGGAGCTTGTTCACAGTTCAAAGCTGGACACGTGTCAACTTCGGAACTACCAGGCAGTATCACCAGCTCTTCTTCATCTTCGAAAATACCCTCCCCCTGAGGATATGGATCTGGTCCTGCAATACCGGGGCTAGTACATGGGCTAGCTTCATCAAAAGAAACTTCACAAGTCTCCACAATTTTGTTAGTGTCAAGTAAAAACACACGGTAGCCTCTAGTATGGGATGGATAACCAAGAAACATGCCATCAATGGATCTAGGTTCAAATTTATCAAGATTACCATGTTTCTTAACAAAGCATTTGCAACCAAAGACCCGAAAGTGCGTAACACTAGGCCTATGTCCAAACCAGAGCTCATATGGTGTTTTACCTAGCTTAGCGTGCAAGAAAACATGATTTGAGACATAACAAGCTGTTGCAATTGCATCAGCCCAAAATTTCCTAGGAGTTTGATATTCATCAAGCATAGTCCTAGCCATCTCAACTAAGGTTCCGTTCTTTCTTTCTACAACACTGTTTTGTTGAGGTACATACATATGGTGAAGAAAATTGATGATATATTCCATTTTCAGCACAAAAGTGATCAAAAGATTGATTTTTAAATTCAGTTTCGTTATCACTTCTAATTGCTTTTAAAGATCCTGGGTGATCAATTGATAATCTAAGAAATAAAGTTCTAAAGTGACTAAAATCTTCATTCTTAGATGCCATAAAGTAAACCCAAGAGTGTCTAGAATAATCATCAATAATCACAACAACATACCATTTACCTCCGAAGGATTGAACACATGAAGGTCCTATGGTGTCAAGGTGCAAAAGTTGACCCAGTTCAGTTGTCATGATCATTGTGAGAGGAGTATGTGAACCTGCAACCATCATAGCATGTCTACAAGAAGAGCACACAATTTCTTTGTCCCCTTTAAGCTTAGGCAGCCCACGTATGCGATCAAGAGCACTAACACGCATTAGGTTATCAAAGCCTACGTGACCAAGTCCACGATGCCAAAAATATAAGTCCTTTGAATTATTAGCAACTAGACACCTATGCTTCGAGGAAGACATATCAAAATCAGCTTTAAAAACTCTTCCCAACCAAGACATGTTAAAAATATGCTCACTATTTGAACCTACAACTTTGCAGCAGTTTTTATTGAAAATAATTTCCAGAGTTTTATCTAGAAATTGTGAAATAGAGAGCAAGTTGTATTTCAAATTTTTAACAAGTACCACATCCTTCAAAGTGTAGTGATTATTTACTCTAACCGAACCCTTAGCAATTATAGGAGTTGAAGAATTATTGGCAAAAGTAACATTCTCTACACGTGGCACAAAAGAGAGGGAGGAGAACCATTCTTTGTTACCGGTCATGTGACATGAGCAACCTGAATCCACAATCCAAATGTTCTCCTTTCTCAAGCATTTAACCTCATCATCGTCACTGTTGTGTTCTTCTTCCTCCTGACTTGTTCTTGATCTTGTTTTGCCCGCCATGAAGCATAAGTTGGCCAAATCATCTTCATCTTCATCACTTCCAATGTCCACGTCGCTTGAGCTAAGTTCCTGGAGTGCGGAGGTAAAACTGTTCACCAGTTGGCGACCTGTAAAGCCCTTCTTCTTCTTCTTATCATTTGTTGAGGAGTGCTTCGTCATTGATTGTTTTTCTTCTCAGGAAGTAGAACCTGAAAGGTTATGGCATGTTGTACGAAAGTGTCATGTATTACCACATTTGAAGCATCGTTGAGGTCCGGAGCTTCCTCTCCTTCTAGTTCTCACATTTTGCAATGCTTTTGAGAACCTAGTAGAGAGAAGTGCTAGCTCCTCCTCTGGAAATTCCTCGATCTGCTCCAGGGTTAGTGAGGACAACAAAGCAAGAGTATTGCAAGATGATGATTGGCCGGAGCTAGGCATATCATGTGTGAGACAAATGCAGTAGACTTATTTGGGTTCTTACGTGATAAGATGTCAATTTCATGAGTTTTGAGTTTAGAGTAAAGCACATCTAAAGTAAGTGTACTCATGACAGTAGATTCACGAATAGAAGTAACTTTCATCTCCTAGATTGACATGGCTAATGCACTAAGAAGTTGCCTAGCATTTTCAGCATCAGAAAAGTTAACATTGACACTACGCAGATTGCTGATAATTTTATGGAAGCGAGCGAAAAGGTCATTGATAGACTCACCGGGTTGCATCTTGAAACGCATGTATTCCTTTTTGAACATATCTTGTATCACCTCCTTGATCGTGTTGGATCCTTCGTGATAGTCACAAAGCGCTCTCCACATATCATATGCCGATCAAAGGTGTGCAACGCGGTCGAAGTCGCTTTGAGTGAGTCCTTGGATGATCAAGTTCCGGGCTTTGTTGTTGTTGTCGACGTCCCGTAGGTTCGTAGCCATAACTTGATCGTTTGACGGCACATCATAAGTCTTGTACACCTTTTCCCATATGGCAAAGCCTTGGGCCTGGATGAAATCCTCCATGCGTGCCTTCCAAACCTAAAAATCAATACCAGCAAACACACAAGGTTTGGCGGAGTATTTCTCAATGACGATTAGTCAAAAACACGTGCAAATCACAATGATTAGAGCACCGTGGCTCTGATACCAATTGTAGGATCGAAGAGCACGTGAAAAGCTACCAGAGGGGGGTGAATGGTAGATTTAAAAATCTTACACAGCGGAAACAATTAAATCTCAACCCCTTCGGCAGAAAAACGATTTGTTAGAAAAATCGTGTGTGAAACTAATCTAAACGTGTTTCCCCGTGACAAAAGTGATAGATATCAGAGAAAATCAAGTAACGAATAAAACACAAGAAGAATCACTCAAATCCGTCAAGATAAACTCAAGTTATGATCGAAAGATCGAACAAAGGTCAATCTGTCCTGCCCGAGAAAAACAGTTCTGGAACGCTGCAAAGAAACTCGTGTAGATCAGAAACCACAAATCCAATGACCGTGGAATTTTGACAGATGATAGATAATCAAGTTTTTAAGACAACCCAAAAAGAATCACGTTAATTGGATCTATAAAACTCTAGTTATGATAAAACCATCAATGAAAGGTAATGCTGTCCAGAAACTCGACGAGTAAAACTTGTCTGGAACAAGTCGGACGAACAAGGCACGAAAATTCCTTAAAACTATGAATTTTATTCAATAGAACACAAGAGGAACAGCCCCAAAGTCATGCACCACGAGGTTTGGCCTTCCCTTGCTTATATAACCAGCCCTTAGGCCAACCCAATCTCAACTTGGACTCCAATCCTACTCAGATCACGAATCATAACTTTCCATAACTGCTTAGGACTCTTCTATACGCAGATAGAAGCAATCTTAAGACTTCCAAACACCTTAGGAACATATCCCACATTCCTAAAACAACTCAAATTCGTTACCCACACGAAATCCTAACATAATCAACTTGATACTTTCCATACCGAGCCATAACCGACTCCGCCGCAGCCAAAGTCATCAACCGGTACGATCCGATCCTTCCAACCAGATCTTCTCATCCATAAACCATCTTCGGAACCATGTTGCCATGTCATGCACTGCATGCATACGTGTGAACACCTTCCTTCAACGTTCAGTAACCTTCATATGAACTGCCCTTGATTCAATCATCCTGTGCGACCTCTTGACCCGCTCAACCACAATTCCACCTGAATTTGGTTGTTTGAACCTCATCTCCTCCCTGAGACTAGTCCAAAGGATCCTGTCACCAGCCATGACTTGAACTCAAGCAACACCTGCACATGAACAAACAACCAATCCGTACGAGCCCAAGTCCGCGACTTGACTCATGTCAGTTCCGAACACAACACCTTACGTGAGCACCTCACATAAGCATGTTGATAAACCACAGTAAAATGATATCAACCATATCAACTAAAATGCGCCAAAAACTTAGGAAATGAATACTAAGCAATCTTTCTATAGATGTAAAACAAGTTCGAAACATTTCACAGTAAAAGCAGGAACATTGCGATCAAGCTCCGAACCTAGCTAAATCTAACCGGAGCATGAGCCGGAGCTTACCAAAGCTAGTACAACCTAGCGCCGGAGCTTACCAAAGCTACTCGGACCTAGCGCCATAGCTTACCAAAACTAGTCAAAACTAGTCTCTCCCAATAGTCGGAGCTAGAAAAACATGTAGGAACTAACCAACATAAGTCGGTCCTAGCAAAACATATTGGAGCTTAACAAAGACATGCCGGAGCTATCAAAGACATGCCAGAGCTAAAGACAAAGCTCACCGGAGCAACCCAAAAAATATGTTGGACATAGACAAAGAAAGTCGGACCTATTGTCGGACCTTGCAGAAGCTCGGAGCTAGAGTCGGACCTTGCTAAAAAAGATGTTGCATTCAAAACTTTTATTGTCAAAGCCAATGTATTCAGCACACATAGGTGTCACAATCTCCCCCTTGATGAATGCATTGGCAACACCACTTACTCCTCCGAGAGGGTCCGGGAAGTTCAAGCAACACTTGACACAGTCACAACACTAAAAGCGTAGCTACCCGCCCTGGGTTAGTACAAGATGTATAGCACAATTAGCCTAGTTTTGTACCCTAAGTGTGTCCCTGTCTCCCCTATAATTCGGACCTATAATGAAAGGCATTGTTATGTGAGAGCAGACTCCACGTGTAGTGATTTTGTACAGGCTCATTCTCTTTTGTTTCTACTGCTCCTTCTTATCGAAGTTGTGCAATTCTTTTGAGTTTTAGTCCAAGTTATTCATATGTGTTACAAGTTATATTGTTGGTCTACTTGTCTAAACGCCAAGCCAACATATGTTCGGAGTGTGCTATTGACTTAGCCTGGTCCTGCACCCTAAGTACACCACTCTACCTACATTTCGGCGGGCATGAGTAGGGCGCGTCCTAAACACATTAGGGTCTGGAAAGATTACATCAATGTGCTTGATATCATATTGAGTTCCTTTGATCTAAAATCAAAATAAGAACAGTAAGCCACAAACGAATTATAGACGAGAGGACGAATTTTACACTTTTTCTTGTCTTTAATGTGCATGAAAAGCGAAAAACTCATGGCGATGGTGGACGATGCTGGAGCTACTAAGCTCCGACATCTACCAAGCGGGCCCACCGTCGACGTTCTACGAGTTGACAGTATGTGTCGTCGGACCTATCCAGCTCCAACAACCCCAGGGGACCCGCCATTGACATCCTACACGTTGACAGTAGGTGCCGTAAGACCTATCCAGCTCTGACAACCCCAGGGGACCCACCGTCGATGTTCTACGCATTGACAGTGGGAGGCATCGGATCTAACAAGCTCCGACAACTTCGAGGGGGCCCACTAGCATTGCAATGAAAGCTCCCTGGAGAAGTCGGAGATAAAAACTTTGGACCTAAAATCTACATGTTCAAAGCGTTCAAATCTTCAACACATAGTGAAATCCTTTTGGTACATGTTCGCAATCAAATTGTGTAAATCCACCAGGGGCAAACAAGATGAAGGACAATGTATTAAAGACAAAATGAAATTAATTCAATAAAAAAGTTTGGATTTCATTCATCTGAGGATTGGAGTACAAAAATGGAGAAGTTACAAGCGGGAGCAAAAGAGAAAGGTCCTAGGTTCTGCGGAAATATGTGGCAACTTTCTGGGCGGCCTCCTGAAAGCTTGCCTTGGTGGCGTCTTCCTCTTCAGCAATGAGCCCTTAAAGCACCGGATCCCGGGAGAATTGGGGGTCTCAGCTCTTGTAACACGTTAGCACATATTCTGCAACGTTCTTGGCCAGAGATTTCCCCTTCGTCTCGAGCTGGTCCACAAAGATGTCGCCCATCGCGTCGAGTTTGCCACCAGCAGTGCTAAGTGCCATCAGCCCTCGGTTCAGCTTTGGCTCTGGATTATCTAGACGTACTGGACTGAAGCCCAATGGCATTAGGGCATCATTGGCTCGCCCCAGGAAGTCCCACACCTGATGGGACTCAGTCACCCTCAAACTTCGCAGCTCCTCCAGTGACCTCCTGGCGGTCGCTAGCTCTGAACCTTCTCGAGTGAGACGCTTGACCACTTTAGAATGTTGCTGAATACTCTCACCTATTTGCTTTTTGCGGTCGGCGAGCTCCGTCTCCCGGAGGTGGATGCGGTTCTGCCGGTTGGCGAGGTCTTTCTCCCTGCCCTGCACTTTCTCCTCTCTTGTGGAGACTTTGACCTGTCGATAGGTGAGGTCTTGCTCGAGCTTCCAGTACTTCTCCTCCTCTTCCTTGCTCCACAGAGCAAGCTTCTTAGTGTGATCTGCCAAATTTTGCTCTGCCAGAGTTAGCTTCTGGGCGAGCTCCTCCTCTCTCTTCAAAATATCATCCTCCTGTTCCATGAGTTTATCCTCCCTTTCATTGATACCTTCCTGGCGCTTGAAGTGTCTCATGGAAGGTTTTGAGGTTGTCTTGGCGGTCATTCGCCGCCTCGTTGGCCTCTTTAGCCTGCTCAAATAAAGCCCCGGAACTGTTATCGAGGTTCTTGATCATACCCTCCTCCTCGGTGAGCAGACGCTCAAACCTTGCCAGCCGGGCTTTTCCCTTCTCGACTCACTCCTTTTGGTTTACAAGCCTTGTCTATGCCAGCTTGGTCTCGAAGTGAAGCCTGTTGCGCCAATGACTCAAGGTGTGGTGCACTTATTCGAGGACCTTACTATCGTGGTCGAAGGCGAGCTAGACATGGCGAAGGCTCAAGCAGACATTGTCAATAGACAATGCCAAGGGAATAGGCTCCGGACCTGCCAGAGTCATCTCCGCAGCCTCCAAGGGTTCTTATAATAAAAAAATCGGGTCCCACGCCACAAGTGTGGTTCTCTGGAGTTTTACGGCACTAGGGTCGCTCCCAGAAAGCTCTTCTTCTTCTACTGCCGCAGATGAAGGTCCTACCATAGGGACATCAACCTCCGGGGCTGACGCTGAATGTCCTCCCTCTGAATCTTTAGTTGACGGCTCTGCAGGAGGAAGGCCTGCCGCAGACTCCTCTGGGCACTCCGGCTCTGACATTGATGCCACTGGAAAAATGACCTCCGGGGCAGACGTTGGAGCTTCGTCCGCAACCCCCACCACTGCCGGCTCAGGCGCCGGTACATTTGCCACCCCCGGCTCAGTTGCCGAAGCTTCGACTATTTCTGGCGCAGAGGCCGGAATATCAACCATCTTCAGCTCAGCAGCCGGAGCCTCAACCATCTCCGACTCAGCAGCCGGGGCTTCAACTATCTCTGGCACAGAAGTTGGAACTTTGGGCACATCTGGCTCAATTGCCGGATCTTCAGCCACTTCTGGCAAAGGCGTCGGAGCTTTGGTTGCCTTCGGCTCAAGTGTCGGAGCTTCTGCCGTTTCCGACTCTTGCATCGGAGCTTCAGTCTCTGGCGCTGCTACTGGAGGTGCCGCTAGTGCATCTTCAACAACTTCTCCCCCGTGGTCCGGCACTACAACGGGAGCCTCTGGCATCTCTTCTGGATCCAAGTCCATGAAATCTGGCGCCAGAGCTGTTGTGTCCTCTGCCACCACTTGAGGAGGCTCAGTGGTTGAAGCTGGAGTTTCAGCACGCACAACTTCAGTCGCTGTAGCAGATGCCGAAGCCTCAGACTTCTTTTTCGACACCCTGGAGACAAAAAGTCGAGAATATTAAAGAAATAATAAAAACAAGATTGGCATTTTAGGGTGAGTTAATGATGCTTACCTAGGGATGCTACCATCCCATTCATCGCATAATCTCTTCCTCTGAGGCCCGGAATCAGAGCACACCAAATCTGGTGAGACAATAACCTCGGACCTTGGTCGAGAGCCACCTGCAGCAGTTGGAGCCTTCTCAACCGGAACCTCCCTCGGCTGGGAGGGACCTCCAGACTCAGAGCCCATAGCTGATACCGGAGCCGGAGTTGACCTGCCAGAGCTTGATCCCTTCGAGGGCACTAGAACTGAAGTAGGTGGAGTCACCGAAGATCTCCTTCGTCGGGGAGAAGGGGCTATTGGAGTTGGAGTTGATCCGATGGGGCTCCCGTCAACATGCCTTAACTTCCTCTTCCGGCTGGAAGATTCAGCCAGCTCCTTGCCCTTGCCCTTGCCCTTGCCAGCGTCATCCACTTTCTGGCTTGGGGCAGTGGGTGCCACCCTCTCAGAAGCCCCAAGGATTGCTACACCAGAGGTTTATCGCCTCTCCACCACACCAAGATCGTACAACACTGGCATTTTTCTCAGGAGCTCCCTACTGATCTCTGGAACCATGTTCGGAGGTAGGAGAGTAGCCGACGGAGCCAAGGCATTAGGGGAGATAGGTCCATTCTGGAACTTCTTCAGATGGAGCTTCAAGGCATCATCATCCAAATTGGAATTCAAACCGGTTTCAATCCGTTTGTGATCCATTACATTGTTAAAGGCCCATGCAAGCCACTCCCTGGTCTTTAGTGGAGCCCACCTGTTCATCAAGAAATTATCGAAGACCATTTGAGGGGTCATCCCTCCTTCTACACATTCTTCAATCCTTGCCAGGATGGGCTTGTACGCATCTAACAGCTCCAAAACTGTGTTCCATGCGTCAGTGTCGACACTGGGAAGACTCTGGGGCAGCTCCAGCCTCTCGTTTCCCTCCACATTGATAATCATCCAATCCTTCTTCCAATCGTCCCGCTTGCCGGAGGGGAAATACTTCAAGTACTTGAAGGGGCAATTCTACCGCTTCACAAAGTAGTATAAGCCGATTAGCTCTGTCCCCTTCCCGGTGGTGTGGACTGTGAAGAAGGTCCAGAACAACTCAATGCAAGGAGGCACACCCAACCACATCTCGCAGAAGTGGACGAATGTCACCGCTAGTAAGAGAGAGTGGGGGCTGAGGTAAAGCAGCTGAAGACCACAGAAGTCTAGCAACATCAAGAAGAAGGTTGAAAAAGGTGGGATTAGACCCACCATGGTGTAAGCTGAGAAGTACACCATATCTCTAGCGCGCTCCTTCCTGAAGGGGAGCTTTCCGAAGCAGATGTCGCAGTTGAAGGAGTCACTGGACCACCCCATGTAGGTCTGAACCCTCGATAGATCCTCCTTGGTCTTGATCCTACTACGGGGAGGACCCAACTCCGTCGCGGCAAAGTGGAGCGAAAGAATAGAAAGTTATGTGAAGGTTGGGAAGCTCTGAGCGCTGGTTTGATCGAAAGCATAAAGAGTCCTAAAACTGTGCGGGCTTTCCTTCTTATGTAAGCCTCCACAACGCTTGGATGGAAACCGAAATGGGGTCGAGGTCATGTTTTAAAAAATCTACCCTGCCAATGGCAAATGGGATCGGGTCCACTTTGGCAGAAAGGCCGAAGTTATTACCCAGGTGAACCATTGTCATGATGGCAGGTTGGAAGCGTGAGGGCGGCGGCCTGACAAGGCGCGCGGAACCTATACGGTTTTTGCATTGGGAGCTGGCGACCTTCAATTGCGTGAGATCCGCACTCGAAGATCTCATCTGCAGCATTCAAAACAAGCCATGCGGCGATGGTTTAACCACGGACCATTGCCCCAACGACACATTAGAAGACCTTCAAAGCCACTGTGCGGGAATCGAGATGGCCCCACCTCTGGTAGAATAACTTAACCCAAAGGATTTCTCCAAAAGGTGGGCCCGGGGTCCACTGTCGGTACCCTACATATCGGGAACCCCACGATACCGCAAGAAGTGCAAGGGAGTTCCACCTATCAAAATTGAAGATCTCCGTAGGCCCCATGTGTTACATGACAATGGACCCGCCTCCCTCATATGGGTAGCTCCGACACTACCACGTGTAATATAAGATTGGAGCTAAACACCCTACATATGGAAGCTCCGTGCTTGACACGTGCACAGTGACCTCAGACCTAACCCCCAGTAGAGGGAAGTTCCAGTACTGCCACGTGTGTAGCGGCTCCGGACTTACCTCCCCGCGAGGGGAAGCTCCGGAGCTACCACATGTCAATCCTCCGGACCTACGACACCAACGGGAATACTAGTGGATCTCCAACGGCACGAACGTTCAAGAGACAGTTATTACTACAGTTACAAGGCCTGATTATCTGCCATTAATACAATATTAATGACGCACGATCAGAGGATCCTTAATACCGGTAACATCACCAATAAGACGCGTTATCACGCTATTAGGGTGCTTAAACACAGTTAGATTGTGTATTAAGAAATAATAACCGTCGGGGCCACATGTATGGCCATGCAATTGATGTAACAGCCATCCCTTGGACTATAAAAGGGACTATGTTGCGCGATACAGAAAAAAAGTAGATACACATGCAAGCACCAGTGAATCCCTAATACAATAACACACACCCTGTGGTGTAGGGTATTACGCTCAGGCGGTCCGAACCACGAAAATCCTCTGTGTCATCATCTTGTCTCGAATCTCCGTGCGCCCAAACCGATCAAAGAACCTCCGCAGGCTACAATTTAGTAGTACCAGGGAAAGTGTCATTCGTACACTTCGACAATGGATAATTTGAATTTTGACATGTTAGAATGCTTTAATAAAATTAACAAAATTCATACATGTATAAATATGACAAATATGTTCATACAAACCAATTTCAGTGAAAGATCCTTTTTTTAGGAGATACAAAAATGTGAATAATATATGAATATAAATTAATTTGATATTTTCCAAAACATTACAATGTTAGCTATAGAAATTTAAAATATTAGGTCCAATTGGTAGATATTAATTTTTGAAGAATATAGAAAAAAGAATCATTGAATTTGGACTCAATTTGCAGAATCTATACATATTTGAGTATTTAGATTGCAATCTAAATAAAAAAGAAGCATGGAAAAAGAACATTGAAGAACAGGTTCGGGCCTTTATCACAGGCGGTTCTTTAGCAACAACCGCCTAAGAAACTTCTTATCACAGGCTGTTCTTCATTAAAATCCGCCTATGAAAATGGACGGTTATATAAAGGGCCCCTTTAGCACCGCAGAAAACGTAACCCGAGAGATTTTCCATTGTAACACCCTAAATTTTCGCATCATGCATTGCATACATGGTCATGCATTAAACACTAGTAGAATAAAAGAAAAATAATAAAACATGCATATACAAATACGTGTAGCAAAAGAAGAAAAAGAAAATAAAAACTATAGCCTAAAAATTGTAATAGGGAATAAGTATAAAAATAATAATAATAATATATATAAATATATATATAAATAATATATATAACAATATATAAAAGTAGAAAAAAATATTAATAATATATGTTATAAAAATAATAAATAATAAATATATAATATTAATAATATATATAAAAAAATATATATATAATAAGTAATAAAAAAATAAAAAAAAGGAATCACCGCTGGCCAGGCCGAGCCGGCCCAGCCAGCGGGCATCTCCCGCGCCCCGAGCCAGCCGACGCGCGCCAGCCCCGAGGCGCCCCCACGCCGAACCCGCCGCCTGCCGCTGCAGCGCGCAGCGCGCAGAGCGCTCGGGCCCCGGTCCCCCCCCCTGACGCGACGCGTCGCCCGCGCCCGAGGCCCCGCCCCGACCGAATCCCGCCCTGGGTCCCGCGCAGCCCGGCCGCCGTACGCCTCCCGCTCAGCGCTCCCGTCCCGCCCAGAATCCCCACCTGACGCGCGATTCCCGCCACCGACGCGGTTACGATTTTTCCCCCGATCCCGTAACTCCCGCCTCCGATTCTCCGTCTCCCGCCGCTCCTATAAATAGGACCGAGGTCCCTAGGCTTTTTCCAGATCGAGCAAATCAGCCGCCGCCAGAGGAAAGAAAAAAGCCGCCGGAACTAAGGTCCAGAAGGCTGCGCCCAGGGAAGAAAAAAGGAGAAAAAGAAGGGGAAGAAGAGGGAGAAAAAGAGGAGGGCACCACCGTTCGCCGGAGATCGTCGCCGACATCGCGCCGCCGTCGTCGTGCCGCCGAAGGACTGCTGCACCGTCTACTTCGTCTACGCATTGTCCCCATCCCGCGACCGTCAAACCGTCAGATCTACGGTAGGGCATGTTCCCGATGCGAAATTTTTACGATCATATTGAATCTAATAGGCGTAAATTGAATTTAGTTGCACCATGATTTTATTTTCAGCAGCATTAATCCACCCTAAAATCCCCGTAAACTCGTATGGACACATATGAACTAGTTGCATCTAATTAATAGACAACCGTAGTTAATTAATTATTGTACCTTGCATGCATGCATATCATCGCATGTTGATTAATGTGTGTGCATCATGTTGAATTGTATGTATTTTCTTGTATGTGTGATCACGAGTAGAGGGAAGTGCTCAAGAGATCGTGTACGAGGATTTTCAGAATCAAGATTTCGAAGCGGTTGAACAACCCCATCCGCCGGAGCAAGGCAAGTGTCCTTGAAGCATATTGATCCTATTTTAAATTAAATGTTTTGTTTGCGAACTTGCATGCTTGTGTCAAATTGATGGGAATCCTATGGTAGGAAGTTTACTAGTTTTGTTTGACCACCCTTGTCACCTGGAATTATGGTAGAGAGTCGGGAAGGGTTTTTACCTTTTTGCTTCGCTTAATTAATTGGGATGGAAAAACCAACACTACACATTTAATTATGCATCAATGATATTCTGGTTAATGTGAACTGGTCAAATAAGATGGGTGATCTAAGCAAGCCTGGTATGTGGATGGGTTGGATGTTATGGTGGTTTGCTTGCTTTAGATCTAAGGACCGGTTCATGTGAGAATATGCTAGGTCAACGGTGCCACCACAAGGCCAAGTATGGGTGCAGCGTAGCTGAATAATTAGGAGCGCTGCTAGTATTGTATGGACCATTGGATGGCGCGGGGAATGGGAGTCGAGGAGGACTGCCCTGGGATCTGCATGGCACACGAGGGGGCCCGTGGGTGGGAGAATAGAGATTCAAGCCTGCCGGTGAAACCTTAGTGGGCCCGTACATACTAGTAGTCCCTTTTGAAAAGCTATTTTGTGATCTCTTGGCCACACACCTACGGAAGTGTGAGATGGCACAATGGAGGTTCCTTAGTCATCAAAGGGTGACGAAATCACAAACATGTGGGTAAAGTGGTACAACCTCTGCAGAGTGTTTAAAAAACTATCATGATAGCCGTGCTCCCGGTTATGAGCGCCTGGATGACCTACATGATTAGAGTTGGAAATTGGGATTTGGGATGGTTATGGTTGGTTAATGGTTATGATTGGTTTATGGTTATGGTTTGGCAATGGTCATGGTTTATGGATTATGGTCATGGATATGAATTTGAGTTATGGTAATTGGACATGGATAATGGTAATGTTGGCAATAATTGGATATGGTTTATATATGATGGTTATGATGGGATTGTTTCACATAGACATAGTATAATGCTTTTCAAATGTTTTCCCGTACTTTTCAGCACTTAGCCATTTATTACATTCGTCGTTTGAATAAGCCACATGTCATACTTTCCACACTTGCTGAGTACGACATGTACTCACCCTTGCAATCCCCCCCAACAGCTACTGGAGACAATTGGGAGTACCCTGAGGATCACGTGGAGTACTAGGTTGCGTACCGCCGTCAATTGCCTGTGGATTGGAGTCGTATTGCTTAGTTTATTTTCCGCTGCAATTATTTAGAGTTTTATTATTCGTGAACTATTGGATTATTGTAATAAAGTACTTATTTATTAGTTAAGACGTGGTTAAATTATTTTTATCATTTGTGAATCACTCGTGTATGTGTGTTGAACATCCTGGGCACACATATGCGTTATGCTTGGTTCATATTCGGAACCGGGTGTCACATCCATCGGCGCCGTTAGGCTGCCAAACTTTTTCAGCATGCGCTGTTCTTTTCATCAGTTGATCAAGCTTCAAACAAAAAGAGGTTTGAAGAGGCTTCTTCTTTCACTATCATGTTTTTAGTTTCGTTTTGTTGATTTTTCCTCTAGCCCCCCCACCCCGCCTTATGTAGTTGAGCAAACAACTTGTAGTCAAACAACTTCCATCTCACAGAAGATGTAGTTGAGCCTCCCCTTGAGCTTCTCTATGAATTTTGAAGAAAAAGAAGTAGATTTGAATAATTAAAGGTTGAAGATGAATACAAGCACATCACATGTTCGATGAAATGTTTCAATGAATAGACCCAACTTTAAAAATCCATTACTCTATGTAGAAAGCTCAAAAAATCCTCAAAGAAATTTTGGTGTACTCCACTTGATTTGTACTTTACAGTGTTGCAAATTATCTGGTATGGAAATGCAGAATAATTTCTTTAGGTTCATTGTTTTAGTATAAACACACCAAAAAATTATGTTAATTCTGTTATTGAAGCATGGAGCCCTCGAACGTGTATGTATAACATGCCAAGACCTGATCCTATGTACATTTAAAATATTGCAAATTTTATTGAAGTATCAAAGAGACATGCGAAGATACAAAAGATAGATGACATATTATGTCCATGTATCGATTGCGAAAATAGGATTTCTTGGATAGATACTATAGTAATCCAATCTCATTTGGTGAAAAGAGGTTTTAAGGAAACTACATAATACGGACAGAGCATGGTGAGTTAGATACACATGAAGTGGATAAAGATGATGATAGAGGTTCAAATCACGATAATGTTCATATCGATGATGGTAGTGACAATCAAGATGATGATGATGATGATGATGATGATGATGATGATGATGATGATGATGATGATGATGATGATGATGATGATGATGATGATGATGATGATGATGACGACGACGATGATGACGATGAGGATGATGATGATGATGATAATGATGATGAGTTTGATTGTGAGGAGATGTTGCGTCACATCGAACCACATGTATTGATTTTTATGTGAGCAAGTAAAGGTTTAAGTAAAATGGAGACATTGCAGAATGCGGCGACAGAGCTTTTATATGATTAATCAAAGGGTTGTGATAAAGAGTTTACTACATTGCATGGAGTCTTAGAACTACTAAAGTTAAAAGCCACACATGGATGGTCCGATTGTAGTTTCTCTAATTTTTTGAATCTTTTGGCAGAAGTTCCAAATCCAAATAAACTGTCCAGAAGCACAGATAAAGCGGATAAAATTATTTGCCTGATGGCACTAGGTGTGACAAAAACACATGCTTGTGTGAACTATTTTATTTTGTATTGCAAAGAGCATGAGCTCGCAACTAGATGCCCCATATGCGGTGTCAGTAGATACAAGAAGGACTACAATCACCAGTATGTTACCAACATGAATAAGTACCAGAAGAATAAGAAATTTATTATTGGCACTGAAGGTGACAATGATGATACTTCTGACGATGCAAGCGGGAAGAATAAGAGAAAAATTCCTGCCTTGGTGATGTGGTACATTCCAGTAATTGATCGTTTGAAGCGTTTGTTCTCAAACCCTAGGGAGGCTGAACTTATGCATTGGCATTCCGAGCAGTGCAAGAATAATGAAAAACATATTCAACACCCTCGTGATGCAACCCAGTGGAAACATTTTGATATTCAGTATCTACAATTTACAAAGGAAGTCAGAAATGTAAGGTTTGTCTTGGGTAAAGACGGAATAAATACGTTTGGTGAAAAAAGGAGCATACACAGCACATGGCTCGTGGTCATAACGATGTATGACCTACCGATGTGATTGTGTCACAAAAGAAAGTATATTTTGTTATCTGTTCTTATCCAAGGTCCAAAACAATTCGGCATCGAAATTGATGTGTTCTTAGAACCTTTAATGGAAGATATGGCGAAATTGTAGAATGAAGGGGTACGTACATGGGACGAGTACAAGAGGGAGTATTTCACACTAACAACAATGATATTCATTACCGTGCATGATTATCCTCGACTGTTTACATTATCGGGACAAATGAAAGGGAAGAAAGGTTGTGTAAGGTGTGTGGATGGACTGGATTACTATACCTCGCTTCATCCAGAAAGAGGGTGTACAAGAGACATTGGTGGTTCTTGACAGATACACACAAGTATAGGAAGATGAAAGAATAATTTGATAACAAAATCGAAAAAGATACTGCACCAAAACCTTACAGTGGAAAACTCGTGTTCAAAATGGTCAAAAACGTTCATATTGCTTCCAGTAAGGGCAAAAAATGTAAAGTAACAAAGAGAAAGAAAAGTACATCTTCGGGTGATACAACTAACATGACTTTCAAGAAACAATCAATTTTTTCAAGTATCTTGTATATTGGAAGAAAAGTGGAATTTTGCCATAGCATTGATTTGATGCACGTTACGAAGAATGTATTTGACAGCATCATTGGGACTTTGCTGGACATGCCGAGGAAAACAAAGGACGGATTAAAATCACGTATGGACCTAGTTAATCTTGATATGAGACCAGAGCTTCACCTAGTAGAAAAGATGAATAGAAAGCATTACCTTCCCCCAGCCAACTGCAACTTGACACTACAGGAGAAGAAGGCACTTTGCGAATGCTTGCGTGGGATCAGGGTGCCCACATGTTTCTCATCCAATATCCTCAAACTAGTCTCAATGAAAGACTTTTATTTATTCAGCTATAATTCTTATGACTGTCACATGATAATGACAGTGTTCCTTGCCATTGCAATAAGGGTCATCAAACCTGAGCATATAAAAGTTGTCATCACACGTTTGTGTTACTTCTTCAATGCAGTATTATAAAAGGATAGCACGTGAAAATTTAGACTATTTGAAAACGTACATCATCGAGACTATATGTAGCTTGAGATGTGTTTCCCACCATCCTTTTTTGATATGCAAGTACACCTAATCATACATCTTGTTGATCAGATAAAAGCATTAGGGCCACTATAACATCATATATTTCCGTTGGAGAGATATTTAGGAGTACTAAAAGGTTATGTGCAGAACCGTGCTCACCCAGAGGGTTCAATTATGGAAGGATACACCACAGAAGAAATGATTTAGGATTGCACTGATTACATCAAAGATGGAAAACCGATAGGTGTGCCTATACCAATACATGAGGGCAGACTACGTGGGAGAGGCAAAGTGGGTAAGAAAACTGTTATCGTTCAAGATTACAATAATGTACACCGTGCACATTTTGATGTACTACAACAACTCGCAATAGTTGAGTCGTACATCGAGGAACGCCAAATTGACCTTCGCAAAAAATCAAGACCACAGAGAGGACTGGATCATGAAAGAGCACATAAGATTTTTCACGAAATTGTTAATGGACAAAAAAATACCATACGGAAACTCTATAGAAGAGGCAACAATGAAAAAGTTAGCTTTTGGCCCATCTGCTTTGGTGACATCATGGCAAGGATATGACATCAACAGATTTTACACTAAATAAAAAGGCGGTAAGAGTGTTGCACAAAATAGTAGTGTTCGTATAGAGGCTTATGATCCACAAGGGAAGAAGACTACATACTTCGGGTTCATAGAGGAAATATGGTAACTCGATTATGGTGAAAGAATGCTAATGACCGTATTTAAGTCCCAATGGGTCAAACATCCTGATGGTGCGAAAGTGGACAACTCATGTCGGTTGCCGGATACCGACGTAATTAAGTAACTTGTAAGACCTATGTGTGCTGAATACATTGGCTTGTAGTGAATACACTTGGCTTTGGTGATAAAAGTTTTTAATATCACCAAAACACCTTTTTATTAAGTTCCAACCCTAGCTCCGAGCTATAGAAAGGTCGGACCATAGGTCCGTTTGTTTTGGGTAACTCTGGCTACGTTAGATGCTAGGTCCGACTTCTTGGTAAGGTCCAACTAGCTTTGGTTAGCTCCGGTGAGCTTTATCTTTAGCTCTGGCATGTCTTTGATAGCTCCGTCATATATTTGATAGCTCCGGCATATATTTGATAGCTCCAGCATGCTTTTGCTAAGATTCGACATACTTTTTCTAGCTCCGGCTTTGGGTTGACTAGTATTGACTAGTTATGGTAAGCTCCGGCGCTAGGTCTTGCTAGCTTTTGTAAGCTCCGGCGGGAGCTTTGTTATACTAGTTTTGGTAAGCTCTGGCGCTAGGTTCTACTAGCTTTTGTTAGCTCCGGCTCAAGGTCCGGGTTGCTCTGGCAAGGTCTGGAACTTGACTGTAGTGCTTCTGCTTTTCATTTGCAATGTTTCGTACTTGCTTTACATTGTTGGAAAGATTGCTTAGTATTCATTTGCTAAGTTTTTGGTGCGTTTTGGTTGATATGGATGATATCATGTTACTGTGGTTTTGCAACATGCTTATGTGAGGTTCTCACGTAGGGTGTTGTGTTCGGAACTAACTTGAGTCAAGTCGAGGACTTGGGCTCGTATGGATTGGTTGTTTATTCATGTGAAGGTTTTGCTTGAGTTCAAGACATGGATGGTGACGGGATCCATTGGACTAGTCTCAGGGAGGAGATGAGGTTCCAACAACCAAATTCAGGAGGAACTGTGGTTGAGCTGATCAGGAGGTTGCACAACATGATTGAATCAAGAACAATGCATATGAAGGTATCGTGGACGTCATTGGTAGATGTTTGCACGTGTGCAAGGAGTGCATGGACGTGGCTACATAGTTCCGAGGCGTGATGAAGAGATGTGGACGTAAAGAATTGGTCGGAAATGTCCAACCGACTAGGTTATGGACTCAGGCTGCGGCTGAGTCGGGTTTGACTCAAATATGGAAAGATTTGAGTTGGTTATGATAGGATTTTGTGTGGGTCACGAATTTGAGTTGTTTAGGAATGTGGGATACGTTCCTAAGGTGTTTGGAAGTATTAAGATTGCTTCTATCTGCGTATAGAAGAATCTTGAGCAGTTATGGAAAGTTACGATTCATGATTTGAGTAGGATTGGAGTCCTAGTTGATATTGGGTTGGCCTAAGGGCTGGTTATATAAACAAGGGAGCCCAGAGATCGTGGTGCACGACTTTGGGGCTGTTCCTCTTGTGTTCTATTGAATAAAATTCGTAGTTTGAAGGAACTTTTGTGCCTTGTTCGTCCGACTTGTTCCAGACAAGTTTTACTCGTCGAGTTTCTGGACAGCACTACCTTTCGTCGGTGGTTTTATCATAACTCGAGTTTATAGATCCAATTGATGTGATTCTTTTTGGGTTGTCTTCAAAACTTGATTGTCTATCATCTGTCAAAATTTCACGGTCATTGGATTTGTGGTCTATGATCTACACGAATTTCTTTGCAGCGTTCCAGAACTGTTTATTCTCGGGTAGGGAAGATTGACCATTGTTTGATCTTTCGATCATAACTTGAGTTTTTCTCGATGGATTTGAGTGATTATTTTTGTGTTGTCTTAGTGACTTGATTCTCTCTGATATCTATCACTTTTGTCACGGTGAAACACGTTTAGATTAGTCTCACACACGATTTCTTTAACAGATCGTTTTCTGCCGAAAGGGTTTGGGGTTTAATTGTTTACGCTGCGTAAGATTTTTAAATCTACCATTCACCCCCCCCCCTCTGGTAGCTTTTCACGTGCTCTTCGATCCTACAATTGGTATCAGAGCCACGGTGCTCTAATCTTTGTGACATCATGGAGAAGTACTCTGCCAAACCTTGTGTGTTCGCTGGTATTGATTTTCAGGTTTGGAAGGCACGCATGGAGGCTTTCATCCAGGCACAAGGCTTTGCAATATGGGAGAAGGTATACAAGCCTTACGAAGTGCCATCAAACGATCAAGTTACAGCTACAAATATGAGAGATGTCGACAACAACAACAAGGCTCAAAACTTGATCATACAAGGATTAACACAAAGCGACTTCGACCGTGTTGCACACCTCCGATCTGCATACGATGTGTGGAAAGCACTTTGTGACTACCACGAAGGATCCAACACGATCAAAGAGGTAAGGCAAGACATGTTCAAGAAAGAATACATGTGTTTCGAAATGCAACCCGGTGAGTCTATTGATGACCCTTTTGCTCGCTTTAATAAGATTCTCAGCAACTTGTGTAGTGTCAATGTTAATTTTTCAGATGCTGAAAATGCTAGACAATTGCTAAGTGCATTAGATATGTCAATTTGGGAGATGAAAGTCACATCTATTCGTGAATCTACTGTCATGAGTTCACTTACTTTAGATGTGCTATATTCCAAGTTAAAAACTCATGAAATTGACATAATCTCACGTAAGAACCCCAATAAGTCTATTGCATTTGTTTCACAACGTGATATGTCTAGCCCCGGCTAATCATCATCCTGCAATACTCCTGCTTTGTTGTCCTCACTAACCCTGGAGCAGATCGAAGAATTTCCAGAAGAGGAGTTGGCACTCATCTCTACTAGATTCTCAAAAGCATTGCAAAATGTGAGAATTAGAAGGAGAGGAAGATCCGGACCTCAACGCTGTTTTGAATGTGATAAAACAGGACACTTTCGTACAGAATGCCCTAACCTTTCAGGTCCGACCACCCGGGAAGAAAAACAAAGCAAGGTTCGGACCTCCTCTGGAAATTCCAACAAGAAGAAGAAAGGTATCATAGGACCCAAGATGATCAACAGTTTCATCACCGCGCTTCAAGAGTTCAGTTCAAGCGACGTGGACATTGGAAGTGATGAAGATGAAGATGATTTGGCAAACTTGTGCTTTATGGCGGGCAAGTCAAGATCAAGTATGGAGGAGATAGAACACAACAGCGACAATGAAGAGGTATTTCCTACTTGCGAAGAAATGTGTGATGCCATTTCTCGTGCCACTATTATTGTTAAGAAAAAGGACAAAAAGCTTAGGGATAGTGCTGCTAAAATTGAATCACTAGAATCTGAAATCAACCGTTTAAAAACTTTGATTCCTAGTGATGATGCATGTTCCTCATGTGATTTAATATATGAACAATTGTCCTCATTAAGAAGTGTGCACACCTCCACACTTGATAAACTTGAGTTAGAAATTGAAAAGAACAAAGAGCTTGCTGCACTTTATGATAAAAACTTGAAAGATGCTAGCTGTTCTACAATTGATTTGCATTGTTCTACTTGTGATGATCTTGATAAGAAACTACAGGATGCTATGAATGAAATTTCTATATTGAACAATGCTTTACGTTCTCATGAAGTTAAATTTTGTTCCAATTGCAAACTAAAAGGAAAAACTTCATGTGAAACTTGCCTTGATCTGTCCAATAAACTTGATGACATGCATATGACATTAGATCGGTTTTGTAATGGGAATAAGAACCTAAACTTACTGCTGAATTCTTCCAAGTCTTGCAATGATAAAACTGGTTTAGGTTTTGATTCTCATGCTCATGCTAAGGCACATCCACCTAAAATTGTAAAATCATTAGGAAGTGGTTTGATTCAAACAATTCCTAAACAAAATGGAGTGGTTTTCAAATCTGCAGGAGTATTGCCTCATTCGGTTTCAAATAAAAATATTGCTTGCTCATGTAGACATGAACACAAAGTTAAATTTCATTGTACCTTCTGTGGTAGAGATGGTCATGTCATAGATTTTTGTTATAGACTAGCGAAACAACAGAAAAGGGAAAGAATGGTTGCTAGATCTCATAACTTTCATGCAAAATTTGCTGCACACACTAAACCGAATGTACAACCTGCTGTTTAATTTGCTGCACACACTAAACCGAATGTACAACCTGCTGTTTTGAGTCAAAAACATTCAAAGTTTACCTCCGAACCTTCTGTTTTTGCCTTCGGAGCTACTGATTTTTGTGCTACACAAGTAACACCTTATAGGTCAGTAGTCAAGAATAAAAAATCTCAAACTTTGACTCATAAACCTGCTGCTTTGTCTCAGCTTTCGCGTGTTTTTCCTGCTGCACGCCGCGTGACTCAGTACTGGATTCCTAAATGCCTTTTGACTAACCCCAGTATTGAGTCAACGACGTATTGTGCTTTTATGTAGGTTGCACGTTTGAGGAAGGAGAACATTTGGATTGTGGATTCAGGTTGCTCACGCCACATGACCGGTAACAAAGATTGGTTCTCCTCCCTCTCTTTTGTGTCACGTGTGGAGAATGTTACTTTTGCCGATAATTCTTCAACTCCAATAATTGCTAAGGGTTCGATTAGAGTAAATGATCACTACACTTTGAAGGATGTGGCACTTGTCAAAAATTTGAAATATAACTTTCTTTCTATTGCACAATTTCTAGATGAAAATCTAGAAATTATTCAATAAAAATTGCTGCAAAGTTGTAGGTTCAAATAGTGAGCTTATTTTTAACATGTCTCGGTTTGGAAGAGTTTTTAAAGCTGATTTAGATATGTCTTCCTCTAAGCATAGGTGTCTAGTTGCTAATGATTCAAAGGACTTATATTTTTGGCATCGTAGACTTGGTCACGTAGGCTTTGATCACCTAACGCGTGTTAGTGCTCTTGATCGCATACGTGGGCTACCTAAGCTTAAAGGGGACAAAGAAAGTGTGTGCTCTTCTTGTAGACATGCTAAGATGGTTGCAGGTTCACATACTCCTCTCACAATGATCATGACAACTGAACCATGTCAACTTTTGCATCTTGACACCGTAGGACCTTCACGTGTTCAATCCTTCGGAGGTAAATGTGTCTTTTGATGAAGCTAGCCCAGGTACTAGCTCCGGTGTTGCCGGACCAGATCCGTATCCTCAGGGGGAGGGTATTTTCGAAGATGAAGAAGAGCCGGTGATACTGCCTGGTAGTTCCGAAGTTGACACGTGTCCAGCTCCGGACATTGAACAAGCTCCGGCTATCACCTATGCTGGTCCTGGTTGTCCACAAGTCACAAGCTCATCAATCTACTATGAACCTAATGAAGAAGAAGCTTGTGAGACATCTGTTCCCCTACGTTTTTACAAAGATCATCCCCCACAACAGATGATTGGAAGCTTGCACGAACGAGTCACACGGTCCAGGTTTTGCGATCCAAACTCTCATGCTCATTCTGCTTTTGTTGCTTCTTTTGAACCCAAAGATATATCACACACACTCACTAATGAATCTTGGATCATTGCCATGCAATAAGAGTTAGAAAATTTTGAAAGAAATAATGTTTGGAAACTTGTACCTCCACCTCTAGGTCACACTTTAATTGGAACTAAATGGGTATATAAAAATAAACAAAGTGAGGATGGGGTTGTGGTTAGGAATAGGGTTAGGTTGGTTGCTCAAGGTTTCACTCAAGTTGAAGCTCTAGATTCTGATGAAACTTTTGCTCCTGTCGCTAGATTAGAAGCCATAAGAATTTTGTTATCTTTTGCAGCATCTAAAGGTTTTAAGCTATATCAAATGGATGTTAAAAGTGCTTTTCTTAATGTCTACATAGATGAGGAGGTTTATGTCAAACAACTACCGGGTTTTGAAAATCCAGATTTTCCTAATCATGTTTACAAACTGTCCAAAGCCTTATACGGTCTCAAACAAGCCCCTAGAGCATGGTATGATAGGCTAAAAACATTCTTACTTGAAAAGGGGTTTACCATGGGCAAGGTTGATAAAACTCTTTTTGTGCTTAAACATAGCAATGACTCATTATTCGTTCAAGTGTATGTAGATGATATTATCTTTGGTTGTGCTTCTCATGATCTTGTGTCCAAGTTTTCGGCAATGATGAGTTCCGAATTTGAAATGAGTATGATGGGTGAACTCACTTCCTTTTTGGGGCCGCAAATCAAGCAAACCAAGGAGGGTACCTTTGTGCATCAAACGAAGTATACCAAAGACCTCCTAAGGCGCTTCAACATGGACAAAAGCAAGCCTCTTCGGACACCAATGGGAACAGCAACAACACTTGAACTTGATGAAGATGGTGAACCCGTGAATCAAAAAGAATATAGAAGCATGATCGGATAACTTTTGTACTTTACAGCATCAAGACCGGACATACAATTCAGCGTATGTCTTTGTGCATGGTTTCAAGCCTCCCCACGTGTTTCACATCGTCAAGCCGTCAAAAGGATTCTCAGGTACTTACATGGAACCCAAGAATTTGGCATTTTTCTTCCTTCTTCCTCAACCGTTACTTTAAAAGCTTTTTCGGATGCTGATTTTGGGGGTTGTAGGATTGATAGGAAAAGGTACTTCCGGTGCTTGTCATTTTCTTGGTAATTCTCTTGTTGCTTGGTCCTCTAGAAAACAAAATTCAGTTGCACAATCCACAGCCGAATCTGAATATGTAGCTGCTGCTAGTGCTTGCTCACAAATTCTTTGGATTGTTCAAACACTTAAGGACTATGGGGTTGATCTAGATAGTATTCCACTGTTCTGTGATAACACTAGTGCCATTTGCATTGCTAAAAACCCCGTGCAACATTCTAGAACTAAGCACATTGACATTAGGTATCACTTTCTTCGAGATAATGTTGAAAAAGGAAACATTGTGCTTCACCATGTAGATACCGAACAACAATTGGCTGACATTTTTACAAAACCTTTGGATTTCACTCGTTTTTGTTACATTCGTAGTGAAATAGGGGTTATGCATCCTCATGGCTTAAATTGAGGGGGAGTTTTTTGAAACTTGGGAAGTCTATGTGTGAATCTGAAATAAAAATAATATGAGCATAGTATTTCATACATATATGACTTTGTGATTCCTTTTACATGCTGAAAGTTCTTACTATATTACTCGTGTTATACATTTTGTAGTTTTTGCCATGTCTAATAATTGGAATAATTACTTACACTAAAACTGGTCATGATCGAACTTTCTTGTTATTTTGAACTTGTTACATGTTCACAAGTGCTTTTAATCATTAAGAATTAATCAAGTAATCAACTCACATGTTGATTTTTTATGAACAAATATAAACTGAGAAAAGACCAAGAGAATATGCATGCATCGCACTTCTTCTTTTGAGATAGCTTATCATTGCACTTAGATATGAACTTGGAAGAAGTTGTGTATGACTAAAACTATGTCCTTAAGCTTCTGATTGTCAAATGACATAGGCTTGGCTTGGTTGGTTAGAATAAGGCAGATGCGCATATAATCTCTTGCAAATATCATATGATCTAAATTTATGCTTTGAGAAATAATAAAATGCAGCAATTAGTGTCATGCTTTCAGGTTTTGAAATAGTTAAGTTTGTGAGATCATGACTTGCTTAAATTGAAAATTACATATGATCTCTAGCATGGCTTACACTACTTTATGTATCTCATTGATGCGATAGTGTAAGTTACTTGATAGTATGACTTGGATGAACTTTGTTTTATATGTATATGTTATAATATGCTCATAACAATTAAAATTTCTCTTTTACCTTGTTGAATACATTGTCAAAGGGGGAGAGATCAATCACACATTCAAAAAGGGAAAGATAATGTGCATGGGGAGAGAGATAAAGGGGGAGAGATATGTGAATTTTGAATTTTTGCTTTTCTCCTCATTTTTATTTCTGATTTACAAAAAGGGGAGAAATTGTCTTCAAAACTTTTAATTAGAATAAGCCAATGTTCGGATTTTAAATGGTGTTGCCAATGCATTCATCAAGGGGGAGATTGTAAGACCTATGTGTGCTGAATACATTGGCTTGTAGTGAATACACTTGGCTTTGATGATAAAAGTTTTTAATATCACCAAAACACCTTTTTATTAAGGTCCGACTCTAGCTCCGAGCTATAGCAAGGTCGGACCATAGGTCCGTTTGTTTTGGGTAGCTCCGGCTACGTTAGATGCTAGGTCCGACTTCTTGGTAAGGTCCGACTAGCTTTGGTTAGCTCCGGTGAGCTTTATCTTTAGCTCCGGCGTGTCTTTGATAGCTCCATTCTATATTTGATAGCTCCGGCATATATTTGATAGGTCCGGCATGCTTTTGCTAAGCTCTGATGTACTTTGTCTAGCTCCAGCTTTGGGTTGACTAGTTTTTGGTAAGCTCCAGAGCTAGGTCTTGCCAGATTTTGTAAGCTCCGGCGGGAGCTTGGTTATACTAGTTTTGGTATGCTCCGGCGCTAGGTTCTACTAGCTTTTGTTAGCTCCAACTCAAGGTCCGGGTTGCTCTGGCAAGGTCTGGAACTTGACTGTAGTGCTTTTGCTTTTCATTTGCAATGTTTCGTACTTGCTTTACATTGTTGGAAAGATTGCTTAGTATTCATTTGCTAAGTTTTTGGTGCGTTTTGGTTGATATGGATGATATCATGTTACTGTGGTTTTGCAACATGCTTATGTGAGGTTCTCACGTAGGGTGTTGTGTTCGGAACTAACTTGAGTCAAGTCGAGGACTTGGGCTCGTATGGATTGGTTGTTTATTCATGTGCATGTGTTGCTTGAGTTCAAGACATGGCTGTTGACGGGATCCATTGGACTAGTCTCAGGGAGGAGATGGGGTTCCAATAACCAAATTCAGGAGGAATTGTGGTTGAGCTGATGAGGAGGTTGCGCAGCATGATTGAATCAAGAACAATGCATATGAAGGTATCGTAGACGTCATTGGAAGATGTTTGCACGTGTACAAGGAGTGCATGGACGTGGCTACATGGTTCCGAGGCATGATGAAGAGATGTGGACATAAAGAATTGGTCGGAAAGGTCCAACCGACTAGGTTATGGACTCAGGCTGCGGCTGAGTCGGGTTTGACTCAAATATGGAAAGATTTGAGTTGGTTATGATAAGATTTTGTGTGGGTCACGAATTTGAGTTGTTTAGGAATGTGAGATACGTTCCTAAGGTGTTTGGAAGTCTTAAGATTGCTTCTATTTGCGTATAGAAGAATCTTGAGCAGTTATGGAAAGTTACGATTCATGATCTGAGTAGAATTGGAGTCCTAGTTGATATTGGGTTGGCCTAAGGGCTGGTTATATAAGCAAGGGAGTCCGGAGCTCGTGGTGCACGACTTTGGGTCTGTTCCTCTTGTTTTCTATTGAATAAAATTCGTAGTTTGAAGGAACTTTTGTGCCTTGTTCGTCCGACTTGTTCCAGACAAGTTTTACTCGTTGAGTTTCTGGACAGCACTACCTTTCATCGGTGGTTTTATCATAACTCGAGTTTTACAGATCCAATTGACGTGATTCTTTTTGGGTTGTCTTCAAAACTTGATTGTCTATCATCTTTAAAAATTTCACGGTCATTGGATTTGTGGTCTATGATCTACACGAGTTTCTTTGCAGCGTTCCAGAACTGTTTTTTCTCGGGTAGGGCAGATTGACCATTGTTTGATCTTTCGATCATAACTTGAGTTTTTCTCGACGGATTTGAGTGATTCTTTTTGTGTTGTCTTCGTGACTTGATTCTCTCTGATATCTATCACTTTTGTCACGGTGAAACACGTTTAGATTAGTCTCACACACGATTTCTTTAACAGATCGTTTTTCTGCCAAAAGGGTTTGGGGTTTAATTGTTTCCGCTGCGTAAGATTTTTAAATCTACCATTCACCCCCTCTCTGGTAGCTTTTCACGTGCTCTTCGATCCTACATAACTTACATCGGCGGCCAACGTAAGTTACCTTAATTACATCCAAATTGCCTCGTCGGCCGGCAACTGATGTAATTAAGGGAAAACCGACATAATTAAGTAACTTACGTCGGTTTAGGCCTTAATTACGTTGGTCCTGGCCGACGTAATTGATCGGGATTCCTGTAGTGAACTACGGGCTGACACTGGTAGACTTAAACAAAGTGAGTTATAAAGATGACCAGTGGGTTCTCACCGATCATGTTGCATAAGTTTTTTATGTACAAGATCCAGGAACTGAGAAGATGCACGTAGTTGTTTCTGGGACGCAAAATATTGTAGGGGCTGAGAATGTGGGAGATAATAAAGAGGAATATAATCAATATGCAGAGATGTACCTTTTCACTGAACCAGAAAATGTCAAGCGCATAGAGAGAAGCATTGAAAAGGATTTTAAACCCTACATGCGACAAGATGTCAATGCTGCAAAAAAATGTATGATATGAATTATGAAGTCATCTCCTCCAAAACCTTATCCTCCGAAATCAACTTTGAATGCTCCATTTCAACTTAAGATAGCATGTTTCAAATATTATTAAATTCATCTTTTGTAGAGAAGACTAATTTGGACAAGTGATCCTTTTTGGCTTGCCTATCATATTTATAACCTTCACTTGTTCCATAAGTTATCAATTGTATGTGTATACAAATTTCTTCTGGCCTATCCTAAACACTCTACCGATGGCTTGCCTTCCAACTGTTGGGCTCCAAACAACATCTAGAACTACAACTCTTAACAACATCTATAACTCCAAACAACATCTAGAACTTTGACTCATAAACCTGCTGATAAAATAGCAGGTTTATGAGTTAAAGTTTGAGGTTTTCTGTTCTTAACACCTGATTTAAAAATTGTTACGTGTTTAGGACGAAAACCAGTAGCTCCGGAGGTGAATGCAGAAGTTCCAAGAGAAAGCGTTGAAGCTCCGGGTGCAAAAACTGAAGTTCTGGAGGGAACAACAGAAGGTTCGGGAGCTCTCAGAGCTATCAGAACTATCGGAGATGCCTTTGTAGATTTCATACCAGAAGGTCCGGAAGCTACCTTTGCAAATTTCTGACTCATTAAAGAAGGTTTCATGTTCTTGGCATTCGGTTTAATATGTGCAGCAAATTTTGCATGAAAGTTATGAGATCTAGAAATCATTCTTTCCCTTTTCTGTTGTTTAGCTAGTCTATAACAAAAATCTATGACATGACCATCTCTACCACAGTAGGTACAATGAAATTTAACTTTGTGTTCATGTCTAGATGAGCAAGCAATATTTTTATTCGAAACCAAATGAGACAATACTCCTACAGATTTGAAAACCACTTCTTTTTGTTTAGGATATGTTTGAATCAAACCACTTCCTAATGATTTTAGAATTTTAGGTGGATGTGCCTTAGCATGAGCATGAGAATCAAAACCTAAACCAGTTTTATCATTGCAAAACTTGGAAGAATTCAACAGCAGGTTTAGTTTCTTATTCCCATTACAAAACCGATCTAATGTCCTATGCATGTTGTCAAGTTTATTGGACAGATCAAGGCAATTTTCACATGAAGTTTTTCCTTTTAATTTGCAATTGGAACAATATTTAACTTCATGAGAACGTAAAGTATTATTCAATATTGAAATTTCATTCATAGCATCTTTTAGTTTCTTTTCAATATCATCACAACTAGAACAATGCAAATCAATTGTAGAACAAGAAGCATCTTTTGAGTTTCCAATGTCAAGGGCAGCAAGCCTTTTGTTCTTTTCAATTTCAAGTTCAAGTCTATCTAGAGTGGAGGAGTGGAGTGTGCAGTTCTTAGTGTGGACAATTGTTCATAGATTAAATCACATGAAGGACAAGAATCATCACTAGGAATCAATATTTTCAAATGGTTGATTTCAGATTCTAGTGATTTAATTTTAGCAACATTATCCCTAAGCTTTTTGTCCTTTTCCTTAACAATAATAGTTGTACGAGAAATAGCATCACACATTTCATTGCAGGTAGAACATACCTCATCGTCATCATTGTTGTGTTCTGCATCCTCCTGACTTGATCTTGATCTTGTTTTGCCCGCCATGAAGCATAAGTTGGCTAGGTCGTCATCATCTTCATCACTTTCAAAGTCTACATCACTTGAACTGAGTTCTTGAAGGGCGGTGATGAAGCTGTTAATCATCTTGCGTCCTATGGTACCCTTCTTTTTCTTGTTGGGATTTCCAGAGGTGGTCTTGACCTTGTTCTGTTTTTCTTCACGGATAGTAGGACCTGAAAGGTTAGGGCATTCTGTACAAAAGTGTCCAGTCTAACTCTTACCACATTCAAAACAGCATTGAGGTCCGGAGCTTCCTCTCCTTCTAGTTCTCACATTTTGCAATGCTTTTGAGAATCTAGTAGAGATGAGTGCTAACTCCTCTTCTGGAAATTCCTCGATCTGCTCCAGGGTTAGTGAGGACAATAAAGCAATAGTATTGCAAGATGATGATTGGTCGGAGCTAGGAATATCACGTTGTGAGACAAATGCAATAGACTTATTTGGGTTCTTACGTGATAAGATGTCAATTTCATGAGTTTTTAGTTTAGAATAAAGCACATCTAATGTAAGAGAACTCATGATAGTTGATTCATGAATAGATGTAACTTTCATCTCCCAGATTGACATGTCTAATGCACTAAGAAGTTGCCTAGCATTTTCAGCATCAGAAAAGTTAACATTGACACTACGCAAGTTGCTGAGAATTTTATTGAAGCGAGCAAAGAGGTCATCGATAGACTCACCGAGTTGCATCTCGAAACACATAAATTCCTTTTTGAACATATATTGTTTTACCTCCTTGATTGTGTTGGAGCCTTCATGATAATCACAGAGAGCTCTCCAAACATCGTATGCTGATCGGAGGTGCGCGACCCGATCAAAGTCGCTTTGAGTGAGTCCCTGTATGATCAAGTTGCAAGGCTTGTTGTTGTTGTCAATGTCCCATAGATTTGTAGCCGTAACTTGATCGTTAGGTGGCACTTCATAAGGCTTGTACACCTTCTCCCATATTGCGAAGCTTTGCGCCTGGATGAAAGCCTCCATGCGTGCCTTCCAAACCTGAAAATCAATACCAGCAAACACACAAGGTTTGGCAGAGTATTTCTCCATGATGATTAGTAAAAAACACGTGAAAATCATAATGATTAGAGCACCGTGGCTCTGATACCAATTGTAGGATCGAACAGCATGTGAAAAGCTACCAGAGGGGGGTTAATGGTAGATTTAAAAATCTTACACAGCGGAAACAATTAAATCCCAACCCCTTCGGCAGAAAATGATTTGTTAGAGAAATCGTGTGTGAGACTAATCTAAACGTGTTTCACCGGGACAAAAGTGATATATATCAGAGAGAATCAATTCATGAAGAAAACACAAGAAGAAACACTCAAATCCGTCGAGAGAAACTCAAGTTATGATCGAAGGATCGAACAAAGGTAAATCTGTTCTACCCGAGAAAAACAGTTCTTGAACGCTACAAAGAAACTCGTGTGGATCAGAAACCACAAATCCAATGACCGTGAAATTTCGACAGATGATATATAATCAAGTTTTGAAAACAACCCAGAAAGAATCACGTCAATTGGATCTGTAAAACTTGAGTTATGATAAAACCACCCACGAAAGGTAGTGCTGTCCAGAAACTCGACGAGTAAGACTTGTCTGAAACAAGTCGGATGAACAAGGCGCAAAAGTTTCTTCAAAATATGAATTTTATTCAATGGAACACAAGAGGAACAGCCCCAAAGTTGTCTACACCGAGCTTTGGGCTCCCTTGCCTATATAACCAGCCCTTAGGCCAATCCCAATCTCAACTAGGACTCTAATCCTACTCTAATCACGAATCGAACATTTCCATAACTGCTTAGGACTCTTCTATACGCAGATAGAAGCAATATTAATACTTCCAAACACCTTAGGAACGTATCCCACATTCCTAAAACAACTCAAATTCGTGATCCACACGAAATCCTATCATAACCAACTCGATACTTTCCATACCGAGCCACAACCGACTCCGCCGCAGCCAAAGTCATCAACCGAAACGATCCGATCCTTCCTACCAGATCTTCCCATCCGTAAACCATCTTCGGAACCATGTTACCACGTCATGCACCTCATGCATACGTGCAAACACCTTCCTTCGACATCCAGTAACCTTCATATGCACTGCCCTTGATTCAATCATCCTGCGCGACCTCCTGATCCGCTCAACCACAATTTCTCCTGAATTTGGTTGTTGGAACCTCATATTCTCCTTGAGAATAGTCCAAAGGATCCTGCCACCAGCCATGACTTGAACTCAAGCAACGCCTGCACATGAACAAACAACCAAACCGTACGAGCCCAAGTCCGCGACTTGACTCAAATTAGTTCCAAACACAACACCTCACGTGAGCACCTCACATAAGCATGTTGAAAAACCACAGTAAAACGATATCAGACATATCAACCAAAACACACCAAAATCTTAGTAAAAGAATAGTAAGCAAACTTTCCAGGAGTATAAAGCATGATCAAACTTTCCAATAGTAAGCAAACTTATTGTCAAAGCCAATGTATTCAGTACAAGCCAATGTATTCAGCACACATAGGTCTCATAGTGACGAGGGCAACCGATTCTCAAGGACGTGAAACTAATTACTATGGAATATTAAAAAAATCCTTGAATTTGCTTTTATAGGAAACAAGGATCTTGGAGCAATATTCTTTGACTGTGATTAGTTTGATGCTAATTGTGGAATCCGACTAAATCAATTTGGCATGGTGGAAGTAAAACACAAAGAATGGCTATGAGGATTAGTAGTTATACAATCGAAGAGATGATGATTACCACGAGTCATATGAGGTTTATGAGGTTTACCAAGAGGAAGAGATGTCAAATTCATTCACAGTCAACCCTCGTGTAGGACTCGATGACTTAGTTGGAGACGTTCAAGATATTGAGATTGCTGCCATGCACAAACGGAAATGAAATACAATCGAGATGCTCACAGTAGAAGATCGATGGTCTGGTTTAAGGAGTAGGGTACATGATCGTGATGTTTATATATTTTGAAATTTATGAAGTAACGTTTTCTTCTCTAGCCAGCCCAAGGAGCCGGCTAGCCTCCCTTCGAAGCTGACGAGCGTGGAGCCTTCGGGCTCCAGTGGTGACCAGCCTCCCGGGTCACCGGACGAGGTGGCGCCGCAGAGGTGATGGACAAGGAGGACCCACTTTGCAGCTCCTCCTCTTATTCCTCGTGAGCGGATCACTATTTGTCCAGCTGGAGACAGGTAAAAAAACGTATAGTACTAAATATTAGATGATGTGTTCCGGTAGTTAATGAGTTAACAAATTTTGCAGATCTTGGTACGCCTATTTGTTCACGGGCCAGGGACACCACATGTAGGTTAACGGTGTAATTGAAGTTAACGGTGTCATCGAGGCTTTAGTGCATTTGCACAATCCCGGTGTCATTGACGGTTTTGCTTCTTTATCGTGGGACGACTATGCTCGTGTGGTATAATTTTATGATAAGTTTAACTGTTTAAGTTTTTTCAACTCCCATTTAAATTAATAATTCATATCACTTAAATATTTGTTTGCTTAAGGTTGAGGTACCAGTTAGAGCAACCGAGCGAGAGCATGGAGGAGCATGCAAGAAGTGTGTTCCATCACAACACTTAGAAGCTCGTGACGTGGTGTTGTCGTACGCCTGCATTCAAGCTGTTAACGACTAAAGAAGTGGCATCAGTAGCAGCGGAAGGAATGGGGTCCGTTTAGGAAGGACGCCGACATGTACTTGAGAGAGGAGGAGTACGTGGAGGTAAGTTTTTATTGTTAAATATTTACAATAGTTAAGTATGTTAACAATATAGATGAAATATTAAATATGTGCATGCTAGCATTTCCTGGTTACAGGGTACACTCGTCGCATAACGAGCTCTTTGTCACTACTGTGCTAGCGATGAATTCATCAATAAGTCCAGGATGGCTCGAGAATGCAGGGGGTCAGGCGGCAAGCACAACTATGGCGGCGATGGCTATTTGCATTTGGTAAACGCATGTTAAGTACATTTTAAGTTCATTTATGTGTTCATAATATATGTGTCCCACTAACACGGCTATACAGGAGAGAGAGACCGGTCAGGAGCCGATCTCGACCTAGGTTTGGAAGAGAGGTCACAGGGGGGTGTCCCCAGCCTGAGCTTTGCAGTCAGTCGCGACCGTCGATCGGTAAGTTTTTAAAATTTATCAATTTAATTATAACTAATACTAATATTGACATGATTACATGATTTCTTTTTTTTAGGAAAAGTATGCGCAGGAGGTCGTGAAGATACACGATGAAGGGTACGTTTGGGAAACACGCCAATCAACCCCCAAGCCGTGTACGCGAGCAAAGGCAGGAATGCGCATTGAAAGTGCATCTAGGCAATCCCTTGTGGGTTTTGGACGATTGATGACAATCAAATGAGATCTTAATGAACTTGTTGAGATGATTGTAGGTTAAGCTAAATGAGATAGTTTGGTGCACTCAAAACGTGAAAATGAAGGGGTGTACAAAAGAGAAAAGCCCAACTCACAACTGAAGCGCAAAGTAGATTTAAAAGTATAGGATGTGTGTGAGAGACTCATCCCAATAGATCAAGTCTTTGCGTAGGGGTAAGGTCTTAAAATCATTTAAAAATTCACTGAGCACCGGACTAGTCCGTTCATGGACCGGACTAGTCCATTCAACTCTCTGTTGCCCAAGTACGTTGTGCACCGGACTAGTCCGACCATGGACCGGACTAGTCTGATAAACATTCTAGAACCACATAACACAGTGCACAGGACTAGTCCGATGTTGGATCGGATAAGTCCGTTCAAGTCTCCGTAATCCCATTACACTACCCTCCAGACAAGTCCGTCCACTAGACTGGACTAGTCCGTTGAACTCTCTGATGTTCTATAACACGTAGCACCGGACAAGTGCTTTCATTGATCGAACTAGTCCATTCAACTCTCTGGTGTTCAATTTCACAAGGCACCGGAGAAGTCCGGACACCTACCAAACTAGTCCGTTATTCCTCGAACAATTAGGGTTTCTAGTGTACGCACTGGACAAGTCTGGACCCCAGGACGGACTAGTCCGGTTGTCGGGATCCCTAACAGTAATCTTTTTGGAAACCCTATAAATAGTAGATCCATGACCCACAATTATAACTTCCGATTCCTACTATCAAACTCCGAAACCCTAGCGCTGCCACCTGTCCCAAGAGCACAAAAACACATCTCCCCATGCATCTAAAGTCCTCAAAGGTGAAAATCAATTGAATATTCAGATTTGTGGTTGGGAGATCATTGTCTACGCTTCGATGAGCTCTTGGGGTTTGATCTCTTCACACTCGTGCTTTTCTTTGTAATATTTTCGAGTGTATTTGATCATCTTTTCATTGTAATTCTTGTGAGAGCCCTTAATGTGTGAGGTTGCCCCATAAACTCGATGATTACCCTTGATAGTGGAATCAAGTCGGCCTTGTGTGGTGACTTGACGAGGGAAAGGGTTTGAAGAGACCCGGCTCCGTGTGGGATTCCTCAACGAGGAGGTAGATCTCCGTGGTGGGATCGAACCTCGGTAAAAAATTTTGTGTCCCGCGTGCTTCTTTGTTTTTGCATCTTCATTGATTAGGGCACATAGTTGATCGATATTATAACATGAATTGCAAATTGCTTCTCACATGTAACTTCACAACATTGATTATTAACTCAAGTGATCTTACCATGTGTTCAAATTTCTGCTACTATAAAGATTAATTCCTGAATCAACACTTAGTCAAATCGACACACATTTAGCACACCGGACTAGTTCGCTCCTCCAACCGGACAAGTCCGGTCTATCAAGCATTTGACCATTTGATTAAGTATGCAGGAAATTTTCAAAGCCTATTCACCCCCCTCTAGGCTACATTCAATTGATATCAGAGTAGGTTCTCCATCAACGAGACTTACCACTCGGAGATTTCAATGGCCTCTGAGAAGAACAACGAGATCTCGAAGGTGCCCAACACTGAAGAAGAGCAAGATACAAAATCTTTCAATGTACTCAGGGAAAATCAACACGACGATGAAGAAGTGTGTCACCTCAAGGCACTTCTAAGGAAGAAACTTCTGAGCCAAGAGGGAAAATAGGACAAGAAGACGATGGGGAGTGATCATCACGACTACTCCTGATATCCTTACAACTACAATTGTCTTATTACAAATAATGATTTTCTTTCTATTCCCATGGGAAAGCCTCCGCAATTCGACGGAAACAACTACACCATGTAGAAATACAATATGAAAATGCATCTAATCTCTTTGAATCCCATTTTGTGGCATATTGTGTGTACAAGTGTAGATATCTCGGATACGGACAAAGAACTCACTCCGAAACAAGAACAAGAAATTCAGCGCAACACACAAGCCGTTGCAGTAATCACCTCATCAATGAGACATGAGGAGTTCACCAAGATTGATGGATTAGAAAGCGCACAAGAAATACACTTAAAACAGCACATGAAGGAAATAGATCAGTCCAAGAAGCCAAATATGAGATGCTTCATGGAGAATTGGGGAGATTTTCTATTGAAGAAAGCAAAACACCTCAAGACATGTACAACCGTATGAAGATGCTCATCAACAAGATCTGCGCCTATGGAAGCAAGAAGTGGACTGACCATGAGGTGGTCAAAAGGATGATTAGAGCCTTGATGCCAAGAAATTTTACCTTATGCTCAATGATCCGAGAAAGCACGGGGTTTCACAAAATGACTCGGATGAACTATTGGGAAAAATTATACACCATAAGATCATGGAGAAGGAGGCCCAATACGTTAAATACCTAGCTGAGCTCACCTCCTCCAAAAAGAAGGAAGTTTCTATCAAAGCAACTTGCAAACCTAAAGGAAAGGAAGTGCGTGAAGCTCAAGATGAGGGAGATACAAGTGATGTGAGCATAGACTTGGATAATGAAGAGATGGTACCCTTTATCAAGAAATCCAAGCGCATGATGAAAAGAAGAAATGACAGCAACTCAAATGAAGAGAAGAGCAAAGAAAAAGGAAAATCCATGGCTCGACGTACCTGCTATAACTGTGGCGAGTACGGTCACTTCATGGTTGACTGCACTTATAAAGATAATAAGAGGAAGAAGGAAACAAGGCATCAAGAAAAGAAGATCTCTAGAAAAAGAAGGCAAGCTCATAAAGCGCATATTGGCAAGGAGTGGAACTCAAACGATGAGTCCTCCACCGATGAAGAAGAGGATGTGGGGACTGGAGTCCACACATCTGAGGATCTCATTGGGTGGTACCGTGCGATGCGGCACCTAACAACACACACAAAAAGGATACCAAAACATATGAAGTTTTCATTTCATAATAAGAAGAGTTTACAAAAGAGTGTACCACAGAAGTACACACGCAGCGAAAAATACATACTCATAATCTCACCTAACTAAGCAGGAGAGAAGACGTCCATGCCCTAGGACGCTTCTCACTAGCAACAAGGAGAACATCCAGGAGCGGCGTGGTTCACATGAGATTTATCTCGACACCTCGAGTCTCATGTACAACCTGAATAGCAGAAATAAAACTAATACCTGCAAAAATCGTTAAAGCGCAAACGTGAGCATAAGGCTCAGCAAGACTTACCCGTCTCACTAGACATATGCATGGTGAATACTAAACATAGGTAAGGAATAGCATAAATAGACTCGCCTATAAGTGGATCCTTATAATCATGTTTTAGGTAGCAAATGACATTCTTCAGGCACGGCACATCATAGACTCCACAATCAAACAAGAAACGCTTTGCCGATGATATGACATGCCCAAAGCATATAATGCTATTACAGGTAAAGTATGGGGAAACTGTAAACTTTTAATTATACTATCTCTAAGCCATACAAGGTTGCAAAACAATTATAATTCAATACAATATATTTTTCTGGCTTCTTTAGTATTTACTACGTCATGGCGCAGTGAACAAGTGGTACTCTATTACCGCGAGGGACAGAGATTGCAATCAGGACACACCCGGACAACACGACACATACGTCGTTCGGAAGTGTCAGCGAGTACACCTGTACCTACATAACACTTCATTACTAGGCGTATATGGCCACCTTTCACAAGAAACCCGAACGCCGAGCCCGTCTCACCTTAGCAAACAGAAGGTCTCCGCACGGAACACCTCATGTGTCTGCCGACCGATTTACACCTTACTGTCTCAACCCACCCCTATCGATGGTGAGTTAATGGGCCCCGACACCCCAGTTATCGAGTTACATCAGTTTATTGGATTCCATATGTCTATTATGTTGCCGGTACAATTCAAGCTTGTCCGAAGGGGCCGCATACAGACGGGCCTTAATCGACACAGGCAGAGCTATGCGACCGGGACTCAATTCTCGCTGCTTCCTATCCATTCCCTGCCCGGTCTCCATTTCATTATATTATGCCATTTTCTATCTAACCAATCCTGTGAGATATGTCCTACATCTCTTGCGAGTAGATTCCAACTACTCGACTTCTACCGGATTTCCTATGCATTAGCAAAGCAGTTACTACAGGTCAATTTGTAACTCGTTCCAACCAATCCTTGGGATTTTTGGTCATGCATGTGGGGTATCAATCATCCTAAACATAATGCACAATTAATATACTACTCATCATAATGATAAAGTAAAATTTTATAAATGACTTAAATGCAAACTGGGGCTTGCCTTAGTTTGCGACTCGAATAAATGTCAATTGTTAGGGCTTAGTCTTCCTCCGGAGAACGTGCCATGGAACTTCTGTGGAAACACCTTGGCCTTCTCCTCCAAGCAAAGTTTCTTGTCGATCACCTATCAGCACGTTCCTATCGACATGATATGCATATAAGTAATTAAGTAATTAAGTAATTTAATAATGGACTCCACGAGGTTATGTAAACTTTAAGAATGAGGAGTTTGAATAGGAAGGACAGATATGCCTCTGTTGTGTGGGTAACCAGAGGATGAGTCAAGGTGGACATAGTAGTGTCGGTATGAACTGAAAGGTACAACATAAAGCTACATTGCAACTTAGCATACCACACTTCAAGCTATACCACGCGAGATTGACAAATCTGAATGGTGAAGAAGTGTTGGGCGGAGAAGTGTAAGGACGACCCAAAAAATCAAGGTGGGACATCGAAAGCTTGAGTATGAGTAGAGTGTACAAGACAAAGGTTGCAATTTAGCAGTCGACCAATGAACTTGACTTAACTCATAAATGAGTAAACCTAGTTAAGTGAGCAGTGCTGTCGTAGGGTCCTGACTTAGGATAAACCATGATGGAACCTAACGACACTTGGGACTGAATTGGGATCTACATGGCTTGGACTTAATAAGTCATTACAAGCACTATTAACCTAGCATGAGTACCAAGACAACGTTCAAATGACTTCTAGGTAAAGTAGTTTCTACGGCAAGCTTCTCGAGCATCGTTCAAGTGCTTACATGACACTATTGCAGTGTCCTTTGCAAGATTGTCCAGATGAGCTCGGTGAACTCCTGGAACTCGAACACGATGCGAGACCTTGTCGTGACGGTCATGCTTTGCCATCACGAGAAGATCGGATTAGCGAGGTCCACATCGACCCAGACTCGTCAATGGGGTGAGCGGAATCCCGAACACCACCTTGTGAGTCTTAAGGCTAGTGATGTCGACTCGGTTGTTGATAAGCAACTCGACGAACCTGTCATCGATGAAGTGGTACACCAAGTTAACCAATCCCGTGATCGGTTAGGGAACATCCTCGACACAACCAAGGAACTCTTATCCAAGATTCCCCTTGGTCTAGTTCTCCTTGTTGGTCACAAAGTTCTTGCATTACTCAACCATAGGTCATCGGTGATCACCAACCCACCTGGTTTGACCTAGAAGGCATTTCATCGAGCATCTAGATTACAACTAGGACTCGATCACTCTCACCTCGACTAAAACCTAATTTGGCTTGACAACTATTGTCCGACGAGTCGTGCTTGTGTTCCAGCACCACACACATCACGAGCATCCTTCATCTTGATGCCAGGGCACGATGACGGCTTGGAGCGTCACGACGACGTGATGTGGTCAATGACGCCTACGCGGCTCATGGTGGAGCATCACGAGTACGCACGGACAAGCTAACGCGATACAAACGACAAAGGAGGTCAACTTAGGGATTTCTATAGGAATGATATCAAGGCGGAACATGGACGTACAACTTGACGACACATGAGTACCATTAGGGGTCACGACTAACGGACTTCGGTGCATCAAGCAATGCATTTTAGGGCAAGGCTCACCTTGTAGGCATTTTGCCGAACATCTCGGGTGTGTACTTGATTTTCGTCGCTTCATCATCATTCAAAGGGGATCTTGGCACATATCTTGGTCGATTGCCAACCCACAGTAAACCTGCATCCATAGACCAGCATTGAACAGCAACACACTTAGTTTCGCCTCGTAACCATTTCGTCGAACACCTTGGCTGCAGTCACTAATCTAATCAATCTTGCACAATCAGAGCTAACCTTGGACCAGTGGTCGATACTAGTGTGTCAACGACGTGTTCCCGAATCCTGTGCATCTCATTCATAACTTGCTTTGCTTCCAGGACCTAGCCACAGCGCGGAACGCCGCGACGACACGATCAAGGTGACGGCGTTGGCCGGAGAAGCCGTCGAAGCAATACAAGCACCCACATGGACTTGCCAGTGACGTAGCGATGGTGAGGCATGGTGTCGAGGGTGGTGCAGTACCCACAAGGCACTGGCGAGTTGAGGAGGCGGCGGCAAGGAGCACGACCAGCAAGCTGTAGGGTCCGGGCGCAGGTTGTAAGGATCGAAACGCCCAAGAGGGGGGGGTGAATTGGGCTTTCTTTCAATTTTTAAAACAATTAAGATTAACGACCTCAAGCCCAATTCCCTATGCGATTAAACTATGCAATCAATGTAAATTAAAGTTGCGGAATGAAGATTGCATAAGTGTAAAAAGGGAGAGTGATGCAAACGCTCAAGGGACACGGAGTTTATCCCGTGGTTCGGTAAGATCACAAGGATCTACCTACATCCACGTTGTGGCACCCACCGAAGGGTTTTGCCACTCCCAAGTCACCGAGACAAGGGGGTTCTTCACTATTCTTCTCCGTTCGCCAACCTCGGCAAGGTGGAGCTCAAGCCTTGTACACTTTGGAATCCTCCGGGCTTCCACAATTTTCTTGGCAAGCTCCGGAAGTCGCACACACCAAGGGACACTCCCTTATGGCTCTCACTACACTAGAGACTCCAATCATCAAGAATGGAGGCACCCAAGCACTATCTCTAGCTAGTTCTAGCCTATCTCTTGGTGTATAAATGATGAGCAAATGATGTGAAAGTGGTAGCTCTATTGCTTGAATGCTCTAGGATGTGTAGAGTATGTCTGGGCTTCTAGTCTTTTCGATTTGACAGGTTGAAGGGGTATAAATAGCCAGCCTCCACGAGATAGCCGTTGGAAAAGTAGGCTGACACTTCTCTGCGAACACCGGATGATCCGATGTCTCCCCTTCAGTCAACATCGGTCAAAGCCAAATTAGCTGATGTCACTGTGTCAGATATGACCGTTGTTAGACCGATGTTGATCTGTCTTCTCATCGGATGATCCGGTGGCTCTTCCTCCAGAATTTTGCTTGATCTTGAAGCTTACTGGAGTGATCCACCGATGTGTGTAAGTCTGCACATCGGATGATCCGGTGCTTCACTTGGTCCAACAGTGTTGCAATCTGTGATGATGGACCGATGTCACTGAGCCACCCACATCGGATGATCCGGTGAGTTCTTTGCTCTGAGGTCTTCTTCTTCTGTTCACACAACTCGACCGATGCAGTCAACTCAAAAACCATCGGATGATTCGGTGTGTTCAACTTGTTGACTTCGAGTTGTTTTGAGTTGTTCTTTTGGAATTTGAACTTGTGACCTCTTTGACACTTGTTTGAAATGTTGTTTTGATTGTCTTCAAGCATTGAGTGATATCAAGTTAGAGCTTTCACTTCTTGTCTTCATATGATTTGATTTGATCTCATTCGTTGATTTTATATGGGTCTCCAATGTAATTTTGATTTCATTTGATTGATTGTTATTGAGACCTTGCATTCACAAATTCATTAGTAATATCGAATGGTTGTCATTAATCACCGAAACCGTACCTCATGGGGCCTAGATGCTTTCAATCTCCCCCTTTTTGGTGATTGATGACAACACAATAATTTAAAGCGCAATAATAATGAATTTGATGATAATACTCAAGTATATATGCAATGAATACGGATGTTACACTTGAAGCTTTAAACATCAATTAGTAGCACAAGTGTAAATTCAAAGAGATCAAAATCATAGATAAACACCAAATGAGTTCAAATGATTAACAAGTAATGGAAAAAAGAAGGAAATAGGTTCATTACACACCAAATGAGCAAAATAGCAAATACAATTAAGATAAGACACTCGACTCACTCCCCCTAACACTAGGACTCCCCCTGACTCTCTAACTCTTCTCCCCCTTTGGCATCAAGACACCAAAACGGGATCCAAGCATCTACAGACCCTGAGAGCTGGGCGCGATGACGAACTGGTCACCGCCACTGTCGTCGGAGCTGCTGGCCGGAGTAGCGGAGGAGGGTGCTGCCGGAGCCGAAGGTGCCACCGTCGGTGCCTGCTGAGGAGGAGGTGCTGGAGGTGCTGGAGCAGGGACACTGGTGACGGAGGCCGGCGTCTGAAGGAACAGTGAAGTGGTCGGCAGTGGGGAGTGAAGAGGAGCACCTGGAGCCAACAGCGGGGACATGCTGAACGAAGGGATCGGAGTGGACGGAACTGGAGCCACTGGTGCAGCAGCTGGAGTCAAGACAGGAGGCGGAGGAGCTACTCCAGGCAGCTGCGATGGAAGGGCGATCCCGGTCTGGGTGTAGAGGTTGGTGATCAACCCCAGGATCCCCATCATCGCCTGCTGCGTCTGCTGCTGCTGGTCCAGAGTGCGCTGGTGCATCTGGTCGATGAGCCCCGTCAGCCGATCAGTGTCTTCACGCCTCTCACGGGCGATCTGACGCTGCATCTCCTGCTGCTGCTGCTGCTGGAGCTCAAGAAGACGCGCAGCCTGCTCCGCGCGGGCCTGCTCGGCGGCCAGCCTGTCCAGCCGCTGCTGCTCGACCATCTGCTGGAGGAGCGAGGCCAGCTCAGACGGCTGCGTCACCTGTGCCTCAGTGACGGGAGGTGGAGTGGGAGGTGGCACTGTAGAACCTCCAGCCTCCGCTTCGTGCTGCCGGGGAGAGGGGGGAGGAGGGAAGTACTCCTCGACACTGTCGTCGGTGTCGCTCTCAGACCAGATATGCTGCAGGTCCTCCCCCTGAGCCTCAGCCTCAGCAAGCCTCTCGTCCTCCCGCTCTAGGTCGGACCAGTCTTCCTCTGACAGACGGGCCCGGACCTGGCGCTCAACTGGACGACCAAGGCGACGGTCTCCAGGAGCAGAGGCACGATAGTGACCAAAGCGAGTCACACTCTCGTCAGCAAGCCGAGCCTGTGCTGCATGTCCCTCGGGCACCATCATAGAGCAAATGTAACTGATCCAGTGCCCGTAGACCATCTGCCTCATCATACCAATCCCATCCGTGATTACGTCTTCCATCTCGCATAGGAGTATGTCCACGATATCGAAATCCATCCCGTTCATTATGTAGAACAGGAGGGTCTGCTGCAGACTCGTGAACCCCTCCAAGTAACCTGACCTCGGCAGGAGCGTGCGGCGCAAGGCGAGGTGCACAATGCGCGCAGCTGGGGTCAGGAGAGCTGGAACTCTCGGCTGGTCCAGAGAGAACGAGGGGCCAAACAGAGAGCGGATCTCGTCAAGCTGTGGTGCTACCCCTCCAGTAAGTGGCCTCCTCGGTGGATCTGCCTGCCCATAGACCTTCTCGTGCACGCAGGTGTCGTGCAGGTCCAAACCAAGAAGCTGCCCCAAAGTCTGCCTCGAGAGATGGTAGCGCTGACCATTGAACATGAAGTCAATCGACCTCCTGCCCTCTGAGATGTACAGGGTCGCGTAGAAGACACGGACCCACTCTTCCACATAAGCACTTCTCTCATAAGCCAGCAGCTGCACCAAACCTCTGTATCTCTCAAAGAAAGGACAGACCTCAGTCTCCGCTGCCACTGCAAGCTGCCCCCAGTCCAGGTAGTTGTGCTGAAAAAGCTTGTGCCCCCGACGCCTGTAGGTCTCATAGAGAGACGCCTGGGTGACAGTCCAGAAGCGACTGTCCACAAGAGTCTCTCGGGGCTGTGGGAACCACTCCTCAAGCAGCACGCTCCAACGAAGCTTGCGTAGCTGCTTGGCCTTCATCTTCCGGTAGTCCGTGAGACGGACTCCCTCACCGACACAGACGGCCGTGTCCATCTCGTAGATGGCCCTCTCGGCCTCCCTGTCCTCACGACGGTCGGCAGCCGTCGGTCTCGGACGAGGAGCAGCCGGGGACTGACCTCCCCGTGTCCGGGCTGAGCGCCGGCGGACAAGCGGCTCGACCGGCTCCTCCTCGATGTCGGAGTTGTCGATCACAGGAGGCTGCCGAGCCTCGCGGATCCTCAGGGATCCCCCACGGCCGCGCTCACGCTCCTCGGCGGCGCGAGCGGCCATTAGAGCCTGCTTCTCATCCTTTGAAAGTTTACGCTTCTTCGCGGCGGGCTCCGCGATCGCTTTTCCCTTTCCTTTGCGGTCACGACCCATCTAGATGCAAAGGAGAGCTAGGGTTAGCGACGAACAAAGAAAGAATAGCGGAAACACCGATGAACGTCGCACGGCACGAGACAAACCTAGGCGACGGAGATCAAATGGAGACCGGGTGCGAAGTGGAGACGGCGGCGAGGTTGATGGAGATTAGGAGGTCGGAGGTGGAGGCGGCGCGGCGAGCGGCGGCGTGAGAGTGGTGGCGGTGGTGCGGTGACTTGCGGCGCGATGGAGGTGGCGAGTGGCGAGGAGAGGCGGCGACGGTGCTGTGGGCGGCGACGGCGCGAGACGGCGGCGCTGCGAGCTGGTGGATGGCGACGGCGGTTAGGGCGGCGGCGCTGTGGGCGGCGGCGGCCGGAGACGGCGGCGGCAGCGCCTAGGGCGGCGGCGCTTGGGTGCGGCGGCGGAGGTGGCGGCGATTAGGGCGAGAGGCGGCGGCGGCGAGAGAGAAATCGGGAGAGAGAAGAAACTGGCGGCGCGCGGGTTTAAATAGTGGGACCCAAACCCTAGCCAAAAAATTAACACCGGATGGACCGATGATAGGTGAAGTGAACATCGGTCGATTGCCACAGAAGGGATATTCAAGAATTGCAGTTGACACCGGATGGACCGACGTCTAGGGTTTTGATTATCGGTCGAATATCACAGTAAGGGTGTTCAACAGAGTGATGTTGACACCGGATGATCCGACATAGGGGGAAATAAACATCGGTTGAATTGATCACAGCTCCAGAAGAGTGAACATCGGATGGACCGATGTTTTTTTGGGATGAACGCGTCGGATCATTTAGAATTCAGACCGAATTTGGCTTTGAAGAATGAACACCTATTGGACCGATGAGGAATTGACATAGGCATCGGATAATCCGATGACAACAGAACGAAAACATCCCATATATGTCCTTTGACCAAACAAACAATCGAAGAGAAACACATGTCTTAGGACTTTTTGGGCAACCCCTTACCCCTCAAGAAGCTAATATGCCAATAGCTTGGCTAGACCTTAACGCAAATGGAACACCGAGAAAAATGGAGGAAAATATCCAAATAAAATGTAAGGCCCATGCTTTGTGAGGTAGAGTATGAAGACTTCTATCTCTTTGAAGCATGATCCTCTAGGCATTAACGTACCTAACATTTTGTTCTTTCCACCTTATATGAGTTGAGATATTGCATTTCAAACAAGTCTCCTTCTCATGAGGTGGGTTCCCCTTTGTGACAATCTACCGTATGCAATCCCAAACAAATTATAGTGCAAGAGATTAAATGAGTGCAAGTTTATATGACAGGGATCATGCAAGGCATAAAATAAATCTATCTTGCCAAGTTTGAACCTTCCAAAGGCTTCCTCAGGGAAAACTACTTCTAGCTTGCCCCTATCCTTTGGGAGTTAGGCAAGACCTATATGATATGCATCCTTACATGAACATGGCAACTTACATGACGTTAGATGCATCTAGCACATTTAATTCACTTCTAAGTCTAGAAAAGGTTTTCTCATCAAGTGGTTTTGTGAAGATATCCGTCAATTGTTCTTCGGATCTAACACCTTGCAAAGAGATGTCTCCTTTAGCCTCATGATCCCGCAAGAAGTGATGGCGAATATCAATGTGCTTAGTGCGGGAGTGTTGAACGGGGTTTCTAGCTATCTTAACCGCACTTTCATTGTCACAAAGGAGAGGCACACAACCAATTTTAATTCCAAAGTCCAAGAGGGTTTGCTTCATATATAGAATTTGGGCACAACATGCACCGGCCGCTATATACTCCGCCTCCGCGGTGGACAAAGCCACGGAATTTTTCTTTTTGCTCGACCAAGATACTAGGGAACGCCCAAGTAAGTGGCACCCACCGGAGGTACTCTTGCGATCCACACGGCATCCGGCAAAGTCCGAATCCGAGTATCCCAAGAGATGGAAACTAGCGTTCTTGGGGTACCACAAACCTACACTTGAGGTATGCTTGAGATACCGAAGTATCCTAAAGACCGCCTTCTTAAGCGATTCTTTAGGTGCCGCTTGAAAGCGAGCACACAAGTACACACTAAACATAATATCGGGCCTAGATGCGGTAAGATATAACAATGAGCCAATCATAGAACGATAATGAGATTGATCAATAGGTTTACCGTCCTTGTCCGCGTCGAGATGGCAATTTGTCGCCATTGGAGTGCTTCTTGAGCTACAATCTCCCATCTCAAATTTCTTCAAGAGGTCCTTTGTGTACTTCTCTTGATAGATGAAGGTCCCCTCTTGAAGTTGCTTGATTTGAAATCCCAGGAAGAAATTGAGCTCTCCAATCATTGACATCTCGAATTCCCTAGACATCATGGTGCCAAACTCATGGCTAAGAGATTTGTTAGTTGAGCCAAAAATGATATCATCGACATAAATTTGACAAATGAATAAATCCCCGTCGATGTCCTTAGTGAAGAGTGTAGTGTCCACCCTCCCGATCTTGAATCCTTGCATGACCAAGAAATCCCTTAGACGTTCATACCACGCCCTAGGTGCTTGCTTGAGCCCGTAGAGCGCCTTGTGTAACCTATACACATGGTTAGGATTCCTCGGATCTTCAAACCCGGGAGGTTGCTCAACATAAACAAGTTCGTCAATAAAGCCATTGAGAAAGGCACTTTTAACATCCATTTGATAAAGCATTATATTGTGATGTGAAGCAAAGGCAAGGAGTATGCGAATAGCTTCTAACCGAGCGACCGGAGCGAATGTTTCTCCAAAGTCTAGTCCTTCAATTTGTGAAAAACCCTTGGCCACAAGTCTTGCCTTGTTGCGGACCACGACGCCATTCTCGTCTTGCTTGTTCCGGTATACCCACTTCGTACCGATGACGTTCTTGTCCTTGGGTCGCTCCTCCAATACCCAAACTTCATTGCGGGTGAAGTTGTTGAGTTCTTCTTGCATGGCCATCACCCAATTTGGATCTTGGAGTGCTTCCTCTATATGAGTGGGTTCTACACACGAAACAAAAGAGTAGTGCTCACAAAATGAAGCGACATGGCGAGAACGAGTACTTACTCCCTGTGATGGACTTCCGATGATTTGATCAATCGGATGCGCCTTGGAGATGCGTCCATGCCTCATAAGTGATTGTGGTACACTTGGCGGTGGTGAAGCATCTTGCGCGTCTTGTGGTTGGACTTGATCTTGGACTTCTTCTTGTTGTTGGTGTTGTGTGGCTTGTGAATCTTGCATTGGCAATGGATCATCTTTCTCTTCTTCTTCTTCATCAACTTGAGGCGCCATGGAGGTGTTGATGTTGGAACTTGATGCTCCCCCTTGATCACTGCTCTCCTCAACTTCGGGCTTGATGTCTCCAATGGTCATGTTTTTCATGGCTTCTCGTAGAGGCTCATCATCTATATCATCATGACCAATACTCTCCTCTTGGGAGCCATTAGTCTCATCAAACTCAACATCACAACTTTCTTCAACTAACCCGGAGGTTTGGTTGAATACTCGATATGCTTTTGAGTTTGACGCATAACCAAGAAAGATACCAACATCACACCTTCTTTCAAACTTACCGAGCCTTTTCTTGCGGTAGATATAGCATTTGCACCCGAAGACTCGGAAGTAGGAGATGTTGGGCTTTCTCCCAATGAGGAGCTCATATGGGGTCTTTTGGAGTAGTCGGTGAAGATAGACCCTATTTGCGGCATGGCACGCCGTGTTGATTGCTTCGGCCCAAAACTTCTCCGACGTGCCATAGTCATCAAGCATTGCTCTAGCAAGGGTGATGAGAGTCTTGTTCTTCCTTTCAACGACACCGTTTTGTTGAGGGGTGTATGTGGCCGAAAACTCATGCTTCACGCCTTCACGATCACACCACTCCCCAATGTTGTAGTTTTTGAACTCGGTGCCGTTGTCTCCGGACCTTGATGATGGGAAGTTGAAATTCCCTTTGAGCACGTTTAGCGAAGGTCTTGAAGATTTCCGGAGTTTCACCCTTGTCACCTAGAAACAAGGTCCAAGCATATCTAGAATAGTCATCAACAATAACAAGACAATAGAAATTACCACCAAGACTTTGATATGTGGATGGTCCGAAGAGGTCCATGTGGAGTAGTTCAAGCGGCTTGGAGGTTGACACCATTGTCTTCATTGGGTGGTGTGAAGCAACTTGCTTCCCGGCTTGACAAGCACTACAAAGCTTGTTCTTCTCAAATGTGACATCCTTCACGCCGGTCACCATCCCAAGCTTGAACGACTTCTTAAGCTTGCTCATCCCAATGTGAGCAATGCGTCGATGCCATAGCCAACCCAAGCTTGTCTTAGTGAAAAGACAAGTGGTCAATCTAGCATCCTTGTTGGAGAAGTCCACCAAGTAAAGATGTCCATGCCGAAATCCTTTGAAGATTAGTTCTTTGCTTGATTCACTAGTTACTACAACACCATTCTTGTCAAAGGTGCACGTTAGTCCAAGATCACATAGTTGTGCAATGGAAAGTAGATTGAAACTAAGTGACTTAACATATAGTACATTAGAAATGGACAAATCATGTGAAATAGCAATTTTACCTAAACCAATTACCTTCCCCTTTGAGTTGTCACCAAAGGTGACTTGTTCATGATTATCGGGGTTCTCTATGGTGGTGAACATACCATCATTGCCGGTCATATGTTGAGTGCACCCGCTATCGAGTACCCAATGCTTTCCTCCGGCTTTGTAGTTCACCTACACACATGAAGTTAGTTTTTGAGTTTAGGCACCCAAGCTAACTTAGGTCCTTGTATGTGTGATACAAGTGATTTTGGGACCCAAAGTTGCTTGGGGAGCTTCCCCTTCATGCCCTTAATGTCTTTGCCGATGAACCTTGCCTTCACCTTGCCACCTACTTTGCTTAAGAGATAGTGATAATCATGGAATGTAGATTTGTAGTTAGGAGGCAATTTGGGAGAAGGACGGTTGGGAAGAGGACACTCCCTCGTGTGGTGTCCGGTGACCTCACAATGTTGGCAATAGGATCCAACTTCTTTGATGAAGCTCGTCCTAAGCTCCGGTGAGGGCACCTTCCCTTTGTTGAGCACCGGGAAGGATCCAAGTCCTCTCTTGTTGAAGCCTTTGGCTTGTTGGTAGAGGATTTCCTTGTGCTTGTCCTCCCCCTTGGAAAGTCTCACCACACTAGTGCGGAGACTTTCAATTTCGTCCATCAATTCCTTCTCCCTAAGGCTTGCTTTCAAAGGCAAATACTTATCCAAAGTATTAGTGGCATGTGAAATAGTTGATACTTTGCCATCAAGAGTTTCCTTTTTCATGTTTTTCATTTTTAGTTCAATTGCTTCATAAGCAAGGTTAAGCACTTTATGTTCTTGAACCAAGTCATTGTGCTTTCCCTAGAGTGCTTGGTTTGCTAAGTCAAGCTCATGATGATCATGCTTGATTTGAGCATTCTCCTTCTCGATTTGCTTGACATGTGATTTGAGCGTGTCATGCTCTTTAAGTATGGTTACATAATTGTCATGCAAATCGAGCTTTGCACTCTCAAGCGTGGCACAAGCTTGTTCAAGTGCCTTAACCTTGCTCTTCTCCCTTTTTATGATGACATGGTATTCATTAATCATAGATGCTAGTTCATCGGGGGAGAGCTCATCATCATCATCGCTAGAATCGTCACATACCTTAGAGTTACCTTTAGCCATGAGGCACATAGGAGGTGGACGAAGAGGTGAGTTGTCTTTGTCGACGATGGCAAGGCCCGCCAAGTTTTCTTCATCTTCACTCTCTTCATCGCTTGACTCTTCATCCGTGATCCACTCATTTGCCTCGCACATGAAGACTTTTTGAGGCCCTCTTCTCTTCTTTGGAAAGAGCTTGGTCTTCTTGCCCTTGTCAAATTTATTCTTTCCAAAGGAGCGCTTGGGTTTGACCTCTTCTTCATCTTCATCACTTTCTTCTAGCTTTCTATACTTTCCTTTGTGGTTGTCCTTCCTCTTGTCGGGTCTTGGACAATCATATGATATGTGGCCTTGATCACCACAATTGTAGCATGTCTTGTTTTCATCTTTTCTTGGGAGGAAGGCTTTCTTCTTTGGATCAAAGGAGTATCCCTTCTTTGCGATTTTGGAGTTTAGACGTGAGAATTTTCTCATCATCAACGCAAGCTCATCATCGTCATCTTCGCTTGTTGCTTGCTCTTCTTCGCTTGAGCTAGGCTCAACACTTTCTTTTTCTTGGGAGTTGTCTTCTTGGTTGAAGCCTTGAGAGCAATAGTTTTTGACGATGACTCCTCCATCATTCCAAGTACGCTCATCTCATGAGCATGAATTTCTCCAATGAGCTCCGAGACTTCAATGTTGTCAAGTGATTCCTTTTGGAGCATTGAGTTGATAATGTTGTACTTGGGCTTAGGTAGAAGCATGAGGATCTTGCGGTTGATAAGTCCCTTACCAAGAGAAGCAATGTCAAGTGCGTTAATCTCCTCAATGAGCACATTTAAGCGAGAAAACATTTGGTTAACATTCTCATGAGGAAGCATTTTGAATTCATCATACTTGGATTTTAGCAAGTGATATTTGAGTTCTTTAACACGAGATGAGCCCTCATGAATTTCAATTAAACATGCCCAAATTTCACAAGCTTTCTCTTTACTAGCAATTCTAGCAAAAACGTCTTGACTTATGCATTCATAGATGGCATTTCTAGCCTTAGCATCCCATTTTAGTTGATCACCAACATAATTGAGATCTCCAAATCCCGCATGGGTCGCTTCCCAAACTTCGGGAGCAATAGCCTCTAGGTAGGCACGCATGCGTGCTTTCCAATAGGCAAAGTTCTTGCCCTCGAAGGTGGGAACCGAACCCCCATTCTTGGCCATTTAAGCTCTCTAGCGGTGAAGCTAGAATGATCCTATGAGCAACCTTGCTCTGATACCAATTGTAAGGATCGAAACGCCCAAGAGGGGGGGGTGAATTGGGCTTTCTTTCAATTTTTAAAACAATTAAGATTAACGACCTCAAGCCCAATTCCCTATGCGATTAAACTATGCAATCAATGTAAATTAAAGTTGCGGAATGAAGATTGCATAAGTGTAAAAAGGGAGAGGGATGCAAAGGCTCAAGGGACACGGAGTTTATCCCGTGGTTCGGTAAGATCACAAGGATCTACCTACATCCACGTTGTGGCACCCACCGAAGGGTTTTGCCACTCCCAAGTCACCGAGACAAGGGGGTTCTTCACTATTCTTCTCCGTTCGCCAACCTCAGCAAGGTGGAGCTCAAGCCTTGTACACTTTGGAATCCTCCGGGCTTCCACAATCTTCTTGGCAAGCTCCGGAAGTCGCACACACCAAGGGACACTCCCTTATGGCTCTCACTACACTAGAGACTCCAATCACCATGAATGGAGGCACCCAAGCACTATCTCTAGCTAGTTCTAGCCTATCTCTTGGTGTACAAATGATGAGCAAATGATGTGAAAATGGTAGCTCTATTGCTTGAATGCTCTAGGATGTGTAGAGTATGTCTGGGCTTCCAGTCTTTTCGATTTGACAGGTTGAAGGGGTATAAATAGCCAGCCTCCACGAGATAGCCGTTGGAAAAGTAGGCTGACATCACTTCTCTGCGAATACCGGATGATCCGATGTCTCCCCTTCAGTCAACATCGGTCAAAGCCAAATTAGCTGATGTCACTGTGTCAGATATGACCGTTGTTAGACCGATGTTGATCTGTCTTCTCATCGGATGATCCGGTGGCTCTTCCTCCAGAATTTTGCTTGATCTTGAAGCTTACTGGAGTGATCGACCGATGTGTGTAATTCTGCACATCGGATGATCCGGTGCTTCACTTGGTCCAACAGTGTTGCAATCTGTGATGATGGACCGATGTCACTGAGCCACCCACATCGGATGATCCGGTGAGTTCTTTGCTCTGAGGTCTTCTTCTTCTGTTCACACAACTCGACCGATGCAGTCAACTCAAAAACCATCGGATGATTCGGTGTGTTCAACTTGTTGACTTCGAGTTGTTTTGAGTTGTTCTTTTGGAATTTGAACTTGTGACCTCTTTGACACTTGTTTGAAATGTTGTTTTGATTGTCTTCAAGCATTGAGTGATATCAAGTTAGAGCTTTCACTTCTTGTCTTCATATGATTTGATTTGATCTCATTCGTTGATTTTATATGGGTCTCCAATGTAATTTTGATTTCATTTGATTGAGTGTTATTGAGACCTTGCATTCACAAATTCATTAGTAATATCGAATGGTTGTCATTAATCACCGAAACCGTACCTCATGGGGCCTAGATGCTTTCACAGGTGCGGCCAAGGCGTGTCAAGCTGGGCTAGGGCGCGCCGGAGCATGGGGCAGCGCGGCTAGGAGAGGGCGAGCCGGCGTACCGTGGCGGCCGGAGGGAAACGGACGGCGGGGGAGGTGCGCGGCCAGGAGGAGTGCCTGGGCAGCGGTGTGGCGGCTGGGCGAGCAGGACGCAGGGGGCAGCGATGCGGCCGCGGAGGGAAGCGAGGTGCCATGGGGGCGGGCGAGCCGGCGGCCGACGGGAGGAGCGGGGTGACGCGCGCGAGCAGGGGGGATTCGGCGGGAGCGATCAGGGCGAGCGCGGCGTGACAGGAAGGCGGACGGCGAGGTGCTGGGGCGACGCGCTCGGCCGGCAGCGTGCAGAGGCTGGGGACGCGGCGACCAGGCCGGGAGAGGAGGAGGCGTGGGCGCGGTGGTCGGGCGTCGCGCGGGTGTGCGGCGCAGGGACGGCACACGACGACAAGGGGCACGGCCGGTGAGGTAGGCGCGTACAGAGGCAGTGGCTTCAGCGCGGGCGCGCGGCGAGTGGCGGTCAGGGCGCGCGGGCAAGCCGGCGGCCGTGAGGTGGAGCGCCGGCGAGGAGCACGGCGTCGGCGGGGACGCGAGCGGAAGTGGGGCGCGACCGGGAGATGGCAAGCCGACGCGGTGGAGTGCCGTGGGACGGTGGAGTCAGGCGGCTAGATAAAGGCAACGTTTCCATCTCCGTGGCACATGCAGCGCGCCTGCGTGGGGGCAGGGGAGGAGGTGCCGACCTGACTGGTGGGGACCACCTGTGGGACCCACCTCCCTCTTTCTTATCTTCATTCTAACTGCAATTAATTATCTAATAGGCTCTAAAAGTGTTAAAAGTGGGCAGGGACACTAAACAAAATATGAGGAATTTATTGGGCAAATCAATTTCAGTATTTGGTAAAGTTTCCAACAAATTCAAATTTTGAATTTGAATTCAAGTGGTGATACTTGACTCCATGAAATAAATGGTAGATTAGGTTCAAAAATCCTGAAACATTGAAGTTAACCTTTTTGAACCATAAGGGACCTCAGGAAAAATTTGGAGTTTATTTGGACAAGGTCGAGCACAAAGTTTAAATTTGAAGTCGACGTTGATTAAACTCTCAGTACGTGTCCAATAAATGGAAAACGTGCTTCAAAAATTTTGAAACTTTACTGAGAGTCTATTTGGAATATTAGAAGGTCATGGAAAAATTTACAGTCTGAGATTTGAATATTTTTGGATGTCCCATTTTAGGGTTGGAATAATTTCTTTTTCTTTCTCTCTATTTTGTTTTCTTTTCTCTTTTAATTTTTCATTGAAAATGGGAATACTTGGAAATTAAGGATTTTACCCCTTAAGTTCCAAATACATTAGCAACCATGTTCTTATATGTAAAATTTTAACAAGTTCCTATTTTTAGTGAACATGGGTTAACTCATATGTTTCATGTGAGTTTGGAATTCCAAGTCCATTTTCAGAATTTTTAAGTTCGCATTTTTGCGTTTTTGTTCTTTCGAAAAGCGGGCTTTTACAATCCTTCCCCCTTAAAGGAATCTCGTCCCGAGATTCTAACAAGTAGAATAACAGAAACGATGAAGGAACGATCCGTAAAAGAGGGTCATTGACTAAGGAAAATGACAATGCCCTTAAAGACTTGGGTTCTACGAAATAGTGATTATCTTCAGGCATCTTAAGAAATTCCAAAGTTTGCTTCAAGTGATTCCATTCTTTAGGTTGAAAATCTTGACAGGATGCTTGACATGACAATATCACGTTGTAAAACTCTCACGTCTGGTACTGATCCTTTATTGTTGTACTCTTACACTGACATGACATCTTGTCCTATCCTAGTCTTGACTGGAAGAATCAGGACTTGTTCCTTGCTTCTCTGGGTCACCTCGATAGTTTGAAACTATCCTTGCATGGATTCTTGGTTGCTTGCTTGGTTTTGCGTAGGTCCTTATAACTTAATGTGGTATTTCCCCTGACATGAGTTAAGATAGGTTACGAGGTTAAACTATAATTATTAACCTCGCTTGATGTTTAGCCAACCATAGGATTCCTTAGCTGTAGCATAAGAGTAGCAAAGCACTCAACATTCTTACGTGGGCAAAACAGCAGGAATACTGAAGATATGGCGACTACAAGATTTTTGGGTATATCAACATCTTTAAACAATAGAAATAGAAGATGAGGACCCTTCGCGGTGGCACACGAGGATTTAAGAATTCAGCATCCTCATATGTTTCAACACAGCAGGGAACTCAATCATATGGTAACTACAAGGTTCTTGGAGTATCAAGGTTACCATATACCAACGCAAGATCTTAGATGGACCCGAAGAGTTTCACGAGGTTGACAATCGAACGGTATCCTCGCGAGGAAGGAGATTTCATGGATTTTACAAGGTTGATCATCGAACTGATGACAACTCGATGACGAACGGTATAGTTGCAACAATCAAGGTACTTGAACCTAACAAGTCAAGGATGGAAGTCCAAGTGTTTGTTTAGTTGCAAGTGGGGTTGAGTAATTGGTTTTCCCAAGTATTACTCAATGGAAAGGGGATCAATAAGGTAAGAAGTCAAATGAAGATGGTGAAATGACCGTAGTCATTAGACACCTTAGAATAGTTCGAATGGGGTACACAATCTTGCTCTAAATTTTAGTATTATCATGCATTCCATCGTTGGTGTTACATTGGTAATGATGCTTCATGATGCATCATATGTTGTATGGTGCAATGAATATGCACATGGTATGGTGCAAATGGTGCATATGTATGGTGCAAATGATGCAGATGTATGGTGCAAATGGTGCACACGCATGGTGCAGTAGCTTTTATAGTTTGAGCAAGACTAAATGAACCACACCCACAAAACTCAAGTACTGTCTCATGATTTGCAAGGATTGGATACCGTGGTCGTGAAAGACACTCAATGAGTAGCGTTCCTTTCATGACTCGACCACAGTTAAGGAATTCATAACAGAACGATTGACAAGGAATGTGGGAAATATACCACATTACCTCGACCTTTCGAAAGCTTGTTCATGTTCTACTCAACTTGATTATATCTTCATCAGGAGAAAAACAACTAACTATATGTCTCTAGTGATACTTCACTTAACCTTCGCTTCGATCTGGCAAGAGGAACTGATATCCTTAGCGATCACTTTACTGGAGTTGAAGTCACACTTCTTCTTTGAGTAAATCCATCTGGTGGTGGATGTTGGATCCTCTTGAAGATGTAATCTTACTTGATCGTCTTCTTGTTGACACGACTCGTTGTAACCAAGGTTGATGGTTGAATACCGCCATTACTTGAGTGCTCGCCTTCCCTCTTAAAGTTCCAAACCACGATGTCGAAGCGTACTCCAAACAGTCCTCATGGAAAGGCGAGATGCAACACGAGTAATTGCGACCTGCGTTCAACATCACAAGATGTGATGTGGCAAGTCATATAAATCAGACACTAGTGTGCCTATCCAAGGGAAAAGGCTTCGAATGAGTTTAACATTGCATTCAACTTGTAAATACTTGAGTCCTAACTCTTGGTTGGTTACGACACTCCTCGAATTGATATCGAGAGCCGAATGCCTAATAAAAACCAAAAGGTTCAAACTGGTCAGGCTATAGTGACAAACGACCAGCTTGGACACAAACTCGATTTTGATCCAGTAAATTGCAAAATCAGATCTCGAGGTGAATAACAAAGTTAAAGTACACTTCAAGACCTTTCCAAAAAGTATTGGTTTTCCTCTATATCATCCCTTGTTTGCAAGTTATGCTATTTTAAACTGAGCAGAATTTTTCTGCACTTTCAGCAGAACCTGCTTAAAAAGTAGCACTTTTGATCTACAGTTTTCAGACTGTTCCGTTAGAAACCTGGAAATATTCTTATTAACAAAGTTGTAGCCAAGGTAATAAGATTTCCAGAATTTATTTATTTGTCTTCATATCAGTTTTGGTTTAATAGATATGCATTTTTAAAGTTTGCTGAAATTTCAGCATTCAGACCTTTATATTCAGTTCAGATTGACCACATTGTATTCAAACTCGATTTGGAAAAAGTAGACGACAGATTCAGGTCTGGATCTAATAACAAAAATTGTAGATGACTCACTAACCTTTCCAACGGTTACTCGCGCGACACCATTGGATGCAAAATCTGCTAGTTATGGGTTAAATTCAGAGGTGTACAGATTGCTGTCCAGTTTGGGGTGTGCCTGGACAGTTTCTGCGATTTCCAAAATTTCACCCACTTAAGAAAAGATTTTGGTCTTGAGATGAATAGAGAACTTTTAAAGTACTTCCAAAAATTTCTAAGGGGTACTTACTTGCCCTTGTAGCACTTCTGGTTGAGAAGATATGGTATTTGCAAGTTGACAGTTTTTCTGAAAATTTGGACAGCACCTCCTTTGTTTAAAGCTGATTTTGTCCACAATTTTCAGATATACAAACATCAACATTTGCAAAAATAATACATAGCAAACTTGTTGCATACATTTTAAAGATTCCAGAAAGGTAAAACCCGAAACCAAATGATGATCCTACTCAAAGCTAGGGTCTAAACAACAACTAAACCCAAATCTGCCAGATTCGGAAAATGTCACGACACCTTAAACGATATTTCGATTTAGACCATGTTATTGCGAGTTTCAGCCTTTGTGTTGAATAGGAAGTTGATAGAGGACTCTTTAAGATTTCCATACATGTTGCATTTCTGGTTTTAGAGTTATGGCCATTAAAAGTTCAGAATGTTTCTGACTGTTTATAGCACCTTTATACATGTACTATCTTCAACTCCAGTTTCTAATTAGTTCTAAACTGAATTTGAGGTAACATTGAATAAAAAAGTTGTAGAATAGCTCTTACCCTTTCCAGAAATGTATCATAATGGAATATAAGAGCTTTATACAAGGAAATATTGCAAAAATTCAGATACTGGTCCATGTAGTTTCAGAACAGTAGCTGCTGTGATACCGGTGCATTTTTGTCACCATAAAAGCGTCTTTTGGCTTGGAGGTTAATAGAAAACTTATAGAAGACTTCAAAAGCTTTCCAAAAAGTATTCACTTGTCTCCAAAGTCCTCCAGGTTGAAGAGATACGGATTTTGAAGTGGAACAATTGGTTCAGGTTTCAGAATTTAGTTGGATAGATCATGGTTGTTTTAAAGCTGATTTGGCCACTGATTTTCAGATGGATAACCTCACAATTTGACAGCAAGTCCCATTAAAAACTTGTTGTACAAGTCGCAAGGTTTCCGTAAATGTATTACATGAAGGTATTCGACGATTCTACAAAGAGTTATGGTTGAAATGCCGAGACTAGTTCATTATATCAAAAAGGTGAAGAAATATTGGTTTCTAATGATTTGGACGAGTTTCACCAGTGTTGTTCTATCCAACTCGTCCATATAGAAATCGTAGAGGACCTGAAGATCTCCCCCATCCCTATAGCATACTACAATGTCCTATGAAGTTTAACTAGAAGCACATCTTGACATAATCGAGCTAGATTCCGTCAATAGTACATAAAAGCCTTAATCTTCATCCTTCTTTGCATTACACTATCCATGTCGAAACTTTGACCCAAAACTTACCAGCAACTGGTAGTTGGATCTTACAAGATGATGATGAAGCCATTCTTTCATAGGGGATGGTCAAAGTATCAAATGTGATACTGACGGTACTGCGTGCCTTACCAAAAGAAAAGTCTAACCCGGTATATCCGGATACATCTATAGGTGGTTCTAATATCGATCGCTCGCAAACGTTTGCTACACGGGTCGCTATCGGAGTTAGTGTACCTGCAGAAGACAAACAATCCCCTTTCACACCTTCACAGCTCAAGGGCGACACGGGGAAACACGACATGCAGTCACAATAAGATATAATCAAAAATAAATGCATACGACTCTGGTATGACTCGCCCTCGAGCGAAGTCATGTCTCGAGGTACATGGCTGTAAATACGTCTGTATAGCGAAGACTCCTGTACGAACCGACTTATACACGCTCTGGCATACGTGTTTCGCATGCTCCCATAGAACATGAATGGTTCTAGAGATGCATACTATCGGGTTATACACCACCCGACAAGGGCTCCCACTAATTTTGTGTCACGTTGGGGTACCCCGTGTCATATGTTTTGAGAAACATGAAAAAGTTTCAGAGACTCATATTGACTTTCCGTGCTAAGCCACGGAAATCTCACATACCATATCTCGTATGCAGAGTTTACCGAGATTGATCCGCTCTCGGCAGCGTACCTTACCTCTTACCTTGAAGACGGAGCGTCGTTACAGGATAATATAACAAGTTAGTTCACCACCTTTATAACTTATACTAGTAATAGTCCTTAATGGGAATATAGCTAATTCTCACTCGTCTACTTCGGAGTTTTCGAAAATAGGCTATTTTCGAGCGTGCTATTCCCAATGAAGCTCTGATACCATATCTGTGGGGACCGGAGTCTACACATTCGAGGATCTCATTGGGTGGTGCCGTGCGATGCGGCACCTAACAGCACACACAAAAAGGATACCAAAACATATAAAGTTTTCATTTCATAATAAGAAGAGTTTACAAAAAAGTGTACCACACAAGTACACATGCAGCGGAAAATACATACTCATAATCTCACCTAACTAAGCAGGAGAGAAGACGTCCATGCTCTAGGACGCTTCTCACTAGCAACAAGGAGAACATCCAGCAGCGGCGTGGCTCACATGAGATTTATCTCGAAACCTCGAGTCTCATATACAACCTGAACAGCAGAAATAAAACTAATACCTGCAAAAATCGTTAAAGTGCAAACGTGAGCATAAGACTCAGCAAGACTTACCCGTCTCACTAGACATATGCAGGGTGAATACTAAACATAGGTAAGGAATAACATAAATAGACTCGCCTATAAGTGGATCCTTATAATCATGTTTTAAGTAGCAAATGACATTCTTCAAGCATGGCACATCAGAGACTCCACAATCAAACAAGAAACGCTTTGCCGATGATATGACATGCCCAAAGCACATAATGCTATTACAGGTAAATATGGGGAAACTGTAAACTTTTAATTATACTATCTCTAAGCCATATAAGGTTGCAAAAAAATTATAATTCAATACAATATATTTTTTTGGCTTCTTTAGTATTTACTACGTCACAGCGCAGTCAACAAGTGGTACTCTATTACCGCGAGGGACGGTGATTGCAATCAGGACACACCCGGACAACACGACACATACGTCGTTCGAAAGTGTCAGCGAGTACACTTGTACCTACATAACACTTCAGTACTAGGCGTATATGGCCACCTTTCACAAGAAACCCGAACGTCGAGCCCGTCTCACCTCCGCAAACAGAAGGTCTCCGCACGGAACACCTCATGTGTTCGCCGACCGATTTACACCTTACTGTCCTCAACCCACCCCTATCGATGGTGAGTTAATGGGCCTCGACACCCCAATTATCGAGTTACATCAGTTTATTGGATTCCATATGTCCATTATGTCGGCGGTACAATTCAAGCTTGTCCGAAGGGACCGCATACAGACGGGCTTTAATCGACACAGGCAGAGCTATGCGACCGAGACTCAATTTTCGCCGCTTCCTATCCGTTCCCTGCCCGGTCTCCATTTCATTATATTATGATATTTTCTATCTAACCAATCCTGTGAGATATGTCCTACATCTCTCGCGAGTAGATTCCAACTACTCGACTTCTGCCGGATTTCCTATGCATTAGCAAAGCAGTTACTACAGGTCAAATTGTAACTCGTTTCGACTAATCCCTGGGATTTTTGGTCATGCATGTGGGGTATCAATCATCCTAAACGTAATGCACAATTCATATACTACTCATCATAATGATAAAGTAAAATTTTATAAATGACTTAAATGCAAACTGGGGCTTGCCTTAGTTTGCGACTCGAATAAATGTCAATCGTTAGGGCTTAGTCTTCCCCGGAGAACCTGCCATGGAACTTCAGTGGAAACACCTTGGCCTTCTCCTCCAAGTGAAGTTTCTTGTCGATCACCTATCAGCACGTTCCTATTGACATGATATGCATATAAGTAATTAAGTAATTAAGTAATTTAATAATGGACTCCACGGGGTTATATAAACTTTAAGAATGAGGAGTTTGACTAGGAAGGACAGATATGCCTTTGTTGTGTGGGTAACCAGAGGATGAGTCAAGGTGGACATAGTAGTGTCGGTATGAACTGAAAGATACAACATAAAGCTACATTGCAACTTAGCATACCACACTTCAAGCTATGCCATGCGAGATTGACAAATCTGAATGGTGAAGAAGTGTTGGGCGGAGAAGTGTAAGGACGACCCAAAAAATCAAGGTGGGACATCGAAAGCTTGAGTATGAGTGGAGTGTACAAGACGAAGGTCGCGATTTAGCAGTCGACCAATGAACTTGACTTAACTCATAAATGAGTAAACCTAGTTAAGTGAGCAGTGCTGTCGTAGGGTCCCGACTTAGGATAAACCATGATGGAACCTAACGACACTTGGGACTGAATTGGGATCAACATGGCTTGGACTTAAGAAGTCATTACAAGCACTATTAACCTAGCTTGAGTACCAAGACAACGTTCAAATGACTTTTAGGTAAAGTAGTTTCTACGGCAAGCTTCTCGAGCATCGTTCAAGTGCTTACTTGTCACTATTGCAGTGTCCTTTGCAAGATTGAACAGATGAGCTCGGTGAACTCCTGGAACTTGAACACGATGCGAGACCTTGTCGTGACGGCCATGTTTTGCCATCACGAGAAGATCGGATTAGCGAGGTCCACATCGACCCGGACTCGTCAATGGGGTGAGGGGAATCCCGAACACCACCTTGTGAGTCTTAAGGCTAGTGATGTCGACTCGGTTGTTGATAAGCAACTTGACGAACCTGTCGTCGATGAAGTGGTACACCAAGTTAACCAATCCTGTGATCTGTTAGGGAACATCCTCGACACAACCAAGGAACTCTTATCCAAGGTTCCCCTTGGTCTAGTTCTCCTTGTTGGTTGCAAAGTTCTTGCATTACTCAACCATAGGTCATCGGTGATCACCAACCCACCTGGTTTGACCTAGAAGGCATTTCATTGAGCATCTAGATTACAACTAGGACTCGATCACTCTCACCTCGACTAAAACCTAATTTGGCTTGACAACCATTGTCCGACGAGTCGTGCTTGTGTTCCAGCACCACACACATCACGAGCATACTTCATCTCGATGCTAGGGAACGATGACAGCTCGGAGCGTCACAACGACGTCATGTGGTCAACGACGCCGACGCGGCTCATGGTGGAGCATCACAAGCACGCACGGACAAGCTAACGCGATACAAACGACAAAGGGGGTCGACTTAGGGATTTCTATAGGAATGATATCAAGGCGGAACATGGACGTACGACTTGATGCCACATGAGTACAATTAGGGGTCACGACTAACGGACTTCGGTGCATCAAGCAATGCATTTTAGGGCAAGGCTCACCTTGTAGGCATTTTGCCGAACATCTTGGGTGTGTACTTGATTTCCGTCACTTCATCATCATTCAAACGGGATCTTGGCACATATCTTGGTCGATTGCCAACCCACAGTAAACCTGCATCCATAGACCAGCATTGAACAACAACACACTTAGTTTCGCCTCGTAACCATTTCGTCGAACACCTTGGCTGTAGTCACTAATCTAATCAATCTTGCACAATCAGAGCTAACCTTAGACCAGTGGTCGATACTAGTGTGTCAACGACGTGTTCTCGAATCCTGTGCATCTCATTCATAACTTGCTTTGCTTCCAGGACCTAGCCATAGCGCGGAACGCCGCGACGACACGATCAAGGTGACGGCGTTGGCCAGAGCAGCCGTCGAAGCTATAAAAGCACCCACATGGACTTGCCAGTGACGCAGCGGTGGTGAGGCATGGTGTCGAGGGTGGTGCAGTACCCACAAGGCACTAGCGAGTTGAGGAGGCGGCGGCAAGGAGCACGACCAGCAAGCTGTAGGGGTCGGGCACAGGTGCGGCCAAGGCGCGTCAAGCTGGGCTAGGGCGCATCGAAGCATGGGGCAGCGCGGCTGGGAGAGGGCGAGCCGGCGTACCGTGGCGGCCGGAGGGAAACGGACGGCGGGGGAGGTGCGCGGCCAGGAGGAGTTCCTGGGCGGCGGTGTGGCGGCTGGGCGAGCAGCGCGCAGGGGGCAGAGACGCGGCCGCGGAGGGAAGCGAGGTGCCGTGGGGGCGGGCGAGCTGGCGGCCGACGGGAGGAGCGCGGTGACGCGTGCGAGCAGGGGGGACTCGGCGGGAGCGGTCAGGGCGAGCGCGGCGTGACAGGAAGGCGAACGGCGAGGTGCTGGGGCGACGCACGCGGCCAGCGGCGTGCAGAGGTTGGGGACGCGGTGACCAGGCCGGGAGAGGAGGAGGCGCGGGCGCGGTGGTCAGGCGTCGCGCGGGCGTGCGGCGCAGGGACGGCACACAGCGGCAAGGGGCAAGGCCGGCGAGGTAGGCGCGTACAGAGGCGGTGGCTTCGGCGCGGGCGCGCGGCGGTCAAGGCGCGCGGGCAAGCTGGCGGCCGTGAGGTGGAGCGCTGGCGAGGAGCACGGCGTCGGCGGGGAGGCGAGCGGAAGTGGGATGCGACCGGGAGATGGCAAGCCGACGCGGTGGAGTGCCGTGGGATGGTGGAGTCGGGCGGCTATATAAAGGCGACGTTTCCATCTCCGTGGCACATGCAGCACGCCTGCGTGGAGGCAGGGGAGGAGGTGCCAACCTGACTGGTGGGGACCACCTGTGGGACCCATCTCCCTCCTTCTTATCTTCATTCTAACTGCAATTAATTATCTAATAGGCTCTAAAAGTGTTAAAAGTGGGCAGGGACACTAAACAAAATATGAGGAATTTATTGGGCAAATCAATTTCAGTATTTGGTAAAGTTTCCAACAAATTCAAATTTTGAATTTGAATTCAAGTGGTGATACTTGACTCAATGAAATAAATGGTAGATTAGGTTCAAAAATCCCGAAACTTTGAAGTTAACCTTTTTGAACCATAAGGGACCTCATGAAAAATTTGGAGTTGATTTGGACAAGGTCGAGCACAAAGTTTAAATTTGAAGTCGACGTTGATTAAACTCTCAGTACATGTCCAATAAATGGAAAACGTGCTTCGAAAATTTTGAAACTTTACCGAGAGTCTATTTGGAATATTAGAAGGTCATGGAAAAATTTACGGCCTGAGATTTGAATATTTTTGGATGTCCCATTTTAGGGTTGGAATAATTTCTTTTTCTTTCTCTCTATTTTGTTTTCTTTTCTCTTTTAATTTTTCATTGAAAATGGGAATACTTGGAAATTAAGGATTTTACCGCTTAAGTTCCAAATACATTAGCAACCATGTTCTTATATGTAAAATTTTAACAAGTTCCTATTTTTAGTGAACATGGGTTAACTCATATGGTTCATGTGAGTTTGGATTTCCAAGTCCATCTTCAGAATTTTTAAGTTCGCATTTTTGCGTTTTTGTTCTTCCGAAAAGCAGGCTTTTACAGAGGAGATGGCCACCATTGCCTTCAAGAAGCCTACCAAGAGGTCTACACTCTTCCCGAATATAGGAGGACAGGAGACTCACAATCACACTTGTCTTATGGCTAAGGAAGGCAAGAAAAAGGTTTGACTTACTCCCCCCTCGCTAAATTCCTCTATTAATTATTTTGATAACTCTAGTGAAAATGAGGAGATGTTTAGGAGACTAAGTAAAGCTGCATTGAAGAAAATGAAAATGTTGTCGGATGAAATCTTTGAGAAGGAGGAGCTTGTCAACTGACAAGAAGATATTCTCATCTGTGAAAGGAAGAGGTATCAAGAGGTTGAGAACTTCCTTGAGCTTGAAAAGGAGAAGAGCAAGTCACTTGAGCATGAGCTAGCCTTGAGTAAGGAAACGTACTCAAAGCTAGAAGACTCACACATTGCAATCAAGGATGAACATGCTAACTTGTCGAAAGTTAACAAGATTCTTGAAGTGCAAGTTGAGTCACTCAAGCAAAGTAACTCTTCCTCCTCCAAAAGCTTACCTTCCAAAGGTGTAAGTCCGACAACAATTGCAATCTGCACATGTTCCATTAAGAAAAATGTTGTCAAGCCTTATTCTTCAATTTCTCAGGCTAAGCATCCTTCCCAAAGTGGCATCTTTGACAGGGAGAAGATCAAATATGCACGTATTGCATATATGGTCACTAGACCTCCTAACGTCAAAGATGATCTTGAGTATTACAAGAACAAACACATGTCCACCAATGTTCATGCTAAGAAGAAAATTACTTTTGTCCACCAATCTGACTTGCAAATACTATTTCATACTTTTGATGCTTCCTATGTACTTATGAAAGACACATTTGGAAATTTTTTTGCTAAATATGCAGCGCCATGCCACAAGAATTCGAAAACTTGTGTGTGGGTGCCCAAGACTCTTGTGACTAATCTGAGAGGACCTAAGCAACCTTGGGTACCTAAAACAAAGGAATAATTCTATTTTGTAGGCCTACTCCTCTCGTGGATCAAAATGGGTGCTAGACAGCGGATGCACCAATCATATGACCGAAGAGGGGAATATGTTCGTGGAGTATGAGCGCAACGCAGATTCAAGTGAAGGGATATACTTTGGAGACAAAAACCAAGGAAAGGTCCTTGGTAGCGGTAAAATTGATATCTCTTCTCAACATACTCTCTCAAATGTTTTACATGTAGATTCTTTAGATTATAACCTTCTATCCATATCTCAGATATGTGACAAAGGTTATAATTGTTTATTCGCTAATGAGGGTGTGACTGTTTTAGAAGAAGCGATTGCTCGATTGCATTCAAGGGAATGTTGAAGAGAAAGCTTTATCTTGTTGACTTCAACAAAGATAAAGTTGAACTTAACACTTGCTTGGTTGCCAAAACTAACATGGGATGGTTATGACATAGACGGCTAGCCCATGTTGGAATGAGAAATTTGCAGAAACTTCTAAAAGGTGGTCACATCCGAGGTTTAAAATATGTTGCTTTTGATAAAGATAGGCTGTGCAGCGCTTGTCAGGCGAGAAAATGAGTTGGAGCACCACACCCCGCCAAGAACGTGATGACTACCTCAAGACCACTGGAACTTCTTCACATGGACCTATTCGGTCCAATTGCTTATATAAGCATCAGCGTAACAAATATGGATTAGTTATTGTTGATGATTTTTCTAGATTCACCTGGGTATTTTTCTTTTGTGATAAATCAAAAACTCAGGGAATCCTCATGAAATTCCTGAAAAGAGCTCACAATGAATTCTCCTCAACTGGGAAGAACATCAGGAGTGACAATGAGACGGGATTCAAGAATACACAAGTTGAGGAGTCCCTTGATGAAGATGGAATAAAGCACAAATTTTCGACACCCTACTCCCCTCAACAAAATGGCGTGGCCGAAAGAAAAAACAAAACACCAATCGAGATGGCGAGAATGATGCTGGATGAATACAAGGCATCATATCAGTTTTGGGCTGAAGCGGTGAACATTGCTTGTCACGCCACAAACTGGTTGTATCTTCACCGACTCCTGAAGAAAATGCCATATGAGCTTCTCACCGGTAACAGACCAAATGTTTCATAATTTAAAGTATTTGGTTGCAAATGTTTTATCCTGAACAAGAAACCAAGGACTTCGAAGTTTGCTTCAAAATCTGATGAAGGGTTCTTGCTTGGTTATGATTCGAATGCCTACGCCTATTGTGTCTTCAACAAAGTCTCTAGCCTTGTTGAAGTAGCACGTGACGTAGTGTTTGATGAAACTATAGGCTCCCAAGTGGAGCAAGTTGATAAGTGTTTGCTAGACCAAGAAAAGGCCCATGTCAAGCCTTGAGGAGGATGGCACTTGGTGATATTCGACCTCAAGAGTAACCACGAGACTCAAGTGCACAAGATGAAGCTCAACAGGGAAGCAATAATCAAGTGCGAGCTCATGCATAAGATCAAGATCTGGAAGATCAAGAAGATCAATATAACCACAGAAGCAATGATCTAGGGGGAGACAACGAACATGAAGAAAATTAAGAACAAGTCCCTCACCGAAGAGTACATCAGAGTATACAAAGAGATCATCCAGTTAACAACATCATTGGAGACATGGCTAAGGGAGTAACTACTAGATCTCACATAGAAAATTTTTGTGAACACTACTCTTTTGTCTCTTTTCTGGAATCATACAGGGTAGAAGAAGCACTTAAGGATCCAGATTGGGTGATTTCAATGCAAGAGGAGCTAAACAACTTCAGGAGAAATGAAGTATGGGAACTTGTGGAAAGACCAAGGGCGAACATCATTGGAACCAAATGGGTCTTTCGGAACAAACAAGATGAACAAGGAGTGGTAACGAGAAATAAAGCACGACTTGTGGCTAAATGTTACTCACAAGACGAAGGTTTGGACTTCGACAAAACTTTCACTCCCGTAGCTAGACTTGAGTCTATTCGTATTTTATTGGCATATGCTACTCACCATAATTTCAACTTGTACCAAATGAATGTCAAAAGTGCCTTCCTCAACGGTCCAATTAAGGAGGAAGTGTACGTGGAGCAACCACCAGGATTTGAAGATCAATAGTACCCCAACCATGTTTATAAACTGTGTAAGGCTCTCTATGGCCTCAAACAAGCTCCTCGAGCTTGGTATGAGTGCCTTAGTGATTTTCTGACTCAAAATGGTTTCAAAATTGGAAAAGCTGATTATACTATATTCACAAAACACTTTGATGATTATCTATTTGTATGTCAAATCTATGTTGATGATATAGTCTTTTGTTCTACTAATAAGTCATTTTGTGAAGAGTTTAGAAATATTATGACAGACAAGTTCGAGATGTCGATGATAGGCAAATTGAAGTTCTTTTTAGGATTCCAAGTGAAACAACTAAGAGAGGGCACATTCATAAGCCAAACCAAATACACGCAGGACATCCTCAAGAAGTTCAATATAGACAAGGTCAATCCCATCAAGACACCCATGGCAACTAACAAACATCTCGATCTCAACGAAGATGGTCCAAATGTGGATCAAAAGGTATATCAGTCTATGATTGGCTCATTACCCTATTTATGTGCATCTAGGCCAGATATTATGCTTAGTGTGTGTATGTGTGCAAGGTTTCATGCCGCACCTAAAGAGTGCTATTTAATAGCTGTAAAAAGAATCTTAAGGTACCTTGTGCACACATCCAACTTGGGCCTTTGGTATCCCAAAGAATCCAAGTTTAACTTGATAGGTTACTCCGATGCATGACTATGTAGGATGGAAAGTCGATAGAAAGAGCACATTGGAGACTTGCCAATTTCTTGGAAGATCCCTAGTTTCATGGTCATCTAAAAAACAAAACTCCATTTCTCTATCCACAGCCGAAGTGGAGTATGTTGCAGCCGGTAGTTGTTGCGCACAACTACTTTGGATGCGACAAACTCTAAGGGACTATGGTTATAATCTGAACCATATTCCTCCTATGTGACAATGAGAGTGTTGTAAAAATTGCACACAACCCAGTAGAGCACTCAAGAACTAAGCACATAGATATTCGTCACCATTTCCTAAAAGATCATTCATTAAAAGGTGACATTGTAATTTCACATGTTAGGACTGAAAAACAACTTGCAGACATTTTTACCAAGCCACAAGATGAAAAGAGGTTATGTGAGCTAAGAAACGAGATAAATATACTTGACTCTAGAAATGTGGCTTGAAACACTACATACCTGATTGTGAGTTCAAAGTGTACTCATTTTTGAAAAATTTGCCTTTATCTCGTTTTTCTCTAGAAAACTATTTAAATGAATAAATCTTGGTGAATTATGGCCATTGTATGATTGTTGATTGCTTACTGGTCATGTTCATCAAGATTATCTGTGAAACGATGTCGTTTAGATCACTATTAGATTAAGCACCCAAAATCTAGTTGATCAACTCTGTTCTGTCTTGCTGACATCGGACTTGTCCGGTGTCAACACTGGACTTGTTCGGCCCTGGTCTGGCATACCAGACTTGTCCGGTGTCGGTCGGACTAGTTTGGATATGTCAGGGTTAACCCTAATCTGCTGCTAGGAGCTCATCCTCCATCTTCCACAATCTCCTTTGCATTCTCTCTCCTCGACCGTGAGCTCCAAAGGCGATTTCCACTTCCAGCCATCAAAAACGCAGATTTATCCAAGGGAAATCTTCCCTTCAGCGCGGAGCTTGCCCACCGCGGACTAATCCGGCCTCAACTCCGCTCCTTCAACTCGGATCTTCAACTTTTCGGTAAAATCTCTCTCAAACCCTAGCTCTCAACTTTCCTTGATTCTTTCTTATTTTACTTGACTTCTAGGACATAAATTACTCCTCTAGATGTACTCCTACTGTTTCCTAGTCTTTGTGAATCGATTCGAGCTAGATTTGTTGAAAATAGGAAATTAGGGTTCTTATGCCAGACCGGACTAGTTCGGTGTTCAAGTGCGGACAAGTCTGGTACCCCAGACAACTCTGCACTCTGAAAACGGACAAGTCCAGTATCTGACAATTTGAACCTCTAAATTCCTATTTGCACATTGAAAGTGCATCTAGGAATCCCTTGTGGCTATTGGATGATTTATGACAAGCAATTGAGATCCTAACCTCTTTGTTGAGATGAGCACATGTTTTAATAGCAAAATAAGCAAAGTGCCAAAAAGAAGGAAGAATGAGGAGCAAAGTGGAAATGAGCTCAAGGAAGAAGAATAGTAGATCATTGTGTATGGAGTGTGTTAAGGAAACACACCCCAAGAGCTCAATCACAATTAAACACACACATTGCACAAAGTTACACAGAACCGGACTAGTCCGACTGACACCGGACTAGTCCGATATCCTCTCTGCACAAAATCGGACAAGTACGATATCCATCGGACTAGTCCAATATCTCTCTGACTAGAATCGGACTAGTCCTCCCCAGTGCGAACTAGTCCTCAAAACACTTCACAAGTCACACAAAATCAGACAAGTCCGATCAACACCGGACTAGTCTGATATCCATTCTGATCCAAATCGGACAAGTCCGATGTTAGCACGGACTAGTCCGGAAAACCCTCTGACCTAAATCGGACAAGTCCTCCAAGTGCGGACTTGTCACCCAATTCACTTAGGGTTTCACATGTCCAGACAAGTCCGATAACTATCGGACTAGTCCGAAGATTTCCAGAAGAGAAATCAGACAAGTCTGATCCTAGCCGGACTAGTCTGATATTCGGGACACTTAGGGTTTGCTACACACAGCACACCGGACTAGTCCGGTGTCCACCATGGACTAGTCCAATCTTCCTAACGGTAACCTTTAGAAACCCCATATAAATAGAGGTGCACGACCCAACTTTGAACTCTCTCGAACCCTAGCGCCGTCACACCTTCCAAGAGCCTCAAAAACCACATCTCTCCACGAAATTAAGTGCAACAAAGATCAATCCTTTGAGGATTCACTCTAGATCATTGGAGAGACACGCTCAACACTCATTAAGCTCTTGGTTTGATTATCTAACACACTCCTGTGATTTCATTGTAATCTTTTGAGTGTGTTCTTGGTGGTATTTCGTGTTGTAATCCAAGGGAGCTCTCAATGTGTGAGAAGGCCCCTTTGAATTCGGTTATTCACCCCTTTGTGATAAGTGGAAGAGGATTGGCCTTCGTGGCGATCCGACGAGGGTAGGGTTGGAGAAGACCCATTCCTTTTGTGGACTCCTAAACGTGGACGTAGGTTGCCTCTGTGGGAGCCGAACCACGAGATAAATCCTTGTGTCATGTTTTGTGTTCATCGTTCTTATTCTTCACAATAATCTAGGGTTCCAATCATTATTGCTTACTTCAAGTTGAATCATTAAATATAAGATTGAATTGTGATATAACCTGGTTCATAACCTTGTAACACTTCATTTGATTGTATATTTCCGCTGCATACATTGAAGAATCAAATTAATCGATCAAACTTAATCAACCTAGTCCGTACACACCGGGCTAGTCCGCACTTTACCGGACTAGTCCGATATCTGTGGTTTTGAACTGGTTGTTAAGTGTTGCAGGTTCCAACAAATTTCAAAAAGGCCTATTCACCCCCCTCAAGGCCACATTCAATTGGTATTAGAGCAGGTTCTTCAAGAAAGAGACTAATCGCTCAAAGAAGATCATGTTGGACATGAAGGACATTGACAAGAGCAACAACCAAGAAAAGGTTGATGATGAAAAGAACCTCAAGGTGGAGAAGCTCCTCGAAGCCATTCAAGACTTCGAGGACGACGATGAGGAGACGCTAGAACTGAAGGCGCTCCTAAGAAAGAAGACAATTTCCCAAGGCAAAGTGAAGATTAAAGAAAAGAAGAAGGGGAGTGGTCACACCAACTACTCCTGATATCTTTTTAACTATGATCATCTCAATTCCAATAATAATCATTATTTGTCTATCCCACTTGGAAAAGCCCCACATTTAGATGGAAGTGATTACTCAATGTGGAGGCAAAATATGAAAATGCATCTAATTTCCCTCAATCCAAGTTTATGGCATATTGTGTGCACAGGGATAGATATCCCGGACGACGACGAAGAGCTCACACCAAGCCAAGAGCAGGCTATTCATTGAAATGCTCAAGCTGCGGCAGTAATTACCTCTTCGCTCAGTCGATACGAGTTCACCAAGGTGGATGGACTCGAGATTGCTAAGGAGATTTGGGACACACTAAAACTGCACATGAAGGTGACCGTCATGTGCGTGAAGCAAAGATCGAAATGGTCGAAGGCGAATTGGGAAGATTCGCAATTGAAGAAGATGAGTCACCCTAGGACATGTACAACCGATTGAAGACACTCTTCAACAAGGTCATATCATACGGAAGTAAGAAGTGGAATGACCACGAGGTGGTAAAGCTCATCCTTAGAGCTTTCATGCCTCGCAACGTCACCCTATGCTCCATGATCAGAGAAAGCCCCGGATACAAAAGGATGACTCCGGATGAATTGCTTGGAAAGATCATCAACTTTGAGATGATGGAAAAACAAGCAAAGCATGTCATGGAGATTGCCGACCTCACCTCGGCAAAGAAGAAAGGAGTTGCTTTGAAGTACACCCTCAAGCCCCTATCTAAAGAAGCTAGAGAAGCACAACTAGAAGAAGACAGTGAAGATGAGAGCAGTGAATTAGATGAAGAAGACATGATATTGTTCATGAAGAAATTCAAGAGAATAATGAAGAAAAGACAAGGAGCCAAATCAAGTGAAGGAAAGTACAAGGAAAGAACAAAGCCAAAGTTGAGGCGGGCATGCTATAATTGTGGTGAGTATAGCCACTTTATAGTTGATTCCCATATGAAGAGAACAAGAAAAAGACTAAAGAAGCCAAGCCTCAACCCAAGAAATTCTTCAAGAAGAAGAAACAAGCCGAACAAGCTCCCATAGGGAAGGGGTGGGACTCAAATGATGAGTCCTCATCATCCGAAGAAGAAGAGATGGCTAGCGTAACCATCGAGAAGACTTCCAAGAAGTCTACTCTCTTCCCTAAACTCGGCGCAAGGAAGTGAGATGACACTTGCCTTATGACAAAGGAAGGTAAACGCAAGGTAACCATTAAACCCCCTTTCGTGCATTCCTATTCTAGTGATGATGAAATCAATAGTGATAATGAGGATATGCTTATTGGACTAGATAGGAAAACAGCCACAAAAATGAAATTTTTGCTTGATCAAATTGTTGAGAAGGAGAGGTTAATACATCGTCAAGAGGACATGATCATCTCCCAAAAGGAGGAATATGTCGAACTTGACAAGCTCCTAGAACTTGAAAAGGAACGAAGCAATTCACTAGAGCTTGAGTTAGCTTCAAGTAAGGAAACTTGCTTGGAGTTAACCAACTCAAATGCTACAATCAAGGACCAACTTGCTGACCTGATCAAGGTTAACAAGATCCTTGAAGTGCAAGTTGAGTCACTCAAGCAAGGTGAACCTTCTTCCTCTTCAAGTTCACCTTCTCAACCCACTAAAACTAAGTTTGCTCATGCTCGTACATGTAAGAAAGTTGACACCAGTTTGAAGGACAAGCCAACCTCTACAAAGGATAAACATCCTGCCCAAAGTGGCATATTTGACAAGGAGAAGATCAAATATGCACGTAGTGCATACTTGGTCAAAAGACCTCCAAATGTCAAATATGGCATTGGTTACTCTTATGGTGAAAAGCAACATGCTGGAAGCCATAAGAATAACAAGGAGAGGACTACCTTTGTAAAGGGAAGACCCTCTCAAACTAGAAAGTCAAAGATTAAAACAGTAATCACACATGAACATCGGACTAGTCCGGTTGGTGTCCGGACAAGTCCGGTCCTCCGGACATGTCCGACCTCCCAGACTAGTCCCGTACATAAACAACAACAATTATTGTTTAGAACTTTTGATGCCTCATATGTCTTAATGAAAAATAATTTTGGCAAAGTGTATGCTCATTATGTTGGGCCACACCATGAGAACACCAAGTCTCATGTGTGGGTGCCCAAATGTCTTGTAACTAACCTCCAAGGACCCAAGCAAGCTTGGGTACCTAAAACCAAAGCATAATTTGTTTTTGCAGGCCTATTCCTCCGGTGGATCTAAATGGGTGCTAGACAGTGGCTGCACCAACCATATGACTGGAGAAAGAAGAATGTTCATTAAATATGAAGAGAATGAGGATCCAAATGAGGGCATCTATTTTGGAGATAATAGTCAAGGAAAGGTGCTCGATACCGGTAAAATTGCAATATCTTCTAAACACACACTTTCTCATGTCTTACATGTTGAATCCTTAGATTATAACCTGCTGTCCATATCTCAATTATGTGACAAAGGTTATAATTGCTTGTTCACTAACGAGGGTGTGACCGTTTCTAGGAGGAGTGATGGTTCCATTGCATTCAAGGGTATGTTAAAGGGAAATCTCTATCTTGTTGACTTCAACAAGGATAAAGCCGAACTTTACACATGCTTGATTGCAAAGACCAACATGGGTTGGCTGTGGCATAGACGGCTACCGCATGTTGGTATGAGGAACCTTCAAAAACTCCTCAAGGGCGATCACATCCGAGGTTTAAAGGATGTTGTGTTTGAGAAAGACAGGCTTTGTAGCGCGTGCCAAGCCGGGAAGCAAGTTGGAGCACCTCACCCCGCCAAGAACATCATGACTACAACAAGACCGCTCGAGCTACTTCACATGGACTTGTTTGGTCCAATTGCCTACATAAGCATCGGTGGTAACAAATATAGTTTAGTAGTTTTTGATGATTTTTCTTGCTTCACTTGGGTTTTATTTTTGCATGATAAGTCAGAAAAACAAGGAATACTCAAGAAGTTCTTCAAGCGAGCTCAAAACGAATTCTCGTTGACAATCAAGAACATTTGAAGCGACAACGGAACAGAGTTCAAGAACACACAAGTGGAGGAGTACCTTGATGAAGAAGGCGTAAAGCACGAGTTTTCAGCTCCGTACTCCCCACAACAACACGGAGTTGCCGAAAGAAAGAACTGAACACTCATAGATATGGCAAGAACAATGCTCGATGAGTACAAGACCTCGAATCGATTTTGGGCGGAAGCGATTAACACCGCTTGCCACGCCGTAAATCGACTTTATCTTCATCGACTACTCAAGAAGACATCCTATGAGCTACTCACTTGTAACAAGCCAAATATTTCATATTTTCGAGTTTTCGGTTCTCCATGTTATATCTTGAACAAGAAGCCTAGGACTTCAAAGTTTGCTTCGAAGTCCAATGAAGGTTTCTTGCTTGCTTATGATTCGAACACTTATGCCTATCGTGTTTTCAACAAGACCCCCAGACTTGTTGAAGTAGCACGTGACGTAGTGTTCGATGAGACTAATGGCTCCCAAAAGGAGCAACTTGATCCATGTGAACTAGGTAAAGAAGAAGCTCCTTGTCAAGCATTGAAAAGAATGGCACTAGGTGAAGTTCGACCACAAGAGCCACCTCCAAACGTACATGAGGAAGATGAACCACAAGAGGAGGTCAACGATCAAGGGAGAGCTTCAACACAAGATCAACCACAAGAATACGAAGAGAATCAACAAGTCAACGTAGGCAACCATTTAGGGGGAGAAGAAGATGATCATGAAGATACAATGCCTCAAGTGCCACACCTAAGAGTACACCAATGCGTCCAAAGGGATCACCCAATTGACAGTATCATCGGTGACATCCAAAAGGGAGTAACCACTAGATCTCGCATAGCTAACTTTTGTGAGCACTATTCGTTTGTATCCTTTTTGGAACCGCTCAGGATTGAGGATGCATTGAAGGATCCGGACTGGGTGGTGGCAATGCAAGAAGAATTGAACAACTTCAAGCGGAACGAGGTGTGGGAACTTGTGGCAAGACCCAATGCAAACATCGTCGGCACCAAGTGGGTCTTCAGCAACAAACAAGACGAACACGGGGTGGTGACAAGGAACAAGGCACAACTTGTGGCCAAAGGGTATTCACAAGTCGAAGGTTTTGATTTCGATGAAACCTTTGCTCCCGTAGCTAGGCTTGAATCCATTAGAATATTACTTGCATATGCTACTCACCATGATTTCAAGCTGTATCAAATGGATGTGAAAAGCGCCTTCCTCAATGGACCAATCAAGGAGGAGGTGTATGTGGAGCAACCCCCCGGGTTTGAAGACGAAGGGTTCCCTGACCACGTATTTAAATTGCGTAAGGCTCTCTACGGCCTCAAACAAGCTCCTAGAGCTTGGTATGAGTGTCTTAGAGATTTCTTAATTGAAAATGGTTTTAAGATTGTCAAATTAGATTATACACTATTTACTAAGAATTTTGACAATGATCTTTTTATTTGTCAAACTTATGTTGATGATATAATCTTTGGGTCAACTAACCAATCTTTTTGTGAGGAATTTAGTAAAATCATGACAGATAGGTTTGAAATGTCAATGATGGGAGAACTAAAGTACTTATTGGGATTCCAAGTGCGCCAACAAAAGGAAGAGACATTCATAAGCCAAACCAAGTACACGCAAGACATACTCAAGAAGTTTGGTATGGACAAGGCGAAGCCTATAAAGACTCCCATGGCAACAAATGGCCACTTGGATCTCAATGAAGATGGACCTAGCATCAACCAAAAGGTATATCGCTCCATGATTGGATCTCTACTCTATTTATGTGGATCTAGGCCAGACATTATGTTGAGTGTATGTTTGTGTGCAAGATTTCAAGCCAATCCTAAGGAGTGTCACTTGACAGCCGTAAAAAGGATCTTGAGATATTTAGTTCATACACCCAACCTTGGTATTTGGTATCCAAAAGGCTCAAAATTCAATCTCATTGGTTACTCTGATGCAGATTATGCCGAGTGCAAAGTAGATAGAAAAAGCACCTCCGGTACATGCCAATTCCTAGGTAGATCCTTAGTTTCTTGGTCCTTCAAGAAACAAAATTCCATTGCCCTATCCACAGCCAAAGCGGAGTATGTTGCAGCTGGGAGTTGTTGTGCACAACTCCTTTGGATGCGACAAACTCTAAGGGATTACGGTTACAATATGAACCGTATTCCACTCCTTTGTGACAATGAGAGTGTCATCAAAATTGCCCACAACTCAGTTGAGCACTCTAGAACTAAACACATAGACATAAGACATCACTTTTTGAGAGATCATTCCATGAAAAGGGATATAGACATTTCCCATGTTAACACCCAAAAGCAATTGGCCGACATATTCACCAAGCCACTTGATGAAAAGCGCTTTTGTGAACTCCGAAATGAGCTAAACATCCTTGATGCTCGGAGTGTGGCTTGATATGTTGCATACCTGTATGAACTCTACAAAATATGTTGATTGGATTGTGAAAATCATCTCTCAATTTTCTTCCAAAAACTATGTTAATCATTAGATCTTGGTGAATTATGATCATTGCTTGATTGTTGTATGCTTACTGATCATATTCACCAAGATTATTTGATTTGATTTGCCTCCCTATTTTCTAAATATGTACCTTCAAATATATATGAATGGGCTAAGAAATTCTTGCATGGTGACCACGGACTAGTTCGTGGTTACCCGGACTAGTCTGCCCATGCAGACTAGTCTGCAGAGTGCCGGTTAGGACGGACTAGTCCGATATAGTCCTCTGGAAAAGTTCGGACTAGTCCGGTCATCTCCGAACTTGTCCGATTTTTCGTGTCCTTAACCCTAGCTGCCGCCAAACCCTAATCACTTCACCTCCACTCTTGCCTCACGCATTCTCTCTCTTCCACTCGAGCTCCCAAGGCGATTTTGCATCCCCTCCACCAAAAAGCTCCGCATTTAGGTGGAGATCAAGCATCCTTGCTCGAAGATTGAAGTTCACAGACAAGTCAGTACTTCAACACCTTCCTCTTCGAGCATCAATCAATTTCTTTGGTAATTTTCACTCAAACCCTAGAAATTCCAAATTTCTTCATTGTTGATCGAATAGCCTAGCATATCTCACTATATACATGCCTCCTTGATGTATTACATTTATGCTATGCTTGTTATGCATTAGGAATCACCATTTGACTGGTAGCTTAGGTTTTTGAGTATGAATACCGGACTAGTCCGGTCCATGCACGGACAAGTCCGGTCCCCCGGACTAGTCCGTGCCTGTACACGGACAAGTCCAATTTTTTTGAACTAAAAACCTAACTTTTCAATTCCTCGATGCAATTCCTTGCTATCTGTTCACACCTATGCCCTGTACCATTGATTCTCATTCATGCCACTCATTCTCAGGTCATGTCGAGCTCGAACAATGAAGTTTCTGATTTTGAGGCCGAGATGGACCACGATGTGGCACCTCAAATCTCGACGAGTCTTGGCAAGAAGCGCCAAGAGAGACCTTCCAAGCCAGCTCCATCTCCTCCAAAGGCTTGGAGGAAAGTACTAGCGAAGAAGCCGGCCTCCAAGGTGCCAGCTTCTAGGTCTACCACCAGTGGTGGCCCTAGCTCGGAAAGTGCCCGCCTAGCTAAAGGCAAGGGCAAAGGGATAGCAACAGGTCCAGTTGGCCCATTGAAGCTCCATGCTCCAAGGGAAGGGGTCCGGGACCCCACTGAAGAGAATTTCAACGGGAAGGGCAGTGATTCGGTGGCAAAGTTTAGAAGCATTGATTGGTATGGCCAACCGAAGCAAGCTGCCAACGGAAGATTTTGGTGCAACTTCCATGCAGATTTCTATAAATTTGTGTATCTCCCAATGAACACACTGGTTGTGCACAGTCAATGGATTGATTGGGCACACTTTGAGAAGAAGGGCTGCTCCCCGTTCACTGAAGTGGTGGAAGCCATTCAAGGGCATGGCCTGAAGGATCTCTTTGCCTTCAGGAACAACTGGAATGATGAGGTGATTGCGCAGTTCTTTGCAACTTGCCACTTCTTGAGTGAAGATGGGAAAAGTGTTACTTGGATGACTCATGGATCCAAGTATAGTATCACTCAAGAAGACTTTACAAGCCTGCTTCACCTTGACACCTCAAGATCTGATTGCTTGATCATTCACAACATAGGTGTCATTGAGAAGGATAAGATGAAGTTCCTATATGAGCCAAACTCAAAGTTTGTCCCTCCCTCCACAAATAACATGAAGCCTTTCTTTGTGGTTCTGAATAGACTCTTGAGGAAGACCATCGCTCCCAAGGATGGAGATGCCGGGAGTGTGCAGGGTTATCTCCGGACCTTGATGAGGGTGATAAGCAAGGGCCAACAGTTTGATGTGGCAGACTACATTTGGAACGACATGGTCAACATATCCTGCACAGCCAACAGATCGTGTGAGTATGCCCCATATCTGATGTTTGTGATCGAGAAGGTCACCGGGATTGAATTTGTCAAGGATGTGAAGCATATACCCCTGTGGCCTCAGATGCCTCAGAAACCAAGTATCCATGCTGCTCCCTCGCCGGCCTCTAGTCCTGAGGCACCGGCAAGAAGATCTGAAGATGCAAGAGCTACCCCTGCTAGTAGGGTAGCCCCTCAAAGGGGATCAGCCAGTGGGATCTTCAAATACATGGCTGCCATCTTCGCTTCCTGCAAAAAGGCCGAAGTGAAGGCCCATAAGCTCAACAAGAGAATAAAGGAAGATATGAACTATGTGAAGGCAAATGTGAAGCAAATTTGAAAGAAACTGGAGATCAAACCCATTGGGTCTCCAGTAATCTCTGAATATTTAGACTCAGACTTCACCGAACTCGGGCCCTTGACCCTCTCCGAGCTTGCCTACTTTGGCATTGGGGGCTCGAGTGACTACGCACCTCCTCCTCCTCCTCCTCATCAGGCTGAAGATGAAGATGATGAAGACGACGATGAGAGGACTGACAGTGAAGAGTGAAGACCTTAGGACCCTCCTCTCCTTCTTTTTGGTGTCTTGATGCCAAAGGGGGAGATATTGAGGGGGAGTCTTAGCCTTAGCTGTAGGATGCGAGGAGAGAGATCTCTTGTATGCTTTTTGAGAAGGTTCGGCTGGAGTACTGGGGTAAGCTGTTGGATGAGAGGGAAAACATGGTGCGATCCCTCGACATCCAGTCCCGGGCAACCCACGAACAGGTCGTAGCTGCTAATAACACGGCGAATGATCGCGGGGAGAAGCTCAGCACCATCCACAACAGTCTCGTCAAGCGCCGGGAGGCTCTTGAGGAGCGAGAGAAAAAGTTCAAAGATGAAGAGCAAAAACTCCTGGAGCTGCAGGACGACCTCGTGAAGAGGGAGGACGAGCTTACTCAGAGGCTAACTCTGGGTGACAAGAGTCTCGCGGAGTGCACCAAGAAGTTGGATGAGCGCTGCGAGAAAGAGGAGAAGAAGGCCTGGCAGCGAGGACAGGACCTCCACAAGAGGGAGGATGAAATTGCTGCTAGGGAGAAGTAAGTGCGGGGCCGGGAGAAGGACCTGGTCGACCGCCAGAACAAGATCCACCTCCAAGAGGAGGAGCTCAGTAAACTCGAAAGGCAGGTTGCTGAAAAGATTCAGCAGAACGCCAAAGAGGTTGAGCGCCTTTCCTGTGAGAATTTGGAGCTTGCGGCAACCAGATGATCCTTGGAGGAGATGCGAGGCTCGAGGGCTGCAGAGTCCCAAAAAGTTTGGGACTTCTTGGGCAAAGCCAATGACGCGCTGAAACCAATGGGTTTTAGCCTCGTGCGTCCGGATGACCCGGAGTCGGAGCTGGACCAAGCGCTACAGGCGTTGAGTTTAGCAGGCAACAAGCTCACCAAGATGGACGATGTCATCGCAGACCAGCTGGAAACCGAGGGACAATCCCTGGCGAAGAACGTCGCAGAATACGTGCTGACGTGCTACAAAAGCCGGGACCCTCAGTTCTCACTGGACCCGGTGCTTGAAGGCCCCATCAACGGGGAGGGAGAAGCCGCCCAAGCCAGCGTGTCGGAGGTTGCCCAGAAGGTCACCTCGTTCTTCCATAGGGTCTAGGACGCTCTCTTTGTAGCTCCCGCTTGTATTCTCTCTTTTTTTTTCTCTAATTTTGTAATCTCTTGTCTTCAGATGAATGAAATCCAAGTTTTTATGAATTTCATTTTTTGTCTTCAACACCTTTGTCTCACTTGGCCCCCGGTAGATGTACACAATTTGATTGTGAACATGTACCAAGAGGATGTAACAGTTGTTGAAGACTTGCGTGCTTCGAACTTGTAGAATGTAGGTCCGAAGTCTTCGATAGTAGAGGCCCCATGAAGTTGTCGGAGCTTAGTAGCTCCGGTAGCAGTCTCCATCAACGCGTAGAGCATCGACGGTTAGTCCTCTTGGGTGTCAGAGCTTGGTAGCTCCGGCAGTGACCTCTGTCAACACGCGGTGTGTCGAGAGCAGACCCCACTGTGGAGTCTTCCCACCATCTTTTGTTCACGTTGACGGCTAGCCCCGTTGCTTTACTGGAGCTTAGTAGCTCCAGCGACGCTCGCTATCAATGTTTGGAACATTGACAACAAGCCACCTTAGTGGATGTTAGAGCTTTGGTAGCTTCAGTCACTCACCATCATCATGGGATCTTTATTTTTCCTGCACACTGAAGTCATGGAAATTAGTAAAATCCATTTCCTATCTATAACTTAATTGTGACTTACTATTCCTGAGAAAGTTTTAGGTCGAACACAATTCTAAATACAATCAAGTGCATTGGCTTGTTTCCTCCAGGTCCGATCGTTTCTGGACTCGCCTTACTTCGATCTGCCGGGGTGTAGGTAGAGTGGCGTACTTAGGGTGCATGACCAGGCTAAGTCGATAGCACACTCTGGCCCTAGATTGGCTCGGCGGCATCCAGACGAGTAGAACATTAACAATGTTTAGACCTGGAAGAATAGACAATGCAACTTGAATTATACATGAATTGGTCGAGCTAAAGTTTCTTAAGAATTGCACAACTTTGTTATAGACAAGAAAGAGAAAAATAAAAAATATTGAGCCTGTACAAAATAAATGCACGTGGAGTCTGTTTTCACACAATGATGTCTATCATTATAGGTCCGGGGTACAGGGGAAACAAGTACACTCTTAGGGTACGGAACCAGGCCAAGTGTGTTTCTTTTCTCGTTTGACCCAAGGTAGCTAGCTACACTTTTAGTGCTGAGACTGTGACAAGTGTTGCCTGAACTTTGCGGACCTTCCGGGGAAGGTCCGACTGTTCTCCCAGAGGAGCTACCCGACTCTGTTCTGAAAGTGCATCTAGGTTCCCCGTGGGTTTTGGATGATTGATGACGACAATTAAGTCACTAATGAGCTCATGTGATCTTAGCACAGGTGTGGACTCGATCGGAGACACAAACCCTCAAAAAGGAAAAGGAAGGAAACGGAGTCAACTCGAAGCGTAGAAACTAGGGTTTCTAGCGTGTTGAGTTAGACTAGCCGTAGAAATAGGAGGGTGTGTGCGTAAAGTGCAACGAGATCAAAGTAGGAGCTCAAGAGTGGTGGTTGAGGTAGAAATCCTATTTGAAGTTGAAGTTAGAGTAGTCTGGCAGGAGTGGCCGGACTAGTCCGCCTTAGGGCCGGACTAGTCCGCTCCTGGCCACACTAGTCCGTTTTCACACGGACCAGGAGGTCCTGTGTGACTTCGGACTAGTCCGTAGTGGACCGGACTAGTCCGGGGTACCCCTTGAAGTGGAGTTTCGGGACTAAGTCCTAGAGAGCGGACTTGTCCATTTTGGGGCAGATCAAAAGGTCCTGTGTGAGATCGGACTAGTCCGTCCTTGGGCCGGACTAGTCCGTGGTGCCGAGTGCAGAGAGGTTTTGTGACTAAGTCTGGGAAGGCCGGACTAGTCCGCCCTTGGGACTGGACTAGTCCGTGGTCTCCAGACTAGTCCGTTTTCACACCGAACAAAAGGTTCTGTGTGAGATCGGACTAGTCCGGTAAGGGTCGGACTAGTCCGTTGTGGAAGTTACCGTTTGAATTTGAACTTTGGAGGGTAGCGTGACGATTTCCGCGCAGTGAGACAGTGTCAGAGGGGTCAGTGGTCCCCTAGGCCGGACTAGTCCGGGCCTGAGGCCGGACTAGTCCGCCCTTTTGCTGAGGTCAGCAGTTTGGGCTCGGGACTCCTATAAAAAGGGGACCCCCGGCCTCATTTCAAATACTCTCAAACCCTAGCGCCGCCACAGCCAACTTGGAGCACTCTTAAGCCTCTTTCTTGCCAACTTTCTCTCTAAAACTAATTCTTGTGTGGATTAGGGTTTAGTGAGGTGGAGAAGAGGAAGAACATCGCGCTTGTGCTCCTGGTTTGATCTCTTGCACTCATTGAGTCTTTGTGAGCTGTGTGTTGAGTGTGTTTTGTGTTGTTGATCATCTTTGTGGTGTGGGAGCCTCAGATTGTGAGAAGCCCCAACGAATCTTGTATTCGCACTTTGAGATAGTGGAGAACAAAGTTAGGCCCGTGAGGTAAACTTGGTGGGGGAAGGGTTTGTGAACCCGGTCCTTTGTGGACTCCTCAACGGGGACGTAGATTCTTGTGTGGAATCGAACCTCGGGATAAAATCCTTGTGTCTCCGTGTTCTTCGCATTTTGTTTATTGCATACTTAGCTCTAGGGTTGCTAGTCTTATCTTGTGCCTCACATTGCCTAATCTTGTTAAAACTTGACTCACTCTTGTGTTGATAGTTTCTAAACTTGTCTTAAACATATACTCACTTGTAGCCTCGAGAAAATCCCCTTAAAACTTGCTAGAAACACTTTTTAGGGTTCTTCACGCAGGCTGACCGGACTAGTCCGCCCCCAGACCGGACTAGTCCGCCCCCTGTGATTTAATCTCGTTTTATTCAGTCATTTGCGGGTCGATTAGCCTATTCACCCCCCCCCCCTCTAGGCAACTTTCAATTGGTATCAGAGCAGGACTCTCCACAAAGAGTCTAACAACTCGGAGAGATGGCCGGAGTGGTGAATGACGACGCATCAAGCAGCAACTACGAGGCAACCCGTGAGGAGACGCTGGCCTATCAAGATAAGCCAACGGACGATGAGGAGACTCGCCAACTCAAGGCGAAGCTCCAGGAGAAGCTAAACATCTCCAAGATCGATCCGTCGAACCAATCAAGTGGTAGTGGCGGAGTCAACTACAACCGACAAGGGTTCAATTATGAACGCCTTGCCGCCAACAACCACTACCTCTCCATCCCATTGGGGAAACCTCCCCAATTCGATGGAACCGACTACGGGATGTGGAAACACAACATGAAGATCCACCTCGTGTCACTCAATCCGGCGTTGTGGCAAATTGTCATGACCGGGGTGGAGATCCCGAAGGATGAGGACAACATCACGCAAGAACAAGCCATCCTCATCCACCGCAACGCTCAAGCTGCGGGTGTGATTATCTCATCTCTCTCAAGAGATGAGTTCAACCGCGTCGATGGCCTTGAGGTGGCCAAAGACATATGGAACACCCTCAAGACGGCACATGAAGGGATCGGGTGGTCAAGGAGGCCAAGATCGAGCTCATCGAAGGAGAGCTTGGGAGATTCGCCATCTTGGATGGTGAATCCCCCCAAGACATGTACAACCGGTTGAAGGTACTTATCAACAAGAGCCGATCATATGGCTGCACCAAGTGGACCGACCACGAGGTTGTGAAGAGGATGATCCGGGCATTCATGCCTAGGAACGTCGCTCTTTGCTCCATGATTCGAGAAAGCCCGGTGTTCAATCAAATGACCCCAGAGGAGGTCCTTGGTAGGATCATCAACCACGAGATCATGGAGAAGGAGGCGCTCTTCTACAACGACCTTCAGAAGTTCACCGCCTCCAAGATGAAGAACGTTGCACTCAAGGCAACACCGTCTTCAAAGGAGCAAGAGGAAAGTGATGAGGAGAGCCTCGACACCGATGAGGAAGAGGCCTTCTTCATCAACAAATTCAAGAGAATGATGAGGAGGAAGAAAGGTGGATACAACCATGAGGGCAAAGGGAAGGAAAGAGCAAGGCCCAAATCAAAAAGGTCTTGCTACAATTGTGGCGAGTATGGGCACTTCATCGCTGATTGCCCACATGAAGAAGCGAAGAAGAAGGAGGGCAAGCCTCAAGATAAGAAATTATTCAAGAAGAAGAGGCCCTCCGGACAAGCTCACTTGGGGAAGGAGTGGGACTCTAACGATGATTCCTCCTCCGAAGAAGAAGAGGAGAAGATGGCTACCATAGCCATCGAGAGGAGCTCCAAGGGAAGCAAGCTCTTCCCCAACCTCAACGACGACTACAAACCTACTTGCCTTATGGCAAGGGAGGGAAGGAGAAAGGTAACATCTCATCCCTCCTCCACAACTTCCTCGCAAGATGAATTTGATAGTGCTAGTGAGAATGAACACATGTTTAAGGACATAAGCAAAAGCACCTTGCGAAGGATGAAATTGCTTATGGATGAGATCTTTGAGAAGGAGGATCTCATCAATAGACAAGAGGACATGCTCATCCTTGAGAAGGAGAGATGTCGAGAGCTTGATGAAATCCTTGAGCTCGAAAGAGAGAAGAGCAAGGCATTGGAACACGAACTTGCTCTAAGTAAGAAAACGTGTTCAAGTCTTGAGGAGAAAACAATTGAGCTCAAGGATGAACTTGGGAACTTGTCAAAAGTTAACAAAATCCTTGAGACTCAAGTTGAGTCTCTCAAGAACAATGTAGCCTCTTCCTCTAAGAGCTCAACCTTCTCAAAGGACTCATCCAATGCAACTCCGCCTTGCAAGTGCTCTAACTTAATCCTTAAGCTTAAGGATGAACTCAACTTAGCACAAGGCAAGCAAGCACCTAAGGGTGCCATCTTTGACAAGGAGAAGGTGGCGTATGCACGAAGTGCATACACCAACACAAGACCTCTCCATGTCAAGGATGGTCTTGGCTATACTAGAGGTGGAAGGCATAATGCCAAAACCTCCAAGTATGGCAAAGACATGATTGTCTTTGTTAAGGGGGGTTCATCCCCAACTAAAATTGAAAAGAACTCACACTCTAGAAACAAATTGCCTAAATCTGAATCGCATCCTCTATTCCATGATTTTGATGCATCTTATGTGCTAAAGAGGAACAAACACGGCAAAGTGTTTGCTAGATATGTTGGGCCACTCCGCGAGAGCCCCAAGCCTTGCGTGTGGGTGCCCAAATGCCTAACTACTAACGTGAAAGGACCCAACTCCGCTTGGGTACCTAAAAGGAAGGCATAAACTTGTTTTGTAGGCTTACTCCTCCGGTGGATCGAAATGGGTGCTGGATAGCGGATGTACCAACCACATGACCGGAGAGAGGAGCATGTTCATAGAGTATGAGGAGAACGAGGACCCAAGTGAAGGAATCTTCTTTGGGGATAATAGCCAAGGGAAAATCCTTGGCTCCGGTAAAATTGCTATCTCCTCTTCGCATACTTTATCTAATGTTTTGCATGTTGATTCCCTAGACTATAATCTCCTATCCATATCACAGCTTTGTGATAAAGGATATAAGTGTGTTTTTTCTAGTGAGGGTGTGTATGTTCTGAGAGAGGGTAATGACTCAATAGCCTTTAAGGGAGTGCTCAAGGGAAAGATGTATCTTGTGGACTTTACCACGGATAAGGCTCAACTTGACACATGCTTAATGGCAAAAGCCAACATGGGATGGCTTTGGCATAGAAGGCTAGCCCATGTTGGAATGAGGAACCTTCAAAAGCTCCTTAAAGGAGAGCACGTTCGTGGCCTAAAGGATGTGGTATTTGAAAAGGATAGGCCATGTGGTGCGTGCCAAGCGGGAAAGCAAGTAGGAGCTCAACACCCCTCTAAGAATGTCATGACGACAACTAGACCTTTGGAGTTACTCCATATGGATCTTTTTGGCCCCATTGCTTACATTAGCATCGGTGGCAACAAGTATGGTCTAGTCATCGTTGATGACTTCTCTAGATATACTTGGGTGTTCTTCTTGCATGATAAGAGTGAAACCCCTGGTGTCCTCAAGAAATTCCTAAGGAGAGCTCAAAATGAGTTCACCTTAAGGATAAAGGCTATAAGGAGTGACAATGGCACCGAATTCAAGAACATGCAAGTAGAAGAGTTCCTAGATGAGGAGGGCATCAAGCATGAGTTTTCCGCTCCCTATTCTCCTCAACAAAATGGAATTGCCGAAAGAAAGAATAGGACGCTTATTGAGATGTCAAGGACGATGCTAGATGAGTACAAAACATCGGACCGGTTTTGGGCGGAAGCGGTTAACACCGCTTGCCACGCCGTAAACTGATTGTACCTTCATCGCCTCCTCAAGAAGACTCCTTATGAGCTTCTTGTTGGTAAGAAACCCAATGTTTCTTACTTTCGTGTTTTTGGTAGCAAGTGTTATATCCTCAACAAGAAGCCTAGGACTTCGAAGTTTGCTTCAAAGTCCGATGAGGGTTTCTTGCTTGGATATGACTCAAACACTCATGCGTACCGTGTGTTCAACAAATCCTCCGGAATTGTTGAAGTAGCACGTGACGTGGTGTTTGACGAAACCAATGGCTCTCAAGTGGAGCAAGTTGATCAACATGCCCTTGATCAAGAGGAACCTCCACTAGAAGCTCTAAGGAGAATGGGACTTGGAGATGTTCGCCCACAAGAACCATCTCAAAGCCCAAGTGACCATCATCATTATGAAGTAGGTCAAACCCCCATTGGACAAGTTGGAGATCCACTAGATACTCCCCAAAATGATAATGGGAATGAAGATCAAGGGGGAGGCTTGGATCAAGGGGGACACCAAAGTGAAGAAGATGAAGTAAGTGATTCAAGAGCTCAACCTCCGCATCCTCGTGTTCATCAAAGTGTTCAACGGGATCATCCCGTTGACAACATTCTAGGAGATATCACAAGAGGAGTAACAACACGTTCACGTGTTGCAAACTTTTGTGAGCATTTCTCCTTTGTCTCATCCTTGGAACCCCATAAGGTTGAAGATGCCTTAAGAGATCCGGATTGGGTAGTTGCCATGCAAGAGGAGCTCAATAACTTTGAAAGGAACAAGGTTTGGGAGCTTGTCAAGCGCCCACAAGCTAATGTTGTTGGAACCAAGTGGGTGTTCCGCAACAAACAAGATGAGCATGGCATGGTAACTAGGAACAAGGCACGACTTGTGGCAAAAGGGTACTCACAAGTTGAAGGATTGAATTTTGATGAGACATTTGCTCCTGTAGCTAGGCTTGAGTCAATTCGGATATTACTAGCCTTTGCTACTCATCATGACTTCAAGCTCTACCAAATGGATGTTAAGAGTGCATTCCTTAATGGCCCAATCAAGGAAGAAGTTTATGTAGAGCAACCTCCAGGGTTTGAAGACCAAGACTATCCTAACCATGTTTACAAATTACGAAAGGCTCATTATGGCCTCAAGCAAGCTCCTAGAGCTTGGTATGAGTGCCTAAGAGACTTTCTAGTTGAAAATGGTTTTAGGATAGGCAAAGCGGATTATACCCTTTTCACAAAGCACTTCAACAAAGATCTTTTTGTGTGCCAAATATATGTGGATGACATCATATTTGGTTCCACAAATAAGGTGTTTTGTGATGAGTTCTCCAAGAGAATGATGGAGAGGTTTGAAATGTCCATGATGGGTGAGTTGAAGTTCTTTCTAGGATTTCAAGTAAAACAACTCAAAGAAGGGACGTTCATAAGTCAAACTAAGTATACACAAGATATTCTAAGGAAGTTTGACATGGATAAGGCAAAACCCATCAAAACCCCTATGGGGACAAATGGACACCTAGACCTAAATGAGGATGGTCCAAGTGCGGATCAAAAGTTATATAGGTCTATGATTGGTTCACTTCTCTATCTTTGTGCATCTAGGACCGATATCATGCTAAGTGTGTGTATGTGTGCTCGCTTTCATGCGGCACCTAAGGCTTGTCATTTGACCGCCGTTAAAAGGATCTTGAGATATCTAGTACAGACACCTTCCCTAGGACTTTGGTACCCCAAAGGATCTAAGTTTAACCTCATTGGATATTCCGATGCGGACTATGCGGGGTGCAAAGTTGATAGGAAGAGCACATCGGGTACATGCCAATTCTTGGGTCGATCTCTAGTGTCTTGGTCCTCCAAGAAGCAAAACTCTATTGCTCTCTCCATCGCCGAAGCGGAATATGTTGCAGCCGGAAGTTGTTGTGCACAACTTCTTTGGATGCGACAAACCCTTAGGGATTATGGGATTAACTTGCGCAACATTCCACTCTTGTGTGACAACGAGAGTGCCATCAAGATAGCCCATAATCCGGTGGAGCACTCTAGGACCAAACACATAGACATTCGACACCATTTCTTGCGAGATCACTCAATGAAGGGAGATATTGTGATTTCTCATGTGAGGACGGAACATCAACTCGCGGATATCTTCACCAAGCCTCTTGATGAGAAGCGTTTCTGTGAGCTAAGAAGTGAGCTCAACATTTTGGATTCTAGGAATGTGGCTTAAACCACATTTCTCACTTTTTGAGCTATATTTCGAAAAACTCTTCTCTATCTTAATTTCTCTTCAAAAAACTGTTTGAGAGAACTTTTTCTTGGAAATGGATCATGTTTTTATCATATTTTCTTCATTAATCATGTTTGCATTGCTTGTTGTCCAAAAGGACCAATGATTGGAGGGCAAAGCTCTAAAGTACAGTTTTTCAGCCCAGTCGGACCGGACTAGTCCGCCCCATTGGACGGACAAGTCCGGGTCCAGACTAGTCCGCGGCTAGTCCGCATACCGGACTAGTCCGCTCTGAGGCCGGACTAGTCCGGAGGCAGACTAGTCCGCGTCTGGTCCGCGCAGCGGACTAGTCCGTCCTGGCACTGGACTAGTCCGGCCCTTGGGGGCTTAAACCCCCAGGGTCGGCCCAGACCCCTCCTCTTCCTCTCACTCGCGCCTCTCCCTCTCCCACGCTCAAGAAACCGCATCTTTTGGCGATTTTTCGCTCCAACCACCAAATCTTGATTCCAATCCGTGCATTGGAGCCCTTGGGAGTGAGGGATCGTTTCCCCGCACTTCACCTTCGCAATCCATCGTCGATTTCGTCGATTCTCGCGGATTTAAGAAGGTATTCTAGCTTTTTCAAAAACTTTCCCCATTTTTGATTCTTGAGGTTTTTGATAGGAACACCTTCATAGATATTGCTCCATATACCCTTGTGATCACAGCCTAGGAGTATTGCGCGCTGATCTGAAGATTTTTTCGATGATTCGATTAGGGTTAGGGTTTATCCTGCGCAACCCGGACTAGTCCGGCCCCTGGCGGACAAGTCCGCCCGGCGGACTAGTCCGCCCCTGGGGCGGACAAGTCCGGTTTGCACAGGATAAACCCTAGTCCTAGTCTTCTCTCGAGACTTCTTCCGCAATGCTTCCATCTCCTTGAACTCATACCTTCCCATCTATGTATTTTCCACAGCATGTCGAACTCGGAGCGCTCCCCTTCTCGTCTCAACTCCGCGGGCGATGAAGAACGCCCCGAGACCTATCAAGGCCGCACCGAGGAGAGAGGTGCGGAAGTACCCCGGGAGGGCCGCACCAAGGCTCAAATCGTCGAAGCGAGGACGAAGGCTGCCCTCATTAAGGTGCAGAAAGAAAAAGAAGAAAGGCGGCTGAAGGCACTCGAAGCCTCCAAAGTAGCTGCCACTATCTACAATGAGGAAGAAGCCTTGGCACGAGCAACTGCCGAATCTCTCAATGAGCTAAGGAAGAAGAAGAGACAAGACAGGGAGGCTCACAACTCCAGGGCCGCTGAGGCCAATGCTCCCAAAAGGAAGAGACTCGTCACTGCTGGCAAGAAGGCAAAGGGCAAGGAGCAAGCCCAAAGGGAAGAAGAGCCAAGGGTCGAGCGTGACCCTAAGAAAGGAAAGGCTCCGGCTCCAGTCGAGCCGAAGAAGAAGAAGCCCTCCGTCAAGGTGCCAGCCAAGAAGGCACCCGGAGGAGTTTTGATTCGTGAAAAAGGGAAGGCTCAGGCTGTTGGCCCTCTTGTGATGCACAGTCCAGCACGTAATCCAAACCGTCAGCCCAACCTCTCAGCTAACACATTCAAAGGAAAAGGAGCTGAGAAGGCCAGGAGGCTCAGAGACGAGAATGTCTATAGGTATGAGAGGTCCACCGCCGACCCTCATTTCTGGTGTGACTTCCATTGCGATTACTATCGCACAGTCTACCAGGCCATGAAGAAGCCAGTGATCCAGGCTCAATGGGTGGACTGGACCTATATGGCCAAGAAGAAGCACGAGGCGTTTGACGCAGTGATCGAGGCAGCTGAGCGCCACGGAATCAAGGACATTCTCGGGTTCAAGTATGACTGGAATGAGGAGGTCATAGTTCAGTTCTATACCACGGTTCACTTCCACTCTCGTGGTGACCGTGCAATCACTTGGATGACCAATGGTGAGCAGTACTATGCCACTTTTGAGGTTTTTGCTCAGGCTCTTGGTCTGGAGAGTCACCTGGACCATGAGATCATTATCTCCAATCTCAAGGCCATGGACAGGGATGACATGAGCTATATGTACCCTCCTCATGTCAAGTGTGAAGCTGGACTGGCCAGGAACATCCTCCCGTTCTACAGCATCCTCAACAGAATTCTTAGGAGGACAGTGGCTCCGAAGGAAGGGGATGCAGGGATCATCCAGGGTCACCTCAGGCACCTGTTGGCTCTCATCGATGGACATGAGATGTTCAACCTTGTAGATTACATCTTTGATGATATCTACAACATCTCACACACGCCTAACCGTGCCTGTGGTTATGCCCCGTACATTATGTGTCTGATCGAGAAGGTGTCCGGGCTTGTGTTTGTGAAGAACACCACTCACCAGCCTCTCCGACCCCAGATGCCTCCTGCTGTCCAGATCCCTCCGCGCCGGAAGAACGCGGATCCTCCCTCTCAGCCGGAGGAACCTCGTGGTGGAGCCTCTCGCCGTGCCACTCACTCTCCCGGTGGCTCCTCCAGCAGCGGAGTCCTCAAGTTTCTTCGCTCCATCTTCACCTTGTTCCGCAAAGCCGAGGTGCGAGCTCAGTGGACTGAGAGATACGTGAGGAAGCTCTGCGACAAGATGGAGATTCCGATGAGCCCTGAGGCCTCCGACGACGAGCTCACTCCCTACCCCCTTCTCACCCCCGAGGAGTTGGCACTCTTGGGTGAGACGGAGGGTACCTCCGCACCGGGCTCCGACGACGACGATGACGATCATGAGGAAGATGTCGAGGACCCAGAGGCCACGGAGAGCGACTCCCGCAATGGCGACAGTGATGAGGACGAGGACTAGCTTTTGGGTCCTTGTCCCCCCTCTTCTTTTCCTTTTTGGTGCCTTGATGCCAAAGGGGGAGAGTTAGGGGGAGTTAGTCCTTTGTGTGGAGTTGGGGAGGTAGTCGGTAGTCCTTTGTTAAGTCCTTTGTCGTGTGTGTGTTCTTGGCTTTTGGACCTAATTTGTAATTTATTCATGCTACTTGGATGTTTACATTTGTGCAAGACCTGTTAATGTTGTCCAATCTCAATATAATGCCCTTATTGTCAATCTTATGATTATATTGATGTACCTTATGTCTTGTCACAATTGTTGAGCACATCACGTAGGCACCCCACCATAACGTGTGTGGGTATGAAAGATCTCATCCACCTCTTTTACATGCTGCATACATTGAGGGGGAGTCATTCATACGCACACAAGTTATGAAAACCAAAATTTATACTCTAAATTGTGAAGGACTTGATGTGTTGTCATCAATCACCAAAAAGGGGGAGATTGAAAGTGCATCTAGGTTCCCCGTGGGTTTTGGATGCTTGATGACGACAATTAATTCAGTAATGAGCTCATGTGATCTTAGCACAGGTGTGGACTCGATCGGAGACACAAACCCTCAAAAAGGAAAAGGAAGGAAACGGAGTCAACTCGAAGCGTAGAAACTAGGGTTTCTAGCGTGTTGAGTTAGACTAGCCGTAGAAATAGGAGGGTGTGTGTGTAAAGTGCAATGAGATCAAAGTAGGAGCTCAAGAGTGGTGGTTGCGGTAGAAATCCTATTTGAAGTTGAAGTTAGAGTAGTCTGGCAGGAGTGGCCGGACTAGTCCGCCTTAGGGCCGGACTAGTCCGCTCCTGGCCACACTAGTCCGTTTTCACACGGACCAGAAGGTCCTGTGTGACTTCGGACTAGTCCGTAGTGGACCGGACTAGTCCGGGGTACCCCTTGAAGTGGAGTTTCGGGACTAAGTCCTAGAGAGCGGACTTGTCCGTTTTGGGGCAGATCAAAAGGTCCTATGTGAGATCGGACTAGTCCGTCCTTGGGCCAGACTAGTCCGTGGTGCCGAGTGCAGAGAGGTTTTGTGACTAAGTCTGGGAAGGCCGGACTAGTCCGCCCTTGGGGCCGGACTAGTCCGTGGTCTCCAGACTAGTCCGTTTTCACACGGAACAAAAGGTTCTGTGTGAGATCGGACTAGTCCGGTAAGGGCCGGAATAGTCCGTTGTGAAAGTTACCGTTTGAATTTGAACTTTGGCGGGTAGCGTGACGATTGTCGCGCAGTGAGACAGTGTCAGAGGGGTCAGTGGTCCCCTAGGCCGGACTAGTCCGGGCCTGAGGCCGGACTAGTCCGCCCTTTTGCTGAGGTCAGCAGCTTGGGCTCGGGACTCCTATAAAAAGGGGACCCCCGGCCTCATTTCAAATACTCTCGAACCCTAGCGCCGCCACAGCCAACTTGGAGCACTCTTAAGCCTCTTTCTTGCCAACTTTCTCTCTAAAACTAATTCTTGTGTGGATTAGGGTTTAGTGAGGTGGAGAAGAGGAAGAACATCGCGCTTGTGCTCCCGGTTTGATCTCTTGCACTCATTGAGTCTTTGTGATCTGTGTGTTGAGTGTGTTTTGTGTTGTTGATCATCTTTGTGGTGTGGGAGCCTCAGATTGTGAGAAGCCCCAACGAATCTTGTATTCGCACTTTGAGATAGTGGAGAACCAAGTTAGGCCCGTGAGGTAAACTTGGTGAGGGAAGGGTTTGTGAACCCGGTCCTTTGTGGACTCCTCAATGGGGACGTAGATTCTTGTGTGGAATCGAACCTCGGGATAAAATCCTTGTGTCTCCGTGTTCTTCGCATTTTGTTTATTGCATACTTAGCTCTAGGGTTGCTAGTCTTATCTTGTGCCTCACATTGCCTAATCTTGTTAAAACTTGACTCACTCTTGTGTTGATAGTTTCTAAACTTGTCTTAAACATATCCTCACTTGTAGCCTCGAGAAAATCCCCTTAAAACTTGCTAGAAACACTTTTTAGGGTTCTTCACGCAGGCTGACCGGACTAGTCCGCCCCCAGACCAGACTAGTCCGCCCCGTGTGATTTAATCTCGTTTTATTCAGTCATTTGCAGGTCGATTAGCCTATTCACCCCCCTCTAGGCAACTTTCATGTACAATGACTCTATAACATACATCACATATAACTATAGACTCACCTCCGTGATATTAAACGTAGAACTTACGGAGGTGCTCAATGTTCCAAGGATTGGGGAGAGGTGTCCCATCCTCGGTTGCCAAGCGAACGCATCCGGGATGGGATACTTTGATCACTCGGAAGGGTCCTTCCTAGCTGGGAGAAAGTTTGTTTAACCCTTCTTTGGATTGTATTCTCCGTAGCAACAGATCGCCTTCCTCGAGCTGTCAGCTGTGAAGATGTCGTTGGTGATAGCGCCGAAGAGCTTGGCGGTATCAGGCATTCTGAACAGCTGCTCGGCACCTTCCCTCTTCAAGGAGGTCAAGGTCTTCACGTCGGAGCTGGTCCTTAGTGGCATCGTCGAAGGTCTGGACCCGGAGCGACCCCAAGGTGATTTCCGGAGGAAGGACTGCTTCAGCTCTGTACACCAGGAAGAAGGGTGTCTCTCCAGTTGACCGGTTTGGTGTTGTCCTGTTGGCCCATAGAGTCGGCGGAAGCTCTTCAATCTAGTTGGCTCCATGTTTTTTCAGGCGCTCATATGTGCGCGTCTTGAGTCCTTTTAGGATTTCTGAATTTGATCTCTCGGCTTGGCCATTGCTTGCTGGGTGAGCTACAGAAGCGTAGCTGACCTGAATGCCGAGGTCTTCGCAATATCCTTGGAATGCAGAGCTTGTGAACTGGGTCCCATTATCAGTTATGATCTTGTTTGGGACTCCAAATCTGCATACGATGGACTGCAAGAAGTTGATAGCTGATTGCTTGTTTATTGTCACAACTGGAGTTGCTTCCGGCCATTTGGTGAACTTGTTAATGGCAACGTATAGGAATTTGTAACCTCCGACGGCTCTTGGGAAAGGTCCCAAGATATCCATCCCCCACACAGCGAAAGGCCATGTAGGAGGTATCATTTGTAGAGGTTGAGCTGGTGTGTGAATTTGCTTTGCATGGAACTGACATGCTTCGCATTTCTTCACTAGCTCAGTTGCATCCTGGAGCATTGTAGGCCAGTAGAAGCCATGCCGGAAGGCTTTACCGACCAGCATGCGAAAGGACGTGTGGTTCCCGCACTCGCCTACATGGATTTCTGTGAGGAGCTCGCAACCTTCTTCCCTTGTAATGCACCGCATTAGTACGCCGTTGGAACCACGCCGGTAGAGATCCCCTTCTACCAGTTTGTATCTTTTAGCCAATCTGACTATTCGGTCAGCGGGTATATTATCTTCGGGAAGGAAATTGTCTTTCAAGTAGCTTCGGATCTCTGAGATCCATGCATCGGAGCTAGCTTGAGGATTTGAGTCTTGCGTGCTGGGTTGCTCAGAGCTTCTTGCAGCACCTACGACCCTTGATGGACGCCATGGTAACAGGGCCATCGGGACCGCCAGCTTCGAGGTGCTGGTCTTGCCCCCTTCGCTCAGTTCGGTAGGCTGAGCTGTAGGTTTAGACAACCTCCAGACAAAGGTTCCATCGGGAGCCGGAGCCCCGGTTGAAGCTTTCGTCGAGAGTTCGCCGGCTTCAACGTTGTTGAGACGCTGGACATGGCAAAGATCCAGGACGTCAAAGTCCTTCTGAAGCTTCTGGACTTCAAGTAGGTATGCAGCTTGTTGAGGGTTGTTGTAATAACATTCACCTTTAACTTGTTTTACAATAAGTTGTGAATCACCCTTTACCAACAGCTGCTTGACACCATACGATAGTGCCACCTTGAGTCCATAAATTAGTGCTTCATACTCCACGATGTTGTTGGTCGCCTTGAAGTCAAGGTGCACCATGTATTTGACCTTCTCCCCGATTGGAGCGAGGAGAAGGACTCCAGCTCTGGCCCCCTGCTTCTGCACGGAGCTGTCGAAGTAGAGAGTCCAGTGAGGCTCAGTGAAGACCGAAACCTTGGGTTCCGATTTCTGCTCACTGGGACCCCCAGGATTTGATGGAGAGCGGGTCCATTCCGCCATGAAGTCCGCCAATGCTTGACTCTTGATCGCTTGTCTTGGGACGAATTCAAGGTAGAACTCGGCTAATTTTGCTGCCCACTTTGCAATGTTCCCAGTGGAATTGGGGTTATGCAAGATTGCACGCAGTGGATAAGAGGTTACCACTGAAATCTTGTGACCTTGGAAGTAATGTCAGAGCTTCCTAGAGGCAATAAGAACTGCATAGAGCAGCTTATGCACCTCCAGGTACCGAGTCTTGGCGTCATGGAGTACTTCGCTGATGAAGTACACCGGGCGCTGGACCGTCCGGACCCCCCCCCCCCCCCCCGAAGGGTCCCGGAGCTTCCCCCTCATCTAACCGGACCCTCCTGGAGGGGTCCGGACCTTGTTCGGGGACTCCTGGGATCCGGTTGAAGGAACCCGGAGCTTCTTCTGAAGTGACTCGGACCTTCATGGAGGGGTCCGGATCTTGTTGCTCAGTAGCAGTGACTCCTTCGTTTGAAGGAGATAGATCCTCACGCGTCTCTCCTTGAGGATCCGTGTCTGGGAGCTGGGACCCAAACTCAACTTCAGGTAGCTCCGGACCCTCCTGAAGGGGTTGGGATTCCTGAACTGGAGATGGTTCTGGTCTTTCCGCAACCAGGACCATGCTGACAACTTTGTCAGTTGCCAAAATGTAAAGTAGTAGTGGCTCACCATGGTTCGGAGCTACCAAGGTCGATAGGGTGGTGAGGAGCTGCTTCAGCTCCTGGAACGCCTTTTCTGCTTCTTCAGACTATTGGAATGGTCCGGACTTCCTCAACAGCTTGAAGAAGGGAAGTGCCCATTCCGCCAGTCTTGAGATGAACTGGTTGAGGGCGGCTAGACATCCAATCAGCTTTTGGACGTCCTTGATGCGGGCTGGTGGCCGCATATCTTCAATGGCTTTAATCTTCGCCGGATTCGCCTCTATGCCTCTGTGGTTTACCAAGAATCCAAGAAGCTTTCCAAAGCTAACCCAGAAGACACATTTTTCTGGGTTCAGCTTTGTGCGGGTGACCCGCAACTTGTCGAAGACAGCTTGCAAGGTGTCAAGAAGTGACTCCTTGTTCTTAATATTGACGACAATGTCATCAACATACACTTCAACTACGTCTCTGATGAGCTCTCCAAAGGTTTTGTACATAGCTCGTACAAATGTTGAGGCTGCATTCTTGAGACCAAATGGCATGGTAGTATAACAATACAATCCATCTACAGTGATGAAAGAAGTGTGCTCTTCATCTTCCCTAGACATTCTGTTTTGATGGTACCCAGAATATGCGTCTAGGAAACACAATAATTCACACGCGGAGGTGGAATCCACTATCTGATCTATTCTAGGTAGTGGGAATGGATCTTTTGGACATGCCTTATTTAGTGTTGTGTAGTCGATACACATCCGAAGCTTCCCGCCAGCCTTGGGTACAACGACTGGGTTTGCCAGGCATTTTGGGTGGATGACTTCTCGGATGAATCCAGCTTTGAGCAACTTCTTCACTTCTTGACGTATGAAGTTTTGTCGCTCTACTGATTGCTTCCGAGGCTTCTGATATACAGGTTGAGCATCCGGATAGATGTTCAGATTGTGCTCGATCACTTCCCTAGGAATCCCAGGTATTTGTGACGGTTGCTAGGCAAACACGTCGACATTATCCCGGAGTAAAGTGATGAGCGCGAGTTCCTATTTGTCATTCAGACCTCCCGATATACGGGTGGTCTGAGCGGCGTTGGAACCAATTTGGATGACTTTGACGGGAATGTCGATGTCACCGCTTGGTTGCACGCGAGGTGCGGAGGTTGAGCCTCGATGACGAATGCTCGGGGGTTTCAGAGCTTGCTCCTTTTCGGATTCTTCCTCCTGCGCTGTAGCAAGCGCGTGGAGTTCTTCCAGAGCTGTCACTCTGATGGTGCAATCTCCACGGATCCGGAGAACACCGGCTGGTGTTGGCATCTTCAACACCAAGTAGCCATAATGAGCAGCAGCCATGAACTTGTATAAGGATGGCCTGCCCAAAATGGCGTTGAAGGGTAAGCTGATCTGCGCCACGTCGAAGACCAACTTCTCATTGCGGTAATTCTCCCGGTTCCCGAAGGTCACCGGAAGAGTAATTGCACCGAGTGGGGTTATGGCCACCAGACCTACTGCGGAGAAAGGTCAAGAGGGGCGAAGGTCCAAAGGTCGGAGCTGGATCTTGACAAAAGCTTCAAAGCTTATGAGGTTCAGCCCCGAACCTCCGTCCACCATTACATGGTGGAGTTGGATGTTGTTGATGGTCGGAGATACCATCAATGGGAGTTGGCCAGCTCCGATCATATTCCGAGGGCAGTCGGATGCATCGAAAGTAATGGCAGTGTCCATCCACCTTCGGTGTGGATCCGCCCTGGCGGTGGGAGCAACTGAGGCCATGTCCCACCGCATAGTCTTGAGGACACAGCGGGAGGTGATGCCCCACGAACCACCAAAGATGGTGTTCATGGTTTTCCGATGTTCATTGTTGGAGATGTCGGAGTCGTCGTCGACGCAGGTGTAAACAACCTTCAAGACCTTTTTAGGGTCTTGAAAGCCTAACTTCTCTTTAGTCGGAGCTTCGTCGACTTTCTGTTTCCCTTCCTTTTGACGGAAAGGAACTTTGTCCTAGTGCTTGTTGTAGTGCTCGGCAAGGTTCTGGACCTCCCGGCAGCCTTCCAGGTTGTGGCTCTTCGACCTTTGTATAGGACACCACATCTTGGAGCTGCCTCCATCTTCAGACGACTGCCGAGGTCATTTTTCGGGGTGTGGCTCCCGACCACCCAGAGCTGCAACAGCTGCAACAGTTGGTGTGCCGGCCGATGACTTTTTCTTGCCGTTGGACTTTTTCTTCTTTTTTCCACTCTCGAAGGTAGTGGCTTCACCCTTGGAGGACTTTTTTTTGTCCTCTGGAGGTGGTTGGGAGTGCATTTCGCGGCCCTCCGTAGCTTTGGCGCATTTGTCTGCCAAGCTGAAGAGTTCCGTGACGCTGGTGATATCCTTGGTCGCTAGCTTCTCCAGCATCTTCTTATCCCGTACGCCCTGTCTAAATGCCACAATAACAGAGGCGCTTGAGATATAAGGAATAGCATTTCGTACCTGGGAGAACCTCTAGATGAAGGATCGCAGGGACTCTCCCCCCTTCTGCTTGACAGCAAAAAGGTCCAGTTCGATGCATGGTCGGGTGTATGAACTCCCGAAATTGGCGGTGAACTGTTGGCACAGTTCTGCCCAACTGTTAGTGGATTTGGGCGGAAGACTCATGAACTAGGACCTGGCGGTCCCAGTCAAAGCCACAGGGAAATAGTTGGCCATCATGGCCTCATTGCCTCCGACCGCAAGGATTGCGGTGGAGTAGATTTGGAGAAACTCAGCGGGATTGACAGTCCCGTCAAATTTCTCCAGCAGGTGAGGCCGGAACTTTTGTGGCCATCTGACCATGTGTAAGTGCATGGCCAGGGCAGAACAGCCTCGTCCTACTCCCTCGGGAGCAGGACTGTCTCAAGCCTCTCGCCTTTCACGAGCGCGCTCGATATGGACGCGGCCATCCTGTTGACGGTAACGGCGATCAAGCTACGCCCGTAGGTCGTGAGTTGAAAGCCTGGTTATTGTATGGGTGCGTCGCGCCCCGGAAGGCAGCGACATCGCTTGTTGAGACGCGGCACGTCTCCTATGCTGGGAAGCGTGAGGACCAAGTCTGCCTGACACGGTCCGATGCTGCGATGGGGCCCGCCCCGAGGGGGTAGGACCTTGGTTGCCGATGCGATCGGTCGCTGCTGCAACCAAATGTTCCACCTTGGCCCTACACTGCTCCATTGCACCCTGGGATGCACCTGGAGGTGGTGGGCGATGGAGAAGAGCACGCGTGGCATGGAGCGCGTGTTCAGGGTTGTTGTTAGCCGATGCCATGACCGACGCAAACGCCCCATCCGCTGTCCAGCTTGATTCACCGATGCGGACGGTGGCGGCGGTGGCATGGCTCCTGCTGGAGCCACAGCACCTGCTGGCAGCTGCATGTTGGAGGGATTGCCTCCAGCAGGTTGCGCAGCAGGGTTGCCGTTTGACGATCCAGCAGCGGAGTTCACCATGTTTGAATCTCGGGCGCCCCTTCCTGGCGCGCCAACTGTCGGATTGTTGATCCGACAATTCTCCTGGTACTACTGTTGGTAGCCCACAGAATTTGTAGTTTGGTATTGGGCGAGCAGAGATTCAGAACATGATGGCAAGTAGACACAGAGTTTTACGTGGTTCGGGCCGCCTGAGTGTAATACCCTACTCCACGGGGTGTGTAGTTGTTGTATTGAGCGTCTCAGAGTCGAGAGCTTCCAGAGTGCGAGAATGTCAGAGGAGTCGAGAGAAGAGTCCTCCTGTGTATCGTCGACCAGTCCTTTTATAGTACAAGGACTAGTCGTTACATCGTTAGCCTGGCCCGACATGTGGCCCTGGCGGTTACTGATGCTTAATACACAATTAATGAGGTTAATTACCGTTAATAGCGTGGTAACGGGCCTTGACAGTGTCATTACTGGTATTAAGGGCCTTCTGATCGAGTGTCATTAATATGGTATTAATGACACTTAATCGGGTCTTGAAGTCTTTGATTGCCCCTTGAAGGTCCGAGCCGTTGGGGGTCCACCATTCAGGTTGTTGAAGCTGAAGGTCTGGCGGTTGGACACGTGGCAGCTTCGGAGCTTTTCGTCTGGGACGGGTAGGTCCAGTGTAGATGTACACGTTTTGGTACTGGAGCTTCCCTCTGTTGAGGGTTAGGTCCGGGGGTGCCGCACAGGTGCTTAGCCTGGAGCTATCCCATGCGTGGGATGTAGGTTCGGTTGCAGTATACACGTGGCAGCATCCAGACTAACCGTAGATGGGTGGCAGGTCCGGTCCCGCATGACACGTGGGGCCTTCGCAGGTCTTCAACTCAGACAGGTGAAGTTCCTTTGGTCTTTTTGTAGTCCCAGGAGATATACGGTACGCAGGGTACCGACAACTGGTAACAAAGAATGGTTTTCCTCCCTCTCTTTTGTGTCACGTGTA